>OZ005676.1:9546600-10883045 GCA_963930725.1 Candelabrum cocksii | reverse complement strand
TTTCTTTTAGTCGTAGCTATCATTTCTTCTAGAGAGAGAGAGAGAGAGAGAGACACAGTTATCTCACTTTCAACATTTTGCTATTACAGAATGCGATATTCAAGACTTTCTAGCAAGTTACATTTTGTAACAAATATGAAATAAAACCATTTGCATTTGTATGGTTGGCTATTCCAGCTATTCCCTCGGGAATTAACTTGTAAAACCTGTTATCATGCCCGACCTACGGATTGTTGCGTGGCTTAATCATACTGGCTACTTTCACCATCAAGTGTTTTGAACTCAACAGCTTCAAATGTTCTTGGCGAGTAAGAGACTGGAAGTAATTCCCAAAGCATCGTGACTTATTAATTTACAAATATTTAAACACAGGATTTACGTTTCAATTCTGGAGTTGTTATCAATATGTAATAATAACAATGGCATGTTAAAAATAGTTAATAAACTAAACTTTAATCGGCTTGGTCTTAACGCGGTACCATGATCATACAGCAAGAGTGGATCATCCAAGTAGCGCAGTATTATTTAGGACAGGGAGGTTTCCAAAATTAGGACATATTTACAAATGCAAAAAAATGTTGTTATTCGAAGGCATGTGTTTCAAGTGGGGTTTTGTTTACAGGGTTATAAGAAACATGGCGGAAGCATTCGAACCTGGTAAGCTTTTAAACTAAAAATAGTAATTATTGAATCAAAACCTTTGCGATAAATTTCCATTAAGTTGGCAAATAAACTATTCTTTCGGCCATTACATTTCAACTTAAAACTAAAGAAACATATAATCAGTAATTATATTTTAATTTTACGCAGTGATAATAATTCCATTGAATGTTTTAAGCAATTGGCCAAAAACATTTTTAACTTCTGGAATAATCGTCATCGCAAATATCTCTTCTTTATTATAGATTCTGTATTTTCTCACGCGTTTTATGTTTACCCCCGCTCAACCGAGGAATCGAACGAAGAAGTCAATCGATATCGCCATGGAACGCGGTTAGACGATGTTTTGAAAACCTTCGGTTTCGAAAACAGTCAAAATGACTTTTTATGGCAGAAGCGAACCTTTGTATTGGGTATGTCAATGAAACTCTTGAATACCGTAAAGATTCGAATAAGCGCCCAGCTTCCTTTAACCGCCCCTCTCGAATAAGCGCCCAGGGTAAAAAGTAAAAATTCGAAAAAAGCGCCCATCTCAAATAAGCGTCCTCCCCTAAAAGCTATACAACATGCAGAATGGGCGCTTATTTGAAATAAATGGGTTTATGATTAGAGAGAATAATGACAGCGTTATTATAATAGTTATCTATTAGTTCGTGCTTTTAACTAATACACAGGAAATTTCCTATAAATGATGACCACGAAATCAGTTGTTTTAAACCTGTGAAGCCTTGTGTTGATGGCTTAAAAATGCTTGAACGGCAAATAGCTGCATTCTGTGACGCTCAACAAGACCAAAATCCCTTCGCTATTACGGATTCGAGGTAGAAGACGCAAACATCGAAGAAAATATAATATCTGAAGATGATATTGATATAGAAATTTAATTTAACATCAAAATAGTTTTTCTCTGTTTTTCTATTTTTATCCTGTAAAATCTTTAATTTCGGGTAAAGACAATCTTTCATCAAAGTGAATGTTTATTAGGCCCGTCCGAAACATTTAATAAGCGCCCGCTTTTTTTAAGCGCCCGTCTCAAATAAGCGCCCAAGGTAAAAATCCAAAAAGTTAATAACCGCCCAGGGCGCTTATTCAAATCTTTACGGTAGTTAAGTTATAATGATTTCATGTTTATAGATTCTCTTATTGAAGACATGGGAACGAAGTTGTAGTCTAAAATCTATAGATTGAAACTTCAAAACAAACACACAGTTAGCTATTTTTTCCATCCCTCAAAATGCGAAAACATTTTTAAGTTAAAACATGTTAATTTATGTTACAACAGACGTAATAATTATGCATAAAAAAAATTCTCAAAAATAAACTTTGCACGTGTTTTGACGCGGGAATCATAATTTTTGTTTTGAATTGAATTTTTGTTTTGAATTTTTTTACACTACATTTATATACATTGCTTAAGTAAGCATTTCTCTTCGCGCGAAAGTTTCTACACCTATAATACACTAATTTTATTTATAAGCAAGACTGTAAAATGACCTTACGGTAGCTATGCTTAGCAATTTTACAATTTTTACCGTAAAAATATGCTTATAGCTATGCTATGTATATGGAAAGCAGGGGTAGAAACTATGCTTATATGCATATGCCGCTATGCCGGTAATTTCTCTTGAAATGTAAATTATATACAACAGTATATAAAAATCTTTTTGTTGTATAATTTTAAGCATTGTTTTAAATTTACTCATGTTCTGATCATTTAATATTGTCTCGCTAAGCCCATTTTAACCTCTCTGAATAAACTACATTACCGTATTTCTTCTTATTAGCGCCCCCGGCGCTTATTTAAACACTGACTCAAAAAGTGCGACGCTAATAAGAGGGCGGCGCTTATAAAATAATTTTCAAAATGGTATTGAAATAAATTTTATTTAATGGAATTTTCTCGCTCTTCAAAAACAATAAAACAAAAGAATCAGTAATGTTAAGAAACGTGAAGTTGGTCTGGTGGTTGCAGCGAAGTTTTTTGCTTTCTCGGAAAATAAAAGATCGGCTGAGACCTTGGATCGTGAAATGAAGAAACGAAAAGAACTATTGACTTATTTCGAACTTACGTACGAGCCTGAGTTTGTGAAAATTATGAAATTTCCCTGGTTTATGAAAGATAAAAAATAATTTAGAAGCTAAAAAAACGTATTGTATTGTATATAGAACTATCCTTCTGTATGGGTTACTGCTCTTTTTCTAATTAGCGCCGCTTTTCTAGGTGCGGCGCTAACTAGAGGGCGGCGCTAATAACATAATTTTGCTCCAAGGTGCGGCGCTTATTAGAGGGCGGCGCTAACATGAGGCCCAGCGCTATTAAGAGGAAATACGATAAGCTAACTTCAAAACAAAGCATTTTTAAATAATTGGGAATTTTTGTTCGTGCAATGCTTATAGCTGTTTTGCTTATAATGTATGTATTGTTATTATGCAGGGCTAAGAACATGGAAAACAAAATAAATCAAAAATGTTTATATTTCAATGAAAATATAACCTTACATAAACCGCCGGTTTTAAAATACAAAACAATGGTCGGTCGCCATTCACAATTAAATAAACAGAATCATATTTAATATAAATTTTGGTAAGTGTACCCCCGTAGCATAAATAAAAAACATTACTTTAAAACTATATCAGATAGTTCAATGAACAAAATAAAGCACTGCGTTGGTGAGTATGATAATAAATTATAAGTTATAACACTCCTCCGCTATGATCTTAATTTTCGCATTTTGAGGGATGGAAAAAATAGCTAACCCAAACACACATGCCTCTCATTTTAGAAATAATCTTTCGCACTGTTTGGTTTAAATTTGCTTTCCAAGGGTGCATTTATACTAGTTAAACTAATTTATATTAGCAGTACCTATTTTTGGATGATAGATGCCAAACTCTAGTATCAAGATGACAGGGTATGTAGAAGGCAGATAAAGTGAAGTATAACTAACTAGCTACAATTTTCTTTTTTGTAAGATCATGCTTGTTTATTGTCAAAGAAAACATCGCTTTTGAAGATATAAATTCTTTTGGAATTTAATAGCATTTGGCGGAGTGTGAATAATAGATAGACAAAAAACTAATTCACGGACTTCATGTTTCCCAGTTTTTTAAGGACATTTTTACCTTCATTGACTTTTTGAGATAGAAGTTGAATCAAATACTTAAAAACCGAATTTTGAATTTCAGAGCTTTATGTTTGGTAGTAAAATAAAATCCGAAGATTTAACTTTTTGTTTGTACATCTAAATGCACATTTTGTATGTTACTTCTAATATGTTTGAAATAAATTTTGTCAATACAGGAGTGACAGAGAAATGCCTTCCTGAATATCCGGAGTGGATTCGAATTCCTTCCTCCACTCAATTTAAAGATGAAGAATCCCTGACCACTCAACCGCACCTCCATAAGTATAATAAAGACCATGTCTTTGAAGATGGCTCAATCACAGAGATTAACGAATATAAAGATCTGATGTGCAAACATGACATTCAAACTGAGTATTATGTAGTGTCGAAGTATTATCCCATGCTTGACTCATATGTCATTCAACATTTTCGCAAAGTGATTGATAAAAATGGCGAAATCATTTACAAACGAGGTGATTGCGTTTTCAGTGGGACCGTTAATGAAGGGATTCATAACCTTGAAGATGTCCTGGAATCTTTTCATGTTCAAAGTCGATTGACCTCAAAAATATTGCATCTAAGCAAACCACTTTTAAAGAAACATGAGCAAAAATCAGTTAAAAGACTTGGAACTAGAACTGCCAGTTGGAACAGGTCGACTTCATTATACATAACATTATTATATTATAATTATATTCATACATTCAGTTAGAGCACTTTGATGATTGAAGTAGCAATTGATATGAATTTTATTTATAACCATTCACTTTCTTTGCTTGTTTTTAGGAGAAAACGGGCTGACAACATTTCACCAAAACACAGAGATTCTCCTAAACCTAAAAGGAAGGTAAGTAGATATATTAGTTACACAATTACTTTTAGATGCTGCATTGTTAAATAATTGAAGTCATTTACCCCATGTAAGGGCGAACATGACTAGCTATAATAGATGGTGATATTACATTGCAAACAACAATATATATTGTGAATATGATGTTTTCAGGATGAGTTTAGACGAGTGTAATGGTAGATATCTTTTTAGGTAGTTTCTGTGTTGGGCATTCATATTAATCAGCAGCATTTTCGTCAAACGTCGATTCCTAACTGGTTTAAAAACAAGAAGGGAGTCCAAAGTGAGTTGAAAGTTGATTGTCAACAGATATTTCGTTCAAGGTTGCGTGAAAGTGGAGATCGAAAGAAGACCGATGATGGTGGGTTGTGAAATGTACAATGTTTTTATTTGTTTAAAAAGCTATAATAACGTGTTGGTTCCTATTAGTTTGTATCTTTATCATATGTAATCCACTTTTGTATTCATTGTGTTTAGAAACAATGGGAAAGTCAAGTTTTTCATCAGCTGACGGATCAGAACATAACTGGCGCAAAAGAAAGTTTACAATTCCCCAAAAGTATTTAGATGACACTAGCCATGTTTCTCTAAAACAGTTGAAAAAGAAGAGGGTGACATCATTTAATAATGACAGCATGTTTTTTCAAGGTGATCAAGGTCTAAACAGTGTATCCCTAAATCACCCCCCAGAAATGTTTAAACAAGGTTCTATTCCAGTAGTTTCACGTGAAATACAATTTGAAGACCAGATTCAAATTCAAAAGCAAAAATTGGACTTTGAAGAACCTGATTTCAAAGAAGTTCAAACTGACCAAAATCGTTTTTCAAGTTTCAAAAGAAGATTTGAGATTTTGAACAAGACGAAGGCAAAAGATACAATCACTGTGTCTGCAAATACTGGTCCTGGTAAAAAATCTCAGCATAGAATGCCCGAGTGGAAAGATGCAGTTGTCTCTGATTTTGAAATTTTAACAGGACGATCTTCTGATGATGAGTTTACTCACGTAATGATAGATTCAGTTGACAGTAAGGCAAATATATTTTTGTTTGGGATAATATTTATGAATTCATTAATTCTGTTAGATCTTATGGTTCGCAAAACTAAGGAAGAGTTCATCGATGTTTTGGAAACGACAGAAACTTATGAGCAAGGAATACACAATGTCTCTTCAACATCTTCACAAGGTAAGATATTATTAAGAAAATATTGGACATAAATAAAATTAAAGTGAAACATTTAGTAGTTTGTTTTGGATTTTGCTGATGTTATGTTGCATAATATACATGTTTTATCGTATTATTTTCAACATAGATGAGAGCTTTCTTGATATTAAGCGTCTTCCGAGATCAAAGTCTAACAGTATTGTTAAAAGGCGTTCCTGGGCTACTGTTATTACACATCAATTAAATCCACAAAGAAACATTCAAATGGTAGAGGCACAATACAAAGAAAAAGAAAAGACTCCACGCCTTTCTAAAGAGAAATTGGAAGAAATGGTATATAGTATTCAGTCAGATGTTGTTTGAAAACCTTTTGTAAATGTATCTTAAATGAACCTTTTTGTAAAACATTTTCTGTATGGTCAATGTGTGTTATGAATTTATTTGACATGTTTAGCATCTACAAAGACCCGACCTGTTTGAAAGCAGTTCAGAAGAATCAGATTCATCTGACGGCGACTATTCGTTTGTTGTCTCTCTTGCGCCGTATATTAAAGACATGTCATCAAGTGTTCTACCATCAAGCAGAAGGGCAAGAGATCAGTTATCTGATTTATCTTGTGAATTGGTTCTACACGAATCTTTTATTCCCTCAAACGAACCGATTTTTCACATGGAGGAAGATGACCAAGAGTTTGTTGAAATGACGGAATTTGAAACGGTAAAAGAATATTTGTATGGAAAACCGACAATTTTCCAACATCAAACTGCCTTTTCTAGAAGTCCCTTTAAAATGTCTTATTACGATTTTCTCGATTCAACAACTGATGATTGCACAAGTGCTACGTTAAGTGGCGATGACGACTTTTCGTCGGATGCTGACACATTTATAGGGAGTGATAGCGACGATATATTATCAAATGATGGAAGGTTTGTGGAAAATAGCAAGGAGACAAAGGTTAATATATCTGCAAAACAACATAAAGCTGGAAGTGTAGTTGTACACAATTATGGTAAAACTACACAATTAACAGAGGAAAGCGTTTTTGTTACACCACGCAAAAGGCTCCAATCAGAAGAAAAACTGAGTGTTTCTGCCAAGGAATATCAAGCTGGAAGTGTAGTTGTACACAATCATGGAAAAACTACACAATTAACAGAGGAAAGCGTTTTTGTAACACCACGCAAAAGGCTCCAATCAGAAGAAAACCTGAGTGTTTCTGCCAAGGAATATCAAGCTGGAAGTGTAGTTGTACACGATCATGGAAAAACTACACAATTAACGGAGGAAAGCGTTTTTGTTACACCACGCAAAAGGCTCCAATCAGAAGAAAACCTGAGTGTTTCTGCCAAGGAATATCAAGCTGGAGGTGTAGTTGTACACGATCATGGAAAAACTACACAATTAACGGAGGAAAGCGTTTTTGTTACACCAAGCAAGAGGCTTCAATCTGAAGAAAAACTGAGTGTTTCTGCCAAAGAATATCATGCCAGAAGTGTAGTTGTCCAAGATATAAAAGGAACTAAGTACCCTTTTGCTAATCTCCCAATCGATACATGTGAAGTTGAAGATACAAGTTCCCAACCTGGAAACAGTATATTGTCGAATGACGAATTTGACGTTTTAACTTGTGAAGATACCAGTGATTCAAATTATGAATCAGATATTATACCAAACATGGAAGATTCCAATTTTTCAGAAGGTATAGAGCTAGATGATTTCCTTGCTTCCAGTAGTAGTACGAAATCCAGTGATAAAGCTCCGTTCGATCAATCTTTAGAACTCAGTACTGGCAGTGTTACAATAACTGCAAATGATGGGTTGACAAAAAGCTTTGAGTTAAGCATAGAACATGGTCCATTACTATCATCGCAAGAAGATGCTCTCAATGATGATAAAACTGAAGATTATGTTGTTATCAATATAAACAATGAATCCGAAATGAAATCAACAAATAATGACACTAAAATTAGATATGAAAAGCAAGCAATGAAGTTCAAGTTAGAAAACAATAGTTTAGAGGCATTGTTTCAAAAATTATATGATTCACAAGAACAAAGCATGAATGATGAAGTTTTGCCATTTAATCTAATCACTAATGCCAATGAAACAAAACAAACATTTTCGTATGATTCCAGTGAAGATGAGGAATTTGTTATGATTTCTAAACATAGAGGTGTGTTTCATGACAAAGTAGAAGAAGTAGCCTCAGAACAACTCTATGTCAAAGATGTCGAATCAGATCCATTTGATAATTTTTTCATGGACGATAATAAAGACTCAAATCATAGTGACATTACCGTTCCAGTGTTAACTGAAAAGAACAGAATTAACATTAACAAAGAGGATATTGTTTTCACGACTACAATTCCAGAAGTATACAAGAATGGCGGAGAATGTTCATCCGATTCAAATGCCAATAATAAAGAAGAACCGTGTTCAAATATTATTGTCGATAAAATTGATTCCATATCATCTAATGAAGATTCTTGCGATGAGAATACTGACAATGAGCACAACGTTATTGTAAAATCACCCAGTCTAAGGGTTGGCAATGTAACTTTAGATCACACTCCAGGTATGCCTCAAACATTTGAGTTGAAAGGTCTGTTGAAAACACTTAAATACGGTTATCAATGGGAAAGTAGCGATTCTAGCGATGATTCTGGCGATGAGAGAGAAGATGATACTAAGGACCCAAAGGATTTAGTAGAGGAAGACTGTTTGGAACAAATTTGTATAAAAGATGCTGAATCAGTTCCAATGGACGATTTGATTGTTGACGACGATGACGATTCCAATGAAAGTGAAATTTCTGACCATATAATATCTGAAATGGTTGGTAATGATATTAAGGAGAACGACCTGGGATCGGGATTCGAAATTGGGGACAGACACAATGATGACGAGGAATGCACTTCAGATTCAAGTGTTGATGATTCGTTGAAAGAAGAACCGTGTTCAAATATTATTGTCGATAAAATTGATTCCATATCATCTAATGAAGATTTTTGCGATGAGAATACTGACAATGAGTTCATTGAACCGGTATCAATTCGACGATACCAATCTACTGTTTTATTGGATATATTTTCGCAATTGGAACCAGAAGAACATAGTGAGCACAACGTTATTGTAAAATCACCCAGTCTAAGGGTTGGCAATGTAACTTTAGATCACACTCCAGGTATGCCTCAAACATTTGAGTTGAAAGGTCTGTTGAAAACACTTAAATACGGTTATCAATGGGAAAGTAGCGATTCTGGCGATGATTCTAGTGATGAGAGAGAAGATGATACTAAGGACCCAAAGGATTTAGTAGAGGAAGACTGTTTGGAACAAACTTGTATAAAAGATGCTGAATCAGTTCCAATGGACGATTTGATTGTTGACGACAATGACGATTCCAATGAAAGTGAAATTTCTGACCAAATGATATCTGAAATGGTCGGTAATGATATTAAAGAGAAAGACCTGGGATCGGGATCCGAAATTGAGGACAGACACAATGATGACGAGGAATGCACTTCAGATTCAAGTGTTGATGATTCGTTGAAAGAAAAACCATGTTCAAATGTTATCGTAGATATAACCGATTCAATTCCATCTAATGAAGATTCTTGCGATGAGAATACTGACAATGAGTTCATTGAACCAGTATCAATTAGACGATACCAATCTACTGTTTTATTGGATATATTTTCGCAAATGGAACCGGAAGAACATAGTGAGCACAACGTTATTATAAAATATCCCGGTCTAAGTGTTGGCAATGTAACTTTAGATCACACTCCAGGTATGCCTCAAACATTTGAGTTGAAAGGTCCCTTGCAAACACCTAAGTACGGTTATCAATGGGAAAGTAGCGATTCTGGCGATGATTCTAGTGATGAGAGAGAAGATGATACTAAGGACCCAAAGGATTTAGTAGAGGAAGACTGTTTGGAACAAACTTGTATAAAAGATGCTGAATCAGTTCCAATGGACGATTTGATTGTTGACGACGATGACGATTCCAATGAAAGTGAAATTTCTGACCAAATGATATCTGAAATGGTCGGTAATGATATTAAAGAGAAAGACCTGGGATCGGGATCCGAAATTGGGGACAGACACAATGATGACGAGGAATGCACTTCAGATTCAAGTGTTGATGATTCGTTGAAAGAAGAACCATGTTCAAATGTTATCGTAGATATAACCGATTCAATTTCATCTAATGAAGATTCTTGCGATGAGAATACTGACAATGAGTTCATTGAACCGGTATCAATTCGACGATACCAATCTACTGTTTTATTGGATATATTTTCGCAATTGGAACCAGAAGAACATAGTGAGCACAACGTTATTGTAAAATCACCCAGTCTAAGGGTTGGCAATGTAACTTTAGATCACACTCCAGGTATGCCTCAAACATTTGAGTTGAAAGGTCCGTTGAAAACACCTAAATACGGTTATCAATGGGAAAGTAGCGATTCTAGCGATGATTCTAGTGATGAGAGAGAAGATGATACTAAGGACCCAAAGGATTTAGTAGAGGAAGACTGTTTGGAACAAACTTGTATAAAAGATGCTGAATCAGTTCCAATGGACGATTTGATTGTTGACGACGATGACGATTCCAATGAAAGTGAAATTTCTGACCATATAATATCTGAAATGGTTGGTAATGATATTAAGGAGAACGACCTGGGATCGGGATCCGAAATTGGGGACAGACACAATGATGACGAGGAATGCACTTCAGATTCAAGTGTTGATGATTCGTTGAAAGAAGAACCGTGTTCAAATGTTATCGTAGATATAACCGATTCAATTTCATCTAATGAAGATTTTTGCGATGAGAATACTGACAATGAGTTCATTGAACCGGTATCAATTCGACGATACCAATCTACTGTTTTATTGGATATATTTTCGCAATTGGAACCAGAAGAACATAGTGAGCACAACATTATTGTAAGATCACCCAGTCTAAGGGTTGGCAATGTAACTTTAGATCACACTCCAGGTATGCCTCAAACATTTGAGTTGAAAGGTCCGTTGAAAACACCTAAATACGGTTATCAATGGGAAAGTAGCGATTCTAGCGATGATTCTGGCGATGAGAGAGAAGATGATACTAAGGACCCAAAGGATTTAGTAGAGGAAGACTGTTTGGAACAAACTTGTATAAAAGATGCTGAATCAGTTCCATTGGACGATTTGATTGTTGACGACGATGACGATTCCAATGAAAGTGAAATTTCTGACCAAATGATATCTGAAATGGTTGGTAATGATATTAAAGAGAAAGACCTGGGATCGGGATCCGAAATTGGGGACAGACACAATGATGACGAGGAATGCACTTCAGATTCAAGTGTTGATGATTCGTTGAAAGAAAAACCATGTTCAAATGTTATCGTAGATATAACCGATTCAATTCCATCTAATGAAGATTCTTGCGATGAGAATACTGACAATGAGTTCATTGAACCAGTATCAATTAGACGATACCAATCTACTGTTTTATTGGATATATTTTCGCAAATGGAACCGGAAGAACATAGTGAGCACAACGTTATTATAAAATATCCCGGTCTAAGTGTTGGCAATGTAACTTTAGATCACACTCCAGGTATGCCTCAAACATTTGAGTTGAAAGGTCTGTTGAAAACACTTAAATACGGTTATCAATGGGAAAGTAGCGATTCTAGTGATGATTCTGGCGATGAGAGAGAAGATGATACTAAGGACCCAAAGGATTTAGTAGAGGAAGACTGTTTGGAACAAACTTGTATAAAAGATGCTGAATCAGTTCCAATGGACGATTTGATTGTTGACGACGATGACGATTCCAATGATAGTGAAATTCCTGACCATATAATATCTGAAATGGTTGGTAATGATATTAAGGAGAACGACCTGGGATCGGGATTCGAAATTGGGGACAGACACAATGATGACGAGGAATGCACTTCAGATTCAAGTGTTGATGATTCGTTCAAAGAAGAACCGTGTTCAAATATTATTGTCGATAAAAATGATTCCATATCATCTAATGAAGATTCTTGCGATGAGAATACTGACAATGAGTTCATTGAACCGGTATCAATTCGACGATACCAATCTACTGTTTTATTGGATATATTTTCGCAATTGGAACCAGAAGAACATAGTGAGCACAACGTTATTGTAAAATCACCCAGTCTAAGGGTTGGCAATGTAACTTTAGATCACACTCCAGGTATGCCTCAAACATTTGAGTTGAAAGGTCTGTTGAAAACACTTAAATACGGTTATCAATGGGAAAGTAGCGATTCTAGCGATGATTCTAGTGATGAGAGAGAAGATGATACTAAGGACCCAAAGGATTTAGTAGAGGAAGACTGTTTGGAACAAACTTGTATAAAAGATGCTGAATCAGTTCCAATGGACGATTTGATTGTTGACGACGATGACGATTCCAATGAAAGTGAAATTTCTGACCAAATGATATCTGAAATGGTCGGTAATGATATTAAAGAGAAAGACCTGGGATCGGGATCCGAAATTGGAGACAGACACAATGATGACGAGGAATGCACTTCAGATTCAAGTGTTGATGATTCGATGAAAGAAGAACCGTGTTCAAATGTTATCGTAGATATAACCGATTCAATTCCATCTAATGAAGATTCTTGCGATGAGAATACTGACAATGAGTTCATTGAACCAGTATCAATTAGACGATACCAATCTACTGTTTTATTGGATATATTTTCGCAAATGGAACCGGAAGAACATAGTGAGCACAACGTTATTATAAAATATCCCGGTCTAAGTGTTGGCAATGTAACTTTAGATCACACTCCAGGTATGCCTCAAACATTTGAGTTGAAAGGTCCCTTGCAAACACCTAAGTACGGTTATCAATGGGAAAGTAGCGATTCTGGCGATGATTCTAGTGATGAGAGAGAAGATGATACTAAGGACCCAAAGGATTTAGTAGAGGAAGACTGTTTGGAACAAACTTGTATAAAAGATGCTGAATCAGTTCCAATGGACGATTTGATTGTTGACGACGATGACGATTCCAATGAAAGTGAAATTTCTGACCAAATGATATCTGAAATGGTCGGTAATGATATTAAAGAGAAAGACCTGGGATCGGGATCCGAAATTGGGGACAGACACAATGATGACGAGGAATGCACTTCAGATTCAAGTGTTGATGATTCGTTGAAAGAAGAACCATGTTCAAATGTTATCGTAGATATAACCGATTCAATTTCATCTAATGAAGATTCTTGCGATGAGAATACTGACAATGAGTTCATTGAACCGGTATCAATTCGACGATACCAATCTACTGTTTTATTGGATATATTTTCGCAATTGGAACCAGAAGAACATAGTGAGCACAACGTTATTGTAAAATCACCCAGTCTAAGGGTTGGCAATGTAACTTTAGATCACACTCCAGGTATGCCTCAAACATTTGAGTTGAAAGGTCCGTTGAAAACACTTAAATACGGTTATCAATGGGAAAGTAGCGATTCTAGCGATGATTCTAGTGATGAGAGAGAAGATGATACTAAGGACCCAAAGGATTTAGTAGAGGAAGACTGTTTGGAACAAACTTGTATAAAAGATGCTGAATCAGTTCCAATGGACGATTTGATTGTTGACGACGATGACGATTCCAATGAAAGTGAAATTTCTGACCATATAATATCTGAAATGGTTGGTAATGATATTAAGGAGAACGACCTGGGATCGGGATCCGAAATTGGGGACAGACACAATGATGACGAGGAATGCACTTCAGATTCAAGTGTTGATGATTCGTTGAAAGAAGAACCGTGTTCAAATGTTATCGTAGATATAACCGATTCAATTTCATCTAATGAAGATTTTTGCGATGAGAATACTGACAATGAGTTCATTGAACCGGTATCAATTCGACGATACCAATCTACTGTTTTATTGGATATATTTTCGCAATTGGAACCAGAAGAACATAGTGAGCACAACATTATTGTAAGATCACCCAGTCTAAGGGTTGGCAATGTAACTTTAGATCACACTCCAGGTATGCCTCAAACATTTGAGTTGAAAGGTCCGTTGAAAACACCTAAATACGGTTATCAATGGGAAAGTAGCGATTCTAGCGATGATTCTGGCGATGAGAGAGAAGATGATACTAAGGACCCAAAGGATTTAGTAGAGGAAGACTGTTTGGAACAAACTTGTATAAAAGATGCTGAATCAGTTCCATTGGACGATTTGATTGTTGACGACGATGACGATTCCAATGAAAGTGAAATTTCTGACCAAATGATATCTGAAATGGTTGGTAATGATATTAAAGAGAAAGACCTGGGATCGGGATCCGAAATTGGGGACAGACACAATGATGACGAGGAATGCACTTCAGATTCAAGTGTTGATGATTCGTTGAAAGAAAAACCATGTTCAAATGTTATCGTAGATATAACCGATTCAATTCCATCTAATGAAGATTCTTGCGATGAGAATACTGACAATGAGTTCATTGAACCAGTATCAATTAGACGATACCAATCTACTGTTTTATTGGATATATTTTCGCAAATGGAACCGGAAGAACATAGTGAGCACAACGTTATTATAAAATCTTCCGGTCTAAGTGTTGGCAATGTAACTTTAGATCACACTCCAGGTATGCCTCAAACATTTGAGTTGAAAGGTCCCTTGCAAACACCTAAGTACGGTTATCAATGGGAAAGTAGCGATTCTGGCGATGATTCTAGTGATGAGAGAGAAGATGATACTAAGGACCCAAAGGATTTAGTAGAAGAAGACTGTTTGGAACAAACTTGTATAAAAGATGCTGAATCAGTTCCGATGGACGATTTGATTGTTGACGACGATGACGATTCCAATGAAAGTGAAATTTCTGACCAAATGATATCTGAAATGGTCGGTAATGATATTAAAGAGAAAGACCTGGGATCGGGATCCGAAATTGGGGACAGACACAATGATGACGAGGAATGCACTTCAGATTCAAGTGTTGATGATTCGTTGAAAGAAAAACCATGTTCAAATGTTATCGTAGATATAACCGATTCAATTCCATCTAATGAAGATTCTTGCGATGAGAATACTGACAATGAGTTCATTGAACCAGTATCAATTAGACGATACCAATCTACTGTTTTATTGGATATATTTTCGCAAATGGAACCGGAAGAACATAGTGAGCACAACGTTATTATAAAATATCCCGGTCTAAGTGTTGGCAATGTAACTTTAGATCACACTCCAGGTATGCCTCAAACATTTGAGTTGAAAGGTCCCTTGCAAACACCTAAGTACGGTTATCAATGGGAAAGTAGCGATTCTGGCGATGATTCTAGTGATGAGAGAGAAGATGATACTAAGGACCCAAAGGATTTAGTAGAGGAAGACTGTTTGGAACAAACTTGTATAAAAGATGCTGAATCAGTTCCAATGGACGATTTGATTGTTGACGACGATGACGATTCCAATGAAAGTGAAATTTCTGACCAAATGATATCTGAAATGGTCGGTAATGATATTAAAGAGAAAGACCTGGGATCGGGATCCGAAATTGGGGACAGACACAATGATGACGAGGAATGCACTTCAGATTCAAGTGTTGATGATTCGTTGAAAGAAGAACCATGTTCAAATGTTATCGTAGATATAACCGATTCAATTTCATCTAATGAAGATTCTTGCGATGAGAATACTGACAATGAGTTCATTGAACCGGTATCAATTCGACGATACCAATCTACTGTTTTATTGGATATATTTTCGCAATTGGAACCAGAAGAACATAGTGAGCACAACGTTATTGTAAAATCACCCAGTCTAAGGGTTGGCAATGTAACTTTAGATCACACTCCAGGTATGCCTCAAACATTTGAGTTGAAAGGTCCGTTGAAAACACCTAAATACGGTTATCAATGGGAAAGTAGCGATTCTAGCGATGATTCTAGTGATGAGAGAGAAGATGATACTAAGGACCCAAAGGATTTAGTAGAGGAAGACTGTTTGGAACAAACTTGTATAAAAGATGCTGAATCAGTTCCAATGGACGATTTGATTGTTGACGACGATGACGATTCCAATGAAAGTGAAATTTCTGACCATATAATATCTGAAATGGTTGGTAATGATATTAAGGAGAACGACCTGGGATCGGGATCCGAAATTGGGGACAGACACAATGATGACGAGGAATGCACTTCAGATTCAAGTGTTGATGATTCGTTGAAAGAAGAACCGTGTTCAAATGTTATCGTAGATATAACCGATTCAATTTCATCTAATGAAGATTTTTGCGATGAGAATACTGACAATGAGTTCATTGAACCGGTATCAATTCGACGATACCAATCTACTGTTTTATTGGATATATTTTCGCAATTGGAACCAGAAGAACATAGTGAGCACAACATTATTGTAAGATCACCCAGTCTAAGGGTTGGCAATGTAACTTTAGATCACACTCCAGGTATGCCTCAAACATTTGAGTTGAAAGGTCCGTTGAAAACACCTAAATACGGTTATCAATGGGAAAGTAGCGATTCTAGCGATGATTCTGGCGATGAGAGAGAAGATGATACTAAGGACCCAAAGGATTTAGTAGAGGAAGACTGTTTGGAACAAACTTGTATAAAAGATGCTGAATCAGTTCCATTGGACGATTTGATTGTTGACGACGATGACGATTCCAATGAAAGTGAAATTTCTGACCAAATGATATCTGAAATGGTTGGTAATGATATTAAAGAGAAAGACCTGGGATCGGGATCCGAAATTGGGGACAGACACAATGATGACGAGGAATGCACTTCAGATTCAAGTGTTGATGATTCGTTGAAAGAAAAACCATGTTCAAATGTTATCGTAGATATAACCGATTCAATTCCATCTAATGAAGATTCTTGCGATGAGAATACTGACAATGAGTTCATTGAACCAGTATCAATTAGACGATACCAATCTACTGTTTTATTGGATATATTTTCGCAAATGGAACCGGAAGAACATAGTGAGCACAACGTTATTATAAAATATCCCGGTCTAAGTGTTGGCAATGTAACTTTAGATCACACTCCAGGTATGCCTCAAACATTTGAGTTGAAAGGTCCCTTGCAAACACCTAAGTACGGTTATCAATGGGAAAGTAGCGATTCTGGCGATGATTCTAGTGATGAGAGAGAAGATGATACTAAGGACCCAAAGGATTTAGTAGAGGAAGACTGTTTGGAACAAACTTGTATAAAAGATGCTGAATCAGTTCCAATGGACGATTTGATTGTTGACGACGATGACGATTCCAATGAAAGTGAAATTTCTGACCAAATGATATCTGAAATGGTCGGTAATGATATTAAAGAGAAAGACCTGGGATCGGGATCCGAAATTGGGGACAGACACAATGATGACGAGGAATGCACTTCAGATTCAAGTGTTGATGATTCGTTGAAAGAAGAACCATGTTCAAATGTTATCGTAGATATAACCGATTCAATTTCATCTAATGAAGATTCTTGCGATGAGAATACTGACAATGAGTTCATTGAACCGGTATCAATTCGACGATACCAATCTACTGTTTTATTGGATATATTTTCGCAATTGGAACCAGAAGAACATAGTGAGCACAACGTTATTGTAAAATCACCCAGTCTAAGGGTTGGCAATGTAACTTTAGATCACACTCCAGGTATGCCTCAAACATTTGAGTTGAAAGGTCCGTTGAAAACACCTAAATACGGTTATCAATGGGAAAGTAGCGATTCTAGCGATGATTCTGGCGATGAGAGAGAAGATGATACTAAGGACCCAAAGGATTTAGTAGAGGAAGACTGTTTGGAACAAACTTGTATAAAAGATGCTGAATCAGTTCCATTGGACGATTTGATTGTTGACGACGATGACGATTCCAATGAAAGTGAAATTTCTGACCAAATGATATCTGAAATGGTTGGTAATGATATTAAAGAGAAAGACCTGGGATCGGGATCCGAAATTGGTGACAGACACAATGATGACGAGGAATGCACTTCAGATTCAAGTGTTGATGATTCGTTGAAAGAAAAACCATGTTCAAATGTTATCGTAGATATAACCGATTCAATTTCATCTAATGAAGATTCTTGCGATGAGAATACTGACAATGAGTTCATTGAACCGGTATCAATTCGACGATACCAATCTACTGTTTTATTGGATATATTTTCGCAATTGGAACCAGAAGAACATAGTGAGCACAACGTTATTGTAAAATCACCCAGTCTAAGGGTTGGCAATGTAACTTTAGATCACACTCCAGGTATGCCTCAAACATTTGAGTTGAAAGGTCCGTTGCAATCACCTAAATGCGGTTATCAATGGGAAAGTAGCGATTCTAGCGATGATTCTAGTGATGAGAGAGAAGATGATACTAAGGACCCAAAGGATTTAGTAGAGGAAGACTGTTTGGAACAAACTTGTATAAAAGATGCTGAATCAGTTCCAATGGACGATTTGATTGTTGACGACGATGACGATTCTAATGAAAGTGAAATTTCTGACCAAATAATATCTGAAATTGTCGGTAATGATATTAAGGAGAACGACCTGGGATCGGGATCCGAAATTGGTGATAGACACAATGATGACGTGGAATGCACTTCAGATTCAAGTGTTGATGATTCGTTGAAAGAAGAACCGTGTTCAAATGTTATCGTAGATATAACCGATTCAATTCCATCTAAGGAAGATTCTTGCGATGAGAATACTGACAATGAGTTTATTGAACCAGTATCAATTAGACGATACCAATCTACTGTTTTATTGGATATATTTTCGCAATTGGAACCGGAAGAACATAGTGAGCACAACGTTATTGTAAAATCTCCCGGTCTAAATGTTGGCAATGTTACTTTAGATCACACTCCAGGTATGCCTCAAACATTTGAGTTGAAAGGTCCGTTGAAAACACCTAAATACGGTTATCAATGGGAAAGTAGCGATTCCAGCAATGATTCTGGCGATGAAAGAGCAGATGATACTAGGGACCCAAAGGATTTAGTAGAGGAAGACTGTTTGGAACAAATTTGTATAAAAGATGCTGAATCAGTTCCAATGGACGATTTGATTGTTGATGACGATGACGATTCTAATGAAAGTGATATTTCTGACCAAATAATATCTGAAATGGTTGGTAATGATATTAAGGAGAATGACGTGGAATCGGGGTCCGAAATTGGTGATAGACACAATGGTGACGAGGAATGTACTTCAAATTCAAGTGTTGATGATTTGTTGAAAGAAGAATCGTGTTCAAATGTTATCGAAGATATAACCAATTCAATTTCATCTAATGAAGATTCTTGCGATGAGAATACTGACAATGAGTTCATTGAACCAGTATCAATTGGACGATACCAGTCTACTGTTTTATTGGATATATTTTCGCAATTGGAACCGGAAGAACATAGTGCGCACAACGTTATTGTAAAATCTCCCGGTGTAAGTGTTGGCAATGTAACTTTAGATCACACTACAGGTATGCCTCAAACATTTGACTTGAAAGGTCCGTTGCAAAAACCTAAGTACGGTTATCAATGGGAAAGTAGCGATTCTGGCGATGATTCTAGTGATGAGAGAGAAGATGATACTAAGGACCCAAAGGATTTAGTAGAGGAAGACTGTTTGGAACAAACTTGTATAAAAGATGCTGAATCAGTTCCAATGGACGATTTGGTTGTTGACGATGATGACGATCCCATTGAGAATGAAATTTCAGACCAACAGCTCTTACAAGAAAGCTACTGTTTGGAACAAATTTTTATGCAAAATCCTGAATCAGTTCCGATGGAGGATTTGATTGTTGATCAAAGTGATGGATGCGAGTCATCGGAGTTGGAGTTTAGTGTTGAAGAGTTGAATGAAAGTATTCACTATCCTGTAGTTCGTAGATCTTCCAATATTTCGTCGAAAGGCGAGTGGTTAGATTCAGCGAATATTTCAGAATTATCCTCCCACCAAATGTATACACCTTTAATTGTTGATGTTTTCAGTGATGATGCAGACGTGTCATCAGATGATTCCGATGACGATGAAATCGATGGACAGAAAATGATTAGTATTAATACAGGCAGAGCTTCCCCTCATGCTAGACATCTTTCAAAGCAAATATCAAAAATTGATCAGGTTTTTAAGTCACTGAAATTCAATATTTTCGGAAACAATACTTCTAGTGACGAAGAGGAGTTTGTAGTTGTGAATCAAATGGAAAAGGAATATTTTGTTGGGCAAAGTGATATTGAGGAAATTGAATTTGTTAAGTCTCAAACTTTCCAACATAATGTTCAAAAAAGTTATTCTTTTTGGTTATACGAGGAGGTAACTGAACAGTTAAATGATATTACCCAATCAGCCCATATAGATGGTACTGAATTTGAAGATACAGATTTTTCTGATATAAACGAGTTCATGCCGCGCGAGAATATCATTCAGCATTGTAAATCTAAAATGGAAAGAGTAGACAATATAATTCTTGTTCAAGAAGACCGACAAATTAGCTTTGAAAAGCATTCATGTATTCAAAACAATTTAGAGCATGTTACACCGGTGTGCCTCGAGTCTGTTGGAGTTAACTCAGTCTTAACCCATGCTACAGAAACATTATCTCTTCCTCCAACTATTGAAAACAATCCCTTGTTTTTAGAATTAAACAATCAAAGTTATACTTTAATGCTTAAAGATGCTGCTATTCAATCTAATCAACATTCGGTAGTGTCTCCTATTAGTCCATCCATATCTACTCAGACAGTAAATCCTTTCATTATTCAAGAAACACGAGGAACATCTACCCTAAAAAGTGAAATGGCGGAGTCAAATATGTCCAACTCAATTGGTGTTCAAGTGCAAGAATATGTACAAACTCGTGACAAATCAAGTGATTCTCTTGATACTGGTACAGATCCAATTGAGTTTGATCAGATTTTGGGATCTTCCGTTTCGCAAAGCCATTTGCCATCAATCGAAGGTGAACAAGTGAAGCTTGAAGGTGGAGAAGGTGAAGATGAAAATAGTACAATATTTTTGTCAAGTACAGATAAAGGTAATTGTATTGGAGTTCTTTTAACATTTACTTACAAAAAAAACATTATTTGTAATTACCATTTTTACAATGGTAAATTTTGTTTGTTGCTCGTGAAAGATTGTTTTACTTTTAACAGGTTTAGTTGTTTTATCTCCACCATCAACGCCAATTGAACGTATAATTCGAGCTAATGCCGTTATAGACGAATACTTAATCATAGATAACAGACCCAAATCAACAAATCAAAAAAGCGATACAGGTTAGTGCTGTAAATATAGACTGTATTGAAATTTTGCAAACAGTTTTCTACTAAAAACATAAGATTTAAGAAGCAAATGTGTTTGCTAAACGGTCAACCTTTTCCATTGCACAATCATATATTTTGAGCGTAAATCTTTACATTATCATGTTGTTGCATTAGATTCCAGTTACGATGTGGCTAGTATGGAGGAGGATTCTTCAAGTTCCGATTTGCAAACTGTTGTTAGCAAAAGATGCAACGGCGATGATGAAACTGAAATTGCATACAAAATGTTAGACGCCGTGTCTAAAGAAAGTCTTGAAAGTGAAGATGATTACATCGATTTTTGTGAGAGTAGTTTTGAAAACATTACTCAAACGTTTGTCCGGGATGTTGAAGATTTTGATTCAGATCAATTTGACTTCATGATGAAAGAACCGGCACTTGCTGGAAATCCGCTTGCAGTTAAACCAGAAAAACTTGAACTGGAAGATTTTGACGAAGATGCCTGCGAGTTATTCTCTGAAATTAAAAAGGAAAGATCTTTAGATGTATCAATCAGAGTTGAGGAATTTGAGGTGTACAGCAGTATGGTTTCTATGGAACAACATGAGCCTGATTTCAATTTCATGGAAGAAGGTGATAATTACATTGCAGATATTGAAGAAAAACCAGTTTATTTTGATGAAAAGCCAATTCGCAATGAAGCGCGGCCTCCCATCAGTTTTACTCGTGATAGAACTAAAACTCAAAACAAAAACCTTGAAGAAATTCGTCAATTATTTTCACAAAGAATGAAAGGCAAAAGTTTAAGTCGCGTTGAAAATGAAATGGAAGAGCTAGAGTCTTCATTTGTTAACAACATGTTTTCTCCTCTGACTATTTCTACTGTGCAATTTGGTGTGCAAGAAAAAGAAAGGTTGTCCGAGAAAGACCTTACTAAACTCCAGATAAATGACGAGGGGTACCATTCACCTTTGCAAATTAAACTCTCCTCTGAATTATTACAATTTCCTTTGGTAACAGATGAAATTAAAATAGATGATACAGAACCGGAGAAAAGCAGTTCTGATGACACTAGCCAACTTGAAAGCGAAGGCAGTGACGATATTGACGATGTTCTTGTTGAAGGTAACTTTGGAGAAAGAATATTGTGATTTATTTTTTAGTAAAACCTTTTCTAGGAAAGAAAGACAAATTTCCAAAGGATGCGTTTTCATCAACTTCGTTTCAATTACCTTCTCTCGAGCTCGATGTTTTGGATGGTGAATTTGATCAAGGAGAAGTCATTACTTTTGAAACCATACAGGAGGTTGAATCTATAACAGAACACTCATCGGTTAGTGGCTACATACCCTCTGAAATAGAAAGCAGTGCATCAAACGAAGGATCTACAGATGAAGGTATTGTATTACTCTTATATTTTTTACTCACCTACTTACAACATTTGTTTCAACTAGGTCTACCCGATGATGTCGGGATAACTGAAATCGATGTCCCAGAATTTGCTGACTTATTTAACAAAGACCGTGACAAAGCAACTCGCTCTTATGATATCACAAAGTACCTTTCTATGGACGAAGTTGATGATGAAATAGATGTAACAGCACCGAAGGTTTTTGCACTATCGAACTATTTTCGAGAGGAAACTGTCACTGAAGGAGATAGTAGTGATATGGAGAGTTTGATATTTGAAAATACAGCCGAGTCTGATGATTTAACTGATGCTGAAATGTCTGACAATGAAAAATCACGCATTATAGAAAAAGGTCTGTTTTAAATTGTAATGGGTGTTCAAGTAATAGAATTGCTTTTTATTCACATTATCACATTATTATACTTTAAACAAAATCGTTTTAGATCTTCAAAACAAAGAACTATCTGATTCTGGGGCTGGCTTTTCAACAGCCTATGGTTACTATAAAGTAGAAACTGAAGTTGATGTTCAGCCTCAAAAGGAAGAAAGGAAAGTTGGAAGACTCAGTATCCCAAATCAGTTTCTGGCTGGAGAGAGGAAACTAGGGATATCTCGAGAGCGGAATGTAATTTCAAATGACTGGAAGGAAAACAGAAATGAATCAGGTAGAGCTAATATTTCTAACCTTTTTTGTAGAAGTTATGAGTTGGTATTGGAGTAGTTAATTATTGTACTGATAATATGGAGTTGGAGCAACCATTGCAAGTTTTAATACATGTGATGTCAGTCAAACTGAAACCGAAAACACTTAATTCTTCCAGCTGAAATTAAAGGATATTGTTAAAGAATGGGATTAATATATGCTCATAATTCATTTTGTAGGAAGTGCTGATGGTCATACAGAAACATTAGAAGAAATATCTCCTTCAGTTCCGACATATACGGCGCAAGGTTTGTAATAATGGATATATTGCTTTGTTTGATTTCAATAATCATTCAGGTATGAGTTTGATAAGTAAGCGCTATTGACTATTCTATTTTAGTAGAACGGAAAGTAATTTCTCCACCTGTGGTAATAGAAGAAACTAAAAGTGAAGAGAAAATTGTTCCAGATGTTGAAGACATGCCATCGGAAAGTTCTGGTGAAAGTGAAACAGGTTTGTTATGTTGGAAACAAATTGTTGTTTTATTACATACATCTTGAAATAATCCAAAGAAAATATTCAAATGTAGTATCAGATAATAATTGCTGCAAATGATACGCGCAATAGCGAAATATAATATATCATAGGTTTCAATTTCTGAAAGAAAATTAAAGATTGAATCATGGAGAAATTAAGAAAATTATCATATTAACTGATATTGAGGTGTCTTGTTTATGTGCCAGAAGGTTGGTTTTCATAATACCTTGTCCTTTGGTGTTCTCATCATTTCTATGATGAGAATGTTGAACTATTGATGTTTGTATCATGATCCTCACCTTTGACTGGCACTTTCTGTCACTTCTTTCTTACGGATAACATTTCCTATGCATTGAAACCGCCTCCTATTTTTTAAAAAATTTTCTAAAATCGTTCTAGATCTTCAAAACAAAGAACTATCTGATTCTGGGCCTGGCTATTCAACAGCCTATGGTTACTATAAAGTAGAAACTGAAGTTGATGTTCAGCCTCAAAAGGAAGAAAGGAAAGTTGGAAGACTCAGTATCCCAAATCAGTTTCTGGCTGGAGAGAGGAAACTAGGGATATCTCGAGAGCGGAATGTAACTTCAAATGACTGGAAGGAAAACAGAAATGAATCAGGTAGAGCTAATATTTCTAACCTTTTTCGTAGAAGTTATGAGTTGGTATTGGAGTAGTTAATTATTGTACTGATAATATGGAGTTGGAGCAACCATTGCAAGTTTTAATACATGTGATGTCAGTCAAACTGAAACCGAAAACACTTAATTCTCCCAGCTGAAATTAAAGGATATTGTTAAAGAATGGGATTAATATATGCTCATAATTCATTTTGTAGGAAGTGCTGATGGTCATACAGAAACATTAGAAGAAATATCTTCTTCAGTTCCGACATATACGGCGCAAGGTTTGTAATAATGGATATATTGCTTTGTTTGATTTCAATAATCATTCAGGTATGAGTTTGATAAGTAAGCGCTATTGACTATTCTATTTTAGTAGAACGGAAAGTAATTTCTCCACCTGTGGTAATAGAAGAAACTAAAAGTGAAGAGAAAATCGTTCCAGATGTTGAAGACATGCCATCGGAAAGTTCTGGTGAAAGTGAAACAGGTTTGTTTTGTTGGAAACAAATTGTTGTTTTATTACATACATCTTGAAATAATCCAAAGAAAATATTCAAATGTAGTATCAGATAATAATTGCTGCAAATGATACGCGCAGTAGCGAAATATAATATATCTTAGGTTTCAATTTCTGAAAGAAAATTAAAGATTGAATCATGGAGAAATTAAGAAAATTATCATATTAACTGATATTGAGGTGTCTTGTTTAAGGTTGGTTTTTCATAATACCTTGTCCTTTGGTGTTCTCATCATTTCTATGATGAGAATGTTGAACTATTGATGTTTGTATCATGATCCTCACCTTTGACTGGCACTTTCTGTCACTTCTTTCTTACGGATAACATTTCCTATGCATTGAAACCGCCTCCTATTTTTTAAAAAATTTTCTAAAATCGTTCTAGATCTTCAAAACAAAGAACTATCTGATTCTGGGGCTGGCTTTTCAACAGCCTATGGTTATTATAGAGTAGAAACTGAAGTTGATGTTCAGCCTCAAAAGGAAGAAAGAAAAGTTGGAAGACTCAGTATCCCAAATCAGTTTCTGGCTGGAGAGAGGAAACTAGGGATATCTCGAGAGCGGAATGTAACTTCAAATGACTGGAAGGAAAACAGAAATGAATCAGGTAGAGCTAATATTTCTAACCTTTTTCGTAGAAGTTATGAGTTGGTATTGGAGTAGTTAATTATTGTACTGATAATATGGAGTTGGAGCAACCATTGCAAGTTTTAATACATGTGATGTCAGTCAAACTGAAACCAAAAACACTTAATTCTTCCAGCTGAAATTAAAGGATATTGTTAAAGAATGGGATTAATATATGCTCATATTTTATTTTGTAGAAAGTGCTGATGGTCATACAGAAACATTAGTTGAAATATCTCCTTCAGTTCCGACATATACGGCGCAAGGTTTGTAATAATGGATATATTGCTTTGTTTGATTTCAATAATCATATAAGCAACTAGAATTGCTCTAGCGGATTCTAGGAAGGGCCGAGGGACCTGGGCCGGGTGTCAAACTCCTTACCACCATGAGGTGGTTGTGCGTACATGGGTGCTTACTCGCCACGCCCTCCTGGTTCCTCGCATTTTGCCCCACGGACCCCCAGAGGCCTTAAGCAGGAGTTTGATAAGTAAGAGATATTAACTATTCTATTTTATTAGAACGGGAAGTAATTTCTCCACCTGTGGTAATAGAAGAAATTAAAAGTGAAGAGAAAATCGTTCCAGATGTTGAAGACATGCCATCGGAAAGTTCTGGTGAAAGTGAAACAGGTTTGTTATATTGGAAATATGAATTGTTGTTTTATTACAGACATCTTGAAATAATCCAAAGAAAATATTTGAATGTAGTATTATATTATATTTTGCGTGAAATGTCCTTTTAGCAGAGAAATATTTAAAATATGAATAATCTTAGGTGATCGATCTGTTAATGAGACTGAAGATCTGAATCTTCAAGAAATTAAGGATGTTATCATGTCAAGTCATATCGACACAGAGTATGATTCGCCATCTTTAAACCCTCCAAAGTCATTGAAATACGCAAAAAACATTGAATCTTTTTATTTCAAAGGTAAACTATTTCTCGATATACTACTAATAAATATTTTACATGTCAGATATATAATATATATATATTTTTTTATTTACGAAAATTGGTGATATAATATTTATATTGCAATATTGCCAATGTGAACATACAAAATGACTCAGTTTAATGCTGACCTCTAAGATATTTGATGTTATATTGGTCTGACTTTAACGAGGCTCCCAGAACGTTAATTAAGCATAATCATGAAGACCTTGACTCGGGTTTTAGTGTATTTAATAGCTCCCATTTGTGCTACAACTTTACTATTGCTCTGTCATTGCCGGGTACAATGCTACTGAACTGTTTATTTATTTCAAATAATGTGCTTTGAATTTCTATCATATAAAACATCTAAAGTTATTTTTTTTCCATAAAAAATAATGTACTGACTGTAATATATAATATATAATATAATATAATGGAGTTTTTACGGGACTCTCCACATGTAACAGTGGCTCTTCTTATCCCAAGGTTTAGGTCCTGGCGTACTTAGGGCACCCATTTGCACCTACGAAGTCGCTTCACCAGACAACCCACCATTTGAGCTAGGCTTGCATTACGCAATGAGTTCCGCTCAATAACTCAACTGTAACTCAGAAATCAAAATATGTCCGAGCTGGGTTTCGAACCAGCACCGTTTGATTTTGTGGGTTGAATGCACTAACCACTAAGCTACAGTGACCTAAAGCTAAAGCTACAGTGACGTAATGCTTTCATTAGCTCAAAAAGAGGATTTAAAACCTATTATTTGTTGCCATATGTTTTCCAACACAAACCAAACACAATTCTACAATCGTTAACAATAAAAGATAAGTTCAAGTAGATTCAATATGAAAATATTTTTTCTAGAGAAAACGCCGCTCCTTATGCAAGAGTATACTATTGACATTGACTCTCAAAATGAAGATGTCCCTTCAACGGAAACTGCTCCCCGTGTCGGTGAATACTCATCAGGCACTTCAACGGACGGAGAAGAACATACATCACCAAGTCAAAAAAATGTCGATGCATATCTTTGCCCCGAGGAAAAAGTTGATGGAAATGGTATTGAGATTTACTTTTTAAATGATTTTAACTTACATTATTTACTTTTCAGACATCAATGATGGAGTTTTAGTCCCTGTTGAGGTGAGTGGCGAGGAACCACCGATTGATGTAACTGATGTAAGTTACCGCACCGTTTCTGTCTGAATGTTATTTTTGCTCATGTATAACGATGGTTTGACGTTATTTTTAGGACCATTGTGAAGATAAATCAGCTGGTAACAGTGTTATACCAGTTCTTTCTGAACCATCTGAAGAACCTTTGACTACAACTGTTGTAAATAATCCCCAAGCTGCCAATGCAGGATCATTGGATGCCGTAATAAAACTAATTGATGAATATGACCCCAAGAACCAAGAGGAAGATTCAGACCATCATGTAGAATTAGACATAAGTATGACGTATGATTCTTTTGACTCGGAAAGTGATTTAGACGTTACCTACATAGAGCACACCTACTCGAAACAGGAAAATTTATTAGAACAGATCGAAGAAGACACTCTTTCCGCTGTTATTTACATCCCAGAAGAATCAGAGATAAATTTTGAAAGGTTTGAAGATGAGTTAGTATACGATGATGTTTCAAATATGGAGGAACTTCCAACTGACTTTGACCCAGATAATTATGAAAAACTTATTGACCATATTTTCCAAGACATAGACTTTGAAGAAACGTCAAGTTCGTCTGACGATAGTATCGATGATCCGCCATCGTTTTCAGATGGACAACGTGATTTTAATAACGTCATTAGAGATAGTGTACTGCTGGAGACAATAAACGAAGAAGATGGCAGCCCTGTCTTTTTGAAAAGATCTACATCATATCCAGAAATATTTTCTGATATTTATACTGTATCCGACATGAGTGAAACGGAAATCTTCTCAGATCGGGAACAAGATAAAGATAGAGTTACCGGTAAATATATTCATTCTACATTTCCTTATAAAACGTTATTAGTATAGAACTATAACATTTAGCATGTCACTTATGATGCACGTGATTGAAAGATTGTCATTGACAGCATTTTCTGAATTCATTTTAATAGAGAACCCCAAGACCATTGAAGAGATGAAAGATGTTCATGAATCACCGGTAAGCAATATAATGTAATATTTTGAAATAATTGTTTATTAATACTAACTCTATTAGGTGCCAGAGAAAGAAGTGCTGTCTGAATATGAAATATATTCCGACAGCTCCACGGAGGAGATGGTTTCACGACCAACCACCCCCTTGTCCGATATTGAGACCGTTATTGAACCTGTTATTTTAACAGACAAATACCAAGCGCCAATAGATTTGTTAGTGAATGGTGAAGAGTATGAAGAATATCCGCATTTCGCTGATGCGAAGTACAGCAAACCCTATCCTAATGACGAGGAATGTTCTAGCGAAGAGGGATTTAACGAAGTAACGCCAACATCTTCAGGTTTGCGATTTTGAAATGATGCTTTTGCTCTTTCCAGAAATTTTCCTTAATAAGAAAAAATGTCCTTTTGAGTATGACAATTTCTTCAGTTTTTTTTTTTTTTTTTGTCAAATGTACCGTATTTTGCAAAGTTATCTTGTTCAGATATTGATGAGAGTCCACAACAACCTCCGCTTGTTCAGTTTAATGACATTCTCCCCCAAATTCATTTGAGTGATGTACGCGAGAAAAAAGTATGTATATATTTTTCGTATTCTCAAATTTGTTCTGACATTTTCAATTATATCATAGAGCGACGAATATGATTGTGATGAAATTGAAAAAAAGAAATACAACGTAGATTTGGAGACAACATACGCCGTGCAAGTCTCTAGCGGTTACGATTTGAATAATACAGAAAATGACACAAAACTAGAGGTACATGCAAAATCTAATAAAGAGACTTTGCATGAAGAAAACGTCGCTCTGTTAACGAAGTATGGACGATTTGTTTTCCCAAGCGACGACGATGTTGTTGATGAAATTGTATTTGAGAGATTGCCACAGCCGATATATACTGAAAGCAGCGAGGAAACGCAAATTTCTGATGAAGAGGTCGAGCTCCCTAAGACAACATCAAAAGTTTTGGAGAGGGTAAAAAGCTTTGAATTGGTGAATGAGGAAATTTCAAAAAAGGAAACGCATTTAAGTTCAAAAGAATCTAATGACGAGAAGAATGTTGAAAAAACCGGTGTTGATGTTGGTGAAGATCACCAATCTGAAGAGGTAATTGATCCTGAACATTTAAAGTACCGCGAATATGGGAAAATGGTTTTGCCACGTAAAGAAGACTACATTAGTTTGGTTTTTGAGAAACAGGAAAAAACTGAAACTGAAGTAGAATTACCACCTGTTAATACGTATTCTAAATCGGAAAACATTACAGATATTATCCGTTTTAACAAAACACTCGAGCCTCATTTCCCTAAAAAGCTTGATTCGCCAATAACTTCAAAAATAGTTGATAATAATTTACGATTGAAACTAAAGCGTGGATACCAAGATCAAATATCGGCATTTGATCGGACGAGAAAAGATCCATTTCAGTATGATAAGGAGGAAGATCAATATGGATACGAGGATAACAGTGAACCGACTGATAAAGTATCTGCCATTCCCGTTTCATCAAAGAAAAAGCAAGTTTCGAAAGTAAAGATTTCAGATGGGAATGAAAGCGACGATGAAAGTTCAGACACTGATAGCCAGAACGAAGATTTCCGTCTCATTCATCACGGAGATTCTTTGGATTCTATAGCGTCAATCGGTGCCGGCGATGATATAACTAATATTGTCTCTGGGATTAGTACTGGCAGTTATAAATTTGCATCTGTCGATGATGAAATTGTTCTCACACCACATCGCGCCGCAGTAAGAGAAAACACAGACGGCAATTTTTACAATGAATCTAATGTTGAAGAAACAACTAATGCTATTGGCAATGCATCGCCAAATTCGATAGCGTCTAAAAACATATCGCGTCAGACCGGTACGTCATCATCGGAGTTTTTAGTTGGATTTTTAACTATTAGAAGTGGCCATGACATAGATAGAAACAGCGGGGAACCAACTAAAAGTGAACGGTTAGGTAATATGATTTCTAAAGAAGGAATAACTAACAAAGAAGAACATTCAGAGGAGAAATCGGAGGTTAGTAATGAAAATGATATGGCGAATAGTTCTGATAATGATCCGGGTGACGACAATGTTGCGAAAGAAGTAACTATCAATGAAAGCAATTTTTATCATGAGAGAAGCTCCTCTGTCTCTTCATACGAAAAGTCGGCTGAAAGTTTCCAAATCATTCATTTTGTTTCTCCACAGAACGATGAACATTTGGAAACAGAATCTACCACTACGGATTATTCCAGTGTTATAGGCAGCAGGCTTGAATACTTGGATGATGAATATTGTGAAACGCGAAGTGACCTTGACGACATATTACTTTCCGAAATGTCGTCAATCGATATAAATTCTGCCAAAATTGGGAATACAGAAATAAAATCTTCTAACGAGAGGTCGTCCGAATCAAGGGATATTTTAAGAAAGCATACACAGCCTCCGGCATTGGTAGAAACAATCTCACTTGATGTGGAAGACGTGGATCATGATGATGAAAGTTTATCGTCCGCTTCTATTGAAAGCATTGTGGAGAGGAAAGGTTCTTCAGATGATTTATATAAAAATAGCAATGAAACAGTTTTAAAACTTCCAGAAGTAGGGGTAGAAAATAAGGTTGCTGTGTGGGTTGCATCTAGTTCAAATGAAATTAATGGAAGCATATCTGCCAAAACAGAAAATACTATAGAAAAGCAAAGTGTAACTGCGAAAGACGTCCGAAAGTACAGAAATCTGTTTTCAGAAAGAGGCAAAAGTTTGAAGAAAATTGAAGTGTACGATTATAAAAACATCAACACGAAACTAATTGAATCACAAGTCAAAAAAGGGGAACCAGAAAAATTTGAGGCTAACACATCGTATTCTAGTCTGAGTTTACAGGACACTGATATATCATTTTTAAAGTCTACAGGAATCCATCAATCTATTGAGGAAGGCAACAAATTGGATGATGTAATCTCTTCTGAAAAGGAAGAGGTAATAAACTTACACGAGGATAGAGTAATAGATGGGAAAGAAACAACAATCATTGATATAGGCAGAAGTAAGAATATTGAACCATTGTTTGATTTGCAAAAGAACTATGATCATCCAACTGAAAAAGTTCAACAACAAACGCTATTTGATATTACTACAAACTTTGACGCCCTAAAAAGTGCAGAAAATAATGAAGTAAAGCCTATCTCAAAACCAGAAAAGGCATTAAAAATTTTGGTTGAAGATGAGTCTTCAGAATTGCCAAAATTAGGCATTATTCAGCAGGAAGTGTCAGATGACAACAAAAACATGTTTATTCCAAATATTGCAGCAACTTCTGGGATATCAACTACAAAAGATATTGAACCATTTTTCCGATTAAAACCGAAATTAAAGTTACCGAATGACAATCCTGAACAGACTGTGTCAAATAGGAGCAATGAATTATCTAATGAACTTATTAAAACGACACCGAGAGAACAGTCTCCTTATACTGAAGGGAAAAAAGAAGGAATACAACAGTTCAACTCAACCGTAAGAATTTCTAAGGATGTTGAAAAGCTCTTTAAAATTGCATCAACCGAGGTAATTAACAAAGAAGGTAATTCTATATTTGACTTTGACTCGAAACAAACAGTGTTTGTAAAGAGTGATATATACCAAAAAGATATTTTATCAGAGAAGAAATATACTGAAGTTCCTAAACAAGGTTACAAAGAACTAGGAATAGAAGATGTCAATTTAGATGACGTTGAACCATACTGGAACAATCCAAATGTTGAAGGTAACCGCGAATCACAGCCAACAATAACACTTGTGAAAAGATCTTCGTCGAAAGACGAGGAATCCTCAATTTCTCCAACCATTGATGACATTAAAAAACATCACAAAATATCCGAACTCAAAAGTGACTTTGAATTACAACCAACTATAACCCGTGTGAAAGGATATTCGGGAAGGGACGTAGAAAAGGAAGAAATGGCTCATAAAATTTCTATCGAAAGGGAAGATAGAGCAGATAATGAATCTACTCTTCCATTGGAGAACGTTGAAAAATACCCGTTACAACATGAACAAAAAATATACCATGAAACACCGAAACTCAAAGAGAACATTAAAAAGAGAAAAGTGGTAACACTAGTAAAAAGTAATTCTCTCAAGAACGATCGTCTGTCGGAAATAGCGTCTCCAAATATTTCAATGAAAACGGACGATGAACAAGAATCTCCAACACTTGGAGATAATTTTGAAACGCACCCACAGGTAGTATCCACAATAGCTTCATTTAAAGCGGAAAATGAACCAGAACCCGACTCTGTTGTGACTTTGGATGACGTGCAAAGATACCCTGGAACACCTGAACTCGAAGAGAGCCTCGATATACGACCATCAGTAACTCTTCTAAAACGGTATTCGACCAAGGAAGAGATACTACGAGAAGTTGTGACTCCAATTATTTCAATGCAAACGGAAGATGAATCAGAACCTGACTGTGTTGAGACTTTAGATCAAGCGGAAAGAAACCATGAATCATCTGAACTTGGAGATAGACAAACAGTAACTTTTGTAAAAAAATATTCTTCCAAGAAGCATATCCTACCAGATGTAGTGCTTCCAGTGGTTTCATTGGAATCGGCAGATGAGCTAGAACCTGACTCTCTTGTGACATTGAATGAAGTGGAAAAATATCCTGATCCACCCAAACTCGGAGATAGCCTCGAAACACGACCTACAGTAACTCCTGTGAAAAACAATTCTTCCAAGAAGCATATCCTACCAGAAGTAGTGTCTCCAGTGGTTTCATTGGAAACAGAAAATGAACCAGAACCTGACTCTAGTGTGACGTTTGATGACGCGGAAATATATCCAGATCACCCTGAACTCGGAGATAGCCTGGAAATTCGACCAACAGTAAATCTTGTGAAAAGATATTCTTCCAAGAAAGATATCCTACCAGAAGTACCGTTGCAAGTGGTTCCATATCAATCGGATGTGCCAGAACCTGAATCTGGTGTGAGGTTTGATGACGCAAAAAGATATCCAGACCAACCCGAAATCGGAGATAGCCTCAAAACTAGACCATCAGTAACTATTGTGAAAGGATATTCTTCCAAGAGAGATGTCCTACCAGAAGTAGTGTCTCCAGTGCTTTCATTAGAAACAGAAAATGAACCAGAACCTGACTCTAGTGTGACGTTTGATGACGCGGAAAGATATCCAGAGCAACCCGAACTTGGAGATAGACAAACAGTAACTTTTGTGAAAAGATATTCTTACAAGAGAGATAACCTACCAGAGGTAGTGTCTCCAGTGGTTCGCTTTGAATCGGAAGATGTGCCAGAAGCTAACTCTGATCTGGCGTTTGATGAAGCGGAAAAATATCCTGATCCCCCCGAACTCGGAGATAGCCTCGAAATTCGACCAACAGTAACTCTTATGAAAAGATATTCTTCCAAGAACGATAACCTACCAGAGGTAGTGTTTCCAGTGGTTTCCTTTGAATCGGAAGATGCGCCAGAACATAACTCTGGTGTGACGTTTGATGAAGCGGAAAGATATCCTGACCCCCCCGAACCCGGAGATAGCCTCAAAACTAGACCATCAGTAACTATTGTGAAAGGATATTCTTCCAAGAGAGATATCCTACCAGAAGTAGTGTCTCCAGTGCTTTCATTGGAAACAGAAAATGAACCAGAACCTGACTCTAGTGTGACGTTTGATGACGCGGAAAGATATCCAGAGCAACCCGAACTCGGAGATAGCCTCGAAATTCGACCAACAGTCACTCTTGTGAAAAGATATTCTTACAAGAACGATAACCTACCAGAGGTAGTGTCTCCAGTGGTTTCCTTTGAATCGGAAGATGTGCCAGAATCTAACTCTGGTCTGCCGTTTGATGACGCGGAAAAATATCTTGATCCCCCCGAACTCGGAGATAGCCTCGAAATTCAACCAACAGTAACTCTTGTGAAAAGATATTCTTCCAAGAAAATGATCTTACCAGAAGTAGTGTCTCCAGTGGTTTCATTGGGAACAGAAGATGAACCAGAACCTAACTCTGGTGTGACGTTTGATGAAGCGGAAAGATATCCTGATCCCCCCGAACTCGGAGATAGCCTCGAAATTCGACCAACAGTAACTCTTGTGAAAAGATATTCTTCCAAGAGAGATATCCTACCAGAAGTAGTTTCTCCAGTGGTTTCATTGGGAACAGAAGATGAACCAGAACCTAACTCTGGTGTGACGTTTGATGAAGCGGAAAGATATACTGATCGCCCCGAACTCGGAGATAGCCTCGAGTCTAGACCAACAGTAACTCTTGTGAAAAGATATTCTTCCAAGAAGGATAACCTACCAGAAGTAGTGTCTCCAGTGGTTTCATTGGGAACAGAAGATGAACCAGAACCTAACTCTGGTGTGACGTTTGATGACGCGGAAATATATCCAGATCCTTCTGAACTCGGAGATAGCCTCGAAATTCGACCAACAGTAACTCTTGTGAAAAGATATTCTTCCAAGAAAGTGATCTTACCAGAAGTAGTTTCTCCAGTGGTTTCATTGGGAACAGAAGATGAACCAGAACCTAACTCTGGTGTGACGTTTGATGAAGCGGAAAGATATACTGATCGCCCCGAACTCGGAGATAGCCTCGAGTCTAGACCAACAGTAACTCTTGTGAAAAGATATTCTTCCAAGAAGGATAACCTACCAGAAGTAGTGTCTCCAGTGGTTTCATTGGGAACAGAAGATGAACCAGAACCTAACTCTGGTGTGACGTTTGATGACGCGGAAATATATCCAGATCCTTCTGAACTCGGAGATAGCCTCGAAATTCGACCAACAGTAACTCTTGTGAAAAGATATTCTTCCAAGAAAGTGATCTTACCAGAAGTAGTGTCTCCAGTGGTTTCATTGGGAACAGAAGATGAACCAGAACCTAACTCTGGTGTGACGTTTGATGAAGCGGAAAGATATACTGATCCCCTCGAACTCGGAGATAGCTTCGAGTCTAGACCAACAGTTACTCTTGTGAAAAGATATTCTTCCAAGAAGGATAACCTACCAGAAGTAGTGTCTCCAGTGCTTTCATTGGGAACAGAAGATGAACCAGAACCTAACTCTGGTGTGACGTTTGATGAAGCGGAAGGATATCCTGATCCCCCCGAACTCGGAGATAGCCTCGAAATTCGACCAACAGTAACTCTTGTGAACAGATATTCTTCCAAGAAAATTATCTTACCAGAAGTAGTGTCTCCAGTGGTTTCATTGGGAACAGAAGATGAACCAGAACCTAACTCTGGTGTGACGTTTGATGAAGCGGAAAGATATACTGATCGCCCCGAACTCGGAAATAGCCTCGATTCTAGACCAACAGTAACTCTTGTGAAAAGATATTCTTCCAAGAAAGTGATCTTACCAGAAGTAGTGTCTCCAGTGGTTTCATTGGGAACAGAAGATGAACCAGAACCTAACTCTGGTGTGACGTTTGATGAAGGGGAAAGATATCCTGATCCCCCCGAACTCGGAGATAGCCTCGAGTCTAGACCAACAGTTACTCTTGTGAAAAGATATTCTTCCAAGAAGGATAGCCTACCAGAAGTAGCGTCGCAAGTGGTTCCAAATGAATCGGAAGATGTGCCGGAACCTGAATTTGGTGTGACGTTTGATGAAGCGGAAAGATATCCTGATCCCCTCGAACTCGGAGATAGCCTCGAAACTCGACCAACAGTAACTCTTGTGAAAAGATATTCTTCCAAGAGAGATATCCTACCAGAAGTAGTGTCTCCAGTGCTTTCATTGGGAACAGAAGATGAACCAGAACCTAACTCTGGTGTGACGTTTGATGAAGCGGAAGGATATCCTGATCCCCCCGAACTCGGAGATAGCCTCGAAATTCGACCAACAGTAACTCTTGTGAACAGATATTCTTCCAAGAAAATTATCTTACCAGAAGTAGTGTCTCCAGTGGTTTCATTGGGAACAGAAGATGAACCAGAACCTAACTTTGGTGTGACGTTTGATGAAGCGGAAAGATATCTTGATCCCCCCGAACTCGGAGATAGCTTCGAGTCTAGACCAACAGTTACTCTTGTGAAAAGATATTCTTCCAAGAAAGTGATCTTACCAGAAGTAGTGTCTCCAGTGGTTTCATTGGGAACAGAAGATGAACCAGAACCTAACTCTTGTGTGACGTTTGATGAAGCGGAAAGATATCCTGATCCCCCCGAACTCGGAGATAGCCTCGAAACTCGACCAACAGTAACTCTTGTGAAAAGATATTCTTCCAAGAAAGTGATCTTACCAGAAGTAGTGTCTCCAGTGGTTTCATTGGGAACAGAAGATGAACCAGAACCTAACTCTGGTGTGACGTTTGATGAAGTGGAAGGATATACTGATCCCCCCGAACTCGGAAATAGCCTCGAAATTCGACCAACAGTTACTCTTGTGAAAAGATATTCTTCCAAGAAAGTGATCTTACCAGAAGTAGTGTCTCCAGTGGTTTCATTGGGAACAGAAGATGAACCAGAACCTAACTCTGGTGTGACGTTTGATGAAGCGGAAAGATATACTGATCGCCCCGAACTCGGAGATAGCCTCGATTCTAGACCAACAGTTACTCTTGTGAAAAGATATTCTTCCAAGAAGGATAACCTACCAGAAGTAGCGTCGCAAGTGGTTTCATTGGGAACAGAAGATGAACCAGAACCTAACTCTGGTGTGACGTTTGATGAAGCGGAAAGATATACTGATCGCCCCGAACTCGGAGATAGCCTCGATTCTAGACCAACAGTAACTCTTGTGAAAAGATATTCTTCCAAGAAGGATAACCTACCAGAAGTAGCGTCGCAAGTGGTTCCAAATGAATCGGAAGATGTGCCGGAACCTGAATTTGGTGTGACGTTTGATGAAGCGGAAAGATATCCTGATCCCCCCGAACTCGGAGATAGCCTCGATTCTAGACCAACAGTAACTCTTGTGAAAAGATATTCTTCCACGAAGGATAACCTACCAGAAGTAGCGTCGCAAGTGGTTCCAAATGAATCGGAAGATGTGCCGGAACCTGAATTTGGTGTGACGTATGATGAAGCGGAAAGATATCCTGATCCCCCCGAACTCGGAGATAGCCTCGAAATTCGACCAACAGTAACTCTTGTGAAAAGATATTCTTCCAAGAGAGATATCCTACCAGAAGTAGTGTCTCCAGTGGTTTCAAATGAATCGGAAGATGTGCCGGAACCTGAATTTGGTGTGACGTTTGATGAAGCGGGAAGATATCCTGATCCCCCCGAACGCGGAGATAGCCTCGAAACTCGACCAACAGTAACTCTTGTGAAAAGATATTCTTCCAAGAGAGATATCCTACCAGAAGTAGTGTCTCCAGTGGTTTCAAATGAATCGGAAGATGTGCCGGAACCTGAATTTGGTGTGACGTTTTATGAAGCGGAAAGATATCCTGATCCCCCCGAACTCGGAGATAGCCTCGAAACGCGACCAACAGTAACTCTTGTGAAAAGATATTCTTCCAAGAGAGATATCCTACCAGAAGTACTGTCTCCAGTTGTTTCATTGGGAACAGAAGATGAACCAGAACCTAACTCTGGTGTGACGTTTGATGAAGCGAAAAGATATACTGATCGCCCCGAACTCGGAAATAGCCTCGATTCTAGACCAACAGTAATTCTTGTGAAAAGATATTCTTCCAAGAAAGTGATCTTACCAGAAGTAGTGTCTCCAGTGGTTTCATTGGGAACAGAAGATGAACCAGAACCTAACTCTGGTGTGACGTTTGATGAAGGGGAAAGATATCCTGATCCCCCCGAACTCGGAGATTGCCTCGAGTCTAGACCAACAGTTACTCTTGTGAAAAGATATTCTTCCAAGAAGGATAGCCTACCAGAAGTAGCGTCGCAAGTGGTTCCAAATGAATCGGAAGATGTGCCGGAACCTGAATTTGGTGTGACGTTTGATGAAGCGGAAAGATATCCTGATCCCTTCGAACTCGGAGATAGCCTCGAAACTCGACCAACAGTAACTCTTGTGAAAAGATATTCTTCCAAGAGAGATATCCTACCAGAAGTAGTGTCTCCAGTGCTTTCATTGGGAACAGAAGATGAACCAGAACCTAACTCTGGTGTGACGTTTGATGAAGCGGAAGGATATCCTGATCCCCCCGAACTCGGAGATAGCCTCGAAATTCGACCAACAGTAACTCTTGTGAACAGATATTCTTCCAAGAAAATTATCTTACCAGAAGTAGTGTCTCCAGAGGTTTCATTGGGAACAGAAGATGAACCAGAACCTAACTCTGGTGTGACGTTTGATGAAGCGGAAAGATATCTTGATCCCCCCGAACTCGGAGATAGCTTCGAGTCTAGACCAACAGTTACTCTTGTGAAAAGATATTCTTCCAAGAAAGTGATCTTACCAGAAGTAGTGTCTCCAGTGGTTTCATTGGGAACAGAAGATGAACCAGAACCTAACTCTGGTGTGACGTTTGATGAAGCGGAAAGATTTCCTGATCCCCCCGAACTCGGAGATAGCCTCGAAACTCGACCAACAGTAACTCTTGTGAAAAGATATTCTTCCAAGAAAGTGATCTTACCAGAAATAGTGTCTCCAGTGGTTTCATTGGGAACAGAAGATGAACCAGAACCTAACTCTGGTGTGACGTTTGATGAAGCGGAAGGATATACTGATCCCCCCGAACTCGGAGATAGCTTCGAAATTCGACCAACAGTAACTCTTGTGAAAAGATATTCTTCCAAGAAAGTGATCTTACCGGAAGTAGTGTCTCCAGTGGTTTCATTGGGAACAGAAGATGAACCAGAACCTAACTCTGGTGTGACGTTTGATGAAGCGGAAAGATATACTGATCGCCCCGAACTCAGAGATAGCCTCGATTCTAGACCAACAGTAACTCTTGTGAAAAGATATTCTTCCAAGAAGGATAACCTACCAGAAGTAGCGTCGCAAGTGGTTCCAAATGAATCGGAAGATGTGCCGGAACCTGAATTTGGTGTGACGTTTGATGAAGCGGAAAGATATCCTGATCCCCCCGAACTCGGAGATAGCCTCGAAACGCGACCAACAGTAACTCTTGTGAAAAGATATTCTTCCAAGAGAGATATCCTACCAGAAGTAGTGTCTCCAGTGGTTTCAAATGAATCGGAAGATGTGCCGGAACCTGAATTTGGTGTGACGTTTGATGAAGCGGAAAGATATCCTGATCCCCCCGAACTCGGAGATAGCCTCGAAACTCGACCAACAGTAACTCTTGTGAAAAGATATTCTACCAAGAAGGATAATCTACCAGAAGTACTGTCTCCAGTGGTTTCATTTGAATCGGAAGATGTGCCAGAATCTAACTCTGGTGTGACGTTTGATGAAGCGGAAAGATATCCTGATCCCCCCGAACTCGGAGATAGCCTCGAAACTCGACCAACAGTAACTCTTGTGAAAAGATATTCTTCCAAGAAGGATAACATACCAGAAGTACTGTCTCCAGTGGTTTCATTTGAATCGGAAGATGTGCCAGAATCTAACTCTGGTGTGACGTTTGATGAAGCGAAAAGATATCCTGATCCCCCCGAACTCGGAGATAGCCTCGAAATTCTACCAACATTAACTCTTGTGAAAAGATATTCTTCCAAGAAAGTGATCTTACCAGAAGTAGTGTCTCCAGTGGTTTCATTGGGAACAGAAGATGAACCAGAACCTAACTCTGGTGTGACGTTTGATGAAGCGGAAAGATATACTGATCGCCCCGAACTCGGAGATAGCCTCGATTCTAGACCAACAGTAACTCTTGTGAAAAGATATTCTTCCAAGAAGGATAACCTACCAGAAGTAGCGTCGCAAGTGGTTCCAAATGAATCGGAAGATGTGCCGGAACCTGAATTTGGTGTGACGTTTGATGAAGCGGAAAGATATCCTGATCCCCCCGAACTCGGAGATAGCCTCGAAACTCGACCAACAGTAACTCTTGTGAAAAGATATTCTTCCAAGAGAGATATCCTACCAGAAGTAGTGTCTCCAGTGGTTTCAAATGAATCGGAAGATGTGCCGGAACCTGAATTTGGTGTGACGTTTGATGAAGCGGAAAGATATCCTGATCCCCCCGAACTCGGAGATAGCCTCGAAACGCGACCAACAGTAACTCTTGTGAAAAGATATTCTTCCAAGAGAGATATCCTACCCGAAGTACTGTCTCCAGTTGTTTCATTGGGAACAGAAGATAAACCAGAACCTAACTCTGGTGTGACGTTTGATGAAGCGGAAAGATATACTGATCGCCCCGAACTCGGAAATAGCCTCGATTCTAGACCAACAGTAACTCTTGTGAAAAGATATTCTTCCAAGCAAGTGATCTTACCAGAAGTAGTGTCTCCAGTGGTTTCATTGGGAACAGAAGATGAACCAGAACCTAACTCTGGTGTGACGTTTGATGAAGCGGAAAGATATACTGATCGCCCCGAACTCGGAGATAGCCTCGAAACTCGACCAACAGTAACTCTTGTGAAAAGATATTCTTCCAAGAAGGATAACATACCAGAAGTACTGTCTCCAGTGGTTTCATTTGAATCGGAAGATGTGCCAGAATCTAACTCTGATGTGACGTTTGATGAAGCGAAAAGATATCCTGATCCCCCCGAACTCGGAGATAGCCTCGACATTCTACCAACAGTAACTCTTGTGAAAAGATATTCTTCCAAGAAAGTGATCTTACCAGAAGTAGTGTCTCCAGTGGTTTCATTGGGAACAGAAGATGAACCAGAACCTAACTCTGGTGTGACGTTTGATGAAGCGGAAAGATATACTGATCGCCCCGAACTCGGAGATAGCCTCGATTCTAGACCAACAGTAACTCTTGTGAAAAGATATTCTTCCAAGAAGGATAACCTACCAGAAGTAGCGTCGCAAGTGGTTCCAAATGAATCGGAAGATGTGCCGGAACCTGAATTTGGTGTGACGTTTGATGAAGCGGAAAGATATCCTGATCCCCCCGAACTCGGAGATAGCCTCGAAACTCGACCAACAGTAACTCTTGTGAAAAGATATTCTTCCAAGAGAGATATCCTACCAGAAGTAGTGTCTCCAGTGGTTTCAAATGAATCGGAAGATGTGCCGGAACCTGAATTTGGTGTGACGTTTGATGAAGCGGAAAGATATCCTGATCCCCCCGAACTCGGAGATAGCCTCGAAACGCGACCAACAGTAACTCTTGTGAAAAGATATTCTTCCAAGAGAGATATCTTACCAGAAGTACTGTCTCCAGTTGTTTCATTGGGAACAGAAGATGAACCAGAACCTAACTCTGGTGTGACGTTTGATGAAGCGGAAAGATATACTGATCGCCCCGAACTCGGAAATAGCCTCGATTCTAGACCAACAGTAACTCTTGTGAAAAGATATTCTTCCAAGAAAGTGATCTTACCAGAAGTAGTGTCTCCAGTGGTTTCATTGGGAACAGAAGATGAACCAGAACCTAACTCTGGTGTGACGTTTGATGAAGCGGAAAGATATCCTGATCCCCCCGAACTCGGAGATAGCCTCGAGTCTAGACCAACAGTTACTCTTGTGAAAAGATATTCTTCCAAGAAGGATACCCTACCAGAAGTAGCGTCGCAAGTGGTTCCAAATGAATCGGAAGATGTGCCGGAACCTGAATTTGGTGTGACGTTTGATGAAGCGGAAAGATATCCTGATCCCCCCGAACTCGGAGATAGCCTCGATTCTAGACCAACAGTAACTCTTGTAAAAAGATATTCTTCTAAGAAGGATAACCTACCAGAAGTAGCGTCGCAAGTGGTTCCAAATGAATCGGAAGATGTGCCGGAACCTGAATTTGGTGTGACGTATGATGAAGCGGAAAGATATCCTGATCCCCCCGAACTCGGAGATAGCCTCGAAACTCGACCAACAGTAACTCTTGTGAAAAGATATTCTTCCAAGAGAGATATCCTACCAGAAGTAGTGTCTCCAGTGGTTTCAAATGAATCGGAAGATGTGCCGGAACCTGAATTTGGTGTGACGTTTGATGAAGCGGAAAGATATCCTGATCCCCCCGAACTCGGAGATAGCCTCGAAACTCGACCAACAGTAACTCTTGTGAAAAGATATTCTTCCAAGAGAGATATCCTACCAGAAGTAGTGTCTCCAGTGGTTTCATTGGGAACAGAAGATGAACCAGGACCTAACTCTGGTGTGACGTTTGATGAAGCGGAAAGATGTCCTGATCCCCCCGAACTCGGAGATAGCCTCGAGTCTAGACCAACAGTTACTCTTGTGAAAAGATATTCTTCCAAGAAGGATAGCCTACCAGAAGTAGCGTCGCAAGTGGTTCCAAATGAATCGGAAGATGTGCCGGAACCTGAATTTGGTGTGACGTTTGATGAAGCGGAAAGATATCCTGATCCCTTCGAACTCGGAGATAGCCTCGAAACTCGACCAACAGTAACTCTTGTGAAAAGATATTCTTCCAAGAGAGATATCCTACCAGAAGTAGTGTCTCCAGTGCTTTCATTGGGAACAGAAGATGAACCAGAACCTAACTCTGGTGTGACGTTTGATGAAGCGGAAGGATATCCTGATCCCCCCGAACTCGGAGATAGCCTCGAAATTCGACCAACAGTAACTCTTGTGAACAGATATTCTTCCAAGAAAATTATCTTACCAGAAGTAGTGTCTCCAGTGGTTTCATTGGGAACAGAAGATGAATCAGAACCTAACTCTGGTGTGACGTTTAATGAAGCGGAAAGATATCCTTATCCCCCCGAACTCGGAGATAGCTTCGAGTCTAGACCAACAGTTACTTTTGTGAAAAGATATTCTTCCAAGAAAGTGATCTTACCAGAAGTAGTGTCTCCAGTGGTTTCATTGGGTACAGAAGATGAACCAGAACCTAACTCTGGTGTGACGTTTGATGAAGCGGAAAGATATCCTGATCCCCCCGAACTCGGAGATAGCCTCGAAAGTCGACCAACAGTAACTCTTGTGAAAAGATATTCTTCCAAGAAAGTGATCTTACCAGAAGTAGTGTCTCCAGTGGTTTCATTGGGAACAGAAGATGAACCAGAACCTAACTCTGGTGTGACGTTTGATGAAGCGGAAGGATATCCTGATCCCCCCGAACTCGGAGATAGCCTCGAAATTCGACCAACAGTAACTCTTGTGAACAGATATTCTTCCAAGAAAATGATCTTACCAGAAGTACTGTCTCCAGTGGTTTCATTGGGAACAGAAGATGAACCAGAAACTAACTCTGGTGTGACGTTTGATGAAGCGGAAAGATATCCTGATCCCCCCGAACTCGGAGATAGCCTCGAAATTCGACCAACAGTAACTCTTGTGAAAAGATATTCTTCCAAGAAAGTGATCTTACCAGAAGTAGTGTCTCCAGTGGTTTCATTGGGAACAGAAGATGAACCAGAACCTAACTCTGGTGTGACGTTTGATGAAGCGGAAAGATATCCTGATCCCCCCGAACTCGGAGATAGCTTCGAGTCTAGACCAACAGTTACTCTTGTGAAAAGATATTCTTCCAAGAAGGATAACCTACCAGAAGTAGTGTCTCCAGTGGTTTCATTTGAATCGGAAGATGTGCCAGAATCTAACTCTGGTGTGACGTTTGATGAAGCGGAAAGATATTCTGACTCCCCCGAACCCGGAGATAGCCTCGAAACTCGACCAACAGTAACTCTTGTGAAAAGATATTCTTCCAAGAAGGATAACCTACCAGAAGTAGTGTCTCCAGTGGTTTCATTGGAAACGGAAGATAAGCCGGATCTTGACTTTGTCGTGGCTCTGATTGACGTGGAAAGAGACTCTGAAGCACCGAAGGTCGGAGATAACCTGGAAACGCGGCCAACAGTTTCCCTTGCGGAAACATATTCTTTGAAGAAGGATATCCTATCGGAAGTTGTGTCTCCAATAATTTCATTGCAAACGGAAATTTCGCCAGTAAATGACACTCTGGGCACCTTAGATGACGTGGGAGGATTCCCTGAATTTCCCGAACTCGGAAATACCATTGTCTCAAGTTCTTCCCGAATGGGTGAAGCTTCCGATGTTATAGATTCTTCGTTTCTTAAAGAAAACTCTGAATCGACTGAAGATTTGGCCATTCAATTACTTTTGGATCGTCGGGTTTCACCAGAAATCATTCCAATTAATGTTGAATTAATGTACAAATCATCACACCAAAATAATGAAGAAAGTACAAATTTGAGCGAATATAAAGTCAGTGTGGTAACGACTAGTGACGGAAGTGAAAATCTGCATCCGAAACCATCTGTTTCGACTATCACATGGTCAACTGCGAGCAAAGACCCCTTTAATCCAATACCGTCCACGGACGAAACCGTAAAAGGCCGCACAAGGGATGTACAAAAATACAAAGACATTTTTTCTCAAAGAGGCGGTGTCGTTACTGGGAAACACAAAGAAAATGATGTTTTCGAGTATGCAGGTGATGAAGGCCGGCAAAGTTGGAATGTAAAAAATGTCTCCATTTATTCCCCCTCTACTGAAGATACTGTGAATTCGGCAATAAGTAATCCCGGCGTAGATGAAGGACATCGAAAATACAGTGAATACGACGATCCAAGCGAGCTCGATCGGCGTTTTGATATTGGAAAAGGGGAATTACAGTACTCCTTTTCACGGAGCGAACCGAAATCAAACCAAAGTAAATATCAAATTGATTTGACTGCTTCTTGGAAACCAACGGAACTAAATTTCTTTTATAACTCTAATAAACTGTCCAGGAGCCTCTCATTTACACCAATTGATAGAATGAGAAGGAATAATCAAGTCGATGCGCCGACGAATTTGGCACTTTTATATGATGTGAAAGCATCTGTACCGCAATTTGCATCAAGCAAAAAGGAATACTTTCGAAGCAGTAAGATATTTGAATTTCCTTATCAAGTTTGTGCAACTGGTTTGGCGTCAAAATCTGACGAAGGCGCCGCAAAAGATGTAACATTTAAAACGGATTTAGATTTAAAAAGACTGAAAACGTATAACTTACTGTATGACGTAGAATCTTCGAATAGGACTTCGCCATTAACCTACGATATCCTTTACATTAATCCGTCAAACAACGCGTTTCATGATGAAGCATCAGCCAAACAGAGAGGGTCGACTAATCTTAATATTGTATACAACGTGTCAGGTTCAACTACACAAAATTCTACAGAAGTTAGTTACCAATACCATGTGCCTAGTTCTGATGCTTTTGGTTTCCATAACTACGTTCCAGATGCCAACGTTGAATCATTTTTTGAGGGTAAATCATCAACTACGTTGGATATCTTCTACAGCAATGCATCACCTGGATATAATGAAGGGATCACAGTAAATAGAGATTCTAAAGAAGTTAAATTGTACTATGATGTGGAAAATGATAAGAGTAAAGATTATATTCAACATGCTGCATCAACCAAATTCGATTTATATTATGACGTGAAACCGACTGAAAATGTAGATCAGGGCGGTCGATCAGAAGGTGGCGCAAAACGGAGCGCTTTACAAGTGTTAAAAACTTCCAATGCATTGAGTGACACAAGTTCTTCGGTATCGACCAGAACAAATCCAACACTCTTCGGATTTAATGTAAGTGTAAGTGCAGCAAACCTGTCCTCTCTACCGAGACCAAATCTTAGCAACGAGAAAAATGTTTACAACGCATTTTACACCATTGAACCACAAAATCGGAGATCAGAGAGTCAAGAATATACAATCGAGTACTTGATGGATGAATCTGAAAGCAGGAAGAAATTAGATCGCACTGGTAGCTGGGTAAACAAACTGACATTACATCCTCAGACTGATTCGAGTGTATCTACAGATTCAACTCCACAGTCTCCTACATCTGAAGTAAATGTCTTCTGGAAATCGTCTGATTCTCCAAGCAACTGGAAGTCGCATATAAAACGGACACAGTCAATGGTCTCCCCTTATAAAGGAGGATCTTCCTTTTCGCGATCTAACTCTTTTCCATTAAAAACAATTTACAATATTGCTGTTAAAAACAAACGGATAAACAAAGAGATTAAAAGAAAAACCGACATCCAACGCAAGGACTTGTTTCATTTCAGTCGCGAATTTCCACGCTATGCTACGGAAAGTAAAGACTGGTTTGGTTCAAGCACGTCGAGTTCTGAGGATGACCTAGATAACGAACTATCTGGTTGGGTCGATAAAAAGTCTAAATCCGCTAACCTCTTACGGTCAGTTAAGGTGCAAGAATTACAGAGGTTGCCTGTAAGGCGAATGGAAATTGTCAGCGCTGATCCCCTCCGGGTTTCAAAATATATTGTCCAATTGTTGAAAAAAACTTCTTCTCTGGAATATAAAAACTTCCGAGAATTTAAAAAGTTAAATCCGCTAAGAAAGAAATTAATCGAGGAAGAACTTTTCTTTGTGTACGGTTATGTTTATAATCGAAAGAATTGGCGAGTCGTGGCCCGCGTAAATGACAACCATAGAATTGTGCGCGTGAAGTTGATCTTGAGAAACAGTTCAGCGGATAGCAATTTTGTGCAAAATGATTTGACTGAGGAAGAAATCCACCAGCAAATATGCAGCTTTGTTCAATCCAACGAGTCTATTGATATTCCATACTCTAGGCTGGAAGAAGACGAGGGATTACTAGAAGATGTTTTACCCCGATTATTAAAAGTTCGATCAAAACCTGTTGTCGTTGGCAAATGGTTTCTTATTTTGCAAGCTGTGCGTCAAGACCAGATCACTTCTTTTAAAGGATTTTTATCAAAATACCCACAATTGAAGCATCTTACCGATCACGCGAAGTTTATTGTCTACTTGTTACTCTACAATCAAAAGTGGAATGTTGTTTTAGATGAAAACAATCAAGTGTTTTGTTTTCCAAGTGATATACCATCATACCTGGGGGATCAAGACGAGATTTCAGATAAAAATTTGGTTAAAGCCACTTTTACAAAATTGGCTGTTAATGACCCAGCCACGCGAAAGCAACTACTTAGAATTGGTTTTCAACTTCCCACTCCAGAATTTGTACATCATTCTGGTGATCTTCCAGAGCATCTCATACACTGGAAGTCTCACTTTGAATCTGCGCTTCAAGGAAAGCTGACGTTGAACGAGTTTGAAAAAGAATTTCCAGAGGTGGTAAAACTGTCGGAAGAAGAAAAATTATTGTTGTTCGCGTACTACAACGGTGATCAGGAATGGGAAGTGAAAATGGAATCGAAAAATGAACAACGCCAAATTAAAGGCATGAGGCTTAAAGTTCAGAAATCAAAGAAAATCAAATTAACTGATATTTCTTATGATGATCTCGACGCATTTGATGAGTTGACTGTTGACCAGCATAGACAAATCAATGTTCTCTTCGCAAAACCAAAAAAACTGGCTGAATACCTGACAGTGTGGGAGCTCTCTCAAAAACGAACGGTGAATAACTTTAAAGAGTTTCGGGCAACCTATTTTGACAACACTTCTGCAAGTGATTTTGAAACGTTTCTAGTGTATGCGTTGGTTTATCGGCAACATAAATGGGCTGTTTTTTACGAAAGACATCTTAAAGAAGACCTCTCGCGTTTCCGACTATCTTTGAGACACTGCCGTTTTAATTCCGCACAATTTCTGACCATGTTTGAAGAAAACTCTTTACTTGAATGGGTTGAAAATTCAAAGGATCTTACGGAGATTTCCAATCATCTAGTAGAAGATGGTTTCACCACACCTGCATCGCATAAAATGTGCAGTCACGATATCGTTGTACGGCTTCCTGACATACTTCAGCATTTTCAAGAACATTTAAATCGACATCCAGTACGTGGTGACAGTTTCACGGATTTCGTTGTCGGCTCCATAAAGGAGATCCAACAATTGCCTTTGCGTTTACAAATACTTTTATTTGTCTATTGGAGAGGCTATCAGAGGTGGGAACTGACCTTAACCGGCAGCGCTGTAGTAACTGACGAAATATACACGACTGTTGATCGTAAAGCAATAATGCAATCTTTGCGTTCTGGTGAATCCTTGCGTTCAGGGCAATCTATGCGGTCTCTATTAGCGAGTCGTGCCGATGGTTATTTAAATAGAAAAAACAAACGGCAAAGCAAGTCGCGTACGAAAAAGAATGTTACGGAAGTGAAAGGTGCGTTATCGTATTTCCCTTATCCACAAACTTTAAAACAGTATTTTATTTATTTTTGTTCTCTTTCTGTCGGCTTTATGGCCACTCGGCCAAATTTTTTATTGCTTCGATTGCACCATATTAAGCCATTTTTAACACGCACTTTTACCAAAAGCTCTTTCTCGAAACATCTCACTATTCAAATCCTAATAAAGAATGTTTCGTTAAATTTGAAAACGATCAATTTCCGAAATTCTTACCGTAAAAACAATTTTTATTGAAAAAATGTTTTTCGCAAATACTTATTTGTAAAATTTGTAAATTATCAGTGGTTAATTGTTAACTATAAACAGTGTCGAATGTAATCGTAAAATTAATGTAGAGTAAAACTTTCCTTGATAAAATATGTTCATCAACTAAACTGAATGGAAAACATTACATCACATATCAAGTTCCTAGCCCTTCAAGTGATATGTTATGTAGCTATGTAAGGAGAATCTGTATCCAATCAGTCTATTTATGTAGCCCTTCAAGTGATATGTTATGTAGATATGTAAGGAGAATTTGTATCCAATCAGTCTATTTATGTAGCCCTTCAAGTGATATGTTATGTAGATATGTAAGGAGAATCTGTATCCAATCAGTCCATTTATGTAGCCCTTCAAGTGATATGTTATGTAGCTATGTAAGGAGAATCTGTATCCAATCAGTCTATTTATGTAGTTCTTCAAGTGATATGTTATGTAGATATGTAAGGAGAATCTGTATCCAATCAGTCTATTTATGTAGCCATTCAAGTGATCTGTTATGTAGCTATGTAAGGAGAATTTGTATCCAATCAGTCTATTTATGTAGCCTTTCAAGTGATATGTTATGTAGATATGTAAGGAGAATCTGTATCCAATCAGTCTATTTATGTAGTTCTTCAAGTGATATGTTATGTAGCTATGTAAGGAGAATCTGTATCCAATCAGTCTATTTTTGAAATGATAAACCTGGATTCGAGAGAACTCTAAAAACAAAACTCGCAATAATTATAGAACAATACCCGACTTAATATCGCTGTAGACATTTATATTTCTCTTTTACATCTAGTTTATGATTGGTTGAAAATTGCTGACTTAACATCCTCTCTCGATCCGGCAAATATCTCGCAATGGATAGCTGAGTTAGAGTTTGATTCGAACAGCAGTCGAACTTTGAAAGAATTTCAAGTCCACTATTCAAACAAACTTCGCAATTCGAATGGAAAAGACCTTTTCGCTTTGTATTGTTATTACTACGGGGTAAACATGTGGAAAGTTATAGTGGAATCGCAACAGCAAGGTAAACAAATGATCCGTCATTTTAGTATTGAGTTTTAACAGATTCTTTTTAGATGTTGTTACCTCCCAAGTAACTGTGTACAATTTGTGCCTTGTTTTCTTTGCAGACACTCCAGTTGAAATGGGATTGTCGTCGAATCTGTCTGAACTTGAACGCCCACATCCAGATATTCAGCCTGAAAATGTTCATAAGTGGATAGTGATGATCGAGAAATCTAAAATCCGGCAATCAGTCTCGACCCTCGATGAATTCAAGGATTTGTTTCCGAATGTTGAGAGCTTAACCGATCCTGAGATTTACGTTTTGTACAGTTATTATTACGCCAAGTGCACTTGGAACGTTTCCATACAAGTGACCAATCACGGCACTACTATGAAACATGATTTCTCGCATAAACCCAACTTTGTTCTGAGTGTTACAAAGACAGACACGAAAGCAGAGCATGCATCACAGGGAACCTCAAATTTCCGCATTGACTCTAGATACAATCAACCGGCTTCAAAACATGACGGTATGCTTTCCGCATCACCCATGGTTGTCAGACAAGATATCGTCCTACCGGAAAGCGATGCTTATCTCGATGTTTATAAAATCAATGAGGAAGGTGGTGAGAATGAGAGCTTTCTGTCTGTCGCGAGAAAAGATGAGATTGAAAACAATGCAAGAGTTAACAAATCCTGGCAATTTGACGCTAAGTACAACAAAGCGACATCGACACGATCCGGAAGACTTTCAGCATCTCCAATGGTCGTGAAACGTGAAATAGTTTTTCCTGATAACGATATTCAGAGAGACTTTCGTGTGCAAGAATCTGGCGAACAAAGTGACGGAGATAATATCGATGTTGACTACGTAGACTTTAATGATAAGAACGAGGTAAATACAACACACCAAAATACTGATATCAGAGTGGAACATGATGCTTTTGTAATCCAGCCATCATCTGCCAGCAAACAGCGTCAATCTTCATCTTCCAATACATTCCTACAATTTGACGCTAAGTACAACAAAGCGACATCGACACGGTCCGGACGACTTTCAGCATCTCCAATGGTCGTGAAACGTGAAATAGTTTTTCCTGATAACGATATTCAGAGAGACTTCCGTGTGCAAGAATCTGGCGAACAAAGTGACGGAGATAATATCGATGTTGACTACGTAGACTTTAATGATAAGAACGAGGTAAATACAACACACCAAAATACTGATATCAATGAGGAACATGATGCTTTAGTAATCCAGCCATCATCTGCCAGCGAACAGGATGAATCATCATCTGAGGTTTCTTTGGGCGGCGCAGTTACAACTTATAATGACGAACTTTCTATTGCAAATAACGCATCGGTCGTAAGCCAGACAGAAGTGGACACACAGCTAACTGATGTTAAACAGAACGAAACTGACATCACCAAATCAAATCTCGTCAGGACGCCATCTGTTCGAAGTATGATTGAAAAAGCGGACACCTTCATCCGAAACAAACCTAGCAGCTCCTCGAAGCGAGAAGACGTAGTGTAATGACATATTGTTTTATAACGCTTTATCTCTTACCTTAATTAAGATATGTATATTACTAATTCATCTCATACCAACAGATCAACCATTGTCTATTTTTGGTTGATCGTTTATGCATATTTCGTAGCGTTTTTTAAATCAACACTTACACGTTTTTTAGACGTTATTGTATTTATAACATTTTTCTTACAATATTGTAAATATACCAGTAATACGTTTTGTCCCGAAGGAATTTATTACCTTAAGATTATTTCAAAGCAGTTAATTTCGGGGCTGGATCCAGGGGTCAATCTAGTCAGCGTGACGCTGATTGCAGAATGTAGGTCATCGAGATTTTGCCTCATACAAAGCTGAATTATAGATAAACCAAAAAGCACCTTCCTTCATATGATAAGGTAATCATCAAATTGTTCAAGATTCGGAAAGCCTCCAGCCTATTTCATCGCCATCATCACCACTCATCGAAATTGGGGAAAATTTTATCCACGGTACATTTTGATCCATAACTCGACCTCGAGTTAAGATTGTCAGGAAGTGATACATAGAGAAAGAAATATAAGAAATATATAAGGAATGGAAGAATATCAAGAATAGATAGGAATAAATCACTTAACTATTAAATTTATACTTTTTTTCATAAAACACATTTACTACCACAAATTTACTATTCAAAAAAATAATTGAAATACTTCGGCGTGACACTTAAGACGCAAATTGATTGGTTGATTGAAATACGTAAATTGGTCTTGATTTCTTTGGAAGATCCCTGCATTGCAAACATCTTAAGCCAAAAAAGCATTTTGATTTGAGGTTAAAAATTATATAGAAGAATTAAAAATGTGGGTGCAAAAATCCAGGCAATCTTAAATCGGTTGGTCTAAAACCGAAAGGGACTGAAAAAGACTGAAAATATGGTTAAAATGACGGAGAACGGCGAAGAGACAGTTAATTCTACAACAGTGTGATACATGCTAATGGTTATATTCGTTGGTAGATGGCTTAACCAGGTTACGCGTTTTTTTACTTATAACCGCTCACTAAACAACTTTGCGATAGCATGTTCTCGAACTCAGAACTTTCGGTTAAGAGCCAAACGCCTTACCATTGTTTTATTCCGAAAGGTGTGTCAGTGGCTAATAAGCGAAAAGCGACAATAAAAATATGGAACCTTCCCAAAGAAAATTCCCTTCAGATTGTACATCGAATGAGATTTAGAAGTAGTTTGTAGCAAGCTTTCTTTTCTTTTCATATTCAGAATAATTTAATTTTTAATTCATCCACAGCGATGGTGACATGATGTTCATCATGTTGTAGAGTAGCGGAATACTCAGTGAATCGCTACTTCTACTGAGGGATGCAAATATACCCACTCGACCATTTGTCTACCAAGTTTCCCTTGCAATGCTCGTGGTCAGCTTTTCAGGCACTATCCAAAAGCATTTCTTAAGGCATTTATTTAAGTGTATCCAAGAAGCAATTTATACTAAACTCTATACCAACAATCTTCCAACATAATCTTTTTTATCTCTTGTATTTTGTTAAAAACGTGGTTTATATTCGCATTCGACTCATGTTCTTCTAACGATATGCATATTTGTTGTCTTCTTCTTCAAATACTTTCCTTATTCACCAAATTAAAAAGCAAAAAAGAGAATGACTTTTTGATTTCCTTTACCCAACAATCTCCGCTTTAAAAACTGTACTATAACGAAGTAAAACTTTTTATAAAACGTTTTTAAGATTTTCTTAATCATCTATACTGGAAGTGGAAGTTGTGTCTGTCTGAACGCTCATAACTCTAAACATATTCGTATTAGAAGTATTGTTCTGATTCACCATCACCACGCGAAGGTTTTAAAAGTCTAAAAAGTTTAAGTTTAAAAAATAGTAGTAAAACATTTTTAAATTGAAAGTTACTTACTGAAAAGATTCGAATAAGCGTCCAGCTTCCTTTAACCGCCCCTCTCGAATAAGCGCCCAGGGTAAAACGTAAAAACTCGAAAATAGCGCCCGTTTCTTTTAAGCACCCGTCTCAAATAAGCGCCCAGGGTAAAAAAATCAAAAAATTAATAACCGCCCAGGGCGTTTTTTCGAATCTTTACGGTATAACCTTTTCAAAGTAGTTTAATATACGTGACTGAAAATGCCGAATGTTTAAAAATGTAAAGTTTGAAAACAACATTGGTTTTCTGATAAATATAAAGTTTACGTAGTTGAGTAGGTATTCCCTTGATAATTTTATTACAAAAAAAATGTTTTTCCAAGTCCCTTGAATATTACTCATGGATGAAAGAAGTTTTCAAATTTGACTGAAACACTTTTAATCAATGCTTTGATATGAGGTGAGTAATTATTGTTTTTCTAGCACGTCACTTATTTGCAAAATTTCCTACATTTTCTTACTTGAAAAACGTTCGTTTCCCCGGGCAACACCGTGGTTACTTCTGCTAGTTGATTATAAAATGTTCCTTTTTTGCGCACGTTGACCAATGACGTCACAGATCTTTTTCTGATCAAGAATGATCCTTTGTTTCAAAAACAGACACTTATAAAAATAATCTTGTAACAAAATTTTGTTCAGCATTTTTTAACCCTATAAAAGCTAAAAAATGTATGGACCAAAGGAAACGAACATTTTTCGAACGGACACTACTTTTAATAAAAGAAAAAATCATTGTGGAGATAAATGCTGTGCAAATGCAGTGCTTTCCTTCACGACAATTTATTTGTTTTTCAGTGTTTTCAGTATTTGAATGAATCCTATGCACCTTAAGATACTACTAGGGAGTAGCCTCCCGGGCCGGATCACGTTGATGAATACATATGCCAATTCAGTGCCGTAACCACCGGGGAGTGGGGGGGGGGGGGGGGGGCATTAGGGGAGGCCCCCCCAAAAATATCGAAACTTGTTGAAGCTGGAACTGGTTGAAGCCTATAGCTTTTAGAATTGCGAAATTACTGGAATTTGCAAACTTTTTCCCTATTTGACTATAGTATTCCGTTTCAATACTTATTGCTTTTCTCTAGAAGATAGTCTTAATGTTTCGAAGTACACACTTTTCATGGTTTCCTCTTTAAATGATGCTTTAAGATTTCTTACAAAAGTTTTTCAAGAGAGCCGTTTTAGCCATTCTAGAGGGTGAGAATTCTAAAAATTTTCTTGGCACGTCGGCCCCCTCCATGCTGGGGCCGTCTTAGATACTAACCATTTTGCCCGCTCCCAATATCACATTGATGGCTACGGCACTGCAATTGCTGGCAGTAACTTATCGATGTTAACAAACATTGTTCGCAGTAGCTTTTACAATACTCGTATTAATGTTGGATTATATCATGCAATCAAATAACATTCTTATGTATGCTGTTATTTGCATCCTTGACCTGCTATTAATGAGACTAAGACAATATTTATATTTTGCATCATGTGTGGCTGATTGAAAACAAAGATTTTTTTTTGACTGTGGAATCTTGCCGTAACGAAAAAGTCAAAAACGCCTTTCTATTCAGAATCTTACATTCGAACTTTAAAAGATTGCTTGAGATTCGGTCTCTGATCTCTGTACATATTCTCGACTAGAAATTGTCTGTTAATTGTCAATTTTGATTCTCGATTTTAGTTTCACAAACGTAAATGTTAGAGAATTATTGCATGCAATTTTCCCCTTCTAGTACTGGTTTGCTGGCCTCATAGGCAAGCAAGCAATGCGTTTGTCGTTAGGGTTAACAAGTAACAAGATAAATTCATTTTTAGTTTAATGTTTGGATTAGTTTAGAAATGTTCCAATTGTTCTAACAAAGCGTTGGGATGCGTGCTTTCTAAGCTTTATTTCTATTGCATACTGTTTGCTCAGTGTATGGTTTTCCACGTTTTCAACTTTTTTACCTGTTGATGTTAGTTCTTTGTACATGTTTGCTCGCCTATTATAGTTCGATTAATCCTGTATCGAGGTTGGAGTAAACTTCTTTGCTGATGCTCAACATTAAGTTGATGGTAACTAAAAAACGTTACTCCCTTTGTTAAATAAGATCTCTTTTTAGCTAGTTATGTTAACCTATTGCATACCTAGAAAGCTTTTCGAGTCGGTGGTTGATCAAATGCTCAGGCAAGGTTTGCGGTTTTGTTTGTCTTTTTGCTAGTTACAATACACTCACAACAAAAATCAACCGTAAAAACATACTGAACACTGTCACACGTAGAAATTAATAATTTTGATAAAAAATGTCTTTGTAATCTACACCAGCATTTAACCTTAATATTGAAGTCAAGAAAACCACGCATGCTATTCGACCTACATTCTTGTAAGTACTTCGAATTATCTCGCAATAATATTCCAAGCAGTTAGCAGCACATCAATCTTTCGGAAAACTGAGGCTCAGAAAGGGAAGGTCTGTTTAGGGGTTGTCTTGAAACCGTATCACCGCTTTAAATTCTCGCAAAAACGCTCGATGTTTTATGTAGCACCGTCCCGGGTTTAGTACCGTGTTCTCCAGATGAATCGTCCTCGGTCTGAAAACAAATCTGAGCGAAAAATTTCTTGAACATGATTGGTTCTTAACAGAACATTGCGTCACTCGAGAGTTTTATTTTTTATTTTCGCGCGTTCAAAAAATGTTCAAACCAAGTGTACTTCTGGCGCTGAGAGCTAACGAAAAAGGAAATTGAACCAATAAGAATTCATTACTTTTTAAAACAACTTCTGGCTAAACAAGACTTTTAAACAAAAAACATTTTTTTTTTTTTTTTTTATAATTTATTTTCCAATTGCATATACATATATAAATTTTGTACATACAACTGCGGTACTCGTAGAAGACCGTTTGATTGGTCTTATCGTCGAGAACCGTCTTTTATTTTTACAATCATAGTATAATGAACAGAAGTCAAATTTACAAAAGCAAATGCCGAGAAAAGAAAAAACGATTGTCAAAGTAAGCGAAATTTCAATTCAAAAAGCTAAAAACATATAAAAGATCAAACAAATGTTAATGCTTCAAAGGTTTTGTTCAGCATTTTGAGAAATCAAAAGAGTTTTCAATTTTTTCTTAAAAACATCAAAACTTTCTGCATTTGTAAGAGTACTCTCCCCCAGAATAATGCTATTCCATAAATGCGGACCACGATAATAAATACAAAACTCTTCAACTTTGGATTTACACTTTGGTTTGAAAAGTTTTTCTGTTCTCATAGTGTATTTGGTTTTCGGTTTAAATTTAAAAATGTCACTAAAAATTTCAGGTGATACATGGAATTTACATGAGCACATAAAGCATAAAACGGCATAAATGTTTATTTGATAAATATCCAATATATTTGCATCAATAAACAAAGGTTTCGAGTGTGTTAATTTGTCTTTGAAATAAATTGTTCTTACTGCATGTTTCTGACAACGATAAAGAGACTTTAGTTTTGATTTGTGCGTACTGCCCCATGCTATATTTGCGTATATCAGGTAACAATGAACAAAAGAGAAGTAAAGTTGTTTTAATAAACATTTGTTCAAATAACTCCTAGCTTTATAAAGAATACCTACGCTTTTAGAAACCTTTTCACAAATGTAAGAAATATGAGGCTTCCAGGTGAAATTCTCGTCAATAAGAACTCCCAAAAACCTAGTGACACAGTCTCTCTGAATTATCACGCCATTTATTTCTAGAATTGGTAATTGTTTAGGAATAAAACTTCTCTTTGATGAAGGGTGAAAAAGGGAATACTTTGTTTTTTGAGTGTTAAGGGTTAATTTATTTGCGTAGAGCCAATTAGAAACATTTTCCAATTCCTTGTTCATTTTTAAGAACAGCCCATCTATGTTTCTATCAGAAATAAATATATTGGTATCGTCTGCAAACATAATAGGTGACAATAACGTAGAGGATTTATGGAAGTCATTAACATAGACGAGAAATAAAAGTGGCCCTAATATAGAACCCTGCGGCACTCCACAAGTTATTTTACAATAATTGCTATTATTTCCTTCACACGTAATTATTTGTGTTCTGTTACTTAAATAACTTTGAAACCATTCCAGACATTTACCCCTTACACCGTAATTATCAAGTTTTTTAAGCAGTATTTTGTGATCAACTGTGTCAAAGGCCTTTGAGAGGTCGAGAAAAACGCCAAGAGTAAACTCAAGAGTAAACATGAAACAAGAAGAACTTTTAAAATTGTTAGAGCAACCCAGTTCAATAACTTATTAAACGTTGTGGGTGTCATCCGAAATTCTTCATGAAAATATTCATGATCAAAGAATTTCGTTTCGCGCACCAAGTTGTGATATTCTCCCTTTTGTTGGCGTTCCAGGACGAAGTGGACACTCAGGGGACCGACAAAATCTGTCCCACTTAGCGAATTCCTATATTAGGTTAGGAAGTTCAAGAGACCGAGAAAAACCGTCCCACTTAGTGAAAGTCCCACTTATCGGATGTATACTGTAGCACTAACATTAGAAATAAACTTTCGTGATTTTAGCTCGCACGTTTTCGCTCGAATTTCTTCGCTAGTGTAAATTGTAGTTTGCGAATGAATTTTTTGTTTGTGCAAACAATATTTTTTAACCAATCAAATTTGAGAGATTTCTTCGCTCGAACTTTTCGCGTGTGTAAATCCCGCTTTACACAGACACAAATCAACAGAGATAACCACTTCAGGTAAAATATGTCTTTGAAGACCATTTATGGCTTATTTTTCTTATTTTTAACTGGCTTCTGCCAAGTGCCTCCAACCGTCTTAACATAGGCCGTAAAATCAAGCGTACTGGTGATAATACCAATAGTAATAATAGTGACCTATATTTATGACGATATTATTAATATTAGATAGATATATATATATAAATTATATTATATTATATATAATATAAAAAATACTAGAAAAATAAGTAGCTGATTAGTAGAATGTAAAATATAATAAGAAAACAAAACAAAAAATCGTAAAAGGCGTGGATGAAAAGATGTGGTCGGACTAGCGTGGTGAACAGAAGTTTGAAAGACTTTCCATCCATAAATGTAAATGTTCTTCTTATGAGACCAAATAGTTGGTTTGCTTTATTCACTTGGTTTTTAATATGATGGGAGAATTTTAATTCAGAGTCGACAGAAACACATACCTTAAAAGTATTAATTTTCGCGAGAATTAAATTTCGCTAATCCCAATTACAGAATTTTTTGAATTTCGCGAATTGTTAATGCGAACATATTTCGCGAGAATTTATTTTCGCGATTGGCCTATCATCAAAATTGAAAGAAGGAGACTTTTTTTGTTCGCAATGTTTATATTCTACAGCATGTCTAACGTAAGTAAAAATAAAGAAAACAGCAAACAAACAAAAAAGTATTATTCGACGCCCGTCATCAAAGTCCCAGTCGGATTCGTTGTCTCTTTCGTTTACATAGCGGCTTTCTGGTCCTGGAAAGGAGCTGTCTGATGGGTTCATAATATCCTCTGTGACCGGGGTAATGTCAGTGAAAGGTTCGAGGGATGGTAGTTGTGCGGATCCTTCATTTATTGCTTCAGAAATACAACCAGCCTTGACAAAAACAATAATTTGGAAAATCAGTACCTGTAAGGGTCACCAAAATGAAAATTCTTAAAATTAGTCCCTCTAAGGGTCCCAAAAATCTCCAAATAAGGTATCTGTAAGGATCCAACTGTCGACCTGACATTATCCTCGAATAAAGGCCATGCAATTGTTAATGCACACTTTAAGAGAGAGGGGGAGTCGTTTCAACTATTAAAATACAGGCAAGGATATGACGAGGGCACTTAAAATTTGCTAAAAAACGCTTTTCAAAAAATGCATTTCGCGAATGCCAAAATTGTCAAAAATTTGCGAATGGCAACATAGGCAATTAAAGCATTTCGCGAATTTACCAAAAATTCGCAAAATTTAATTCTCGCGAAAATTAATACCTTTAAGGTAAGTCGCGTTCGCATTTGACAGTTCGACTCTTTTTGAAATCTTATGATCGTACATTGAAAAGGTGTTTTGTTTGTTTATTTGTTTGTTCGGAAAATTTCGAAAAATTAATAAGTGGGGGGGGGGGCGTTTATTATGCAGGGAAGAGTAGCACGGCACATTTTTGAGTATTAAACACCTATTATAACCATAGTATTAGATATCACGATGATAGAAGCCAAAGTTCGTTCGACCGGGAGTTCAAAAATAGGAGGTTGCCTATAGAGGTATTTCTACATTTCTAGTATTCATAATACAAGCAAATTTAAATATATTTAGAGTTTCTATTACGAACTTTTCTCTTGGCCAAGGAAAAGGGTGGAATTTCAGTTAAATTAAATAACAATCGAAACTTCCTTTACCTCTACATAAAATATTCCCTTCTTTTACAAAAAGACTGTCAAAAATAGTAAAGATTTGTGACATAGTACCTAGATTCAGCTATTTTTAACTTAGCAACTCATAATTGATTCCACGTCTTTGGTTACAAAACATCGCCATGATAATAACTAACGCTGCCAATGAAAATCCAGCAATTCCAAAATACACGACGCCGGAGTAAACAGTTATCGTCAAATCGTACGTCCAAAGTGAAACCACGTTGGTGAGCAGTGCCCCTAATGCGTCGGTGGCTTCAATAGAAGATAAGACTGTCCCATAGTTGTCTTTGGAGACCTGTTTCGTGATTGCAGCTCTTAATACAGAGGTTGCCACGGGAGCAGCGAATCCAGCGATGTTGACTAAGAAAACAATGAGTAAAGAGCGCGAGAGGCCAATCAAAACATAGCACACGATTTGACTCGATAGACCAATCAAAATCAGCGTGTAATCGTTGAGTTTGCAGTAATGAAACGAGACCTGCGTGACAAGCACAACACCTAAACCTCTGACTGCCGACTGAACTGCGGAGTAGTAGCCCAACTGAAGAGAAGTGAAATCGAAAGGATTGTTCTCCAGATACAAAACGCCAACGATGAGTTCTCCCGTGAGAGCGAACACTGAACAGCCGAACGCGAGTAACAAGGGCAGGACTACTTTACGACATTCACGTGACGTCACCACTAGAAACACCTGCTTGTAGTGCGTGCAAGGATTCAGAAGATTGATAGAAAGCGTTCGGTGTTTAACTGCTGGTATAGAAGTATCGGTACTTCCTGCTTCTGGTAAAGCGCTATTAGAAGTATCGTCACTTTCTGCTTCTTCTTCTTTTTCAATTGCATCGTTCAGCGGATCGTTTGATAAGTAGACAGCGGCGTACATGAAGATGAGCACGTTTATTGCGAGCGTCAGCATAAATACGGACATGTAGCCTATACTCTGCAGTAGGTAACCGGACAGCAGACCAGCGGGAACGCCAGCGAAAAACAGACTCCCTTCAATGACTGCCATCCGCATCGTACGCTGTTCGCCCTGTGTGATATCCGCCATATAGGCGTAACACAATGCAACAACCCCCTGGAACTCTCCGTAGAAACAAGACAGAAAGGAACCAAACATTAAGTAACCGGGGGAAGCGTTTACGTAGTAAACGTTTACGAGGTAGACGATCGCGCGAACTCCATTCACGAAAGGCACGATCAAAATGGCGCGTTTCCTTCCGATGACATCACTGATTGGACCCCAAATAAGAACTGTGAAGAGTGAAGGAGCCAATGAGCATGCGAGGAGATAGAACCACCAAGTTGAGGCTTCCTGGAAATAAGGTTGCAAATGTCACTGTGCAATGCAATGAAGGACTTATTACAAATTTTTAACAAATACAAGTTTTTCTTTTATAAGAAACATGAAGCTGAGATATAAAAATTAAGAAACAAATAAGAAATATGGCCAGCCTCAAATAATTTCATCCTGTTCTCAGAGATATAAGAAAACAGTTTATCAAGCTTGGGACGCTTCTTTAACAAACCACATATTATACAAACTATCTACACTTTAATGCGAACACTACAATGTCCTCACAATTTTTTCTTTTAAATAAACCAAACTACTAAACTGCATTTTTTCTTTGTCTAAGCATCTCTATAAAGAGTCTGTATTAAGAAACATTTGAGGCTCAAATTGCCCCGAATTTTAGAAACTTCAGGCTGAATCCAAAAAGTGTGTTTCTTATAAAAAAAACGTGTACCTTTTGTATTACGTCTGATTGGTTGAACGAATCGACGCATGTGCTTGCATTGTACTTCTGCAGACATACCTTCTTCAACACAAGTTGCGGTAGGACTGTGTAGTTCACGGTGAAAATGATCGTGTATAAGAATATGACCGGCTCGCTTGAAAGACGAAATTTACTGGGCATTGTGTTATATTTTACATAACCACCTGAAACATTGTCGACATCGAGGGGAACAAATGCAATATAAAAATACAACTTTTGAAAGATAAACAGTTGTTCGATTATGCAGAAAAGTAATTTTAAAATTGCTGCTACGCCTAGAAAAAATCAACGAAAAATGGAAGGAATTAAAAGACGGATAAAGAAAAATATTACAAACAACTTAAAGTTACTATTAATACTAGAAGACAAACAAATAAAAATTCAGTAATTCTTACAGTTTTAATACAACGAATACAAGCGTATGCAAGCGTATGCGTCTACAAAGGCAGATCTCCTTGTCACCACCGAACAAAAGAACGGAGATTTCCCACAGAGAACAAAGCGAATAACACATTCCAGCGTGCAATTGAAGGTTATTCGTGCTTAAAGTCTAATATTAGCTACATATTACTACATCCAAATGGCGCTAAAATTGAATTCAAAATTCGTATGTATCATTTTAGAGGTACTATGTTAGCTAAAGGCGCTGTAGTTCAGTGGATAAGTTCTTCGGCTCACGAAACCGAACCGCGCCGGTTCGAAACCCATCTCCGGCAAAATCTTTATTTCTGAGTTACAGCTGAGTTCCTGAGCGAAACTCATTGCATAATGTAAGTCTGGCTTAATAGGTTAGTTGTCTGGTTGAGCGATTTTCGTAGGCGCAAACGGGCGTCCTAAGTACGCCAGGACTAACCAACAGGACACACAAGGATAACAGTATTTTATATACTGAAGTGTAAATATCCTGTATAAAAATTCGAAATAATAATAATAATAATAATAATAATAATAATAATAATAATAACATGCACCTTGGTCTCCCAACAACAACAACAATAAATAACAAGAGAAAAAGTAGTTGTAACATTTTTCAAAAATATATCTATAGTAGAGGATGAATTAAAATCCTGGTGGCACAACATATGCATGGGATTTACTTAAAACGCATTTTCTCCCAACGCAGCTTTAAGTAGGTGAGGCGGTAAGTCGTACTAAACACTTTGAGCAAGTCGCGAGACGTTTAATGACAACCATGGCTACTTTTTCTTTTTCTCTTTCTCGGTAAGGTCCTTTAAAAACTTGAGTGGTATTTTGTGCGATTCTAAACACAACACTTGAGTTAATAATTAACGAATACTTTTATCAACGAAACATCGAAATTATATTTAGCGTTATCAATAGGTTGCGTGAATATCTGTAACGTGATTGGCTAATCACGAGAAATGTATATCATATTTCGGAGTGCAAAACTCAATATTTTTTCTTGATTGGCTAAAAAGGAGTGCAAAATTCAATATTTTTTCTGATTGGTTAAAGCAACTATTCCCGGGATTCCTATTGGTTAAAAACAGAGTGCAAAATATGACACGTGCGAATGTTAGAATAATGTAATCGTAAAATCATTGAGTTGTGACGACGTTCATGTTCACGCTCTCAAAGCGTGTTATATAAGATATCATATACACCTATTGATAAAATATGGCATATCGTCTAAAGGCTCGTTAAATATTTTGAAAAACATAAAAACTCAAAAAAATATTTTTCTGATATCTCGCGATAACTACTACTACCTCGATAGATAGGCATCTAGTTTCAAAATACTTCTACGTATCACACTTAAGGGACACATACCTAATAATGCCTTGATATGCTTCAGTTGTACACCTTGCACAATGACATTATGAGTGATGGGATTCTTCCCGGTAGACATCGCAACTAAATGAATGGTTGGATTCCTTGTAACTAACAGTGTTCTTCGGCAAAAATCAAAACAAACAGGTTATCAAAATAATAAAGATATAACCGATAACTATTATTGCATTAATAACTATATAAGTAAACCACGTTTTCAGTCAACAACAATTAAAAATCTAGATTTTTAAAAGTAAAACTGTTCCATACCTGTGGTACTTGATGCAGCCATCTGCTGCAGTTCACTTGCAAATGTTTTCATGTTGACACCATACACCTCCAAGTTCTTTACAACTGTCACCTAAACACGCTAGATAGGTTAACACAGTGTTCAAGATAGGTTGACACAGTGTTCAAGATAGGTTGACACAGTGTTCAAGATAGGTTGACACAGTGTTCAAGATAGGTTGACACAGTGTTAAGGATAGGTTAACACAAATAAAACAATTATAAAATAACCATACCTTTTTATTTCCCATCCTCTGTTCTACTGAGACTTCAATTTGCTCAAGATGACCCTTTCTATTAAAAACATGACACAAATACCGACAGCGAGTTACATAAATTAGTGTTTCCTGTAAATTGAGAAGTTCTTCTTTTGTTCATACTGCTATTTATTATTTATTTATTCTAGCAAATTTCTCCTGTTTTTAAATTTAAATATCATTTAAAGTTAAAGTTTCATAATAAGATCACCTTGAAAAGATTAAACTAGCAAACTAGGGAGCTAACTAGAGATTTAAATAAAATTTATTGATTATTTATCTATTTAATATTTATGTAAATTTCATTATGACGTCTTTAAGTTTCTATTTTGAATTATATAATGTAGAAGCGAAATCTATGTTATTATCTTTGTCGAATGTCATGATAAAACATTATATAGACTTCGCAAAAAACAATTGTATCGCATACACACCTAACAACTGGCTTCTCTCCGGGGAGAGTGATTTCGTAGCATGGATTCATTCTTTGTTTCATCCTACAAACGAAAGTCAGCAGCAATATTGGAACTGTTAGCGATGGAATAAAAAATAAAGACATGTTTGCTCTATGGTCATGGAGAAAAATTTTTATTTCGCTACCTAACCAAACACATTTAGCTTACATGCACATGTTTTTTTTAATAAGAAACCTAAGCAATGGGCTGAGCCTCGAGTTTTGAGGCTCAAAAGTTTCTTAATTTATTTGTTCTGACAGATTCACATATAAATAAATAAATATATATATAGTCAAAATTTTTTTAAATTTTACCTTAAAATTAATTTAATTTTTTCGAATGTGTTGATTGTTTAAAACAAATTGTTTGTGTATATAAAGAAAAAAATTTTTGCCCAAATTTTGTCACGATGAATTTTTCCTTGTTAATGTATACATATACTAAGAATAATTTAGGCTGAACAGTTGCATAAGAAAATATTTTTCATTGTTGACAAAAGTTTCTTAACTCTAGAAAAGTCTCAGCCTGAAGTTTCCTAATTTTTGGCAAACCTGAGCCTACGGTTTCTTATAGACTGGTTTCTTATAAAAAAAAACAACAACTTGTATACTCGTGTAAAGGCCTACAGTCGTAGGTTTGGTGTAGCCCAATTGCAAACAGACAGAGATAGAGACATCCCCTCCAAAGTGATTAAAGCAGAATCAGATTGCGTAGCAAAAACTAATAAATAAGAATATTGTTTTTAATGACATCTTGATACGAACGTTTGTTTGTCTGATGAAGACCTACACTAAAATCATGCGAACGACCATACACATGTCTATTAAATATTAATAAATAAGAAATATTTATAAATAATAATTATTTAATAAATATTTTTTTATTTTTCCAGAAAACATAAGACTATTAGAAATTGCATAGTGAAAATTTACAAAAAAAATTATTTTTTCATTTCATTTCATTTTGCAATTACTATACCCCATAGAACACTACCAGGCCCCTAGAGTGTGTATGCCAAGTTTCGTCCAAATCAGACCGTAGCTCTAGGTCGATTACTGCCAGACAGACAGACAGACAGACAGACAAATTAAATTCTTATAGTAACAAAGTGACATACATGCGTAAAAGTACATCCCAAGTTAATTCATCTTCGCATTTTGATTTCCCATACAGTACATCAGTGAGAAGTGCATCTAACTGAACTTTCTTTCCTCTCGCCAGCTCATTGTTCTTCACATACTGCATGATTAGTTTACGGATGTCTGATTCAATCATAGCAGAACCTTTACTAAAAGACGAAAGCAGTCATTTGATAAGAAACGATCAACATTTAAGTATCTTTAGAAAAAACCCACTCTCAAGGAAAATTAACGGCTTCCTACTCATGTAAGCTGTTACAGAAATATAGAAACCAATGAATATTTCATACACCAAATGACACAATGTCACCTATGAATACCACTGAATCTTCAACATATTCCATTACACCATTTTCAATATATATATGAACGAACACACAGAGCGAATGTAGATCACAAACGTTCAAAAACAGACAATATTCTGCAGCAGTAAACAATAGATCAAAATACACAATCAACAGGAAAATTCAATTTTAAAACAGTGATTTATCACTCTCCTAACCTTTGAATAAGAGAAAGACCTATATGAAGGAAAATCCTCCTATATATATATTTGCGAAAAATGCGAAATAAAGCCTCCGAACGTGTCACTAAGCCTGTAAACTACAACTTCCCATGAATATCTCCTACCTCAGTTCAAACAACTTGAAAAACGGTAAGACGTTTGCGGAAACAGCATACATGTCTCGCACTTGTTGCATGCATTCTGGATTTGAGCTTTTATCATCTTTGGAAATTGTCAGTTGATTCATTTCATGTGCGAACAAAGAGGTTTTATAAGTTTTGATTCTACAAGGGAAAGTTACAAATTTGTTATCAATTTGATTTAATAGCCGTTTAAAAATGCTGTTGAATCATTAAGTGGTTGTTTCAGAAACAATCATGTTTAGAAATTCATCAGCCAGTCGAATACTTGGAGAAATCGAGGGGGTCAACCAAACTTAACTTCCTCGTATAAGCACAAAAAATCAAGGAAAAATAACAATGCTACAAACAGCTAACCAATGTTTTGTAAAACGTTGAAAGTTATGATTACCTACATATCATTCTTTAGCGATATGGCTGTGATCGATTCAACACCTTTTGTGAGTTCCTCCACCTGAACAATTCCCTTTGATTTCATCTCCGACAAAAACTTTGACATCTAAAAAAGAGAAATTCTTGAAGGATAATTTTCTTCTTCATACAATAACAGAATGAGTGAAGAAATATCCTTCTTCATATTTCATTGTTATTCCCCTGGGAAACATACTATGAAAATAATGACCTTAAAAGTTTATAGATAAATTTATAGTTTAACAATGAAAGTGTAAAATCAACAACATTCTAACTCACTTTTTTGTAAGAAGACCTTTTTATGTCTATTCTTTGGCCTTCTGGACTAAGGAAAACAATTTCAAATTAAAATTCATGTATCACAGTAGAAAAGGATGTCTGTAATGTATCACAAGAGTTGAAAGTGTTTAAAATTAAAATATAATACATTGTAGAAAAACAACATGTGTAATCAAAACAACGAAGAAACTGTTGCAACATCAGTTGGCAGAGAGAATGTATTGGCCGTGGGGTATGGGTCCCTATCACATTTCTATATTCTATAGAGATTCCACTGAAAAACACTGGTTATATCACCAAAAACCAAAACTTATTCCTCAAACATGTCTCGTTGTTTTATTGTTTCAACCTTTCTCACCATATAGGGTAAAGATATCGACTGGTAAAACTGCTGACAAGAATTGGCAGCTCAACTTTCTTAGCATTAATGAGAGCTTGATAGAAACAGTTGCTTAGCAGCAAATCCATCGATTCTAAACAAAAAATAATTAAAAGGTGAAACTAAAGAAGTTACGGTAGGACTATAAATGATGAAACGCGGTAATGTTATAAACATGCTAACTAAACCCTAATTCTTTATTTTTCAAAAATTATAATCCAGACCTTGCGGTGAAAGGACCAACTCTTCTGCAGCTTCGGTTTCATCATTGTTTTCATTGGGTGAAGGTTCTGTTGGGAGAAAATGCAAGTTGATCATAATGAAAATAACTCATTGATGAAATAAAATATGAAGACCTTCAAAAGTCAATTTTGATATCAATATAATATAAACAACAGAATGTTTTGTCGGCTATTTCAAAAGATGGCAATGTTTAAATATTGATGAAATCAATCAATCAGGTCGAGCTCAGCTTAAAAAAGAAAGCTTTATAAAATGACACAAACCGATTATTGATGAACTGATCCGAAAAAATCTAATAATTTTAAACAGGGCACAACTATCTTGGAAGTTATTTTCCCTAAATATACAAGCAAGTATGCACTTCATTAAACACTCTCATAGTAGAAAAAAGGGAGATGGTCCAACTGTACACTCAGTAAATATTTCCTACTGAGAGACTCTTCAGTTTCGTCAACAGGATGACTTTGTTCTTCTTCACTGGGAAGGTTAGGTAGACGTGTTTGACTCCCAGCTAACCTGCAAAAGCGTGTATATAATTTATATATAAAAGAATGATGTCAATGTGCAGGTTGCAAAACATATATTACATACTATCTGCTATACTATATCAGTATTACATATATATTACAGGTCCCTCATTGATACCAGATTATATTTATATATTTATATATTTCATATCTGACGAGATTAACCTGCATAAATATGCAATAATAATAATAATAATAATAATAATAATAATAATAATAATACAAGTATCAAGATTGGTTAACACAGTGTTCAAAATAGGTTAACACAGTGTTCAAGATAAGTTAACGCAGTGTTCAAGATAGGGTACTGCGGTGTTCAAGATAGGTTAACACAAATAAAACTTGGTTGCAAATATAATTTAAACTTTTCATCTGCTTTCTTTTAAAAAGGTTATATTCTGATACAGTTATTAGTTATTGTCCTGAAACGCTTTCAATCAATGCCTTGATACCAGGCGAGGTGAAAATTATTGTTACTTTGCTGTTTCCGGGGTGTAGCCTTATCTCACTTAAAAGAAATTCATTGACAGGCCCATTACTTTCATTCATTCGATTTATATAGCACTAGATGACGCTGTTATAGGCGAAACAAAATACAAACCAAAGTTGATCTTTATAGCAGTGGTAAACGACAATTCGTTTATCGTATGTTCCACTATCTAATAGATCTTGATTAGAACAAGAAGTCACGCCAACTGCAACAACAGCACTAAATTATACATTGACTCATGATGATGATAGAATTTGTGGAACTTTAAACAAGAAGTAGTAACTGAAACAACTACGTAAAAAATAAATGCTTATCTTGCGAATTACATTAGAGAAACATCAACCTTTGACATATTACTGATGTATTTGAGGTTACATCTAATTTTTTTAAATCTGATTATTTTGCTATTTTAATAGAAATGGTTTCACTTCACTTGGAGAGAGTTTCACTTAGAGTTAATAGTTTTTAAATAGAATAATGAAATAAATAAATAAACAATAAATGGACTATTTACTTGTGCTCTTTTAATAAAATTGCACACGGTGACGATCGCAGGAAATCTGAAAATCCACACTCGGGACGATGGATGCCAGCAAACATCAAGTCTAAAAAATGTAAAGAAATAAAGGACACGGGGCTCGCAAATGCTAAAGAATGCAAAGAAAACTAAAGAACTTCACACTACCTGCTCCGCCGGATATCACCAACAACACATTAGATGAGATCTCAAATTTCAACAGCAATGACGGTAACTTCCATAACAAGTAAACTAAATATAATTCCACAAACAACTGCAACAGCAAGCAAATCCATTTTTTATTTCAGACATGAATTTTTAAATTAAATATTGTTATTTATAGCCGACTATATTTCTAAAATTATCTCAACACATTACAAAATAACAAAATGCTTATATGCCTAATTCTGAATAGCCTGATTCATGTAATATTGTGCATTTGCATTTTTGGGAACATTTTTGTTGTTTAAGGTACCGTAAAATCCCTAAATTACATAGTATCTGTTTCCAGAGTGGGTTCACTTATCTCCACTCCAAATATTTGCTGTGTTCTGCTCATTCAAAGATATTCTTTTTTGGTGGGTCCGATGATGCGTAAAAATGGACCCCATTAATGCCTCCCTTTTTCATTACCAAAACCCACAAAATTAAGTTGAACACAAAAGATTCAACCTACATTATGTTATATGTTATGGCTTTTCAGGATTTCGGTCCAGTAATTCAAGAAATTGGGAATTTAAAATTAAATTGATTTCCCTATATTCCACTCAGCTCCAGTACTTCAAATAAGTTCTCCTCTCAACCACTATAAAACAATAATGGTTCCCAAAGTTGTAGGTAAATGCCTGCATGACACCCCGCCCCCCCCCCCCCCCCACCACCACCAAAAAAAGAAGATTATCAACATGAAGAGAAAATTGAATACCTGTTGGTAGCAAGACCTGATCCACCTCAAACAAAATTGGTTCTTTGTTCAGGAAATAGCATGTTACCATCTTCCCAGAGTATGTTACTAACTTAGACACAAATATGTCTTCTTTTTTCGGAACAATACAAGACAGTTCTTCTTCTTTGAGATTGGGAAAGTGAGTCAAAACATTTTCCCGTAGTTTACGTCTGAAAAAGCAATTAGCTACTTAATATCACCAGTCTGTAAATAGTGCTACTACAGAAAAATATTCACCACCAACTTAGTAGAAAATCAATGAGTAACAAAGTCTTATTGAATTATTTATTATTGAATTATATTATTTATTTTACAATTTTCTCCAAATTCCTTTTCCTGAAATTCAAGTTCAGACTTTCTATTGTCATATTATTTTTATTATTATATTATTTTCTATTATTCATTTATTATTTCTATTTTATTATTTCAATTATTATTTCTATTTCTATTGTCTCAGTTTTTATTTAGTTGATAATTATTAGTTTTAGTTAATTGTAATTATTAAATTATTATAATTATTAAACGATACGATTATTATTATATTACTTACTTGTATCCAATCCCATGAATTAAACTTTATCGAAAAGAAATTGTACATCATTTACTAAAGTTAACATGCTAGTTCTGTATAGAAAAAAAACTTTGCTAACCTCTCTGAAGCGCGGACACATACATTCTTTTTGACTTGAAATGGTCGCCGAAACATTGCTGTTCTGTCACGAAGGTAAGCATCAAAGAAACTCCTTTCTACTATAATCTTTAGAAATAAATATTATAAATTTTTTCTTTTGTATATAATTGCAAATTTTTTGAAATTTTTATTATTATTATACCATAATTTTGGATAATATGCAAATAAAACTTGATGATTAAAAACCAAAAAAACAACGTGCATACAATTAAAATCTGCACCAATACATTCCAATGGTTAAACTTTTAAAAAGTCGTTATAAAATTTTAAAATACAATATCATTAAAACAGTAGTTATAAATACCATACCATTAAAAATATGTTTATTATTGAAATAAATAACAAATCAAAAGTGAATTCATGAATTTTGCGTTTCAAGGAACTTTTTGTATTTTAAGATTTTTCAAAACATTTATTTTATCAAAATCATTTTTCGTTGGATCTTAATAAATATTTTGAGACAAAATTTAAATAGAAATGTACAAACATTGAAGTTTTGAATATTATCTTCGTACAGCAGCCTCTTGGAAAGAAAAAAATCATTTTCGTTATCTTTTACTAATGGTAAATCTTCTCCCATAGATTTTATATGCCTCATTTCTTTCAGATTCTGTCACCTGTTGACCATCCAAGTTTCCCAGATAACCGAAATGGCTGATCACAAACTGTCTATAAAACATATTTTCATATTTAACATTCATATTTTCCTTGGTGAATAATTATTTATACCACATCAAAAATACATTTTCTTGAACACCCACCAACGTTTTAGTATCATGTTATCAGTCTGTTTCTTGAGTACGCGCACGCGCCCACACACGCCATAAATAGCACATTTATCGCACGCCATAAAAATACATTGAACTGCTAATTTTTACAAAATTTTAAACTTTAGTCTCTACTCGTCAAACCAGCCATTAAAATGGTGGTAAAGATTGCCGTTGTCATCAAATGTTTGCCATGAATTACCTCAAAAAGTCACTCGGCCGACCTGGGGTTTTAATTGGCAATGTATACTAAAGTTTTAAATCCTTTTAAATGGCATATGTTGGGTGGATAATAACCGGTATGTAGTTAGAAATTACTTTGCAAATACAAATTTTGACACAAAGTTAACGTTTCCAATTATTTATTTAACGTTTCAAAAAGTTTGTTATGCAACGTAAAATACAAAAGAACAAAGAATTTCAAAGAGAACCGACAGACATGTTTACACGTGATGCTACAAGTTGTTTAAAAGTTCCATTCAACTAAAGACAGATAAATGCAGAAGAACTATGATGCATTTGATGAAAGAAAAAAAGATCAATACACAAAGAAACAATCAGTTTTGTTTATATACAAAAAAGAATGAAAAGACACTGTAAAATGCAGAAGTACCTTAAGCGGATTAATTTTCGCGGATTTAGGCATTTTCTGCGAAATTAAATCCACGCGAAAAATCTAAATTTGGCGATGCGTGAAATTAAATCTCTCTCTACCCCAAAAAATTTAAACAATAGGAAAAGACGACAGTTCGAATTGTCTTTTATGTCCTTTTTTATCAGTATAAAAAAAGCTACGATACAACTAATCCAGATTTATAACTTCAATCTCTTTTCTCCTTTCTTTTAAGCACCTTCATTGCCCCGTTTAAAGAGTTCTCCAATGTCTCTCAATTTTACTTCGCGTTTTTTCGTTGTGTTTGTGACGGCAGTGTTAGTAGCTATGGTTGAGCTCCCTCTTTTACGACCATAATTTAACAAAATTAAATTAAATCCGCGCAAAAAAACACAGACTTTGGTCGTCTGCAATATTAAATCCGCACAAAATAACACAAACTTTGGTCATCTGCAAAATTAAATCCGCACAAAAACTACGAAAACCTATGTCCGCAAAAATTAATCTGCTTAAGGTATGCTGCAATTGATGGAAGAAAAAAATCAAAACACAAAACATTCAGTTTTGTTTACAATATTCAATGAAAAGAGGCTTTAAAATGCAGAAGAACTATGCTGCATTCGCTTCGAGAAAAAAGATCAAAACACAAAGAAACCTTCATTCATATATATATATATATATATCTGTGAATTCAATTGTTTTTTGGTAAGCGAAATTCAAAAAATCTCTACCTGTAAAAAAACGTTATCAAATAAAGATTTAGTTATTGGCGAGGTGCAAATCTCATAGATAGATGTATACAACACTTTAAAACCAAATGGCAACCCACAATTTTTATTTTGAAAAATCGCAAGCCATGGCTATTAAAATATATTTATGGCGTGCGATTTGCCACACGCGAACAAAATATTCAAGAAACATAAAACATATTTATGATGTCAGATTTTATGTTTTGAAAAAATTTCTTACTAAGCAACCTTTAAGTTGCAAATAATCAAATTGATAGTATATACTCAAAAATATTAAAACAAACATGATGACATGATAAAAATATTAAGAAACAGTTACTAAACTATTTAAATTACCCAAATTTCATGCTTCTTATATATATATATATATATATATATTTGGTTACCATTAATATCATATTCAACTTTTAATACCTGTAATCGTCATTTTGCATTTTTGTTCCTCCATTGAAGTAACTTGGCGCTGCTTCATTCTTCAGCATACTCAGACTTTTCAACTTTGGAACATCGCGGCTTAGGTGCAAGATAAATGTCGAAAGATTTGTTATATTGTTTTCGTTGATTGAAAGATGATGAAGGTGGGGGAATTGCGGGAACGAGGCGTGAGATTCCAAATTATTTTTATTGCATATGATTGTGTGCAGGTTAACAAAGTCACATAATGAACGAAGTTCGCTAGTAAAAAAAATTGTAAAAATTATTCATTGGTAAAGTAAAGTGGCCAAATTAACCCTAATGTTGGTAACGAGCGTAAACGAGGGTGTCTATCCCCTTTTCGTTGGCACAACATGTTGGGTGTAACTGTTGAGGCGGGCATCACTCCTACCACCAACACCCCTACTTTACCGCATCAAAATGTTACTCATTCGCTGAGTCGGAAAGGCTGTAAGGATTTAAACTCGCAACCTCAGAAATCCAAAATTGCAAGCGCTCTACCAGCTGAGCTATCCCAACCAAATTCATTGGTACCTTTACAAAAGTTTTGATGTGGGTGTAATATGATTTACCAACTATGACTCTTTAGCTCAAATAAAATTCTTTCAACTGACAATTATTAATGAAGCACTATTTTGAAACAATGCCAGGAGGTATATATATGAAACATAATTACATAATAATCTACTCACAAAAACCTATTTCCTGTCACATCTATAGAAGTTGTAACAGACGCAGCTTGTTCGATAAGCTTGGGTGAAATTTCTGTTAAATCTTGATATGCTAAATTCAAATGTGCGCTAGGAAGAACTTTCACTGGCATTTCAGTTTTACTAGAAGAAAAAACAGAATTTACATCAATGACAATACATAAAATGCTCAGAAAAATAAGGCAACTATGACACAATCATACCACAAGTTCCTTATTCTGCCTTGGATTAGTTATCGAATATTATAGATTTAATGGCACGAATAAGAGCATGCCTGAAATTGTTACACTCCTTTTTTAAGTCCTGGTAAGAACGTAGAACATACACTAAAACATATAAACTCCATACAAGGTAGTCCTATCAGACATCGGATTAATGCTAGATATAGATCTCAGTTTGTAATTATCGATACTCTTGTTAAGCAAGATAAAATTACTAAGTTACTAGGTAAGTTTGAGTGAATACAATCCCAAGCAAACAAACAATTTTGTAAATAATTTTGGGTGGTGTTAAGTATCAAAAGTTTCTTAAACCTAGAAAAATTGCAAAAATTTGGTAAATTGTTACTTCGTAATTGGCATGTCAGCATGTCACCCTCGGCATGTCAAATTATGCCTCGCATAATTTAATACATATGTAAAAATAAATTATACACGCTGAGGATATCTGACTAAACGGATAGGAATTAGTCACAACCTTACAAAACTCACTTGCACTCTTCAAACGGCAGATACAAGACAGCTTTATCTCGCTTAATAATCAGTTACTACATCTGTCCTATGCTAAAAAACATAGTTCCCTAGATATATTTCGTATATCTCGTAGTTTTCAAAATATTTTGGAATTTGTGTTCTCCGTCTCGTTTTTCCTTCTTATTCTTCTTCTCTGTACGATTCTTCATTGGTCTACCGTATTTCCTCTTATTAGCGCCGGTCCTCATATTAGCGCCGCCCTCTAATAAGCGCCGCACCTTGGAGCAAAATTATGTTATTAGCGCCGCCCTCTAGTTAGCGCCGCACCTAGAAAAGCAGCGCTAATTAGAAAAAGAGCAGTAACCTATACAGAAGGATAGTTCTATATACAATACAAAACGTTTTTTTAGCTTCTAAATTATTTTTTATCTTTCATAAACCAGGGAAATTTTATAATTTTCACAAACTCAGGCTCGTACGTAAGTTCGAAATAAGTCAATAGTTCTTTTCGTTTCTTCATTTTACGATCCAAGGTCTCAGCCGATCTTTTATCTTCCGAGAAAGCAAGAAACTTCGCTGAAACCACCAGACCAACTTCACGTTTCCGTTTTCCAATTGATTCATTGCTTCAAAGAAGGTCACCATGTCCAGCTGGCACTGAGTTATTGAGGCAACAATTGACGGTTCGGGGTGATCCTTCTTTAACGGAAAATCCGTTTGAGAACGCTGATGAAAATATTGAAGAATTTCTTTTGGTGGATATCTCCGATGACGAGGATGATTTTATTGACATTTTGTACTGTAAAAACATTACTGATTCTTTTGTTTTATTGTTTTTGAAGAGCGAGAAAATTCCATTAAATAAAATTTATTTCTATACCATTTTGAAAATTATTTTATAATCGCCGCCCTCTTATTAGCGCCGCACGTTTTGAGTCAGTTTTTAAATAAGCGCCGGGGGCGCTAATAAGAGGAAATACGGTAAATAACCGTGTCTTCATGGAGTCTTCATACGGAATTGTTTCGCTGCTTCCGTCTGATCGTCCGACTTCGTCGTTTCGTTCATTTTTGTTTCTGGCTTCAAAATGGTAAGTGAGGTCGATATCTGGTCGTCGTTCGAACCGCTGTTTGTTGGACTGTGGCCATGTCTTGTGCTGAATTCCCGTGCACAAAGGTGTACTTTCTTCAGGCTGTTGGTTGCCCGGACCCATTGCCTCTGTTTGGTGGCTATGACTGCTGCGCCCTTTCTGATAACAGTCAAGGGAATTGCGGTTGTGTCGTTGATTTCTTTTGACAAACTATAACTCGATCACCCACCTAAATGTTTGAATCATGGGCTTATCGTCGTCTGTGGTCCGTGGTATTTCTTCATGTTGTCTTTATATTGATGGCCCTTCTCAGCAACTACTGGATCTTGTTCTAACTCCTGACGGGTGGGTATTGTCGTCTTGATAACCCTATGGAGTAGTAGCTCTGCTAGACACTTCCCGGTGGCACTATGTGGCGTTGCTCGGTACGAAATCAACTATCAAGATATAGTACAGTACTCTCTCTAATTAGCGGACACCATTGGTGCAAAAAAATCTGTCCGCTAATTAGAGGTGTCCGCTTTTTAGAAAGTTAACTATTTTTGGGCTATTTTTTGTCGTTGAGTAAAAAAAAATAATGTATTTTGAGGTTTTTAGGGAATATTGGATTATTGTAGACTCAGAAGAACAGTAAAAATAGGTTATTTTAAAACATACAAGCTTTGTTATTAAAAACACAAGAAAATTATTTTAAAAATATTAAAAAAACTTAGAACAATATAAGCTAGTTTGTAGTAGTTAGAATACTATATAATCCCGATAACTCGAAACCCCAAGAGACAGAGTAAAATAGTTCGAGATAACGAATGTTCGAGTTATCGAAAAGTTTTCCTGGGAAACTATTGCGAAAGGAGAATAGAAAAACAGTTCGAGTTAACGCGAGTTCGACCGTTTTTTTCTGTGACCACTTCATTCGAGATCCATGGCATGGGCGTTAATTGTTATATTATTACTTTTTATTCAGCAAGATCAAATGGCCTCAATAACATCATTCTCCAGCAATTATTCCAGGTGTATCTCCAGTCATCCTATGCAAGCCAGTGAAATGGGGCATTCTTTTTGCAGCACCGGTGTGATGGACTCATCAAGAGAAAATTTAACTTCTGAAGTTTCAAATTTCTCCATTCCAGTAAATATATCGGGAAACTGCTTGACGATTACTTTCGTGGTGTATTGTTGAAATTCCGAATCAGTTAAACATGGTTTTTACATCATGACCCCGTACGACAAAAACGAAAGTGTGAATTGTATGCTCTCCCGCGGCTTATAATTTGACTCGAGCTCGTCCTGCTATATCTAGGTGTTTTATGGTGCAATATGGTTGTAGTTGTTTCCAATAAACTGCTGCCTTTGAAGGTTTTCTCTGTTATCAGAGTTTTCTGGCAACTAGCGCCCACTCTCATTAATACTTGCGTGTCATTGATCTTCAATTCGATCCATTGGACTGTGCTGGTCGTTCTCTGTATGTAGTAGCTTCACTGTGATGACTCGTCCTGCAATGTTGTCCTACTGAATCGTCAGTCTCGAAGTCGTCGGTTTTGATATCTGTCCGATCATTGTTTACCGATCTCATCTTTCTTTCTAGGGCACACTTTTGCGTTTCCAATATGGTGCAACGTTTGCCTTTCGCAGGATACTTTCCTTGCGTGTGTGCCCTTTTTCTTTCGTAACCGCAATAATCAAAGATTTTCCTGTCACTCGTGGCGTTCTCACTCGTTGTTGGTTTCTATTTTCGTTTCTCGCTTGTCTTCCTTTAGCCTGCTAATAGTCTCGTACGCTTTTCCTATTGCTTCGGTTAGATTATACGATAATATATGTAAATCAGTGCATTCAGAATGGCATTGATTTCGTTTTTCGAACTTCCAACTTTTGATAGCATTCCTCCGGTCCCTCTTCGTGATCGATTTTTATATAAAGTGATGCAACGTCTGTTAAGCAATGGGTAACAAGGATGGAATAGCCCGTAGTTTCCTCGAGTAATCGGTTGTATCTTTTATTGTATACGTTGTACAGTTGTATTTAAGAAAGTAATGGAGGAACTGCGATATACTACATGTACAGGATTTGTAACCAGAGATGTTTGGATGCAGTGGTGGCCAAGTCGAAAAGAGTTTATGTATTTTTCGAAAACCGAAGAATTTGTGGACTGTCTAGATCGTGCGTGATAAATTTTTGTTCTTGTTTTGTAATGGAACGAGTCTTTCAACATGCTGTTAGCGAGATATTTTCATTAGCTGGAACAGTCGATTCTTTGTAATATTCCGTTGGAAGTTTATACAAACTTCTTCAGCTTTGTATTCTTTACGGCCCATGACAACAATTTTCCCTTCTTTGCCTCCACTCTTATTGATATTGTCGTTTCTACAAGATATTTTCCCCATTGGTTTCATCTTGCGTAAGGTTTGAAGATGATGGTTTGTTTTTTGCGGAAGGTTCGTAACTGCATCTTTAACTGTTGTGACATATACATTCTAAGCTTACCACGCTTGTTGTTAAATTGTTGAATTTAGACGACATGTTGTGAAAGTGATCTTTAGTCTCATCTGTCGACAGGAAAGGAATAAATAACTTAGAATTTTGTCCTTATCAGGTTGCTTCAAACTGGGCCATGAGTTCAATTCTGTTTCTAAAACTGAGTTCAAAGAGAACTCCTCGAAAGGTTGTGAACAATGGAGTTGTTTTTTAGTCAGTTTTTTCTTTTTCGCTTTTGGAGCGGTTGTATTTTCTGCTGCGTCACAGGATACTTTGATTGGCATTTGGAAGAGGTTCGTTAATTTCTAATCGAGTAGATTCAACATTTTTTGACATTATTTTTTAAATTTGCATTATAGATATGTTAAGATCTTTTTCGATTTTTACCCACATATCACAAGGATATTTTTTATGATCACATGCATAAAGAATTTGTTTTTACAAAGAAAAATTTTCGAGTCTTGTAACATTAGCTACATTAACAACAAAAAATGTCCAACTTAAAAATTTCGGACAATAATTTTCGGACAAACAAATTTCGGACTAATTTATCTAAAATTTCGGACTAAGCTATAATGATAAAATAGCAAAAAATTCTATCTACTGTAATGTTGACTGGGGCAATTAGTCCTATATATGGCTTAGAGGTCATTTGGGGCCATCCCACTTTTATTCAAAGAAAAAAATTTTTTTTTGGTTTTGATCCGTTATAATATTTATATACTCAGAATAATAGAATAACACAGACGTGCCCTATCATGCAAAGCTTCCACTTATTCGGAATGATTGTAAATGAAGAAGAGGAACACTCCTTAAATGAAGAAGAGGAATACTCCTTAAATGAAAAAGAGGAATGATTGTAAATGAAGAAGAGGAATGCTCCTTAAATGAAGAAGAGGAATGCTCTTTAAATGAAGAAGAGGAATACTCCTTAAATGAAGAAGAGGAATGCTCCTTAAATGAATTTGTTTTATTAAAGTAGGAAACACCTTTGTAGAAAGTCAATCTAAGAGATATAATCATTTTGGAAACTTTTTACAAAAAGATATTAATTGAACTTTGAAAGAATAAAGTTGTGTTTAACTTTTTAATTTTTGGCCTTACTTGATTACATATCGAAGTTAAAATTTATTACTTAAAAAAAAGAGAAAAAAGTACGTTTTCAACCACTTTAGAAGGTGTAATTTTCAAAAATTTTATGGCTTGTCCACACCAACCATGGTGGCGCCTCATCCGCGCCTCAGTCTATTATATGTTGCCCCTCTACTTTGAAATCCAAGACGCGCTCCCTGATGAATTTGATTTTCTGAACACTATTTAAAAAATTTCAAATTCCCGTATAAATTTGCGTGTTTTTTTAAATGTTTTTCAAGGTGTAGGTAAAATTCTTGAATGATGCACCTTATTGATGGTTGTTAATAGCTGGAGCGAGCGAACCATAGAGATAATTAAGTAAATATACTCATATAATCCATTGGAGCCGGGCGGTATTTTTTTGTTTTTGGTGTTGACTGATTCCGTTATTATTATTATTATCTTAAGGCTTACAACAGTTTAGGCAAAATTCACCTGTAAAAAAGCCTCTCATATAATATATATATATAAAATAATTTCCAGAATGAATTATTAACATGACGCTTAAAATTTTCTATTTATCATATATATGTAACTTGTTTACCCAAAATTTATCTAATCGAGATTTAAATGCGTTTAACGATGGTGCCGATACAACATCCTGATGAAGAGTGTTTCAGTCATTTACTGCTCTGTTAGTTATAAAATGCTGCCTAATTAAAGTATGAGCGTCTTTTTTCACGAGCCGCATGTTGTGACCTCTTGTGTTGTAGGGGTTACGGTTAATATGTAATAGAGAGTTGTGGATTTCGTATGATTTATTGAAGATTTTATAAATTTGTATCATATCACCACGTTCTCTACGATACATACTTCATACTTGGTAAGTTAAGCAACATTAGTCGCTCAGTGTAAGTATATTTCCTTAAATTGGGTAGAAGACGTGTAGCTCTTCTAAGCACATTTTTAATTTATTTGCTTACTGTCTTTTTTAAATAGTGGGTACCAAATCGACACACAATACTCAAGATGAGGTCTGACTAGGCTAGTGAACAAAAGTCTAAAAGATCTATTGTCAAGATGCACGTACGTACGCCTTATTAGACCTAACATTTTATTAGCTTTGTTGACTTGTATCGACATATGCGTGGAAAAACTCATTTTCGGATCAACATAAACACCTAGATCTTTTTCATTTTCAGTTACTTCAAGCGGGACCTTTCTACCATTTGATTTTGTAAGGTAATATACATGCATTTTGTTTTTATTTCCGACGTGGAGTACTTTGCATTTATCAATATTAAATGACATGCCCCATTTTTCTGCCCAAAGTTCTAAGGTATGGAGATCATTTTGTAGCTGATTAGCTGATATATTTTCATTGTGCATTGTACTGAAGATCTTAGCGTCGTCCGCATAAAGCAAAGCTTCAGATTTTAAGCCATCAGTAATGTCGTTTACAAACACCAAAAACAAGATAGGACCTAGGACACTCTCTTGTGGTACGCCACTCAACACTACTTTCCAGTTCGATTTAGACTCATTTATGATTACGCGTTGTCGTCTATTTGATAAAAAATCCTCTATCCACGATAATACATCTCCATTTATTCCGTAACTTTTAAGTTTAGCAATAAGCCGTTTATGAGGAACTGAATAGAATGCTTTCGCAAAATCTAAATAAATTGTATCTATAGGCATGCCTTGTTCTATGGACGATGTCCATACGTCTAACATTGTTAATAGATTTGTAAAACACGAGCGTCCAACAATGAAACCGTGTTGTCGATGATTGATTAGGTCATTATCAAGGAGATGTTTTAGAAGATGATCTCTGACGATAGATTCGAGTACTTTACAGGGAATACTAGTTAAACTAATTGGTCTGTAATTATTTGGGTTATCACGCTTTCCTTTTTTAAATAAGGCGGTAAGATTGCCATCTTTCCAGTCTTGTGGGTTTCCTTGCCTTAAAGCTTTATTATAAATTATTTTAAGGGGCAAATCAATTACAGCTGATAGTTCTTTTAGTACTCTTGAGTGAATACCATCAGGGCCTAACGATTTGTTAGTTTGTAACTTTCGGAGCTTATAGCGTACTTCTTCTGATGTTACTTCGATTGAATTTAGCTTATTTGTGAAAGTTTCATTAATAGTGGTAGGAATGTTACTGGTGTTTTCGTTGGTGAAGATACTTGAGAAAAAGTTTACAAGAATATTAGCTTTATCAAGATTGTCTGTAGATAACGAACCGTCAGGTTTGGTAAGATCAGGCATGGTATACTTTGTCTTCATTTTTGAAGAAACATATTTAAAAAACGCTTTTGGGTTGGATTTGGATTCTTCGGCGATGTTCTTTTCAAATTGTTTTATAGCTTTTCTGCACTCCCATTTCGCCTGATTTCGTAGCCTACTATAAGCTAGATAATCAGAACTTTGTTTTGTTAATAAAAAACGTTGGTAAGCTTTTTGCTTGGTTTTAATTTTTGCCATCGCGTTTTTGTTAAGCCAAATTTTTTTCCGATTATTATTAAAGGACGAGCTATTTTTATGAGGAATATTTTTTTGAATAAAAAATGAAAGTTCATCTTTGAAAAGTTTCCACGATTCGTGAACGTTTAGGCCATTTAATCGTTTTTCCCAGTTATAATTGGTGAAGTATTCTCTCATAGCATCAAAATTATCTTTGTTATATAAAAAAAACATTTTCCGTTTGCTCGGTTTTTAATTGATTACAGACATAGTTAAATGTAATGACGGAATGATGGCTTTTTCCAACAGGTGCAAGATATGATAGATTAGAAACCATTGTTTCTTCGTTTGTGAAAACTAAATCGAGAGTATTTGGATTTTGTAATGAACGATGGTGTGTTGGTTCAGTGACATGCTGGAACAGAAACGAGTCTCGATAAGCTTCAATGAACTTGTTGGTTTTATGGTTTTCTGGAGTGTTCGTACTAATCGATTTCCAATTTAATTCTGGATGGTTGAAATCGCCCGTGATCAATATATGACACTTACTTTGCGACATAAGTCGAATAGCGTCATTAAGAGCATTGTTGTTACTCACAGAACTATTCGGAGATCGGTATATACAGCATACCAACATACGTGTGTTTGACCCACAATTAAGTTCACACAAAATGTTTTCTTTAAAAGTAGAAGATAGCGTATTCGATACTATGCTTGCAGCATATTTATTTCTAACATAAATAGCTACACCACGATGACAATTTGGACTTTCTAAGTTTGTAAAACATTTAAAACCATCTAGAGATAGTTCAGAGGGTTGGACGGGTATAAAAGAATGTTTTGGTAAGATCTCAGTCACACATACAATATCAGTATTCTGCTGCTCAATTAAATGTTTAAGCTCCGAGAGTTTATTTGTTAGCGAATCGACATTGGTATATAGACAATTCAGATTTTCAATCTGTTTGTTTACTGCTTTTTTATGCGCTTTATATACATGTTCCAAGGTGGACCTCTTACTCTGTACATCCATTCCCCCGATTCATCAATTTGTTCCTGAGCCTTTGCCTCTTCCCGCAACTTATTAAAAGCATCTCTTTGCTCTTTGCTTCGATCATGATTAATGAAGACTGTGGAATTCGATTGACGTAAAATGTGAAGGGTTTTCATTATGGAATTTTTAATCGATAGGGATGAAAAAGAGACAAGTAATGGTAAGGTAGAACCTGTTTCCGATTGACCGATTCGTTCACATTTAGTTATCATGTTGGAGTTAATTTCAATGTTCAATGATGCCCTAATGAAGGTTATAAAATTATCTTTTTCAGAAACTTTTTTGTTTTCATTAATAAGATTAAAAGCAATGACATTTTTTTCTCTGTTTTCTCTATCTTTTATACCTTTAATGACAGTATCTACTGCGATGTTGTTACATGGCATCAATGAAGCAGTTTTCTCTAACTGTGACAAGCGCCTTTCAAGATTGGTGTTTAGTCCCTCAAGATTTTTTATGGTACTAGTATTTTTGTCAACGATGGTTTTTATATTATCGTTTATCAAAATATTATTTGTTTCAATAATATTTAGCCGCGCATTAACCTTTTCGAAAAATGAGTTATACCTCGCTTCGATGTCCTTTTCAACAAAAATAGCATTCAGAGCTGGTTTAGCACAGTCTGGACAAAACCAGTAATTGTCATTCCTTTCATTGAGCAACTTTACAACTTTAGGATCAAGGCTACAACAGTCACTGCAAAAGCATGCAGAACAACGCGTGCAGTTTCTGAAATAATTTACACTTCCGTGCATATCACAGTTCTCATTGCAACATTTCGCACTCAAATCTTCCATTGAGTCATTATTTAAACGCACAGGTTTCTTCAAGCTTCTCCCGTATGAGGACTTTGTAGAAGACATAATAGAAAGATAACAAATTTACTACAACTACTTGCGACCAATTATACCTAAATGACAACGGATGTTAACAGTTATGGTTTTGGAGACTTCGTCTTCTCCCCCTCGTGAGAAAGAGACAAACCTTCTTCAATTTCATTTCTATTTCATTTCAATTTCAAACATCACTTCAATAGTTTTAGATCAATTTTGAATTATTTTTCTCTTTCATGACGTCCAATTAGTTTTTGCCCAATTTCTCAATAACTGCAGGTCCCAGGTGCGGAAACATTTTCTTTTTTTAATCTTCTATATTTATAAAAAAAGTTTCCACAAAAAATGTTCAGTTCCCAGATATGTTAAATGAAAAGTTATTTCTAAGCACCTTTTTCAGCCATAACAAACGGCCTATATCGGGAAATTTTATTTTTGCGAAAATTAGCTCCCTTTAAAGGTAATTGAACTAAGTATCAATTTGTTTAGTAAAAAATCTCTATAACCCTGTTTGTTGGAGCCTTCAACTTTAATAGCAAAATAGCACAGCGCTATCAACATTAGCTACTCGTGTTAAAGATATTAAGTACATTTTTCTGTCTTTTAAAAAAATGATAAATCATTGTTGCTAACAAATAATTAATCACGTTGTTGCTATCAGCAACCGAAAAAATGGTTCTGCATATGCTCCTTTGAAGAAATGTCGTTTGAGAGAATAACAGAAGGCTTTCAACGTGGAAAGAGAGCATTTAATTTTGAATTTTAAAGTCTGTCAACAGCATCTGTTGAAGCAACAGTCTGAAATGAATTTCTGATGAGAAAAGCACAAAAGGGATTGAGAAGTTTGCGATTTTATCAGATCAATTAAAATTTAAGTATCACATAGCGATATTGAATCGAGCAGTAAATATTTTATGACAAAAGGAAAAGTTAAACACTTCTATGGGATTCTGTTGATTGATTGAAGGAGAAAGAAGAAGTTTGATTAAGAAGAAGTTTCGTTGAAAGGTAAAAAATAACCTTAGGTATCGAGCATATAAAGTCCATAGTTCACAAATGAATTCTTGAATTTTGTTTTTCACATTATGCGAAGAGCTGCTACTACGGCATGATTCGATTATTTGCAAATCTAGAAGTGTTCTCGTGCTCGCAAAAAAGAGGCTTCATAATTACATTTTATTGATGATTATTAATATGAAATTAAGTATGCGTTAACTAGTTTTGTATTTCGTTTTTTCGCCCGCGAATTCGCGGCGAATCGCTTGGTTTTTACATCTGTTTTTCTCATTCACAACACATTCCTCGATTTCGTTTAGGGAAGAGCCGTTGAATAATGTGAAACATGCTGGGGCTGTGTGCAGTACTCTTGTTTATTTCAAGGTGAGATTTTTGTTTGTTGCTTTTTTTTATAGGATTTTTGCAAAGTTTTAGAAACAAAGTTTTGTTTTTGTTTCGTTTTTGTGGCTACTTGCGAATAATATGTCTATATATACGTTGTACAGATGTTTGTTGAATACGAAATGTATGTATGTGAAATGTCTCTTTTAAATGTCTCGCTTAGTCAACGATAATAACATATACGAGCATAATGTATAAAAAACAGACCGGAACTTGACACGTGACTTCGCTAAAAAATTCTTTCGTAATTCTATACTACTCACATGTAGCTAAAGAAGTTTAAACAAAATTACTGAGATACTGAGTTGCTTCAAATATAACTAATTAATGGTAATTATAAAGATTAATAACTCATTGTGTAAATATAACTATAATATAATATAATAATAATATAATTCTTGAGGTTGTAAATGAGAGTTTACATAGAGGTTCCGTGATATCTAACGACTTTCAAGATGGACTTCGAGAAATGTTGGTTGCACTTTTTATTGATGTTCAACATACGTTTGCTTTTAAATTAACAAAACTAAAAATTGCGATGAAAGAGAAAGTTTCGTTTTCCCCTTGGAGAACAGGAAAAAGTGAGTTTATGACACTTTCAAGGTTTAGGCGTTCTGGCGTCTTTAGGGATGTTTACCTTTTGTTACGAAATAAGTTTTATATGGAACTGAACTGCTCGCATCAAGCGAAATTCAGCTTGATCTTACTGCCCCACAGCAGAATGATTCCATCCTTTTTCCTTTTTTTTTCAACATCCTTTTCCGTCATGTTTCTTTTGCATTTGCGCAAAATCATGTTTCCATGGAAACAATCTTAATAATTGTTACGATGTATAAACCAAAGTGTGGGGTTTTATTCAATATCAATTCCAGTACATATATATGTAAATTTTCACAATATTCTTCCCCATTAGAGAGTATATTCGTTTATTCGTCCTCGAAACAGGGCTCTTTCAGGTGTAGATTTCTCGGGGAGATTAGATACTTCCGTACTATGACTGGATCAGACTCACGGGGGCATGGTGCGAGATCCGCAAGTGATACCGAAGACTCACGTCCATCTCTTTAGCAAATATCTTGGGTTTGCTTGAGTCAGCTCTATTTCTTCTACTAAATCATCGTGTTTGCTTGATCGTACAAACTTTCTAAGGACCATGCCCCGGCCAAAGCCATACAGGCAATGATATTCCTAAGTTTGATTTTCTCTAAAAATTGAAGAAACGGTCATTGGGTGTGGTATTCGTCGATGTTGAGAGAAGCGATCTAAATTCCATGCAAAGCATCAGGTAAAATTTTCTCCCATTGCTCCACAGGTAACAGTGCTGTTGCTAAGGAAAGTCTCACACTCTTCCAGACAATTCCATTATAACGTTTCACCAGGCCATTGCCATAGGGTGTTTTATGACTAGTTGCAACTCCTTTGCTTGAGAGATCATTTGTTACGCTTGATGACATGACACGGTATCACAAAAGGGAAACGAGAAAGTTTATTTACTGCTGTTAAGAAATATTTATCGCGTGTCAATAACCCGTCGAGGTCATACAAGAGGTGAATGAATGGGCCCCCCCCCCCCCTTTTTGAATAAGCCCTCATCATTGAATCTAAATTATTTTATTAGCCCCCCCCGCTCAAATTTCGTGTTTACTTAAACCCGGAACGGTTTTTTTTCGGGCACCAAGTTTCTTTATAAATACGATGTCCTCGAATGGGAACTGTGAATTATACTTTGACATTGATATTTTGAACTGAACACGTATGAAGTATTGGTGAACATATGCATATATCTTTTTTCTGGGTTAGTCATACCACATTTTTTTACTAGCCCCCCCCCTCGAATATACCCCCACTTAAAAAAAATCATAAATTAATTAGCCCCTAGGGGCTAATTAGCACGTTTTAACTATTAATATGATTCTATTTAATGTATTTTCAAATTAAAATTCGTTTTATTCAAAGATTTAACGCAAAGGATTCTGGTAGTTGTATTCATGATTTTATAATTATGGGAAAGGCCCATTCCTCGAAGAGATGCTATCTACGAATGCAGAGGAAGATAAGAATGATGATGTCACAGAAGATACCGTTGAATCATTGCAATCCACTGACAATCCGTTTGATGATGCAGTACGTGATGAAGAGGATAAGCAAGCTGAAAGTGAAGATGAAGTCGTGATTGTGGATGTATAATTTGATTGAAAGAACTTGTTTAAATGAATCACTGTCTCTATTTTTACATTGTGTTACCTTTTTCCACAAACTCCCTGAACATTTCAAATCTTAAAAATAGCTCGACTGATAAAGGCCCTTGAATTTTCCTTGATTTTTTATAGAAAAAATAAATATTTTTTTAATTGGCCTTGTTAATGGCGCAGCGTCTATATGCAGGAGAATGGGTATAAAAAATATATATACGAGAAATAAAAATATAACAGCGATTCAATTGAGCGTCATATCCCGTCTTCTTAATGTGTAAGGTTATTTTAATGGTGATGAGATCTTTAGAAAATGAAATGAAATTATTTTGATTGGAACGTGTTAGAAAACAGAATTTTTTAAACACAACACACTTTGTTCAATAAAATCTACAAATGATTAACTCATTAAATAATTAAAAATTAAAAAACCGACAGTACCTTCTTTTGTGTGGGTGTTAAGATTAAAATAGACTAAATAATATCTGCTTCTACAGCATTCAATTTGAAATCTACATCAATCTCTGCATCTTTGCTTACTCTCCAAGGAGTTCTTGACCCTCGGACTGACAATATTGTCGAACTCAGAATTTCAAATGAGAGTCTGGTTCTAACCCATAAAATTATCGTAGCGTATTTCTCATTCTGCTTAACCGATAGTTTTGTTGCTAGTTCTTTCACAAACAAACTGCATTCAGATACCATCCCACCGTTTGTTCCAAGAACTAAAGGCGTGAAGGAGCCGTGCTCGACTTCCAATACTCTCTGGTTGTACGCCCTCTTCTTCTCGTTTTCGTACTGAAAGAAGATACTTTCAGTGTTGTGGTTTGAGTTGCTCATGGAGTTCACATACGTAATACGGACATCAAAGAATGCAGTTTGTCCATGGCGCCAAAAACCATTTGCCTTTATATCTAGTCTCGCTTCGTCACTTTTGTTCGCTGTCTTTAGATTGAATTGTTCATCGTTAAGCGGTAGGAGATGTGGTTCTGCTTGCACATTATGACATACTTTGTCTAACAGCGAAGTAAACAAATCACGCACATTATCATGCCGTTGTGAGACAAATCCGCCTTTCTTATATGATAGTGCATGATTAACAGTAAAGCAGTCTCCACATGTGCAAAAACTTGGAAGGCCCTTTAGGGGTAAATTGTACCGGAGTCTAAGTGCATCTTTAAACTCTTCCTTATTTAGATGCATACCCTGCTCGTCGATAGGTAAGGCATTTAACCACGAGCTAGCACCTTTATCTCTTGCTTGTTCCACGTATGGTTTCAGATTTGATGATAGTTCCGAATCAATGCGTAATAACTTTGATTTATGAGCTTCTAACTTTGCATCATGATGTTGTTTTCGAAGTTCTTTGATGGTTTTAATTTCTTTATCTAATTGAAACAAAGTATTATTTTGATTAATAACCGACAATAAAAAATATCGAAATTTTTAAATATTTTTAGGGAAACCACCAAACTGAATCATTTTTCTTCCATTGAATGGGCCTGTATGTGTATTTCTATAGGTCGAATGGAACTTTCAAATAACCTGTAACATCCTATGGAAACATGTCTGTCAGTTTTCTTTGAAAATCTTCCTTCTTTTAATATTTTACGTTATGTAACAAACTTTTCAAACCGTTTAAAAGAATTGGTAACGGTTAAAAGAATTGGTAATTGGTTAATACAATTTTTTTATTTTCTTCAATTTTCCAAATTTGGATTTCAGCGCCCATTAATCCTTAACGTTATGGATAACAATATTTCTTTATAAACATTTAACTTTACAAAGTAATATTGAAGTAATAACGATTGGTTGCATGCCACATATCCCCAGAACTTTCAAAGCTGTTATATATTTCTTTTGCTACTAAATTACACGAGCTTGGGACCACACCACCACCACAAAGAAATTGTCTTTGGGTTAATGTAAATAACAAAATTTGCGATGGCATTTATATACTAAAGCAACAAAAATCATAATTATAAACATATAAACTGAAAACAAAAATTAAGGACCGCAGAGTCAAATATGTTTTATCAGCACTGCACTCGCACGTTTAAACGCGAGCGCACACTATCGCACCTGTAAACACGTATTTTTCATTTCCTAGTCACAGTCCACAGGTAAAGGCCTGAAGGCCTAAGGGTTTTTCCTCGCAGTCCCATTTTCTCCAGTACCATATTTTTAGGTGCTATTGTTTCCGTACATCAAATAAGGAGTAATGCCAAGATTCAATCAAAACAGTCCACAGGTCTAATGAGGTTGATGACAAATAAATCAAGACATGAGATAAACAGATTTGTATACAGACTAAACGTCATAACTCAGAACAATTTTCTCTTGTTTTTGATTTCAAGATTGATATGTGTAACGTAACGTAACACAACGCAACTGTTCTCTGCGAAATATAATCTTAAAAAGGCCTATCGGATAACGCAAAGTATATATATATATATAACCTCTGGCCATAATGGCGCATTGAGGTATACGTGTCGTTATGTTATACACGCAACTATATACAAATAACCTCTGGCCATAATGGCGGATCGAGGTACACGCGTCGTTCTACTGGTGCATATCTGCTTTCAGCTTCCTTCGTGAATCGAGATCCAGCCAATATCAACTTCCAGTGGTCTTTTCCACACTCTGTATCATCAATATCTGGGCATGTGCAATGCTTCTGACGGAGTATAAACACGATGCCGGTTTTGCTCCAATCAGTAGAAAGACATGTTGGTTTTGCGAAATCAATTCTGCACACCCCCTCTTTCACCATGGATACAATCTTTTTCTTTGATTTTTGAAATGCGGCATCCAGTTGATCGTCCCAGTAAAATGAGGCGGGTTTGTGTTTCAGGAGGCCTCGGAACGATGCCATGGTTGCTGACTGAGAGAATGCGTATGCGACTTGGTTAATCAATCCGAACCATGATCGGACTCCTGTGATGTCCGTCGGAGTTGGAAAATCTGCAATGGCAACTAGGATATGTGATGTTGGGCGGATTCCATCAAGCGTGATGTTGTAGCCTGCGAAGTCCACGTCATCCCGTGCAAAGTAAAATTTAGCCGGGTTGAACACGACTCCGTTATCTGAGCACAGTTTTATGTATTCGACGGTGTGTCAAAACGCACTTTCAATGTTATTGTCCCACCGAGTTTTGCAGGGGATGTCCTTTGTGAAGTCGTCGAACCTGCGAGTGTAGTCATCGCCATTGGCGTGAAATCCCATGGGTGCCCTCTTGTACCTGAATCGACCCCATTCCGTTATAAATGTGGTGGCCTCCTTGGCTTTAGGGGCTAGGGGCAGGCTATGGTACCCGTTCCAGGCGTCAAGAGTAGTCTTCTTGGATCCTGCTGGCACCATATTAGCTTGGTGGAATGGCGTGGGCCTATGATGCGTATCACGAAGAGTTGCTTTGTTGACCTGCTCTAAGTCCACTGTCCTTCGTGACGATCCGTCTTTTTTGGGCGTCACTACCATTCGGGAGCACCAGATTGTTGGCCTACCCTGCGGTACTGGTTCGATGATGCCAAGATTAACATCGCAATCAAGATCTTCTTTGACTTTTGACTTCCAGTGGTATGGGATGGGTATGGGTGTGTGAACAGCCTGAGGCGACGCGTCCTTTTTAAATGTTATTCCAAGTGGTTTTCCAGACATTGGTTGCAGTGGCTGATGGGTACATGTGTTGAATGCACTCCCCTTGAAATGTTGCAAGATTCACTGTTCTAACATTTCGCGGTTTTCTGATAATGGTGCAAACGGAATGTCGTCCGACTGGGACAACCACATTCGGTTGTTGAATTGACACTTCCTGTTTCTTTGATTTCATTGACTTCGGAGATGGTGGGAAATGTCGGTGGGATTATACCTACCCCTTTTAATGTTGTTTCAGAAAAATATAAACCTCTCGCGTTTTCAGCAACATAAACGATTTGTCTTGTCGATCTTCTTCTAATTTCGATTTGAAGGAAAATAGCTCCCAGAAGATTCAATGATGCGTCAGTAACGCCCTTGATTTGGTGCCTCGTGGACACAAGGTACAATTTTGATATACCTAATTGTCGCAATATTTCTGGTCCACTTGTGCAGGTTTGTGCCCCAGTGTCCGCGCATGCACTTAGGGAGATTGACGGTAATTGGCTCCTCTTGGAGATGCGTCCAAATTGTTGGTGAGTTTCATGCATTACAGTTGCTTTTACCTGAATTTGTAGGGCTTTTGCGGTGCTTGTTGCTTGAAATTGCCGTCTTTCCACTCGCCGTGGGATGCGGTGGTGCGCTCCGATGACGTCTGGCTGAAGATCTGGGATACCTCGTCTGGGTCATCAATAGTCGTCTTTATTACTCCTGATGAAGATTTCGTGTCGGCAGCTGTTTTACGACAGACTTTCTTCAAATGCCCCCGTATACCACAACCATTGCAGACCTGATTTTGGGCGGGGCAATACCGGCGGTTGAATGGTTTTTCCGTCAGGATGGTGTCGCTCACGGCATCCCTGACATGTGGTGTTACTCGCGTTGGTTGCTAGTAATTTAACTTTCCTCATTTGTTGGTACTGTGATTTTGCAGCTGATGCTTGAGTCGGCCCAGATGTGTGTAGCGTGTCAAGGAGACTACTTCTAGATTTGTCGGTAGTCTCTAAGCTGATTAGCATGTTGTACTTCTCCTCAAATGTCTTACATGTAGTCGTTCTGGCAAGTACTTTACTTTGATGCTTTTTATTTAATACACCAGCGATCATTTGAGTTGCAGCTTGTGACCTGGCCACGTAGTGGGTGATTGGTTCCCCTTCAGTTTGTATTATTTGTTGGAAGTTCTATCGATAAACTTCTTTATGCACTCCACTGACTGCTATTGACTTGATGTGGCTGAGAAGTTGTTGCTCTGAGCTGCTATTCAGTTTTTGAGCTCCAAATAAATCGAATAGCAACTTTCCAATATCATCGGAGCACGCAGCTCTAAGCTTATTACAAAGAGTTGCTTCGTTTGTTAACAGAGTCATTTTTTTACATCGCTTCCAACTGTCAAGGAAGAGGCCCCAGTCTGACTCGTTCAGCTCTCCTTTTATTGTCGGTCGATCTGGCTTCTTCGTTGATGGTTGGCGAGATGAGAGATCGCAGAAGCGGATCGCAGTTGACGGCGGTCGCTGCGCCACCTTCGGCTTGGGTAGTTTGGTCCGGAAGTCCGCTCTCCTGATCGCCCGGTGCCGTAGCCATATTATATTAAAATGGCGGATGTCAATGAGGGGACGAACGTTTGATATAACATAGAGAGTTGTCGTTACCTTGATTTGTTTTTTTTTATCCTACTCGCAGCGCCATGTAAGTGAGGGGATAAATCAATAGACAACGTAACACAACGCGACTGTCATCTGCGAAATATAATCCTAAAGAGGCCTATCGGCTAACGCAAAGTATATACAAATAAACTCTGACTATAATGGCGCATTGAGGTATACGTGTCGTTATGTTATACACGCAACTATATACAAATAACCTCTGGCCATAATGGCGCATTAAGGTATACGTGTCACACGCAACTATATACAAATAACCTCTGGCCATAATGGCGCATTAAGGTATACGTGTCACACGCAACTATATACAAATAACCTCTGGCCATAATGGCGCATTGAGGTATGCGTGTCGTTATGTTATACACGCAACTATATACAAATAACCTCTGGCCATAATGGCGGATCGAGGTACACGCGCCGTTCTATTATACAATATGCTATTAGTCATCTGTCAGGCGGAAAATCAACTAATAACAAACAAACCGAACAATTTCTAGGCGACCACACGAATGTCCCCTAAAAACATCAAATACAGTTTAATGAAAATAGGGTAGAACCCTATTTTAGCGGCCTAAACAAAATCATAAAAATTATAAAAATGTAAAAATTTAATGTATTTTGTTGGCTTTGAAAATTGGTAGGTTTACTAATTAAATGATGCTGATTTCAAATCAAGTACCAGAATTGCGATATTTTCACTCCTAATACCTTATTTGGGCAAATTTGCTCCCAAAGTTTAAAATATTCCGTTGGGTTTCAAAATTGGTAGGTTTACTAATTAAATAATGCTGATTTTAAATCAAGTACCAGAATTGCGATATTTTCACCCCTAATACCTTATTTGGGCAAATTTGCTCCCAAAGTTTAAAATATTCCGTTGAGTTTCAAAATTGGTAGGTTTACTAATTAAATGATGGTGATTTCAAATCAAGTACCAGAATTGCGATATTTTCACCCCTAATACCTTATTTGGGCAAATTTGCTCCCAAAGTTTAAAATATTCCGTTGGGTTTCAAAATTGGTAGGTTTACTAATTAAATGATGGTGATTTCAGACCAAGTACCAGATTTTTGATATTTTTACCCCCTAATACTTTGGGCAAAATTGGGCTCAAAGTTTAAAGTATTGCGTGAAAATGGTACTGCGCATGCGTGTGCGTGTGCGATATCTGACAATGATGTAAAAATTAATTTGGACTTTTTGTCGATAAAATATTATGTTGATGTTATGTTTAAAATATTAAGTGATTCCGACTAGTAGTTAAGGAGATATAAGTAGGATCGACACTTTTTTCATCACCATTTTATTTTTTTATTCAAAATACACCATTTTTTAGTGTAAGGAATGCTGCCAACCCTAGTATATTAGCAATATCTAAACATTATTAAATAATTATCACTCCTTATTTTGAATGGTGATCGAAAATGATCATATAAGAAGCTCAACACTTAAAATATTATTTCTTTAAATTAATTTTAGTAGAACGGATTTCGTGCCGTATATTGTAATGTCAATATCTCAGAGAATAATAGAGATAATGACTTCAAATTTCACAATGAAACTCACCACAGTAGCATCTTTCGGAAAAGGTGTATTATGAATATCACATTCATTCTCAACCGTCGTGCGCATGCGTAAAGCGTTACCTCTGAAATCCAATCTACTAACGGTTATATAAGTTCAAACTGAGCATGTATTTGCCAAGCCCAAGGACGAATTATTTCGTCGAAAAAATGCTTAGAAAAAACAAGAAGCATGGGTGTTTACCCACACGAAGTTGTGATCCACCAGTGTCGCTTTGTGGATCCAAATGATAATACATAAACACAAAAAAATGTAGGAAGTATGTGGAGCAGCAGAGTGAAGCTTGTATTCAGAATACAATATGGTACCTCGCAGCAGTTATTCGAAACCTATTTATCGAAAACTAATTTATATAACGTAACAAAAGTGAAGGCTAAGGCAACGCATTTTCTGAGATGTTGGCAGCAATTATCAGAAATATCCTGCATAAGAAGACCATTATAAATACGTAAACTGTTTTGTTTATTTATTATTTTGATTTTGATTTTCGTTTCTATTTATACTTATATAATAATTACTGCTTGAACAATAACTTTATATTTGTTTACTTTTTAAAAATATATTTACAGGCGGATTGTCTGCAATAAAACCATATTTAAACTTTTAGGTTTGGCGTATAAAAGCACAAATAACGATGTTACGAATGAAAATATCGCAATTCTGGTAGTTGATTTGAAATCAGCATCATTTAATTAGTAAACCTACCAATTTTCAAAGCAAACGGAATATTTTAAACTTTGGGCCCAAATTTGCCCATAAAAGGTATTAGGGGAGAAAATATTCAAATTCTGGTACTTGGCCTGAAATCAGCATCATTTAATTAGTAAACCTACCAATGGTTAAAGCAAACGGAATACATTAAATTTTTTACATTTTTTAATTTTTTATGATTTTGTTTAGGCCGCTAAATTATGGTTTTACCGAAAATAGTAATCAAATTCTATCATTGTTTAAACTTGATCTTCAACAAAAAATTCTGTTTTTTAGTATTGATGGAGGTTCACAACCTTTAAATGTAGAAAATGCTACTGAAGTGTTGAAAACGATGCTCGATAAATACCATAAGGAAATAACTCCGCAATATGATGGTGTGTATTTCATTTCCATTTCTGTTTGAATTAGCAATTAAAAAGATTAATTTGATTCTCTACATATTTACTAAGTGGTGTGGCGATGTCCCATTTCATTGATTCAATTCCCAACAATTTTGATGAATCTATACTTGGTTCATTTTACTTTTTTACCAGGAGATCCAGTTATTGTTTCAATGAATCTGTTTATAAACGATATGGTTCCATCCGAGAAAATTGATATGGTAAATTTGAGTTTAGCGTACATTTTTGTTAACGTTTAAGAAAAATTTCTCTAAAGGGTTATAATCACTAGCACAACAGTTGTGGAGATAAAAATCATTGAGTGAAAATATTTGAATTAATACAGTGTTCAAATCTCTTTAATAGCAAAGCCGTCAATAACTTTTGATTTTACAGCATTTCAGCGTTGATTGTTTTCTTCGAATGGAATGGGTGGACAGACGGTTAGCGTTTGATAACAAAGTAGACCCCGATTATGTCCTGTTTGATGCCAATGTTGCTCATGATATCTGGGTTCCAAATATCTACTTTCCATTGGGGAAAAAAGGCATGGTCCATAATTTAATCACGCCAAACATACTTGTGGTGATTTATGGCAATGGAACTGTAAAATTCAGCGAGAGGTATATATAACGATATAACCATATCTTTGAGGTTTGAAATAATTGCGAAAATAAAGTCACAAATTAAAATGTTATTGACAAAAAAAGGTAGACTTGTCCGCTGAAGAGACAAATCTGTTGGACAGAGGTTTAATCTCAGAAGATCGTAGCACGACTACAAATGGAACAAAATAAAGTTATTGCAACAATGTTTTGTGGTATTGAATTACCTAATCGACTTTTTTAGACTGAGTATACTGTCATTCTGCCCGATGGATTTCAATTTTTATCCGTTCGACATACAAGAATGTTCCTTCAAAATGGAGTCATGTTAGTAAATTTTCAATTGGTCAATCAATATACTGAAACAATATTGTCTCTATACATTATAATCTCTAACTAGAAAATATTTCTCTATTGTAATCTTTTTGTGGCAGACGCGCAGTCAATATCTTACGTTCGTTTGAAATGGATGAAGAAACCAATTGAACGTTCAGGTCACGACCTTCATATATCCGATTACAATCGTGTGAAGATTGCCACTGGATACACGAAGCATGTGGGAGACTTTGATAGTAAGTTTTCTGGTTGTAGGTTTATGCTCCTTTAAATTATACATAGCTACCGTAAATGACTGATTAAACGCCCTAGGCGTTTATTTTGACAAACGAATTTTACCCTGGGTGTTTATTCGGGAGGGGCGTTAGTAAGGGAGGGACGTTAATAAACAAAGTCCATCAACAAATCATGAAAGTTTTATAATGATTTATCGTGTTTCCTTTGAATCTATTGTGAGAGGACATCATATCTATAAGGCAAAGTGGACTCCAGAAAAGAGAGAAATCCTAGATCAAGCAAGAAGATCGCAGATGTGTTGTTTAACGAACTGAATAGAAAGAGTAACTTGTATGAACATTTTACGCTTAAAATTAGTGAAACTATTTCAAAATATCCACACTTTAAAGGTTAAAGAAAGTAGTATTAATTTTGCTGTGAATCAAATGAAAGCCCATGGGCGTTTATTTTAATTTTTCTCTATGGACCTGGGCGTTTATTCGGGAATGGACGTTTAATCGGGAGTGGGCGTTAGTTAAAAAATTTAACTTTAACCCTGGGCGTTTATTTGGGAGGGGCGTCAGTTTGGGAGTGGGCGTTAGATCGGTCAATTACGGTATAAAGATTTGTTCTGATTTATGAATCACGGATTAATTCTGATATATTGTAAATTGTGCATCACTAAATGGACCTAAGCACTATTATTATTTTAGTAAGGTAAATCAAGATAATAGATGACATTTTTTTATTTTGCTAAATTTTTTCGTATCTCCATAAAAAGTAGAACATTTCACGAAGATTTCATGGAAATTAATTTCAAATACAAGTTAACGAATGGATTTTATGGAATAGTACATCAAATGTAATAACATTTGTGTATTTTTATCATCTTTTTAGTGGAGTTTGACACATTGAATGTTACGTTTACACTCTACAGAGATTTCACCGTTTACTTTCTACGTGATTTTTTCCCTTGCATATTGATCGTTTGTCTGAGCTGGGTTTCCTTTTTCTTGAGCTATAAGGCTACACCAGCACGAGTTGCATTCGGTAAGCTGTGGTTTTTGTGTGTTGCATTCGGTAAGCAGTGATTTTTTGTATTGTGTTAAATGGATTTTTGGAAGTAAACAATGGAAGTGCTTCTCGGTAGTAGAATTAGCATAGATGTTCTGAAAAGGTTTTTCTGAGATAGATTTTATTTCTCATTTCCTAATCAATGATTTACCAACATATTTTGATTATCTTTTTCTAGTTTTTTGTTGATCACCTGGAAATTTAGCTTTGAAAAACATTTTCTTCTAAATCGTTAGTGTGAAGCTAGGTTTATACGCGCCTAACATTTCGTACAAATCAACTAAGCTGATTGGTTAAAAAATTGATTTGTGAGAAAATTTGACACGTATAAACTGCCTTAAGAGTGACTAGAAGATTCATCATTATTGTGTTTATCAAATATCATGTTGCCATCTTTTTTGCTAAGTTTTGACAATCTTAGCATTTAGCAATCGTAGCAATCTTAGCATCTGTCCCTTCAGGTATAACCACTGTGCTTACCATCGTTACCATGACAAATAGCATTCGCTCGCTAGCCCCGAGTGCCAAAACCTTCCGTAGTCTCGACTACTACATGCTCATTTGCATGATGTTTGTGTTTGGTGCGCTAGGTGAGTACGCTATTGTTGGAATGACCGATCCGAAATTCGCTAAACACTGGAGAAAAAAGCAGAAGAAAGAAAAGCAAGATAAGAAAGAAGTTGAACCTATCGCGCATCAAGTCATCAATATAAAGGAGGTGAGACGAATATGATGGGGATAATAATAAGTATTGAAGATGGTAGTCTTGGGATCTCCTTTGATGGTTAATCTATTGAAGAAATGAAGGAGAGAGTAGAAAATCGTACGATTTTAGCCCTGGAATAGTTTTGTGCCATGTCGCATTTCACTGGAAACTTGTTACATTTTTTGGGCAGATAGAGGCCTAGGATATAAGGAAAGATATAATGCTAATCGAAAGGGATAAATGAATTATATATCTGTTACTAAGCCTTAATTGTTATTTTCATTTTCATTTTTAGGCAAACGAACTCAGTCGCAGTCAATCAAACGCAGATTTCGGACCGTTGTTTCGTCATCGTGTTGCAGTTAATCCGGAGCCTGAAAAACCGAAGCCGCGTAGGCAAAAAATCATCGGGCCGTTTGTTATTTATCCTGGCGACCAACACGTGATTGATAACTGCGCAAAAATCTTCTTTCCACTCATGTTCTTGTTCGCTAACGGAATTTACTTCTCGTACCATCGAATCCATCCAGAGACAGTCGATTAACTGTTTGCCGGGACGTCATCTGATACTCGCCGTATTATACGTCTTCGGGTCATTTGAGTTTTGTTTATATACTTAATTAAGGATTATTTTTCTTATTTTTCTTTTTTAAATGATGAATTTGCAACTATAGCATTTTGTCGGGTTAGACAAACTTAATAGAAGTTTCATATGGGAAAGTTATCCAAATCGCACAATTTTAGATTTCGTTTTTTTTTATTTTTCAATTGAGCAGTGTGCAATGTATGCAAGAGCGATGTACATCCGGATACTTTGAGTGCGTTGGATTCATTTTGGATTTCGTGGAAATACAGTTGATTCTCAATAACTCGCAAAGGACCGGAAAAATGTTCGAGTTATCGAGAGTGGGAAAAAATACTGAGCAATAGAGACATTCTTAGCGTTTATAAGTTATTTTACCTCCGCCAAAAAAATGGTCCTTTGTAACCTCAAAAACCATAGAAAATTCGAGTTAAAATACAAAACAAGGATTTTTAGTGTTCACCCACGAAGGAGTTATTGATGATGTCAGTTTAATTTAGAAAATTTATGGTTGTATGTTTGGTTGCCTGTTACCTGTCTAAAATTTCATTTCCCTTCTATGCACTTGTAGTTTGGCTTTACGAGGGAGCAAAAGATCTGATGCTGTTAAGAAGATAGAATTTTTATAGACAAGAAAGCACACATGTTTGAAACAAGACGCACAATACATTAACTCGGTGTTATATTTAAACTTTTCAATACATTTACGTGGGTTCTTTGCTGTGGTTAAAAGTGTCGCAAGATTTGTAAGGTGAGAATGCAATGCACAATTTTTCTTTAAAATCATATCAAGCAAGTGCGAATGAAATGCACAATTTTTCTTTACAATTTTGTCAAGCAGGTGTGAATGCAATTCCAATTATCTTTAAGACTTCCACGTTCCGTTGCATTTGGTTCACATTTGTCGCATCACTAAAAATAGATGAAAGGGAATGATGCAATTGTTTCAACAGAGATGGCTTACACCCCGTATACAAAATATTTGAAAAACCTGAAAACAATAAAAATGGTAACTTTCAGACCAATTGACTAAAAATAAGATAAACTTTCCTCGATTTAATTGGTAAATAAATACACATCATACAAACTTCAACAACCAGGTGTTGTCTGTCAGGTCGTAAAACCCATCATATCGAGCTAAACCAAAAAGGCAAAAGGTTTCAATTTCGCACTAATAAATTATCCAATTTTTTTATTTATATATTATACTTTATTCAATTTGAAAATGCTTGGATGACGAAATAGACGTTTAATCATTTTTACTTCGAAGTTCTTTATACTTATACCGCTTTTTTAATCTTTAAACTTTACCTGAAAAGCTTCTTTCAAAATGCGAAAAGTTGCTTTCTGGTGCAATATATTTCGCTGGCTGAAATGTTGGACTTGACTTGTAATTATCGATGTCAGACATGAAATGAACATTTCTTTGGTCTTTTGTGAAAGCAAGTATACTGCCTTTTAAAGTGGCGGCATAGAACAATCCCGTTTCACTGTTATGGCCGGCCAAGAGAGATACTATGCATGGAAGCTCTATAAATAAGCATGCAATTTTTCGTCTATGGTCATTATTTATTTGAGGAAATTAATATTCGAATCAATTATTTCCATATAATTATATGTACGCGTTATACAAAAAGATAGAGACGCTTGGATATCAAATAAAATTACCAGGCAATAATATGATGTTACAATTACTAAAGATAAATTGAAAAATGTCGTGATAGTAGGCAAATAAGACAATGAACTCACTTTTAACCTCTCGGGTTGTTATATGATATATGATACATCCATGATGTCTAAACCACAAGTAAAAATAAAACGTAGAATAGAAAGCAAACTAAAAGATTTTGTCACGTACACAATGCAGAGAGCTAGTTCATCTTGACTCCCTGTAACTGTGTGATTAACCGAGCTTGATCTTCTTTCCAGTGTTAGCATTGAGGCTAAAATACACACGAGCAAAGACAGTGATTGATAACGCCTTTTCGTGATTTTTAAGATTTTCTTTAAAAAGTACTTGCCTTTTGTAGCCTCAGTAGTAAAGTTTTCCATTATCTGTTCATTCCGCAATTGTTTTTTTGGAATATTTGAACTGTAATTTGTGTATCGGAATTCGTTCAGCACTCGAAACGATTTTTCGCCAACGAAAGATTTCCCGGCATCCAGGGAATAAGTCACATTGAACGCGACAATTGAATCAATGGTCAATCTCGAAAGCTAAATCCGTTATATGAAACAAAATTTGTTGTTTATATCTGAAACCAACTATAACTATGTGTAAAATGCACACATCATTAAGGAAACAGGATGTAAACCCGCTTATGTATGTTTGTATATAAATATATTTTCAGAGAATATATCTCTGTACATTTGAAATAGTAAATATTTAATAACAGATTTTTTCGGGTATGCGGGTCGTATAACATCTTTGACCTCATGGGCATAAGCATCCATGCCCCTGATGCATAGCTTTTGCCAAGAGTTGTGGCCTCGGCCTACGTATCGGTATACCTACTTGGCGAAACAAGAGTTACTAAAAGCTCTCTACCGAAACTGAAGTTTCTCTGTCATCAATAATGATGGACAAACTGTATTTCAACCGATGGATAAATGAAAGATATCCATCGAGCTCTCGGAGTTGATTGCTACGCTGGAGCAAGAAGAAGAAGAAGAAGAAAAAGAAAAAGAAGAAGGATGATAAGAGAATATATATTATTACAGATATTCAACTGGTTTTACAAATTTTTTAGTTTTTATTTGTCATACCATGAATAATTGGTACACTTCCGAAAGCACAGTCGCTGAGAATACCATTGAAAGCTCGTCCGTATACACCATGTTACTGAATTTTAAACCCATCTCTGGCTGTAAATTCAACGAGACATTAAGGAGGTCGGCGCTTGGATTTACACTAACTCCTAGCTGAATTGCAACAATGAGTGTGTTTCTAAAAACAGTTTTAATTTTAAGAAACATCGCTTTTATTTGCAGGCATATTTTAAATGTGCGCTACGAAAATTGGGGAATCTGTAGCGAAAGAGTACCCAATAAGTTCTTGTGCCACGGTCACAATCAAGTTGTTTTCTTTCACAGTGTTGTTTTTCTGGACGTGATGCATTTTGATTTGCACGTTCTGATTGTTGCCTTTGACAGTAGTTAACCAAAGTGGTTCATTTTCTAAGTCCATGTCTCCCATCTGAAAAAAAAACATATTTCTCATTAAATGACATGTTTCTTAAGTTATATACATACGTCACATATTCAATAATTGTTTTGAATTTTTGTAGAATATCTCATTACTTTATAGGCCAAAAAGGAAGTTTCAGCCGTTCTCTCTGATGATAGGTCCTTTGTATCGCGGATCCTGTTGTAGTGTTTGGTGAGGTTGCTTCTGTATAGTGTTCTTGTAACGAGGGCATTGGTAAGATCATCTGGGTTCATAATAATAAGTCTGTCAGAAGGTGTGGTACTCTGCAGTATATCGACGGCGAAAATCTCCATTATGCTCTCATCCGGTTCCGTTCTAAAGTTGTATTCAATCCGCACTTTTGATATTGAACCTATACTAACTTTGGTGTGTTGTAAAAAGATTCCACCTGCAACAAATACACAAAACTATATTTGTGTCAAATTTTAAATTATAGAACGCGTATATTTTCGTATAGGCCTTTAAAACGCTAAACGTACAGTTCAGTATATATGTCATGAGATTGTTTGGTCCTGGTTTGCCTCCTCCCGCTACACAAGCACATTCTGGAAAATCTATTCTCCATTGCGTGCCAAAGTAAATAAATTGATTATCACAAAATGACTGACAACGGATTTTATTTCCATCCTGTTCTTGGTGTCGTGCTGAGTTGCCACTTACGCCACTTTCCCAGACATCGCAAACTACATGAGATGAATTCCAGAAGAATTATTTTTCTATGAAACGATAGTTAAACCTGAGATAACCGATAACAACCTGATATTATTGATAATAAAAATCATTAAAAATATTTTTTTTATTAAAATGAGGCTCAATTTAAAGATCGGAATGAAATATTGAAAACGAATTCAGACAAGAAGTATATGATCTGCAATAAATGTCATTACTATAGCTCTATCAAGTTGCAGCAATTAAACTGTTACCTCCAGAAACAGTTAAAATGTGCAAAAACACTAGCAGTAACCGCATGTTGAAAACCCCTTCCATTAGACAACGTACGTGCTCTAACTACGCTCAAATCAGAATCATCGATGTGAATAAAAACTAGTTAGATATTTGAATCAATGTTAGCATCACATTACATTATAATTAATTCAAATATTGACGGCGACATTCATTCTAAACGTAAAAATCTCGCTGTGTTACACATGAATGATACCATGGCAATTTCCAGAAGATACTTCCCACAGAAAATTCATCTTCAATGATTTAAAAAAAAACCATTCTGCCGTTTATTTTGATTCCACTTGAATTGTTGACAAATACCAAAACTGTCAGCGAATGCTATTAGCATCTACTATCTTTAAAAGATAGTAGAGCTGTATAGCACATGATTTGTCATTTAATAGATATAAAATGTATTCGTAGAGCAGTTTTTCTTAATATTTGTATGAAATGTTTGAAAGCTTTTAAAGGCTGTATTTTTCTAACTTTAACTTCCCTTATTTTATCCTGAGTAATATGAGAATTAAGTCATTAAAAATAATTCTTCTATATAACGTTTTGCACTTCCACCAACATGGCAACTGTGAGTCTGTTGGTCGTGTGTTATTGAGCTCCGTATAAATTGTTGTTTATGCGTTTAAACTGCTAATTACTTGAAATTTGGAATTTTTACTAGTTTATATTGTGGAATTGAGGTACAATTCTATTTTTGTTCATTTTTACGTTTTAATTAAAAAGTTTTGTAAAACTTATACAAAAACAGTTTTGTTTTTTGATCAATATTTAAATTCTCTAAACAACTTTTTACTTGAATTTTTATTACCAAAAAAGGTAATTGCTTTCCACGCAATAATAAAAATAGTTTTCCTATTTAACTCAGCAACAAAACAATTTGTGCAATTAAATATTTTTGATATTGCTGTAAACTAATTAAAACTAAGAAGTACACATAGTATATTGAAAAAACTCACTACTTCTCTTCTTGTCCATAATAAAATATTAAAATTAAAACTCAAACAGCTTCTATTTCAGTTTTTGTCTCTTTTATTTTGAAAAACAATTATTTTGTTCTGTATATATAACATACTTCTTATTATTAACTTTATTTTTAACTCCTTGTAAATATATAAAACTTTAACTTTTAACTTATTATCATCTACTTTGTTTGTTTGTTTTTTTGTTTTTTGTTTGTTTTTACCTTGCATCAGTTTTTGCAAAATTTGGAAGTGTGTACCCTGTTTCAGATAATCAAAAGCCTAAATTCTCACGTGGGTCATTGGATGGTCGAGGTGGTTCTTTTTAGGAGAAGTATATATGATACAGAACATCTTTCAATACTTCTGTATTACTACATGTCATCTTTTAACATTTCATTGTTACAATATTCGTAACTTAGATATAAAAAATCTTCATATGGAAGAAACTTGAAAAGATCTGATCGATTCAATGAATATCGTGGTTCTAACAACGAAATGTTCTAATGAAAATTGTTCTATGCAAAGAAATCTGTTTCATTTTAGACATTGTACTCGTTGCTAAAACGTCTTTTATAGCGAATGTTGTAACTTGGATGTCAATGTAGTTTAAATGTTAAACGAGCGAAACGACAATTTTTGGTTTTGTCCTGATTGTGCAAAACCTGCACTTAGCGCTGTTTTCATGGGAAAAGATATTGATGCTTGCTGTAGTGCCTACTTTGAAAAAATGGAGATCCGATTAATGAACATTGAAGCAAGCAACACGTCAATTAAAAACACTCTTTCTTCAATGGCTAGTATATTTCAAAATATTTTCGCTTGATTTCAATAAGATTGAAACTGTTTTAGAAAATTTTGAAACTAAACACAAGACACTTGAACAATCGATTGAAAAACATAAAAAGCAACTCTCAGATCTTCTTGATGCTATGAAAAATAAATATGAAACACCAATCCCTAGTGTCAAAAGTAATATTTCGTGGACTGACGTTGTAGCCCCAAAAAATAACGCTCTTACTAATCGTGTAATTACTGCTGTAGATAAGGAATCTCTAGAACGAAAAAATGGAAAATTATATTATTTTTAAAGGTGTTAATGAATCCACATCTCGCGATATTGAAGAAAGAAAAAACATGAAGTTGCTGCAGCGGTAAAGATAATATCTTTGTTGAACATTGATATATCGGAATCTGACTTTTATGATAATGTATCAAGAATTGGCTCTGTTCAATCTACAACCGAAACGAATGATTCGACTGATGGTATTAATATATCTCACCCTCGGATAATACGTTTAAAACTAAAAACAAAATTAATGAGAGATCAAATCAATAGTGAATCATCAATCGCTGATGCAAAGGGCGTGTTTTTGTGGCTCAGAGTATTGAGGATTTTGTGAGTGATTATTTGCGCTTTCTATCTTATTTTTTAGATAAGACATTTGCCATAAGACGCTTCACATTGCAGGTATACTTGTCATTGTTTCTACCGTTTGTTCCTTGTTGCGGTTTTTCACATCCCTCAAATCTACAAGTTTTCAACATCAATCATTTTCCGGGTTGTTGAGGATTTTCGGAAGCTTGGGTTGTAAACCCAGGGGACGGCCTCATATCCCGAAGAAATAGGATTTTTGAGTGTGGGAAACCTATACTTTTCCATATCATTATTATAACATATTTCATTTATCAATATATTTTCCCTTACAACTGCTGATTGCAATTACCTAGAAATTATCTACCAATTAAAATCTTTTTTACGGTGAACTTCCGTTCATAATTATCTCTAATTGGAAGATTGATTTGTGGCTCTCCATCCCTATTGCACCTGAGTAATTATCAAACTATTCTACCGTCGTATATATTTGTATTTAATACACCATACCTTATAACAAAAACCTACTTTACCTTATACAACTAAAAGCATTCGTGATTAAAAAACCTGTCTTCACTTCACTGCAACGTAAATGACGGACTTCTCAATCAGTCCCGGACACAAAAACAAATTATGCGGGAAAATAACCAAAGACGACAACCTAGCAATTGAATGCGATGTATGCGCCTACTGGCACCACAAAGATTGCCAAAACATTTCAAAAGATGCCAACGAGGCAATTGCTAAATTTAGTCTCTTCTGGGTCTGTAACTCGTGTTATATTAAGTGCCTGCAAACTAACATGATATCTTCCGTCTTTGACAAATTAAAGGGAGTGGAAACCAAAATTGATAAACTGACCGAGAATATTAATGCCGGTCAATCTGCAATACAAAGTTCTTATGCCGAAGCCACCAAGTCATATTCTAATGTAAATAAAAAAATCGAAGAAATCACTAAAAAAAGTAACGGTATCAACGGAATTTTAGATCTTGAAGCTATACCACATACATCAACTCAAACACCACCCACACGCCTGCACCACTCAGTTAGAGACTGGAACGTAGTCATTTACAACTTACCTGAAAAAGAAGACGACGTTAAAAACTGTTTAGATCTGTTCAGCGGAAACTGTAATGTCATTATTGAAAAAACGGAAATTGATAACGTTTGAAGGCTTGGAAACAAAATGGATTCGAGAGTTAGGCCGTTTCTTGTCTCATTTAAAAGATTAGAGACCAAGTCTAAAGTTATGTCAAAATCAATTAACGTGAAAAACAAAATGGTCAAAATCTTCATAAACCATGACAGAAATAAACGAGAACGAGATCTTCTTAAAACAAAAATCGACGAACAAAATGATCTTATAAAAAACGATTCATCGGGGAAATGGTTCTATCGGATCACCGGCCCTCCGCTAGCACCGATAATTGTCAAGGAGCCGAGAAGAAAGAAAGGACTTCCTACAAAACTTCTTCAAAACTAAAATGGGTCAACTTCAGACCTAGAAAACCATTAAGTACAAGTTTCAAAATTCTCTATGCAAATATTGACTCTCTGTTGAATAAACGTAACGAATTAAAGGCTATTTTGATCCAACACAACCCGCATGTCATATCGTTGACTGAGACACTACTGAAAAATTTACGTTACAATGTTCACACCAGAGAACTCGCAATACAAAACTACCAAACTTTCACGAACTTTTCTGATGCAAGCTGCCATCGAGGAATCACTGTCTACATCTCTGACTCCATTGAAGCTTCAAAAATAGAATTAGACGAACTACCAAGTGAAGCATTGTGTTGTGAAATTAGATTTAAAAATTACAAACTTCTAGTTTTAACATACTACCGTTCTCCTAACAGCAATGAAGAGAACAATGACAAATTAAACAAACACATTATAACCTGCTGCCGAAAATATCGAAATGTCCTTATGCTGGGAGACTTCAACTTCCCAGATATAAACTGGAAAAACAATGCAAACCCTATACCACACTCATCTAAATCCGAAAAATTCCTCGATTCAACTCGTGAGTCTCATTTATATCAGCATGTTTTTAACCCAACACACCTGAGACACACGCAAAATGCTACTACAATCGATCACGTTTTTACCAGTGAACAGAACATGATCACTTCTCTCTCACACTTACCGCCGATTGGAAAGAATCACCATCAACTTTTATCCTTTGAACTTCTGGCAAAATCAAATTTTAATCAGGATCAACTATTCAAATATAATTATAATAAAGAGGATTACAAAAAAATAAACAACGATCTGTCTATATACAACGCAGACTCTTCTCTTGACACTATTGATAATTGGAATTCTTTACTCAGCACACTAGCAACAAGTATCGATATAAACATTCAAAAAAAAATGATAACGAAAAAACATAACCCGAAGTGGATAACACGGACTGTCATACATAAACTGAAGAGAAAAAGGTATAAATATCGCATTTACCTATCAAATAAAAATGTATCAACTTACCAAGATTATTGCAGAGCGAGAAATCAAGCAAAATCCGCTTGCAGATCAGCCATTAAGGAATTTGAGAAAAATATTTCCTACAACATCAAAGACAATCCTAGGGCGTTCTGTTCATATGCAAAATCCAAAACACCAACCAAAAATTTCTTCCCAGATATCCACTACAATGGGATTGTTGCAAGAACCGATCTAGAAAAGGCAACTAGCTTTAATGCTTTCTTTTCAAGTATTTTCACTCAGCAAAGCAACTCTACCCCCTTAGACTTCTCGTTAAACTGTTATGTACCTCCTCTAGCTAACAATGTTAACCTATCGCCTGAAAACATCGACAAATTCTTGTCTTCTCTGAATGTTAACAAATCGCCTGGACGGATTACACCCACGCGTTCTGAAGGAAACCAAAAAAGAACTATCTAAACACCTATCTACTATATTTATAGACGCCACAAATCTTTTAACAGTATTAAATAGTTGGACACAAGCTCCTGATGAAGGGTTTGCTATTGACAATATTTATCTTGATTTTCAAAAGGCTTTTGATAAAGTTCCCCACGTTAACCTGGTCAGGAAATTTAAAGCTTACGGGATTGAAGGTGCAATTTTGAGATGGATCAAGGTCTTTCTAATTAACCGTCGTCAACGAGTTGTAGTGAATGGTACATACTCTGACTGGAAAGCAGTAAAGAGCGGAGTACCTCAGGGTTCAGTCTTAGCCGCATTGCTCTTCGTCGTTTATATTAATGATCTCCCTAATGTCATATCATCGACAGCTGCAATATTTGCTGATGACACAAAAGTATATCGCGTTTTCTCTTCAGTCGTATCACATTTTCATCTCCAAAATGATATTGATATTCTAATAGATTGGGCTGAAAAATGAGGGATGGTGTTTAACAATGAGAAATGTGCCGTTCTACATCTCGGTAACAGTAATAAACAAAACACCTATTCAATGTACGATCATAACATTTCAAAAAGAGTTGATATCAAAACTGTCAAATGCGAACGCGACTTAGGTGTTTCTGTCGACTCCAAATTGAAATTCTCACATCATATAAAAAAACAAGTCAACAAAGCAAACCAACTCGAATACTGTGGAGCTGTCATCAATCCGAAATTGCTACAAGATAAAAGACGCATTGAGAAGAGCCTTAGGAGAGCCAGCAAGCAAGTTCCGGGAATGAGAGACCTTCCTTATGAGGATCGTCTTTCTCGTCTCAAATTACCAAGCATGCGCTTCAGATTTATCCGCGGTGATCTCATAGAGATATTCAAATGATTTAAAGGGTACTACAAATGTACATCAAAACTTTTTAATGCCGAAAATCGAGTTATCACACGAGGTCATCATTTTAAACTGAGGAAGCAGCACTGTTGTCTCAAGCTGAGAAAGAACTTCTTCACGATGCGTGCGATTGATCGATGGAACAACCTACCGCACGAAGTTATTAACGCAGCCTCGCTTAACACGTTTAAGAATCTGCTAGACGTACACTTGCAGAATGAAAAATATTTGAGTGATTAAGCCTTTTACGATTTTTTTTTACTATTATTATATTTTACTTCTTTTCATATTGTAATATCTGTAATTTTGTCTGCTTCTTTAAATCTGTTGTCTAAACTTGATTTTACAGTCAACTAATATATTTTGCACGTTCATATTTTACACATTTTCTACAAATCAACTACTTATTTTCTAGTATTTTTTATATTATATATAACGTTTATTATCGGTATAATCAGCATTTGTAAGTTTGATAGGCCTTCCTGCCTATACAAAATTATTTTTGTAAACCTTATATCCAATAATAATAATAATAATAATAATAATAATAATAATAATAATAATAATAATAATAATAATAATAATAATAATAATAATAATAATAATAATAATAATAATAATAATAATAATAATAATAATAATAATAATAATAATAATAATAATAATAATAATAATAATAATAATAATAATAATAATAATAATAATAATAATAATAATAATAATAATAATAATAATAATAATAATAATAATAATAATAATAATAATAATAATAATAATAATAATAATAATAATAATAATAATAATAATAATAATAATAATAATAATAATAATAATAAATGCCTCCAAAAATACCAAGAAATATCGCTTTGATCCAAACAAAACTTTACCAACAGCGCCAAGCAATAACTTCTATGTATGAAGAGGTTAACGTGATAGTTTGGGTAGTGACAGGAAAGATAAATCCTGTAATAAGGCTTGTAAATTTCGAAACTTGACTGTCTAAGTGCCAATATTTAATCAGTGAATAACAAGTCTTGTAACAATGTCAAAAGAATAAAGAAATATCATCCACTTTTCTCTTTGGCATTTTGTAATATCCGTGGTTTCGAACAAATTTTACAGATCTTGGAAGACCCCGATAAACCATTCATGTGTTTTCGATTGTCTCTTCTACATTCAACTAGTTTTCTATTTTTCCTCTATCGCTCTCCATATTCTCAAGACTGTTCTGTTATTAAATCAGTCTCTAAGTCCGCTAATCTCATTCTTCTTAATCATTGCTCAACGAACATCTTTGTATTTGGTGACTCTAACATTCACCATAAACATTGAATAATATTCTCTAACGGAACAAGTAGTTCTGGTGTTGTAACCTATAACTTTGGAGTATTTCAGTCTCTCTTGCAATTAGTTGATTTTCCAACCCGCATTCCTGATCAAACCATTCAATGGCATTTCTTGTTGGATTTATTTTTAACCTCTAACCCTGACATCTGTAAAATATTTCATAATGCTCCTTTAGATCGTTCTGACCATATTGTTATATCGGTCAAAGTTGACTTCAATAGACAAGTTTCTCATGAACATGCCATGCATGGAACCTTTTCTAGATATGATCTTGCAGATTGGCAAAAAATTCCAAGTACACATTCAGTCCAGGCCCACCGAGAGGGGGGGGGGGGGGGGGCAAGGGGGACAAAGTACCCGGGGCCCATGCTAAACAGGGGCCCATAAATATCTGAAACAATTTTTATTTTGTTTAGCAATGAGCTTAAATGCTTTAAAATTAAACAAACACTCGCGCTTCGCTCTCGTTCTAGGGCCCAACTACGCTTCTGCCCCCCATGCTTTTTTTTTCTCTTGGCGGCCCTGATTCAGTCTGTTCCTTGGAAGGAAATTCTTTCCAACTCAGCTGATGATTGTGTTAATGAAACTACTACTACAATAATATCTGAAGCAATAAGATTATTCGTTTCTTCAAGGAAATATCAGATGAAACCTCATTCTTCGTCTTGGTTTTCACCATCATGTGCTGCAGCCATAGCCCATCGTAATCATTACTTTCATTGCTACCGACAAGATGCAACTGATCTTAACAGAAAATTGTTTATTGTCTCTCGTAATAATAATCATGTTCGTAAAGCAAAAACTGTTTTTGCTGAAAGAACTAAAGATCATATCAATTCAAAGAAAATAGGTTCATGTAAATTTTTGTGTATCATTAAAAATGTCCGTGGTAATTCTAAATCATCTGTGCATCCACTATTCAATGGTCCTGAAGTCATTAATTTATCTAAGGATAAAGTTGAACTATTTGCTAAACTCTTCAGTTCTCATTCTACCCTTGATGATTCTGGACACGATCTCCCATATTTCACCTCCAAAACTTACCAGACTTTACAGGATTGCTTCATATCTCCTAATAACTTTTCCAAGATAATTTCCAAAATGGATTCCACTAAAGCTGGACCTAATGGAATTCCTGTAATTGTCCTTCAGAGGTGTTCTACCGAGTTATCTCCTGTTTTGTGTGCTCTTTACAAAATGTGTTTGGATGAATCTTGTTTTTCTTCATCCTGGAAATTTGCCTCCGTTATTCAATTGTGTTGACCGATCTAGTCCTTGCAATTATAGACAGATTAGTCTCAGTTCTATTTTAAGCAAAGTTTTTAAGACTTTACTTAACTAGCCCTTAGTGGAATTTATTGAAAAAAATAATTTGCTTTATGATTCCCAGTACGGGTTTCGCTCTGGTTGTTCCACTGCTGATGTTTAGACAGTTTTAACTGACCGTTTTTATTGTGTCCTTAATGTTTCTGGTGAAGCGCGAGCAGTTGCTCTTGACATCTCCAAGGCATTTGATAAAGTCTGGCATCTGGGTCTATTGCATAAACTCAAAGCCTATGGTTTAAAAGGTTTCTCTTTTTCCAACCGTAAATTTAAGGTTGTCTTTAGCGGTCATTGATCTTCCATTTTTTCCATCAATGCTGGCGTTCTTCAAGGATCTGTTCTCGGTCCAACTCTTTTCCTACTCTACATAAACGATCTCCCAGATAATTTATCATTCAGAACCATTATTTATGCTGACGATTCTACATTGTATTCCTGCCTTGATAAATCAAATAATTGTGCTAAGGTTAATTTGGCCCCTGTTTTCAAAAGAAATCTAAATACGGTAGTTGAATAGGGTAAGAATTGGCCGATTAATTTCAACCATCTAAAACTAGTTTTCTTTCCATTAATCATCACAAGTAAGCATATTTACCTCAAATTATGATGAATGGTTTTCATTTGCCTGAAAACAATTCATTTTGCCTTCTAGGTCTCATATTTACAAGCGATCTCTCATGGCGTTCATACATTGAATCCATTGCAAATTCAGCTGCCATGAAGGTTGGTTCTCTTTTACGAGAAATTAGTCACCCTTAAGTGTATCGTTTACCTTTACAAATCTTCAACACGTCCTTGCATTGAATACAGCTGCCACATTTGGGCAGGTTCTCCTAGGAATTGCCTGAATTTGTTAGACCGTGTTCAACGGCGTGTTTACAACGCAATCGGCACTTTGTTTGTTCTATAGATACTTTTTTGGTCATTGTTCAGATGAACTGCACTCTACTGTTCCACCTATTTCTGTATTCCCCAGAAACACGAGGTACGCTTCTATCTGCCACCAGTTCAATGTTTCCGTTCCCTCCTCAAAGACAATCATGCACTCATCTTCCTTCTTTGTCCGGGTCTCCGATTGGTGGAACAAGCTCTCATGCTGTGTATTTCCCGAAGGCCATGTTTACCACCTCAAATGCTTTCATCAAAGGTTAAATTGTTTAGACCTAATGAATATTTCTTAACCTTATTTCAGCCCTCTGCACTTATTTCTCATCTACTCCTTTGTCTACCTTCTACTTAGTCTATTTTTCTTTTACTGATCTTTTTATCCAATACACAGGACTCTGTTGTGTCATATGCCCTGCCTCTCCTGTGTATTTCCTTACTAAAAAAAGAAAAACAAAACAAAAACAATATTTTCAAATGGGTCAGGATTCCAGAAACAAAACAACTTTAGTTTCCTAATACAATCCGAGAATTTAAGACACCATATATTCCTCCAACAACCTCCGTCTCTCGATTTAATGTCCCATATTAGACGCCAAAATAAAGGCGTTAAAAGATTACTTCCTACTATTCAAAAATATTTGTTTTGTTGCAACGACAGCCGATACTTCTGGCATAGTAACAAATACTTTAAGGGAAGAAATTAATGCGGAAGAAACCAGTTCTGGAAGAAACCAGTTCAGAAGTAAATTTTTCAAATATTCGCCCTAATATCTTCCGCACTTATGTAAAACCTTCGGTAATTCGCAATTATTTCATCCGCGCGTTAAAAATTTTCCACAGATCAAATTTTCGAAAATTACCGAATACAGTTGACTCTCTCTAATTTGAATCCCAAGGGGAAAATATTTTGTTTGAATTATAGAGAGATTCGAATAGTAGAAAGTCTCTTTTATTCGAATTTTCAGGTTTAAAGGGTGAAAATTCGAATTAGAGAGGGAAATCGGAATTTTTGAAAAATTGCGAAAAATCAAAAAAGTAAAAAAAAAAGAATGATCGAGTTTTCTTTGATAGATACTTTTTTCCAGGTCGAAAGCGTATAGGCGGGATACCAAAGATTGTGTCACTTCTTTATTGGACGTCCCTTTCTCTAACTTCAATATAAAGCTTTATACTTTGTCTCAAGCTTTCGAACTATATGGAGTCGTTTAGCCAGTTTGGACGAGAAACAAGACGCAGTTCATCAAACCATATAAAGTCACAAGAAAAAATGATCAAACTTCATACAAAAGACGTGTATTTACAAAAAATCAAAACATTCGAACAGAAATAAATGTTGAAAAAAAACACTCGAAAGTGTTAACGGTTAGTTTACACTACGAAAATTCAAATTACAGAGAGGATTTTGCTGAGGGGACCTGAAAAAGTTTTCAAATTATAGAGGTTTTCAAATTACAGAGATTCGAATAATAGAAAGTAAATTATAAGAGTTTCTTAAGGTAAATTGACGGTGACTTAGAATTCGTTTGAATTATAGAAAGTTTGAATAATAGAGATTCGAAAGAGAGAGAGTCGACTGTATCTACAATTTCAAACGTCAATGTCAGAAAAACCATTCATGATAAAAAAAATCTTAGTTCTTGATGAAGTGATCATATTCTTCTTGTCAACGTCCCAGCAAACATGACCCATTTATATCAACCACTGGATCTATCCGTGAACCGTTCAGCTAAATCATTCTTTGAGGGAAAGATAACGAAGGGAAAGGTATATATATACAGTCGAAATCAAGCTTCGTATGCAATTGATTTGGGTATTTCTGGAAACCCTTTAGATCAATTTCACGACATCGACCAACTAAATTCTGCACATTTGGCAAATGAGAAACAACGGTTTTTATTACCATAGTATATGCGGCGGAGTTTCAGAGAGTTGTCGTCGATGAGAGTGACAGAGTATGGATAATAAATAAATGATGAATCTCCTAGAAAACAACGAAAACATATTTGATGTTTTAGCAGACGATTAACCTTTTTTTCGTTTTTGTTTCTTTTGTTATTTGTTGATTTTAAAATACTTCATGTATGATTTTGTTTAAAATCCTGTTTTCAAGTCCTTTTCATCTGATGGTCGACTGAAGTGAAGGTTTGAGTTTAAAAAATATATTCCATAAGTTTTAAGCATCGCAGTTTATATAAGTTGTACAGAACTGGTTAAAATTAATCAATCTCACTGTTACAGAATGAAAAAAAAATTAAAATAAGTCTGCTTGTCCGCCTTAATTTCTTCCGCACTACAGTAAAATTGTCCACAATTCGTACTATTTTCTTCCGCACTTTCAAATTATTTAGGGGTCAATTTCGCACTAATTAATTCCGCACTTCTTTCTTCCGCATTCATTTTCTTCTCTTAAGTTATTACATCGATTACAAGATGGTATCACATTAACCACACAACGTCGCATCTTAAAATTGTGGTACTGAAAGCAGATTTAGTGCTTTAAATATAGACCCTCGTGCTATTCATGCTATGTTCTTCGTAATGCTTACAGTTAGCAGATTTTCTCTGTCTTTTGAACAGTTTGTCTTTTATGAATAAGATCATTCAATAGCCTTGATAGAGCCTTGAAAATACATAGACGGTTTTAATGTAGGGAAGGAAAATACAATGTAAGAGTTTTACTAGTTGTTCCTTAAAATAAAGTACATTCTCTAGTCATCTAGTGACATTGCTACTATCACACAAATTTATGCAGGTGGAATACGTGAAGTGATGAATTTAAATAAAATATCATTTATATATATAATGTGGAGTCACAAAGAGAACACTGGAGGAGATTAACGGTCAGATACAACCGTGTCATTTGGTTAACTACCGCTTCATTATTTCGCGAATTTTACTTTCTGCTCATTGTCATCATGGTTGAAGACTCCGCTCTGATTCACTAAATATAACACGGAAGTTTAGTTACGATCTGAAAAATGCAACGAAATAATGGTTAAAGAAGAAATCAATGAATAAATCTCGAACATTTTTGTATATACGTTCCAAAATCTAAAAGCAACTATAACGATATTCTAAATGAATATTCTACTCGTTAGTTTAGCGATTAACTAGACACTTGCCTTTGTAGATTTTGTTTCCAACAAGAAAACTGAATTCTGCAGTTTCGTTATTTTGGGCAAAGTACCCACTTATATCCAATACTGGTTCACTTTCAACACAACAAAAACGGTATTCCCCGCACGGTATTACAACGGTTGAGTTTCTTTTCGTACCACCATAAAGTATTGAATTACTTGTATCCCATACCCAAACGTACGACAAAACATTAGGTAAAACTGTAACGGTACACAAATAAATGATTGACGCTTGAATTTTGTTTTTAGCTTACCAATTGTAGTACGTGTCCCGGGAATTAACCACGCACAAAATCTTTCACTAAAAGGAGGGATATTGTGCAGGTTTTATCAATTTGTAAAACAAAGAAGATTAAATGCAGCAATAGAGATATTTATTAAAAATGTAACATTCAGTGTTAACGAGGTTCCCAGAACGCTAATTAAGCATTATTATGAAGACCTCGACCCCGAGTTTTAGTGAATTTAAATACTCCCATTTGTGCAACGGTTATCTTTGATGAAATAAACAAAACAGAAGTTTAGTTAATCTTTTTCATTATTTGAGTTTATATTATTTAATTACTAAACCTTTCCAATAAGTCCAGAGAACAAGTAATCCTTAAATAAACTGAAGTTATTGACTAATTGTCCTTAATGCCTACCTGCCACTTCGGCAATATATCAACGCCCGGTTTCTTTGTAGAGCACTGAGTCTTTGAACATTGTTTTCTTTATTGCGCAACACAGTTCCTAAGTATTTCAATAGATTTAGTTGAATTTTATTGTTGGTTTATTTGTGCATTTCTTGTATGCAGGTTGTGAAAAATATTCAACAAGTATTCATATAAACATATATCAGTATATAAATTCAACAGCCTTCTTGGAGAAATAAATTTTATCAATTTACCCGTATAAGGCTTCTTTTCGACTGGCATCTTAAAATGATCTTCACGTAATTCCTCTTTCAGTACATCTGCGGTCCACTGGAAATGCTGTATCAGGCCAATCAGGGTCAAGTTAAATGACCCAGTAAAAGTGTTTCTTTCTGTAGTCACATATGACAGGTTAAACGAGACAAACGCATTTATCGGTAACCGGGAAAACTATGAAATTAAGGAGCTTTAAAAGAAAGTGCAACACCAAACAATCATATTTATTTCTTACGATTTCCATCTATTAATTTTCCCTTTTCTAATGAACTAATTAATTCCAGGGAGCTAAATTTTAGCAAGGCTGTTTTGAGACATTTTATTAGGATTTCACTATATCTTTCAGTCATTGATATTGGTTTATCTTCCAACATTGGTTGGACTGTAAAGGTAGTTTTGATGACTTATAACAAACAATATTGGAACGGTCTCTTTTTATGATCCCAATGATGGTCGAAAAACTGCTACCTTAAATATTTGCTCCTTGTCATTGACCACATGGTCTGTCAGTTGCATGGAATATTCCATCATCTCGATGCGTTCAAACTTAACACGAGGTTCTGTTTGCATATATATGGAGATGTTTGATATATCACACGTTGCAGTTGGGTTGGTTGTAAAGTTGTACCATATCTGCATTCTACCGCTACAATAAAAGAAACTACAGTATAATCCCAATTATTTGAATCCCCGAAGGATCGAGTAAATTAGTTTGAGATAACAAGTGTTTGAGTTATCGGGAGTTTTTATGAGAAACTATTAGGAGAGGGGAATGGAAAATCAGTTCGAGTTAACGCGAATTCGACTTAAAGGAGGTTCGAGTTATGGGGATTGTACTGTATATGTTAACGATATAGATCACTATGTGTTGTTTATGTATTGCAGTTGATAATATCCATTACATAACGTTACCTCTCGTAAAAATAGTCTTTGTCTATTAACAGAGCACAGTTTCTTGTCGTTGGCAGTGGAATGATCTTTTTTTGTGTTAGCGTTATCGAGCTGGTATCTTGCAGAACGGAAGTGAACCACAATGGTGTGTCATTCAAATCAAAATCCCCAAGCTGAAAAAACGAAACAGAGATATTTGATATTTATCTAAGTATGGCAATCCATTCCGGTTGACTTACTTTGTAATCAAAAAAATAATTTTCAGCTACTTTGCCATAAGCGGTGTCTTTTGACTCTACAATTTCATTATACAATTTCGTGAAATTACTTCGATGCAACTTTCTTTGAGGTCGAGCAGCTAGCATACTTGCTCCTTCCTGAACCAGAAACCTATCTGAAGGATTTGTGGCGTTTAACGAGTCAACTGCAAAGAGGTTCAAACGGACGTCGTTGGTTTTATCTCTGAAATCAAACGTTACTCTGACATTTGCCACCTCGCCAATGTTTACCTTCATTTTTTGCATAGTTTCACCACCTAAAGTACAATAATATCGTATTTAACAATCTGGTTCTGCCCATTACAAAATCTTTCCTGCCGGTTTTACATACCGTAAATGACCGATCTAACGCCCACTCCCAAACTGACGCCCCTCCCAAATAAACGCCCAGGGTTAAAGTTAAATTTTTTAACTAACGCCCACTCCCGATTAAACGTCCATTCCCGAATAAACGCCCAGGTCCATAGAGAAAAATTAAAATAAACGCCCATGGGCTTTCATTTGATTCACAGCAAAATTAATACTACTTTCTTTAATCTTTAAAGTGTGGATATTTTGAAACAGTTTCACTAATTTTAAGCATAAAATGTTCATACAAGTTACTCTTTCTATTCAGTTTGCTAAACAACACATCTGCGATGTTCTTGCTCTTGGTGTAGCACAAGTACGTTCCAGGCACAACTAGTCCAACTTCTCTGTATCTTTTCCCAGTGACTCGAACTTCGACCATGTTTTGTGAGTTTGATTCTAAGAATTGCACCAATAACTTCGATAACTCTATCGGAACATGGCCTACTTCACTGTTCATCTTTGTCTCATCTTTTTTGTAAACACCGATGGCATGCTTCTCATGTTCTCTCGCTTCTTCTCGTTCGTCTTTGCGGCAAACTAGAATTTCTCTCTTTTCTGGAGTCCACTTTGCCTCATAGATATGATGTCCTCTCACAACAGATTCAAAGGAAGCACGATAAATCATTACAAAACTTTCACAAGAAGCACTTCTTGCCATACTTACTCTATGGATAATTACGACCGTTTATTTTTAAATTAAAAAACATGACCAATGTGATTTTTAACACCTGTATCATGTGCGCTATATAAACTGTGAATTTGTTTTGAAGGCACGTGTAAATTGAAACTTGAAAGAAGAGTTGCAGAGGCGTACATGGTATTATCTTCAGTGTCAAAATAAAAATGGATACTGCAAGTAACGAAGACGCTTGTTCTCACAAAGGTGAAACAAGAATAAGCTATACCATTGAGTTTAATTTCATTACAGTTCAGTTTCATTACATTTCTGAAATCAATGAGATCGGACGTGCTTTAATTTTAACGTTTTTCCTGTGGTAAAATTTTGTGAAGTAAAGGTTTTATAACGTGTTTAATTCTATAATGGCATTAAACAAACAACAGCTACAGAAACTTAACAAGGACGAAGTTATTAACAAATTCCTGAGTCTGCAATCTGTAAACATTTCGCTTCGAGACTCAATTGGTGAACTAAAATCTCAAGTGTTTAACTTGACAGCGGCGGTTGATGAAATGCGCGAGCAACATCTTGGCGCAGCTGAAACTGAGGGAGTAGCTGGTTTATCGTCTCTGTTGGAAACTTTGGAGCGCCAAATGTTTGCGTGTCAACAATATTACAGACGTGATTGTGTTGAGGTACACGACATTCCTTTGTCAGTTAGTGATAGCGATCTGGAAGGAGAGGTATGCGATGTTTTTGATTCCATTGACTGCGCTGTGCACCCTGATAAAATTCAGGCTTGTCATCGTTTAAAGAATAGGCGAATAACGATTGTGAAATTCGTAAATCGTAAGTCGGCCTCGCTAATTCTTTCAAAGAAAAAATATTTAAAGGAAATATGCGAAAAGAAAGCGCCTATATACATTAATGAAAGTCTCCGTCCACACTATAAATTCTTATACAGCAAATGTAAGAATTTATGGCAATCGAATCTTATTCATTCTTTCTGGTGTTCTGGTGGTTCTGTTAAAAACAGACTTAAGGAGCATGGAAACGTTGCGGTGGTCGGTCACATTAGTGATCTGACTAAAGTTTTCGGCGAATTTGAATGATCTTGTTGTATATATTTTAATGTAAATTTTTAACGTCTGATTTTTGTTTTCTTATCAAAACAACTTTAAAATACGCCTTCTCTAATTACTTTCGCCCATGGGGAATTGCTTGTAACCAACTCTCTTTTGAATTTTCAGACATCCTAATTATCCTTTGGGTATGTAAAAATTTGTTGTTGGGTGATGAAAAAACTTTTACAAATCTTACAAACTGCAAGTAGTACGACATTACTGACTTTTGTACCTCAAAATTTGGCAGCAGTAATCCATTTTCAATATTTCATTTAAACATATCCTCACTAAACAAACATTTTGATGAATTCTGCACTTTTCTTAGCTTACTTGATTTCCAATTCGATATTATGGGTTTAACTGAAACAAAATTAAAACTTAACGTTCCACCATCGACTCCTATTTCACTGGAAAACTATGTCATTGAACACACTGCTACAGAATCTTCATGTGGAGGAGCTTTGCTTTATATTTCAAAAAAATTGAACTATAAACCAAGGTTTGACCTGTTAATGTATAAAAGGTTATTTTTGGAATCAGTTTTTATAGAAATTATTCGCTAAAATAGTCGTAATGTCATCGTTGGTTGTATTTATCGTTACCCTTGTATGTCTGTTAATGAATTTCATAACGACTATGTTCTTCCTCTTACTTCAAAATTACTTTCAGAAAATAAAACCATTTTTTTAATTGGGAATTTCAACATTGATTTAATGAACGTTAATTCTAATCATGATGTTTCTATGTTTTTTAATTTTATGATGTCTAATAATTTTTGTCCACAAATAACTTTACCTACAAGAATAACTGAACGATCAAGTTCTTTAATAGATAATATTTATACGAATTTTTATGGTGAGAATGTATTGTCAGGAAATTTAACATCTACGATTTCGGACCACTTACCTCAATTTTTTATTGAATTCAAAGTGAAAATGAGTTTTGTTTCTAGAAAGCATAATATTTATCGCAGAATCATTTTTGATTATGATAAGAAAAACCTTCTTTCTGATTTGTTAAATATCAACTGGGACGAAATTATGGATCTTAATATGTCAAACGTTAATAATAGTTTTAATTTATTTTATAAACATTTTAATCTTTTATTAGATAATCACGCACCACTCAAAGAGATCAGTATCAAGAGGTTTAAACTTTCTTTAAAACCTTGGTTAACTAGTGGCATTTTAAAATCAATCAATGTCCGTAATAATTTATATCGTAAATTCATTAGAGCGAAAAATGAATTTAGAAAATTCAGTCTGAAACGCCGTTATAATTTATACAGAAATCTCTTGAAAAAAATTATAAAGGACAGTAAACAAACCTACTATAAAAACTACTTTTCTCATTGTTCTAAAAATATCCGTTAAGTTTGGAATGGTATTCGAGAACTAATTAATTTAAAATCGAAAAATGATTCTTTTCCCACGAGCTTAAATAATAACGGTATTTCAGTTACAGATTTAAATTTGATTACTGAACAATTCAATTCCCATTTCATTTCTGTAGGCCAAAACATACAATCGAAAATTCATCATTCGCACACATGTTTTGATAAATATCTAATTAATCCTAATCCCAATAGCGTATTCCTGTCACCAACTAACAAAGGAGAGATTTCATTATTAATATCAAACTTAAGTTTTAGAAAGGCTTCAGGGCCTTATAGCATTCCTGTTCTTATCCTGAAAGACTTAAACAAAGAATTATCCATTGTGTGTTCTAAACTTTTTAATCTCTCTTTTGCAAGGTGTTTTACCAAATATCTTAAAGTCGTCATCTGTTTTTCCTTTATTTAAAAAAGGTTCTAAACTGGAGTGTACTAATTACAGACCGATATCTATTCTATCAAACGTAAGCAAGTTATTAGAAAAACTTATGCATTCTCGTATCTATAATTTTTTGGACCGCTGTAAATGTTTAAACAAACTACAATTTGGTTTTCGTTTTAATCACTCCACTAATCATGCTTTAATAAGCATAACTGAAAAAATCAGAGAAGCTCTTGATAGTGATCTGTTTGCATGTGGTGTTTTTATTGACCTTAGAAAAGCTTTCGATACCGTTCACTATGGAATTCTAATAAAGAGGCTTCGTCACTATGGATTACGAGGCATTGTAGAAGATTGGTTCGCATCCTATTTAACAGATCGTCAACAGTTTGTTTCGATAAATGGTTTTAGATCGTCTCTGAAGAAAATTACATGTGGTGTGCCTCAAGGTTCTGTGTTGGGACCTCTTTATTTTTGATTTATATCAACGACTTAGTAAAATGTGTTAAGTATTCAACGGTGCATCATTTCGCTGATGATACAAACTTATTATACATTAATAGGTCAATTAAACAATTATGTAAAAAAATTAACTTTGATTTGAAGGGATTGAATGACTGGTTAAACGCTAACCTTATTGCCTTGAACACAGATACAACTGAATTTATGATTTTTAGGAGACCAAAAAAAACATTTGACGACAAAATTAAAATTGTGTTAAATGGCAAACAATTGTATCAATCTCGTTTTATTAAATATTTGGCGGTTTTAATAGATGAAAACCTGTCATGGAAAATTCATATCAATGAAATTTGTTTGAAACTGAACAGAGTAAACAGTATGCTCGCTAAAGTTAGATTTTTTGTTAATGAATCAATACTAAAAGATTTGTATTTTGCAATATTTTCTTCTCACTTGTGTTACTGCTGCCAGATTTGGGGTCAAAGAGGAAGTATTGACTTTAATAAAATATTGTCAATTCAACGCTCTGCAGTTAGAATAATAAATTTTCAACCTTTTCGCTCTGATACATCTGATGCTATGAAAAAATTTAATATTCGACCTTTACAACTTCATATCAAAATTTCAAATATTTTATTTATTTTTGATTCACTAAAACAATATGTTCCTTCTTCAATTAGTCATTTTTTCTCTAAAATTATTAATTCCCACCAACACGGAACACGTAATGCTTCTAATGATAAACTGTTTTTACCTCATTTTAAAAGTACAAAATATGGCAAATATTCCATAAAATACCAGAGCATTACTGATTGGAACAAATCAATTGGAAGCATTAACAAACTATTTCAAATAAAATACAAAGATTATCATTCTATTTTTTCTATTTTTGATTTAAGCAGAAAACAATTTCTTCGTTTAGTCAAGGTGACCCTCGCGAACGAGGGACATCTTTAATGGTGTGTTAACTGTATATAGTTATAAGTAACTATTAAGTTATAGTATTAAGTATTTTTCTTTTTATATTTTCAAATATTATTTAATTTTAATTTATTACGGGGTTACTACGTTGTTCAGCCTTAGGCTATTGAGTAATTCCCGCCAAAATATCTAAAAGAAACCAAATTTCCTTTTGTAATAAAGGTCTTTGTTGTTTTTGTGTTTTTGTATTGAGTTTCTGTATTTATAGTTTATTTTATAATTGTAACAGATATTTTTTGGTAAATAAAATAATTGATTGATTGATTGATTAAGCTCAAAGCGGTGAACTTTGCAGAGACCAACAGCATTCGATCTGCTGCCGAAAAATTTAAAGTTGAAAGGAAACGCATTCGAGAATGGAAGCAGAATAAAGCTAAGCTTTTCAGTACTGCTGCAACTCCAAGTGGATCTAAACGAAAAAAGTTAGAAGGTGGTGGTAGGAAAGTAATGAATGAAGTTTTGGAAGATTCAATTAAATGTAATTGAATGGATTCACGATCGTCGATCCAATGGCAAGAGTTTCACGAAAGCTTTTCAGAACAAAGGCGAAAGCTATGTTTGATGAGCAATGCGAGGAAAACGATCAATACGAAGAGCTTTTCAACGCAACCACAGGCTGGTTGTGTCGTTTTATGAAGAGGTATGGTTTATCTTTGCGAAGAAAAACGACAATATCCCAACACGATCATGTCAATTTAATCGATAAGTTGATTTTGTATGTCTTCACGTCCGGAGAATTCAGAAAAAACATGCTTTCAAAGCTGATAATATAATCGCAATGGATGAGACGGCTGTCTGGGCTGACATGATTTCGGATACCACAGTTCATCCGAGAGGGGCCAAAACTATTACCATGAAGTCAACAGGGCACGAAAAAAATCGACTCTCAGTCTGTTTGACAACTAAAGCAGACGGTAGTAGATTAAAACCATTGATCGTATTCAAGGGAGCAAAACGTGAAGCAGTCCTATTGAATCAAGAGTTTAAAGGTCGGTGGTTTGTTGCTTCTTCAGTGAATGGCTGGATGAACGAAGCGCTAACTCTCCATTATGTAAAGAATGTTCTCGGATCGCTTGCTTTTGGAAAACGGCTATTAGTATGGGACTCTTTTCAATGTCTTTCATTAATGAAGAAGATATAGGGGCCTCGATGACGATGAAGAGAATTACGAGAAACTTGATATCATGTAGTCGACGTACAATCTTCTCGATTATATTACTTTTGTTGATGGATTTTTATTATCAACGCCCTTCCCTTACTAACGCCCCTCCGGAATAAACGCCTAGGGTAAAATTTGTTTGTTAAAATAAACGCCCAGGGTGTTTAATCGGTCATTTACGGTATAACAAATTGGAATGGAATAGTATACCTGGAATCTATTGGCGGAATTCTTATTAGAAATGAATCGTGACAACAATAAGCGAATAAATCCTTAATTAATACATTTTTTTTATGTATAATATATAAATATTTATTGTCAATATTTAGAACATAACAGAAAAAAGGTAATACATTAATGATGGCATATTACAATTGAGAGTTTAAATGTCATTTAACTTACATTTGACGGCGTACTCAATATCACTATCGGGTAGTTGTGTTCCAGGTGTTGTTGTGCAAAAACAATCCTGTGAGCTTATGCGTCTTGCTGTAACAAACGATTCGTAATAATCCAAACAAGCAATTTGACAGCCATTCCGGGTGTATTTTTCCGAAAGTTGGTTTTCATAATGTTCGATGTTTCCTGACTGTCACACGCAACCTGTACAACAATTAATTAGATAAACTCATCTATATACGATAAAATCTCACACACAATCTCACTATAAAAGTGGAACAGTTTGCTTTTTTGTCAACGTTAGAATTTGAAGCAAGATGTAAAAAATTGTTCACAATGCCAACTACTACTCATTGTTATCTGTGGTCTTGGATTTACTTCTTTTCAATTTTCGCAGTTTTTGCAGTTGGTGGCAATTACCAGTACAGTTGTAGAATGCGTTAAAATTGTAAGAGCAACGTGCCAACACAATGGCGGCTATTTTGCGGACATTCTTAATTCAAACACTAAGGTACTTATTTGCCAAATTTAACTCAATTTCTCTGCTCATCAACCATTTACGCCTTGACCTTTTTAAACTACTCGTTTAAGATATTGCAACGTTGCAATATTGTGTGCTTTTCTTTTTAACAGGTCTACAGAGAAAATAGGTAATGATATGACATTTATCTCCAAATTCTTTTTGCACTTCGATTATGTTCTGTTGGCTTAAGCATGAAATACATATGAATTAAAAAAACTGAAAGTTTAATAGTACGTTAATGAAAATCTGTATTTTTTAAGATTATTGTTTAGTACTGTCATATAACGTTTCCGGTAAAAGGTTGAGGTGGTCACTCGATACCTTCTCTGGAAATCATTGAAAGTAGCAAAACCGACGTATTGAAAGTAGATATATTGCATTGCAGGGGCGCATTTAGACCCCTGCAGGACATGCTCAGGCAGGGGTTATTTTTTTCACAAGACAATATCGGCTTTTAAATATTGGATATCAAGCAACATTTCACTGAAAGATTTCTGTGTTTTTATGATTATATCTTCATACTGTCGGCTTCCCAGAATTCAATTGCTGAAGTTCAAGGTGGTTGAAAAAGTTGAGGACTATTTTCGAACTCAAGCACTTTCCTAACGGCAGCTCCTTACACAAGAAGTTAAGACAACGATTGAAAACTTCGCTAATAAAATAAACTCAACTGAAGTTCTGTCTTCGAAATTATCTCAAATGTAGTCCCATTATACCCAGGAGAACTTTTTAACGGAGGCTAAAGAAATCTATTTGAATGATATAAATACATATTTGGATTTCTTTTCATATTCTCTCTTTCACTTGTTCTGTTTAAAATATAATATAAAATGTATTATTAGGCAAAACATTTCAAGAAATTGGTTAACTTGAGGAAATCCCTTGGCAATGAATCTTGGTGAAAGGCAACACAGATGTGCGGTGTTCTGCGCAAGAATATCGTACAAAAGTTACGAAGAATCATACGGTTAAATAACGCAAATCTGCTTAACGCAAATTTGATTGGAGCAACTATATGCATGAAATTTGTGTTGCTACCCTACTCGCTAATCCTGTAGTAATTGGAGGGCTCATCACGACTGTAGAAGTGGACATGAGCCGGTTTACTCGAATAAAACAACACCAGGGGTGTCACTTACTACACCAATGGGTGATAGGATTCGCCTTTGAGGCCAATTAGAAGTGCTGGGGGAATAATGTTGGCGTGGAAAAAATTGGGAAGTGACTTAACCTCAATGTCAAAAATAATATAATTCTCTAGACTCTCTGTTGATCGAAAATAAGTAAATAAATAGTGTCATAGGAGAATATATATCTTTTAAAGGCATTATAAGTTGTTTTGATTCTGTTATTGTTCCGTATCACACTGACCATGTTAGAAATACTGTTTTTAAGTAAAGAACCAACTTCACCTATATAAAAACCAGGATAGTACTCTCTTTTGGTTCTTAGAAAGGTCGGAGATGATCTCAGGAACAATAATAAAACATTGATTTCGCTTGTTATATGTTACATCTTTGGCGTCTGAAACACAACTACTTTTTTAATCTGACTACAAAAAAACTTTTACAACTGAGGCCACGAGGTCCATATAACACGTGACCCAAAAACATAATGGCTCACAAAATTCCTTATATAGAAAACGTCAATCATATAATGTTCTAGAAACTCCTCTTTTTACAACCTATACAGATTATAAGGTCTTGTTTTGCAACAAAGATGAAAATAAGAGTACTAAGAAAGGAAAAATGTTTTTAAACTCAGTTTGTTTTTTGAGTCGTACTTTCATTTGAATTTCTTCTCTGACTGTAACCATGTTTGGATTATTTTTAACTGAACCTATCCCTAACCCAAACCTTGACCTAAGCTTAACCTTAACCCTAACCCAAACATATAAAAATGTGAGATCCGCCGTCTAAACTCTCACCCACGGCGTTTATAATATAGACGTTACACAATTTTTTTAAATCGAAATTTGAATTCATCTTTAGAGTAAATGTCGATATATACGACCAACAATCTGATATAAAAAGATAGCAATGAAGATGATGACACGTATTACGCACCTTTCACTGGAAATACAAGGACGAAAGTTATCACAACGTTCTCCATGTTAGTAGACTTTCAGAGACGTTTTAAATTGACGTGCTCTTGTTCAATTTTGCCAACACTGTATTGATTAACCCATTGCGCTAAACTAAATGAAATCTGGATGCACCTTGAATTGAAAACAGTTATTCTACTCTCCCCTTGCTAATTATTAACTATTTATGTTGGGAATACTGGGACGAGATTTTTTGAATGCTTCAAACAATGCCGATCCTAACTCCTTAACTTCTAGAGATCGCCATGATTCAAACATAACCGCTTGATCACTATAGGCATTCAGAGAAAATAACAGTGCGCAATATGTGTTTATATATTCTTATAAAGCGTGAAAAGCATTTCGAGATAGCAATGTAAAACATCAGCAATTAGGAACATTCCCAACAAAATTAGTTCAGAAAATGATTGACATCTCCACTCTAACTAACAAAAGAAGCTCCACCCTAAGCCTTGTTTTCACTTACAAAGTTTCCAAATCTTCCTAATAATGTATTGTTTGTAACTCTAGCGGGAGATAATCGTAATAATATCAAAATAGCTCGCGTTACGCCAAGCTTAATGCATCTACTTAAATAACGTTTAAGTGTTGTTCTAAGGAGTTTTTTAGTTTTCTCCAACCATCTGCGTTCACACCGGAGAGGCTGAGACTTTGTTTAAAGTTTAAGTTTCATCAATCCGAATTTAGAGGCTATTTTACTCCGATTACATGTTTGTGAATTGGATGTGTGAATGATGCAAGGTTTTCTGAGAACCTTTCCACCAATTAATAATGGCAAATCATTCATTGCCTTGATAACCCCAACCAGAAAAGTTCCGAATCAAATCAGTGACTCAGCGTAACAGTTTTTTGTAAGACAAATGTACGGAGCTTTGCCTGACCCAGTGGCTGACCTTGGCTCTTCTACGTGAATACTTTTTACGCATTATCAATCGATTATACAGCAAATACTGGCTTTTTAAACGACAGAGCGTAAATACACTGACCGGCACAGTCAGCCTATGTTTGTTCATTAGTTTTACGGCTTTTAAAATAAATTTCTTTGAAAAGAGACGAAGATAAGCTTTGCGGTAAAGTTCCATAGAATTTAGAAGAATGGCATTCAATATGCTATGCAATTCATATAATAAATTTACTATAGTGCTATTTTTTGTTCCTATTAATTGTTTATAAACATTAACGAATTCTACTTTTATATTGCGGCACGCGGAGAAAGTAAGTGAATTCCAGTTAAAACAACATCACCGCAAATAAAGCAACACATTTTAAACTCTCTTGAAATTTTTCAAGGTTAGCACTGGCTGACTTGGCTAAACTCTAAATCCGCCCCTGACCTTAGCATTTTAGCACTTTACATGCATTTCTCTCTGCAGGTATAACCACTGTGCTTACCATTGTTACCATGACAATTAGCATTCGCTCGCTAGCCCCGAGTGCCAAAACCTTCCGTAGTCTCGATTACTACATGCTGATCTGCATGACGTTTGTGTTTGGTGCGCTAGGTGAGTAAGCCATTGTTGGAATGACCAATCCGAAATTTGCTAAACACTGGAGAAAACTCTAGAAACCTGTTACTTTTTTGGGGCAGATTGAGGCCGAAATAATTAAACGAACGATAATTGAATTATATATATATTTCTAATTTGTTCTTTTGGCGAAATGATTAATTAAATATATATATATATATATATATATATATATTATTAGTTGATAAAGAAAATATTCAATAATTTATTTTCCAGAACTTAAAGTTTCATGCCCGTTCTGGACAATCTTCAGCTAAAAATAAATTGTCAATACAAAAAACCGTTCAAAATATAAATACGGCACTAGCATGTTTTCATTATTCGCGTCACAATCCTTTACGTATTATCGTCAGGATTGTGTAGCATTAGGAGATGTTTTCGCCGATGGCGGCATTTAGCAATTATCTCAGTTCTTTTATTGAGAAGATTTCTCCCAGGATAATTGACTATTTCAAATTTTTCTTTTAAACACAGTGAGCAATATTTCGATTCTGGGCTGTAAGGTTTCGCTTTTTTAACGATTCTCCAGGTGACAGTGGGAGTGCCGCTTAATTCTTTTATTTTCCACATTTCAGCAGAGAGTGAAGTGCTGTTTCTGTATCCTTCATTGAAAAATGACGATTTATGGTTTGCAAACCGCTTCTTGAAAGTACTTTCGCACAGTCCAATGTATTTTTTCTCCTTATAATTTGGCAAATTGGATGTAATTGTGGCTTCATATATGATATTCTTCACCAGACAGTTTTGGTTTAGTGGGCAGCTGTCTTTTTTCATACAATTGCATGTTCTGTTAGGGTTTACGGGTGGTGGTGTTAAGATTTTTTTGTTGTGTCCGTTTATAACCGCTTTCATGTTTGGCATTCAGCTGTAGCTGACTTTAACGTTGTTTTTGTTAAATATCTTGTGGAACTTATGTTGTCGTGGGAAGTGCCTCTGAACCAAGTTGAGGAAAAATTTACCGATGTTGGTGGAGATGTTGTTGTTAAATGGTGGATTGAACCATATTATATTCCTTCTACGGTTCTTCGGTCGTTGGTTTGTAACCGTTGGTGTGTATTCAAATTTGTGGTCGTATCCGGATCTCCGGAGTGCTGCAGCGTAGAACGGGGTTGCTTGGTTGAATATTTTTTCATTTGATGACAGGTTTGATAAACGGTTTTGTATTGATACAGGAATCTGCTTGATGGTATTTATCGGGTGGTTGGAATGAACGTGGATATAGTTAACTTCGTTGCCTGGTTTGTGATAAGGTTTAAATGTTCCAGTGGTCACGTCGAGTGTGACGTCCAAGTAGTTAACTACCGTCATATTGCATTCAACCACTATGTCCTAGTCATTCTCTTTAAACAGCATTAGAAATTCCTTTTTAATTTTTTCACTCTGTGGACCAGAGATGTTTTTGAAGACTGCAAGACCGTCATCCCGGTACAACCCAATATTCTTCTTTCTGTATTTTGCCGGTATACTCGAAAGTAAGAGGCAACCAACAAGTTCGCATACTTCTGCACCGTCGAACGCACCCATTGTCACGTCAAAGATTTTGTCTCCTTTCTTCACCCAACTTTCGTTCTTGTTGAACAATAGCGATTTGCGTGAATGAAAGATGATTTCCTTCTCTTTTTGGCTTAAAGTCAGGTGCCGTTCAGCAAATTTGATGGCGTTGGTGAGAAGTTTCTCGCTGATGGACGGGTAGAAGTCTTTCACATCGAACATCATAAACTTGTGTTTGCGCTTTTCTTTGATGTTTGAAAACCACTCGATTACATTGGATGTGCTCTTCCATTGATTTAAGTGGAGGGTTGTCCGCAGTTATGCGTTGACTTTTTCAAGGATAACCTTGCTAATTCTGCCTAGTTCGTTCTTTGCAGGATTAATCAGCCGCGTAGTCGGATTGTTTTCAAAGTTCTCTTTGTGGTCTTTTAGTGTAATGAAGCAGTTGTTCTCACCGTTGATATCAACTCTATTCGCGATACGATTGTCTTTGATGATTGCTTTACCGGCGTTGTTCACGAGATGTTTGGTGTTGCTGTTGGTTTTTTTGTACGTTTTCGTTATCGAGTTTGTCAAGATCTTTTCGTATTCTTCCTTATTTACCTTGTACATGTTGGATGTTTTGTCTGCTGGGACAAACAGCTTATTGGAATCGTTTATTGATTTAATGTCTTGTTGCATTCGCTTTTGGAAGTCATTTGTGCACTTTTTGAATTTCAGCTTTTGAACTAAGCCGATAAGATCTTTTTCGAAATCTGACATTTCGCGTATCAGTGGTGGTGTGTTTGTGGTCTTTAGACCATACGTTTCAGGATATTCCTTTTTTTCGCTGTTCTCGCTTTCGATGTTGCTATCGAGGAATAACGCCTTCCATCTCATCCTTTTTATGACAGCTTCGATCTTGATTATTAATTGCATATTGTAGTTATTATATGATGCCGTTGGTATATTTTTCTCGGAGTAATATAAGTTTATCTTTTCCATAGTTGAATTGAAGAATAGTGCTCTACTTTTTACAGGAGCGGTTATGTTGTGAAATCTTCTTCTACTCAGGATATAGTGCTCGATAAACTGCGCGTTGCAGAAAGAGCGAGTTAGTTGATAAAGAAAAGATTCAATAATTTATTTTCCAGAACTTAAAGTTTCATAAATAGCTCATATATATATCATTATACTATTAATAGCTGCAATATATAAAATTCTTTGTTATGTGAAGTGTCAAGCCTTGCTTGTTATTTTCCTTTTCATTTTTAGGCAACCTAACTCAGTCGCAGTCAATCAAACGCAGATATTGGGCCGTTGTTTCGTCATCGCGTTGCAGCCAATCCGGAGCCTGAAAGACTGAAGCCGCGTGGGCAAAAAATCATCGGACCGTTTGTTACTTACCCTGGCGACACACATGTGATAGATAATTCCGCAAAAATTTTCTTTCCACTCGTGTTCTTGTTCGCCAACGGAATTTACTTCTCGTACCATCAAATCCATCCAGAGACAGTTGATTAACTGTTTGCCGGAACGTCATATGATACTCGCCGTATTATACGTCTTCGGTTCAATTGAGTTTTGTTTATATAGTTAATAAAGGATTATTTTTCTTCTCTTAATATAGCAATTTGTCGGGTTAGACAAACTTAATAGATGTTTTGTGTTGGAAAGTTATTCAAATCGCATAATTTTAGATTTTGTTTTTTTTCTTTTTCAATTGTGCTAAATGTATGCAAGAAACAATATACATCCGGATAATCTGAGTGCGTTGGATTTGTTTCATGGAAATACACTTGACTCTCTCGCAAGATATCTCGGAAAGGACCGGGAGAAAGTTCGAGTTATCGAGAGTGGGAAAAAGTTACTGAACAATAGAGACATTCGAGTTAAAACACAAAACAAGGATTTTTAGTGTTCACCCACGATGTAGTTTTCATTGATTTCAGCTCAATTTAAAAAAATTATGATTGTATGTTTACTTTACTTCTTACTTCCAGTCGGCGCCGGTAAGACGACGGGATGAGATAAGACACCACAAAACTCTGTCCTTCATGCACCTTTCTAGATCTCCCACATTCTTCAAGTCAATGTCTCTCAACAGAGTATTCACATACGTTGTAGATGGTCTTCCTTTCTTTCTCTTACCATGTGTTGGAATTCAAGTAATCAACTTCTGTGCTGGTGAGCTTTTGTCTCTGAAGATATCTCCAGTTAATGCCAGTCTACGTTTCCTTATTGTTGATGATACCTTCTCCAGGTCACCATAAAGACATTTTTCACTTTATCTTTTCACGTGATGTTTAACACCATTCTGAGCATCTTGGCGTAGGTACCATCTAGTTGATTCTCTTCAGCTTTCGTAAGTGACCAAGTGGTACTGTCTAGATATTTTTCATCTTATTTAGCGATTGCCATGCTAGTGCCTTCCGTACATTAATATCCCTTTCTTTGGAGCCTATCCAGCTACCCAGATACTTAAAATCCTGTTCACTGGTTTTTTCTACAATTGCAATTGCCTGCTTCATTTTCTTACCATTTTGTGTTTTAATGTCCTCAGGATCCACGTTGAAGAACATGGTCTTGCTATTCTTTGTATTTATTAAGAGACCAACTTTTCCACATTTAATTTCCACATTGTTCAATATTTTCTTAGCTGGTTCAATATTGTTGGACAGCAGAGCGATATCATCTGCGAAGTCCAGGTCTGTCATGGTGATTGCTCGTACTCCCCCTCCATCTCAATGTAAATCCAAGCTCCTCTTCTTTTCCTTCTGTAGCCTTTCTCGTGGTGTAGTCAAAAACAATGACAACAGGTAAGGAGCAAGAGCATCACTTTGCATGACGTCCAAGTATATTAAAGAAGTCTGTCTCTCCGTCAGGTGATAATACCTTTGCTTTGATATCAGTATACATCAGAATAATAGTATGAACAATTCTCTTTGTGATATCATAAGCGGCTAAAACCCTGAACTTTACTTGCTGATTAATAGAGTCAAATGCTTTGGTATAGTCAATGAATACCATGACCGATGGTAAATAGTAGTTTTTCACTCCTTCAATTTTTCTTCTTAATGTCAGAACATGTATTGTAGTTGACCTTCCTAGACAAAAACCGTTTTGATTATATCTCAGGTAAGGATCCATCTTAGGGGGAATTCCATTCAATTCAATTTAATTCAATTGTTGTTTATTCACCATATAAAAAATACAAAATTACATAGAAGAAACAAATTACAAAAAATATATGGTTGGTGTCACTCGATAGCATAAAAGCTGAACAATGAAGTGACACCACAGTAGAAATATATCTAAAAATATCTAGAAAAAATAAATATTATATAATTGGCCAAGATACACACAACATAAAATACAAACCACCAAGCAAAGTATATATTTCTTTAATAACACTAAGCTAAACAATTGATTTACCCCTGATGCTAAGTTTGACTAAATTAGAAAATTGTTTACTATTTAAATCAAAAATAGAATTTAACCAATGCATGCTTTTATAATTTACATCAAAAATATTTGTAATGTCTCTGATTGAATTGTTCCATTCAATGATGCATCGGTACTTAATTAAGTATTTACCATAAAAAACTGAATTATATGAAGAGATTTTAAGTTCATTAGCTAGGGCATTGCGAGATGGATAAGAATGAAAATGGCAAAGTTTTGTGAAGAAATTGCCAATCGAAGGAGGGATATTTTGGTTTAAAGAATCAAAAACAAAACATAATGTTGAGGAGTTTGATAGTTGACGAGAATGGAAGGATGTTAAATTTAGTGAAAACAACAGTTACATTTGATCTAAAAGGTTGAAAATTTATAATTCTTAAAGCTGATCGTTGAATAGAACATAATTTATTTAAATTTAAGCTTCTTTTTTGGCCCCAAATTTGACAACAATATGTTAAATGCGACGAAAAAATTGAAAAATACAAACGTTTTAAAATTTTTATATTAACGTGCTATCTAATTTTTGAAAGCATGCTATTTGATCGGTTTAATTTTTTACAAAGTTCATTTAAGTGAGGTTTCCAAGTCAAATTTTCATCAATTAAAACTCCCAAATAATTAATGTAGGTTGATTGTTTTAAACGTGATCCATTTAACATGATTTTAATTTCAGAATCGTTTTTTATGACGTTTCGTAAAAATGATAAATTCGGTTTTGTTTGCATTTAAAGCGATAAGATTTGCATTGAGTCAATCATTCAATCTTCGCAGATCATCATTTACTTTTTTACATAAGGTTTTTATGGACTTGTTGATGTATAACAAATTAGTGTCATTTGCAAAATGATGCACGGTTGAAAACTTTATACAATTATAAAAATCATTAATATAAACTAAAAATAGAAACGGGCCCAACACAAAACCTTGAGGTACGCCACAGCTGGTTGACTTTAAAGATGAAGAAAATCCGTTAACCGTTAAAAATTGCTGCCGATCTTGTAAATACGAGGCAAACCATTCATTAACAATGCCTCTTGCACCGATGTGATCAAGTTTTTTGAGTAGGATATTGTGATGGACAGTATCAAATGCTTTCTTCATATCAACAAAAATACCACACGCAAAAAGATAAGAGTCAATAGCTTCTCTCACTCTCTCTGTTAAACTTAATAAGGCATGAGCTGTTGAATACTTTGATCGAAACTCAAATTGAAATTCATTAAGGCAATTAAATTTTTGTACGAAATTGTAAATTCGAGAATACATAAGTTTCTCCAAGAGTTAACTGACGTTTGAAAGCAAAGATATTGGTCTATAATTAAAACATTCTAATTTAGAACCTTTTTTAAAAAGCGGCAAAACTGACGATGTTTTGAGAATATTTGGAAAAACACCAGTAGTAAAAGATAGGTTTAATAGCTTTGAAAGAACTGCAGAAATTGAATTACCCAATTCTTTTAGGACCACTACAGGTATGCTATTTGGTCCAGTAGTTTTTCTATTACTTAGGCTAGATATTAATGAAGAAATCTCTAAATCATCTGTTGGAGATATGAAAATACATTTGGGGTTCGGATTTTTTAGGGATTTTTTAAAACTTGTATGAGATGAATGAATTTTAGATTGGATGTTTGTGCAACTGACGTAAAATAGGAGTTAAATTTGTTAGCAATTTTCACTGGGTCGATCAATGAAACACCATTATCATCCAGAATAATAGTTGGAATATATTTTACGTTTTATATTTATCAAACTTTTTATACCAATCCAAATTTTCCGAAGGTTCATTGAGTTATCAATAAAGTATTTCTTAAAATGGTTTTGTTTGCTGCATCTTAATAGTTTAGTCAATACCGTAAATGACCGATCTAACGCCCACTCCCGAACTGACGCCCCTCTCGAATAAACGCCCAGGGTTAAAGTTAAATTTTTTAATTAACGCCCATTCCCAAATAAACGCCTAGGTCCATAGAGAAAAATTAAAATAAACGCCCATGGGCTTTCATTTGATTCACAGCAAAATTAATACTACTTTCTTTAATGTTTAAAGTGTGGATATTTTGAAACAGTTTCACTAATTTTAAGCGTAAAATATTTATACAAGTTACTCTTTCTATTCAGTTTGCTAAACAACACATCTGCGATCTTCTTGCTCTTTGTGTAGCACAAGTACGTTCCAGGCACAACTAGTCCAACTTCTCTGTATCTTTTCCCAGTGACTCGAACTTCGACCATGTTTTGTGAGTTTCATTCTAAGAATTGCACCAATAACTTTGATAACTCTATTGGAACATGACCTACTTCACTGTTCATCTTTGTCTCATCTTTTTTGTAAACACCGATGGCATGCTTGTCATGTTCTCTCGCTTCTTCTCGTTCGTTTTTGCGGCAAACTAGGATTTCTCTTTTTTCTGGAGTCCACTTTGCCTTATAGATATGATGTCCTCTCACAACAGATTTAAAGGAAACACGAAAAAGATGACCAAATGCATTGCTTTAAGGAGGGTACGACTTGTGAGGCAGGAGCAAAAAAGTTAAAAGCACAACTAGCTGTAATGACAAACGAGGAGATAGGTGATACCAATCCCTTTTCTTTCATTAATGAAGAAGATATGGAGGCTGTGACCCAGCCATTCCACCTCCTCGATGACGATGAAAAGAATGACGAGAAACTTGATCTCATGTAGTCAACGTACATCTTCTCGATTATATTACTTTTGTTGATGGGCTTTGTTTATTAACGCCCCTCCCTTACTAACGCCCCTCCCAAATAAACGCCCAGGGTAAAATTCGTTTGTTAATATAAACGCGCAGGGCGTTTAATCGGTCATTTACGGTAAGTTTCTGTATGAATTATACCGAGATTTTAACTTGATTTTGTTATTGATATCTTTGGATCGAAGATATTTACAATAAATCTTATTCTTGATTTTTATAGATGTTAGAATACCTTTTGTTATCCACGGTTTGAGAGAGAGCTTGAAGCTTTTAATACTGACCTTTTTAAGTGGCAAATAATTGTTTTATAAACCGTTAAAAACCTCAAAAAATAAATTAACTATTGTCGGTATTAACTTTATCAAATTCCTGAATTTCATTCCAATTTACGTTATTAAATTCAGAAAGCAAACTTTTTTTATCAAAATAAGTGCTATTTCTACGGAGGATATTGTGTTTACAAGGAACAAATGTGACATAAAAGTTAGGTTGAATAAAGAACTGAGGTAAGTGATCAGAAATTGTTGACTTTAAGTTACCAGACAACATATTTTAATTACAACAGTTAGAATAAATATTATCAATAATCGTTTTAGATTTCTCAGTTATTCTCGTTGGTAACGTAATATAAGAAAGAAAGTTATTTGAAGTTATAAAGTTGAAAAAATCTGAAGTTTCATTATCAGAATTAACTTTAATTAAATCTATATTAAAATCTCCAAGCATTAAAACACTTTTGTTATCAGAATTTAACTTTGAAAATAGAGGAAGAATAAAATCATTTGTAAATTTATTAATTGACATACATGGATGACGATAAATACACCCAACAACAATGTTAACTTTTTTTGGACGAATTATTTCAATAAAAATCGATTCTAAGTGTAATTTTTTATACATCAACAAGTCATTTCTCAGTTTATAATTTAATTTTTTAGAGACATACAGAAGTGCACCACCACAAGATGATTCAGTAGGAGTGTGTTCAATGTTATATCCTTCTAATGATATTGGAAACGGTGGTGGAGCGTCCCGTTTTAATTTAGTTTCGGTTAAACCAATGATACCAAAATCAAAGTTAAGTAAACGTAACATGATACACAATTCATCAAAATGTTTGTTAAGTGAAGATACATTTAAATGAAAAATCAAAAAAGAGTTATTGCTGTCAAATTTGGAGGAAACAAAATCATCAATATTGAAATACTTACACTTGATAACATTATAATATAAGTCAATTTCTTCTTTTGAATTATCAATGCAATTTGTGGTAAAAAAGTCATTAAACATAGAAAAGAGTTTGTTACGATCATGAGAAGGAAAATTTTCATATTACCAGGAATTTTGTTTTAGTCTATAATTATATCAGAGTTGAAAATTTGGAAAAGTTCATTATCCGATATTTGACTGAATGGAAAAATTTTCCTTATGTACAAAAGACAAAACCAATCAGAGACGTTTAATTGTAATAAACGGTAATCAATGTCATTTAATCCATTGCATTTTTTATGTATCCAAGAGTTACAAATATCACATTGTATTGCATGGTGGTTGTTTTTAACAATTCTATTGCACACTTTGCAAAAACATCTTTCCATGAAAAAGATTGATGGAAAAATATTCAAAGTCATCCTGTTAATTACCTTTGCCACCAACGATGATAAGCTGATACTTCTATAATTCCCTGCATCACTAAGATTACCTGACTTCGGAATTCGTTTTATATTCAGGGTTGTAAATTGTTCAGGTTTCTGGCCCTTCATTAGCAGATTGTTTGCAAACAGCAGTATAATGTCGCTTACGTCACATCGTTTTATTACTTGTGGCATTCCATTTTTCCCGCGAGCTTTTTCTTCACCTACCCGCTTCATAGCATTCTAAACTTCCTCCAAAGTGAACTGTGAATCATCTATACCTAGATTGTATAATACAGGGCGAATAACTGTAACTTCGTTTTTGTCTGTAGTCATAGGTGTACCAAGTAGATTTTTGAAGTGATTATACCATTTCATTTTCCTTTCTACTGTAGTTTTACCTGGCAACTTGAGGATTGTGCAAGGGCCCAAAGGGCCCGCAGTGCAATCCCGATTTTTTTAAATAAAATCGAAGCCTACGATCTAATACTAGTTATAGGCCCATTCACGCTTTGAAGATTAAAGTCATTGAAACACGAGCTCCGATTTTATTTAAATGATAAAATTTGTGTCAAATTGCTTTTAAGCTACGAAATCGTTTATAGCCAATTCGGTCCAAAGTTATTGGAAATCAAACACAATAAAGAGGCAAAATTTAACTCAACTCTATAATGGATATTTCCAATAAAAAACATCAATTCCTTCTACGTCCACGAAACGATGCACGACCGCCACGATATGGACCACGGTACGAGTCACAACCTAAAAACGATAATTCATTCACGATAAGTATTGGTGTCAGATGGGGTCTTGGAGGGTGGGTAATATTAGATCGTTGGCTTCAATTTTATTTATAAAATTTTAATTCTCAATTTTATTGCATTAAATCTCCGCCCGATCTAATACTGGTTATACGCTCATTCAAACCTTGAGGCTGAAAGCCATTGCTCGCGACCTCTGTTCAAAGCGCTTGCAATACAGCAGAGTTTAATTTTTCTGTGTCTTCAACAAGGACCTCCTTATGATTAGTTTTTTCAAACACTGTATCTGACGACCAGTGACCCCTTTTTATTATTTCCTTCATTGGAACACCCTGATTTATCGCTTTTGAAGTAGATACTAGCCTAATAGAACGCCCTTTAAAAACTAAAGTATCAATACCTGATAAGGTTAGAACTTCTGTTATCCACCTGGATACAAGTCAATGTGGTAACAAACACATAAATTTTTTTCTTTCTCATAAGGAGAAAACTTTATAGGTGGTCGAATCCTGTTTCTATTCGTTGTTTTTGTTGGTTTGCCAAAATGAAATGTATATCTTGTGTAATGTTTAACCAGAAATTTTGAATCAAGATAACAAATTTCATGGTCCCTGGCTCCTGACGTAAGAGCCAGAAGCATAGTTAACTTTAAGGTTAGAGATTTGTCTGAAATATTCCTATTATCAAACGAAGAAAGAAAAGTAACAACCTTTCCCACATCTCAAATAAATGTATATTTTGGTTGGGGAAACCTTTTATTAAATATGCTTGTCAAAAGAGAAGAAACCAATGGGTGCTTTCCTATTGGTCTACCATCTATTGGATCATGGTAGGCAGACGGTGCAGACCTGTATCCTGTTATGGTATTGTATTGTAAATCTTCATCAAACGTATCTGATAAAAATTCCAGAACAACATTTATAGAGCATCTAAATGGATCAGCTTGCCTCCTATCACACCAGCTACTCCAATTACGCCAGGCCGATTCGTAATGGGAGATTTACCTCCCCTTCTTGATGCCGTGATAAATTTGGCGGTTTTTTGCGAAATTCCTTCTGCTTGCAACTTTTTCCTGAAACAGTCTAAGCCACCAGTTGGAGGCTTTTGCTTAGAATTAAAAGGTGATTTTTTTTGAGGATTGGTCAATAAATTTGGAAGATTTGGTATCAAAATTGTTTTTTTCACTGACAAGTGAAGTAGTTGTGGATACCAAGACTGGGTATGCCATGCTGGAGTGACTAGAAGCACTGTGGCTTGATCTGAACAAATTTTCCATACCCTGCTTATTAGCGAAAAGAGAGGAAATGCATCTGCTCCCTTGCTGTAGGGATCTGCCCTCCAGGCATAATAAATTGGAAGTTGGGGAGTCTTGATGCAAACAGGTCTGTGCAAGGAGTTCCCCTGGCACGACACAAGTTTTGAAACACTTGATGATTCAGTTTCCATTCGCTGGAATCTACTATATTCGAGACAATCTGTCCGCTTCCACATCCAATTTCCTTGGCAGGTATTTTGCAGTAATTATAATGTGATGATCTAAGAGGTAATCCCATATTTGTTTGCTTAGATTTGTTAATACTTGGCTTCGAGTACCCCCCCCCCCCCCCCCCCATTTTTATCAGGTAGGTTAGTGCTACTATGTTGTCCATCTGAAAATGTATAGATGAAGTTGATGGAAACATCCAATGAAATGGCAAAATCGCAAGCTTTGCTGCTTTTAGTTCCAGAACATTTATGTGGAGTTGTTTCTCCTTAGATGACCATTAACCCTCTGTTTCCTGACCTTTGCAGTATGCCCCCAACCCTGAAGAGAAGCATCTGATGCTCTTATTAACTGGGGAGGAGGACTCATGAGGCAACGTCCATTGTTCAGACGAAGATTCTGTAGCCACCAGGATAGTTTCATTTTTGCATCTGGGGACAAGGTTGCCAAAGCTTTGTAGTCCTGCTGAATAGAGAGTTCCAGAATTTGTTGTCTCTGCATGGCCCGGTACTGTAGCGGAGCTGGAAGTACAGCAATTGCTAATGAGGAAAGACGACTTACTACTTTCATAATATCTTTGACTGATACCTTGGCTTCCTTTAACAGACTCTGGCATTGAGACATTATCTTTTCCATCTTGTCTTGAGGAAGACTCAACTTCATTTCTAGCAAATTCACTTCCACTCCAAAAAACTGAACTGAATGAACTGGTTGAAAAACTGATTTCTGTTTGCTTATAGTAAAACCTACGTGTTGAAAAACGAAAAGGAGAGTATCCCGTGCCATTATTGCCTCCTGAGGAGAAGCTGCTAGAATTAAACAATTGTCTAGAAAAATGATAAGGCGAATGTTGAGCCTTTTTAACAATGCTATCGGACTTTCATTAATTTGGTGAAGATCCTTGGAGCTGGACCAAATTGGAAATTGGTATACCTGATCTCTCCATCTAAACCTTACATACTTTTGAGATTGTTGATGTAGGGGTACTGAAAAGTAAGCATCTTTGAGATCTACTTTGCACATCCAGTCCCCTTTCTGAAGGATTTATTTCAGAAGAGAGAGACTCTCCATCTTGAAATGGTGATAAGGAATAAATTTGCTTAAAGCTTTCAAATTGATCAGTGGTCTGTAACCAGCATCTTTTTTCGGCACAAGGAAAATTGAACTTAGAATTTGATCTTAAGAAGGATTTTCCACAATATTCACTGCTCCCTTCTCCAACATTCCTTGAATTTTCTGGTCTACCAAATCCCTCTCCTCCAACCCCAACTTTGGCGGATGTGGTACACGAAACTCAGTTGGTGTTGATAGAAAAGAAATCTGATAACCTTGTACATAATCTAATATTTGGGGATCCAAAGTTAGTATTTTCCAGTTCTGGAAGTACCATTTCAATTTTACGTGGGTTCTATGGTCTGGTTACAAGCATCACAAAATTTGCAAGGTGGGAATGCAATGCACAAATTTTCTTTAAAATTTTGTCAAGCAGGTGCGAATGAAATGCGCAATTTTTCTTTACAATTTTGTCAAGCAGATGTGAATGCAATTCCAATTATCTTTAAGACTTCTGCGTTCCATCGCATTTAGTTTACATTTGTCGTATCACTAAAAATAGATGAAAGAGAATGATGCAATTGTTTCAACAGAGATTGGCTTACACCCCGTATACAAAACATTTGAAAAACCTGAAAACGATAAAAATGGTAACTTTCAGACCAATTGACTACAAATAATATAAACTTTCCTCGATTTAATTGGTAAATAAATACACATCATACAAACTTCAACAACCAGGTGTTGTCTGTCAGGTCGTAAAACCCATCATATTGAGCTAAACCAAAAAGGCAAAAGCTTTCAATTTTGCACTAATAAATTATACAATTTCTTTACTTCCTTATTATTTTAATTTGAAAATGTTATTATTGGATAATAAACATTTAGTCATTTTATTCTTTATATTTAAACCGTGATTTTTATATAAATATAAGCTTTACCTGAAAAGCTTTTTCCAAAATGCAAAAAGTTGCTTTCTGGTGCAATATACTTCGCTGGTTGAAATGCTGAACTTGACTTGTAATTATGGATGTCAGACATGATTGAAAAATGTCTTTGTTTTGTTGTGAAAGCAAGTATACTGCCTTTTGAAGTGGCAGCATAGAATAATCTCATTTCACTGTTATGGCCGGCCAAGAGAGAGAGACTATGCAGGAAGCCCTAGAATTAAGCATGCAATTTTTTGTCTATGGTCATTATTTATTTGAGGAAATTAATATTCGAATCAATTATTTCCATATAATTATATTTACGCGTTATACAAAAAGATAGAGACGCTTGGATATCAAATAAGATCACCAGGCAATAATATGATGTCACAATTACTAACGATAAATTGAAAAATGCTCTCAAAAGGCATGTCAAAATAATAGCGAAATAAGACAATGAACTCACTTTTAACCTCTCTCTGGTTGTTATATGATATATGATACATCCATGATGTCTAAACCACAAATAAAAAAAACGTAGAATAGAAATCAAAGTAAAAGATTTTGTCACGTACACAATGAAGAGAGCTAGTTCATCTTGACTTCCTGTAACTGTGCGATTAACCTAGGTTGATCTTCTTTCCAGTGTTATCATTAAGGCTAAAATACACACGAGCAAATACAGTGATGAATAACGCCTTTTCGTGATTTTTAAGATTTTCTTTAAAAAGTGCTTGCCTTTTGTAGCCTCAGTAGTAAAGTTTTCTATTATCTGTTCATTCCGCAATTGTTTTATTGGAATATTGGAAGTGTAATTTGTGTATTCGTTCAACACTCGAAACGATTTTTCGCCAACGAAAGATTTCCCGGCATCCAGGGAATAAGTCACATTGAACGCGACAAATGAATCAACGGTCAATTTCGAAAGCTAAATCCGTTATATGAAACAAAATTGTTTATATCTGCAACCAACTATATATAACTCCGTGTAAAATGCACACATCATTAAGGAAACAAGATGTAAAGCCGCTTATGTATGTTTGTATATAAATATATTTTCAGAGAATATATCTCTGTACATTTGAAATAGTAAATATTTAATAACAGATTTTTTCGGGTATGCGGGTTGTATAACATCTTCGATCTCATGGGCATAAGCATCCATGCCCTTGATGCATAGCTTTTGCCAAGAGTTGTGGCATCGGCCTATGCATCGGTATACTTACTTGGCGAAACAAGAGTTACTAAAAGCTCTTTACCGAAACTGAAATACAAATTTTTCTTCTGTCATCAATAATGATGGACAAACTGTATTTCACCCAATAGATAAATGACAGATATCCATCGCGCTCTCGGAGCTGATTGATACGCTGGAGCAAAAAGGAGAAGAAGAAGAAGAAGATGGTTAATAAGAGAATAAATATTATTATTAACTGCTTTTACAAATTTTTTAGTTTATTTTTGTCATACCATGAATAATTGGTGCACTTCCGAAAGCACAGTCGCTGAGAATACCATTGAAAGCTCGTCCGTGTACACCATGTTACTGAATTTTAATCCCATCTCTGGCTGTAGATTCAACGAGACATTAAGGAGATCGGCGCTTGGATTTACACTAACTCCTAGCTGAATTGCAACAATAAGTGTGTTTCTAAAAACAGTTTAATTTTAAGAATTTTAAGCGATGTCGCTTTCATTTGCAGGCATATTCTAAAAGTGCGCTTGGAAAATTGAGGAATGTGTACCGAAAGAGTACCCGATAAGTTCTTGTGTTACAGTCTCAATCAAGTTGTTTTCTTTCACAGTGTTGCCTTTGACAGTAGTTAACCAAAGCTGTTCATTTTCTAAGTCCATGTCTCCTATCTTAAAAAGGACATACTTCTCATTAAAAGACATGTTTCTTAAGTTATATATATGCGTCACATATTCAATTATTGTTTTGAATTTTATAGAATATCTCATTACTTTATAGGGCAAAAATAAAGTCTCGGCCGTTCTGTCTGATAATAGGTCTTTTGTATCGCGGATCCTGTTGCAGTGTTTGGTGAGGTTGCTTCTGTATAGTGTTCTTGTAACGAGGGCATTGGTAAGTTCATCTGGGTTCATAATAATAAGTCTGTCAGAAGGCGTGATGCTTTCAAGATTATCGATGGCGAACACCTTCATTATGCATTCATCCGGTTCCGTTCTAAAGTTGTATGCACTCCGCACTGTGATATTGAACCTATACTAACTTTGGTGTGTTGTAAAAAGATTCCACCTGCAACAAATATACAAAACTATATTTGTGTCAACAAATTTTTAATAATAGAACGCGTATATTTTCGTATAAGCCTTTAAAATGCTACAGGTACAGTTCAGGATAATATGTCATGACAATGTGTGGCTCTGGTTTGGCTCCTCCCGCTACACAAGCACATTCTGGGAAATCTATTCGCCATTCTGGGCCAAAGTAACTAAATTGATCATCACAAAATGACTGACAACCAATTTTACTTCCATCCTGTTCTTGGTGTCGTACTGAATAACCACTTACACCATTTACCCAGACATCGCATACTACACGAGAAGAATTCCAGAAGAATTATTTTTGTATGAAACAACAGTAAAACTTGAGATAACCGATAACAACCTGAGATTATTGATAATAAAAATCATTAAAAACCTTTTTTGTTATTAAAATGAGGCTCAATTGAAAGTTCGGAATGAAATATTGAAAAAGAATTAAAACAGGAAGTATATGATCTGCAATAAATGTCATTACTATAGCTCTATCAAGTTGGGGCAATTAAACTGTTACCTCCAGAAACATTTAAAACATGCACAAACACTAGCAGAAACCGCATGTTGAAAACACCTTCCATTAGACAAACATACGTGCTCTAGCTACGCTCAAATCAGAATCATCGATATGAATGAAAACTACTTAGATATTTGTGTCAACGTCAACATCACAATATATCATATTTAAAATTCAAATATTGGCAGCGACATTCAAATTGAACAATGACATCTCGCTGTGAGATTTCATGACAACCTCTCCAGAAAAATTCATCTTCAATGATTTAAAGAAAAACTTCCGCGGTTTATTTTGATTCCACTTTGAAATAATAAAGAATTTCAGAATTGTTGACAATTTTCAGCGAACGGTCTATTTAAGACGTATGGCTCATGATTTGTCATTTTAATAGATAGAATATGTATTCGTAGAGCAGTTCTTTTTAAATATTTGCATGAAATATTTGAATGCTTAAAGGCTTTATCTTTCTATTTTAAGGTGAGTAATATAAGAATCAAGTCATTAAAAATAATTCTTCTACATGATGACGTTTTGCACTTCCACCAACATTTCTGGTCAGAAATGTTTTATTATAAAAATAGGTTTTCTACAATCGATTTTTAGAAACATAGTCTCTAAATTTTTCTTCTCTTTTATCTTTCTATAACTTGTATAACTATAAGATGAGTATTAAACCTACAGTTGCACTTAAGAATGTCTTGTTTATATTTCTGATATTTTATGTGAAATGCACGACATTTATAACTGCATGCCAGACTTACTTATTAGAGCTAAGCTCGTGAGACAATTTAGATGGATTCTATTTGAAACACACACAGTATGCACACAGTTCGATATAGAAAAAAACATTCTACCTGATGATTGCGTGCGTCACATCTCCACACTTACACAATAAGTCACCATGATTGCGTGCCTAACATCTCAATTGCACACTAAGGCACCATGATTGGGTGCCTCACATCTCAACACTTACACGCTTAGACACCATGTTTGCGTCCGTCACATCTCAACACTTGCACACTAAGTCGCCATGATTCCGTGAGTCACATTAACACTTGAACACTTAGACACCGTGATTGCGTGCCTCACATTTCAACACTTGTACAATAAGGCGCCATGATTGCGTGCATCACATCTCAGCACTTGCACACTTAGACACCATGATTGCGTGCGTCACATCTCAACACTTGCACACTTAGACACCATGATTGCGTGCCTGACATTTCAACACTTGCACAATAAGGCGCCATGGTTGCGTGGGTTACAAGATGGTATCACTTTAACCACAAAACCACGCATCTCAAACTTACTGAAATTAGATTTAGTTCTTTAATGATAGACCCTCATGCTATCCATGCTATGTTTTTTGTAATGCTTAGAGTTAGCAGCTTCTCCCTGTCTTTTAAACAACTTGTCTTTAATGAATGAGATCATTCAATTTCATTAAAGAGTCTTGAAAATATATAGATTTATTTTATTTATTTTTTTATTTAATCAATATTTTATCAGGATATAATTTACACTTCAACTTAAAATAAAATTGCTTTCAACGTGTGTCTTGAGTTAAAAATTACAAGTTAGTAGTAAAAATCAATATGTATCTATATATATATAAAACTAAATATAAAAAATTAAAATCAATCCTTAAAACGTTCATCAATCATTTTTTTAAACTTTGTAAAATCTCCAACAGTCCTGATTGCAAGTGGGAGTTTATTGTAATGTTTTGCGCCCATATAATAGAATCTTTCCTTTGAAAACTCTAATTTTACACGCGGCAGCTTAAGCAAACAGTTTTGGTTTCTAGTTCCAATATTATGCGTGTTAACGGTGAAGTAATCAGCAAAGTTGGAGCACGTTGTTTTGTCCAGACATTTTCGAACCGTTAGACAAGCGTACTTTTTTACTAATTTTTCAATCGATGGCAAACTGTGTTGAAAATCTGGACCCTGGGCGTTGACGATAATGCTGGCGCGTCTTTCAATGGATTTAAAGCGAGCAAGCTGTGTTTCTGTAAAACTAAGGTTTGTAAGGCTGTTATAGATCAGAAGTGGTAATATGGTTTTAAATGTAAGGAAGGAAAATACAATGTGAGAGTTTTACTAGTTGTTCCTTAAAATAAAGTACATTCTCTAGTCATCTAGTGACATTGCTACTATCACACAAATTTATGCAGGTGGAATTCGTGAAGTGATAAATTTAAATAAAATATCATTTATATATATAATGTGGAGTCACAAAGAGAACACTGGAGGAGATTAACGGTCAGATACAACCGTGTCATTTGGTTAACTACCGCTTCATTATTTCGCGAATTTTACTTTCTGCTCATTGTCATCATGGTTGAAGACTCCGCTCTGATTCACTAAATATAACACGGAAGTTTAGTTACAATCTGGAAAATGCTACGGAATAATCGTTAAAGAAGAAATCAATGAATAAATCTCAAACTTTTTTGTATATACGTTCCAAAATCTAAAAGCAACTATAACGATATTCTAAATGAATATTCTACTCGTTAGTTTAGCGATTAACTAGACACTTGCCTTTGTAGATTTTGTTTCCAACAAGAAAACTGAATTCTGCAGTTTCGTTATTTTGGGCAAAGTACCCACTTATATCCAATACTGGTTCACTTTTAACACAACAAAAACTGTATTCCCCGCACGGTTTTACAACGGTTGAGTTTCTTTTCGTACCACCATAAAGTATTGAATTACTTGTATCCCATACCCAAACGTACGACAAAACATTAGGTAAAACTGTAACGGTACACAAATAAATGATTGACGCTTGAATTTTGTTTTTAGCTTACCAATTGTAGTACGAGTCCCGGGAATTAACCACGCACAAAATCTTTCACTAAAAGGAAGGATAATGTGCAGGTTTTATCAATTTGTAAAACAAAGAAGATTAAATGCAACATTATAGATAATTATTAAAAATGTGAATTCAGTGTTAAACATGTTTCAAGTTTTTAACGAGGTTCCCAGAACGCTAATTAAGCATTATTATGAAGACCTCGACCCCGAGTTTTAGTGAATTTAAATACTCCCATTTGTGCAACGGTTATCTTTGATGAAATAAACAAAACAGAAGTTTAGTTAATCTTTTTCATTATTTGAGTTTATATTATTTAATTACTAAACCTTTCCAATAAGTCCAGAGAACAAGTAATCCTTAAATAAACTGAAGTTATTGACTAATTGTCCTTAATGCCTACCTGCCACTTCGGCAATATATCAACGCCCGGTTTCTTTGTAGAGCACTGAGTCTTTGAACATTGTTTTCTTTATTGCGCAACACAGTTCCTAAGTATTTCAATAGATTTAGTTGAATTTTATTGTTGGTTTATTTGTGCATTTCTTGTATGCAGGTTGTGAAAAATATTCAACAAGTATTCATATAAACATATATCAGTATATAAATTCAACAGCCTTCTTGGAGAAATAAATTTTATCAATTTACCCGTATAAGGCTTCTTTTCGACTGGCATCTTAAAATGATCTTCACGTAATTCCTCTTTCAGTACATCTGCGGTCCACTGGAAATGCTGTATCAGGCCAATCAGGGTCAAGTTAAATGACCCAGTAAAAGTGTTTCTTTCTGTAGTCACATATGACAGGTTAAACGAGACAAACGCATTTATCGGTAACCGGGAAAACTATGAAATTAAGGAGCTTTAAAAGAAAGTGCAACACCAAACAATCATATTTATTTCTTACGATTTCTATCTATTAATTTTCCCTTTTTGTAATAAACTAATTAATTCCAGGGAGCTAAATTTTAGCATGGCTGTTTTGAGACATTTTATTAGGATTTCACTATATCTTTCAGTCATTGATATTGGGTTATCTTCCGCCATTGGTTGAACTGTAAAGGTAGTTAGGATGACTTATAACAAACAATATTGGAACGGTTCCTCTTTATGATCCCAATGATGGTCGAAAAACTGCTACCTTAAATATTTGCTCCTTGTCATTGACCACATGTTCTGCCAGTTGCATGGAATATTCCATCATCTCGATGCGTTCAAACTTAACACGAGGTTCTGTTTGCATATATAGAGAGATGTTTGATATATCACACGTTGCTGTTGGGTTGGTTGTAAAGTTGTACCATATCTGCATTCTACCGCTGCAATAAAAGAAACTACAGTATAATCCCAATTATATGAAACCCCGAAGGATCGAGTAAAATAGTTTGAGATAACAAGTGTTTGAGTTATCGGGAGTTTTTATGAGAAACTATTAAGAGAGGGGAATGGAAAATCAGTTCGAGTTAACGCGAATTCGACTTAAAGGGGGTTCGAGTTATGGGGATTGTACTGTATATGTTAACGATATAGATCACTATGTGTTGTTTATGTATTGCAGTTGATAATATCTATTCCGTAACGTTACCTTTCGTAAAAATAGTCTTTGTCTATTAACAGAGCACAGTTTTTTGTCGTTGGCAGTGGAATGATCTTTTTTTGTGTTAGCGTTATCGAGCTGGTATCTTGCAGAACGGAAGTGAACCACAATGGTGTGTCATTCAAATCAAAATCCCCAAGCTGAAAAAAACGAAACAGAGATATTTGATATTTATCTAAGTATGGCAATCCATTCCGGTTGACTTACTTTGTAATCAAAAAAATAATTTTCAGCTACTTTGCCATAAGCGGTGTCTTTTGACTCTACAATTTCATTATACAATTTTGTGAAATTACTTCGATGCAACTTTCTTTGAGGTCGAGCAGCTAGCATACTTGCTTCTTCCTGAACCAGAAACCTATCTGAAGGATTTGTGGCGTTTAACGAGTCAACTGCAAAGAGGTTCAAACGGACGTCGTTGGTTTTATCTCTGAAATCAAACGTTACTCTGACATTTGCCACCTCGCCGATGTTTACCTTCATTTTTTGCATAGTTTCACCACCTAAAGTATGATAATATTGTATGTAACAATCTGGTTTTGCCCATCACAAAATCTTTCCTGCCGGTTTTACATATAACAAATTGGAATGGAATAGTATACCTGGAATTTATTGGCGGAATTCTTATTAGAAATGAATCGTGACAGCAATAAACGAATAAATCCTTAATTAATCAATTTTTATGTAAAATATATAAATATTTATTGTCAATAATTGGAACATAACAGAAAAACGGTAACACGTAAATGATGGAAAATTATAATTGAGAGTTTAAATGTCATTCAGCTTACATTTGACGGCGTACTCAAGATCGCTATTGGGTATTTGTGTTCCAGGTGTTGTTGTGCAATAACAATCCTGTGAGCTTATGCGTCTTGCTGCAGCAAACGATTTGTAATAATCCAAACAAGCAATTTGACAGCCATTCCGGGTGAGTTTTTCTGAAAGAAGGTTGTCATAATGTTCGATGCTTCCTGACTGCCACACGCAACCTGTGTGCAACAAGTAATTAAATGAACTCATCTACATACGGTACAATCTCGCACACAATGGTGTTGGCTGTTAGTCTGTTGTTGGTGCTGGCTGTTAAGTTTTGGTTGCAGTATGCAGGAGTTAAAAATGCTCAACATTTATAAATTCAAAAAAATTCTTTTATAATATTTTAACCTCTGTACTTTCCTATTTTCCCCCACCACCCACATTTTCCAAGTTACTATTTGCCACCCCTCATTGGTCCGTTGTCTGGTTTTATATCGACCAGCTGTCAATCTCACTTCTTGTTGGGATATTTATGCTGTGAACACATATCATTCATATTTCATTCTTTGCGATGAATCTGCTTGATCTTTCTAACATGGTTAACAACAATGCAACACATTCCAGGAAATTGGTTAACTTGAGGAAATCCCATGGCATTGAATCTTGGTGAAATGCAAAGCAGATATGCGGTGTTCTGCGCGTGAATGTCGTACAAAAGTTACAAAAAATCATTGGGTTAAAGAACGCAAATCTGCTTAACGCAAATTTGATTGGAGCAAGTACATGCATGAAATTTGTGTTGCTACCCTACTCGCTAATCCTGTAGTAATTGGTGGGCTCATCACAACTGTAGAAGTGGACAGGAGCCGGTTTACTCGAATAAAACAACACCAGGGGCGTCACTTACTACACCAATGGGTGATAGGATTCGCCTTTGAGGCCAATTAGAAGTGCTGGGGGAATAATGATGGCGTAGAAAAAATTGGGAAGTGACTTAACCTCAATGTCAAAAATAATATAATTCTCTAGACTCTCTGTTGTTTGAAAATAAGTAAATAAATAGTGTCATAGGAGAATATATATCTTTTAAAAGCATTATAAGTTGTTTGGATTCTGTTATTGTTCCGTATCACACTGACCATGTTAGAAATACTTTTTTTAAGTAAAGAACCAACTTCACCTAGAAAGATTTTAAGGTTTTGTTTTGCAGCAAAGATGAAAATAAGAGTACTAATAAAGGAAAAAGTTTTCAAACTTAATTTGTTTTTTGAGTCGTACTTTCATTTGAATTTCTTCTCTGGCAGTTTCCATGTTTGGATTATTTTTAACCGAAGCTGTAATATTGAGAGAAGCAGTCCTGTATTATTTATTTATTATTAACATTGGCCAACATTTCACAATAAATGGTTTTATACAGTTATTCACTTCAATAATCAAAAAGTTGTTCCATTTAAATGATGTTTAATAATTCTGAAACTTAAGGGGAGAATTTGTAAAGCTTAAGCCAAAACCCTCCTTTGCTGGATTAACTGAAATTGATGTATTAGATATATATATATGTAATGTAATGTCAATATAATGGTTTTAGAATAGGCCGTGGATATTGTTCCGACAACTGATCTTACATTTCTGCGGATATAGACACGACATTTTATTGTAAATCAGTTATTTACTTTCTTACTAAGAAACCTAACCTAACTTAACCCTAAAACCTATCCCTACCCCTAACCCTAACCTTAACCCTAACTCATACATATAAAAATATAAGATCCGCCGTCGGAACTCTAACCACGGCGTTTATGCACCTTTCACTGGAAATACAAGAACAAAAGTTATCACAACGCTCTCCATATTGTAGATTTTCTGAAACGTTTTAAATTGACGTGCTCTTGTTCACCAACACTGTATTGATAACCCACCGCGACAAGCTAAATGAAATCAGGATGCACCTTGAATTGAGAACAGTTATTCTACTCTCCCCTCGCTAATTATTAACTATTTATGATGGGAATAGTGGGGACGAGATTTTTTTAATGTTTCAAAGAATGCCGATTCTAACTCTTAGAGATCGCCATGATTCAAACATAACCGCCCGATCACTATAGGCATTCAGAAAAAATAACAGCGTGCAATATGTGTTTTATCAATAGGTTGCGTGAATATCTGTAACGTGATTGGCTAATCACAAGGAAATATATATCATATTTTGGAATGAAAAAGTCAATATTTTTTTTGATTGGCTAAAAAAGAGTGCAAAATTCAATATTTTTCTGATTGGTTAAAGCAACTATTCCCGGAATTCCTATTGGTTAAAAACAGAGTGCAAAATTTGACCAGTGCAAATATTAGAATAATGTAATCGTAAAATCATTGAGTTGTAACGACGTACATGTTCATGCTTTCAAAGTGTGTTATATAAGATATCATATAAGCCTATTGACGCAAAATACTTGAAGAATATGGCATATTTTTCTCGTTTTTTATGTTTTTCTTAAATATTTAACTTGCTTAAAAGCTCGTTAAATATTTTGAAAAACATAATAAACTCAAAAAAATATTCGCCATATTTTTCTCGTATCTTGCAATAACTACTACATAACCTTTTATATGTGAGGACTTTCCTGTATACTTTCTGTCGATGATTGTATGTGTTTATTCTAGAAAAGTGTTTCAACTATTTTTGTAATTAGCAGACGATTTTTGTGACACCAAGAACAGGATGGAAGTAAAATTTGTTGTCAGTCATTTTTGTGATGATCAATTTATTTACTTTGGCACGCAATGGAGAATAGATTTCCCAGAATGTGCTTGTGTAGCGGGAGGAGCCAAACCAGAGCCACACATTGTCATGACACATATCCTGAACTGTACCTTTAGCATTTTAAAGGCCTATACGAAAATATACGCGTTCTATAATTAAAAATTTGTTGACACAAATATAGTTTGGGTATATTTGTTGCAGGTGGAATCTTTTTACAACACACCAAAGTTAGTATAGGTTCAATATCAAACGTGCAGAGTGCATACAACTTTAGAACGGAACCGGATGAGTGCATAATGGAGGTCTTCGCCATCGATAATCTCGAAAGCATCACACCTTCTGACAGACTTATTATTATGAACCCAGATGAACTTACCAATGCCCTCGTTACAAGAACACTATACAGAAGCAACCTCACCAAACCCTACAACAGGATCCGCAATACGAAGGACCTATCATCAGACAGAACGGCCGAGGCTTCCTTTTTGGTCTATAAAGTAATGAGATATTCTACAAAAATTCAAAACAATTATTGAATATGTGACGCATGTATAGTTAAGATAAGAAACATGTATTTTAATGAGAAGTATCTCCTTTTTCAGATGGAAGGCATGGACTTAGAAAATGATTTGGTTAACTACTGTCAAAGGCAACAATTCAACAAGAAATTTCATCAGGTCCTGTAGCTTTAGTGGAATCCATTTTGGAAACTATCTTGGAAACGTTATCCGGAGATATAAAGCAATCCTGTAAAGTCCTGTCAGTTTTGGAGGTGAAATATGGGAGATCGTGTCCAGAATCTGAAGTCTGAAGAGTTTAGCAAATAGTTCAACTTTACCCTTAGATAAGTTAATGACTTCAGGACCATTGAATAGTGTAGGCACAGATGATTTAGAATTAACCCGGACATTTTTAATGATACGCCAAAATTTATAAGAACCTATTTTATTTGAATTGATATGATCTTTAGTTCTTTCTGCAAAAACAGTTTTTGCTTTACGAACAACATATATACAATTATTGCGAGAGACAATAAACAATTTTTTGTTAAGATTAGTCGCATCACGTGGTAGCAATGAAAGAAATGATTACGATGGGCTATGGCTGCAGCACATGCTGGTGAAAACCAAGATAAAGAATGAGGTTTTATCTAATATTTCCTTGAAGGAAGGAATAATTTTATTGCTTCAAATATTATTGAAGTTGTTTCATTAACACAATCATCAGCTGAGTTGGAAAGAATTTCCTTCCAAGGAACCGACTGAATGTTTGCTTGAAATTTTTGCCAATCCGCAAGATCATATCTAAAATAGGTTCTATGCATGGGATGTTCATGAGAAACTTGTCTATTGAAGTTAACTTTGACCGATATAACAACATGGTCAGAACGACCTAAAGGAGTACTATGAGATATTTTACAGATATCAGGGTTAGAGGTTAAAAATAAATCCAACAAGGAAGACGATTGACTGGATTGATCAGGAATGCGGGTTGGAAAATCAACCAATTGCGAGAGAGACTGAGATACTGCAAAGTGATATGTTTCAACACCAGAGCCACTTGTTCCGTTAGAGAATTTTAGCCAATGTTTATGATAAATGTTAAAGTCACCGAATACAAAAATGTTTGTTGAGCGATGATTAAGAAGAGCTAAATAAGCGGACTTTGAAACTGAATTAATAACAGAACAGTCTTGAGAAGATGGAGAACGATAGAGGAAAAATAAAAAACTAGTTGAATGTAGAAGAGACAAACGAAAACACATGAATGGTTGATCGGGGTTTTCCAAGTCAATTTCTTTAGATATTGGTAACGTTTCCTTAACATAAACTGCTAGACCATGTATATGAATAGAAGAGTCCATTCTAAATAGAGGTAGATATTTTGGAACAAGGAAGTCATTAGAAGACATACCAGCGTTTAGATTAGATTCACAAAGTGCTAATACATCCGGATTATTCTCAATCAAAAAAGCCTCAACATCTGTAAAATTTGTTCGAAAACCACGGATATTACAAAATGCCAAAAAGAAAGGTGGATGAGATTTCATAATTCTTTTGACTTTGTTACAAAACTTGTTATTCATCGATTAAATATTGGCACTTAGACAGCCAAGTTTCTAACTTTTACAAGCCTTATTACAGGATTTATCTTTCCTGTCACTACCCAAACTTTTCTGTTTTTTTGGATTAGTAGCTTGTAAGTTGTTAACCTCCTCATACATAGAAGTTATTGCTTGGCGCTGTTGGTAAGTTCTGTCTGGATCAATGCGATATTTCTTGGTATTTTCGGAGGCATTTAATATTGATGATTCACTAATGATTTGATCTCTCATTGATTTTGTTTTAGTTTTAAACGTATTCTCCGAGGGTTAGATATATTAATATCATCTGTCGAATCATTCCTTTCTGTTGCAGATTGAACAGGGCCAATTCTTGATACATTATCATGAAAGTCAGATTCCGATATATTAATGTTCAACAAAGAAATTATCTTAACCGCTTCAGTAACGTCATGTTTTTTTCTTTCTTCAATATCACAAGATGTGGATTCATTAACACCTCTAATAATGATAAAATTTTCCCTTTTTTTCACTCTAGAGATTCCTTATCTACAGCAGCAATTACGCGGTTAGTATGTGCGTTATCCTTTGGGGCTACAGCATCAGCCCACGAGATATTACTTTCGACACTAGGGATTGGTGTTTCATATTTATTTTCCATAGCATCAAGAAGATCTGAGATTTGCTTTTCATGTTTTTCAATTGATTGTTCAAGTGCTTTGCGGTTAGTTTCAAAATTTTCTAAAATAGTTTCAATCTTATTGAAATCAAGCGAATTATTTTCAAGTATATTCGCCATTGAAGAAAGAGTGTTTTTAATTGACATGTTGCTTGCTTCAATGTTCATTAATCGGATCTCCATATTTTCAAAGTAGGCACTGCAGCAAACATCAATATCTTTTTCCATGAAAACAGCGCTAAGTGCAGGTTTTGCACAATCAAGACAAAACCAAAAATTGTCGTTTCGCTCGTTTAACATTTCAACTACATTGACATCCAAGTTACAACATTTGCTACAAAAGAAGTTTGAGCAACGAGTACAATGTCTAAAATGTAACAGATTTCCTTGCATAAAACAATTTTCATTAGAACATTTTGTTGTTAGATTTCAATATTTATTGAATCGATCAGGTCTTTTTAAGTTTCTGTCATATGAAGATTTTCATAATGCCATATCGTTATGGATATTGTAACAATGAAATGACAAAAGTTAACGTGTAGTAATACAGAAGTGTTTCAGATATACTTCTCCTAAAAAGAACCACCTCGACCATCAAATGACCCACGTGGGAATTTAAGCTTTTGATTATCTGAAACAGGGTACACACTTCCAAATTCTACAAAAACTGATGCAAGGTAGAAACAAACAAAATACAAAAAAAACAAACAAACAAAGTAGATGATAATAAGTTAAAAGTTAAAGTTTTATATATTTACAGGGAGTTAAAATTAAAGTTAATAATAATAAGTATGTTATATATACAGAACAAAATAATTGTTTTTCAAAATAAAAGAGACAAAAACTGAAATAGAAGCTGTTTGAGTTTTAATTTTAATATTTTATTATGGACAAGAAGAGAAGTAGTGAGTTTTTTCAATATACTACGTCTACCTATTAGTTTTAATTAGTTTATAGCAAAATCAAAAATATTTAATTGTGCAAATTGTTTTGCTGCTGAGTTAAATAGGAAAACTGTTTTTAATTCCGTGGAAAACAATTATCTTGTAGAAAACAAGTAGAAAGTTGTTTGGAGAATTTACACTTTGCACTTTCATTGCTTGTAAAGTTCGCATCATGAGCGAAGCGAATTCTTCAGCTCCTCCACTTTTTTTTCACTCCGCCGGACCTGTTTCATCCTTTAAAATATTTGCTGCAGCTTTCTTTCCGATCTTGTAAATATCTGCTAGTTTCCTACATCCAAGTTTTGGATTTTTTTGGCAAAATCCAAAAACTTAATCTTTTCATCTAAAATTTTCTTTGCTAGTTTACCAGCAAGCTGTTGCTTCGACAGTTTCGACATTGCCATGTTGAATTATGTCTCTTTTCAAAATGACGCTTGAATTCTTTTCACTTCAAAACAAAACAATAGAACTTTCGTAGCACACTGCAATGTCTTCAGACACAAACATGTCTGCCGGTGCTAGGAAATTTACCACCTGGGAAATTCCAACCCGGCAATTTCCCACCCGGCAAATTCCCACCTGGTGAGTTCCCAAACTGGTAATTTTCCACCCAGTGAATTCTCACCCGGAAGTTTCCCACCTTGTATGTCCCCACCCGGTATGTTCCCACCCAGTTATTTTCCACTTCTTTACACCCGGCTCCTCACAACTGGGAGATGCGTTTTACATTTTGCATTCCATCCATATTGAACTCTATGGTAGCTACGATGTGGAAAAAAGGCATAAATAAGGACTGGTGTTTGAATATCTTAAAGTGAAAAAATAACTTGCTACAATACTAAACGAATAGATAGGTGCTTAACAAAATGAATTAACAGAAGGCAATATTGGGAACGTAAAAAACACTTCTTGTTTTGTAATAAATGAGGAAAAAAGTAACAAAAAATGTACCATAGTACATGATCTCAATTTCAAAAAGGGGAGGACGTTGTGGTGTATTTCTTCTGCTCGTTGGAAGCGACCAACGTATGTATCTTCAAAATACTCAAGCAGATGCAACTGCATTGAAGGTGTTCCGAATATGATTGGCCAATTCATCAAACCGTTCACTGCAGCTGGTGGTAAAAATGCTAGTACACAGATCATTCGTAGATGGAGTGCAAACTCTTCGTCATTGTTATACCTTCCCTGCAACCCAAGAGATTGGATGTGTTTTCACACATTTGAGCATAGATGGTAGAAACAGCCCTTTTGGTTATTTACTTGTCGAATTGCATTAATCGCATTTATTTCAAACGATTTGATATATAAACGCCGAAATATAGAGGCGATAAAAAGAGACAAAATCGTTTGATGTAGTGGTTGTGTGTTGAGTTCAAGAATACGTCACCAGTATTGCTGTACATGCCCGACGAGAGGGGGGGCAGGGGGGTACGCTGCCCAGGGGCCCGGATCAAAAGTGGGGCCCGGCGTTTTTTTATTTATATTTTGAAATTGATTTGACATGGGCTAACCTGGAGATCCAGTTTATGAGTGCTTGCCTCCTACCCCACGACTGCAAAGGTAAATTTTTAAAAAGTATAGAGGGCTTTTTTGTAAGCTTGTAAGTGTAAAAACTTTAAAAACGTCACTTATTTCCTACTGGTGAGAGTAAAACAATTTTATTGTTAACTTTCGATCAACATATGAATCTGTTTATTTTTTATGTACATAGCTCAATATTATATTATTACAATTAATTTAAAACACACGTCAGTAAATCGCTAAAGCATTGCAGTCTCATATTTATTTTGCGTCATCCGAGTGGGTTTTACGACCTTATTGATACGGTTTTTCAAGCTTATATTGATAATCCTTTTCACCTTTATTGAACATAGCATCACCGTATGCTTAAAGATCTAAATAAAATAAAACAAAGATCGGATAAAAAGAATTTAAATATGTTTATAATACCATAAAAATACATTTATATAACACCAGGGCCCGGAGACGGCTGGAATTTTTTAGGCACCCGCTGGAAAGATCTTGTTGATAATAATAAAACTATTAACAATAAACACATTTAAAAATGATTAGGAAAAAAGCTTTAGGAAAATTCGTGCTACTATCAAAAATTCAAAACAAGGAAGGTCTCCGCTCATAAAAACTGCTGAATTTCTGGCAACATTGTTTGGCTACTTAACCAGCGTTGCTCCTATTAGTTTTTCCAGCAACTGCGAGCACTACAGAAGTTTAGAGTAATTTTAACTGATCTGCAGAGCAGAAGTGAGGTTGTGTAAGTCTTAATCATACTTTTGTATTCGGTTATGTACTTAATCACAATTAAACATGGATTAAGTAAATAAGTTAGGCCTAATCAGTTGTAAAATGTGAACTAAGTACCTAAATACGGAGTAAAGTTGTTCACCAGGAGCCATGACCTAATTAAAAAGCTTAGCCTACCTGTTCTTCCGGTGAATAAGGTTAAACGAAAACTACTGCACTTTAAACAGCCAATTTATTACATCTAACGTTTGCAGATCAGTAGGCTATAATCAACGTCCTCACAGATTGGAATGATATATGAAAAGGCAACTAAACAAATTATTTGATAAACAGAAGAAAAGATTACGAGATAGTTACAGCAGAAAAGGTTCAATGGTGCAGTAAATTTCAACATTGCGATACAACTTTCACAATTGAGCGATTTTTGCTCCAAACCCAACGAGAATCAATCGGACCAAAGTCCGCAGCAGGCGGCGAAAATAATTAGATGTAATATGCTGACTGTTTTAAGCAGTATATTTTGTTCTACGTTTACCGCCGGAAAAACAGACAGTAATTAACTATGTATCTAAGTTGAGTGTGTCTTTAAGGCATAACAGATTTATAATATGTCATACTATTTTTTTAGCCTAAAGCATATCCACAGTGCAAATCTTGGAACATCACAGATATATCGCTATGGTAACTATTGCAAAATTTTCATTTTAAAACTCAGTAATTTGTTCCCAAATGTCTGTGTCCTCAGAATACTTCTAACGTTACCTTCACAGTTGCACATTCAGCACATTGACACGGGTAAAAAATGTGTTGAGATCGACCATGTGTCAAAGAAGACTAACAAGTAAGTTTAGGATCCTTGCAGTTGAAGCCCCCTTAAGCTAAGACTCTCTATTTTCAAAATATTATAGATTCATTTGGAAGCCGCAATGCCCGTTAAGCACCTCTAAAATAAGCTTGGTATTTCTTTGAAATAAATTGTTTGTTAATAATTGTTTTTTAAAAAGGCTTTTCTTTCAATATAACACATATCTATTGTATTTACTATATTCACTTTTTTATACTATTTACATGTGTGTGTGTATATATATTTATATATAAGCACAAAGGGCCCAGGAGCTTGTGTGCCCCGGGGCCCGTGCTGGCTCTCGACGCCCCTGTTGCTCGCTTTTTAGCGCGTTTGGAACTTCTAGTCCCAATGTCGTAATGTGCGAAACACTCTTTGGTAAGATAGTAACATTTTAAAAATATTGATCATAAGATGTGTCATTCAATTTTGGCAAAATTCTTTCAAGACTAATGAAAAGTTAGTGATCTATGTGCAGTTTTACGACCTATATTTATCACCTACCAAATATATCTTGATCGGTGCAATGTCATTTTTAAGTCTTGTCATTGTGTAATTATTTTTAAAGTTTGGTTGCCAACCTTGGATTGAGTGCTACCACAGAGAGACACTCGCGCCAAATATTATGAATTTGATGATTAACAGCCTTGTCAATCGGCTGTTGCAACACTAAATTCGCCAATGACCGTCTCTGAGCTCGGTTAGTGTGAATGAAAGACAGCTAATTGATTTATTTTATAAAATAATTTATGAAATATTGATGAATTAATGATTACCGTATTTCCTCTTATTAGCGCCCCCGGCGCTTATTTAAAAACTGACTCAAAAAGTGCGGCGCTTATAAGAGGGCGGCGCTTATAAAATAACTTTCAAAATGGTATAGAAATAAATTTTATTTAATGGAATTTTCTCGCTCTTCAAAAACAATAAAACAAAAGAATCAGTAATGTTTTTATATTACAAAATGTCAATAAAATCATCCTCGTCATCGGAGATATCCACCAAAAGAAATTCTTCAATATTTTCATCAGCGTTCACAAACGGATTTTCCGTTAAAGAAGGATCACCCCAAACCGTCACTTGTTGCCTCAATAACTCAGCGCCAGCTGCACATGGTGATCCTTCTTTGAAGCAATGAATCAAATTATCCTCGCTTCCATCAACTGCCAGATCCAATGCGCACACCTTGAACGATTTTCTAATGAGATCTTCAGGTAGTGCAGCCCAAGATTCGAGAACCCATTCAACAATTTTCCGTCTTGTGGGAGGCTTTGGATTTCCAGCTGCTGTAAACTCGTGTATTCCATTACTCAACCATTCATCATATAATTCGGTAAACTTAACTTTGAAAGGTTTGTTCCAAGATACATCAAGGGCTTGCAAATATTTTGTACAACCTCCTGGCATAATTATCAAAACAACTTTGCTATCTTTCAATTGCTTCTTAACAGAGTCCATTAAGTGACATTGAAATTTTTTGCTTTCTCGGAAAATAAAAGATCGGCTGAGACCTTGGATCGTGAAATGAAGAAATGAAAATAACTATTGACTTATTTCAAACTTACGTACGAGCCTGAGTTTGTGAAAATTATGAAATTTCCCTGGTTTATGAAAGATAAAAAATAATTTAGAAGCTAAAAAAAACGTATTGTATTGTATAACTATCCTTCTGTATGGGTTACTGCTCTTATTCTAATTAGCGCCGCTTTTCTAGGTGCGGCGCTAATTAGAGGGCGGCGGTAATAACATAATTTTGCTCCAAGGTGCGGCGCTTATTAGAGGGCGGCGCAAGTATGAGGCCCGGCACTAATAAGAGGAAATACTTTTAATCATTTGAATAGCAAGCGATTATCTTTTACTAAGTAGAAAGGCTAGAAACAATAAAACCTTAAGAATTACCTAAATGAAATTCACGAATAGAAGTAGTGAACAGTTTAACATGTATATTCGAGGTCAAACTGACATCTTACTGCTTCCTTACTGCTTCCTTACGTGCGCCATATTGAATAACTACAGAAGAATCGGTGATGATCATCTGATAATTTATTGTTGATAGAGGCATTAAGATCAATTTCTACAAGCATGACGTCAAAAGATACACCAAGTTTGTCTTGTCTTGAAATTAAACTTAATTAAATTAAGTTGCCATTTTTATCGATTATAAAAAAGAAAGAAAGACCTAACCAAAACCTCATTTTAAATATCAAAACTCGACGGATAATGGTTTTGAAAAGTTTGAATTGCATAGCTACATAGATAAGTTCATCAAATGTTCTAAAAAATCTGTTCAAATAGTGGAGAAATGAATTCTCCTATCTTTTCAGATCTGCTGTCTAGTATCCTCGACGATTATAGCAATTCACTCCGAACAATGACTTACGTAACGGACAATTGTTCAGTGCATGCCGCCGAATGATGATATAAACGTGGTTTTATTAGAATTGATGTAAAACAAATACATAAAGATATTGTTTTATAAAACGGAAAGTTAACAACATCCATTAAAAAGTGATTTTCAAATCATTCATCTGTAATGGGTTTTATAATTGTGCTTTACATTCTGAAATTTATATTTTCAAAAAATCAGGAAAACAACGGTATGAAGTAGCTTTTAGAGCTAAACACCATGAGTTATATCCTTCGGGCATAAAAACCTTGGGGTACTGATGATAAAGATCTTTTTGCTTTTCCACCTATCTTTCGACGTGCAATTAACATGAATCTAACCTTCGTTGATTGATCAGCCAGTTATCATTTTAGCTCTGCCTCGTTGACGTCAAAATGTAAACATTCGTTAATCTTTATTGATAAACGTTCATCGTTAGTGCCTTTGAATCGTGGCACGTTCATCTCCTATACGCCTTTTGTATTTCGACATTCCCGTCTGAAAATCGAAACAATGGTCTTTAATACGCCGTTCGAAAACATTTAATTAGTTTCTAAGTGGCCTGTATTTACCAGGATGAAACCATTAGACGAAACTCGCATATGTTGTTGGGTTCTAACCTATTATCATAAATTTACACTATGTACTCGGAGCTTTAAAAATAGAGCAATTGTTTAAAGGATTTTGTGGTGTTGCAATATGTCCTTGTAGATGGAGACAGTGTCCTCCAGCTTGTTGTTCCTCTCTTGTAGATTCTGTATCGTAAATTTCAAGCCGACGTTCTCGCTTATCAAGCTCTCGCATTTGCGGTTGATTTCAATTTCTTTGTCTCGGCGTTGCTCCCGTGATCTTTTCGCGGCCTCGTTGTTCCGCTGCCGTCTCTCCCAGTAAATGCCGTCTTTTTTCGTTTCCTCGACAAACCGTCGTTTAGATTTTCGTATCATCGGCTGCGGTCGGTATTGGTACTCGGCTTTTTTCGTTTCGCCGTCGCTCGACGAGAACGATTTTTCCGACACTATAACGGAAACGGGAGCACCGTTTTCGCAGCTGTTCGCTCTCGAAAGCTGATTCGAGCTTTCGGAAAGAAAAACACTATGGTCGTCAAGTGGTTTTTTCATGTTCACAGGAATATGGAATAAAGTGCGAGGGGAAAACTCCGTTGAGGGATGCAGTAGCGATAGACCTTTGTCCATTACAGACGCAACGTAGAGTGTTTCTTACACCTAAAAACGTAATAAATCAATTCACTCTACAAAATCACAAATCGAAGTGCGCGATCTGCAGGTTATATTGAACAAATCTGGACTATAACTCCCACGTTTCACAACGCTATTTTCACGGCTTTGAATCGAGCATCCCATTTGCCATTTGAATCGTCCATTACATAACAAAACAGCGTTTCTCTGTTTGAAAGAGCGCACTTTAGTCGGTTAATCTTATGTAACTTCTCTTTGTGAGAAAATTCAATTTTAACACGCTTAGTTCCCATAAAAAAGGTTTAATCTTTATTAAAAAATATGCAACTCGAATGGTTGTTAGAATCGTCCACACTTTCTCTATGTCATAAAACGAATCAAATATACAGGTGCTTAACTGGTACACGAAACAACATTTTCGAATCATTAATTAGACCCCATTAACTTTTAAAAAGCTCCTATATTAGACTCCTTTGAATTCTATTTAGCAGACACTCAGTCAATTGCTCAAAGTAAAGAAAACTCTCATGTTATGTTTTATCATAATTCAGTAAGAAGAAGAGTCCATCTAAAGGGCGATTGAAAACATCTTACCGTGGCTTCCCTTAAAGCGACTGTAATGTGTATACGATGTGACAAAGATGCGAATTAAATTGCTTTTGAGTAATCAGAAAAAGAACATTGTTCTGTAATGAAATCATTAAACACTCATAGTAACGCGATTAGAATGTGATATAACCTATTATGTAGGCTTGATCTAGCTTACGTAATGCAATTGTAAAAGTTGTTTAGGAAATCAGGTATGCACTTCCAACTTTGTTCCCAGTTTCACTCATTCATTCAACTGTTAACTTAATTGAAAATTAGTCAACATTTTTTAAAATTTTTGTTTGTTTCTGTTTCAGTTGTCGATGCCATGTTTTTGATGACGATGTTAATTCAAAGTTCTTTTTGCCTCGCTTCTCTGCCTCGCCTCTCTGCGAATGCTGTCTCTTGACGATAAGGACGATCAATGCAATAAAAGCGGAAGTTTATTTAAACATAAAACCCCACATCAAGCAAGTAATAAAACATTAAATTGATTCTATAGATATACATGACATATAAAAATAACAACCATTTTTTATTATTTAAGGCAAAATATTTTCAGATAGTTTACAAAGACCTGGCCAATTACATAGAACTGCCCAATTACATGACCTGCCAAATCCGCGGGCCTGTGCATAGAGAAAGTTTTGAAATGTAGGAAGGTTGGCCATTCCAGTTCCATCAGAGCACATATGGGACTAACAATGAAATAGTCTCTTTCAAAGAAGCGGTGTTATTCACAAACAGTGTATCAAGGTAAAGCCCTCCATTGCTTCTTCCTGTAGGCTTGGAACGCCATTCAACTGCATAAAAACTCGACCATTCGGGTTCAAACCGGAAGGTGGGGGATATCACTAACATGCGATACGGCGATACGTTCTTTTTGGGCTTTGACAGACACGGGACGTGTCCTTAAAGGCATTTATACGACAATGAACTGCACTCATCTCAATCTAAAACCGATTATCTCTAAGTTAGTTAGTTCATTCATTCAATTTGCACCAATGCAGAAAGATATCATATTGTTGGTAAAAGCAATATCATGGTTATAGTTTATTGTTGTTCCAAAATGACTTCATTTGCTGATCGTAACAACACAGAGTTCAAATTAAGAACAAAAAAGAGAATTTTAGCTCAAATCTGTAGAAAAAAGAGCATCGAGGCTAAACAAACTGCTTTGAGTTCTTAGAAAAATAATACACTTTAGGTTAGAACTCAACTGTAAACAATTTTTAACGATTTCAGTTTCTGAAAGATTATCTTTCTGCTGGAGGTTCTATACTAAATAACTGATATCTTATCATCTCTCTCTATATTACATATTACGGTAATTGCTCTTGCTTGTGCTTAAGCCTCCTTCTGGTTAACCCTTTCCACCGATTAAGCTTGACATCGGGGTTTGTCTCTACTCTGGGGGAAAGGGCGATCTTTGTGAGGCATTGCATCATTTTGACGTCATTGTATCATTTGATGACATCATACCATTATTACGGAAAAACCATCCAGTTAGAGAGTGCACGTGGTCTTTATTAGTCGGGCATTCCGTATACGTCCTTAAGCTGAATTAGTTGGCCACAATTTAACTTTTTTTGTAAAATATATTTGTTGTTTTTTTCTTGATATGCAACGACTATCTTTACCGATAAAATAAAACTCTGATAAGAAACACAACATTTTTAATCTAAAAAAGACATTTTGACATATTTATCATGATATCTATTATTTTTTTGACGTGCTCCTTTTTATCGCTAGATATAGATTCGACATTTGCTTTCAACACAAGCCAAAGCAATTGGAACACTACTCATACCAGGTACAAAATAAATACATAGAACTTGTTGAAGGGCAATCCAGAGTTTTTCATCCAGAAACATTTGTAACGTTGGTGAAAGACCAAGAGAAGATCCTACCGAATATGGATGGCCCTAATGTCCTTTGAAGATAACAAACAGAATAATGTTAAGAATCCTCAAGGGAAGATTTCATTAGTTTATATAAATAAATTTTTAAGGTCAAAATAATAAATTTTCAGCTTTTATGTATTTATGATTGTTATTATTATCATAAGGTCTGGTTTTTTAGGCACCTTTAATAAACCTCTCACAAATTGAAATTTACAATAAATTATTGATTTCATAAACTGAAAACAACTATTAGTTTACATTCAAGAGAACAATTTATTAAACATTATTAATTATTATTATTATTAATTTAAGTAAGAAATTGTATATATATATATCGTATGTAAATTTTGGTAAAATAATAATAAAAAGGTTGTATGTATTTATCAGGTTTTAAACAAATAAATCGAAATTCTGTTAATTCAATAAATCGAAAAGCAATGCTAGATAATTTACCATAATGGCGCCATAATAATATTATTCATATTCTACCTGGTGTTTGTTCAAGGTAGTAAAGAATGGTACTACACAAGGTGATTCATACGTAATGCCCATGTACTCAATTGGAGTAACTTCCCAGGTATAATAAATGACATCATTAAACAGGTAACTTTTGCAGACGATCCAAGTGGCGCAGGTACCATCGAACATTTGAAATTGGGATGGGATAGTATTGAAAACGTTGGTCCATTTCCCGGCTATTTCCCCAAGACAGACAAGTTTGGTTAGCAGTAAAACCAGAACATTTTGATCAAGCATGTCAAATGTTTTCAACTCAAAATTACCGTCGGGTATATTTTGGGCGGTTATATAGGTATTAAAGAGGGCGACAAAAACAAACATTTACAAAGTAAAATTGACATGTGGATAAAACAAAACAAAAATAATCCGAAATTGCAAATTTTGAACAACGAGCAGCCTACACAGGTTTTGCATCAAAATTTTAACCTCTCACAACGAAGCATTGAACATTCCCTTGGAAAATTATCTCACACAATTGACTGTAAATTTATTCGAGTTTTAACGGAGAACCATCAACTGTCTGAACGCGAACGAATGCTTTCATCTCTCCCTGTTATGTTTGGTGGACTAGGAATTCGAGTAATTTCAAAAATTTGCAAACGGGAACATCAACATTCGAAAATAGTATTATAAATCAGCGAAATGTTTTTATTGAATAATATTGATGAAAAGAAAGTACGAACGGAACTGTCTAAGAAAAGAAACAATAACTGCATCAAATTGTTGGAAGTTCTAAAAGTTGAAATGTTGAGCGATAAAAAGCAAGCAAATGAAAATGAAATCATCTTGGTTTACATCCCTTCCATTAGACAGCAAGAACCTTGCTTTAAGCAAGTGTAAACTTTTATGCTATTTCGTTACGACATCGATAGTGACATTCATTTAGAACAGAACTCCCTCTTCAACCTCTCACCGGAGAAAATCTACCGAGTGGAAGTAACACAGAATCCCTTGGAATATATTCAATAACGTGTATAGCTCACACTGGTACTTCTTCAAAATTCTTTGTGATACACATCAGCAATAAAATTGTTATACAGTGGAATCTCCCTAAAGCGGACACGGTATAAAGCGGACACCTCTATAAGGCAGACAGTGGCGCTTGGAACGGATGGATCTTAGGTTAAACCCTTATAACAGTCATCTCTATAAAGCAGACACTCCATAAAGCGGACAATTTTTTTTGCACGAAATGAAATTTTTCACTATATACGCTCTCTATAAAGCGGACACTGCAAAAATAACATGATGACAAAAATTATTTATCAATTTTTTTTCTTTGATTGGCGACAATGGGTCAGAGAAGACAGTATTAATGCGATTCAGAATTCAGGAATTGCAAGTGATCAGGTCGAAGAGATTTCCGATGATGACGACGGGAGCAATGAGGAGTTGGAACAAGAAAGCATGGGTTTCAAAGAGATAATCGCAATGCTTGACAAAATGAAGCGATGCCCTGTCTTTGACGGTGATATGTTGTCTACGATCGCGAAAAGGATTTAGGACCTTCAACTGAAGAACCGAAAACAATCTTCAATTAAAGCATATTTTAACAAAAGCTTGTAAATATTTTTGAGTCAATTCTTTGCCAAAGAATACTTTATTATACATGTACAAGTACCTAGTCTCTCATTTACAATCCTCGTAAAGAAAAGTATGAAAAACTTTTTTTGGTCAAAATTACGTCCAAAACTGAATTTTGGTCATATCTCTATAAAACGGACATCTCTATAAAGCGGACAATTTTTTTTTTGCACCGATGGTGTCCGCTTTAGGGAGATTCCACTGTATACAACTATTCGTTGGAGAATTTCGGAGAATGGCTGTAAAAAGCTAGAGAGGTGGGTAACATTACAGAAGCTTTTATCCGTGCCCAGACGTGCCCGGTGTTGTAAAAGATACCTTGTTTTGAGAACGACAATATCTTTGCACTTTTTCATTATAGTAGCATAACCAGCAAGGAACTAAAATAATTAATTCCAAACTCAAAAATATTTTTTAAACATTATCGGAGTGAAAAAAAATCCTTTTATTTCTTGCACCATGGTGTTAGTTCCAGCAATAAAAGGTTTTTCTTTCTAACGATTGGTCAGCTTGTTGGAATGTTGCTTGAGAATATTCGAAGGCACAGCGGTTGTCAAGGAAACGCATTGATTCAATCGCTTTACATTCCCTTTTGCAATATGACTTTACAGTGACAAGGTAAACAATTTTCGCGAAAAAAAATTTGCAAAATTACCTGGTTTTCAACGTATCCAATGCAATTGGTTAACTCCTACAATATGGAAATGTTATATTCGCTTTACTTAACGATAACTTCAATGAAAATGTCCAACATCTGTTTCCTGCTAGGAAATTCATTGTAGTAAATGGATAGGCATCGAATTTAAGACCCATAATTGATGCTGAACCAAATTCAGCAATATTCAATGTCATTCCAAAGTAGGACGAATATTCGGTAGTACAGCGTACAGTTATATATATATATATAAGCCTACTCATCACTTTGCTGTGCACCAGAACACCGGTTTAATTCTATCGTTTATACAAACGAACTGTCATGGTTATTAAGCTGTTTTTGATATAGCGCATGTGTATGATATAGGCTTTAGGACGGGTTTTATACAGCCAGAGTCCGATGGACTTTTCTAGCAATATAAATGCAAATTAACGTTACTGATGCTTCTTTTCAAAGGTTTTATATAGTAGTATATGCCTCTACCTCAAGATTTAAAATCTTCTGATATTGAGAAAGATTCTACAAATACAAAAGGTCCCCCTTTTAATAAACTTGCCGGTCTTACAAAAAAATAGCGATGGAAACATGGCGAAATTGTTTACTATCTCATCGATGGTTGTTTTTTCCTGTATCGTTGTGCTCCTCCGTAGGTACAAAATGAGCTTTAGCTTGCTTAAAGAACGCTCTCCTCAGAAGCTGTTGCCGGCAATACGAAGAACTTTTGTTCTTTGTTTTTGCTATTGATGTGTTCTTTAAATTGTTTATTTTCGTGTTATAAACTTTCTTTCCTGTGATATTGATCCACAAGTTTGCTTTAAATTAATATAAAATTAATTAATTGCAATATATTATATATATATTCACTGCCTATTAGAACATACAGATTTAACAAAAAATATTCTTTTGCAGGGCCCCATCTTTAATATGTTCGCCATTAAGAAATGGAAATTATTTAGCAGCGATGCAAAACCAACTATTTTCTATTTATAAAAATATTTATACGCCGTTAGATAACTAAACAAGCAAATTTAAAAAGGTAATATAGCTTCTTAACCTGTCTGAAACCTGTACCCGGTAGGATAGGTAAGGTAAACACACTCGCCCCGACAATAAAACTTACGCGTTTCATTCCCTTAAAATGCATAGTGGAAAACCAATTTATAGGTCCCACTCGGACAGACGCAATGATCACAATTGTTCATTTGTCTCGCTTACAAAGAAGCATCTTTTATGAAACCATATATTCAACAGCGATAGGATACAACTGTGACTAGGAAAAATTACACACAAGTTTTACAATGAGTATGACGATTTTCGTTATAATTAGCCAGTACATTGATCAGCATTAAGTGGGCTATATTTCTAACACAAGAAAGCCACGGAAATATTACGGGTAGTGACTATTATTATCAATATATATATATATTTAATCATTAATATAACAAACATTTAATTATAATAAAGACAAAGACAATGCAACAACCAATAAAAAATCAAACTTGTTTCCAGCCTTTTCTTGTTTTCAAATAATTTGAAACTTTAGAAATGCTGTAAAATTAACACACACGTATAAAACCAAACAAACAACACAGAGAGAGAAAATGCGGGAAAAAAACACAAGCAAGGAGCAACGAAGCATTTCAGCTCACATTAACGACGCCACTATCGCCAGTATCAATGTCACTACAAGGCTCGCTGTAAATGAATAGAATATAAGCTTTCTGGTGATTTGGTTTAATTTACTTCGCTGAGGTATAAAGTTGAGTGTGGTACTTCCAGAGACTTTTAAAAGTGTTTCCATCTCTCTCTCAACACTAACCTCAGAAATATGATATCACTTCACTGAGGTGTAAAGTTGAGTGTGGTACTTCCAGAGACTTTTAAAAGTGTTTCCATCTCTCTCTCTCAACACTAACCTCAGAAATATGATATCACTTCATTGAGGTATAAAGTTGAGTGTGGTACTTCCAGAGACTTTTAAAAGTGTTTCCATCTCTCTCTCTCAACACTAACCTCAGAAATATGATATCACTTCATTGAGGTATAAAGTTGAGTGTGGTACTTCCAGAGACTGTTAAAAGTGTTTCCATCTCTCTCTCAACCCTAACCTCAGAAATATGATATCACTTCACTGAGGTATAAAGTTGAGTGTGGTACTTCCAGAGACTGTTAAAAGTGTTTCCATCTCTCTCTCAACCCTAACCTCAGAAATATGATATCACTTCACTGAGGTATAAAGTTGAGTGTGGTACTTCCAGAGACTGTTAAAAGTGTTTCCATCTCTCTCTCAACCCTAACCTCAGAAATATGATATCACTTCACTGAGGTATAAAGTTGAGTGTGGTACTTCCAGAGACTTTTAAAAGTGTTTCCATCTCTCTCTCAACCCTAACCTCAGAAATATGATATCACTGCACTGAGGTATAAAGTTGAGTGTGGTACTTCCAGAGACTGTTAAAAGTGTTTCCATCTCTCTCTGAACACTAACCTCAGAAATATGATATCACTTCACTGAGGTGTAAAGTTGATTGTGGTACTTCCAGAGACTGTTAAAAGTGTTTCCATCTCTCTCTGAACACTAACCTCAGAAATATGATATCACTGCACTGAGGTATAAAGTTGAGTGTGGTACTTCCAGAGACTGTTAAAAGTGTTTCCATCTCTCTCTGAACACTAACCTCAGAAATATGATATCACTTCACTGAGGTGTAAAGTTGAGTGTGGTACTTCCAGAGACTGTTAAAAGTGTTTCCATCTCTCTCTGAACACTAACCTCAGAAATATGATATCACTGCACTGAGGTGTAAGGTATAAGAGTGTGGTACTTAAAAGATTTTAAAATTCTTTCACTCTTATCTCAATAAGACTCTGAAATATAATTAAAAATGACATCGCAATTTTCATAAATTGAAATTTCTTATTACCTGTATTTGCAACAGCACTATCAGGAGTAGTCGCGGGGGTAGTTGTTGGCTTGGTGGTTGTTGTGGGGGCAGTTGTGGTTGTTGAAGTGTTCGTTGTAGTGGTCGTTGTAGTGGTTGTTGGAGTGGTTGATGGAGTGGTCGTTGTAGTGGTCGTTGTTGTTGTAGTGGTTGTAGCAGCTAAAAAAACAACAGCAGAGTTAAAGCTGCACTGTTACCCCCACACACCAATCTGCTGACTCAGCTCATATGTAACGACAATGTCATTTCATAGCATAGAATTATCCTATAACTCGATTCTGTAATAGGCATTAAAAATCGTTTTTAAAAATGAAAAAAACATGAATCTTGACCACAATAATATCCTTTCGAAGTAACGACAGCTGAGAGCATCTCCCAATTTTATTTTTTTTTTAATTAATAATGCGGGAACTTGCTCAAGACTGTATTCGTGAAATGCTGTACTTTGAAAAGACCGTCCAACCAATCCTTGCAAGGGATAATAATGGACTTTAAACCAATAATAACGACAGAATGATTTGCTTAAGATTCCATTTTTAAAAATAATAAATCACATATAATAAATAAATAATAAATCATATATAATAATATATAATGAACATGAAATGTTTGATAAACAAAAATCACAACCACTGCAACGAAACTCGAAATGGCTGTTACTAAGCAACTTACGCATATCTGGATTGTAAGACCACACTATGCCATTATCGGTAAAAGCTCTCCTTACACCATGATATACCGGTAGTTTCTCTAAATACAAGCCAAATTTCAAGCATATACCATATATAAAGCATATTAAAAAATACTGGTTAATATTGTTTTTAATGGCATCTGATGAAGACCTACACTAAGCAGGTCGAAATATAACTATCTCTATAACTATATAAAATGTAGGAATTTGTTTTAAACAAATAAATAATAATTAATAATTATGATAAACATGTAAATTATCAAATTTTAAAAATAAAAGTTTTTAAGAATGTAAACTAATGGTGCTTTTCATGCTCTGCTCTACTAGGACAGTTCACAATACAAAGATACCAAATTTCTGAATTTTACTCGTTGGGCCATCCATTACACAATCACAACAAGAATCAAGAGCCGTTTTCACCACACGTCTTGTGCATAAGTATAATTTCCTTTCAAAAAAATGACCTTGGATATATTTCATACATGAATTTTTTTAATTGTAAAAGCTGTTTTGTTATTTTCTAAATGAAGTCTGACTCGTAAAAGTTAAAAACTTTCTATGTACAGGCTGGAAAATTGCAAGAGTGAAAAAGAGTGTTTATTGGATGTTTACCGATATTTTAGAAGAAATGAAAAACGGTTGATTTCGGTGGATTTGTCATATTTAGGCACTATTTAACTGAGTTAGTTCAACCAAGTAACTGCATAATAAAGATGTCACATGATCTCTGTGTACGAATTTTCACAAACATTTGAGATTGTTGATAACGAATACAAACCCTTGCATGCCCGGACAAGTCTACAAAGTAGGATGAATACGAAAAACACAGTTTTAACATACGCTGAGAAATGGTGCCGCCGGTGGCAATCGCTTGTGTGTATATCGGTTTTGAGAGATTGAACAGATATTGCGACATCGATGGGTCAACATCTAACGCTCGTCGAAACCTTCAAAAAGCAAGAAAACGCTGGAAAATTTCATTTTCCCTGATGCCTAGAAATTATGGCAGTAATGGCGTTCGGTTCTTAACCGAAAGGTTCTGGGTTCGAGACCATGCTATCACAAAGTTGTTTAGTGAGCGGTTATAAATAAACAACGCTGTATTTCATCAAAAATAACCGTAGCACAAATGGGAGCAATTAAATACACTAAAACTCTGGGTCGAGGTCTTCATGATAATGCTTAATGAGCGTTCTGGAAGCCTTGTTAAAAACAAACAAATCAAACTAACAATTTATTATATTTTCTTGTGATGTTCTAAAAGTCATCCACCAGCGCGCAGGCAATACGAGGAATAAATCATTGCATGCATCACACACCAATCAAACCAGTCTGCTGAATAAAAAACCAATACTTACTTGCATGTCATAATGCTTTCTCCATCCACATCAGTCCTTTTTGTGAACAACAAACGCACTGCAGTAACCTGAAAGTTTCAAATAAAGTTCTAACAAAAGGTTTTCATAACACAAGTATTAAGGTGAATCGACAAGTGACATGCCTTTTAAAAATGGTGATATTTCATTCAAAGGCCGTAAGACAAAATAATAATAATAAATGTATTTATTATTACACTAGCAATAAGACCCGAGTGCAAAGTGCACTCATTACCCCATGACAAAGAAAACTGTGAATTTGTCGTATCAATATAATATATGTGTTGTGACAATAATATATATATATTATAATGTTTGTATTATTGTGTATAATATTTAAACTATTTAAAAATCAGTGCCAAGAATGTTTTCTCTCTGCTTAAATTAGGCCTCTTTTGTAAACCGAGGCAACACCATTTGTTGAACACTGGAAGAGTACTATCATATTTTCCATCACCCCCATTTTAGTGAGGCAGGAGGAGAAAGAAGTTTCATAATATTATAACGCAATTATTATATATAGATAAGCTAGATCTCAGACTTCCGGACAAAGAAAGCGTATTTTTGAGCACTCCGTAAAAGTTCCACTACTTCAAGATGCAACTGATATTGCAATTTGATATCGAAAAAAGCACTTCAAACTGGTTGACTTCCCCTTAAAGATCAAGGTTTTTATTTGAATAAGCAGCAGTTTTGAGATACTTTGTATCTGCGATATGGAAAACCTACCTTCAAAGTGTATGTGGTTCAATACATACAATCGAGCATTGTTTATCACAAGCTTGTTTTATTTCAATACGCCATAATGAAATTATTGACCTAACAGCCAAACGTTTATCCAAGGATTGCAAGGATGTACAGGTTGAGCCTCAACTGGTAAAACTAACCGGTGAGATGTTCAGACACAAAACTGCAAACGGTGAAGATAAAGAAGAAGCACGCTTTTGAGAGGGTTCAGGACGAGTGGAAGTAAAGCGTTTTTTTGACATGAGGGTTTTCAACCCTTAGTTAAAACTTACACCCAAATAAAACTCTCTGATGCCCATCGTCAAAATGAGTTTGAAAAAAAGGAGAATGTATGTGTGAAGTTGAACATGGTACATTTAGTTCGGTAGTCCTTTCATAAGGCATGACTTACAAATGAAATGCATTTTACAAGAACTTGTGTGAAAAACTTGCAGATAAAAGCAACATTGATGTATCAACAATGTAATAATGTATACAATTTGTGTTAGAGCTAAAATTTATAGCTCTATTGTGCATTAGATGATCAAGATCACACAGACAATAAAATATGAATCAACAGCTTCCACGGATATCCTTCTATCCACTTAAGGATCTGACATTTAGGTTTTTTATTTTGATGAAATTTATTAAGTAACTGGAAAATAAGCGTGTTTCCTTATCAAGTCTTTGTTGTTTAAATGTAAATGAAATAAAATAGTTTTTAACTCATGGTAACAAAACAAAAAGATATATATATATTATTTCAATTCTTATGAAAACATATTTAATAAAATATTTAATCTTGTTTGTTGTGCAGTACATGCCATGTTCCAGAATTCAGAGTCCAAAAGGCACACGGTTATATTAGTTGGTTCGTTGGTGTATTTTTAAAAACAGGCAATTTAGATTTACTATCATTTAGTGAATTGGTTTAGCGCTGGTATCAAAAATGGTCTGGATACGCCATTGTTTAGCATAGATACACAATAAGTTGCTCAGTACGTTTTTATCTCAGCGGAATATGAAGATTAGGGTTTGTTATTGTGATGTGTTATTGCATGGTGTTGATGTTGCGTTATTGTAGCGCTGTGACGGTTGTGCTGCTACAGAAATCCTGTGCTGTAGTGAATTTTTGTGCTTCCCTAGCATATTGTGATGCATACAAGAGTTAGGGGATCTACACCCTGGAAAAAACAAAGTACACAGCCTCACACTCACACAAAGGATTGTATTAGTGCTCTGCACTATTTCCTTTATTGTTTTTTGTTGCAATTAACGATCGCACGCATTCTATTGTACATTGTATTGTGTTCTTTTTTACCATCGTTATTTTTGTTTTATATAGGTTTGGCACACCATACTAGTCTCTAGGGCATTACACGTTCCTTTTTCTGTGCGCGACACGTTTTTGCTCATTTGATTTTTGAAATGCAGTTGTGCAGTTGTGCATATGCATCAAAACATTTTGAAACACGTATTAGATACATTTTTCGTTACTCTACGTTGTTGTTTAACTCGTTTGTATTTCGCCTGGGTCATTTACGTGCTGCCGCTACTTGGGTGCTTTTAATTTAATTTTCAGTAAGTAGTTTTTATATTATCTTTGTATATAGTTTTGTGCGTCTTTAGTTCCATTGTTTCGTCTTATTTTGCTTGAATTTGATACGTTATATTTTAGACATTTTTAGTTTTTATATTTGTAATTTTTTGTTTAACTTTACTTTTGTAGCCTCTCTCTGCAAGAGCGTCAAATAAATTAGCATACCGGCAGTTACATATTGGTTACAACAAAAGATAGGGAAGCTGAGAAATAGAGAGACAGTATTGTCACACAAAACGATGGGTCAGCTAACAGCAAGTGAAATACTGTTTTTATGAACTGGAAAGCGTCCATCGCCTCTTCAAACATATTATTACCTACCAACTTACGTATTAAGTCTTAAATAAGAAACAAAATAATTATTGAATCTCACATCAAACAAATTGCTAAAACATAAATTTTGCAGTGAGAATAGTGAAGAATCAGGGGATACTGTTAAATATAAGTATTTTTAGGAAAGTTTATTACCTTGTTTGCGTCAATCCAATCAATATTCTTTGTATCAGCAGACTTAAAAACCCCAAATAGCACACTGCTAAGTCCATCATCAAGACAGTACGCTCCTTTCAAATTAGTCTGTAACAAATTATTTGCAAGGTATTAACATCAGAAGAAATCTTGTAGTTTAGGAAATATATGTTAAGTTGCAAAAAACTTCAAAGTGAAATTAGCTCCTTTAAAAAAGTCAAGATGTTTAAAATTATCAAAAGATAACATTGTCAAAACATTTTTTCTGTTGCTAACTAAAGAAGACTAAAAAACAAAGCTTTTAATGATAAACTTTGAAATTTCAGATTATGATTGTATATGGAAAAAATATGCTATTGAGTGCAGTAGTGCTTTTTTTTCTTTTTTTTTAGTAAGGAAAGGCAGACACAGGAGAGGCAGGGCCTGACTCAACAGTCCTGTGTATTGGAAAGAGAGATCAGTAAAAGAGACACATAGACTAAGTGAAAGGTAGACAAAGGAGTAGATGAGAAATAAGTGCAGAGGGCTGAAATCAGGATAAGAAATTTCCCTTAAGGTCTATGAAATAAATATTATAAATTATGAAAATAATGTAACTTTTATACCATTTTATGAACCGAAGCAGCAGGTACAGTACCAAAACCAACCCAATCGAGTTTAGTTGACATATGAAATTCAAGCAGCTTAGTTATAGGATCAAACCGGTACAGTGTTACAGCATCGCATGTCTTCCAATCTCTGCAACCTTTCGGGTAGGACAAACAATTCACTGTTTTTCCACAATCTGTAAAACTCTAAAAACAGACCAATGTTCTGTCATGAACAGATGGAATTATTTAGTAAATTTGAACAATAAACTTTTTTCTGCAAGCAAAAATAAGAGACATTTGAAGATAGGACGGGACGAGTGAGAAGTTTACACAACTGGATTATGTGTAAAAAACTGTTTATTTCGATAGCAACATTCGAATTCTCTATCGAAAGGAGTTTCATATTATTATTATGTGGTGACTACTGCAATGCTGGATGTTCTCCATCATACATAAAAAACAAAAGATTGGATGAAAACGTTCTTCGAAGATCAACCAAAATGATACGCGAACTAAACCACTACGGTTATGAAGAATGACTAGCCTGAGTCAAAATACCAAGCATGCATTGTTGTCGCTTTCGAGGTGACCTCAAAAAAAATTTTCTCAGCTTTTCAAGTGGTCTACAAATGCAGCCCAGAACTGTTCACAACGTCTGATAGCAGAATTTTCACGTGAGGAAACTTATTTGAACTGAAAAAGCAGTTCTGTCAGCTCGAAATCCAAAAACAGTTCCTGTGAAACACATCACCAAACAACATTGTCTGTTCAAAACCCTCTGCGAGTTCAAAAACAACATAGATTTGACTGTCTCAAAGTTATGTTTTATATATAATATATATATAACATTTGATAAAACCGTAATTTTATTCAAAGATGTTTAAGATTTTAATAGGTTGACAGGCAAACTTACTCCTGCTACAGATTCTATTATACACCTTTTTTATCATAAGCATAACGGCTATATAAGCATATTGAGGCTGAAATTATCAAAAAAAATTAAGCATGTACCTTGCCTCACGAATTTATGATGTAAAGAAATCTGATTGTCAATTTTTACAAGTGTCAAAGTTAAGGCTGGTGAAAAAAGGTAAGGCATAAACAAATGAAGAAAAACATAATTTGGAAGTATCAGTTAGTTAATAGTTCAGTTAAAGTGGTTCAAGAATCAATGCATCAATAAATTCAAATAGATTTTGTTCTACTTCTTTGTCATTTTTGTGACCACTTCAACAGGTGTTAACTTTTAAATGAAAATATAAGCATATATTGAGCATGAAATTGTTAAAATGTTAAGCATAAATGAGGCTGGAGCCGATTTCCCCTCATGCTTATGAAAAAAGGTGTCATAATAATAATAATGATGAACAAATTTCATTAATTCAACTCAAAACATTTAATTTGCTCTGTGCCTCGCATTTTGTGATTGTGAAGTGGAAAATTCAAGTATAGTTTGTTACAATATACAATGCAGACAATGTGGCTTCCTTCTCCCACTCCTGGTGTTTCAGACACACACTCCTACCTCATGCACGTAATATGAATGCTAATTTACTTGAGGGGGAAAGAGTGGCAAAGAAGTAGATCGTTTCAGTGATAAACAGACGAATTACATTTTGACTAGTTTAACGGTATTTTAATAATTTTTGTTCGTGAAAAAAAAAACCAATTTCTTATCAATAAACAAAACAGTGTTTTTAAAGGTCCATGTTTTTGTGACCAGCATATTATATTCAGGAGAGTGACAGGACACGCGATTGCTAATAGAATATGCCCGTATGCTACAGAATTCACCATTGTGATGACTAGATGTCAAGCAAAATACGTTTTAAATATGATTACTCAATGTTGATGATTTTCAAAGACTTTATTGTGCATTGAATAGTGTGCTATGACATGATGAACCCTCATAGCGTGCTATGAAATGACACATGCACACAGTAGTTAACGTTTTTAAGAAAAACTGTTAATCGGAAGAAAATATTTAAAATTCCAATAGATTAAATACAATAATAGCGCTATGGCAACATGTTACTTAAATAAAAACAAAAAAAGTTTGAAGCAGGAAATTAACATAAAATCTAACAGTAACAAAATAAATTGCGGCAGAACTAAATTAACTACGAACAACGTCCAAAGTCTCTGGAAAAAAGTCAAACTCGAATGAGCTGTCGTACATAAAAAAATACTCAACTTTTTGGAATTGTCATTTTCTATGCTTTGTATTTTTATTCCATGATTGTTTTTCTGTACTACATTGTATTCTATAGAGGACTCAACCCAGCAGTGACATCTTTTGCAATATTAATTGACCATAACTCAGGAGTATCAAAGTCCATATTGTTTTTAAAACTCCAAAAATTGGTCTTACGAACTAAATGTTACTGTTCCAGCAAAAAGTTTACAATGGAAGAAAACATCTATATAACATGAGTGACAAAGGTTCTCAACAAATAGCAATTAACTTTGAAATATGTTCATAAAATAACATTGGTTGAAAATTCTTGCTTCTTTAATGAATTATTTACCGCTGTTGCTCCACTCTACATAAAAGTTCAACAATTTACCGCTGTTGCTCCACTCTACATAAAAGTTCAACAATTTCTCTCTCTTAAACACAGTTTTTTAAACAAATCCAAACAATCCACTGCCTAATATTTTTTGTGAGTTGTTGAAAGTTCTTTGTATAAAAATGTTTGTATACTTGGATCATTAGGCTCATTATCCCTTACAGTGTTGCATACTTTACTCAGGGATTGAAAACAATATACCGCTTTTCGAAGTCGAAGATCGGAGAAAAACTTCAATGCTAAGGCACTTGGCCAAGGTTTTGCCTCATTTCCACGCAGCATTGTTTTCTTATTTACCTGGTCTTTTAGAAGAAAATTGTAGACGATGTGGAAAGATTATAGAAATAAAAACAATTTAAATTTATGCCTTTGAAAAAGTTGTAAGCAGTCAGTCTTTATTAGAAATTTGATTATACTCAATGTTTGTTTGGATAAAGAGTATAATTACATTATCTTTATGCACAAACATTTCACAGCTTACTAAAAAAGTGAAAATTTTGCTAATTACTGTCATGAACAGTGTCAGTGGTCAAATCTTTATTATTTTTGTTTGTTTATTTATTTACAAGGTACAAAAAGCATTTTATCGCAAAGGGATAAGACCAGAATACACATTTTACTTACTTATTTACTATATGTATATTAAAACAAATATTTTACTTCTCTTGTAAAATAAAATCAAAGTGCATAAAGTTAGATAGCTAGCTAGAACTGCTTTAAATTCATTACAATGATAAACTGATACCCACAAAAAATATATATATATATATATATATATAAAAAACAATTGTTCTGTTTAGTATTTTTGTTTACTAACATGTTTTTAAAAGTATTAACAAAAATTACCATTGTAATTGCAGATGTATATGGAAGCACGCAGAGTAAAAGCAACTTTCGAAACATTCTTTTTGACTTCAGCAGCGAACGGGCGACAATCTGGCCAAAGGAACACCTTTAAATGATTTGCTAAAAAAGGAATCGGATAAAAGTTTCGTGTCCGACATGTGACACGCAGAAGATTTAATGACAGATAAAAATTAATTTGCCTGAAACTATATATCCATGAAGTAAATTTACAAAACTTCTCGAAAACATAACAAAAAAGGGAACAAAAAAATTGTATATCTATAACGTTATCCATTATATGTCATAACAATAATAATAGAATTATATTTTGTGCAAAGAATGAAAAGAAAAATTTCTCTCTCCTTCGTAGCTATTTTTTTATAAGAAAAACAATTTTTCTCGCACATTTCTTCAACGAACAACCTACCAAATAATTCTCGTTTATGTTGCAAAACCAGTTGTAACAGTAATATAACTATATAAGAAACAAATTATTTCTCTAATAAATACGACGAAATTAACCTTTTAGAGCTAGAGTTTTAATAATGCAATACATGCAAGTTCTTTATGCATAAAAAGTCTCCAAGCTTGAATGCTACCTGTTGTTGACGTCATAGTTTGACATTTATTGATGAGTTGCCAAGGAGCAAGATATAATTTACGTAAACTTGAGGCGGCTGATTCCTGCTAAGGAATGTTTTTTTTGCTAAAAAATTTGTTTGCTGTACAACATCATGCAATCACATAAACATGCCAACAAGTATAGAACCACAACAAATATGAAAATTTAAGGCAGAAACTATTTTTTGTTATTTTTTAATTAATTATAATCGTCCTCAAAGTTAATATAAATCCAAAATCCTATCAGACGGCTTCTTGCCTTGTTTACATTCTGCTTGAGATTAATGCGCATGCGTAAAGTAGAAGCAAAATTCCTCCATAAGAACATTGTTTTTTGTTTTTTTACAGTATGCCACCAGATAGTTGTTTTTTTTGTTGGTTGCTCCAATAGAAGAACGGCAGAATGCAACCGTGTTTTTCATAAAATCCAGACGGAAAGCAAACTAAAAAAACGGAGAATGGCTTGGAGAGTGTCGAATTTAGCCATGAATATAAATATTCCCACTTCTAAGGTTAGTCGGGGAGAATTAAAGTTGAACTCAGAATAAACATTTCTAATTTATAATAACAATTCTAGGAATTTTGATAGTTTTTATTGAAATACCTCCATTGACTAAAACAGGTGGCATTTTTTGCCCAAAAGAGGGCAAGGGAAGATAAAAGTTGTTAATGTACATAAAATTGCGCTTCTAATGGGACCAAACATGTTTACCTGCTAATTTATTCTAGGTATAGCCTATATTTGGCTTAATTCTCCCTGTCTAGGTACCATGAAATTAACTAATTAATTTCCATAAAATTAACGAGTCAAGAAATTAACGCTCAATGAAATTATTTTGAAAAATTTTAATTAAAATGGGAATTTGAGAAAGAAGAGGAAAAAAATTTTGAGTAGGAGAAACATTTTGTTACAGTAAGTAACTTTTTTTCTTATGATATAAACTTGTAGTTTTATAAAAATGGGTCTATGATAATGGGTCCATAATGTTTCTGTTCTTCCAGCAGCCCACCAACCAGCAGCGATGATGTTACGACCTTTTTCAGTTTAGAAAAACTCGTAAATGCTCTTCACGAGTTTCGCATGTTCTGGTTTTAAAGTTGACAAGCGAAGACCAACTTTAACTTCAACTTCATGGTTGTCACGTCACGGTCTGAGTTTAGAAGCATTTCCTTGGTAATTATGTTTGTAAAGTGCTCGCAGAATGATTTCTTCTCCATTTTTTTCATTGATGCATTTGTTGTTAAATCAAGGGGTTGTATGAGGTGAGTCACATTTTTTGACACCATGACTTGAACAATATTTAGAATCTGAAGCTCGTTGGATACTCTTTCAGTTGATTGCTTGGGCTTTGAAACCATCCCAAAGTGTTTTCTGGTCATTTGTCAGTTCCTCTTTCACTTTACAAAGATAGGGATCGATTACTTCTCTTAGCAGACGAACTTTTTCTTCTTCGTTGCTCCAATGTTTTGGATTGAAGCTCAAGCAAAAACCTCTTGGCAATTCAACTGTTGGGAGCGAGTTTTTCCAGTGTAAATCAGTTAGAATGGCAAAATCTTTCCATCGAGCAATGTATTCATGAATTCAACTACTTTTTTAATTTATGAAAATGACCTTTATAAGGCTGCTACATTGTTGATGACAACAGTCTCTTTTTATGTCATAAAGAAGCTCAGTACCTTTCAAAAAATATGTCTACCGAACTAACTAAAATAAGTTCGTGGTTATTCATCTTTAACAGGTCTTAATAATGTAGCTATAAACCGTGATAACTTAATAAGTTAGAGTTTATATCGATGAGGACCAAACATGGAAATCACACATACCAGTTATTGGGAGTAGTTGGACAAGAAACTTCTGAGACACGCGTTTTACTAAAACTTGAAACTTGTATACTTCTCTCGTTCACACATTGTAATACATGATTATGCTAACATTGCATGTGAATACACGCAAATCCAAAATTCATCGCATCTCGTATTACTGGGGATGTTCATTCAAGTTATATTCGGTTAAAAAAATTTGGAAGATTTACCCGAAATAATAAAGCTAGAATGCAACTTAATGAATCAAAAATGAATGAAAATAAGTGGAAGTGGGTTGGAGTGGGTTGGAGCGCAAAATGGCCGGAAAGCCCGTATTACTGCATTTAAACATTTAAACATAAATGTTCTCACTCTGTTGGAATAATGAAACAATTAAGATTTCGAAATGACTTTCAAATTAACGTGTTTCAATCGCGGCGTGTGGCCAGGCATATTCATTCTATTTTACTCTATTTGTGAAAGATCACTCCATTAACTTTCATCGCATTCTTTCTCCATATCCATATGACGTATGTTTTATGTATGTATGTATTCATTATTTTACGTTGGTTTCTTTACATCGTTAATATGAACTAATTTGTACCAACAAAACACGTAAAAACTTTATTCCTTCTAAATATTAACGCTAGAAAAAAATAACGTACACATTAAAATCAAAACAGGTAACAAATGAAGAACTATCTAGGCCGAATTATCTGCATATTTTGCATTTTCAGTATAATTCATGAGCAATGATTGCCCTGTTAAAGCTTCTCTTTGTTGGTTCTTCTTTGATATGTTTTGAGAGATGATTCCAGAGCAAAAATATTATATGTTTTCGTTGGATTTGAGTTTACAGCGTTCATTGTTGTATTAAAACTAACCTTTTACCAGCGCGTGGCTCGCACTGGACGCTTGAAATTATAAAATCTGCAACTACTCAAGTTTTAAACATGTATAAATTTGAGCTACTTTTGCTTAAATGTGTTAATCGCCATTTGCTTCTTAAAGGCCCGTCGAAAATCTCTACTCTGCACATACAGTATAATGGGATTGGTAGCGCAGCTTAAGAACATTAGTACCACCGCCAACTGTATAGTCACGTTGATGTGCTTCCAGTTGATAAGCGGTTCACTAAAAGTAACCCCAACCAGTAGTAAGTTCAATGGAGCGTAACAGATTGCGTAGGTGAACATAACGATGAGTAAAACACGCACAACCTTTTCGTTTCTCCGTGCCCTCTCTTGCATTATTAAACAAGGTATTTGACTGGACTCTTTTAACGTGTTGCGCATGCGCACAACACAATATGAAATCACAGTCATTGGTATGCATATCACGCAGATAAATGCTACCAAACGATAAGTGATTTCATAACTAGCACTGGGCCACATTGGATTACAGCTTCTCTTTACCCAGTACCCCCCGGATACTTGCATTATAGGTGTGAGTGGTGCGCCAAATAATAAATAACATACGAACCATGTTGCAACAAGAATTAAAATCATACGACGAGAAGAAATGCTTTCCGAAAACGGAAAACAAATCAACCGGTACCGATATATTATTATTTGGACTAATGAGAACACTGTATTTGCGATAATGACGTCAGAGAGCAGGAAAATGTACTTGCACACGAATTCACCGTACGGCCAAGGCACATACAATGCAATAACGATGATGGGCAATAAGCATAACAGCATGATTGTATCACCAACTGCTAAGTTCATAAAGAGGTAGTTGTGGACAGTGCGTAGATTTTTGAAGCGAGCAATTGACAGGATGAGGAGAATATTGCCCGGTACACCCACTACAAACATGACGGTGTAGATAATCGTAATGACGGCTTTAACTTCGGTTTTTCCAATCTCAGAAGATTGGTATGCGATTGAACTGTTATTCGCCAATGTCATTTTTGTATCATCGGTTTGCGGCTCGTAATGGTTTTTCTTGTTTCGCGTTAATCCTTCCTTTCAAGCGAACGCAAACTTCTTTTACTGGTGTTGTCATTGGAAACAATACATATTGGACTAACTTATATTGGTTGGAATGCGTTCTTTTAACTGAAAGATAAACGGTGTCTATTAATCTCTTATCTTCTCAATTTCAAGAATTGTTCTTCCTAGTTAACCAATAAACTCCATTTAGTAGCATTACGACCCGCTATGAACAAAACAATTTTCTGCTGAATATCCAACATATTACACGATGACCGCATTGTTTTGTTTAGTCACATCCACAAATGTTTGTTTTGATCTACAAACAAAACTCTTGAAAAGAATCGAGAGAAAAAATGGCTCATAGTTTAAGCTAATGTCTGAAACGAAATTTATTTACTTATTTATTAGTCAATCTTTAGACAGGATAAAAACTTCAGTATTTACATAATATACAATATATACAAGTAAAACTGCTTTCCTAGTTTGTCCTGTTGAAAGTTGATCTTATTGGCAAATCACTGCAAAATCAAATAAAAGGTTTCAGTTTACTGTCGCTTGTTTATCTACAAGTTTTGTAGCAATAGCTTTTTCCCAGATAGTTTCCAGAATTCAAAACAATCAATTTCCGTAAATGACCCCGATTTTAGTTTAAAAAAAATAAAGAAATTCAACTCGAGTCTCTACCAAATAGACGTCCCGGCGCTAACTCAGTCATTTACTGTTCTGGGAAGTCGCAGAATGGGGCTCTCTAAAATTTGTTATCAAATCGATTTAGTTCTGTTAAGCGCATGATGGATGCATTTTAAAAGGTACACTGTTGTATCCTGGCTATCACCTTTCCATCCATCTTTATCGCCTTTGTTAACATTTAGGGACTAGACAAAAACACAAACAAAGTAGTTCGTCATGTCCGGTTTAATGTGAAATACTCTCTTGATTCCGAGTGTAATCTCGATCCAGTCTATTTTTGTTTTAAAGTTGTTCGCTGTATATGGGAATTTCGATCATCAAATCACAAAAAGAAGCGGCGCAAATTTCTGTGCATTTCAATGAAATCGGTCATATTGTGTTTAACAAACGGAGGTTTTCATGAAACGCCCTCGCTTAAAGAACTAAAACATCATGGCGACTTCTTTGAATGATACCATTGCAGAGCTTTTATTTAATTGCTGAAATTAAATCTTAAAAACTTAACTTAAAAAATAAAGTTTACTTAACTTGCTCTTGCTAGCAAAATTGTTTATGTGTTCGATTGTAACGGATTCGAAACTGGCATTTTACGTTTTGAAAACATTTGTAATGACTGATTTCCGATGAAAAAATGTTTCGATGGAAAATACAATTTCCAATCGTTCTTTTGAACGTTAGAAAAAACTACAGTATAATCTCGATAACGATAATGTTCGAGTTAGCGGGAGTGTTTATGAGAAACTATTAGGAGAGGGGAATAGAAAACACTTTGAGTTAACGCGAGTTCGAGTTAACGGGGGTTCGAGTTAACGGGGGTTCGAGTTATGGGGATTCTACTGTATTATTAACAGAAATGAGTGATGGAAGAAGGTTGTTGTGTTTACGATATATACTAGGTGAAATTTTTGATAAACCGAAACTTGTTTACAAATCACTTATAAAAATAGGGTTGCGGTTAATGACAATGATACGCACTTAAGAAGCTTAGGCTGTTCATATGAGAAATGCGTGTCCGTTTGCCGAGCTAGACAGACCACTTAGATCAGAAAATGTTTGGATCTATTCAGTTTGATTTATATTTTTTTGAAAATTTGCAGAAAAAATGCATTCCGTTAGGTTAAAAAAAAAATACGCCCCAGTGGCAGGCATATTTAATCCCACTCCTGTCTTCTTCTTTTTTAATAACCGTCCGGAATTTCTATAAATTAACATTATGGCCATCTACATTTGTGCTCAAAGAACGATTCCACTTCAACTGCGTTGTTTGTGCGTAGCCAATCAACTTGTACTCGGTTATACACTCCCCAGTACACTTTCCTCTTAAATCGTTCCAATATAGTCATCGTCAAAGTAGTGCAAAATGATGTGCAGACTTTGATCAATATGTCGACACTCTTTCTGGGCATATTGATCAAAGTCTGCACATCATTTTATTAATTAATGTTCAAGTATTAACTCACATAATTTCCTTCTCCTACTTGTCATATGCTCGAGAACTTCTGTCGGGTACGACCTGAACTGATATCTTGAAATTGCTTCATAATTTTTTTTTCCGACTTTAAGTTTCTGCTACATCTTTTCTTTAACGTCATCCAGTAAGACACGAAAAACGTGCGTAAACCGTACAGACCCTTTTGTGACACTGGCCTCGCTTAACCATTCTTCAACCTAAATAATCCTTCTCTGATCTTATTAACACCTCTGCATACGCCCTTCCTGAATTTTATATCAGATCCTGAAAGGTTGGTTGGACATCTTCCAATAGAAATCTCATGTCTACTTACATATTTCTTAGAAGCATCTTCTGAAAATAAGCTCATTGCGATTGTAATTGGTAAGAGAAAACGGGAAGTTGGACTCGTTGTTCCAGCAAAATATGTTGCTCTTACAAAAAAAAAAACATTTGCAAATACTTAAACGTCGCCGTTTACAATGAATCATTCCACCCAGTTTCTGATATTATCAACGTTGTCGAAACTGGTTGCAATGCAAACCTGGATAAAAGTGGAAGGCTGTAAACGATTGGTTTCGAAGAATGCTACCACGTGGTGTGCTGGTTATTGGCTGCATTAAAAGCAGCCAATCAGAGAAGACGTTTTGGGGAAATGGTTTTTTCTCAGATTCACGGTCCGCTTTGGGTCCTAAATATCAAACAAGGGGAAAAAGTAATAAAGGTTACTGGTCCAACCACCGACCAAAATCTCCAACAGCTCTAACTAAACTTAAGACTCTTTACAGACGATATTAAAGGGGCGCCTAAATCAAAAGTGGATCCGACAGATTTTGTGCAGCTGTTCATATAACCAAGAATACGTGTGTTGAATAACTTCCTGATTTCTCTGGTTAACCAGGGATTCGATATTCCACGAACAGTTTTTTCTTTAAGAGGAGCATGCTTATTAATTGCAGTGACTAAATAACTTTTAAACAAATTCCAAGCTTGATTGAAGTCGGTAATGGTTAGACAGTTCTCCCAAGGTAAGTTGCGAAACTACATTGTAACGTATCAGCACATGTTAGAGTTCTCGAGAATTCAGTCTGAAAGCTTTCCTTGTACGTTACGAATGTATAGTGTCTGCACTTGAAACAGTTTCTACTGACAGTTCATTCGAAGGGAATCAGAGATGTACAGTTTGCGGGCGGCTGGAAAGCTTTCAAACAAAGTAGTTCGTTGCTTCAACTTACTTATTTCGTGAGATCTTGGCCATCACAGCCCCTTAAGCCGATACATGTAAAGCATCGAAATGAATTTTGGTAAGACAATCAACATAATAGGCAGAGCTATAGATCAGCTGGGAAAGCTAAGGGAAGATCCAGAGTAAATTATCGAGAGCGTTGAACAAGATTTTGATTCAGCAAAAGTATCATGGAAGCCAATGAGAGCAAGATATTGTAAGGCGATGGATGGTGAGCAAGTAAAAGACGATCCCGCTTTGAAGAGGCGTAGCAAGCGCCATTTTTTCTTTTCCGACCCTTCCTGTAATACTTCATCTTTAAAGCTATAATTATATTTGACGAACTAATAATGGAATTCAATCGTTTTATTTATGTCATCGAGAAAGGGAGAGGACTTGTCACGGCAAGCAATTTTTTAACGTACATATACAAGAACAGCCTTCAGGAGATATATCCGAATCTCTGCATTTGCATCAGAATTCTTCTGACCACACCAGTTACTGTCACCAGTGCTGAAAGGAGCTTCAGCAGAATGAAACTGATCAAGAATATAATTTCATATTTTAGAACACGGTTACAGCTCAAGAAAAGTACAAATATTATTATGACAAAAAATGAATGATAATCAAGGAGCTCAAAGTATCGAGAAAGGTGACAAAGTATTGGATGTTCAAAGGAGAAGAAAAAAGGTAACAAAATAAAGATTTTTTAAAAAGTGTTTTTTTAACTTGAATAACACTTAAAGGTCTATGAAATGATTTGAATTTTAATTAAAATAACTTTTTAACGCTTTTATTTCTTTTATATACAAATATTTTATTTAGGGGGGTGCCTTGGGATCAAGGTTTAAAGGACCATACCTTGTGTCAACTGTATCAAAGAAAGCACATAACATCGCCTTTTGTCACTTTCAGGTGAAGAAATATATATATTATATATAGATTCTTTTTACAAAAATCTTTTAACATTTGTATTTCAAAGTTGTAATGACTTAAATGGTGTGATCATACAAAATTAAGGAACATGTCATAAAAGAAAAACAATGGAAATATCTAATATATAACTACTTATCTTTTTCTACTACTAGACATTCAAAAATATTCAACAACATTTCTACGTTATGTCAACGTTTTTTCCCGGAGTTGGTCTACGCAGAGATTTGGCTGATTTTAAGAACAAAGAATTGAAATACGAGCCAAAAAATTTTTTATAGAGGAAAACTTTGAAAACTACAACATATCGGTGACCAAAGATACTTCAAGTTTTGGCGGTGTAGCAGAGTTTGAAGAATTTTCTGAGCGCATAAATGACATAAAGGCATATCATTTTACAAATATGAGTGATGCCAAAGTTTTTGCGTTAGATAACGAATTTGTATAAACATAACTTATATTGTTGTTATATATGTTGTTGTTATTATGTTGTACCCAAAACAAATTAATCAATATATGTTTTGTGCTTTTAAAACTTAACAATATATACGATATAGATAAATAAACTAAAATATACAGAAAGGAAGATAGAATACGGTATGCAAAAGCACTTCAAGTCACAGATTAAAAATTGATAGCTTGACAAGATGGTTAAATGGAGGTAAAATTTGTAATAACAAAAAACAACCAAATAACGTATAGTACAAACATCATGCACTATACAAATAAGATATTAAGACAACCCACAAAATCCACAGTTTAACTTTGAACATCAAAAACCCAAACAATATTTTATTTACCTTATAAAAGTACTTTTCGTTCGCAGTCAATATATTTTAAATCTGATGTTTAAACTAAAAATGTTTGTTTGACCATATAATTTAATATTTATTTCTACTCTACTGTTTCTCTCATCGTTTCTTTGTATCTTTTATTTCAACGATACGCTTCTAAGAAAATGAAGAAATTCGCACTTGTTATTCATTCCGGTTGCCGAAATAAATCCATATTTTTTGGAGATACTGTGGACGATTAAAATGATACTGCCGACAGTTAATGATACTGCTACGGTGTACGAAAAAATAATTTGCATCGCCGGATAATGGTGTAGTTGTAATTCCAGGTATTATTATAATTGTTCTCTTTTGGGTTGGCCCCAAAATTCGGCCTTATTAAACGCTTGGCGCCATTATCTGCTCAGAAAGTTGTGACGCATCTTTAATAAATTCGTTCTGACGAGAGGCACTCTGAAGATCGACACATCTTCGCGTCCTTTAACTTTGACTTTGTGACATCCAATATTAACTTACCAATACATTTAATACATCCAATACATATGTAGTTTGGCTTTATTAGGTTTATATTGATGCAAATTGAATCTAATCGTTGCTATTGTGTTATTTGTACAGGAATCTTCCCCTCTGTTGTTATTTTTATACACAAAAAAGTTGGAGTAGCTGCAGTCTGTTTTTTCCGTTTTTAAATGCGAAAATCTCTGTTGAAACGTAGCAAGTAGGTAACAAGCCGTCTTTGTTTACACCGATTTTCAAAATCTTTATTTGCGCCTAATTAAACAGTTGGAGTACAGTCATAACACTGCGCTTCTTTTAATCCTGTTAGGGAAGGATGTAATACCTTTCGCAAGCTTGTAATATCGAAATTAGATTTCATGAAGGCGAACTAATAGGTTTAATTCACGGAAAGAAAATTGTAAAGATGTGTGTTAGATTTGAAGAGATAAGGCTTCCGGTAGTAGCGCTGCTATCTGGTGGTAAGAAGACGATGGTGATGGGAGCTAGAGCTCTCGGTCCATCCCGTATTTTGCTATTTCGCTTCTTTGCGCTTGAAAGATTAATAACAATTCCTGGTTAAAGCCTTTAAATAATTTACTATTTACTACTTTCATTCATAGCTAGCTTTAATTACGATTGTTCAGAGTTTGCCTTGATTACCCTGATCGTTGAGGTTAATTGCATGCATATAAGAGAAGTTCATATAACCTTAGTAAATTGTTTACTATAGCTTCTGATTCAAATGATTTTAATGTGCTTTCATTTTATTGAGGGTTAAAAATCGAAGAGAGAGTATAGTACACCAACGGAAGGTTGTAGATGGTTATACGCGCACGAGGAAAATGGATTTAACAAGCAATTCAACTAACCACAGCCATATTGAGGAAAATTCGAATTATGCCACCGTGGGAGACCTTTATATCGTGTTGACTGTCATATATGTAATCATATTTTTAATAGGGGTGTTTGGGAACACACTGCTTATTATAGCAATTCTTCGTGTGAAAAAACTCAGAAACGTACACAATGCTTTTTTCATGAACTTAGCGATTGGTGATATAATCATATTGTTATGGTGTTTACCGGTTGTCGTTATTGGATTCTATGAGGATTGGCCTTACGGTGAAATTGTGTGCAAGTATTTTTACCCGTTCGTTGACGTCATTATCGCCAATACCATTATCACTCTGGCGCAGATATTTTTCTACCGCTACCGAGTTATTTGTTTTCCTTTTTCCAAGAGATTTTCTAAACGTCCCACGTTTGTAATCATTATCTTGACGTGGATCTTTTGCCTTTTGTCTTTTGGTGTACCACTCATTCATGCAATGGATCTTTTTAAAGGACGGTTTTGCGTTGTATTATGGCCCAGTACTAGTTATAAAATTACCTACCGTTTGACATCGTTCATTTTCCTTTTATGTATACCAGTGGCTGTTATTTTCTATTGTGTCGTGTGCATATTAAGAAGATTGAAAGAGACTGAGCAGATAGATTCTACAACTATGAAACGAAATGTTCGAAGGAACAAAAAGCTCATGAAAATGTTGTATGTCGTCTTCATATGCTTCATCGTCTGTTATTCACCACTGAACATGATCTTGGTGATTGAAACCTTCAGCGAGACATTCTCGAGTTGGAAACACGCTGACGGGTCAATAACAATAGCATCCGTGCTCCTCATCATGAGCAGCATAATGAATCCTATTATACTGTACGTACAGAGCGGCGATTTTCGAGCAGCCTTTAGGAAACAACTGCATTGCTTTTGGCCAAAATTAAAACTGGTAAACTCGTCTGTTAGACAGAGTCTTCTTTCCAATATATCGATTTTCCGCAAGATCTCCAGGAGGGACATGGACACATGCGAAACAACATTTATTCTGCTAAACAAAAGAGCGAAGAGAGAGATTCCGATTGATCTATGAACTATTTCAAACGCACCAATGGTTTTAATTTGCATATTTGTTTCGTTATAATTACGGTTTTATCTAGTAAAGACGCGTTCTGTTATCTTTCTTGTAGTTTTTGTGTTATTACTTATTTATCATCCACCTGTTTTAACTAATGAAAAACATCTTGTACATTAAATATTTAACTGAAAATAATCGTAATTGCCAGTAGTCGAGGAGCAGTCAATAATTGCGATAAATGGTTCCGGGAATGAACCACGTAACCAACCGTTTGACGCATGGAAGTCATCAACATCCAATTCTTTGACAAACTTAACTGCCTTCTCTGAAATCGTAGAAGCTGATACATGAATATCGTGTTTTCGTAAGCGCTTGGGACTAAATTTTAAAAACTTTGTTAATGGCGACCTACACAAGGTGGTTGTGGAGCCAAGTACCACCCGGAAGGGAGTGGGGGGGGGGGGGGGGGGTTTCTTTATCATTTTTCAATTGCCTTATCTTTACCACGGGCTGGTGAAGTAGCATTTAGGCTCCAGACCCCTATATCTGGAGGTGTCTAAACCGTGATTTTCATCTTTTTTAAATAATCTTTAAAGAAACAAAAACACATCTTTACACCAGTTATATTGGCCCTAATAATGCTTTAAATTAACTGAAACTTTTCAAAGTTGTTACAAACACAACAAACTTTGAAACAAATTAGGGAATTTTTTAATTCGGTGGTCGGGACAAATTAAAATGAGCCAAAATCGCTAAAAACAGAATTTTTCCGTGTTTTTTCAACTTGCACTTAAAAATACACTTTCAATATATATTTTTTATAGCAAAATCGTACTCTCCCCTGCCTAATTATAGGGGAGGGTATATCTCCGATTTTGCGAATAAATCTCTTCAATTTCAATTAATTATGACCCTCCCAATCAATAATGTTTTCTTCAAAAGTCACTCTCTAACAATTGACACCCCTCCCAAACTATGGAAATTTAAGACAATTATGAAAAAGATAAATCAATTTTAACACAACTGAAAAAAACAACAGACATCTATAGAGCCATTGCTATCAAAGGTGATGAACGACAATCACGTGAGACAAGTTCAAAGCTCCTAATTGGTTCTTCTCATTCAAAGATCCTACGAGTGACTACATTTCATGAAAACGGTGAAAACAACACACGACTAGCTCAAATTAATTAAAGTCTTTAACTATTCTGAAGTGCGAAAAAGTATTCTTTTCAAGGGAAGACGTTACAAATCTCCTTAAACGAATTTGCTGTATTACAATTTTCACCGTTGTCTTCAAATCAAATTAGAAGCAGTTACTAAAGTCATTTTACATTGTGATCATGCATATTTAACATTGTGTTGCGATCTCCATCTGGTGATACGGACATTTTTGCCATAGCTCTAAGTCCCCTTGACATGAACAAACTTTATCTTGATTATGGCACCGATAAAAGTCGAAAAGGATACTTACCGTCTATAGATTTCTTCTTCTGTCTAAAAAATGACGTTTAAAATCCCTGGATGCTCATGTCATTAAAATAGAACTACCTTTTAGTGCATATCTAGCATAGAAGCATTTCAATATGCACGAAATACACTAATTTTTTTTATAAGCAAGACTAAAATGACCTTATGGTAGCTATGCTTAGCAATTTTACATTTTTACCGTAAAAATATGCTTATAGCTATGCTTATGTATATGGAAACCAGGGGTAGAAACTATGCTTATATGCATATCATATGCTGGTAATTTCCCTTGAAATGTAAATTATAACATTTTATATAAAAATCTTACTCTTGTATAATTTTTAGCTTTGTTTTAGTTTTACTCATATCTTCTGATCATTTAATATTGTCGCATTTCTTAATAACACCATTTTACTTTCTCATTAAATAAACTACATCACAGGGCCCCCGACACGAAATTGAAAGTGGAAGGGTCACATTTTGTTAAGAACATATGTTTGCTGAAGGCCGCCACCATGGTTGGCGGCAAGGAGAAATTCTTGAAACTTTAGCTCTACATTGGCGGAAAATGGCATTTAAGGACTTAATATTTGCTCCTTTGTTGAGATTTTAATCTACAGAAACTTGTTATAAAGTACTTACGGGAAGATAATTACGAAAAGGTATATACCTATGTATAAACATGAAATGGGTTTTTAGAAAACTTTCCAAAAAGTCTAAATCCATCTTACATAATTACAAACAAAGCAAATCAATATGTTTAAACATCAAATGTTCAGATAAACTCCTCTGGTGTAAACTTTCCAAAATGTCTAAATCTGTTCTCCGACCTATTAATAAAATCATTTCCAGTAGCAAGTAAGCCCATTTGATCCGTTTCTTTCTTATAATAGTTTAGAATAGCTAATGAGCTGAACCGTTTTTGCGACATTGTCGATCGTTGCAAGGTATTTAGTCTTCGTGCTAAAAAGAATGTTCTTCCCGGTGTGGCACTTGTTGCTGGGTTCACGAGTAGAAGATTAACGATGATCATGATGTTTGGTATCAGTCTCCTCTCTTCCACTAACGTTTGAATGTGTTCCAACATGTCCAAAAATCATATTACGTTCGGATTCCCAATAAAAAGTTGTTTAAAGACAAACATTTCGGTTTCAATGTTTGAAACATTTAGGTCATCCGAGTAAGTGTCCTTTAAGATCTTTATGCCGTCCACCATGTATGATGGAAAGTAAAACGTTTTCTAGCGTAGCGTAGATGTTGATCATGATGTTATGTTGGCTGCTCAAACCGGTCCCTCAAAGCAGAGATGAAGCAATCAATCGCTTCAAAATATTTACATCGGAACTTGTCCTTAGCTGACACTTGATGTTATCTTTTACCTTACTTTCAATCTTTGTTGCGTAATATAAAACGAAGATATGCATTGTCAAAAAATTTGGCGGGGGGGGGCATTAAGCTAACTTCAAAACAAAGCATTTTTAAGAAATTGGGAATTTTTCATCGTACGGTAGCATTAAGGCGGATTTACACGAGGCGAAATGTTCGCTGCGGCGAAATGTTCGCCGTTCAATCGGGAATGTGATTGGCTGTACAAAATATGGTTACGTCACTTTTTTTCTTAGCGGCGAAATGTTCTTAGAAGCAGTTAGGGAGTTCCCTTGTCTTTGGGACATTAATAGTACAGCGTACAAAGAAAGAAATGTAAAGGGAAATGCATGGAAGATGCTTTCCTCCCAGTTTAATAAAAATGGTTGAGTCAGCTTATCAAACTGTGACATGAAATATTTCTTCTTAAACCTATCTGAAACATTCATTTATTTATCTAAACTTACAAACAGTACTAAGATACTATCTACTACTATCTACTACTATTTTATATCGACATTAAAATTTATAGTGAGAACAATGAAATAAAATATATGTAATTGATACTATATATTTTTTTTAGTTCCATTTCTTCAAAAGCAGCTTAAGAACTTAAAAGACACATTGAAAAAGTGTCTGGATAGACGAAACCGTCTAACCAAATCCGGTGCTGCTGCATTGACATTACCAAAATGCAATTTTTTTAAGCAGATGGCTTTTCTGCACGACAAGAGTGGTAATAAAGTCACTGAGACGAACCTCCCATCAACGAGTGGTACGTCACAAGAGGTTTTGCCCCTGTCGGTTTTGGATGTATTGGTTCCCGGAAAGAGAAAGAGGAGTTTGGATGCATCATCTGATATTGACTTCTCTAAATCTTTAGCAGAATGCGATTTGCTGCTTCAAAAGGCAGCCACTGATGCGGACGATGAAGACCTACTTTATTGCCGAAGCCTGGCTCCAATCTTGAAAGATCTTCCAACCAAAAAAAGAAGATTAGCTAAAATTAAAATCAGCCAGCTTCTTTTTGATCTACAATACGGAGAGGAGTGAGGTATATATCTGCAGTCGACTGTAAAATGTAGTCGTATGGAAATATACCTGTAGTTATAGAAATAATCTCATATTTTAAATATACGAAATATATTGATTTGATTTTTTGATTTGATAAGGTATTTGATGAAAGGGGTATACAAAATAATAGTCATATTAAAACTCAGTTGTGTATGTATTAAGAAACTCTGTTTACTATTTCAAATTGCCATTCGAGAGATCCTTCTGGTGAATAAAAGTAATCCTTAAAGTCATCGCGTACTTGTTTTGCTTCTCTTGAGTAATTGTTACAACCTGTTTGCGATATTGGTTGGAGTCCACTGATATGTTCGCTTTCTTTTCTCCAGTCTCCAAGTGTTTCTTTAATGTCGGAGCTAGTTTCTTTGTCAGTGTATGTCGGTGGACAGTATCTTTTATTGTTTGTTTTCATTAGGTAATTATGAAGCGCAACTACTGCCTTTGTTATTAATACGACTTTTTCGACTTTAGCAATGATTGGTCGACGAAATATTCTGAATCTTGTTGTTGCTATGCCAAACGTGTTTTCAATTAGTCTTCTTGCCCTTGAAAGCCTGTAATTAAAAATCCGTTGATCAAGGGGTAGATTTTGGTGCGGGTATGGCTTCATCATGTGCCTTTTTAATCCAAAGGCATCATCAGCAACAAAAACGTAAGGCAATACTCTGTCGTTGCCAACACTGATTCTCTCTGGTGCAGGAATGTTTACAGTGTTGTTTTCGATTGCATAACCAAGGTGACTGTTATTATATACACTACCATCACTCTGTCGCCCTGAGTCCCCAATGTCTACCATGGTAAACTCGTACCTTGCATTGCAAACTGCCATGAGAACCACACTATGGGTTTTCTTATAGTTGAAATACTCAGAGCCGCTGTTATGTGGGGCTTGCATGACCACATGCTTACCGTCTATGGCACCTAGTGTATGTGGAAAGTGCCATTTTTCTTCAAACTCTTGAGCAATCAGTTTCCATTCTTGTTCTGTTGATGGTGAATCGAGAAACCCATTTTTTTTCAAACTCGTCCAAATTGCACCACATGTTTCCGTTATAATCCTGCTAATTGCAGAAGGGCTTATCCTGTAACTAGCAGCTATTGTGCATTGCGCATCTCCTGTAACGAGATACCTCAACGTAACTGCCAGTCGTTCACCAGGGCTAATAGGATCACGCATAACAGTAGATTGTTTGGCAATCATTGGAGCAACAAATGACAAAACCTCTTCAAATATTGCAGGCGACATACGGAAACACCTGAAAAGATATATACCTAAATGTTAGAAACTTTTTGATACCGGGGATGGTGGTATAAGCCAAAAATCTTTTCATCATGATTTTTTGTAAGCCAAAAATCTTTTCATCATGATTTTTTGCACTAACCTAAAAAAATATTCATGATCATGCATCTTTAAGTCCTTCACCAGCAAGTGATACTCTCCTTTTTGATGGCGTTCAGCGTATATCTTCCTCGTCCAAAACTTCTTTTCTTTTTTTTTGCGTTTTAATTTCATTAATTTTAATATCAGTATTTTCTTTTTTACCAACAATAATGTTTTTAACTCGGCTGCCATCTTCTTTAGTTGCCAAGCGTTTAAATTTCGCGCCGAAAACATTTCCTCGTGGAAATCAAAAATATAGTTTCGCGTCTCGACATTGTTGCGGCTAAAATTTCGCTGCAGCGAACATTTCGCCTCGTGTAAATCCGCCTTTATGCTTAACTTTTTGCACTTTTTTAGCGTAATTATGCTTATAGCTGTCTTGCTTATAAAAAAAATGAGTGTATAATTTCAATACTTACTGGCTTACTCAGTATGAATTATTCATTTTCGTTTGATCTGCTGTAAACGAGATTAGCGGACAGAATCGAGACCAGAGCCTGTTTCATACTAAACTACAGAGTGAAAGAGAAGAAATTGTTTATTTATCCTAAATACAAAATGAAACTTTTGCAAAATTGTTAGAGATAATGAACAAATTTTTGGAAACAATGTCCCAAAAACAGTCTTTTAAAAAAGCAAATGAATCAAGGGCGGTTTAGATCAAAGTAACAATTTGAAATGATTAAGAGAGCTATAATTAGCAAGGCGCCATATTGAAACAGCAAAAAACTCAGTGAGATACACTTGCCACTGTTGTCAATAATTTGTGGTAACTCCGTTAAGTAACTCCAAAAACATGGTACTCAAAGGCCGAACAACATTTACAACGTTCCGTGGGCGTACATCAAAATAAATTTCTATTCGGATTCTAATATAAACAAAGAGAGTTTTTTTATTATAATTAATCATCGCTGTGTGAACGCAATAACTCTTCAGAAATTTCAGTGGCCGCACGGTGAAAATAATATGTTCTAAGTTTCGTATTTAAATGCGACAGAAATTCACCAGTCAGTGTACGCTAGGCAGCGGTCTGCTGGCCAGACAACCGTGGTTACACTCAGAGTAATTAAGAATTCGTTGTTTTCTATCTACAAATATTTACTAACATGAATAAAAGTGTAAAAATAATCACATGGGACCAAAAAAATACATATATATATATATATATATTTATAATGTATATGAAGTTAATAACAAAAAATAACTTTGGTATACAAAAGGAAAGAAACTACGTAACAAAAGTTACTAATGGAAACTTTAAGCGCGCGTTCCCAAACAAAAGTAAAAAACATATATATATAAAAATAAAAAACAACTAAAAAAACTGGCATTCGTGTTGGTGTAACACGGAGTAAACTTTAAAGTAAGAAATTACGTTAAAAACAAGTTCCCTCGAACGCACGCTCAGCATTTAGCGTCTGCGGTAAGATCAAAAGAATCGAGATAATCTTTCAGCGCTTGGTAGCAGAACATATACTGATCCTGAAAACAACAGAGCGTGAAAGCTTTACTACGGTATATGTGGCCACGGAATAATTGCTTTTAAAATGTATTGAGGTATAAAATGATGCGCGCTGCGAATTCTTAGAAGATGCGAAGAAAGAAATATAACAAACATTGGTAATATTCGAAAACCAATGAAATTACAAACTGCCTTTCCATAGAAACCAATGAAATTACAAACTGCCTTTCCATAGAAACCAATGAAATTACAAACTGCCTTTCCATAGAACTGCCCGAAACAAATGACAGATGAAGATGCCAAAAATTTCCCCACAGCCATCAGCGTTGTATAGGAACAAACGAATTTTCTCTTAGAAAATGTTTTACAACTCGCATATTAAACCCTTCCATTAATGTCTTTGTATGCTGTACATAATTCGAACAGTCTACACTAAAATCGCTTCTGGAAGGTACCTTCACCTTCGAACGCCTTTGACTTAGGAAACATTTGAAAATAGCCCTCCATAATTCGAAATTTTTCTACAGTTCGACATGTTGATTGGTTCAAATTGCAAAGAGCCAACTGCAAGTATATATATATATATAGTGGACTCTCTATAACTCGAACCTCTATAACTCGAACCTCTCCTTAGCTCGAACAATTTCGCTGGCACGGTAGAAATTTCCTAATAAACTCTCATAAAAACTAACTCTCTATTACTCGAACTCTCCTTAACTCGAACGATTTCTTATTCCCCGTGGGTGTTCGAGTTATAGAAAGTCCACTGCAGATATATTTTTACGTACCACAGTCTGCACCATAGCTGTTCTCTGCAAACGCAGCGCTCTTGTCGTTTGGAAGATGTCCACCACGCCTTTCGCCTTCAACCTTTCGATCGAGTTCAAAACGGCTGTGAATACGCCAGTACGCCCAACGCCACCGCTGTTGCGAAAAAAAATTTCGTGGCAGAATGCAATAGTGAAATGTTTAAATGAGAAATAAATTTCGATTGTAATCACGTTTTCTTCAAATCTCTAGCAATGCATGATACCTTACAAGTCAACTAATGATAAGTTCTGTGAAAGAGTGCAGCAGTCGAGAAATTTACCTATCCACGCGCTACGATACGCGTGACCTTACTCAAAAAAAACAAAAGTGCTACATGCGCGAACCTGCAATGCACTAATATCGGTCCACTGTCAGCGTTCACCTTCTTTGCCTTTTGTACGGTACCGATCAACTGAATGAGATCAGAACCGGATTCCGGACAGCCGTTTTCCGGCCACCCTAGATACCAAAAGTGCATGATCACCCAAGAACGGCCAGTCTGTTGAGAGAAAATAATTGGTCAGGTTCCTCGTCAGAACTAAAGTATTCACTTGTTGACTTGGCGAGTTTTATTGACACGCATATATATTAAGGATAAATAAATCACGCGCAGAAATACGCGCAGAAATACAGGTAAACATAGGAAAAAATATACGAAATACGCGCAGAAATACAGGTAAACATAGGAAGAAATATACGAAATACGCGCAGAAATACTAGTAAACACGCGCAGAAATATATGAAACACGCGCAGAAATACTAGTAAACACGCGCAGAAATACTAGTAAACACGCGCAGAAATACAAATAAACACGCGCAGAAATGCAAGTAAACACGCGCAGAAATACAAATAAACACGCGCAGAAATACAAGTAAACACGCGCAAAAATACGCGGTCGCGCACACGCGTTTTACCTCTCTGTTAGTGAGTCTGAACTCGTGTGTAATGAGATTTTCATCATCTTTCCGCGAGTTGAGCACCTCGACGTGTATGGAACCGTATGAAACAGCGTCCGCTTGTGGCCAATACAGGTAACACTTCTCCTAAAGAACAATCAATCAAGCAATATTACATTTTAAAATTATTTTCTAGTGGTGAAATAAATACATGAGATAAACAGCAGTGGGTTTGAGGGAAAGGTTAACTGACTGAAAGCCTTCTTTAAATCCACGCCAATAATTTCCAATACTATGCTATATTACTATTTTAACTGTAATTCTTTATTATAACATTTTACATATATGTATACACAAACAAACCGATCATTGTACATGTTTATTTCAAAAAAATACAATTTTACTGGCAATATTTCTCGTTACATGAAACGGTTTCTGCATTGAAGCAATTTCGAGTAATTCCTGACACTTACGTTATTTTTTACTATAAAACACCTCAAGTGTATTATCAATTCCCTTATTCTCCCCCGAAGAGTGTTGAAAACATTAAATATATTTTTGCATTAAGTGTATTTTACAGACCAGAAACAAAAAAGAACAACTGGATATTGTTAACAGAAAAAGCTTTTTGATTTTATTTCAGGATTTCTCCATATTTAGCAACAGCCACCTCAATCAATTAGATTATTGTACGCTTGGGTAAAAAAAATACAGTTATTCTTGTGTGGCCTGTCAATATAACAATTGTTCTGCTCTCTTATTATCGTCAATGTATGTCACATTGATATTAAGTATAAAAAACAAATTTTGCGCCAATCCTGACATTTACCAGTGTCCAGCAAGGAATCCTTCATCGATTTATTAAAATCATTATTATATTATTGTGTTCAATTATATAACTCTACACGTTTCTACTTCATCTTCCATAGAATAAACATATTTGCGTTTGTGGTAAATTACAATGAAAACTTGGAATTTCACGATTTTCTTTTGTTATAGAAATGACTCCGTGTATCTCCGTGAGTATCTCAGAAATTACTCGAATAACTCGGTGAGTATCTTAGAAATTACTCAAAATAACTCCGTGAGTATCTCAGAAATTACTCGAAATAACTCCGTGAGTATCTCAGGAATTACTCGAATAACTCGGTGAGTATCTCAGAAATTACTCAAAATATCTCAGCGAGTATCTCAGAAATTACTCGAATAACTCGGTGAGTATCTCAGAAATTACTCGAAATATCTCAGCGAGTATCTCAGAAATTACTCGAAATATGAGATTACTTTTAAATTCAGATAAATTGTCAAGTGTAAGTCGACGAGGGAAAGAGGAATAAATTCGACTTTAGCGGCGGCGCCATTAGTAATAGACGCCTTGTTTCGTAATTGTTAATTCGGTTTTATAAGAATTAAATTTTTCACCTTTCCTTTCTCTTCCAGTTTCGTCAGCATAACAATGATGTGCACTTTCTTCTCCAGCATCATTCGCCAGAAATCATTGACGGTATTCTCTAGCGGTCCTTGCGTAGCGATGAACGCGTTCCGTTGCTGAAAGCCGTCGATGATGCTGGCGTTGACGTAGTCGGATTTACGGCAGCCGGCAATGGGCACCAAACGAACGCGGTTCTTGTCGTACGGCAGGATGTTTAAGAAGCGATTCTTCTGCTTGTTCTCTTGATGACTCGCTTCCGTGTACTGGTTGCTCTTGGTGGGAGAGATGCCAGATTCCAAACGCTATTAAATAGTACAGATCTTAATTTTCACCCCCGGATTTTAAAACATTTATTTTGCTTATACTAGACGGAAAAGGTTAATTTGTAGTATACATACGTGTCTATTATGTTTAAATAGGTACTTTTTGCAAACTTTTATTGGATCGCTTTTTCCATTAAAATAGAATTGAAGATAAGATAAGAACTGCAGCAGGTAGAAAATCATCATACTACCAAGGTATCTTCAATACTCTGCCAGCGAATGCTAGAAGTGAAATCTCCCTAACTAATTTTAAACGTTTTATTAAAATCCACAAATTTTAATCTTTTTTACTTTTTTCTACTATTTTCAGATTTTTAGCGACACTATATTACTTCATCTCACTTTTACTCCCCTCTCTTTGCAAGCGCCGACAAGGATTTTATCTAGTTTTTACTAGTTACTAGTTTATCTAGTTTTTTTTTATTTTCCATTAGTTTATCAGGTCCTACATTTATAACAGAAATTTGTAATTTTTCTGACGTGGTCAACCTGGTTAAATACGAAATATAATAATAATAAATTTCAGAATGGGGTGGATCAGATGCACGGATCTTTGGGAACAGAATGAAAAGCCTTCGATTTACATAAAAACTTTCAAATCAAGTGAACACCAAATTCCAACTATCAGAAAACCAAAGCCAGATAATTTGTGTTATCATTAATTCCGGCTAAAAAAAAAAAAGTTCCCGACCTTGAATTCGGACGCGAAGTTCGAACTACACGTCGTCGGATCTTGTTCGTGTAAATAACGGATTTTTGCCGGCAAATCTGCCGGAGCAATCTCAGTATTGCCGCAAACCACGCTGTCGAGGAGAGCGTCGTAAATGAACGTGTATTGAGGCTATGATCAAAAACACACAAATAAACATAACAAAATAGAGGCGTACAAGGGAAATTATTTTTTTATTGTCGGTCTTCTTTAAAAGTCAATGTCGTACAAGAAACGTACATCATCATCATCATCATTTACATTTTTCACATCTATTTTATGGGCTATATGGGGTTTCAACATATGATATTCCCCACAATTCTGTAGGTTTAATCATTTGATGATTCATTGGAGCAGATGTTTTTTACAGCTATATGCCCTTCCTAACGCCAACCCAAGTGAGAGGGAAAACAGTGGTGAGTTAACCCACGCAAGATACCAACTTTATATTTTAAACTCCGTGGCAGTAGTGCATAAAAGGCATGGGTGCTTATATCCATGAGGTCAAAGATGTTACATGACCCGGATACCCGCGGCCAAATGGGTAATCTAATTACCTCGGTCTGCACCATATAATTCCTTTGCATACGCATCGAAAACACAGTACCAAACACATCCACTCGACTCTCATCGACAATCTGTCGCAAACAACTTTCGATAGCAATGAAGGTCCCAGTGCGACCAACGCCAGCTCTAAGAAAACCAAAGTAGATAAAAAAACTAGTAAATAGGCTAACTAAAGAGTTATATATATACTATGCCATGACAGCTTAGCTAGTAGAGCGCTCGTAATTTCAGTGAGTTTACACCTCACAGAGTGGTAGTGGTGTTAACGATAGGAGTGATGCCCGCCTGAACAGGCACACCCAACATCTTGTGTAAACGAAGGGGATAGACACCCTCGTTTAAGCCAGTTGCCAACTTCAATACTTTACTTTATTTCTTTTAATGTTGACCCTCTTCAGTCTTAGAAGAACTGAGAATCAAAGCAATCTACCAGCTTACATAGAAAGATACGAAAATAAATTTTAAAAATCTACTAGTTACTTAACGTAGTGGAAAGTCTAAATAAATGTTTTATATATTTATTCATAGGTCAAATTTATTTATGGATGACAAAATAATTATATACTTACGAACAATGAACCACAATGTTGCGGGCATCCTGCAGGGTGTCCATGTACGACATGACGTGTCTTGCGAACGACAGCATGGAGGTGGGGTGGGCCGGTACGTCGTGATCAGGCCAGGTGGTGAAGTGGTATTGACGCACGTGTCGACAGCCCGCTTCTGGGTTCTTAAACTGAAAACGAGAGTGAGATCTGAGAAGCAATTCTGATATTATAGTAATGCGAGAATGGAGTTTTTACGGCCATCTCTACATCAGCAACTCTACAACCAAAGTTTAGGGCCTGGAGCCTCTATTTATAGGATGAACATAATGCAAGGTATGGAATCTGTATTTATATAAACGCAGCAGTTAAGCAGCAGTGGCACAGTGGTTTAAGCGTTGCGCTTAGTATCAAGAGGTCCCTGGTTCGACTCCAACTCAGGTCGAATCTTGCCACATCCCTGGAAGTACTGCGCTCAGTTTGTTTCGCGATGAAGTGGTTTATTCTGGAGTTTCTAGGATTTGTTTCATGTTTCCGGGTTAAGAATTGAGATAGGGTAGGACCTTATATAACATCATTTCCAATACACAGGACTCTATTGAGTCATAGGCCCTGTCTCTCCTGTGTATTTCCTTTCTAAAAAACAAACAAAAAAGCAGTAAATTCAACCCACCTTATGCAGTGCAAACACTCGAACCGTATAATCAGTCATCTCTCGCACTGACTTCACCGTCACCACAATGTCTTTGTACTGCAACCCCTTCCCTTGTGGCCAGTACTGCTCGCACTTCACCTGGAAAAGATTAGGCGTTTGTTAACAAATAGTAGTTTACCGAACTGAACACAAAACACAACAGAAATTGTTTGTTTACGTGATTACAATTGATTTTTGAAATCAATGAGACACCAACTAATGTTCACTATTACGCAGTTCAGTGGGCTAATCTTGCGCTAAGAACCAAGAAGTAGTTGTTGGAATATCAGTTGGGAAAAATCTTGCCACGCCCCTGGAAGTAATACACTCAAGTTTGTTTCTCTATAAAGTGGCATATTCTAAGATTTGTTTCAGGTTAATTGAGAGGTTGTTCAGACGTCGTCAAAGTAACCCTATTAGAATTAGTTTTGCTTGCGCATTGAATAGGAAATAGAGTGAACTTTGGTAAAAAATAACAATTATTGTGGGGCGAATAACAAAATTCAATAGTACTTACCTGTACAGTGTTTTCTACAAGATTCGTTAGCATGACGATGATGGGACAGTTTGTCTCCCAGATCATCCGCCAAAAGTCAATCACGGTTTCTGGCAGTGGCCCTGTTAAAGACAAACATTGAATTCATGCTTTTATGCTATGACATCACATCAAGCAAAACAGTGCTCATATGACAGGAACTCTCAGAAGGACTTCCTTCGGGATCCATGTCTTTGTTTACTAAGTCAATCTTGATTCTCTCAGTACCAGGAAATTATTATATGAGTACCTATAATTAAAGTATCCAAATATACCTTGTGTAGCAATAAACTGTTTCTGCTTCTTGAAACCCTAGAAACGAATCACTTTTAGAAATACTTTCTACAATACTAATTAACAATATTAATTTATCAAAGTTTGTTTGTTTATTTATATTCAAACTAGAACTGTGGACCGTTTTCAATGATATTAGCAGATTACTATCTAGGTATCTTGAAGTGTTTGAAGGGTTCTATTTTGCAAAAAAAAATGACAAAAATTTAGCAAAATTTTCAAATGATCACTACAGTCGCTTTAGTTTTTGACAACTTTGATGGGGACGGTGGGTGACGCTATGTGACTTTGATGAAGATGGTGGTTGACGCTAGATGACTTTGATGGAGATGGTGGGTGACGCTAGGTGACTTTGTTGAGGATGTTGGGTGACGCTAGGTGACCTTGATGGAGATGGTGGGTGTGCTAGGTAACTTTGATGGGGACGGTGGGTGATGCTAGGTGACCTTGTTGGGGATGGTGGGTGACGCTAGGTGACTTTTTTAGCTTCATATTTCTAGCTTATAGCATTTTCAAAGAATTTCAATACCAAAAACCTTAATGTTTTTATTACTGTTTAGAGTTAGGAGTACACTTTATTAACATGGTGAAATACTTTTAATTGCCAATTAAAAAACCGCATTGGATTGCAAAATATGCAGAATTGACGTATTATACATCCCGAGAACTTCACTCAATGTTAAAGCGAATTTGATAACCTTACATCGATGTAGCTGGCGTTGATGTACGTGGTGGTTGGATCATTGTTTAGTGTGTTCAACACAACTCGAGTGTGATCATCTGAAAAATGAGAAGATTATTGATTAAAACAGAAAAACGTTGAGGCATTACGAATCTTTATTTTTGCAGGAACAGTCAGAACTGAAGGAATTATGTGAGCAATTTATCGCCTGTGTTGTTAAGAAGAAGGTAATCTTTTGGACGCAAAAACAATCACTTTGCTAGGGAAAAAACTATGCAAAATACTCTGACGCCACCGTTAATTAAAAAGGTTGCATTCATTTTTCAGATGTTTTCTTCCTAGAGGAATATATATCTTAAAAGGGGTGATGTTGACTTCAGCAAGTAACTACAGAGAAACCTATAAAGAGGAAAATGAGATTTCTAGACATCATAATAAAAGTATTTATATATTATAAACCATGCGGTGCTTTGTATGTATATGATATAGTTTACAATTCTTACTTCATCTACCACATGCTGTAATTGTTTTTAAAAATGGCGAAATAAATATATCATCAAGGTGGTACTTCTTTGAAATCTTTACTAAACCTCTATTAGTTTTGTTGTTTGGTATTAAAACTGAGTTTATTACATTGTGTATTTTGTTACAAAAGCATGAAGAAGGCACACACATATACACAGTACTCAACTTCTCCAAGCGACAATTCCTTCAATAAAAGGGGACCGGTTTTCATATTGATTATACCGTAGTTTATAAAAGAAAGACCGTACACGGCAGAACGTTGCTGTATCTGTTCTTCGATTCATTGAACGGCTTTTTGCTGTGCTCGTACGTGAAGTGATGAGGTTGCATTACCACGGCCTAAAGTAGCAGACATTCAATTGACAGATATCGTAAGGCAGGTCGTTAAATAATATTTTATAGCTGGTAGTAGTACATAAGTTTTTTTTACTGAAATTGTTTGTAAATACGATAAAGAACCGACCTCAAACTCCTGCTGGAAACCATGGCCACCATTGGCATGCTGTTGTTTACAGTATTGTTTCAACTGTGAGACGATAACAGGTTTCGACCGAGTGAACGTTTCCAACTCAGCGTCATCCGTTTGGACGTTCTTGTAGTTGCGACTACGCCTGGTTCAAAAACAGTGTTTTGAACCATAATTTTCACAAGTGTGTGAGAAATATTTTCTAAAATTTTTCTTTTCAAGGTTGAGTAAATTGAACTTAATTATACCTGACAAAAAAATTAATTAATGAAATTTTAATATTTTTGTGTCATGTAGCCAAGATATTTTACACTTTCAAGATTATGATTTAAGTTCATGTTTAGAATGATCACAAAATCACAAACCACAAAATTTGTGATAAATAATGAAATGGTAAACAACATAATTTCTGATAATGCATGAGATGGTAAACAACATAATTTATGATAATTAATGAGATGGTAAACAACATAATTTGTGATAATTAATGAGATGGTAAACAAAACAATTTATGATAATTAATGAGATGGTAAACAACATAATTTATGATAATTAATGAGATGGTAAACAACATAATTTATGATAATTAATGAGATGGTAAACAACATAATTTATGATAATTAATGAGATGGTAAACAACATAATTTACGATAGTTAATGAGATGGTAAACAACATAATTTATGATAAATAATGAAATGGTAAACAAGATAATTTATGATAATTCATGAGATGGTAAACAACATAATTTATGATAATTAATGAGATGGTAAACAACATAATTTACGATAGTTAATGAGATGGTAAACAACATAATTTATGATAAATAATGAAATGGTAAACAACATAATTTATGATAATTCATGAGATGGTAAACAACATAATTTATGATAATTAATGAGATGGTAAACAACATAATTTACGATAGTTAATGAGATGGTAAACAACATAATTTATGATAATTAATGAGATGGTAAACCACATAATTTACGATAGTTAATGAGATGGTAAACAACATAATTTATGATAAATAATGAAATGGTAAACAACATAATTTATGATAATTAATGAGATGGTAAACCACATAATTTACGATAGTTAATGAGATGGTAAACAACATAATTTATGATAATTAATGAGATGGTAAACAACATAATTTATGATAATTCATGAGATGATAAACAACGTAATTTCTGATAATTAATGAAAAGGTAAACAACGTAATTTATGATAATTAATGAAATGGTAAACAACATAATTTATGATAATTAATGAGATGGTAAACAAAACAATTTATGATAATTAATGAGATGGTAAACAACATAATTTATGATAATTAATGAGATGGTAAACCACATAATTTATGATAATTAATGAGATGGTAAACCGATGATAAACAACGTAATTTCTGATAATTAATGAAAAGGTAAACAACGTAATTTATGATAATTAATGAAATGGTAAACAACATAATTTATGATAATTAATGAGATGGTAAACAAAACAATTTATGATAATTAATGAGATGGTAAACAACATAATTTATGATAATTAATGAGATGGTAAACCACATAATTTATGATAATTAATGAGATGGTAAACCACATAATTTATGATAGTTAATGAGATGGTAAACAACATAATTTATGATAATTAATGAGATGGTAAACCACATAATTTATGATAATTAATGAGATGGTAAACCGATGATAAACAACGTAATTTCTGATAATTAATGAAAAGGTAAACAACGTAATTTATGATAATTAATGAAATGGTAAACAACATAATTTATGATAATTAATGAGATGGTAAACAAAACAATTTATGATAATTAATGAGATGGTAAACAACATAATTTATGATAATTAATGAGATGGTAAACCACATAATTTATGATAATTAATGAGATGGTAAACCACATAATTTATGATAGTTAATGAGATGGTAAACAACATAATTTATGATAATTAATGAGATGGTAAACAACATAATTTATGATAATTCATGAGATGGTAAACAACATAATTTATGATAATTAATGAGATGGTAAACAAAACAATTTATGATAATGCATGAGATGATAAACAACGTAATTTCTGATAATTAATGAGATGGTAAACCACATAACTTACGATAGTTAATGAGATGGTAAACCACATAACTTACGATAGTTAATGAGATGGTAAACAACATAATTTATGATAATTAATGAGATGGTAAACAACATAATTTATGATAATTAATGAGATGGTAAACAACATAATTTATGATAATTAATGAGATGGTAAACAACATAATTTATGATAATTCATGAGATGGTAAACAACATAATTTATGATAGTTAATGAGATGGTAAACCACATAATTTCTGATAATTAATGAGATGGTAAACCACATAACTTACGATAGTTAATGAGATGGTAAACCACATAATTTACGATAGTTAATGAGATGGTAAACAACATAATTTATGATAATTAATGAGATGGTAAACAACATAATTTATGATAATTAATGAGATGGTAAACAACATAATTTATGATAATTAATGAGATGGTAAACAAAACAATTTATGATAATGCATGAGATGATAAACAACATAATTTATGATAATTCATGAGATGGTAAACAACATAATTTATGATAATTAATGAGATGGTAAACTACATAATTTACGATAGTTAATGAGATGGTAAACAACATAATTTATGATAATTATGAGATGAAAAACAACATAATTTATGACAGTGAAAAATTAATTACCGTGTAAGGATGAGTACGATAGCAAAAACAAGTCCAATCAACATCACAAAGGCCACGCATCCAAGTACCACAATGAGCCAGGGGAATTCTGTGACTAAAAATAATTCTCAATGAAAAACAGAATAATTTTTTCAACATACTGTTCAAATACTTTATACTCTAGAGATGAACGTAAAATGATGACAAGGAATATGGGACATAAACATTCCTTGCATAATTAATTCCTTGATATACAGCTTTTACAGTTTGTTATGATACAATTACATATATTGACTTAAAACTTCGCATCTTGAAAATGCTTGAAATAAAATATACTCAATAATTAATCTATTATTCACTCAATTTTCATGTTAAAAAAACAATTTGATATGTTACTAGCAGACGTATGCCCCAAGGCAATAAATGTAGAAAATTATGATAAAAAAGTGATAAAAACCCAACATTTTTCATAGTAGCTAAAAACAAACAATTATTATGCAACACAATGAAAAGCTGCGTTTATGTACGAGGGAAAGATATTGTGTCTTGCTTACTAGAGGGTGGTTTGAGTGTTGTCACGGATATAATGTCGCTTGGGAAACCAGTGAAATTGTTGTACGCCATTATCTAAACAAAGGGTGCAATCAGTTGCTTAAATGATTTAATATTGAACTTGAAATTGAATTTCTGTGATATGGAAACACTTTGACGGTAACGGCAACTTAATGAATTTAAATTAAAACAGAAAGTTCAACAAAACCAATATCGTATAACATTTCAGTGTAAATTTGTTTGTTTGTTTGTTTTTTTAACGAGGCTTCCAGAACGCTCATTAAGCATTATCATGAAGACCTCGGCCCGGAGTTTTAGTGTATTTAATTGCTCCCATTTGTGCTACGGTTACTTTTGATGAAATACGGCGTTGTTTATTTATAACCGCTCACTAAACAACTTTGTGATAGCATGGTCTCAAACCCAGAACCTTTCGGTTAAGAGTCGAACGCCATTACCATTGCGCTATCGCTGGATTGAGATGATGCTTACAGCAGAAAACCCACCTCAATCTTATATGTTGTCTCGCTCTTCAACTCTTTCAATTCCAGCAAGAGTTCCTTTGTCCTGTTCGAAATGATCAAACGATCCTGTCGTGTATTTTCTCCATTCAAATACACAAACACGCGGTACAGCGAGATGATGCCGTTCGCAAACTGCGGTGGATCCCACCCAATCAGCACAGAATCATGCGTGGACTTCACAAGGGCAACATTCTTTGGCGCTGAGGCTTCTGGTGTATCAAAAACAGAATGTCAGTGATGCAACCTGACACGGCACCCAGTGAATAGTTTAAAATACTAGCAATTTTAACGCCTAATTTGATTCGGTACAACTTGAACTTCCTTCAAGATTACTCTCAAAATTATAACCTTCCAGTTTTAGGATACACACATTTATATGAAATTTCCATCTTTTATCTTAGAGTAATTGTAAAATATGGAGAAGCCCAGTTTTATCATCTTGCAATTGATAGAAACATAGGCTTTGGTACCACTTTGTGACATATAAGGGTTTCTACTGAAGTTGGAAAGGTTGGATTGAAAAATCAAAATGTAAAAGTTTATTTCACATTTTTACACCCAATAGGCTTTTAAATTGTAAACTTCCTGTATATTCCTCTACATTATTTAAAATGTTACATATTAATATTAAGAAATATATATATAATAAATATATATATATATAAATATATATCATCATCATCATTTACATTTTTCACGTCTATTTTCCATGCTAGCATTTGGCGGGGTTTGAACAGATGATATTCCCCACAATTTTGTAGGTTTAATCATTTGACGATTCATTGGAGCAGATGATTTATACAGCTGGATGCCAACCCCAGTGAGAAGGAATAACTCAATTAAAACAGAGATAACTGTAAATATGTCACGTGGCCGATCCTTATTATGGTGTTTTCAAAATAAATGATAAATGGTATGTTAGGGGCACTTGTTTATTTATTGGCCATTGCATGATGGAGAATGCGTATGAGACATATTAACAAAACAACATACTTCCTGGTTTTGTAGTGATCTCGATTTCATGAGAAAATTCGCCCCACCCAGCCTCCGTTCTCTCCCTCACTTTGATCGCAAACAAACTGAACGGGTCCAGACGGTAGATCTTGAACACCCGCAAACTCAAGTCGGTCAACGTGTAGTTAATTGTGAACGGCTTGTATAGAGGCAGGTCGCGCTTGCATTTCTGCGCGATGCACCAATGTAGCTTCCGGTAGGAGATCTGTGCGCCAACCAGACGTCCGTTGATCTGGGCGGGTGGTTCCCACTTGATGCCGATGACGGGAAGGATTTCGTTCTGTTGATGAACTGTATGGGCTTTTGCATTAATGTTGCGCGGAACAGTGGGAACTAAAATTCAACATAAGTGGCTCTTGGTCAAAAAACTCAGAATGCGTCAAGTAGATATATAGAAGTATAAAATTTGGAAAACAGAAGAAAAGAATATCAAGTAAATGCCTTCAGGATATAATCTTAAAATGTAGTTACCTCCTTGTTCGGTCGTTACAACAAGCGTTGCCTTCGGGCTAACACCACCTTTAATGGTCATAGCAGCGATTGCAATATTATAGGTTGTGTACGGTGTTAGGCCATAGATTGTGTGCTGGGTGGCTGATTTATCAACGTAGACATTGTCATGATTGGACTGGAAGGTGATGGTGTAGCCACTTAGGTTACCACCCTGCAGATGCGCAGGGATTTTGCGCCACAGAAGTTTGATGCTAGTGCTGTTTAGAGACACCTGGCGGAAATCTTCAGGAGCAACTTGTGGATCTAATAGACAAAAAGGACTCACCATCTTCCATGATAGTTTTTAAAGAAGGACAAGAAACATTGACCGTCTTTCTATATAACGTTATAAAATGCAAAATTCTAACAATGTTCAGTCAAGAGTGTGCGTATATATTGCTTTAGAAAAGGTCTGCAGCAAATGCAAGAAAAAACATTTTTTAAAACCATGTGATCATAAAGGTGTATGATACTTTTACAGCTGGAACTTGCGGTAAAATTCTTTTTTTCACTGTGGACTCTGTTTGAGCCATTCTCTGTAAGAATGAGACAGTTTTTGAAAATTTCTTTAGTGTATTATGTTCATTTTATAGATAAAAGAACAAATGCAAAATTTGAGTACCTAATTCCTAGTAGTTTCTGAAAACCTCAAACTCGAACTTATTTTATGACTGATTAACTGATTTTTAGAGACGAGATCATCTGTCCACAATTTCTTTTTCTTAAATGGTTATTGTTTAGGTCATAAAATAAGTTCACATAAAGAAACACATGGAGAAATGTAGCCTTAGTCAAAAAATCACATTGAAAAACTAATTTTTGCTTTGTTTACCTATTTCAGCTGAAATATGGCTAATCTTTGAGGTACGATTTCTCAGAAACTACTAGGAATTAGGTACTCAAATTTTGCATTTGTTCTTTTACCTATAAAATGAACATAATACATAAAAATAAAGAAAATCTGAGATGGTCACTAGAGTAAGCTGTCTGATTCTTACACATTATGGCTCTTAAGGAATGATGAGTGCATTTTGAACGAGTCTATACAGCTAGCTATTTTTTATATAAGCCGGAAGTATGCTGATTTAAGAGCACAAACATAACTGCATTCAATCTATGATCAGTTACCTCCCATCTCTGTTCGCACAAAAATTATGCTGGGCTGACCGAAGATCTCTGTTTTAAACCGCACCTCAATTCGATACTTCACATTGGGTAACAACCCATCAAGCTTGTGCTTACGGTCAACGTCTGAATAATTCAGTTGCACGATTTTCTGGATGGTTTTCAGACTGACGTTGAACTTATAGGTGATTGAAACAAATGTTAGAATGCCATTGGGGAATTGTGGACGCTCCCATGCGACTACAATGGAGTTTTCTGACTTCTCTTGAAACCACACTTGCGCTGGAGGACTGGGAGCTAAAAAAACACATCAACAGTAATGAATGACATTTAATTGAAAAACGAAATGGTTTCATACCAGCCTGCAACGTTGTGAAATTCTGGCTGCTCGCACTCAACGTTTCATTGAAGTTAAAATACTGCACTAAACTCACTGAGTATCTTGTGAATGCTAGCAATTCGTTCAGCTTCCATGTCATCATCTTTCCAGAAACAATGGCAGCTACTTTTCTTGTTGAATCAGATTCATATGTGATTTTAGTGTATGTAGCGTTTCCTACTTCACTTTCGGGATACCACCAACTAACTTGGGCGCTTTTCGAAGTTATGTCATGCACAGAAAATATAATGGTAGACGGAAGCTCTAAAGTTAGTTTTAAAAAAATTATTGGTTTGCATCTCTTGAAATAAGAAGACAGTTTAAAACTCTTCTTTAATATTTAATAACAAAATGTTTGATTATGTCTAAAATGAGGTCATTGGGCAATAAGCAGGTAATAATAAAAATAAATGAAAACAATAAAATAAAATAATAAAAAAATGTTTCTAACTTTTAATTGTTTTTGTGTGCGTTTATACTTACTGTAAAAGAACACATTAAAGATGTTGGACACATTGCTATTTTCATTCCCGGCTGAGCATGAATACTTCCCTGTGTTGGCCACAGTCGCATTTACAATGATCAGCTGACTCGATACAGTACCGTTACCTTCAACATTTGACGTTATAATGTAGTTTGAGTCGTTTTGCACTGGAGCGTTATCAGCTGACCACACGACTGTACTTGCATTGCGAATAACACATTTCAATACAACGCGTTTGTTTGTTGACGATTTGATTGTCGATTCATGTGGCAGTACAGCGTTCTCTAATAAAAATACATCACAAAGAAGATTAGTTTAAGTACCGGAAACGATATTGTAGTGACTGGTCCGTTTCGGAATGAGCAACTTGTCGCATAGTTCAAAATGGTTAGTGCAATATGATGGCTTCTTTGACACACCAGGCAATTAGAGGTGGAAGATGTAGACACAGCATGATCAGATTTTTATATAACTGAGAACACATATCTCTTTTTTGCTAAAATTATAGATTCAGGTACATCATTTCACCCTGTTATGCTGTGCACTTTCCAGAAAAAAAAACACAAGAAACAAAATTATAATAAATGCTGGATACGTGATACGCTGAACGTTCTAAAACACTGGATTTCTTTGATTGGTGATACGCTGAACGTTCTAAAACACTGGATTTCTTTGATTGGTGATTTTAACAAAAAAGAACTCGTGTTCATTTGCGAATTGATAAATCTGACTCGCAATACTCGAATCGCTAATTGGAGCTCTGATATTATGAAAATAGTCCTTTGTCTCTTACACTTGTCACAGATAATAGACAAGATGGTAAGCGCTTGCCTCTAAGATAACAAAGACATTCCTTGCTTTATAGTTGAAACCTATAACTTAACTTTTAGATAAAAAGTAGAGTACTTCTCCAACCTCATCATCAACGCTTTTCTTCCAAATTTATGTCTGGTTTTTGTGATCAGAAATAAATACCTACTATGCAAATTTTATATAAAATTGTATTACACTGAACACATCTTCGTGGACAAGGACCCTTCGTGCCTACTCAGAGTTTTACTAAAATCACATTTGAATCATGTTGATATATATATATATATAAATAAATATTGGATATTATAGGCTGAACAAAGTTCACAAAATTAAATGAATATAAAAACAACATTGCTTACCGGAATCCTGTGACTTTGTTACAAGAAATGATACCGCAACAAGGAGAACCAGAAAAAGTTTTTCAGTTTTGAATTTCATTATTATATACATTCCTTGTTGTTATGATTCCCTGGAAAAAATCATACAGATAAACCCTACTGAACAAAAAAGATTTTGTAAAGAGTAAAATACGTAATTACATAGGAAAATCATGTCGTACTGTAGAGAAAAGTAAAAAATTAGTGGCGAGAAAAAAGTAAAGCTGTTTGTAAAGAGGACTATTGTGATAAACAAACCACGGTAGTTTGATTTCAGATTAATAGCAAAACATTGTTGTAGACACAATGACAAATATAAACAAACAGTGCTAAGCTGCAACCCTGATACCAAGCGACTAAAACCTGAGACATACCTGAAATAAAACTCAGCGATTGATGTAAACACAAGTTATTTGTTCAAATTTCAGGAGGCGGGGTAAAAGTCCAGGAGGTTCTTATGGAGCCGATATATGTGGAACATTTCTATTGGATAAAGTTCTTGTGCCCTGTTTACGAACATGTTTTGGAATTCCAAAAGCTAGTGATTAATCCAATTTGTATATCTAATATTTCAATATTGGCAATTGAAAAACAACTTACATTTCACATCACTTACAAGAAAACAATTTCCGTTTTTTGAATTTTGTTTGAAGACAAGAATACATTTCTTTGTTTATTCAGTTCTATATATATATACTTTTAGTTCAGAGTCAATAGGTCTGTAGAATCCAATATGCCTACAATGAAAATCCGGCTATAATGCAGGTAACCATAGAAAGTGAAAAGGCACCCCATTCTAAAAAACATTATCAAACAAGGATTTTCTTTGAAAATGTATTTTGAATATAAAAGTTTATTATTATTATTATTATTATTATTATTATTATTATTATTATTATTATTATTATTATTATTATTATTATTATTATTATTATTATTATTATTATTATTAGTAAGGTTTACAATCATAAATATTGTAATAGGCATATATTTGCCTGTCAACCTAAAAACTATAAAATAAACTATATATAAACTATAAACTAGGTATAAACTATATTATCAAAAATCAAAAACGGTTAAAAATGTTATAAGAAATGTGCACGTTAGTTGCAATGCAAACAGAATTGTTGAATCGGTAACTATTATATAACTATTATTGATTTATGAAAGTTGAAAATGTTTATTATCAAGAAGAAGAAAGTATAGTTATTAACATTTAACTTGGTAATAATAATTTGTTGTGGCCACCCGGAAAACAAGTTGACAGGAAAATCCAAATACAAGTGTGTGAAAAGAGAAACTGTCTAAATTGAATTTAGGAGAACAACTTGTAGTCTCATATGTGAAAGGATAAGAGTGACATCCTCGTAATGCAATGAAATGAACAATGAGACATACCAAGGAAGAAATTAAAATAAAGAATCCTTAAAGAACAATAGCTGATTAAAGGACCACAAGGACCACATCTGGGTTATTGAGATCCAGTTTTCTACAACACTAACAATCATGGAAGACATGATAACCATGTCAGGCAGCAAAGTATTTATTAGACTATAGTTTAAAGTTAACATTTATTTTTAATTCTATTCACGATACCCATTATATAATATCTTACTTATTTTGGAGGAAGAACCAATATTGAAAAGTGGGGATGCTGAATAAATGATAGGCCAGTAATGTAGACCTAGCTGCCAACATTTGGTCAATACATATGCCAATCTTATCAAAATCATGAAAACAGCAAATAGAAAATATATGATGAGATGAGTTTGATTAATGAGAAGACAAATGATTGATACAGGCGTTTATTACAAAGGAACTACAAATTTTTCACTATATGATGCTGATTCCACTACAAACATTAATTTTTATATTACCTTGGAAAAAGAGACATGCCTTTGACTAATAATTGATGTTCCAATAATTCGATAATTCTAACACTGGAACACTAATCGACAAATCTCCTATGCAGCAAGAGTCAACTTTTCAACAAGTATCAAATATTCTATTGTCCTCTGCCTAGATACTTAGTCTCTTTCAAGCTGTGCTTATAAGCAATTGCAAATATAAAGCATAAAATGATTTCTGTAAAGTTGTATAAGAAGGTACCAAACTGGAACAAATGCATCAATATCAGCTTTCATCTAAAACAAGATCTGTGCAGCACAATCAACAGGTGATCGAATATGTTACTCCAAGGAATATAAAAAATAATGTTTGAAAAGCTACCATGCGTGTTGACAACAATATGAAGTCTTTAAGAAAATGAGCAACTGACAAAGTGTGATGTCAACAGAGACCACGTCATAAGGATCAACACAACCTTGATGATTTTACAACTATCGCTATTGGACTGAAGTTTGATTATAGAATCAAAACATGTTAACATTGCCAGTGATTGCATTTATATAAATCTTATAATATAATCAAATTAACTGTCTATCTAAAAATGTTCCTAAAGATTGGTTGTCAATAAAGAACATTGGAACCAAGCTGAAACAAGTAAATTATATCAACATTCCTTGCACCAGAATAGAATGTCCCAAATATACAAGACTACCTTTAGCGAATGCTCCATTCGAATTCAGCCAAAATAAAGACAAAAGTTCTTTTACATTTATTTGCTTTCAAGTAAAATACCTCGAGAACAATTTTCCAACAGCCGCTACAAAATTTTTATACGGGCAACAAGGTCATAAAAAAGGTAAAGTCATCAGAAGACGGAATTTCCAGCAGATTTTTTCAGTCTTGGGTTCTTACAAAGAAATGTATAGCTAAATGCCTTAGCGACTGTTCGGTTATTGAGACTCAATTTAAAGTCCACATTAATGTTGTTTTGATTTTAAAACATCGTTTTTACCGTATCGATTTTTTTTCAAATTTATTCTTTAAAAGTGTTTGTTTACAGTTTATATCAATTTATTACAGAAAAACAATAATACTAAAAATAGCATCATGCAAAACTATGGGAATTTTTTGTATGCTTACTTCAGCATGATGTCACCTGGAAAGATCACATGACCAAATGCCTATTACGTCATTAAACAAAATTTAACCGCCGAATCACTTTTGCAATCAACAAAGAAAATCAATAAATTAAATATTAATCAATAAATCTTTCTTCTACAATAAAAAAATGCTAAATAGTTTTAAAAATACACATTGCAACCAAACAAGTTTATTACGAAATAAACAGAGAGGCAACCTGATTTCACAAATATTACGATATCAACCCCTAACTGCAACACAGTTGTTTCAATGCATCTTATGACAAACCATGTTGTTTATGGAAATGACTTTTTTTGCAGGCGGCATATGAGAACAATCCGCATATCTACGCGTTGACAGATAACATGTACCGGAACATGATTATCGAGCAAGAAAAACAATGTGTTATCATCAGGTAAGTGAGCATTTTGAGTCACGTGTTATCATCGGGTAAGTAGTGGGTACTGTAAGTTGTACCACCACTATATGTCACAATCAACACTATATGTCGCAAACGCCATTCTATGTCGCAATCAACACTATATGTCGCAAACGCCACTATATGTCGTAAACTCAACACTATATGTCGCAACGAAAAAAAAGTATCATTTTTCTTTCAAAAATGCCACTATACTTAACATTACAAACAACTCAGATAATGAAGTTTAAAATATTCCGTTTGCTTTGAAAATTGGTAGGTTTACTAATTAAATGATGCTGATTTCGACCAAGTACCAGAATTTGGATATTTTTACCCCTGATGCCTTATTTGGGCAAATTTGGGCCCAAAGTTTAAAATAGTCAGTTTGCTTTGAAAATTGGTAGGTTTACTGATTAAATGATGCTGATTTTGACCATGTACCAGAATTTGAGTATTTACCCCTGATACCTTATTTGGAAAATATTGGGCCCAAATTTTAAAATAATCCGTTTGCTTTGGAAATTGGCATGTACAATATATGTATATATAATCTAGTTACCAGTTAGCATTTACATGATCATATGTAAAAGATGTACAGACGTTTTAAAATTGACGATTTGAACATGACGGTTTGAAATAATATTATTTTACATTTTTTTATTCGAAATAATTTCGTTTTTCGTTTTTCAAAATTTTATTAACGTTTTTTAAATTCGCGAATCAACCACATTTTTCTTAGAACGTTATTACGGATGCTTTTAAACTCATATAACCTATAGTAGATTAGATTACAGAAGTAAATGTTTTACGCATGCGCACGACGGTTGAAAATGATAACTTAAGGACAAATATTCATCGTCAAAAAAAATTTTGAGTTGGCATGCGCAAAACCGCATTTGCGATATACTTATGGTGGGAATCTGAAATTTTGCACCAAGAAGCATTGTCAATTTTGGTAAGATATTCTGAAATAAAATTTTGAAAAATTTAAAAATGTGGAATTTATGCGCATTCAAGACCTATTTTTTCCTTAGTTACGTGTTATTTCCCTTAGATACCGTAATATTATCGAAATGTTTTGTTCATTGAACGGTAGCATTGCTGTACATTTACAAAAATTTGTTTTAAGTAATCTTAATTAGAACGTTCTAAGGACGATTTAAAGTTACGCATGCGCAAGTGCTCACGCTAAGTTGTGAGATTTGTAATCAGCTCATTCTGATGAATATGATTATTTTCAAGCACAATTCAAAATTTGGAGTAATATTTAACTTCATTATTTAACGAGAGATTGCTTAATATAGTAGGGTTGGCAGACTTCCTTATACTAAAAAATATGGCAAAAAGTGTCGAGCCCTCTTATATCTCCTTAACTACTGGCCAGAATCCCTTCACATCCTGCTTATAACTTAAGGACAAGGATTCATCAACAAAAAGTCCAAATTAATTTTTACATCTCTGTCAGATATTGCACACGCATGCGCCGTACCATTTCGCACATATTTCGTAAGGCAATATGATATCTGTAAACCTTTGTGGAACATAATAATTATATGATGGCTTTTGCTTATAGTATAATTATATCTAAAAAAAGTTGGGAATTCAGGGAATTTTTAATATTTTTTTGGTTGCCGTAACTTTTTCCAAATTTCATTTATCCATCCAGTTAGCCCAATCATTGGGCTATTTACATGCAAAGTCTCGTTTGACATAACTTTTGGTAGAGCTCTATATATTGAATTTATCTTTAACGCATGCGCAAACCACTATATCCAAATTTTAAAGATAATTGTCATATAATTTCAATTGGGCAAAAATTCATTTAAATATGTGACATTTTACATTTTAGGCCAAAATTTACAAAAATTACGTCCAAAGTGTTTTTCAAATTGTGACATGTTGATTGTCAATTTTTTGTGAAAATAGTGTTGCGACATATAGTGTTGAGTTTGCGACATATAGTGTTGAGTTTGCGACATATAGTGTTGATTGCGACATATAGTGTTGGTTTGCGACATATAGTGTTGAGTTTGCGACATATAGTGTTGGTTTGCGACATATAGTGTTGGTTTGCGACATATAGTGTTGGTTTGCGACATATAGTGTTGAGTTTGCGACATATAGTGTTGGTTTGCGACATATAGTGTTGGTTTGCGACATATAGTGTTGAGTTTGTGACATATAGTCTTGAGTTTGCGACATATAGTGTTGGTTTGCGACATATAGTGTTGAGTTTGCGACATATAGTGTTGTTTGCGACATATAATGGTGCTACAGGAGTCACATACGCGCGCGCGTTAAGTTGTATTGTTTGTGTAAATTGGATATATTATATCAATACTATCACCTCACTGTGAAGAAGACCCTTTTTGTGGTTTTGTAGATTCTGAGAATGAATGCAATCAAATTAATTTCTCAACTTAAGATTTCATTTTCATTTACATTTTCAGTTAAATCGAATAAAAAGAGTTTATATTTGTAGCCCTGAGTTGATGCCTCTCTGTGCCGCATATATGTATTGCGAGACACTCTGGATTGCAGTTTTCTGAACTAAAGTGAATGTTATGATGTGACCGATGTTGATGATGTAAAAGACTACAATGACAGGAGGGTAATTTTTTTGTTTTATACAACAGTCACTCAAAGCAAGGCTACGAAAACCGCTTAAGCGCAGAGGGTTTTATATTTAATTGGGTCTATTTTTTTATCGGACCCACACGGATTTATAGTTATACAAAGTCACACACGCTCTCAAATAATTAAGTAGCCACTCCAAACTGCACCACAGCTGTTTCGATGACGTTATTACATAGCGGACATTTCGGCCGATCCTTGGTTTCGAGCCACTTGCGAATGCATCGCTTATGGTAGCCATGACTACAGTTGAGGGTTATGCCCGTTTCTTCTTTATTCAAACATTCCATGCATATCACGCAGACGTCATTACTGGCGCTAGATTGGGGTTTGAAGAGTTCAACGCCTTCATTTACAAAAACGTGTCGTCTTTGCGTCATGTTGGTCGTGCAGACGACAAAGCAATACTTCAAATCACACGTTGAATTTGAGAACTGGTCGCTGGTTTCTAACTCCACCAGTGAATCTCTGCCGCGTTTTAGAACGCATCCCACACAGCATCCAATGTAATGAATAAACAAGTGCCAAATCATCCCCAACACTAGCAGAACCGGAATTCCTATGGCAATAAACAGATTGGTGCCATTCATAACTGCATTGGCGGCGAAGTGAAATCACGCTCGTTCAATTTGCTTTAAAGAAGGACCTGTGGTACCTGCTCTTTGTTGAAAATCGTACCGAAGCTCGTTACGCATATGTCGCACAAAGGCAAAGAAAAACATTCCCATGACCTAGTTTACACGCAACGAAATTACCCGGACTGCAAATTCGAGTTTTGTCACCCAATTACGAGAGATATTAAAAAAAATAGAAAAAAAGTTAAAAATGGAAATATTGCTGTGACTAAAACAAACATTGTTCAATTTTCCGCATATTGTTTGACTACAAGTTTCGTAAATACTTTCTACACACTGGCTCGTTCTATTCTGACGAATCAAACTCAAATTTCGAGTTTTGTAAATAGAAAATCGATTATTTATCGCACGACAACATTTGTAAAAGTCTTGTTTTGTAATGTTCCGCATTCCGCATAATGTTCCGCATCATTAAGCAAAAACAAAAGAAAAAACGGACACTGGAATCATAGAAACATGCGCCAAAAAAATTGATGAAAAAAGATGAAAGGCGTCGATGTTAAAAAAATCTATGTTTGCATAATATCACGACAGTTTGAAGATAACAATTATAAAATGGCAATTATTGCAAAGGCCATATTGATTCGGATGAATATTTGAAGACATTTTAGGAGAATTTCGCTTTCGTTAAAAGATTCGGTATCAAAAGAAACAGCAAGATTTACTTTATAAGAGTTTTAAAACTACCGAACACAGGCAATTTTTGTCGTTGAGGAAGGTGATTTTGTTGCTGACTCGCGCGCGTGCCTCTCAAACGTCTTTTCTTCGTGTTTTTAATTATTTGTACGAAAATATATTAAATAGATAATGACGGGGGGAGTCTTTTTTATGGAATTAAAGTTATACAATTACTATGGCGTCCTCTAAGTAACTTTGTTTTGTGTTTAAAAAACAAAACTTAATCGTCGACAGTGTTAGCCACTCACGTTCATTAAAAATCATTATCACATATAGTTTATAGTACAGTTCATCCTTTATCTGTATAGAAACAAGCAGTGACATATGTACTGTGCATTTAGCTCGTCTTGTTAACAAAAAACTGCAGAATGATATCCGGTGTAAACATTGCTAGAAACTAAATGAAATTTGGAACAAATGATGTGATAATTTTTTTTAAAAAAGAAGTCGAAGCTAAAGAAAGATCATTTGCAATCTAACTTCTTTCAGCATCATTGAACATAATGACGTCAATGGTTTATTTGAGTTTTCGTACATTCAAAATAACTTAACCCGCTTAAGAAAACAAAAATTCGGACATGTGTTTTTTTGTGATAAGAGCCGCCAATATAATAATTGTCTCAAGTAACGGGTGCTTTTGCAAGAAAAGAAATTATTGAACAAAAGAGGCTTTGTTTTATCTAGTTGAACAGAAAGTACTCGGCGAGACAATGCATGCTTACTACTTTAAAAGAAGAAATTGTTGTGGGAAGAGAAAGTTGCGGGAAGAAAATGTTGCGAGCAAGTTTTCACGACTTTTTCTTCCCGCAACAATTATTTTTCGCACCTTTTTCTTCCCGCAACTTTTAATCATTTCCAGTGTTCGCAACAATTTCTTCACGCAACTTTTTCTTTTTTTCTTGTTATTTTATAAAAGCATCCGAACAAAAATTACCCCGAGTTTGGCTGGTCCAATTGTCGTTTTTGCAAAAATTTATGAGAAAAAGCAATGTCGTACAAAAGTGGCCAAATTCTAATGATGAAAATGTTGTCTGATATTGTTTTAAAAAGGTATCTCCTTGGAACAACGACAAACGCAATGTGCGAGAATATTCGTCTATAAATATTTTTTTACAAAATCGATCAGATTTCAACGTAGATTCTAATCAATATTTATTGTTTCTTTCTTATTTTGTTTTTGGACCTTTTTGTATAAGTAAAGTTATATGAAGTTTACACCTTTCTGTGTACATTGAGGTATGAAAATGTTAAAGTCTGGTCCGTAGAAACTGCTTATAAGAAAATCCGTCTCCGATTTTTCAAATAATCCGTAGTAGGCTGTATTAATTTTAGAATAAATTGACTTTCCAAACGCTAAGTTGCATAGAACGACAAGAAAATTTATCGTAAGTTCAACTTCACTCGCAACATTTTATGTACGCAACTTTTTATGAATATCCTGTCTCGCAACATTTAATGTACGCGACTATTTCTTAAAGTTGCGAAAATAAAATCGCAACTTTCGCAACTTTTTCTTCCCGCAACAATTTCTTCCTAAAGTAATTATTCGTGCCATAAATGCAACAGAAATCATAACATTGCGATTCTCACGTTTCCTAAGATTTGCGTCATTTCTCAAATAATATTTTGATGCCATCTTTAGCCGCAAAGCTTTCAAATAATGTTCTTTTGCAAACTGTGACAGTCGAAATTTCGGTTTTTTAAAAACAATAAACCAGTTAAAAACGTTAAAATCAGTTCCATAAGCCAATCGGACAGAGATCGTTTAAAATTACCCACATTAAAAACTGAAAGTGTAATTATAAACACCTTTGGAAGTCAAGACATCCAAGAAAAAACAGACATTGTGACGTAAGAGTAAAAGTTAACGAAGCTGGTTGCGCATACGGCTTATAATACAAAGGCGAAGAAACACATTCCCATGACCGAGTTTAACGCAACGAAATTCTCGAAATTACTCGGTCTGCAAATTCGCATTCTTAGACCTTGATGACACTATTAGAGAGATATTAAAAAAATAGAAACAAGAAGTTAAAAAATGAAAATAATGCTGTGACTAAAGTGAAAAAAATTCAATTTTTTTCAGTGTATTTAATTGCTCTCATTTTTTAGTCCTGTAGAATTTCAGCTCCAAGATGTAGCTCAGAACATTTGTCAATGTTAGAACACATTTTCCATTTCTTTGCCAATGTTACAAGAGCGTTGATGTCTTGTTGAAAGTGGTAGTGCGAGACTATAAGGTAGAGAGAAAGCTATATAGTTTGGTGTCGTCAGCAAATAATATTGCTATTGAATTGAAGGCACAGCTTGCGGTAAGTCATTGCCGTATATTATAGACAGTAAAGCAGCAAGAACTGATCCTTGAGTCACTCCACCAACTACAGGAAGTCAGTCAGAGTATACTCCATTGACTACAACACGCTGTGTGCGACTACAAAGAAAATCTCCTACCCATAGGCCGATAAGGTAGAACTTTGTAAAAAGCTTTGGCGAAATGTAAGTAAATATTGTAAACAGCAATACCCTCGCCAGGCGTTTTGAACTACGATTCTAAAACTCCTAGAAGGTTAATGACACATGAGTACACATGAGTTACCTGAACGAAATCCATGTTGGAATGTACTTAGTAAGTTATTGTCTAATAAGGTGCGAATTAGGTCAGTGAGTATCCTGTTCTATCAATAGCCTTATAAGCGGATACTGCTTAAGAAGCGAAAAATCAATTTTTCATCCCTTCATCGTTTTCAGGAGTTTTCTTTTTACGGAAATATAATAGAACATTCAATTCCATTTACGTATATGTAGCTGTGATAACCGGCAAGACGCCATAACATATCTCCAATTGAGAATAAAAAAATAGCGCTCAGAGGGAGATCATATTATCCTCAAATATCCACTTTTTTAATATTCTTGTGTTTTAAAAGGGCATTATCATTTTGTGCAACCACTACAACCACACTACAACCACCCAGACTTTGCGCTACCACCCCAAAAAAGACTACTACCACCCCCCAAAACAGCTACAACCACACTACAACCACCCAGACTTTGCGCTACCACCCCAAAAACAGGCCCGTAGCCACGGGGGGGGCATGGGGGGGCATTGCCTCCCCCCCTGGTTCGAAAATTCAAGGGGCATTGCCCCCCCCTATGAAAAATGCTGCCTCGACTTTTTTCTGGGCATTTTAATGTGAACCTGCTCACATGCAAATAACACGCGCATGCAAAGTAAAAACATTCGAATTTTTCAAAAAGATTTACGTCTGACAAACCACCACTCCATCATAGAGATAACGAGCATTATCACGTAGCTTTATGAATGCGCCTTTAACGTTAAACAGGGGGAGAGACAAAACAAATGAAAAAGAAAGAAAAAAATGCACAGACGTCACAACCTTTGAAATAAAGAGAAAAGATATACAGACGTCACAGTGTTAACAATGTGTGATTGAGTAAAGAACTTTGATTTGAGATCAATCTACTCAAAATTAGTAACGTGAGTGCTGGTGTTCATTTTGAAAGAAAACAAGAATCAAATTTTAAAAACAGGAAAGAGGAAATTCTCAGACACGCAACTAACCAATTTGGCTTGGTCAGTTGAACATGGCGGACATTTGGTGACGTTTACTGCGTAAGTTTAGTATTGTAGTTTGTAGTGTTGATTTTCCTGAAATTTGATTATTTGTTGCGTATTTATTGCACTTACACAATGTGTAATAAATAAACAAACGGTGCACTTCTAGACCCAAATCTATTTCTAACATTTTAATAAATGAAAAACTTTCCGTTTTCCTTCAGGTAGCTATGTCTGGTCTATTCAAATATTGGAAAAAGGTGAACACAAACCAACCTCCTGATACACACAGCACTCGAAGTGACAACTCAATCGAATTTGATAATGCGTCATGCGATCAAATGAGTATTGACGATGGATCCATACATAGCCAGAGAGGTGTAGTAGTGGACACATTATCTCATGATGGAAGGACCGACTCTGATTCTGACAAACTATCGAATTTCTTTGACAATAAATCCACCCCTTGTCGCCCTTTTCTCAAGGTATATCCTCCTACGACATACGGTAAAACCAAGCGACGATTCAATTCTGACTGGTATTCGAAGTTTAGATGGCTTGAGTATAACAAGGAGGTGGATGCAGTATTTTGCTTTGCATGTCGAGTTTTTCTTCCAAATGTTACTGAGAAAACATTCACCCACAACGGCTATCGAGACTGGAAAAATGCTACAGATACAAGCAAGGGTTTGATGAAACACGAAAAATCTGCTAATCATGACCGTGCGATGAAGAATTGGGCATATTATGTCAGTGGTCAAGATAAATCTGGTGGAAATGCTGTTGCGAGATCGTTCGTGTCGGTTAGTTCCGATCAGAAAAAATGGCTTTTCGCAGTTTTTAATGTCACACGATTTCTTTGTGCTAACGGTCTTTCATTCCGCGGTACCGAAAAATCAAGCATTGAAGGCGACGGTCTATACCTCAGAAGTTTCTCACAGCTCCTATTTCCTATAGATCCTTGCTGGGAGGCAATTCATAAACACTTGCCGAAAAATGTGCAATACACGTCCCCTGCGGTGCAAAACGAAATAATCTCTGTACTTGCATCATTAGTCAAGGAGAAAAAAAATCGCAGAAGAAATACGGAAAGCTCGTATCTATACTATTATGGCAGATGGAACGTCTGACAAAAACTGTCGTGAAATACAGGGACTTGTATTCCGGTATAAACAAGTCGATGGATTGATTGCAGAACACTGTCTCGATATGAAAAATGTAGACGACAGATCTGCAAAAGGAATATTCGAATTCGTAAAGGAATCGATGAAAAAGTACCTTATACCCAAAGATGGGTTAGTCTCACAATCGTTTGATGGGGCAAGTGTCATGTCAGGTGACCTCGGTGGTCTACAAAAGTTGATAAGTGACTTTTGCAACAGGTATGTTCTATATGTACATTGTTTCTTACACAAAATCCATCTTGTTGTTTCATTTGTCATGAAAAACTTGGAGGAAATAGAAAAATACTTTAGCATCGTCACCTCGTTGTACAAATTCTTTAAGAAAAGTGCCGTCAGAGAATCATACCATGGTTCCGCATTAAAGAGACTCATTGAAACGCGGTGGTCGGGGCATTTCGAAAGCACCAAGCACATAACCAAAAACTACCGAGAAATCGTTGATGCGCTCTTGATCGCCTCTAAAAGTAAAAAGTTGAAGAGCGAGGATAGAGCTGTTGCGATCGGACTTCTTAGTCAAATTGGAGTAGAAGATAATAACCCTATCTTTGTCTTCAACAACTGTATGTTGTTCGATATACTTCAGCCAATTAATATCGTAGTCAAGATGCTGCAGTCCCCAAGTAAAAATTTCGTGTCAGCATTTAGTGTTATTAACGAAGTGACGAACGATCTGAAGGAAAAAAAGAATAACAGCGACACTCGAACGAAACTCGATAATATGGTGAAGAAACGATCTGCTTCTATTTACAATCACGATGATTGCCGTCCAAGAAGGTCGTCTACGCTTCCTCCTTATTTGGGGGACTATGTCATCACTGAACCCATACCAACTAGTCGTCGCACAAATGTAGAGATTTTAGAAGAATGCTTGGATTTGCTTCTTTCAGAATTCCAACGCCGGTTCTCCACTATCAACCTCAACCTCTGGGACGCAATGTGCGCATTGTCGCCCGCAGCAGATCGGTTTCTTGACTATCACACTCTGAAACCACTGTTCGAATACGCCGAAACGGTGCCGGTCCTTAGAAACTTTTATGTAGAACAAAAATTGTCAGCTGTAGACTTAGAGGCTGAATGCCGAATCTTCGCCCGAGTATTAAAAGATATGGAATGGCCTAAAGATAATAATGGTCGAGTCGATCTGATAGAAGTGTCTCGGATCATGACTAAAACATACAAAGGAGGAGCTCCAATATTAGTCTCATTGTACGATCTTGCTACCACTGCTGGCTTCACTTCAACGCGAGTAGAATCTGTTTTTTCATCCCTATCAAGAATCGACTCGCCTCAAAGACGATCAATGTCTACGCAAAGGGAGTGCGATTTGGCTTATCTTTTGTTCGAAAGTGACATTCTAATGAAATCCGTAACATTTGAGGACTTTCACAAATGCTGGGAGTCTAAGCCTCGGAAGATGTAAACTCGTTACCAGTCTTGTTCCGATGAGAGAATTTCAGCCTGTGATGCTTATGAAAGTGATGCCTATAAAAAAGCGTGTAGTTCATCAAATAACGTAAATTCCATCGTTTTGAAAAAAGTTAAAATTAATGAAAATTTTCTGATGCTGATATTATGTGGTTCCATTTCCGTTACCATGTTACCATCCATATATTTTCCGTATGTTTTTACAACAAAATTAGTCCATAAACGACTGCTCAAGTGCTTATAATACACAATAAAATGATTAATTTCGAAATTTTTCCGGGGTTCTACCCCGTTTCTCGCTAGGGTGGGGGGCTCCATGTCTCAGATGCCTTTTACTTGCTGCCCTCGTTGATGCCCCTCCCTATCATTTCGTTCTGGCTACGGGCCTGCCCAAAAAGACTACTACCACCCCCAAAAACCACTACAACCACACTACAACTACCCAGACTTTTAATTTTTTATACGTTGTTTGTTGCGTAGACCGTAAAAAATAAATGAATTTCCACGGCACCCCTCCCAGCCCCATCAATGTTGAAGCAAAAATCCACCAATTTTGTAAGTTATATTATATTAAATACGTTAATTTTACATAGTTTAACAGAATAAAAGATAAGACATCATAATGACAAGCGACCTAAATACAGATTTATGCAGGGGTGGCGCCAGTGGGGGGCTAAGGGGGGCTACAGCCCCCCCCCCCCGTCGGAACTTCTCAGCCCCCCCGTCGGAAGTAAAGCAATATTAACAAAATACTGTCATTTTTTAACGTTAGGTCTTTTTTCTGATTAATACAATTATCATGATATCAAGTTTCATGGCAGGTTATGTTTAAATTTAAAGGTGCCAAATCTGTAATAGATTTGATCATCAATGAGTTTTGTGTTAAACTTAGACTTACAAGCAATTAGCCCCCCCGTCGGCGCTGTAAGCCCCCTCGTCGGAAAAACCCTGGCGTCACCTCTGGATTTATGAAAGAAACATTTGAAAGCTTGAAAGTTTGTAGTTGCCAAAATATATTGAAGTAAATATCATAATGATTATAAATGGAAAATATCCACATATGGTGATTTCCGGCTCAAGCGTCAAAACTCAAGCTTAAATTTGCACTCGTGTTAATGTTTTACATCATTAAATAAAGTGTTTTTTCTCGTTTTCGAACTAAAACACAACTTATCTTAAGCAAGAACTTTATTTTCATAGATGTGGAAATTGCTATGAATCTAGCTTCGTTATCGAAACTAAAATTTTGTGTCAAGTCAGCATTTAAAACAGCAATCAAATCAAAGTTTTTCATTGGTTGGTCAACGACGCTTAACGTCAATTGATAACCAATCAGACCTACTGTATTTGCCCTCTCTGTTATGAATCTTAATCTCTTTAACGTGAACTGTTACAATGAGATCAAGGAACTAGATCGTTCTTCGAATGACAAGAGTATTTACTTTGTCATCATTAACATTTCCCATCTGTCGAGGAGCACCAAGAGAAGAACGGTACGTTAGGATACTTGTTGGTGCAATGTTTGGAAAATCTGAAAAAAACAAACAGGTATTAACAATCGGACAATTTTATTAGAAAGCGTTTATCATTCGTGACAGGTTAGGTTTTCAGAATGTGGTTTGTAATACGTACCGTGGCAATGAGGTAGTGTTTTCAATTGGCTGCTGCAATAGGTAAAGCAAATTTGATTAGCTTCGCAAGGGTTGTTGTCACATAATGCCTGAAATCAATCATTTGAGATAAAGGTAGATTCATAATTACCTGAAGGTTGTTAATTTTTAATCTATGTGACGCAAATGTTCCAATATTCTTCCAATCGCAAAAATAAATTTCTCAAAATTTCAATTTTTTCTAGTCAGAAATTTGACGTTGATTCGTCCATGTACTTTCCACATCTCCGACCACGACGCATCTCATCGATATGATTTCTCTCAAAATAATCAAGAACAGCTTGCATGCAATAGCCGCATGGTATGAAAGTTTGTCAAAGATTGTATTTTTGATTGGAACAAAATTAATTGAAATGATCATTCGCATATTTGTTCGGGAAATGCCAAACAAGGAAAGTAGTGTTTAAAAACAAACACCTTCGCTGCAGACGATGCCCTATATATGGTTTACGTATCATTTTGTATTTGTTTTGCCAAGAAAATAATATTCGGCACGTCAGATCGGATATTCAACACGTCAGATCGGATATTCAGCACGTCAGATCGGATATTCAGCACGTCAGATCGGATATGTTACTTTTTACAGATAATAAGTTCAATTATTAAGGATTGTAAATAGAGAGGCTTAGGATCACATACGACTAACGTGTCTTATCATTGGACACCATTTGTGTAGTTAATATTTTGATTCATTTTACACTGTAAAAGATAATGAATTACTACGAAATAGGGAAAAGCGAATGCGTTAACAGCAAAAAAACATACAAAAAAAGACGAATGATGTGAAAGGTAATATGAATAAAAAAATAATATTTACTTTTGTGTTAATTGCTGTAGAAAACAAATATGTGGCGTTTAAGGGCAACGTTTATTATAGAAATCCTCCAGAAGAAGGTGTATGCTTTTTAGTCCACATTTGTGTCCGGGTTTTCTTTCAGCGCTAGTTTATTCCAGTGGAGTGGGTATGGATAGGCAGAGCTTTGAAAGATTATTGCACGATTTTTTCCGTTTATGTTCGCCAGTTAGAATATTAAAGGTAAAGGTTTTTCCAGGATCAGAGATAACCTGATAGTTTAGGGTCACGAACTTTGAGGTAACTCCCAAGGTGGAAACCAGGTGCGACCTCTCGATTTCATAATGGTGGGATTGATTTCGGTTCACGAACGCACAGTTTAATTCAAATTTTTTTAGCCTAGTAGGCTATAGTAGCCTCTGTTAGTATATAGGCTCATAGAATTTTGAGTGGAAATATAAGTTTTAAAGTAACTTGACGTTATAATGCTTCGTTTTCTATTCATAATCAAATACATATATATATAATTCATCAAGTTTGAAACTGTGAAAAGTGATTAGAATAATCATGTCTGTGCAATCATCAAAATGGCAGCTACAAAATCACACAAAAATTCATAGAAACATGTTTATGGTTTGGCTTTTTTGTATTTGAAGATAGATCTATTTAGACCCCGTATGGAGCAAAAATGTTACACGACCAAAAAAATACAAAAAAGACAGGAGCTTATTTGAAACTACCTAGCAAACAACGTGCCAAAGTTTAAAGCAAAAACATCTCTTTGCTTGAGTCACAATTTCCGCGAAATTTCCCGTAACAAAATGAATTTAGTTCTTAACAAACAGAAAATGCGTGGTGCATCTGTCCGATCCCATCTCTTTCCCCCGAAACACCTTTTTTCCGTTGTACTCGAATTCATCCCATAGCAAATGTTTGTGTTCCGTGTAACACAGCCCCGTAAATATTTTACGGGAACCCAGGCTAGTGGCGGTGGCGCAAATCACTTCGCACCCGATCCCTTTGACAGTCTAAAATATTAATACACAGTTTTGTTATTTAGTTTTCTAGAACTTACACAAGAAGTAGTCCACAAATTAATAATTTTTATATTAAAATCTTCGAAGTTACGAAATTGTTTTTAAGATTTAACCCACGATGTACATTCCAAGATTTTAAAACATTTTAAGAACTACTAAACTAAAGTAAACATGTTTTCTACAAGTTCAGAAAGAAAAACATTACTACGTGAATTGAATTGCGAACTCAATGAATTATTTATGTTTTACCTCAAGCATGAACAAATTAAGTTTTGTGCCAACACCTTTCCCTCTCATCTCAGGCAAAACAACTGTGATATAGGAATCGCAAATAGTTTTTACTGTCGGATTCGATTGAAACATGGCGTCTACAATGCTTGCCTCGGCTAACAATTTGAACATTATGTCGTACGCTTCCTCGACATCTTCCATGTTTTCACATATTGGTGTTGCTTCATTTCTACGAGAGATCAAGAACTCAATATTTTGTGCGAATAAACCGTAACGTTGTCACAAAGAAACACTAAACTTTCAAAAATTTCTAAAATTATAATTACCTCTTTTAATAAACCGAGTCATTTTATTTTGAAACAATTAGTTAAACGTTTAATTCCACGTACTGCAAATTGATGAACTGCGTCGTTAAAACATTAGATTCCTTAGTGAAACTCTAGAAATCCACTGTTGAATATTTTCTAACCTTGCAATCAGTAGACGCAGTTATAATGGGAAATAGGAAAGCCGGTTGATATAACTACCGTATTTTCTCGATTAAACGCCCCCTCTTAAATAAACGCCCCTCTTGATTAAACGCCCCTTAAAAATGTTTGATTTTTTAATAAACGCCCCTCTTAAATAAACGCCCCTCTCGATTAAACGCCCCTTTGAAATGTTTGAAAGCTGTCAATTTTATCAGACATAGATCAGGGGAATCCTTTCATTTCGCTAATCGGACTTTTAAATAACAATGTCATCGAAATCTTAAACTATTTTTATTTTTTAATAGCGGGAAGTCCAATTCCATTCGAAATTTGACTCAACGCTATACTTTACAGCCAAACTACATAAAAATCTCTAACCTGTGAGCAATGGTGACAATTTTTGCACCAACAATTTTATTCGTATCTTTTTTAATAGCGAGAAGTCCAATTCCATTCGAAATTTGATTCAACGCTATACGTCGTTTTATCTCCAAATTCTTCGGCTTAAGCGCTCTGAACATTGGTTCATCTGATATGATAGAAATTTTTAAAATCATACATTTCAGGAAAAACATTATCACATAGATTCTTTGAGACAGACATCTCTGTTTGTGGATTTCTTCTACTTTTTCTCATAAAACTTTAGCAGCGAACTAACTCATATAGATAACTCAGGGCTGCGAAGTTGCTTAGAATAAGTTTTGTATTTAAAATAATTTTTCTACTGACAAGTTCTTAGTACCCAAGGTTAATAAGCAAGGGTGGCTACTAGTTATATATAAAAAAATGAATATATAGCAAATAAAGTAGAATTGACGTATGTTAACGAAATATGCGCGTGTTTACGTCAGTTATAATATAAATTTGAATATCACCATCTTTTTTAGAAAATAGATCTTTTTGTTTATTCCATTGCTGTACCTCCCTCTATAGCGCTACTATAGCAGCAACTACATTCCATTGTAATATCACTCTTTTCACAGAGGGGCTTTCTTCCGACATAAAAACCATTACCGTTGAAGGGAAGTTTGTTAAATAAAAACGGAAACATAACTATGCTTCCCTATGCTGCAAAGGATACCGACATTCAAGAAAACCTGCGTACAAAGGATATTTTGGTTTAGACAATGAATAGTAGAGTAACGATACCAACAGCGAAAAATGGTTCGGAAAACTTTCCAATTATAATGTTTTTTCCTGTTTCAACTGTGTTTTGTTCCTTGCATTAATATATCTTTGTTAAGTATTGTATTTAATATTGTATTATATTGTATTTTGTATTGTATTGTATATTGTATTTACAAAAATCGTTGGTTCAATATTACCCTAGTTTATATAATTTGGTCAACCGTATAAAACAGAATAAAATGAAAGTTCAATTTCTTGTTACTAATTCACTTATTGGAATAGATGGGCGCAAGTAGTCAATCCCATTTGATGATATTCCAAAATAAAGGTTACAACAACGATGATTTGATTTAGCCAAGTGTTTAGAAAATAAAAACCTAACAAAGCGTTGTTGTTAGGACGCATTTGGCTGAAAATATTATGATTTTACCAAAGTTAGCAAAAAGAGCAAATATTAACTTTTTCTAAGAACTTTAAAACCAAACCTTTTGAAAATACGATGATAAGGTCATTGACAACAGTTTCAACTTCTTCTTGGGTCTCCATTGTTTTGTAAATAATTCCGTCGCATTCTTCAAAAAGTTTCATGAATTTTATAGAAGAATTTTAAACCAAATACCACTTGACCTGCTTCAATCAATCACTTAACCCGAATGGCTGTTGTGCGTGTCAAGAAAACAAGACAACCTGGTCAGCTATTACAATCAACTATTCAAAAATAGTAAAAGTTGTAGGATAAAATAAAATATCCGATTCGCATTGTCTTAAAAACCTTACTGATGTTAACAACTGAGCGCAACAATATACCTTTTTGTGTTGTACTTCCTCTGATGCTGCATTCATTATCGCTGTATTGTGGTTCACTAACTGACACCATTTCAACTGTTTTCGACAACAATTTTGAAAACAAGTTTTTTTGCTTTGTTAACCGTTTTCTGATAATACAATGTGATTAATTACTTATGAAATAGCTATACAACTTTATGAATTTAATTCCTATAAAGGTTGACGCTTATTGTTGTCATATAACATTCGCCGTAGATGCATCTTTGTGATTTATACCATGGCCACACGCAAGCCTAATCCCTTCTTCTCGAACACATAGCAAAGTTGAACGCACAGCGAGTAACATATCTACATCCGATACATGACACATCTGTAGACAGTTCAATGTCTCTTTTATCCGAAATCATTTCCTCTAAAGCATTCCATTCATTCCCACACTAACAGCTACTGTACTCGACTTTGCGTTGCTCTTTTTGTCTCTGATAGTACTTTTTGAGTTTTGAACCATGCTATCTATGATTTTTAAGGTCAAAGACTCTTACGTCTAAAAATACTCCCTGGCAAATTCTGAAAGGGTCTTAATCTCGTTGACTTAACCGTCCAATGACCTTCGACCACATTGCCTCCTGTAAAGATCGCTGCAAATTGCTTTTGTTGATCTGAACATTTCGAAATATGTTTTTCGTTTGGTCCTTTACTATCAGCCATGATCTATGAGGCTGTGGAATGTAAACGAACCCAAGTGTGTCAAATTCTCCCATCATTTTCTAAGTGACATTAATTTACCTGTAGCAGTCAGGTCATCAACAAAACAACAACACTGCTATGTTCACGAATTGTCATTTGCAGTATCATTTCCAACAATGCTGTTATGCCAATTGCATATATGATCACATCGTCTCATCGTTTAGAGAAAGAAATTACTTTATAATGGGTGCATTTACATTTACAAGAATTTTTTTGATGTCGCGGTGACATCTCTTTTTCTTGCATTCCAGTGATGTCTCGAGTATGCGATTCACCTAGTAAGCATTTAAAGTCACCTTTGTTCCACATTGTCGCCTACGTCAATAAAAGAACCGTCCGAAAACGTTCGCCAATTAACAATTTGTGTTAGAGTAACGTTTTATAAACGGTTCATATGTGGAGTAAGGAAGCGATAATAAGTTTGATAGGTGCATGCTCATTACAAGAAGCAATTGCACGTCTTACTACCGAGTTCTGTTTTTAAATGATTTCGAATGATGGAAGGAACCATTAGATATTTCGTTAGAAGTATTTTTTTTATTGATTCCCAAAGCAAACAAATTGGCTGTGTGTCTGGTACAGAGATTTCTAGAACGCTAACTTTAGAGAGATAATGCCAAGGACAATTGGATGTTTATCCAATATGACATCATTATTATGAATATTAGATAAATATTGGAAAATAAATGGGAAGTTAAACGTACATTTGACTTGGTGAGAATATCATTCACAAAAACTAGTACTGATATAGATTCTCTGACATCATTAATAACATTTGCTTTAATAAACCGTTAGATGATTGCAACACGCTTTATGTTAGAAGGCCTCCAATCAATCCATCATAGCATGGAAAAAGAACATTAAACCAAACTTTTCTTGCTTTTCCCCTTGACTCATCATAGACTTAAACTTTAAAACTTGATTTGAAATGTGAGTAAAAACATTAGATCTTGAAAAACCAACCTTTTGAAAATACCGCAATAAGTTCATTGATAACTACATCCACCTCATCTTGTATGTCGATCGTTTTGTAAATAATACCATCGCACTCTTTAAAAAACCTCATTTTGTAAAAATCTATAAATTTATCTTTTAAAATACATGAAGACTATGATGTCAACCAGACGAATCATCTCTTTCACTCGACTATTTCAACATTACACCGTTAGAGAAATTGTTTTGTTTAAATATGGAGAAAGTGCCCTTTGCTGTGTAGTGTTAAAAACTTTAACAATCTGCTGTTAAACCTACGTAATGTTTACTTGTTGTTCACTGAATAGCACTCATGTTTTTCTTTTATATTCTCCTCCCTGTTACATTCATTCATTTTTGATGATTTGCGATTTCCTAGGCAGCATGGGATTGCTGATAATATTCAATTGCGAACGCTTTAAGTTCACAGTGGGCAATGGAAATAACTCAGTTTTAAGCAAACTAAATGTTTTCTAAATGTTTTATTTGCATACCAAGATGTAGGTGACAACAGTGTGTAATACGTTTGCAAATACGCGAATCCTTTACACTGAAACGATATTTCTTATTCGTGTCAGTAGGTATGCGCAAAGAAACATTCGTTATTTTTATGATACTTTGTTATTATTATAACATTTGAAATATATTTCCAAAAAAAATATTCGTAGTATATTTAGACAGCTAGCAAATATTGTGATTTCAAAGTTTTAAATATTTTCGTAATACCTTTTCTAAACCTTGAAACAGCATTGGCCTTTTTATATTATGATTTGGGCAATTTTAAGGTGGGTTATTTTATATGATACACTCAGGATAATTATGCAAAAGCAGTAGAGTGCTCACATTATAGGAAGTTGTTGTAGTTTAAATGGTTTCTTTGAAATATCTTAAATTGATTTTGGTGTGGCTTTACTTCAAATGTGATTTATTTTATATGAAAAAATGAACAATTCAATTCAATTCAAATTGTTTATTTACCATATAATAAAAAAAATTACAAAAATAGATAGAAATACAAATTACAAAATATATGGTTGGTGTCACTCAATAGCATAAAAGCTGAACAATGTAGTGACACCACAGTAGAATTATACGTAAAAATATCTAGAATATATATATATATATAGTATCTCCAAGTAAAACTACACCATTATAGCAACTTAAAGTTTCTTGCGTGAAGCATTTTTCAAGCTATACACTATAATGATAAATGTTTACAATCACTTCTGTAAAATGGATTTTAAACGTTTATAATCACTTTAACGAGCGCAGCGAGTGTTTGTTTCTATGGCGACACTTGCTGATTAATTCGGTTCGTTTATTCAGCAATCCTCTGGGTTCTGCACGGACAATACAAACTTTTTCTGCCAAGCATAAGTTGCAGACTCTTGACCCAAGTTTGTATGGACAAGCACGTGACGCAATACTCCATGTTATATGGTCATCGACCCCCTCTGTCTTCCCCTCATCTTTCAATTTCCAAACGAGTTCTGATAAGGTAATTTCTTTATGGTATTTTTTGTGCCGGAATGATTTCGTATGGTTATTGTGTCTAGTTTTAAATTCTCCTTCACACAGTCCATAATATGTGGCCGTCATGTCGCTATATGTGACGTCCGCTTTGTACACAATGCTGGTTGCAAGACAATCACCGTTTAGAGGGTAATTTCCTTTGTTTCGACAATTACATGGTCGCTGTGTAGGTGTTTGTTTGTTTAGAACTTTAGTGTTGTGCTGTTTTATGTTCTAAGTTCTGCACATTCGTCATACAACAATAACTTAGTTTAAGCGTGTTTTTGTTAAGTATTTTGTAGTACTTATGAGTTTTTGTAAAATGCTTTCTGACAATTTTGAGGAACTCCTTGCCGACATTTGTTTTGACGTTCATGCTATAAGGTGGGTTAAACCAAATGACCTTTCTGTTTCTGTTACGTCTTTCAGTCTTTCGGTTGTCGTACGTCATTTTGTGTTTAAATCCACTAGCAGAGAGTGCAGCTTCGTACTGGTGTTTTGCGTTGTTAAACGTTGTTTCGTCGCATGATGTTTCACAAATACGCTTTGTAATCATTTCAGGGATCGCGCGCAGAACTGAGTTTGGATGGTTCGACTTTATATTTACATATAAAGGATCGTTTCCAGGTTTTCTGTAAGGGCTGAATCTTTTTGTTGTTATGTCAAAAGAAACATCTAAGAAGTCTGTTTGGGAGAGGTTTGTTTCAATCGTAATTGACAATCCTTCATCTTTGAAAATGGAAATGATGCTTTTTCTTAGTCTGTCCATCTGCGGTCCGTTGGCGTTTAAAACTACGGCTAAACAGTCATCTCGGTAAAGTCCGACATGTCGTTTATCAAGTAATCTTTCTAATTTGCTTAATAAGTATAAACCGACGAGTTCACACGTTTCTGCGCCGTCATACGAACCCATGGTGACGTCAAACAACACATGTCCTCTTTTAACCCATGGTATGGTTTTGTCAAACAAAAGCAATTTTCTGGCAAGTTTTATAACGTCAACGATATCATCTTTAATCTCAGTTATCGATTTAGCAAAGTCTAGAGATTTGCCGAGGAGTTTCTTGGTAATCGATGGGTAAAAATCGACGATGTCGAATTTTACAAATCTTGACTTTCGATGAAATGGTAAGTTTGTAAACCAATCTAAGACGGATGAGGTATTTCGCCACTGGTTTACTCGAGTGGTTGACGAAACTGATTTTACTATTTCCTCGAGATATCTCTTGCTTATTACACCTATGTCCGACTTTGCTGGATTAATGAGTCTGCACTTTACGTTATGGAGAAAGTTTTCCTTGTGGTCTTTGATGGTTATATATGAGTTTCGGTCGACGCATCCTTCCATTTTTGAGTCTAGATTTAATGCTTTGGCAATCTTCTTCGCTTCTCTATCGATTTTTCGTTTGACGGAATTGTCGCATTTTTGGTAGCATTTCGTTATATTTTCAGTCAGAAGTTTATCGTATTTGATACTATACATATATATATTTGTATAATAATTGTCCAATAATATATATAATATAATATATACATATATTGGACAGACTAACATAATCGCGGAAACATGTGTTTTTTTCTTCGTATAAAGCCCTCAAGTCTAAAAGGTAGTGCAAATGTTCTATCTACCTTGATTCGTTTTACAATACAAAATACAACTGTTTATCGAATTTATGAACATACACGCTTCTTTCTATATAAACAAATTTTCTCAAGCATTCTTTTTGTATCGTTGTTTGACAGTGATAGTCAGGGCGCTGAGAGCCATTTTTTGAAAGAAAGTGTCGGGCAAATTTTAACCTATTTGATGTTGTACCTTATACCCGAGAGACCACAAAAAGCTCTACTGGCCGATCCCAAGTTTCTTCTGGTCCCGTACCAGTAAAAAAAGGGACTGACGATGTCACAAGCAAGGCTGAAAATTTTATCTCGCCAAAACAAAAACATATGAATATCATTCGAAAGATAATTTAATGCTGATCAAAAAAGATACATGTCAGAAGCATTGAATTCCAAGCCCAGAAAAGTTATTCAACTTTGAAGGTTAGACGTCACGATCACATTTAAGTGTTTTTTTCATAAAAAATCAATACGTAAACGCACTTAAGAACGTAAAAAATCAAAAATGTTTAAAAAATTATAAATCCAAAACCTATCTTCTTCGTCACTTTGTCTGGATCATCCGAATTTGATGATTCCCCGTCGTCAGACATGTAGTGTCGTCGTCAGTGAAGTCATTATTTTCATAATCGTCGTTTACGATATTTTAGTAAGAACAAGTGCATAGATCGGTGCATTTAAAATTGTGTGCTACACAAACACATTGATTTTTTTGCACATGTTCTTTTTGTACCCACACGACATGAAATCAACCAACTCCTCGGGGATCGGATCTCTCAACATCGACTGGACCTTACTTTAGATCATCTCAATCAACGTTCCAGCCGTACCCATTTTGACTTGGTATGTTTGGATGATTTGTTAGTGCCTCCTTTATGACAGCTGTTGCGTATGCCACTCGTTTTAGATGGCAAAAAAGAACGTCGGCTGTTGGAAGAAGCTGTTGCAGTTCGGGACACTTCTTCTTGGAGCTGCAAAACGTTTGGTATATGGAATCATCTGATTTGGTACATCGTTTTAGGCCATATAGCTTGCAGGTAAACTCTTGGAATTTGTCGAAAAGTGACATGTCAAACGTAAATCTTGTGTAACTTTCTCCTTGACGCGCGAATGCTTCAGCATCAAAACAAATGCCAATGCTTTACTAATGGATATTAAAGAACGCAAAAATGAAGAAGAAACAAATACACGAAAACGTAAAGTCACGGGAAGAAAATGGACACGCCAAATTTTTCTAGAACGGCAACAAAAGGGAGAGTTCCACCAACTTATTATTCTTCGTAAAAGAAACAAAACTATTCGATCACGAATACTTTTACAAGCAATTTCACATGTCCTCGACGACCTTTGAAAAACTACTGGGTTGGGTAGGACCATTAATTCAGAAAAAACAGCAGTCAGAGTCGGTTGATGGATATACAATTACTTCTGTCGAATTTCGTACAGAATCATGATTTGGTCCGTTGTTGCATACTAGGTTGAGGATTTTAACTAGTCCATTGCTTGTACTACTCTTATTGCATAAAATTCCAAATAAATTATTTTGATATTGATTTGCCATTTTGTTCGTAGTTCATTTGTTTTTATTTGCAAGATTGAACTACAATTTTAGAGACGTTTGGATTGGATAATACGAAAATCTGTATGAACTGTGATTGGATAAAAATAAGTCCGCTTCTTTTTCTCCGCCAAAAGTTCAAGCTGTGCAAACTTTTTTTTCAAAAATATCTCCGCCAACTTTTTAAATTTTGAGATTTTGTATGACGCAGCGTTTATAAATTTAACCAATCAAATTGCGTAATTAAGTCCGCTGATAAAAGTCCGATCGCATTTTTCGCGTGTGTAAATCCCGCTTTACTTGTGTAAATCAATAAAATTATCTCCGCGCGGTCTTATTTTTTCAGCCAATCAAATTCGCGGAAATAAGACCGCTGAAAAAACTCCGCCCCGACTTAGCGCTTGTGTAAATTGCACTTTACACAAAATAGCGTCTTATATTTTCAGAGATTAATTTGTCTTTTTTGTTGCTTCTTTTTCTATTCACTCAATCCAGAAGAAAAATTAGCAAGGCCAGTAAAGATATTATGTTTTCTGAAGTGTAAAGAAACATGTTGGTATAAGGCAGAATTTGCCCGCTAAAAATGACATTTTCGATTTTTTTTTGGCTCTCAGCGCCCTGACTATGAGGTTTCGTTCCCGTTCTGTCTATTCTACGTCGTGCTCCATTGGCGCATAACCAACCAATCAGAAACAGGAGTAACTTGAATAATTTCATGATAGCTTTTGTATTTAGCAAAATCTGGCGCGTCTGTATTTATTGAAGACAAGTAATAAATCAATTTTGGTAGAAATGACTTCCGGAATAATGTTGGTTAATGTCGAAAGAGATTTATGTGCTATGGTTTATATTAAATATGATTATTGTATATATAAGCTAAATGTCTTTCTTGTTATACCATAAATATATGTATATATAGTGTAAATAAAAGTTCTCGAACAGTTTTTGCGTTCACCTTGACTTTCACTATATTTTCACATAAAACTTACTCGATAACTCGAACCCTAATAACTAGAACATGTCAAACCATTTTACCAAATACTTTAAAAGCTAATATCCTCCCGATAACTCGAACTTCGGACATCTTCAGACAAATGTATTCTTTTAATACGTATACAATTTTAAAAAAACAGCGGATAACCAAGTAAAGCGCAATTTGTTAGGTTGAAAGAAGTTCGTTTTGATGACACAAACAACGTAAATTTATTTAAAGCTTTAAACGCTTCTTGATATAGTAAAGTAGATAATATAACATAAACACCTATGAAAGGATAAATAAAAACGAAATATAAAAACTAAAATCTAACTTACTTGGTTTTGATTTTCGTTAAGCTAAAATTTAAAAATTCTAATTTGAGAGATATCAAGTTTGTTTTATGATACTAGTCTGCCCTTTTAGATTGGACCCAAAAAACCGATTTCCTCACGTCAGATTCAAATTGTTGTAGAAAATATCTTGGTTCAGCAGCCACGGCCTATTTTAGCTTGATACAACTTTTTCCGGCTCAAATCATTTAACCACTGGGCTATTTTTGAACCACTACTGCTGTGTAAGACAAATATTGCATCGCAAACTATATCAACTGTTGTAAAAAATAGTTATCGGGGCATTCCATTAAGCCTCTTTAAGATACCGAAAGTTAGCTATTATCGAGACCCCTGGCTCAATATTTCTAAACTTTTAGGGGGCATTAGCATACAACAAGCCAAGCGAGAAACGCAATTGAAGTCTGGTTTCCTCAGACTTATCGATACAAATTATACATGTAAGGAACTCTGACTCATTAAAGCTGAATGCTTACATACTCATACATACATACTTTTGCGAATAAATGAAAATAGTTCGAGTTATTAAAAGTTTTCTTTTCTTTCGTGACTTTTAAATATTTAACATAAAATGAACATGTATGGGAATCCATTAAAAGAATATTCTAATGCGACTAAAAAAATGACATCCTTAACTTAGATTATGTCTTTAATTTCCCTCTGCAACCTATAAAGTTCGAGTTATCGGTAGGATATTAGGGTCGGGTAAAATGGTTCAACTTTCTAAATGTTTAAAATGAGTAATTTTTACGAGAAAGTATTAGTGAAAGTCAAGGCGAATGCAAAAACAGTTCGAGTTACCCGAAAGTTCTTTACGAGCCATAAATTTTATTCGCACTATATATATATATATATATATTTATGGTATAAGAAAAATGACACTTAACTTATAAATAACAATAATATCAAGTTTTTATGTTTTCCTTAAATATTTAACTCGCCTATTTATCAATAGGTCTAACTATATGATATCTTATATAACACGCTTTGAGAGCGTGAACATGAACGTCGCCACAACTCAATGATTTTACGATTACATTATTCTAACATTCGCACGTGTCATATTTTGCACTCTGTTTTTAACCAATAGGAATCCCGGGAATAGTTGTTTTAACCAATCAGAAAAAATATTGAATTTTGCACTCCTTTTTAGCCAATCAAGAAAAAATATTGAGTTTTGCACACCGAAATATGATATATATTTCCTCGTGATTAGCCAATCACGTTACAGATATTCACGCAACCTATTGATAAAAGATATTATTAACAGAATACAAAGCTGACTAGAAAAATCTTGTTAATCTTTAAAATTGATTTAAGCTCACGTTTATAAGCCCACTGTCCATGGCTTATCAACATCCATGTCACTGCCCATAAGCTTATAAATGGTATGGTCTTATATGCAGGGTAAAATACATATTTTCTGAACAGTCGTGGATAACTCCAATTAAGATCCTTTTTCGACATCGATTGCGGGATAATAATATAGGGGGGCACGGGAAAGCTTGGACCTCCATAAGGAACGCGATTTGATTGGTTGCTGGAAAGAAGATACACCATTTTGGTGCCGTAAATTTATTTTGATTACAAAATTAGATCTTTGTAAAGAAGATGATGGGTAAAAAGATGGTAAAAATCTACGTGATTTCATCATCGGTTTTATTAAAGGTTTAGTAAAAGAATTCTTTTCCAATACCAAAGTACTCGTTGTGGCAAGTAACAACTTCAAATATTGTCATATTCCGATACTGCGATGTTGGAGAATCAGAAAGAAATTTTGGCTGGAATTTGGTGGGCGACGAATTTTTCAATTTTGGTGTGAATTTGATGTGATGTGATGATAGAATGCGCTCTTTTCTTTGCAAAAAAAATATTTCAGATTGTTTTCTGCAAATAAATGAAGAACGAAAGTTTTTTACTGGAAATTCTTTTATAATCAAATTAACGATCAATGAGACCATCATATTTTCAAACAAAGTAATTTACAAACTATAGCTAAAAAAATAAGTAAGACCATGTAAACGGTTAAAAGATGTAAAACCTTGCTCCTTCCCTCTTGTCTTCTAGCGCATTGCAACAGTCTAGGTGCTGATGACGTATATATTATTTTACTTTATAAATGACATTTGGTTTGACAGTCTGACACCAAGTTAGAGGCCGTCGACAAAAAACTTTTGTCACACAAAACAGATTTTATCCGTTTAGGTTAAAACCCCCTCCCCTCATGTGCCAAAACTGACCATAAGAAAATAATCTTGAATGTTTATTGTTCTTATTAAGATTAACAGTTAACATTTTTTACAATAATCATCTTGAAAAATGTTAAGGAAAAATCCGAAAAGGACAAGTTGAATTAGTCTAAAAATTACCCGCAAATTATTATGTTTTCGGACAACTGGGATGTCAAAAATGCTACTTTCTTAGTTTCAGTTTCGAAGCCGATCAAGAAACATAGAGATTTTGCAGAATTATATAAAAGGAAACAGATGTCATAATATAATAGCATATAGCCTTTTATTATAATTATAAGCCAAATTAAATAAATGTTTTCGCTCTGCTGTCTCTGCGACCCATTTCTCTTAAGCTTTTTTGTTTGTTTGTTTATGTGTGCAAGCAACATCCCTCCACTCTCCACCAGTATGTTTTATTTTCACTACTCCCATTTTCATTGCGCAATACACAAATTTTCGGACTGGTGTTTTCAAAAGAAGCTACGATTTTCCGGACAGGATCAACAACGGCCCTTATAGCTGCGCAATAATAATTGAGTTTCCTTCTGTTCTATCAATGTTGTCATGTCATGGTATTCCTTTCGAATCTGATCTGATTCGCGGATCATTATCCTGAGTGGAATATGGCCTTTAACATTCTCTATGATGACAAGAAAATACTCTAAACGGATTTTCGTCACGACAACCCCTTAGTTTTAATATATAAACGTAAAAAAACGTTATGTCAGTTGGTCAATGGGAAATTTGGACCCAATTCCCCAGGAAACCCCCCTCCCCCAATCATCTTCTATTTACCTCATGAGAGACAAGGATGGAACTTGTCAAATATATTGAACGTCAACCAATTAGTTTTAAGTCAATTTAGAAAAACAATATTTTCAACATATTTTTATTTTTCCAAAATCTATTCCGGCATTTACGTCAAATTACAGTACCGTAAATATTCTTATAAACGCCCCCTTCTTTTAACGCCTCCCTTTAATAAATGCCTCCCACTAATAAACACACCCTCTAATAAACATAGTATATAAAATTCTTATATTATGATGTTTGGTGTTTTTTTTGGGTAAAAATAATTATTTATCAAATCTCTGTAGCAGATTCCAGGAAGGGCCGAGAGATGTGGGTCGGATGGAAATCTCTGTACAACCATGAGGTAGTAGGTAATAACATGGGGATCAATGACGATTTTGTAGTCAATATATGAAAAATTCAATACAAATATTTTGAAATAAACGCCTCCCTTTAATTAACGCCCCCCCCCCCCCTCGAAATTTGAATAAACGCCCCGGGTGTTTAATATTAGTAGTAGCTAAAAAAATAAGTAAGACCATGTAAACGGTTAAAAGATGTAAAACCTTGCTCCTTCCCTCTTGTCTTCTAGCGCATTGCAACAGTCTAGGTGCTGATGACGTATATATTATTTTACTTTATAAATGACATTTGGTTTGACAGTCTGACACCAAGTTAGAGGCCGTCGACAAAAAACTTTTGTCACACAAAACAGATTTTATCCGTTTAGGTTAAAACCCCCTCCCCTCATGTGCCAAAACTGACCATAAGAAAATAATCTTGAATGTTTATTGTTCTTATTAAGATTAACAGTTAACATTTTTTACAATAATCATCTTGAAAAATGTTAAGGAAAAATCCGAAAAGGACAAGTTGAATTAGTCTAAAAATTACCCGCAAATTATTATGTTTTCGGACAACTGGGATGTCAAAAATGCTACTTTCTTAGTTTCAGTTTCGAAGCCGATCAAGAAACATAGAGATTTTGCAGAATTATATAAAAGGAAACAGATGTCATAATATAATAGCATATAGCCTTTTATTATAATTATAAGCCAAATTAAATAAATGTTTTCGCTCTGCTGTCTCTGCGACCCATTTCTCTTAAGCTTTTTTGTTTGTTTGTTTATGTGTGCAAGCAACATCCCTCCACTCTCCACCAGTATGTTTTATTTTCACTACTCCCATTTTCATTGCGCAATACACAAATTTTCGGACTGGTGTTTTCAAAAGAAGCTACGATTTTCCGGACAGGATCAACAACGGCCCTTATAGCTGCGCAATAATAATTGAGTTTCCTTCTGTTCTATCAATGTTGTCATGTCATGGTATTCCTTTCGAATCTGATCTGATTCGCGGATCATTATCCTGAGTGGAATATGGCCTTTAACATTCTCTATGATGACAAGAAAATACTCTAAACGGATTTTCGTCACGACAACCCCTTAGTTTTAATATATAAACGTAAAAAAACGTTATGTCAGTTGGTCAATGGGAAATTTGGACCCAATTCCCCAGGAAACCCCCCTCCCCCAATCATCTTCTATTTACCTCATGAGAGACAAGGATGGAACTTGTCAAATATATTGAACGTCAACCAATTAGTTTTAAGTCAATTTAGAAAAACAATATTTTCAACATATTTTTATTTTTCCAAAATCTATTCCGGCATTTACGTCAAATTACAGTACCGTAAATATTCTTATAAACGCCCCCTTCTTTTAACGCCTCCCTTTAATAAATGCCTCCCACTAATAAACACACCCTCTAATAAACATAGTATATAAAATTCTTATATTATGATGTTTGGTGTTTTTTTTGGGTAAAAATAATTATTTATCAAATCTCTGTAGCAGATTCCAGGAAGGGCCGAGAGATGTGGGTCGGATGGAAATCTCTGTACAACCATGAGGTAGTAGGTAATAACATGGGGATCAATGACGATTTTGTAGTCAATATATGAAAAATTCAATACAAATATTTTGAAATAAACGCCTCCCTTTAATTAACGCCCCCCCCCCCCCTCGAAATTTGAATAAACGCCCCGGGTGTTTAATATTAGTAGTAGCTAAAAAAATAAGTAAGACCATGTAAACGGTTAAAAGATGTAAAACCTTGCTCCTTCCCTCTTGTCTTCTAGCGCATTGCAACAGTCTAGGTGCTGATGACGTATATATTATTTTACTTTATAAATGACATTTGGTTTGACAGTCTGACACCAAGTTAGAGGCCGTCGACAAAAAACTTTTGTCACACAAAACAGATTTTATCCGTTTAGGTTAAAACCCCCTCCCCTCATGTGCCAAAACTGACCATAAGAAAATAATCTTGAATGTTTATTGTTCTTATTAAGATTAACAGTTAACATTTTTTACAATAATCATCTTGAAAAATGTTAAGGAAAAATCCGAAAAGGACAAGTTGAATTAGTCTAAAAATTACCCGCAAATTATTATGTTTTCGGACAACTGGGATGTCAAAAATGCTACTTTCTTAGTTTCAGTTTCGAAGCCGATCAAGAAACATAGAGATTTTGCAGAATTATATAAAAGGAAACAGATGTCATAATATAATAGCATATAGCCTTTTATTATAATTATAAGCCAAATTAAATAAATGTTTTCGCTCTGCTGTCTCTGCGACCCATTTCTCTTAAGCTTTTTTGTTTGTTTGTTTATGTGTGCAAGCAACATCCCTCCACTCTCCACCAGTATGTTTTATTTTCACTACTCCCATTTTCATTGCGCAATACACAAATTTTCGGACTGGTGTTTTCAAAAGAAGCTACGATTTTCCGGACAGGATCAACAACGGCCCTTATAGCTGCGCAATAATAATTGAGTTTCCTTCTGTTCTATCAATGTTGTCATGTCATGGTATTCCTTTCGAATCTGATCTGATTCGCGGATCATTATCCTGAGTGGAATATGGCCTTTAACATTCTCTATGATGACAAGAAAATACTCTAAACGGATTTTCGTCACGACAACCCCTTAGTTTTAATATATAAACGTAAAAAAACGTTATGTCAGTTGGTCAATGGGAAATTTGGACCCAATTCCCCAGGAAACCCCCCTCCCCCAATCATCTTCTATTTACCTCATGAGAGACAAGGATGGAACTTGTCAAATATATTGAACGTCAACCAATTAGTTTTAAGTCAATTTAGAAAAACAATATTTTCAACATATTTTTATTTTTCCAAAATCTATTCCGGCATTTACGTCAAATTACAGTACCGTAAATATTCTTATAAACGCCCCCTTCTTTTAACGCCTCCCTTTAATAAATGCCTCCCACTAATAAACACACCCTCTAATAAACATAGTATATAAAATTCTTATATTATGATGTTTGGTGTTTTTTTTGGGTAAAAATAATTATTTATCAAATCTCTGTAGCAGATTCCAGGAAGGGCCGAGAGATGTGGGTCGGATGGAAATCTCTGTACAACCATGAGGTAGTAGGTAATAACATGGGGATCAATGACGATTTTGTAGTCAATATATGAAAAATTCAATACAAATATTTTGAAATAAACGCCTCCCTTTAATTAACGCCCCCCCCCCCCTCGAAATTTGAATAAACGCCCCGGGTGTTTAATATTAGTAGTAGCTAAAAAAATAAGTAAGACCATGTAAACGGTTAAAAGATGTAAAACCTTGCTCCTTCCCTCTTGTCTTCTAGCGCATTGCAACAGTCTAGGTGCTGATGACGTATATATTATTTTACTTTATAAATAACATTTGGTTTGACAGTCTGACACCAAGTTAGAGGCCGTCGACAAAAAACTTTTGTCACACAAAACAGATTTTATCCGTTTAGGTTAAAACCCCCTCCCCTCATGTGCCAAAACTGACCATAAGAAAATAATCTTGAATGTTTATTGTTCTTATTAAGATTAACAGTTAACATTTTTTACAATAATCATCTTGAAAAATGTTAAGGAAAAATCCGAAAAGGACAAGTTGAATTAGTCTAAAAATTACCCGCAAATTATTATGTTTTCGGACAACTGGGATGTCAAAAATGCTACTTTCTTAGTTTCAGTTTCGAAGCCGATCAAGAAACATAGAGATTTTGCAGAATTATATAAAAGGAAACAGATGTCATAATATAATAGCATATAGCCTTTTATTATAATTATAAGCCAAATTAAATAAATGTTTTCGCTCTGCTGTCTCTGCGACCCATTTCTCTTAAGCTTTTTTGTTTGTTTGTTTATGTGTGCAAGCAACATCCCTCCACTCTCCACCAGTATGTTTTATTTTCACTACTCCCATTTTCATTGCGCAATACACAAATTTTCGGACTGGTGTTTTCAAAAGAAGCTACGATTTTCCGGACAGGATCAACAACGGCCCTTATAGCTGCGCAATAATAATTGAGTTTCCTTCTGTTCTATCAATGTTGTCATGTCATGGTATTCCTTTCGAATCTGATCTGATTCGCGGATCATTATCCTGAGTGGAATATGGCCTTTAACATTCTCTATGATGACAAGAAAATACTCTAAACGGATTTTCGTCACGACAACCCCTTAGTTTTAATATATAAACGTAAAAAAACGTTATGTCAGTTGGTCAATGGGAAATTTGGACCCAATTCCCCAGGAAACCCCCCTCCCCCAATCATCTTCTATTTACCTCATGAGAGACAAGGATGGAACTTGTCAAATATATTGAACGTCAACCAATTAGTTTTAAGTCAATTTAGAAAAACAATATTTTCAACATATTTTTATTTTTCCAAAATCTATTCCGGCATTTACGTCAAATTACAGTACCGTAAATATTCTTATAAACGCCCCCTTCTTTTAACGCCTCCCTTTAATAAATGCCTCCCACTAATAAACACACCCTCTAATAAACATAGTATATAAAATTCTTATATTATGATGTTTGGTGTTTTTTTTGGGTAAAAATAATTATTTATCAAATCTCTGTAGCAGATTCCAGGAAGGGCCGAGAGATGTGGGTCGGATGGAAATCTCTGTACAACCATGAGGTAGTAGGTAATAACATGGGGATCAATGACGATTTTGTAGTCAATATATGAAAAATTCAATACAAATATTTTGAAATAAACGCCTCCCTTTAATTAACGCCCCCCCCCCCTCGAAATTTGAATAAACGCCCCGGGTGTTTAATAGAAGATTTACGGTAGGTGGTTAGATCATTATATTGGTGTAGCATCAATAAAATATAATTTATTCCCCAGAATATTCTTTCAAAAAACTGTTTTCAATTTTCAATTTAAAGTGGTGAACACCCATTGCAACACCATCACATTGCCAATAAAAGTTTCTGTTAAATAGAAAATGTTTTTTACAGTTGCAAGGTAAAACCTTAAAAATGAATCGTTGTCTAGAACATACCTCACCATGTGAATAATAATCGTTTTATTTATTAACGCAAATTTAATAGTCAAAATTAGCTTTTACTACTGTAATAATGAGAGTAGTCGTGTGTTACCAATTTAACAAGGAAATATAATATCAAGCCCTGTACGAAGGGAATTTATTGCATACTAAAAAGATCTTGTCAGACGAGACCTGTTGCTTTTGGTATTTTAAAAGACAATTGACAATGCGACAGTTGAGAAGTTAATTTTGCAGAAACTTTAAAGTACTCACTTTTAAGTAAGAATTATCTAGCAATAATTTCAGATTGACTGATTCCTTTTTATTTGATCATAAGTTGAAGGTGCCTATTCTGTTTTTGATTTTTATCAACAACCTTTCTGTTCACATCATTTCTCAGCTTAGTAGATATTTTTTCTTTTGATACTCCTGCGTTGAAAAAAAGTGAAAAAGACGCTAACAAGAAGGATGAAGATTGGTATAACCTACGTTATGTACAATGTTTACGAAATCCATTGAACCAGTGACGTCTTGAAAAATTTACCACACAGGAAAAAAATAGTAAAAAAAATGTGTAGAGAATTGCTAGAAACGTCATTAACATTCAAAATATTTGCGAATGTCAGAGTTCATAATACTTATGTTTATGATGGAGATAATCTAATATGTTTTAATTTATTATGTCACTTTAGCATCACGTTCTGCCCTTATATAGTGTTGTTTTATTTGTAGCAAATCAATAATTCATTAACACAATGTTTTACCATATATCCCTTGAACACGATATCCTGCTTCATCCACGTTATTTCGGACCTGATTTACTAAAGAACGTCAAGTTGAAGTTGTTTACTGAGGTGGAGGGTACATGCACGGGGAAGTATGGCTTTGTTATTGCCGTCACCACGATTGATAACATCGGTTCCGGATTCATACAACCAGGTCGTGGATTCGTTGTCTATCCGGTTAAATACAAAGCAATAGTTTTTCGTCCGTTCAAAGGTGAGGTATTGGACGCCGTCGTGACTCAAGTAAACAAAGCTGGACTGTTCACAGAAATCGGCCCTCTCTCATGTTTTATATCACGACATTCAATCCCCACAGATATGGAGTTTGATCCAAACTCTAGTCCGCCCTGTTATAAACAACAAGACGAGGAGGTGGTCATTCAACAAGACGATGAGATCAGGGTTAAGATTGTTGGTACGAGGGTGGATGCAAACGACATCTTCGCTATTGGAACTTTAATGGATGACTATCTTGGGCTGGTTAGCTGATCTTCAGAGTACTTTGGCTTGTATTTTTATACGTATACCACAGACATAACACCAGATCTTACTTAGAATTTCACTTGTTTTACGGCAATGACATTTAATTTGTTGTCATTCATTTCATGTATTTATTATTTTCAGATTTACATATTAACTAATTGTTTACCTTGTGATGGCTTCTTGTGAACATTACCAGAGGAAATGTGCTCTCTTTGTAAGTATTTTTGGAGGTTGTTCTCTCTAAAGAGATTTGTTTAAAACATGGGTATGCGGGTCATGTAACATCTTTGATCTCATGGACATAAGTGCACCCATGCCCTTTATGCACTGCTGCCCACTGTAGTTAAAATGCAAAGTTGGTATCTTTTGTGGGTTAACTCACCACTGTTTTCCCTCTCACTGGGGTTGGCGTTAGGAAGGGCATATAGCTGTAAAAAACATCTGCTCCAATGAATCATCAAATGATTAAACCTATAAAATTGTGGGGAATATCATTTGTTGAAACCCCGTCTAACCCATGTTAGCATGGAAAATAGACGTGAAAAATGTTCACAAATATAAACCAGGGAAGTGTAACTTACTTGATCAATGATGCTCACTTGTATTAGAGATCGCCAGGAACCTCATGCAGCCCAACTCTGGATTAAGCATTTTGAATTTCAAATTTAATAAGTGACATTATCTTGTTTTATTTTCATGAAGTTTAAAAACAAACAATTTGGTAATATTTTTTAGGCGCCATGTTGTTCAAAATCGTACCCGTGTCGGGTTTGTCATGACGATGTAGAAGACCATTCCTTGATGCGCACATCCGTTGAACTTATCACGTGTCTACAATGCAATCAAAGACAAAAAGTGAGCGAGACTTCAAAAGTAACTTCTAGTAACACAGTTTTATATTTCAAAGAGTCAAGGCTGAATTGTTGTTGCAAGGTTTTTATTAAATTTAACAGTGTTATTAAATATTGATTTGAAGTTTGGGTACGAGGTTGTACTCTGAATATCATTTTGTCACTTGAACAACCAGGTTGCGGAACATTGCGTAGATTGTGGTATCTTGTTTGGAAAGTATTCATGCCTAAAATGCCGGCTGTACGATGATGTTGACAAGAAGCAGTTTCATTGTGATGGCTGCGGCATCTGCAGGTTGGCTATTATCTGTACCTGTATTAATATCAAGGCCACATATACCATTGTTTGTTTGTTTGTTTTTTAACGAGGCTTCCAGAACGCTCATTAAGCATTATCATGAAGACCTTGACCCAGAGTTTTAGTGCATTTAATTGCTCCCATTTGTGCTACGGTTATTTTTGATGAAATATGGCGCTGTTTATTTATAACCGCTCACTAAACAACTTTGTGATAGCATGGTTTTGAACCCAGTACCTTTCGGTTAAGAGCCAAATGCCTTGCCATTGCGCTATCGCCGGATATGGGACAGATTTTTTCTAATTATAGATTTTTTCATTTGATGTTTTTCTCTGAATAACCAAAAGACAGTCCTATGCTCAACTTGTGTTCACACATTCCGCAAATATTTAATTCCTCCACGTCTTAAAATCTTTATTTTCAATTCTGTGTTTCATGGTATTTTGTTGCACCTTGGGTTATTAATTCAACCAACAACAGCTTTGATGAACTGTCTGATCTATGAAAGTTCACATAAGCTTATCTCTTTGACACTGAGATAAGAACTCCCATAGTTGCAACTTGAGGTTCTCTTGTCTTTTTGCTTGGAGGTAAATTGGGGACTGACAATCGTAGCGAATTTTGCAAACAGCTACTTTATCAGGAGATGAGAAATGTTTCTTTGTTTTTTTTTCAACTTTTCAGCAATCGTTTTCCAGGTGTTCACAAACATAAAACAGCATAAAATTGTTCAGACGAATTCTAACGCATAGTTAACAAGATTAGGAGTCTAAAGCTGAAGTGCCACGTCAGCAACGATAATAGTGTGAACTGCTGAACATCCTTCAGAGGGAAATCAACGAGATTTAGACACATTCTAGTTGCGCTTTTATGTTTGAATAAAAGTGAACGCCACCAAGTTGTTGTTAATTTCTCTTCATTGTGCAAGTACTCCACTGTACATCCGTATAAATATATTTGTTCCAGGGTTGGTGGAACAGAGAATTTCTTCCACTGTGAGAAATGTAACATGTGTATTGGAATTCATATGAGAGGAGATCACAAGGTAATTTCCCAAATCAATGCAAATACACCTTTTTTATAAGCATAGATTTAATTCGGCCAGGGTCAAGTATTCTTAAATTTTAACTCCAAATCAGGCTGAATTATTCTTAGCATATTCTTATTTATTCTACTTAACATAGGTTGTATTTTTATTTTTTGTTCCATAAAAAATCTTTTTAAATTTACTTGTTTAGTTGTTCAAAAAAGATACTGAAGAACTTGTCACAATTCATATCTTATTTCCTTATTTTCTTCTATCAACTTTACAAATTCAGCTATATTTTGCAAAATATTCCCCAACACAGTAGAATTCTCACTATCCTGGGAATATTCTTCAAATAACGCTTCACCTTGCTATTCTTCTATAAAGCGTGTATTGCACGAATACGTTTCATCTTGCTAATCACTTTCATCGCTGTATTACACCGATGATTGTATTTGATAAGCATCTTTTTACATATATTATATCTATCGGTTAAGTCTGAATGTGCATCAGATGAACTTTCACTTTAGTGCGTTGAAAACATGTCCCGTAGAAACTGCCCGGTATGTTTGGAGGTAAGTCTTTAAACCAAACTTTCTCGTTTAGGGGTGTTTGTTCTTTTCCTCTTCTTAAATCAGGTTTATTTTCGTATATGAAGCAAATGCTGATTTTATTTATCTGCATTAAAGTAAATACCGTAATGCCTCGATTAAGCGCCCGGGCGCTTATTTAATTTTCGAGACTCTAGGGTGGGCGCTTATTTTGGCTTTCATCCGTAGCGCAAATCACTGCACAAGAAACATATGAATCTCGAATCATTTCCTTCGTCAACATATCCCATGATTTCAGAATCCACTGTACCACTTCTCTTCTCCGAGGTGCCTTCAAGTTACCACAATCCGTCACCTCGTTTAATCCCACGGCAGCTTTTTAAAATGGTTTCCCTGTTATAAACAAATGGAAATACAAATAAGAATGAAAACTAGAAAAAACCTGTTTTTGCCGAAAACTCGAATAGGCGCCCGTTTCTGAAGATTGAGGGTGGTAGCTTATTTGAGGGGGGCGCTTATATAATAATTTAACCAAGAGGGTGGGCGCTTATACGAGGGGGGCGCTTAATCGAGGCATTACTGTACACTAATTTGTTTTTATAAGCAAGACTGTGAAATGACCTTACGGTAGCTATGCTTAGCGATTTTCCAATTTTTACCGTAAAAATATGCTTATAGCTATGCTTATGTATATGGAAACCAGGGGTAGAAACTATGCTTATATGCATATCATATGCTGGTAATTTCCCTTGAAATGTAAATTATATACAACAGTATATAAAAATCTTTTTCTTGTATAATTTTTAGCTTTGTTTTAAATATACTCATATCTTCTGATCATTTAATATTGTCGCATTTCTTAATAAGCCCATTTACCCTCTCATTAATAAACTACATTAAGCTAACTTCAAAACAAGGCATTTTTAAAAAGTTGGGAATTTTTTATCATACGGTAGCATTATGCTTAGCATTGTGCTTAATCTTTTGCACTTTTTACCGTAATTATGCTTATAGCTGTCTTGCTTATAAAAAAAATAATGTATAATTTCAATACTACTGGCTTACTCAGTGTTATCATTTTCGCTTGATCTGCTGTAAACGGACATTAGTATTAGTGTACACCATCTCATTAAAATCGTTTTTTGTTAAATATCCTTTAGGACCTTCATACCTCGAGACAATCCATGCATTTACCTTCGTGCGGCCACATGTTACATCGGTATGTCTTTTATCTATAAATGAAGTTAGGTGTGACCACGTGTTACATCGGTATGTCCTTTATAAATGAAGTTAGGTGTGACCACGTGTTACATCGGTATGTCCTTTATAAATGAAGTTAGGTGTGGCGACGTGTTACATTGGTATGTCCTTTATTTATAAATGAAGTTAGGTGTGACCACGTGTTACATCGGTATGTCCTTTATTTATAAATGAAGTTAGGTGTGGCCACGTGTTACATTGGTATGTCCTTTATTTATAAATGAAGTTAGGTGTGGCCACGTGTTACATTGGTATGTCCTTTATTTATAAATGAAGTTAGGTGTGACCACGTGTTAAATCAGCGTGTACCAACCATGACATCTTGTTCTTTCACGATATAGATTTCTTTGTTCTAGGAAATGCTTCGAAGGCATGCTTGAACATGGGTAAGTTTTTTAGTAGACACTCACTTTATAAGAAACCGTAGGCTCAGGTTTGCCAAAAATTAAGAAACCCTGAAGAAACTTAGGCAGGCTGAAACTTTTCAAGAGTTAAGAAACTTTTGTTTATTATTAAACAATCTGAAAAACATTTTTTTATGCAACAGTTTGGTCTCAATTCTTCTTGGTATATGTATACATAAGCAACGAAAAATTTGGGCGAATTTTTTGTTTGTTTGCATTGCGTCGATCGAACGTGTTTAAACAATCAACACGAAAAATTAAAAGGTAAAATCTAAGAAATTTTTGAGGGTCAGAACAAATAAATTAAGAAACGTTTGAGCCTCAAAACGATCAAATTTTAAGAAACTGGAAGCTCAGCCCATTGCTTAGGTTTGTTATATAAAAAAACGTGTATGTGAGGTATTGGTATTATCTTTAAATGTTTTTATTGCAGGAAGAGTTCATGCGCAGTGTGTAACACCTCCATGATTGACATGACGGCATACTGGAGAAGGTTGGATGAGGAGATAGCACGCACAATCATGCCGGCAGTTTTCAGATCGTATCACGTCAATGTAAAGTGTTCCCTTTAGTTCAAAAATTGTTCTTACTATAAATGCGTGTTTGAAATTAATTGCATGGTAAATTAAGGAACGTTGGATATCAGAAAATGAAATTCTTGAAATGAATACTTCATTTATCTGTATTATTATTTATCTGTATTATTATTTATCTCTTTTAGATTTTATGTCAAGACTGTCATTCGGTGAGGATTTCGTAATTTTATATATTTGCATTTGGTTTATTTATTTGGACGGCATGCTTTATATATATATATATAAAGTCCACTGTATTATGTTTTCTATTGTTTCTTAGAAAAGCAAAGTTCTCTTTCACGTCATCGGTTTGAAGTGTCAGTCATGCGGCGGATACAACACTACTAGGGTGGGAGGGGATGACCTACCCCCCACCGATGATGACGAAGGAGTGGTGGAAGCTACCTCAGAAGATGTTGAGAGGCTGGAGGGTTCTTGGGAGACTGTCAGTGAAGGGGAAGACAGCTAAGATATAGTTGCCACTTGTGACCGGGATTCTGTACATTGCTAATGAAATATTTACCTCTTTTATTATCTGAATTTTATCTCATCCTCCCTTTAGATAGAAGCCTGCTTTGATCAGACCTTTGGTTTTTAACAATAAATTTTCAACGGATTGTACTCAACCAACAATAAAAAAGTTGAAAAGTGAATTAAAAATATCACATCATTGCTTACAAATTCAATTAACTGTGCCTATCAGAAAAGATTTAAAGATTTATTGGGCTGGTAGAAACTCGTTGTAAATCGTTGCTCTGTGTACCTTTGTTTTACGGATTTCATGTTGGTGTCAGTATAAGATGTCATTTGAATCAAGGTATTCTAATAGTTGTACACTAATGCGCTCGTATGATAAAAAGTTCAATTCTCTCATTGCCATGTAATTGCTGTGTTTGTCAACGGTTTTAAATGCTAGTGTAATTTCTATGATTTTGGAAAGTTTCGCTACTGACATTGATTACGAATGTCGGTGAAGCAGTCATCTCCTCAAAATGTCGGTGAAGCATTCATCTCCTCAATGTGAAGTTGTCATCTCCATTCGTAGGAGAGCATACTTCGTATTTAGTTAAACTATCGGCATGTTTAATTCATGGATTTTTGCAGGGTGGCCGTAGCGAAAAATATGCGAAATCTGTTAACTTCTTTATCTTTAATACGTTTCCGCCCACTGTTATGTTGTACTGTAAACTCGCTGTAAATAACCATTTTTCTTTTTATAAGCAACTTTCAGGGTCAGGGCTAAGGTTGCTATGGGTATGTACACTTTCAGGGCTAAAGTTGCCTAACAGGTTGCTAAGGTTATTTTTCTCTGTGATACCGAATCATGAAATCACCGAAAAATTTCACTCACGTCCACACATTGCCAAAACTAAAGCAATAAGATAACCCTATCTTTGACATTTTCAACGATCAATGAACACAACTTACAGCCTTGTACATAAATATATACAATATCTAGTTTTTCTTCTGTCTATTTACGGTGAGTTACATGTAAATAGTTCGTTATGTATTTGTTTTAAATCAGAAAAGAATTCTTCTGTCTTTATTTTTAAGAAAATTTGTAATTTTGTTCTGCGAAAAAAAGTTGCTAACTAACTGTCAAGCAAGCAAGTTGCTTAATTTTTTGGTTAATTTGAGGGCTGAAGCTTTAGCAACTGGGTTGCTTATAAAAACAAAAATGTGTACGCTTTAACCCAGTTTTAACTTGTTTTTTGGAGTTTGACCACAGCTACCGTTTTGCTTTGTTTGCTTTCTTTTTATCAACGTCACAGCTCAGTCATGCAGTTTCTTTTCCTCTGATTTTCTTATTGACATTTTATTGTTTCTTGAGTTGAATTTTAAACTACATATTATTCAACAAGTCCTCATTAATATTGTTTCTAGTGGTTATATTCATTGTATCTTATATCGGTATCTTGGTTGAGGACGGTGTCTTGGTTGAGGACGGTATCTTGGTTGAAGACAGTGTCTTGGTTGAGGACGGTGTAATTAACGAAGTCCCCCAGTTTCGTATTGGTCCAATCAGCTCATCGTATTTTTGATATTATTATTATTTTTGGTAGTTGTAATAATGTATGGCGACCTACATGAGACCCGATTTGAACACAAACCGGTTTGAGATTTTAAATCGGTTTCAGCTGTAGTAAGTAGCTGGTGTGAGAATATTCAACAACATTATTTTGTTAATTATAAAAATGACTTCGAAGTCAAGGAGTGACATTATAATGTTGGTTGTTCGCATGATCGTTTCCGATCGGCGTGATGCATTTCAAATGAGAATGATTAGATGGATGTCAAATGTGACATTGAAAGATAAGAAGCCTTCAAATGAGTTAAGAGAACGCTGTGGACTAGAAAGTGTTAGAAAATCTTTGCAAAGGCGTCGGCTTAGATGGTTTGGTCATGTTGAGAGAATGAATGATAATAACTAAGGGTTAAGAAGTGTAGAAATTTAGTTGTAGATGGTAAGTGTGGCAGAGGCAGGCCACGGACAACATAGAGCCAGGTTGTGAATAAAGATCACGTTGAGAAACGTATTCAGCCTGGGTTGGCGCATGATAGAGTAGGATGGAGGCGTGCCATCAGTAAACCCGTCTAACCTGTGCCAGCATGGAAAATAGACGTTAAATGTATAGAGAGAGAGAGAGAGTGAAATGCAAGCTTTGACAAATATGGTGAAACAACAGGAAAAACTTCAACAAAGTTTGCTTATCTGCGATAAATGAAGAAAAGTACTTTTTCAAACTTTCTTCACAACAATCCAAACTTGAAAGAGTAAGTAAGAGCGCGCCATCGAATTTTGTGGATGATTTATGCAGAAAATATTTTTCGTACCTTAAAGGAGTAGTCCACTCCTTTTAAAAAAAAGGTCCTATTGACTGATTTTAAGCTTTTTATTATTTTTTCTTCTTTTTGCACACTTGGTGCGTGACGTCATATATGGCGATTTGTTTGAATAGAGAATGTTCAAAACAAAAAGTTAAAACAGTACTGGAGAAGAAAGAGAAGAGAGAAGTGTTATAAACAATTTTTTTTTAATCGAAGTCAAAAATGGTTTATTGCGCGGCAATTGATTGTTCAAACAGCTCTGGTAAAGGCCGATTTCCATTAAGCGGGCGGGCGGAATTTTCCACGCGGAATTAGTTCTGAGCATGCGCATTTTAAATAATGAGTCACCGCTAGCGAAAAAATATTTTGCGAGCGGAAGATTTTGAAAGTTCAGAATTCTGAACTTTTTCAAGCAAAAAGTTGCTAGCTATTAATAGCGACCAATTAAATATTTGTATTTTTTAAACGGCCAATCAAATTAAGACAACGATTTGCGATTGTTGCATAGTTTTTAAAATGTAAACATTCAAATTCGAGGTTAAATTTTAAAAAGAAAGACAGCGCAGCTAAAAGTTATTCAAAGTTCCTTGTAAAATAATTTTAAATAATGGATAAAAATAGTAATTCATCTTCTGCAAAAAAACAAAGGTGTACACTTTTCCAAAACGTTAGTATGACTCCAGAGACTAGAGATCTGTTTCTGAGCTCGTTTTCTTTGCATTTGGTAGAGCGCTATAATTAACAGCAAAATCTTCTTTTTGTATAATAACAAATTTAAAGCAGACATCTTTTTTTGTTGTAACTTTTTTCTGATAATTGTGTATGTTTGCACATTTGTACAGCAAGTTCAATGGAAATTAAAAAGCGGACGGAAAATTGCGTTTGAGCAGAAAATCCCGCGTGGAAAATTCCGTCCGTCCGCTTAATGGAAATCGGCCTTAAGAGAAACGATGGAAAATTAAGCTTTACCAAACTCCCAAAGGGCAAGAATATGAAGAAAATTTGGATAGCAAAGTTAAGAGAGCAAATTTACCCAAAGAAGAAAACATAGTGGTTTGCCATCATCATTTTGAAGAAAATTGTTTTTGAAGAGATCTAAAAGTAAGTAAAAGAACTAAAAGTTAGATGTTTCTATTTTGTTAAGTTTGCTAGTAGCTAGTTAGCTAGTAGCTATTTTGTTAAGTTTGCTAGTAGCTAGTTAGCAATCTTACTCTCATTTTTTCTTTAGAATGAGTTGCTTGGGTTACCTACTAAGAGAATCCTCACTGAAGACGCTGTTCCAACTATAGTTTCGTACAACAAACCATCTCAAAAACGAAAGAGCAGTGATAAACGACAAGAAACGTTCACAAAAGCCAGGTAAAAGCATCTTCATTTTAGCCAATAATTTTTTATATACTTATATATGTATTCTTGCTGTTGAAATCAACGAACAGATGGAAGAACTGGACAGAGAAAATGAATATTTGACGAATTCTAAAGAATGCCAGACTGAGAAAGAATCAGTGGATGCATCAATACAAACAAATATCACAATACAATTTTCAGTTACATACGTAGAAAGATCTGCACAGACCATTGATATATTCGAAACTAATACGCAGGCGAGCGAGGCTGACACGCAGTCAGAGTTTGATTTGGATACATCATTTCACATCGCTGATGAAACTGAATCTGAAGAGGACGCACAAATACCAGGAGAAGAAGAAAATCCACAAAAAATTGCTTTTATCGTTTTCTGGCCGTGTTTATATCTACTCCTACAGCGTTGTCTCGGTTGTGCATCTTCTGCTGTCCTTAGGAAGGTCATCGTTAAAGGATCGGCCCTATGTGTAAAAATTTTATGTTTAAACGGCCATGAACATATATGGCGTTTTCAGCCAATGCAGAACAGATACTTTATAGGGAACTTGAAACTAATTGCGGCTGTGCTTTTCAGTTCAAATACCGTAAAATGCCATAATCAAGCGCAGCGCTTATCAGCGGTGATAGTAAGACTTTGGTGCGCTTATCTGAGGGTGCGCTTATAATCGAGTATAAAAAAAGTGAAAGGAAAAAAGAAAGAATAACTGAATAATTTTTTTCAATGATGTGTATTGCCCCATAAAGTTCATATAAAGTATAAAGTAAAATTGCTCTATATGCTTTAAAATGTCTCTCCTCCTTAATCTTCGTCAGTTGAATCATCAGAAATATCAGAACGAACATCACTCTGTTCGTACTCAACACTATCCGAATTAGAGCATTCTGAATCCTCGTCACTCATTAAGTGGAATTCGCTTTCTGGTTTTGGCATAATGTAGTCTTCTAAACCTCAAATCTTAACAAGATGGTCTTCTGATCCGTCAAGGTTGTTCGAAAATCCACACTTCAAGAAAGACCTAACAATCAAATCTTTGTTTTCTTTCATTTTCGCCCAAGCGTTGGCAACCTACTTTGTAGTTAGAATACGTCTGTCACCTGCTGTCAATTTGTTGCCAAGGTACAATTGTAAGTTTTCATTTAAATGTTTTTCAAATTGTTCTCTCACGTACATCTTAAATGGCTTGATTATTGCCACATCCAATGGTTGAACTCGACTGGTTGTTCCAGGTGGCACATTCATTGATAAGAGTGGTGCCGCATTTTCGTAACATAATCTTAACTGACAAGATGACAAGAACAATCACAGCGACAATGCTATTAAAGTTATGTCAAAGAACGAAAAGAAACAGAAGAAATGTTGTATTGTGAAACCGGTAGAAAAACTTGTAGGACATGTGCCAGAAGCTTTGGCCAAGATTTTGTATCCAATGATGAAAGAGTGGCGAATTTTATGGATGGAAGCAGTCATTACTGGTAAAAAGCGTCGTGCTCCTGAAGGCACTTGGGTTCCTGGAAGAGAAATTGAACTTCCGTGTACATATTACATATATGCTGCAAAAATTCATAAAAACTATATCCGTAACAAAATTAAAGAAGGAGAAAAAATCTTGTATTTTAAGTGAAACAAAACCTTCATTTTTTTAATTTCATTGTTTTCGATATCTCCTTCCCCTAAACGCGCTTATCTAAGGGTGCGCTTATAAACGGGAATAAAATTTTGGTAAGGATTTGGTGCGCTTATAACCGGGTGCGCTTGATTACGGCATTTTACGGTACTTATCGAAAACTCAGCAAATATTTTGAGATCCTTGAAATTGCATGGATTTCAAAATCTTGGTACTATAAGATCAATGAGAGGTACATGTATGGGATAACTAATGAAGCATGGCAAAAGGAACAGGAGATAATTATTTCTAACTCATATCAAAGAAATCTTATATTAAGTGGTGATGGCAGGTGTGACAGTCCTGGATATAATGCAAAGTATTTAACATACTCTTTGTTTGATCAAGATTTAAAAAAGGTTATTGCTATTTCACTGACGCAGGTGACAGAGACAGGTGGGATTTCAAATCGAATGGAAAAGGCGGGTTTGATCAAGGTATTAGATGAGGTGAAAGGGAAAGAATTGAACGTAAAACGCTTGACTACTGACCGTCATTTACAAATTAAAAATTACATACGTGAAGAAGAGGAAAACATAGAGCATCAATTTGATGTATGGCATTTCAGTAAATCTATAAAAACCAAGTTGCTGAATGCGTCAAAGAAGAAGTCGTGCGAGGAGTTGCGGCCGTAGATGAAATCAATTTGTAATCACTTATGGTGGGCTTGCGCTACATGCAAAGAAGATAAATTGCTTTTGAAAGAGAAATGGACAAGTATAATCTTCCATGTCCAAAATAAACATAGCTGGACAGGAAACATTGAGTATCATTCCTGCAGCCATCCTCAATTGTCGAAAGAAAGCGAGCGTAGTAAAGCATGACTATCACCAAAGTCACAAGCCTTCGAGGCCCTCCAAGCAATCGTTTTTGATAAAACAATTTTGAAGGATTTGGCGCATCTAACAAAATTTTCTCACACTGGTGTGTTAGAGGTGAATCACTCAGTAATCAACAAGTGGGCCCCCAAAATCACACATTTTTCACTCAAAGGCATGATTTCACAAATTCAGTTAGCTGCTATTGATTTTAATTTGGGTCATGATTTGAATCAGGCCAAAACGAAGGAGGGAGAAAATCGTTACAACTTAACCTTTTCAAAAGCCTCAAAACATGGTCTGCGAAACCAATTATGGAACAGAAAAGCCTGAAACATTATCCAGGATTATTTTTTCAAGGCATAATTTGGAAAAATCTTCGTTGAAGGTTACACATTCACATCCTAGAAATAAAAACAATAATATTTATCCGGTTCATAATATCACGGTAACATTCCTCGTGTAATTTTAAAACCAACATGTGTAAAAACAAGAAGACATAACCGGCATGACAAATTCAAAACAAGAAGACATAACCGGCATGACAAATTCAAACAAGAAGACATAACCGGCATGACAAATTTAAAACAAGAAGACATAATCGGCATAACAAATTCAAAACAAAAAGACATAACCGGCATGACAAATTCAAAACAAGAAGACATAACCGGCATGACAAATTCAAAACAAGAAGACATAGCCGGCATGACAAATTCAAAACAAGAAGACATAACCGGCATGACAAATTCAAAACAAGAAGACATAACCGGCATGACAAATTTAAAACAAGAAGACATAACCGGCATGACAAATTCAAAACAAGAAGACATAACCGGCATGACAAATTTAAAACAAGAAGACATAACCGGCATGACAAATTTAAAACAAGAAGACATAATCGGCATGACAAATTCAAAACAAGAAGACATAATCGGCATGACAAATTCAAAACAAAAAGACATAACCGGCATGACAAATTCAAAACAAAAAGACATAACCGGCATGACAAATTCAAAACAAAAAGACATAACCGGCATGACAAATTCAAAACAAGAAGACATAGCTGGCATGACAAATTCAAAACAAGAAGACATAGCCGGCATGACAAATTCAAAACAAGAAGACATAACCGGCATGACAAATTTAAAACAAGAAGACATAACCGGCATGACAAATTCAAAACAAGAAGACATAACCGGCATGACAAATTCAAAACAAGAAGACATAACCGGCATGACAAATTTAAAACAAGAAGACATAACTGGCATGACAAATTCAAAACAAGAAGACATAACCGGCATGACAAATTCAAAACAAGAAGACATAACCGGCATGACAAATTTAAAACAAGAAGACATAATCGGCATGACAAATTCAAAACAAGAAGACATAATCGGCATGACAAATTCAAAACAAAAAGACATAATCGGCATGACAAATTCAAAACAAGAAGACATAACCGACATGACAAATTTAAAACAAGAAGACATAATCGGCATGACAAATTCAAAACAAGAAGACATAATCGGCATGACAAATTCAAAACAAGAAGACATAACCGGCATGACAAATTCAAAACAAGAAGACATAACCGGCATGACAAATTCAAAACAAAAAGACATAACCGGCATGACAAATTCAAAACAAGAAGACATAACCGGCATGACAAATTCAAAACAAGAAGACATAACCGGCATGACAAATTCAAAACAAGAAGACATAACCGGCATGACAAATTCAAAACAAGAAAACATAATCGGCATGACAAATAAACAATATATTAATTTCAATAAAAATATAACCTTACATAAACCGCCAGTTTTAAAATACAAAACAATGGTCGGTCGCCATTCACAATTAAATAAACAGAATCATATTTAATATAAATTTTGGTAAGTGTACCCCCGTAGCATAAATAAAAAACATTACTTTAAAACTATATCAGATAGTTCAATATTTCCACTATTCATATCATTGGTCTTAAATAGTGTGCGTGGACCTCTTAGGCACAATACTGCCGATCGAACTTGCATGATGGAAATTTTACACCGTAACCACCGTATTATCTGCGAAGGAGTAGAGTCCCTTTTCTCAGCGAGTTTTTCAGCTAATTTCTTAAGAAAAATTTCAGCCTCCTGACCGCATCCTCCCATGGTGGAAAAGACGAGTGGCGTAAAAGAACCGTGTTCAACGTCAATGACTCGCTTGTTGTACTGGCGTTTCTTTTTGTTTTCATTGCCTTTGAAAGCAGCCTGAAGCTTTCGGGTTACGTGGGTTTGAGCGAATGGGTGGAATACCCTCACGTCAAAAAATGCCCTTTGACCACGTACCCAAAAACTTTTTGCTGCTATATCTAAGCGAGCATCGTCTTGGATGTTGGCAGATCGCTGAAACTGTTGTTCACCAGTTAACCTCGTTAGGGGTGGCTCTGTTGTCACGTCATTACAAATATCGTTGATGACTTTGGCCAAAGCATCCCTCAGACCATCATGTCTTTGATGAACAAATCCACTCTTTACACACGATAGAGCATGATCCACGGAAAACTGTTTACCACACTCGCAGACAGATGGAAGATACTTTGGTCGCCAGCGATATCGTAATGCGAGTGCGTCATGGAATTCACGTTTGTTGAGAGAGTGATTATCATGTATCGTCGGGACTGCGTTCAACCAGCTGGAAGCTCCTTTAAGTTGCGCGATATCGTTTGCTCTTGTTTCCTCAACGGAGAGTTTCGATCGAACATCTTCAAGAGAAACCTTTTGTTGTAATTGTTTCCGATGGGTGATCTCTATTTTCGTTGAGAATTGTGCTGCTTCGTTTACTGTATAGTGTCGCTCTTGTTGAATAATACTATTGGTTAGCTCCCTGCATACTTTTATCGAGTCTTCCTGTTGTTCCTCCGCTAGATCTTTCAGAACGGGAATTGATAGTCCGCCAAGTTGGATTCGTAGAGATAGTAGTTTTCTCTCATCTGGTGAGCACACGTGACCACCCGTAATTGATGGTATAAACGAGTGATCAATGATTTCGTCAAGCAAGTCAACGTGTTCACCCAAATCCGGAATTACCCTCATGTGATACGTCAGTTTATGACGGAATCCAGTAGAAAATCCAGTAAAAGCAGATTGAGGCTCAGTCTTGGCAATTTCCGACAGTGTTTGGAGTTGGGTTTTTCAATTGTCCATAAGACTTTATATGTAGCCACGACGACCTTCACTCGATCAAACAAATCCTCCGAGATACTTTCTTCCTTCCGACGTTATGTTCATTCCTGTACCATGGAACAACGTCTTTGCCTCTTCAAGATATTGCGGCTTCACAACCAACCAAGACTTTTGTGCATTTGGTTGGTAACCAAGTAGGGGACCTTTTTGGATGATTTGTAACCACCAGTTCCTAAGGGCAAGTAATGGTCACGGCAAAATAGCATTAAAATAGAACTATCTTTAGGCATTGTTTACACAATAATGCAATGACTTCCAAAGATGGCGGACGTGTTTTTGTCAACGGATTTTTTTGGTAGCCGATTCTTGATAAAATATTGAATATACATTATAGCAAATCAATTGCAAGAACGCAAAATATCTTCAATTAAACTTTAATCAAGAAGAAATCGCAACTTACATTCTGTCAAGATGATAACCAACGTTCATTTGGGAGAAAAAATGCATAAAGCGAATCCCGGAAACGAATTCAATTGTAAAAACTGTACAAGAAACTTTAAAACGTTGAGAGGGTTGAATCAACATTTTCGCTCTTGCTTAAAGTCATACATAGAACCAAAACCTCCGGACCACCACCTGATAGTGAAACAGAAGATTCAGTCCCACGAGAATTGCTATATCAGTGGGGCGAATACAGTAACACGATATTTGAACTAAATCTGGATATAGTATATGAGCAAATTGTTTATTGGCAAAAAAATATATTTATGCTGCCAACTGGTAATGCTGGTAAACAATATATAGATGAAATAACACGATTGATGAACACCTGGATCAAAGATTCTGCACTTAAACATATTTCGCTTAAAGCCATTATGATCATGCCTAGTCTGTTGCTCCAAAAGCCAAGCAAGAAATCCAAAGCTAGAGAGCATGTAGTAGCACTTGAAAGAAGAATTAAACTTTGGAAAGCAGGTGACTTGTTAGTTTTATTGAAGGAGAGCCAAACCATACAAAATAGTCTCCAGACGTTTTTCAAGCCTCAAACAATTGGTGAACTTTCTACACGCTTTGCAGACCGGATGCATAAAGGAAACTTGAATGGTGCAATAAAACTATTAACAAACAATATGCAGAATGGAGTTTTGCCTCTCAATGACGAAACTTTGAACCTCCTAAAACAAAAACATCCGAAAGCAGCCGAACCCTTGTTGGACGTTTTACTACCTGATAATCCAGAGATTGTTCATCCCATAATGTTTGAAAATGTTTCCGCCGAAACGGTTAGAAAAGCTGCTATTAAGACAAAAGGTGGCTCTGGTCCTTCTGGTATGGATGCTGACGGCTGGCAAAGATTGTTTGCCAGTAATTCATTTGGTGGCAGTTCTACTGATCTTTGCAAAACGTTTGCAGCCGTCATTCGAAAACTGTGCACTGTAAATGGTTTAAGCGATTGTATGGAAGCTTTTCTTGCGTGTAGACTTATTCCACTAGACAAAAATCCTGGTTTACGCCCAATTGGAGTAGGTGAAGTTTTACGACGAATAGCTGGTAAAGCCGTTGTATCAGTAATTAGAGAAGAAATTCTTTAATCCGTTGGTTCACTCCAGGTATGCGCAGGTCATGAAGCCGGGTGTGAAGCTGCTGTTCATGCTATGCATCATATTTATTAAGAGGAAGACACAGAAGCAGTGTTACTTATAGACGCATCCAATGCATTCAATGCAGTTAACAGAAAAACGTTCCTACATAATGTTGGTGTTGTATGTCCTGCAATTCCAACATACGTTCAGAATTGTTATAGTCTACCATCTAGGCCGTTTATCATTGGTGGATGCGAAATAACATCATCTGAAGGTACCACTCAAGGTGATCCTATTGCAATGGCAATTTATGCTATTGCTGTAATCCCACTGATGCTAATGATACTAGAAATAACTGATCAACTTCCTGACAAAAGAACAAAAATGGCAGCGTACGCAGATGATTTTTCAGCAGGTGGTTCCATCACAAATTTAAATCATTGGTGGGAGAGTTTGTGCCAACTCGGTCCAAAATTTGGGTACTACCCTGAAGCAAAGAAATGCTGGCTGATAGTGAAACCTTGTATGTTAGAAAAAGCAACTAAAACATTCAACAACACAGAGATCAAAATAACGCAACGTCGAAAACGACATCTTGGTGCTGTAGTCGGGACAAAAAATTTCAAAAATGAATACGTATCACAAAAAGTCGATCAACGGGGAATTACAACTACTAAGTAAGATTGCTAAAATAGAGCCCCAATCTGCGTACAGTTGCTTTGTAAGTGGATATAAACACAAGATGAATTACTTTATGAGAACTATACCTGGTATTAGCAATCTACTGAAACGTCTGGATGATGTAATCCTAACTAAATTCATCCCGTCCATTACCGGTGGAGTAACAGTAAATCAAGCAGAACCAAAATTACTGTCACTCCCAGCAAAACAAGGAGGATTGGGAATACCAATTTTTGCTGATGTTTCTGATGTAGAATACAATAATTCACTTATTGTTACCAACGAACTCAAAAATAAAATCGTTCAACAGCAGCGTCAATATGAAGCTGATTCGACTAACAATAAACGAAAAAATGACATCAAAAAGATCAAACAAAAGAAAATCTATGCTATTCTTGAAGATTTAAAAAATGAATTAAACACACAACAATTGAGATTGCTCGATATTAATCAGGAAGCTGGTGCGTCAACTGTCAAGCTTACAGCTTTACTATTAAAAGAGGAAGGATACGTATTTTCTGGGATTTAATTAAAAATCGATATAGATGGGAACTAACTCGACTCCCAGAAAATTGTGCATGTGGGTCAAAATTCTCAACCAAGCACGCTTTGTCTTGCAAAAAAGGTGGATTTGTCACTCAGACACGATCAGGTTAAAAACATCACAGCTAAACTGTTAAAAGAAGTTTGTAATGATGTACGTGTAGAACCACCACTTCAGCAGTTGACTGGAGAATGTCTAAGCGAAATTACCTCCAACAAAACGGATGAAGCTAGATTGGATATTTGCGCGCGAGGTTTTTGGATTGCAGGTCAAAGGGCATTTTTTGATGTGAGGGTTTTTAACCCAACCGCTAAGCGATATGCGAACCAGGAACTCTCAAAGGCATACAAAGCCAATGTAAAGGAAAAGAAAAGGCAATATAATGAAAGAGTGCTTCAAGTCGAACATGGGAGTTTTACGCCCCTTGTTATGTCTGCTACTGGTGGCTTGGGTCGTGAGGGACGAAAGTTCTATGCTTGTCTTTCTGAAATGTTGGCAGAAAAGAGAAAACAAAATTATTCCTTAACCACGTCCTGGTTAAGAAGGAAAATCTGTTTTGCGCTTATGAATTCTATCTGCTTATGTTTACGTGGTAGTCGTACAACTTCTTTTTCTAATTTGGTAGACTCTGTTTCATCAGCAGCTGATCCAATGGTTAGTGATATTACATCGCGCATTCAGTGATTTGATTTCAATGATCATTTGAACACATACTTTTAGGCGTGTCTCTTTTTAGCATAGTTCCTATTAATTAGTACGACTGCAACGATACGTTCGAAATATGTGAAGCGGCAGCCTTTCGCTATAGAAACAGGCTAATACATGTTTAGTATTGTTTAAAAAATTATGTATAATGAAAGAGCTTTGTGAAAAGGAAATATTTTTTTTTATACTAATTCAATGGCGAGGATTTCAAATCTGATGTTTATATGGCAAAATTTGAGTGGACTGCTCCTTTAAACGTAAATGTTGGATTAATTTTTGCAATATTTATTTTACGATTCGATGGTAGAAAAATTTGTGTTTTGCGGTATTTATTTTTGCGAATTGGGTCCTGGACGAAAATTTTGCGATATTTATTTTTGCGAATTGTATCTATAGCAGAATTTTTACGGGATTTATTTTTGCAAATCTAATATTAAAGAAACATTTTCAAACGTATTTTATGAAAATGAAAGGTTTTCAGGAGAAACAAGTCAGTTAAACTTTGCGAATCACTGATTTTTGAAAAATTTTGCGGGATTTATTTTTGCGATTTTAGACCAAAATCGCAAAATTAATCCAGTACGATTTAATTCAGAATTAATTAATACGCTTAAGGTATCAATTTGAACTGTTTACATGATATTTTTGCAAAATTTCAAATCGGTTTGAGTTATTTTCATGTTCAAACCGCCTGTTTCATGCAAACGGTTTATAATGTTGTCACCGCAGACCGAAGTGAATTCTCAAACCGGTTTGAAATCTTAAGCATAATTATTTCCAACAACTTGCTAAAAAAAATTTTTAATCTGTACAGAATTCTAAACTTTATTCTTCGCGTTGCTATGACAATCTATATAACAAATTATTAAAAACTCATCAAAAGACAGCAAACTGAAGAAAGTATCACGAAAGGCAAAAGCATGTTTCATGAAACGAAAAAACCCTTTTCAAAAGCATGTTTCATGAAACGAACAAACCGTTTTCAAAAGCATGTTTCATGAAACGAACAAACCCTTTTCCATCGAAAACCACAGCGTACAACAAGAGTTGTTTAAAAAGTGCCGATATTGTTGGCAAAATATACTTGAAAATTCTTAAGAACAAAGAGTCGTAGTTAAGCCCTTTGTTGCTATGACAACGGCAAACATTTTATTATTATTTTCAATTTTTATACAGGATATTTACACTTCACTAAGTTGATAACTTCTATGAGAGTTTCTCGTGTTACATATATTTGCGTAAATTTGAAAGGCGAAAGAACTTGCGGATACATAGATGTTGTATTTTATTGATTCGCGGAAGTGCAACATGGTAAAAAACAAAGGTCTTTTTTAGGTTGTAGTTGGGTTAAACCCAACGCCCTGGTGAAATACCACCACTCCTGCTGCTATTGGTGGCTTATGTCATTGGTTTCCCCCACCAGGCAGGATGCTCCCGGTATCCTTTCTTTCCTACCTAATGGCAAAAGAGAGAAAAGTGAAACTTCCAATACGGACTCTATCGAGTCATAGGCCCTGCCTCTCCTGTGTATATCCGTCTTAAAAAAAAATGTAGTTATTATATTATGGATATCATTTGTCAAAACTATTTTCTATTGAAATATGTTTCTTTGAGTTTAATGATAAATAGAGTTATCAGAAGATTAATCATGTAAAGTCATGAAACGAAGTGTTTGTTTGTTATTTTTAACGAGGCTTCGTTAAGCATTATCATAAAGACCTCGACCCGAAGTTTTAGTGCTTTAATTGCTCCCATTTGTGTTACGGTTACTTGATGAAATGTCGGTGTTGTTTATTTAAAACCGCTCACTAAACAACTTTGTGATAGCATAGTCTCGAACCCAGAACCTTTCGGTTAAGAGCCGAACGCCATTCTCATTGCGCTATCACAGGATAAGTGTTTTTAGTTTTCTTAATATTTTGACACCTAAGTTGCATAGGTCATCATCAGAGTAATTAAAAGAGTTATAAACGACAGTTTAGTACACGGGAAACATTAAAATTATTTTTTATTTTTTTATTATTATTTCCCGATTGCAGATACATATATAAATTTATACATACAACCGGGGTACTCGTTCGTAGAAGACCGTTTGATTGGTCTTATTGTCGAGAACCGTCCTTTATTGTCACAATCATAGTTTAGTTATAATGACTATTAAATTTAAAAAACAGTGGGAAGTGTCACCTATTAGCGCTAATGAGTTCAGTTTAACAGCTTTAATGGGATGCTGATTTATTGCACGTTTAAAAGTGGTGTGTGCTTCAGAGATTTTCCTCTTTTATTTACTATTGTATCCGCTCTTTAAAATCAACTTTTTGAAATCAATATTCTGATGTCCTGAACTCACTGCCTAATCTATTGATTGTTCACTAATGGAATTTGAAGTTGTGTGCAGTAGATTTTTAATCTTTCTGTTTTTCAACAAACTTGAAATGTTCTGCATAGTAAACGTCACTAATCAAAGAAATTCCCGTTATTAAATTAAGTAGCAAAATCTTTACGAAAAACTATCATTGTTGGCATAACAACGAAATTATGACGCTATTATATCCGTTGAAAGAGTTGTTTTTGCACTGTTTGCACTTAAAGTGAAAATTAGAGTAATTTCGCACTTGAAAGTCGTTAACCATAGTTAATTGAGAGTTCATCTCTAACTGAAGTATTTTAGTGCAACAAAGCACGCGATGGAATATTTATCAATCTACTTGTTTGTCATATTCGTCTCATTTCTCTTGTTAATCTTTGCCTGTTTTGTGTTGCCCGTTCTAAACTGTTGTTTTGGTTTCGCTTGTAAAAGAAAAGACGAGAGGATGGTCGAGTTAGATGCGAGTGACGATGCAAAATACACCTCTGTTGATTGCGGCTGCTGTTTTATGGTCTACGCATTGAATATACACGCGAAAGGATTCGTGTTTCTGCGCGACTCACAAAGGAATGTAAATTAAATCTACTCCACCAACACCGCGTGCGCCATTTGTTTAGAGAACTTCTTGCGCATGGGCACTGTTGTTGTTTTGAACTGTAACCATGGTTATCACAAAGGCTGCATACGAGAATGGTTGCTGGGGACGAACCTAGCAAAATGTCCCATCTGCAAAAAAGACATTAGTTCAAAAGTGATGAGGCTAGGCGCGCTGTCAAGTTCTTCAAAGCATACCAATATTGAACAAGGACCTCCTTGTTATGAACAAAACATTCCCGTTTCTACCACATCGTTAAACCTCTGAAGATAGTTTTTTAAACTATACACAAAATATTTGGTAAACATTCGAGTCAAATTCAACCCATCTGGGTTAAAAGATGGAAGAAAGTTGCACTTAAAAAAGTCGATTTATTTTTTGTAATTAATTAGTTATATTGAAACCATCCATTTACGATGTTGTTTTACGAGGTTGTGATGACGTAATATTTATATATTTGTAACGTACTTGAACATAGGGCTTTGTGATGAGTCTTACTACTTCCACAAACTTCCTTTTCTTTTCAATTTTTAAAACAAACCGCATTGTTTGTCCATCCGTTATCTATATTTTATTAATGCAGTTGATATATATCACAACTAATATAAACAATAATAAATAAATAAATAATGGAGTTTTACTCTCCACATATAACAGTGACTATTCTTTTCTCAAGGTTTAGGTTCTGGCGTACATAGGGCTCCCATTTGCACCTACAAAGTCGCTTCACCAGACAACCCACCATTTGAGCTAGGCTTGCATTACGCAATGAGTTTCGCTCAAGAACTCAACTGTAACTCAGAAATCAAAATATGTCCGAGCTGGGTTTCGAACCAGCAACGTTTGATTTTGTGGGTTGAATGCACTAACCACTAAGCTACAGTGCCGATAATTAATGCCGTATTTTTTATGGTTAGGCACCTGTAGAAAGCAGGAGCTTTATCATGCCCTTATATGGTGATATAGATATTGTCATGTATATATAAAGAAAAAATATGATGAATACTTGTAGATATTACTTCGTGACGTTTGCATTGTGAAACACAATTTTTAAACGAGATTCCATTATTACAGCAACATCTATCTTTTTCAACTCGACAATAGTTTAGCTATATTTTAAGCTTTATTCGTTCTAACTTTTCACGGACCTGTTTGGGGGAGTGAAAACGGATATTTAGTGGACAAAGAAACAAAAAATTCAAATATTGTACCACAATTGTCAGATTGGTAAATTTATAAAAACAAGAGAATTCTTCTTTAGAAATAAATAATGTGCGGATTAGTTTGTAACCCTCAAACGCCCCTTTCATGCAACACAACCCTCAAACGCCCCATTCATGCAACACAACCCTCAAACGCCCCTTTCATGTAACACAACCCTCAAACGCCCTTTTCATGTAACACAACCCTCAAACGCCCTTTTCATGTAACACAACCCTCAAACGCCCTTTTCATGTAACACAACCCTCAAACGCCCTTTTCATGTAACACAACCCTCAAACGCCCCTTTCATGTAACACAACCCTCAAACGCCCCTTTCATGTAACACAACCCTAAAACGCCCCTTTCATGTAACACAACCCTCAAACGCCCCTTTTATGTAACACAACCCTCAAACGCCCCTTTCATGTAACACAACCCTCAAACCCTCAAACAATAATAGATACTTTTAAAAATATAATAAATACTATAAACAAATATTAAAATTTGTAAAACTTATAAATTTTAAAACCAACTTTATTCATAAACATAAAATAAAATATACAAAATAGTTAAAATGTTGTTTTCGAAACTAAAGTTGAACTTCGTCATGACTTAAACTTATGTCACTGTTTATAGATGTTAATTTGTCAGCTCGGAGTGTTCTGCTTCCCCTGATGCATAATAGTGCTGAACAGATAACCAAAAACGGCAACTTGCATCTGATGAAAGTCAAAACCTTGACGTATTGTCCCGAAGTTTTAGCAGCGATTAATTCGGCTAGATTATGCGTGATAGGCGGAACATTGAGTACCAGTACCCCGAGAAGTGCGAAAATTAATGGGGTAAAGGTACCATGTTCAATGTCCATGACACGCTGGTTATAGTTGCATTTTTTCTCGCCCCTTTCATACCCTCTTAGATATTACATGCCTTTACGGCAATTCATACGGGCAAAAAAATGAGTTATATATAATTCAAGACAAAAAGTCTTGTTTATTAGAGTCGGTCTTCTTTGCAGGATTAATTGCGAAACATGGACTACAATCAAAATGCAATGACTAATCATTCAGGTAGCAAACAGGAAATGTAAGATAATCTCATGGGACTTGTGTTAGAAATGCACGATTAGCGATAGAATGTCAATAACATGTAAAACTCGCTTGAAAATCTTCTCGCCAATTTTTTCCTTTTTTTAATTTCCGTTCTTTATCTTTGCTTAATGCATGTAGAAGCAGTTTTCTCGGTTAATCATTTTTCACTAATTAATGCCAATTTAAAACAAACTTAATTTGTAAACTTAATTTATATTAAAAAAAGTAAAGTGGCCGAATTAACACTAATGTTGGTAACAGGCGTAAACAAAGGTGTTTATCCCCTTTTCGTTAGCGCAAGACGTTGGGTGTAACTGTTGAGGCGGTCGCCACTCCAACCACCAACAACCGTACTTTACCGCATCGAAATGGTACTCATTCGCTGAGTCGGCGAGGCCGGGAGGATTTGAAATTGCAACCTCAGAAATCCGAAATTGCAAGCGCTCTACCAACTGAGCTATCCCGGCCTTAGTTTATGTTGCTTTTATAAAAAAAACACAATAAAGAATCTAACTTCGCCTGTTGGCAATGGGAAGGATAAATGTGGAATGGAAGAAACTATAATTGTCAATTGATGATCCATGATTCGGAAGGTTGTAAAGAATAGCTTTGATACCTGCAATATTTAGACGAGATTTAATTATCCGAAATACGACTAATTATGAAAGCGAAGTATGGGTTGACTAAACGCTGTGTCAAACATTTTAAAAAGAGGGTCAATTGTGTTTTTTGTCCGAATACAACTTTCAAAAAATTATTATAGATGACCATATTGAATATATGAACAGCGATAACATTTAGTTATCTACTAACATTGAGTTGGATTGATTGCTGTTTCTTTTGTTTCATTTTCCCTTTTTTTGTTGTTGTTATCTTTTTTGTACTTGGCAGAATGCATTTAAGGAAGAGGGATTTTTCTTGAGTTGTTATCAGTTTCGAAACAAAAATTAAATCAATACTTACGTACAATTATTGATGTTAACCTTATTTTTTTTTGTTTAAATGAAAAGTCCCCATAAGAACAATTCACGATCTACAACATTAAACATTTTCCATTGATAGCGGTTGTTAAAAGGGAAACAGGATTTCACAATTGTCCAGTGGACCGTAATTTGTCACGGGTCCCTCGACAGAAAATACATCGTGTTTTGACAAAGGTTCAAATGACTTGCAATTACCATGAGATTTTGTAATTGTCATGAATTGAATGAAAATGCGTAACGCACGAGTAAATATGCGTATTCCCAAATGATCGAGCAATTTGTTGCTGTTTGGTGTATAAAAGAGATGGAAGCAATGTCGGTGATTAGAAGAAGGCAAGGAGAGAATAATATTTGCAGAATGGTAACAGTTGAAGCGTTTTTTCTCGTCAATGATTTTTTTATTTTACGTTTTTGTTTTTGTCAAAGGTTAAGATCTTTTCTTAAATTTATGGACAATATTAAACACAATTTTTAAAACTCGATTAAACGTTTTTATCTTGCTACTTTACAAACACGCATCTATTTAAAGCCATATTTTTAGACCACAAGCGACGATTTCATTACGGGGTCATTGTGCAATCGTCTGAACCAACTACTCGACCCAGTCCCGGATAACAATAACAAACAAAAAGGTAGGCAGTTGCTTTCATGCCAGATGATTTGCTTAACTTCAAGGTAACATTAGAGTTGTCAGTGAATTTCAAAATCTATTCTTAATTGATTTCGGTTAATTCTCAGGCCAGTAATCAATAACAATTCAGTCTTCAAAAACTCATTTTCTTTCTTTTTAAAAAGTCCGCGGTAAAATTCGGAAAGTCGGGATTTTCGTTAAAAAAAGATGTTTTAGCCTGGTGGTTTTGTACAAATTCTAGCCTGTAAACGCCACTAATCATACACTCTATAAAATGTTACCGTGTTACCTTCACTGTTGTCGCAGAATATTCCGAGATTTACTTAGCGATGTATTTTCCGTCTCCACTTAGCAATCCCCTAATTTAGTTAGATCTGCCATTTTTAACAGATTCTTAATAATGCTCAAATTACCAAAATGTATAAACGTACAATCCACTCTTCGATTGTCCATGTAGATGTCTTTCCCATTGAAACCAGCCCCTCGGTGATGGATAAAAGCAATTTAATCTTAAAGACCGCCTCGCCTCTCTCGTGCAAGGATTTCCCCACGCGCACCATTGAAAACCACATGATAAGCGAGTCGAAAGATCCGCGCGTTAACTACCATAGCGACTACACTTCTCGCAGTTCATGTAGCAACCCGTTAGATTACTTGGTATATTCGCCAAACGAAAACAGCCAACGCAGCAGGAACCAATACAACCCGTCGTCGATGTACCACACAGCAAACAGACGTCATAGCAGCAGCGACGGAATAATGCAGCCGCTCTCCATGTACACACCTCCATTGTCGAGAAACACGAGTCCAGAAGGACTTTCCTTCTTAGAAAACCTGTCCGTGGCTCAGTTATCTGCATTGGCGCCGGTAATTGCTTTCATGTTTTACTGTAAAATGCATTTAAAAATATGAAGGAATGAACAAAATATAAACAATATTGTCATTGATTCTCGTTCAGTTCGGGTGTTATCAATCTGCTCCCACAATGCCGTACGCCCAATACTCTCCCGCTTCACTCACACCAACCCCTTCGCCCACACCTGACTACAACATCATATCGCCCATGTCGCCAAATCCCGAGATGGAGTTTGCTAGACGTAGTCTCCAATTGTCGCCGTACGGGACTGGTAGCGAGTTCGGTATCGAGACCATGTTGATGGATCCGAGGTGGAACTCGCTTAGTCAGTACTACAACACATCGCAGGATATGCTCGAACTGGAGAAACGAGCCCATAGAAATGGTCCAGGTGTGATGTCTAACCGTTGAAATTTACTTTCCAGCAACTCATAGCGGTATAAAAAAAAGATGAAAAAACAACGAAGAATTGAGTAGTTAAATATTTTGATGGTAAAAACACAACGCAATTAACGTTGTCCTCGTTTTAGAAACGTGCGATCCATCGTTCACCTGGAGCGGTCAACTTCCCGCTCGCAACTACAAAAACCCGATATACTCCAACAAGATCTTTCTGGGCGGAGTTCCCTGGGATATCACCGAATGTAAGACTTTACATTGTTACGATATAAGTTGATAGTGACGTCATTATTGAATTGTTAAATAATCTTGAGCAACGAAAAACTTTGTGTATTAAATTTATTAAAAAGATTGTTACAACAAAGTTAATTTATATATGAAAGATATTAAATATAGGATAAATAAAAAAATATATTTGAAATTCGATTTGTCTTTAGTGTCGGTTGACATTTTAAAAGCTTAATTCATGCTAATTTAAGCTAATTATTACTTAATTCAATTATTTTAACTCTTTTTCTATTTTATAACAATGTTGTTAAATTCAGCGGGTCTCCAGCAAGCCTTTCGTCCATTCGGTCCGGTGAAGGTAGAATGGCCGAACAAAGACGCAAAGATTCAACGCAACCCTCCCAAAGGTAGAGGTAAGTTGTTGGTGACTAACAGATAAACCACTATTAGAAAACATATTCAATAATATCACATTTGTTTTTGAAAAATAAGACTCGGTTTCTTGAAGACGAAAATTGCTTAAAAAGTATAGTATATAGTATAGTATATAAACCATCCAAACAAGGGAACTGGCCGAGAAAAACTATAATATAAAGTACATCTAGGTAATCACAGCGTTAACCCCCTTTAAGGGGAAACGTCACGTAAAACGAGTGATGATGATGATGATGATCCCATCCAGATAGAGAAACCTAAATAAAAACACCTTCATTTTTATGCTACTGCATCAATTTTACGTTTATAAATATGTATTTAATTTAATATGCATTTAACATTTTCCCGCACTCTTTTTTTATCTTAGTTAATTGATCTTCCAGGGTATTGTTATCTGTTGTTTGAATCGGAGAAATCAGTGAAAGCGCTTCTCGCCAACTGCACGCACGACTTTTCCAGCGGGGGAGACTGGTACTACAAAATATCCAGTCGACGCATGCGCTGCAAAGAGGTTCAGGTGATACCCTGGGTGCTGGGAGACAGCAACTTTGTGCGCTCTGCCTCGCAGAAATTGGACCCCAATCGCACGATATTCGTTGGCGGACTGCACGGGATGATCAACGCCGAGGCGCTCTGTCAAATTATGGACGATCTGTTTGATAACGTCATTTACGCGGGAATAGACACGGACAAACACAAGTATCCGATTGGTTCAGGTCGAGTGACGTTCAGCAATCACAGAAGCTTCATGAAGGCAGTGGAAGCAGCTTTCATTGAGATCAGATCAACAAAGTTCACGAAGAAGGTGAGTGTCAAGATTCATTCAACTAAACAAGAAAATACAAGAAATGACACGAATGACGTGTGATCATTACCTTTTTAGGTACAAATCGATCCCTATCTGGAAGATTCGATGTGTAGCACGTGCCATATCAACCCGGGTCCATTCTTCTGTCGCGAGACTTCATGCTTCAAGTATTTCTGTCATTCGTGCTGGACTTGGCACCACTCCTTGGAAAACCTTCGCCTCCACAAACCAATGACTCGTCATAGCAAGTCGAACAATGGTAAGGTCTTTAAGTATATTCAACTATACTCAACATTGTAATTACAAAAGCTAAATATGCCGGCGGGTATGCGGGTCATGTAACATCTTTGACCTCATGGATATAAGCACCGATGCCCTTTATGCACTGCTGCCACGGAGTTTAAAATGCAAAGTTGGTATCTTGCGTGGGTTAACTCACCACTGTTTTCCCTCTCACTGGGGTTGGTGTTAGGAATGGCATCCAGCTGTAAAAACATCTGCTCCAATAAATCATCAAATGATTAAACCTACAAAATTGTGGGGAATATCATCTGTTGAAACCTCGTCTAACCCATGCTAGCATGGAAAATAGACGTAAAAATGTAAACGATGATGATGATGATGATGATGATAAAAACACGCGGTGTTTTATACATATTTAGACATAAAATCAATCCAGCAAGAGATTCATTCTGACAGGAAAGATTTTTTGGAGCACGTTGGTAAAGTTTTCAAGTTTTAACTCTCGTTTCAGGAATGTTGTATTTCTGATGGAAAATTTCCGCTTCTCTGTCAACTCGAATTTTTGAGCGAGTAGTTTAATGCTCGCCTGGTGTCGAAAAAACGTAAAACGCAGAAAAAAAACAAAAATACGACAAAGAATTTATAAAAATAGTATTATATATATATATATATATATATATCTTGAAAATCATTATATGGGAAGGAGATGTTTGTTTAAATTCAGTGAATTTAAGTTTTCTCTCGTTCAGTTAATATAAAATTCAATTACTCAGTTCAATGTAAAAATTCTTGCAATGATTTTTCGTTTTTCTAGATATCTCGCTCTGTTTTATTTATATATTATTATGGTATTTTGATAGTAAACAATTTTATATTTCTTTTTATCGTTTTTGATTTTTTTACTACATATTTTCTACTATATTGTGGCATAGTTTTACACGCCTTTTAGAGAGTGGTTCAAGCATTTTCGGTATTTTTGCTTTCATTTTTTGTTTCTTAGTGTTGAAAATGGAAGCTGAATTGAATGGAGTTTATTCAAAATGAAATCACACAAAAAAACTCGTTTTTATTGCACACCATTAACATGTGAACATCAGCTGACTCATCGACCTTATAACAACAGTGAAACTGTATTTCATATGACATATCTGGCGATGAAACTTTTACAATTCACTCTTTATGACAGTTACAAAGCAAATTTCGGAAAGCAAAGTTGCTTTTTTTGTCCTAATTATTGGTTCAACCAAATTTGCATCAAAAATACAATATAATACAAATAAAATTTTTGAAATTTTTAGTTGGCTAAAAATGGACGAGGAAGAAAAAAAACAAGGATCTATATAATAAGAATTCCTTATCAATAGGTTGCGTGAATATCTGTAACGTGATTGGCTAATCACGAGATAATTTATATCATATTTCGGAGTGCAAAACTCAATATTTTTTCTGATTGGTTAAAAAGGAGTACAAAATTCAATATTTTTTCTGATTGGTTAAAGCAACTATTCCCGGGATTCCTATTGGTTAAAAACAGAGTGCAAAATATGACACGTGCGAATGTTAGAATAAGGGGCTGATTATATGGAACCGAGCTGGCCCGGCAAGCGGGCTAGCTCGGTTACCGGGATAGCATTTATTTTATGATTATATGGAAAATTAATTAGGCGGGCCAGCTCGGTTAAAATACGCAGGAAATTTCAAAATGCCTGACTGTTTTCCGAAAACGAAAATGCTACAACGAACTCTGCAGTTGTTTTCGTTGTTTATGGTCAGCTTACAACTTAATGGACTCTTATTTTGTTATAATTTATATCAACAACATATACAAGAGAAAATACTATTATACTATGGTAGAAAACGTTCACTTCATCTAAAAAGCTTAAAATCATGTATATTAGAAGAATGAATAGGAGAAGACCGAGATATTTTGCAGGATGATTTTCACTGAGTATTCTTCTGACTTCTTCATATTGCCGAGGCTTATCTGAATTAAAATCTGTCGCATTATATTCCATACATACTAGCTTTAAATTGTTTTAAGGCATCAATCAAGTTCTTAATCATTGTATTTGTTTATTTGAACCTAAACACATCACTTTTATCGGCCATCCTTTTTTAATTTCATCCCGGTTAGCGGGGTAGCCCAGTAGAATAGCAATTATATGGAAAAAACATTAACCGAGCCAGCCCGTTTACCGAGCCAGCCCCCTTAGCTCCAAACGAGCTGGCCCGGCAAACGGGATGGCTCGTTTACATGTAATCACGAAAACGCAAATTATTGTGTTTCTTAGTGAAGGCGAGCTGGCCCGTTTACCGAGCTATCTCGCTTACCGGGCTGGCTCGCTTCATATAATCAGCCCCTAAGTAGTAGTTATCGCGAGTTACGAGAAAAATATGGCGAATTTTTTTTTTTTTTAGAGTTTTTTATGTTTTTCAAAATATTTCACGAGCCTTTAGGCGAGTTAAATGTTTGTGTTCACGTTCACGCTTTCAAAGCGTGTTATATAAGATATTATATACACCAATTGATGAAGTAGTTAAATAAAGGTTTGCTGCGCTTTATAAAAATCTCCAACTACTAAAATTTCTAAGTAAGAGATTTCGAGATCGTGGTGTCTTTTGAAATTTATGTCTTCATTAAAGTAAAGAGTGGAACCGAATAGAATTATAAGGAAAGTTATTGGGGATGCTGAAGAGACCGAAGAAAAAGTTTGAGATAGAAGGTAGGTATTCAAGAGTATTAATAAGAAAAGTATTTATTTCGTGTAAACAGCTACATATAGATTGCAGCTAAATGGCAGAAGTGATAAAGGCGTTTCCTCTAACATCCAAAGGAATTGGAAGACAACAACAGTCTTTTTTAATCATACTCCTCATTTTGAAACCCGTATAGTCGGCCCTCACTCAAATTTGATGAAGACATGCAGTGGCAAGTGAACTTTTAAGAAATATTAAAGTCTACGCCATCGCTATTATGGTTAATCCCTTGATACAACAAATCAACGCAGAGTAAAAATTTTGTTTGGTTAATTTAAAACATAACCTTTGCAACAACATCAAGGTTATCTATTAAACATCCTACTATATTGGAAAAAAAACCTGAGAATGTTTGTTGCCCGTTAATCACGCCCAAACGACTGGCACGATTGGAACCAAATTTTCAGGGTATGATTGTGATGCCCCTGGGATGGGTTTTAGCCAAAGAAATTATTTTTTTGATAAGTTTTTATTTAAATATTGTTAATGCACATGTATTGTCGCAAATTGTCCTTCGCGCGAAGGGTTTCGTCTAGTATGTTATAATAACAATACAGAGAGATAATATTTTGTATGTATATATCTTGACACTTAATGATTTTTGAACGTTGGTCTGCTTTCTTTTCGACTAATTTGTTGAAATGATAATAGAATTAGAGATTTTCAAAGAGAAGTTACAGCTGATTACAAATATCTGGGAAGGGTTGGGAGGTGTTTGCACTGTACACCTTCAAATTAAGCCAGACAACAGTGATAAAATATCATTTATTTCGGATCAGATATGTCAAGTCGAATAATACAATGTAGCTATCCGCAAGCTGTCATAGTCTCCCACCGGACTCTAATTGAGAAGTTAAACTGTTGTCATTCACTGTGATTCTTCCCACCAATCGAATAACCTTGCTTCCTTTGCCCAGCTTCTCTTCAACGTCCGACCCTCTCAAAGATACGTTCATCAAAAGCCGTATAGGTTTCGCTCGATTCGCGTCTACCAAATTGATATTTAACTGCACCACCACCCTGTTTTGTTTTTCAAAATGGCGCCAGTCGTTTCTCTTTATCAAAGACATTGGAACACTGTATTCTACATCACAAGAACGATTCGCAACGGTCGCCACTAATTTGCCGATTGCAAAAACAAAAACACACAGTTCGCATGCGTTTAATACTGACCGCTATCATATGTCATTGCTTGTTGAATAAATTCTAAGATTACAATCCACTGTCACTGTCACCATGGTGATGAATTAAACGCTGTTTATCTTTGATCCGACGTGGCTAGTTTGTTTGTTTTAATTTGATTTGATATCAAAACAGTATTAATTATTAAGTTGCCAGTTGATCCATGGAAAAAAATAAAAGTTTCCGATTCAGTTTGCAATATATATAACTCCTACAGTCTTTAACTTATATAACCTATATCTTATATAAAGTATATGACATAAACCATAGAATGATTCAAAAAGTTCTATAAAGGTTTTACTGTTGATAATTTAATAACATAAAACAGCAAAACGGTTTACAAATATATCACACTTATTAGCGCTATAAATATTAATCGGCATATAATTGTTACCTGAGGAACTCCTGCCAAATATCCTGTCTCGTATAAATTCCTTTTTTATGTTCGTTCGTATCAATTTTTTTTTTAAATATTCTGTCGCTGGACGAAATATTATCGATTAATGATATAAACCCCGTGCAAATTGCACGCATCAGTTCCTACATAGAGATTAACCGACAAACGTACCACATGCACTCATTAACCCTAGCCATAAGAACCCTTTTGAAAGCCTACTTGCCTTTACATAACTATCTGCAATGCACGTGCAAATTTCTCGCATTATTGAGTAGTGAATAGTTAAGAGCGTATCCATTTGTGAGTTCAAAATACAACTCTTTTTTAGAAACATGTATTTTGTTTTTGTTTTTTTTGACATGCGTCTCTTTTAATTATTTTAGTTGAAACGATTTTCTTTCACCTTTTCTTTTCTTTTCTTTCACCTTTTTATACTACTTAATAAGAAAATAATGCAAGACCGAAAAAGTTGTCAATTTAAAAAATGTATAAAAATAACCTTGGTTGGGTTTCGCTTTGTGTTTTATAGCAAGATCTTCCTTTAAATCGGGATGGTAAGTGTGTAGCGTGTAAGAAAGTAAATTCCGTATTTTTGCATAGATTGTTGTCTAGCGCTTTGCCAAGAAACGAAGATCAATTATATTATCGCGACAACAATCAGCTATATTGAATTACCGACCTCGAATCAATTGAAGGGCAGATGTTATGTTATGTTATGTTTTTGCCAAATAAAAAACATTTACAAATCATTGCGTGATATATAAACTACAGAATAAGAAGAAATGGCTAGGAATCCATAGAAGACCAAGCGGTCTTTTCATTGGGCACCTGTTGTATACACTCTATTTATTAAAAACAAGAGTTTAGACGTGAAAATTATAAAATTAAAAATACACAATTTCACAGAAAAAAACAATAACAAATAAATAAAAAAAAACAATCAATAATATTAATAATAATAAAAAAAGTTAACTATTCTATCAGTAATTTATTTACCTCGATTTCCCTAGTGTGAGCGATCAATTATGTAAGCTGGTGGAAGAAACTATACTGACTCGATTTTAGTGTAAGATAATAGTGTTAATAAGTAAATAACCTCCATGAATAACTACAGCATAAATAACCTGCCTACCTTGCAGCACCGACGGAAGCGCGGCGACATGATTCAGGTGTGGAAGCATTACAATACGTACGATCGATCCACTCTATCGTCGAACTTCAAACCTATTCCACGAGCAAGCAGAATCAAAGCATCCATTTCAATTGACGAGAAACAGGCCGAAAGATGGTACACTTGGGATTCAAAGCAATACGTTCTATTTCCGCGTTGCCAATGAATGGAACAATCTGCAGTCGAAAATCGTCAAATCCGAAACATTAATATGTTTAAAGCAAGATTCGATGCTGCCTGGAAAGACAACCCACAAAAGTTCACGATCGAGAAACCAAGCGAAACGAATGACGAAGAGCGGTTCGGAGAGGGTTCATGATCCTGTCAACTTTAAATACATAATTAATAATAATGGCCATCTTCTTGCATAATTACATTTACTCATTGGAGACAAACCACTAGTTTTTACATATTTAGATGCAGGGTTCTGTGTCCATCCTTGATGTAGGGTTCTGTGTCCATCCTTGATGTAGGGTTCTGTGTCCATCCTTGATGCAGGGTTTTGTGTCCATCCTTGATGCAGGGTTTTGTGTCCATCCTTGATGCAGGGTTCTGTGTCCATCCTTGATGCAGGGTTCTATGTCCATACTTGATGCAGGGTTCTGTTTCCATCCTTGATGCAAGGTTCTGTGTCCATCCTTGATGTACGGTTCTGTGTCCATCCTTGATGCAGGGTTTTGTGTCCATCCTTGATGTAGGGTTCTGTGTCCATCCTTGATGTAGGGTTCTGTGACTATCCTTGATGCAGGGTTTTGTGTCCATCCTTGATGCAGGGTTCTGTGTCCATCCTTGATGCAGGGTTCTGTGTCCATCCTTGATGCAGGGTTCTGTGTCCATCCTTGATGCAGGGTTCTGTGTCCATCCTTGATGTACGGTTCTGTGTCCATCCTTGATGCAGGGTTACATGTCGCTGAACCCTACATTAAGGTTGGTCACAGAACAAGAGATAGACAAGATGGTCGAGTTAATAGAATGTGAATTCGCCGTTGCGTGTCAGTTTACAGGAATAAGCATGGAAAATAAAGCATCCGACCAGCAATAAATTTTATCGTTGGCAGTCTTTTAACTGTGATTGTTGAAATATGACCCCGTTTCACAAGTAACGAGAGACAATCTTAGGCGAAGGCGATGGAAGTGTCTTATTAACAATTCGGTTTAAAATATAGATAGCAACAATTTCACTTTCTATTGAAGAATCAGGGTTTAGTTAAACGTCAAACTGCGATTTGACGCGTGTTACACAACGAGAGGTGATTTGACGTTAGTTGGACGTCATGTGACGATTTGACACCGGTTAGACAACAAGATGTTCTGGCATTTATTAGACGTCGTATGATGCTTTAACGCGAGTTACACATGATCTGTCGAACATAATTTATTTAAATAGAACAAGCTTTCTAACGATAAAGAGGCGTTAAACCATGGATAGGCAGTAAGATATTTGTTTTGACACTCATTAAAAGGCCTTAAGGAATCTTTCTAGATTTACACACGAGTGATTTTACCCTAAATATTAACACAGCTTTGAGAAGTGGTGTGAATTGTAAGTCCCTAGATTGTCTTTGATAACCATGTAAGTTTTGTTATTTCCTAATATTGCGATCTTTCTACCAAGAAAAAGTTGTGGTATTGACAAAAAGCTGCGCGATTACCTCTTTAGGCACCCGCTAATTATTTCTCATTTTTAAATTTCCTCCAAATTTTTATTTCGGTTTAGGGAATATTGAAAGATTCTGGACCCTCGTTCTAACAACCCTAAAACTAAAGCTAGTTGGTGGTGACCTAACAGGGAAGTAACAGTACGGAATCAGCTATCATGTTGATAACTGACATTATATCCGCAAAAATATTAATGATCGACCATGAACAATATTCGGTCACTGTAGCTTAGTGGTTAGTGCATTCAACCCACAAAATCAAAATCAAACGGTGCTGGTTCGAAATCCAGCTCGGACATATTTTGATTTCTGAGTTACAGTTGAGTTCTTGAGCGAAACTCATTGCGTAATGCAAGCCTAGCTCAATTGGAGGGTTGTCTGGTAAAGCGACTTCGTAGGCGCAAATGGGTGCCCTAAGTACGCCAGAACCTAAACTTTGGGATAAGAAGAGCCACTGTTATATGTGGAGAGTCCCGTAAAATCTATTATTTATTTATTATTTATTTATATTCAAACTCATAATTTCAATATTAACGGAGTGATAAGAACAGCTTTCCATTACCATCCAAGTCCAATGTCAAACCAAATCTTCAACACCAGCGGCACAGTGGTCTAATGGTTGCGTTCAGAATCAAGAGGTCCATCAATCAAGAGGAGTTTTTCACGTCCCAAAGTACTCTGTTCGTTTCCTAGTGAAGTGGCTTATTCTATAGTTTCTGGGATTTGTTTGAGAAGTTGAGAGGCATTGGGCCTCATATTGCTTCAAATACATATATATATATATTGTTAAAACAAAAAAATATCTACAATCATATATGAACGGTATGTAATTACTCATGACTCGATGACATGCCTCTCTCGTAGAAGACCATATAGCAGTGAGAAGCTTGGTATCATTTATTGCCTCGCTTACCCGTAAATTAACATGCACGTCTCTGTTAATTAGTATGTTTTTCTTTACTAATATTTGAGATGTTTTTGAGACAGTTTTGAACAGAGCAAGAGTTTTTGCAACAGCTATCTTGTTCCATGATCTAGGACCATAAAAGGTATATAGCAAATTCGTTGCAATTTTATGTTCAAATACCTGGTTCAATGTTTGTTGATTCAAAATCGAAGTGTTGACTTATTTGGTAAAAACAAACAAATCGTGGAATATTTCCAGTGCAATATTTCCTTTGCACGTTAATTAGCCTTGACTTTTTCAAACCCTTACTGCGCAATGCCATGAAGGTCTAAACGTTTGGCTCTCATTTTAAGCGATATCGCTGGCCAAAATGAACGTCCAAAGTAGGTCAAGATTTAATTACTATACTATAAATATTATCAGTTGCAATTTGTTTGGTAAACATTCAGTCTCGTATCATATAAAAATAAAAGAAAATGAGATCACAGAAATACGTTGCTTTGTTAAAAACAGCCATTGTTTGCTGTTGCATTCGCGAGAATTAAATCGCTACGAGTGTTTTAGCTGCACGGTGCTTTTTAAAAACATTATATGTTGTCTTTCGGTCAGGGAAAAAATTAAGGTGATGTTTTCACGAAGCTACAGTCGAAAACAAACATGGCATGGAGAGTTAATCTTCTCACAAAAAAACAACACTTCCAACGAGCGAAATATCTCAAAGCTAAATAAATACAGGCTCTTCTTGTTTATTTGCGACACTCTTTCTATGCAATGAAACGTTTTTCCCACTTTTTTGGACCAATTATTCATCTCATAAGATCAAGTAACCATCGTGAACATTAAAGAAAATAAGGAACTGTAACGCTTTTGTGAGTTGCCCTTTAAAGTTCCTATGATATTGCTCCTTCATTTTATGCTTTTAAAATTCTGGCCGGGAAAATCTTTATAAAACTGATAAAGGATTGTTAGAAACAGGATGGTGAGACGAAATAGCCCTTTAGAGGAAGGTAAAATAAGGTAGAAGGACAATTCCCACCCTGGATAATTTCCACCCAAGAAAATTTCCAACAATGAAATTTACAGTGATGTCTTTTCCTGTTTACAAGTAGCGTACCAAATCGGCCATCTTGTATTTCGTTTCACCTTCCTGTTTCTTTTGGTAGGTGAAATCTTTCAAAAGTTCAATATTTTTCCATCAAAAGATTTTTTAGTTGGACTTCGAGAATAGCAAACAGATATCAAAGAAACTTCTGAATTCTAAATTAGGTTTGGTGTCCCTAACCTTTCCGTTTCTCACTTTATTTGAGTCAAGCCGTTTGCAAAAGAATTTGGGTAAAGTAGTTCCACCGACTATGGAATGAGTTTGCTTTTTTTTATGCCATGACCAAGAAACCAGTAAAAAAAAGTCAAACTAAAACGAGAATAATTAGCAGAAGCGTTATTGGTTGCTGATTCTGACTCCACTCCACTCCACTGAAGATAATAGCAGTGGCAGCATATGTTCGTACTAGTGGTAAAACACATAACTGACAAAAGGTCTAGCAAAGTTCTAGTGGCTGTGAGGAAGAAAATGCAGTCATATAATGGAGAATAAACATATTTTGTTTCAGCTTCATTTCCTGATGAAGAAAACAAAGACACATTCAATGAAATTATGCCGAGAGACGGTTTCTATGATTAGCTTCAAAAGGGCTGCTGCTTGCAAAGTTATGTTTCGAGTGGATGATATGATACCATTCTAATCCTTGCAACTAAAATTGTGTATATCTTGCCTTTAAAGACAAAACAGAAGAGCGCAAATATGTTTGCAAATGTTATGATTATAACCAAGATAAAACGTTCAGCCTTCGCAATTCCATATTGGCACCACCGAACTTCTAAAATGTGGGTTTGGAATTAACCTTCGATAATATTGTGATTTTTTCAATAATAGACATCGCAGGCCTGAGCTAGCGTAAAGTTTGTATCCTGATTTGTCGGGTATCATAAAATCACGTAAGAAAAGTACGATTTTTCTATTGAAATGTCTCCACATTCGTTTTTATATTGATATATTAACTTATATATTTATTCATGTCATTGTCTGGTTTGATATTCGACATCTTTTATTACATAAGCTTTAAATTTAATTTTTAATTTAGTTTCATTGGCCACGACTTCGATACACCATCGACGTGATGAAATGATATTGAAACGCAATTTGATATCGTTTCGATGACATCACTGAGGGCAATAGGATGTCTGGTTAACCAAGGACGGAAAGCATCAATAACCCGAAGAAAAACGAACTTTGGAGCTTTTCTCGGTAGAGCCGCTTTTTGGCAGAAACTGAGATGTCACAATACTGTTTGCAATGCGATAAAATATCAGAACAAGGTCATTGAATGCCCGATTTACTTTCAAACAATATTGTTTACAAGACTTTTCAATTTTGTTTTTGTCTGTTAATTGTATTACGAGGTGCTTTGTGTACACAATGCTCTCTCCTTCATTGCGTGTTTTTTTATTTAAGACAAGGTCTATGTAAGAAACAACAGGCGTTAAATTACCCGAGCGAAAATACGAAATAAAGTTCGAATTTAGCTTTGCATGACACCGCAGTCGGTTATATAAGCTCAAATTCCATTCAGCTTTCGTCACAAACGTACGCAAACATCACGGAGAACATTGGGAGACTGGGCACGAGTGGTGATTCCCTACATGTTAATCTCGACGATCTTGTCCAACAGAGCAAATAATCGCCTCTGTTTTCCTACACATCTTTACTCTTTTACCGTTCCGTAGCTGGATCGTGCGAGCGCACCGCCATTATATTTCGTGCTATGACTGCTGGCCACCGGTAACCATGATGAGTGTTGCGGACCCTTTACTAGCCTCAACAGCCGACGTTTTCTACAAGCGCAAGCATTCTGTGGAAGACGCTGAATGGAGCTACGATTTCCAATCGGTAAGCCGTCTTCATTAATGTGTTTCACTAATTGTCAGCGGTCTATTAATGAATGCACGTTTAAACGTACGATTAATAACGCTTCCACATAACTTAAAAACAGCGACAATAGTGCGTGCATTTCCCTTACATGCAAAGGCGATTATAAATAGACTTTATTCGCAAAGGCGAAAAAACAAACTCGATTGAGATTATCAACAAAATCTTTTCCGTTTAACAAGTTTTTGAAAACTAATTCATTATGCAGTGAAAACAAACAAAACGAAAACAACGTATAAAAGAAAATACTTTGCGAGTTAAAGAAATTGTCGGCAAACAGGGCTTTCATGTTATTGCGTTTATTGTTTTTTTTTGTTTCTAGTTGTCTTTTAAACGCCAAAATAACAGTGAAGAAACGAGATAAATTAACTAACGTACATATAAACAGTCTACGAAGCGATAATTGATTTGTTTTGTTTTTAAGCCCTTTTGTCACTAACCTATGGTACCTATAATCCAGTAAGCAATTTCGTACGTGCTAATAAAGTTTGTGAAATACTGATCTGATCCGACGCTTTGAAAACCTGTGAAATCCGTTTAGTTTGTGAACAATAACTCGACTTTGTAATTGCCTTGTATTGCCTTTACAATGAACCTATATACGAATTGTAAACAAAGATCTTTTCGCGTCAATGCTACCACAAAGGAGTATATTTTTCGGTAAACAGAATCTTTCCCTGTTTACTTTAGGCAACCTTTATTATAAGCCCTCAATTGGCTTTCAATTGCAATAGGTTTATTGAAGTGATTGCGCTAAGGTCAACAAATTGGCGAGTATAGGCCTCATTGGATAAGCTGTGTATGTTTTTAAATCATTCGTTTACATATGTTTGACATTATTTAATGATGTAAGAAAAGATCATAACCAGGGTTATGATAGCCAAGTAATATATCCCTCTAATAATATTGCCTTCCCGAAACTTTGTTGAAGTTCGCACCAAGCTAACGTATATTTGCTGAGATGAGTTAACGACTAACTTCGATATTTTGCTTGTTGTTGTTGATGAATATCGGGGACTTAGTGGATGCCATCGTTTATGACTCGCTCGTATGCAATGTTCGAGTAATCTACTTCTTATAGTTGTGAGAAAAGTGCTCCATAGTAATTTATCAGCGCACTGTATGTAGACCATACTGATAAAAACCGGGCGTCCACTTCAAATAATCGTTTTTATTTTCAATGATATTGGAAGCATTTATAAAAGTCAAATAACATTTTAATTCAAAATTGTACTAGCCCGAAATCCATAATATTGTACTAGCCCGAAATCCACACAATGATTTCCGTTATAGCGATTGTCATGCGAAGATCTGGTCTTTATTTTCAAAGATTTTTCTACCGAAGATTTTGCGTAAGGTTTCTGATTGTGCAACTATGGATCGCCTTTTGACCCCCAATTGTGACCCTATTTATTCGGATTGTTGTGAGGCTCAACCGTATGTGATAACGGAAAACCACAGTATCGCTGTTATTATTATATTTTCCCGCTTTACTGTCACAGTGTGGTCCAGTGAACACAATAAATATACAGTCAATTATTTTAAATATCCAAAACTTTATGTGCAAGAAATTCGTTTTTTGTTTTTTTCCCTCCCTTCTCTTTGATTTTTTTCTACTTCAAATTTACTTTGTTGATGTCTCCTTTTTCTTCAAATTTTGTGCTTCTTTTATGAATTTCGTTAGCCATGTAGTTCCGTGACTGTACCTTTCCTCCATCTCATGTCTATTCCTTTATTGATTTTCTCTTTAGCCATTTTGCAATCTTCTAGGTGCTCTACTGTTTCCTTTACCCTATCACAAATTCCCCCACATGTTCAATTATTATTTCAGCTGCTTCTGTAATTCCTAATGTCATTATGTATTCTCGTTTTCTGAACTCGTTTCTTTTCATGTGTCGCAGTTTTGTCATTGTGTCCTCCTTTACTTTTATCTGTTTTTCTTATAACTATAGGGCTCTGTTTTTGGCAAATTAAGCTCCCTTATTTTCTGGAAATAATTTTTCTCTCGTTAACACCCGTATGTGAAGCCGTAATTTGCCCGTTGGTGCATCAGAAATAAACGGATGTGGAATAGAAAGATAGAAAGCAGGGAATATAATCTCAAAGAACGAGAGGTCAAAGGCGTTTTAAAGAACTTCATAGGGCTTTTTCGACATTGTGGTTTATTTTGGATACTTACTTACTAGATTCTACGCAAACATTACGTCATGTTAAATGACACGAAAGAGGCGTTTGTTTAAATGGCGATACGTCAAAATTCTTTAAAATGATGTCACGTCGACATTGCTTGTACGACAAAGTCTCTATCGCTAATTTTAAAATAAAACTTTTAAATACCAATAATAATATAAATATGTCGATTTTGCTAACCGCACTTTTCTATTGTCTATTGTTCTATTGTCATGTAAGATATGCTAGCTGCGTCTAACTACAGTGCAAAGCTCAGTTGGAGATATAGTGGTTTATTTGCAATTTGACTTGCGAATTCTAACATCACGTTTCCGTTACCTAAGCGGTCGCTTGTTTACAAACAAACATGAAGCTCTGCGTGCTTCCTTTTTTGTCGGATAAAGAAATTGTCAAAAACGTGTTTAAGATGCTGTTTTCAATGCCATTGAGATAAATTTTTTAATTGAGTTAACAAAGATGATAGAGACAGAGAAACTGAAAACTTTGGGAACCAGACAGAACTGACCCTATTCACAGCTAACACTCTAGTGATTGAATCCAATACAATCCACTGTCTAGCAAATCTAAATCGTTTGGCAACGGAAGATTAGCAAATGAGATCGTTTTGCCAAGAAACAGGTCATTTTCAATAGGGGATTATCCTAGGAGTGGCATTTTTAAACAAATATTTGATTGTCAAATTCTCAAAAGAAATCATGAAAAGTCTACTTTGTAAGGTGAATGATATCTAATGTCTATTCCTTTTTTTAACAACCATGTGTTTCTTTGAATAAAGATTTGCATCTGGCAGTTTTTAGTAGTTTCTACTGAAGAATATTGATAGAAATACTTAGTGAACCACTTTATATTGTGTACACTTGTTTTCCTCGTTAAACATTATTTAGGTCTTCGATATGACAAATTGAATAACCCTCAACCTTTTGGCTCTGAAACAGGCCAATTCTTAACCATTACGTCAACTTGTTGACAAATATGCTATGAGTTTGCATTGAAATATAGCCGTATTTATAGTGATATTTTATCTTCAGAAAAAAATTATTCGGGTCAAAAGCGAGGAACTCAGTGCAGTGCCATCACGAAACGCGAAACATATTGCTTTGTATAAAAGGAAATAAAGTGAACCGTGACTTTCAATAGTTCAATATTAACATTGAATTTGATTAGACCGCAACTGCATTGGTCGATCTTGTTTGAGTATCTTTCAAGTGTCCTCGAGCTAGCTAAATTTTATGTTTGCTTTATTTTTTGCTATTTTGTACAGTTCGGAAAACTAGATGCCAGGGGTATAGTTATAAATACTCGTCTGATGTTCACATATTTTTCGTGCTTCGTTTAAAGTTGGTTAGGCCTCCGTAGGTTAACGAGATATCACGTCAAATCTCATAAAGCATTCTTGACATAACAAAAATGCGTACGATCTCAATGTTTATCCGGCTTTTTGTTTGCTCAATTCGGAAATAACAATCAGCCTGACCATATAAGGTAAAACATTTCGGTTTGTTGTTTTAAGAAGGTGATTCCCGGGCTAATGACGAATACGATTGTTGTGGAATATACGCAACAGGGCAAAGCAACATAGATATTTTTTTAAATTGATGTTTTTTCCTAACAGCTAACAGTCGGTTGTGAAATAAAATATGCAGAATTTTTTTTCAATTTATAACTTTTTATAGCCGTACAAACCACGCAATATAAAAATTAATTTCAGAAAGGTAAGGATATTGTTGAAAAATATAACAACCAAGGAAAACATTGATTTGCAAAAATGATATCAATGGAAAGTGAAATGCAAAAGTAATATCCAAGAAGGTTGCGTTCCAGTTCGGTTTCTTGTTTTAATTATTTTCAGTTTCATTAATCCAACCAATCAGACTAATCTCTTTACATCAAAAGATGACGTTAACAATAAACGATACGTTATTCCTGCACAAAATTTAAATAAATGTCCGTTCTATTGATCTGGTCGGCGATAGTTCCCAGTGGTTAAATTTCTTCGGTAGAATTATTTCGCCGGTTAAAGGTCTTGTCAAACTAACTTTTGACGACGAATAAATTGAATCGATTTTGACTGGACAGAACATTGAAAAACTGCATGATCTTCTGAAGTCAAACAATGCTCAGTCAAAAATCGTCATTCGCAACATGACGGTCCGTTTTCAACCCCTCGACATCTCTGTAAACAAACCATCAGAAAGCTTTATGACGGAAGGATTCAACAATTGATACACTTGATATCAAGTTTGCAATCAGCTGGACAGAGGAACTGTCAAGAACCATTCCAAAGTAAAGCTGAAAATGAGCCTTATCAAAGCACTTCTGCAAAATGGAAAACGTCCAAATTTGTCACACTCAATGGGAAATAGTTTGAGTTTTATTTGTAATTGCCTGAAAAGCTCTCAAAATACCTAAATACGACAATGTAAGAATTGGTGAAATATTCGTTTGGTATTTGTCGGTGAAATGTTTGTTTGGTAATAAATTTGTCGGTGAAATGTTCGTTTGGTAATAAATTTGTCGGTGAAATGTTCGTTTGGTAATAAATTTATTGGTGAAATGTTTCGTGAAGTGCTGCAAATGTCGTCACTTTTCAACGACAAGGTCACGTCAGATGACATGATTTGAGGTGCGCGTACACCTTGTTCGTCTTCTGTCGTTTTTTCATTGTTTTTCTTCATGTCCTCGCTGCTGACTAACAGTCGATTTTCTTAATAATCAACAACAACTAGAACCCAAACCTCAATCGTAACGCTATTATATTTCAATACGGTAATCGTTTGTTGGTATCTGGGAGCGAGTTTAAGAGTTATAGAAACAATGTATTTTTACAGTTGTTTTATAAAGGTACTGTAAAACAAATATATGAATTAGAGAGAATATATGAATAATATATATCATTATTGGGCTTTCTTTGAAAGCTCTTAAGTTAAAATATCTCTACAATTTCTAGATAGTCTTTGCTGGGGCTAGGAATATGAATTTCATGAAATGACCGCTTTTCTGTTTTTCAAAAATCGTTTCTGCGGGCTTTTGACCTTGCCGTGGCGGGCCAGAATTTGTTTTATACCAGGGTGTTAAGCGGCCGTGATTCAGGGTGCACTTCAGAATTAAATGGAAAATGGTGATAATATATTAGCTATCAGTTAGTTTAACCAATTAGACTCAATATTATATACTGTTTTACGCAAATGCGTGTAGTATATATTTAATCCATTGTTTGTGGCTATTGTCGTTTTTTAACCTGGCTGTTTCTGCCTATTGGAGCCTTTAGGAGAAAAGCAATGTTGCATAAAATACACTTGTCGACAGGCTAGACATTCGCATCGCCTATATAAATCTGCCTAGGTATCTAACAACTTTGCGAGTATTCTAACTCTCTACTAGAGACAATGAAAGTGTAGACCGCTTATATATATTTTTGATGGGGGAACTCCAGAGATCGCCTTTTTTGCTATTAGCAAAAATCTTACTAGGTCATTTGACTAGGTCGACCATGCCCAATGCTTCCCATTCTACCTCACTCATTTCCAGATTTGTTCCACTGCATTAGTATAAAGAAAGTATACAATTGAACTTATAATCAACTTGAATCAATGAGTTGTGTTTCAACTATTAGAAATGAACCCATTGAGTGAGTTCAAAAAATTTGACTAAATTTGAATCTGTCTTTGTTCAATCACTTCATCTTCTATCGATTAAAATTTCAGATATTTCCTTTTACAAGTCTTATCCTTAAGTCCCTATTTTTTTTTACTAATTTTACTTCATTGTTTCATTATTCTTATATGTATATATTGTATGAAAAATTTTAGTAAATAATAATTATAATTTTAACGAAGCACAGTAAACACAAAAAATATTCCCGAGATCGTTGGATAAAACTTGAAAGTACAAAAATCCATGCAGAATAAGAAAGAAACTTTACCACACCTTTACGTAGAGACTCTCTAAGGGTACCAAGTACCTAACAGAGGATGATGATGATGAGGTTTAGTACTATTTTTTACGGGTAAACATTCCACTGTAAAAGTAAGAGTAAAAATTTGTTTTTCCTGGTGGAAAAAAAGTACATGATCAGTCAATATTGATTCAGAGAAATAGAAAATATTCTGGTATCAACCAATGACGTGTAAAATATTTAACCTCTCACGAAATAAAATCCGATATTCCAAAATTAAATTGGAAATGGTTCTGTTTACTTATGAATTCAATGGTTTTGTAAGGCGATTAGATTTCCACATTTTTTAACGTCAATAACGTTGATAAATTTAATCGCCAATACCAACAGTTAATACCGCCATGTCTCCAAATCGTGCGAGAAGCTTTATTTGAGGTTATGGGTCTTAACTTAAAGTTATCTAGCTATATATACTTATCGTTTGAAAAAAACGAATGGGTGCTTAGAACTATTATGTGTGACCTGCAAAAATTGGACAAATTACGTAATTATTTCGGGCCGAATTGAAAACAAATAGTAACGAAAAATAATGTTAGAGTAAATGATTTAGAGTAAAGAAAACCAAAACCAAAATTCACTTTCGTAATACAATAAACCTGAAACTAGCTCATTTCTTTACATAATGTTAAAAGATCGCTAGCAAAATATCACACTTGTGTTTGTTCACTGTAGCTATGGGAAGAATTTGAAAGTTCATCAAGCGAAGAGTCACTTCCCGATAGCATCGAAGACGATTATTTAGCCGCCGACGACCACTTCACTGCAAACATAGACGATATATTTTCCAAAGACTACCTGCCCACCATCAAAATCAAACAGGAGGTTGTCGAGCACGAGGAGCCTGTTATGATACAGGAAAAGTTGAACATAAAAATCGAAGAAGAGGAGGAGGTTTTGCCCCCGTCTCCAACCGCGGAATACTATCCGACCCCTTTAAAATTTATAGACACTAGCAACCACTGGTTTAACAAACAGGATATTGTTTGGTCGGACGCGAAACCACACCGTTGCGAAAACCAAGCAGTCACCACTGTTCTACAAGACTCTCAGAGCTTACTTAGCATCCATCCCGCTTCTTCCACTAACTCTTTAGAAGCCGTCCCTCCGCAGCTCATTCTTACTACAGTCACGCCCACCACCGCAGAATGCTTCCAAATCGTCACTCCGCAAAACACCATCCGCCTCGAAACATTTCCGGCAGCGAAAAGTTACTGTATCATGACCAACCGCGGCCCGGTGGCCGTTAATCTGACAGAGCTGTCGAATCAAGTGAAGGCCACTGAGCATGCGCGACCGCTGATTATTTCGCCGACGGACATCGATCCGCGACTAATTGACAAACACTTGCTGCGAAACACACAACGCAGCCTGTTTGTCAGCAAGCCACGCACGATCAGCACCACAATGCAGCCGAGCGAAACTCAAGTGCGACGGGCGGCGGCAAGAACGCACAAGTGCACCCACCCCGGCTGCACCAAGAGCTACACAAAATCCTCACATTTGAAAGCGCATCAACGAACACATACAGGTACACTTTTACCGTGACTTAAAACCTCTAATACACCTTTTTAACACACGAAATTAGTCTCGGCGCGCCTCTCACTTGCATCCACTGAACTTATGTTTTACAAACTGTAAAAAATTTCTATGCTCTTCTAGGTTGCAAAAACTAACATTTACTCTCTTTCTTTCGTTGCAGGTGAAAAACCGTACGCGTGTTCTTGGAGCGGCTGCGCGTGGCGGTTTGCGCGTTCAGACGAGCTCACCAGACACTTTCGCAAGCATACAGGTCAACGCCCCTTCAGATGCTTGAGATGCCATCGCACATTCTCTCGATCCGATCATCTCTCTCTACACACCAAACGCCATCTCGCCAACTGTTGATATTCCATTAAACGCCCTCTCACTAACTGCTGATATTCCATTAAACGCCCTCTCACCAACTACTGATATTCCATCAAACGCTCTCTCACCATTGAATATACTTCTTCTTTACTCTGGAAATATACGGAATATTTTCTCCCTAATATCAGGGATTTTTATTTTGAAGATTAGATCTTCTTTCCTAGCTCTTTTATGTCGAAATACATACCGTGACAACTTTTTTTCATGTCCGTACTCTGTAAATATACTAGTGATTTTTTATGGTTAGATATCAAAATTGAACGAAGTGGAGTTTTACTTGGTTTCTTCCTTTGGGATGTTTTACTGTAGTTTTAAGGGAGGGTTGTGCCCCAGATGACTTCAAGGTTCTAGCGCCTCCTTCTCCTAGACTAGAACTGTAACGATTCCATTACCTTAAATTTCTCTTATTCCTTAAAAGTGTATATTAGTGTACTTGGCCGCGACGTCTTTTGAAATCTTTGGTGGCGGTGATATTTATAAAAATCTCTATAGATGATCAGATTGTTTCGCTTTTATGCGTTGTTTATAAAATATGGCGTTGAGAACATGTTTTGAAAGGCCCTTTCAGAAAATAATTGTTTCAGTACAAGTGTCGAGTAAGTACGCCAAGATTTAATGATATTAAGTTTGCTGAAAACGTGCTTTGCCGTTTACTTACTTATAGTATGGCGTGGCTATGATACAACGCTGAAGCGGTGAAAGTTCTTCTTTATTTCGACTATATTTCGAAAGATAAGAAGAACAGTTGAAAAATTCAGTTTTTTGTAGGTCTTCTATTCTGTGGTTCTGTCGTCTATTCATTGCACCGTTTCCATGAAATAATATATTAAAATATTGGCGGCCTAAGTTGGTGTTAGTCGTCAAATTTCGCACACTCGTCAGTTTAATGTTCGCGCACTCGTCAATTTAATGTTCGCGCACTCGTCAGTTTAATGTTCGCACACTCGTCAGTTTAATGTTCGCGCACTCGTCAGTCTGATGATCCGCGCACTCGTCAGTTTAATGTTCGCGCACTCGTCAATTTAATGATCCGCGTGTATCTAACAGTTGCGTTAAAGCAAAAGTTGATCGACTTGTCTTTACTTATATTTGATCTCTTGCCTTGCGAGAGTTTGTCTGGCAAAATTAACCGACAACTCATGTTTGCTAAAGGTGGATAACAAGTACCAAATCTGCTTGGAAATGTTTGAAAACTATCACAACGTACCGGGAACGTTATCGATTAAAACGCATGCGCAATTTCCAATAGATAAATATGGTTTTCTGTGTTGACAAAGGTCATAAAAATAACTTGCATCTAAATGTAATACATTTGAAGAGATTGTTCCCAATTGCTTCTGTTCTACAATCAACTTTTGACCTTATTCATTTTGTTTTTTCTTTCGATTAGCTCCCTTGATTCAAGGCTGTATTTTATTGAAAAAGAAACCTAATTTCCATAGTTCAGACTAATATTATTACTAGCAATGAACCCGTCCTACGGACGTTATCATAACAATATTATGATAATTGAGGAATTCTGTTTGTATGTATGTTACCAATCTGTGCCAATCTCCTCTCAAAAAAGTCTATATATGGGTAGTCATGTATATATGGATAAATTAATTATACATTCAAATTGAGAAAGAATTTGTTTGGGAAAGAAAGTTAGCCATAAAATATTTAATTAATGTAAAAATCAATGCAAAAGATTAAGTAGTAGTTATCGCGAAATACGAGAAAAATATGGCGAATATTTTTTGAGTTTTTTATGTTTTTCAAAATATTTAACGAGCCTTTAGGCGAGAAAGCGTGAACATGAACGTCGTCACAACTCAATGATTTTACGATTACATTATTCTAACATTCGCACGTGTCATATTTTCGCAACTTTCGGGACTTTTTCTTCCCGCAACAATTAATTTTTTTACAATTCGCAACTTTTTCTTCCCGCAACTTTTAATTATTTCCAGTATTCGCAACAATTTCTTCTCGCAACGTTTTCTTTTTTTCTTGTTATTTTATAAAAGCATCCAAACAAACATAACGTTTTCGTTTTTGGACCTTTTTTGTATCAGAAAAGTTATATGAAGTTTACACCTTTCTGTGTACATTGAGGTATGAAAATATTAAAGTCTGGTCAGTAGAAACTGCTTATAAGAATATCCGTTTTCTATTTTTCAAATAATCCGTAGTAGGCTGTATAAATTTTGGAATCAATTGATTGTCTAAACGCTAAGTTGCATGAAACGACAAGAAAAATTATCGTAAGTTCAACTTAACTCACAACATTTTATGTACGCAACTTTTTCTTTTAAAGTTGCGAAAATAAAATCGCAACTTTCGCAACTTTCTCTTCCAACAACAATTTCTTCCTTTAAAGTATCACAAAATCCGACTAACAAATTTTTTCAGTTTCTAATGGCTTTAAGACACTTTAATCATTGGAAACCATCATCTATACAGTCACGAAACGTTTGGTAATTTCCCATGCAAAGTAACGGATATAACGTAATGCGAAAAGAGCTGGGAAACTGTTTTAGCTCTGATTATGCGAAGAAAGTATTTTTTTAGCTGAGTGGACGAAAAACCCAGGAAATCAGCATACACTAAGGATATTACCGATTGCACCCTCGGATTTTTGGATTGTAAAAGATTCAATAATTTGTTTTGCGTTTCATTTTCTCATTCTTTCAGCGGTGACCATGACAAAAAGCAAATATAAAAATGGTCTCCTAACAGTCTAAAAACTGTGTTTTTAATCCTCATTTCGACATTAAAAGTGGCTACAATTTGCGTATTTAACAAACATGCATATAAATGAAAATATAATTTAAATTTAAACGCTGTTATGGTTTTGAATATGCCCCCTTTGAGTTGGAAACGTAAAACTTAAGCCGCTAAGGGGCCATCCCTAAAAAGAAGTTCATAAAATAATTGACAACTCAACCCTAACTAACAAAAGAAGCTCAACTTAAGCCTCGTTTTCATTTAAAAATTTTCTTTCTCACTGGTCTATTGCCAACTAAATACTTCCAAAAACGTCCACGTGTTAAGCCTCGAACTCGAAACTTCTTCGTTGGCAATCTATACCATACCCACTATCCAAAATTTGGTACTGGCTTACAATTATCCCTTTACAAAAAATTAATAATACTAATGAATTTATATTAAGGCTGAAACAGTTTTTGCTAAGTAGAGATGAATCAAAAGAATTTAGTACTTTATAGCTCAACTCTCTTGAGATCTTTATCTGAATCAATCTATATATAAAGTATACTTTGTATTGTATTTGTAACGCCAATGGCGGGGTGCTATGAAAGGATTAATCTGGCGCATGCGCCTCAAATATAATCTTCTTTGCGCTCCAGTCTTTATATAAAGAACATCATAAATACATATATGTTGTGAATATTTATAGTGTAATGTATATATTGACATAAAAAACATTAAATAATAATAAAAAAAAAGATGGTTGCTTATTAGAGTATTGGCTTACTTTTAAACAGAAGTCTTCGTTGTTTGTCTGCGATTTTAGTAAAATGGCGGGACGCCTGTTCTTTTTTAGCTCCGCATTTTCGTGCTGCAACACCTCCACCTTTCTTTTATACTGTGCCAGCTGGTGTTGCAACTGGTAAATGACGTCATCCTTGCTGCGGATTTCAATAGGTTCCTAAAAAGAGTTTCTTCAAACTATTGCCGTATTTTAATTAATTTGAGAGTGAATATATAAAAGAAGAGTGAAAAAAAGACACAAAATTTCACCTTCGTATTACAACAAAATTCAGCCATCGCTATTTTCAAACAAGCTGCCTTCATTCGATAACGATGGGTAAATTAATACAGATGGGTGGTTTTTATTAAGAGCTAAGGTGCAACGTCATAGATCTTATCGTGTTTGTTTATGCAGGCAAATATGTGGGTAAAGTTTCCATTCAATTCCGAATTAGCTGAAAGCATGCGTTGTCCTGGCAACCCGTATCGTTGGTGACGCGGCTTTATTGACGACTGCGTTGCTTTGCAAATAATTTAATTCAACGATGAATTAAGTTTGTTTACGTGAGCCATTTTGTATACGACCACTATTTAAGCGATTGAATACTTATTTAAATAAGGCGATTTATTGAAAATCTTAGCAGTAACGTCGATGAGGCCATGGGTTTCGCAAGTATTACAGCAAATATTTCGTTTCAGCAACGGGTAGTTTTGATTTCACAATGTTATCACACATTCATAGAAATTGACAAGCGATTACTAAAATTACTGCAAATACACTCCTACTGATTCAAATTCTTTTCATGCTCATTTTTCAGAGTGACTGTGACAAAGTGTCAGATGTCTTTCAACAAATTACACGTAAAATGAAAAAATGAGTTGTTTTTTTTAGAAAGGAAATACATAGGAGAGGCTGGCCTCAACAGAGTCCTATGTATTGGGTCTATTTTTTTACCGGACCCACGGAAATCTGTTATATAAGATCCAAACCCTCTCTCAATTCTTAACCCGGAAACATGAAACAAATCCCGAGTGGGAGTCGAACTAGGGACCTCTTGATTCTGAGCGCAACGCATTCACTGCTGCTGAGTTTGTATGTTCTATGCATTGCAAACCTATAACCGAAACCGATTATAGGTTGAATACACTATTAACGAAAGCATTTCATAAACATTAATTTCAATAAAAAATGTTTGCAAAATTGTTTGGTTCTTGTGGTTTCCGGGCGTTGCTATTTTGTTATTTTATTCGGAAGTTTCCTGATACCTCAAATGATTTGCATTGTGTACTGAAAAGAAAAAAAAATTCGCAGCACTCACAAACACGAGGCAAATGAATATGACGTTATGATCAAACATACGTTGCCACTCACGAACACGAGGCGAATGAATATGACGTCATGATCAAACATACGTTGCATGTTTAACGTCTGGCGGAAAAAATTAAATGAGCCGGAGAAATAAAAAGCTGACTTTACGAAACAAAAGCTGTTTGTTTGTAGTAATAAGTGTTGAAATATGTAGATTTCCAACCGTCTTCATGTGTGAGAACCACTTTACCCCCTTAAAATAAGGAATGTTTAAGTGGTAATCTTGCATTACTATAAGCATTTAAATTGTTTTAATCCAACTCCCCCGAGATTTATATATATTTTTATTATGTTAAATATAAACCTAATGTTACTTTATGAAATTATATTTAAATATGGTATCCAATGATGAACCTTCCACAGGGACGCCGGGGTGGTTTTATAGGTGGTACGGCGATCGTAGCAAGCAACAACGAGCGAAGGGAGTTCAAATTCAGCTCTAAGCCTCCCACTAGGGTCCGTGGTGTAACCCCGGAAAATTCCTTGAAATGAACTTTTCCTAAGTACGGAGAATATTAATTTGCCACTATCTTTTTTTATCTAAAATTGTTAAATTTAGTTAATTGTAAATATCAGGTACGGTGGAAACCGTACCAACCGTACCCCGTCCGGCGCCCCTGTTCCATGTCTTCAGTGAATGGAACCGTGCTATAGCTCAGAACATTATATAATATATATCTTTTTATATAATATTGAACTGTAACAAACTTAATATATAAAAATATGCGAAATATTTAAAATGATGTCCGCGAAATATTAATATCTTTTTAAATTCAATTGGTTGTATTTTAACGAGAATTCCAGAACGCTCATTAAGCATTATCATAAAGACCTCGACCCGGAGTTTTAGTGTATTTAATTGCTCCCATTAATGAAGATGTAACTAATTTTACGGCAGAAATATCAAGTAAATAAAAAATATATAGAGTAGACATCCGTTGTTAAACGAATTCGCAAAGGACGAGAAATTTTGTTCCAAATAATCGAAGGTTTATAAATATCACACAAATTGGGTAAAACAACAACAATGGGGAAAAGGTTTTGAAGACTTCAGATCATGTTCCCTCCTCAAGGACCATCATGCACTCATCTTCCTTCTTTGTCCGGGTCTCCAATTGGTGGAACAAGCTGCCATGCAGTGTATTCCCCAAAAGCCATGTTTGCCACCTCCAAGGCTTCAAACAAAGGTTAAATTGTTTAGACTTTATGAAAATTTCTTAACTTTATTTCAGCCCTCTGCACTTATTTCTCCTCTACTCCTTTGTCTACCTTCCATTTAGTCTATGTCTCAGGACTCTGTTGAGCCATAGGCCCTGCCTCTCCTGTGTATTTCGTTACTAAGAAAAAAAAAAAAATGTATTATACAACATGTAAGTGTTACAATTTTAAAAAGTCTTAAATTGTAGCTTGCTTTTTGTTTTTCGTAAAATGTTTATCGATGCTTCGTTAAAGCACCTCTGGTGCAATCAGGAGGTCAGTTGCAAGTCTCATGAACTCTTCTAGTTCTCAGGAGAAGAAAAGTATATAGCAGTATTAAAACAAAAACAGTTTACAAATCGTGAGTAATAATATTTATATTTTAATAATTAATATTTATAGCCAGGCCATAAGAGACAAATCTGTCTGTTTTGATTGGAAAAAGAAGCGAGTTAACATAAACTCGAAAAATGAAGCGAGTTATCAAAACCTCGAAAACTAAACCAGTCATCGGGAGTAGTCGTTAAAACCATTTAAGAAATCTTCCGAGATACCTTTTCACTGAATTTGCAATTTCTTGGTCTCGAAAATCATACAACCTAATTAATTTTTTATTCTTTTCAGGATGTGATGAAAATATAAGAGGGAATGGAACAAGTAAAATCTTCCGGTTTAGAATAGCTCGGAGATGATAAGGATTGTAGGAAAAAGATCTGCTTTTATGCATTTGTAGCACCGTTTCACTTTACTCACACGAAATCTATACTCCCTGAAACATGTCTGAGCATGCCATCATGTATTCATAAATATCGGAATTAATGACAAGAAATTAATTAAATTAATCAGTGTCTAATTACATTAAACAATTTTTTTCATGATACAAATCCAACGGGAAAAAAATGTTGATGCCGAGTAAATGATAAAAGAGCTCTTAATCAAGTCCATTGTTGAAACAGCTTCTCATCGTCCGTACAATCAAACTGCGGGACAAAATTTACGGTCTTGATTTCATCGAAGCCCTCGGAGACATCAGGCGCTTGGAACTTGCTTTTGAAAACATTGAAGCCAACGCCCGGCACGCGTCTATTTTTACCTTGGCTCTGCGTTTGTCTGTACATATTCAAGTGCTGCGCCAACTCGGGTGCGGTGTACAGATGAAAACAGCGGACCGGAATGTTGAGCGAGCGAGCGATGTCGATGAACAGCTTTCTACCTTCTTTCGAAGGATTTGTATTGTCCACTACCACGCTTTTGCCTTTCTGCAAGCTCTCTTTGGCCGCCTTGACGCACTTATCCACTGTCTTCAAGGTGTCTCTGTTAACGGCGACGTAAGAAGAAAGATGCCGCTTGCATAGCGTTGATTTGCCGGAGGCAGGCGATCCAACCAAGATAACCAACTCAGTGTTCTAGAGAAAAGTCCCGTTCAAAAAAATCTTCGAGAGAAATACGGAAAATACCACGTGATAATTCGTGTAGATTATCACTACTCCGTGTTGCACGCGCATGGAACGCTGAACAGAAACACCTTTTTTCTACAAGTAAAAAGATGGCAAGGCCTCTGACTTTTGAACACTTCTTCACCATTTTTAATCGTACAATTACTATTTCTAAAGAGTTTCTGAGAACATTTACCTTTGTGAATGTAACGTTTTAAAGAGACAAAACATAAGACAAAAACCGAATCAAGATTAGACATTCAAAAGCATTTCACCGTGGAGTGTAGATCCTCATGGGAATTTGCTTTCGATGGGTTCTTCAGCAGTACGGACGAGGGATCCACACTCCCCCACTCGAACTTTGAGTAAGCCTTCGCACCGTCGAAAAACTCCTCCGGGGTGTGAAATGGCACGCCAACGTTAATCGCGAACTTTCTATCACTGCATGAGAAGTCTTTCTTCCGGCCTAAACATGTGACAACGTACTAAATATGCAATCTCTAGAAACCGCACACGTCAGCATTTGAAAACATCTGATTTGTGTACAAACACCACTAGTGTAGGCTATAATCATCGAAATTTAAGCAACAATCTCTCAGCTTTTATTTTGGAAAAGTTGTTAGTTTGAAGAATTAAAAAAAAAATTTAGATGAGAGGACTCTCAGAAACCTTTAAAATTGAACTGTAACATTGCTCAACTTGGTGTGTTTTTGACAGCATTTTTTTAAAATCCAACACCTTAATTATATCAAACTATTCAATTCTCGAAGCATATACAAACACTAATAAACCACCAAAATAGCTAATGATTAAAATTTCCAATTACTGCCGCGTCAGTTCATGAAGTTGTGAAACTGAAAGTCTGCCATCTTACAAAGCACGCACCAAAAGATTGATTTATATTCGAGACGGGGGTTATAAGTTTAAAAGTAAATGAACGACTTTTGTACATAAAATATATTTACTACTTCTTGTAAATTTACAGTGTGAATGATTATTAAATAATTCCTAAATCATTCAGAAAAATGAGTAGAAACTTTGCTTTATAAACTAAAATAACACCACCTGATAAAAACTTGTTTAAAGTCGGCAAAATAATATTTTTATCTTGAGATATTTTTTGTAACGAAGTTATAAGCAACCGTGACAAAAACTATATATATACTAAAACAAAATATAACAAGAAGTCAGTTTGTAACGAATTAAAAAAGAAAAATCCCAAAATGAGAATAGAACTTTAAGAAACTTTCTTAAAGTTCTATTCTCATTTTGGGATTTCTCTTTTTTAATTCGTCCACAAAATATTCATATATATTGTCATCGAAACCATCTTTAGGGGATTCGGTACCAATTCTGAGCAGTTGGTTGAGTCTAACTTGTGCTAATTGGCTTCTTAGGCGTGTTTTTATCAGTTTCATTTTAGAAAACAGCCGCTCAACACAAGCTGCACTAAGTGGAAATATGTTCAATAAATACAAGAAAAAAAACATATTTGGGTAAAGCTCCTTCATTGACTCATCACTGGAAAACGATTCCATTCCCAAAACAGCATCGATGTATAAGCATTCCGATCTTTTTTCAGTTGCGCTACGAGCTCCTTTCCTTCTTTAGCTGGGGATATAACTGCAGCAATTTTTACGTCAATGGAGTGATAATGTGCTTCCCGTTTTCGATACATTACTGATTTAAAACCTTCCCATTCGGCTGAAGCTTTAACTGGATCTATATCAGCTTCAACATATTAACATCATTCCCTTGAAATGCGTTACGTTTAGCATTCCCATAGTGCGAACAAAGATGTCCAAGCTCTTCTACACCATACATTACCAACTGGTCCGTCGAAGATGGCAATTTTCTTGGGTCGAAGATTGAAAAATTAATCCAAAATTCTAGCTAGAGAAAAGCATCTGTTATTTCTTGAACCAATGCATCAACAAAGGGATAAAAGGTTTTGGATATAAAATTTTCCCAAACAAACTTATCTGTACTGCGAACTCTAGCAGTAACTGGAAGTGACAGTATTTCTTGATCAGCCAAATCTTTAAGTTTGTTAAACTTTGCAATTGTCAACCATTTACAATTTTCTTTTGTTGAAGCTAATTGTGATTTTCTGAGGTCAACGTACGTTGGTATATCAGTTAAACTTAGCGTACCACCACCTTTCTGCAAACTCAAGTTTAGAGGGCCAGTGCATCCAAATATCTCTAAAAGCATCAGGATTGTTGCTATGATCGAAGGTTTTGATAACAGCATCAGTAAACCCAGGGCTTCCGGTTCCTTCCTCTCGTTATAACACACAACCAATGACGAAAGAAATTGTTGGTATCCTTTTATTACTGATTTGCATGCTCTTTCATGGGCAGTCCATCGAGTTACACTTGGAGCAACACGAACCACAACATTTTCTTCGTACATTTCTGCAGATTTTGCTAGCAAGTTCATTGCGAGTGGGCGGTATTTAAAGAACTTCCACAACGCTTCAAGCAAGGCATCAGCTTCAAAAACAGGAGGGAATTCTTTTAATAAATGCTTGAAGCATAGCGCTAGCTTGTGGTTCCCACAACCAACCCAATTTAAGTGTGGCACTTTATGAGCAAGGCAGCGTTTTAAACCTCCCCTTTCTCCAGAGTTGACATTAGTAGTGTCCATACATGCAAATCGAGCTGTAGACTAATCAATTGACTGTTCTTGAAAATATTGTTCAAGAGATCGCATAACATTAGAAGCTGAAAGTGAAGTCCCTACTACTTTACTAACGGGGTAAATACTAACATTATGTTCAGATATTTTCTTATTATGCTCAAACGTAGCATAAACAGCCATCTGTTCTACGGATGTAATATCCTGGGTTTCATCGTTATAAAAAGTGAAATAATTTTCTCTTGACGAAGCAAGCAATGGTAATTTGATATACTCATCCATGATGTCAATGAATTTGCCAATATAATCAGGTGATGTATACAATGCGTTTTTAGGGCTTAGTAATAGATGGGCTTTTATTTCATTTCCTCCACAGTTACTGATTAGCTCAACAACATCTTTAAAATTTTGTGTATAAGCCCAGATCTTAATGACCATAAAATGTGTAACGCGAAAAAATGTTTTGACCACAAAACGGTTTTGGTTTAACTTGGCTGTGGCGTTAGCTAAACTAGCATCAACAAGAAGTTTATATACATCTGAGTTCTTTTCACGGAGTTCGTTAAAAGCCTGTTTATTTAGCATAGATTCTTTGTGCCTTTTTGATCCCAGGTGGAGAGCCACTCTATCGGAAGGATGATCAACAAAGCCCCCGGACACCTCTATGAATGGCCTTTTCTTTCCACTATCAGAGGCAAAGCTACTACATGTTTACAGAACCAACCCCGTTCGATGGTGCTGAGTAATAGAAATCAGAAAATTGAAGTTCGTATTTTCTGGCCGATTTACAACGCAAGTCAACTTTTTCTGATTCCACTTTTTTGGCTACAGTCTTCTTTGACACATTCGCATGTCGCAAGACATCACTAACGTTTTGTTGAAAATCAATATCCTAAATAGGAAAATAAAAGAATAAGACTTTTTCTATAGTGGTTTGTTATAGTATATAGTTAGTATCTTTGTTATAAAAAAAATAGAGAAAAAGTGTTATAAAGTTTTTTTTGTCTACTCTTTGACAATTTTTCGAGAGAAGAAATCCTGGGAACGAGGACACGTGAAATATATTTTTCACATTCTTGTGGATTGTTTAAAAGTAAACTCCTTTTCTATCCGTCTAGACATGCCAATACAATAACAGAGTTACTTTAATTTAATAGTTTTTTGTTTAGATCATTCAGGTGGTAAAATAATATTGTAGATTTTTAAGATTTGAAAAGAAGACTACATATATGATTTTCCGTGTTAAAATTAATTATTAAGGAGACACAAAATAAAAAAAAAATAACAAAAGCAGTTCACCTCACACTCTGTGTTCACATCTTGAGAAATAGTATTGTCAACGGCAATGTTGGAATTATCTACTACTGACGAACCAGAGGACGTTGGTTCTTCTTGTACTATGTTCACATTATCTACATTAATATTTACACTATCTTTATCAACACTATTTACACAATCTCCTTTATTTACATCATCAGTCCTACTTTTTTTCCATACATTCCGTATGTCCAAAGATTTAACATTGTTTCGCTTTATAGATTTAACGTAATACTTTGAATTATGTGACATGTTTGTTGACCTGTGTCTTGTTTCGTAGTTAACTTTTAAAAAGCATTCGAATTATTTTTACACTGCATATTATTTGCACGTGCGCTACTCCTCCTGGGTACATTTTTAAAAAGTTATTATAGTATTGCTCACGCAAATAAACATGCTTTTAAACATTTGGTAAATTTATGTATGAAGTATGCACAATTGGAGGCCCTTGTGAAAACAAGAACAAAATAGAAATGCCGTTTAGATTGTCAGCCAACTGGCACTTATAATTAATTGTGCCGTAGTAATACAATTATCCTGAAATCCGACAATCACAATTTAACAGAGAACAGTTTTTGAACCAATCATATCGAAATTTTAAATGTCACGGAACATATTTTCACTAGCAAAATACAAAAAGACTTCTAAAGACTTCTTCAATGATTACCATGTCTTGAAATTAGGAAAAAGTGCGAAGTTAACCCGTTAAAACCGAGCGGTCGTGTTTATTCTACTTCTTTAGTGTCTACTGCATGTTTATTGGTTTTGTGAAAGTGTCATTGTTTTCGTACACAAAACTGATTGTTTCTTTGTGTTTTGATCTTTTTTCCTTCCATCGAATGCAGCATAGTTCTTCTGCATTTATCTGTCTCTATCTTGAATGGAACTTTTAAACAACCTGTAGCATCGCGTGTAAACATGTTTGTCGGTTTTCTTTGAAAATGAACTTGTTATATTTTACGTTGCGTAACAAACTTTTCGAAACTACTTTATGAATGTCCTTATCATTATTATGTATTTAAATATAGAAAAACGATTGTTTGCTCGCTGTTTAAAATATTGACACATACTTTTAAAACTCTACCAAAAAAAACAAATCTAGATTCAATTGGGAAATTGGACTCAATTGGGAAGATGACGTTATACGTCATCTGTGAGGCCTGTCTAAAACCCTGGTCTATATGAAATTTAAAACTCGACGCGAATTCTTCGCGAAGGCTATTTTTAGACGTGAGACTCAAGTGGCAAAATGTGTTCTTGGACAGAATAATTCATGTTAAAACCAACTAAAACAGAATTGTAACCCACCTAGTGCCCAACCTTTCGGCCTTCCTGCTGCATCTCCCACATAGAAAGACTTTTGCTTATCAATAACGAGATTGCTATTGCATTTCGTCTCCATGAACGTCCACATACCAGTAGCCGGCTTGCGGTAGATATTCTCGCCAGTTGATATGAACACCTGGAAAGGAAGTTGCATTCTGTCCATCATTGAGCTCAACTTCTTTTGTAGATCTTCCGCTTTTGTTCGTTTTTTTTCGATCCCCGCTTGATTCGATATGAAAACGATCTTATAGCCGTCCTCTTTAAGCGACTTCAACTTCGGCACGACTTTCGCGCTCAAGAACTTCCAGTCATCTGGACCCGTAGGAAAGCCCTTACCACGCTTGGTCGTGATTATGGTGTCATCAATGTCAAAGGCGGCAACTTTCTGAGAAGGGGCAATAGCGGGGCCGTCCAAATACAAGAGCGGTGGAATGTTACCGTCGCCAAACCACTTCCACGCTACATCGTAACTACTACCGCTCACTTTCTGCTGCTTAGCGTTGCGATCGCTCGAGCGGGAACAGGAACGCTTCATAATTCCAAATACTCGCCACAATAAACCCTTAATAATTAGACGCTGTAATAACAATAACAACAAGATTGATCCATAAAATTCTTACATGAACATCTTGTATAACTTGTCTCTGATGAAGAATACTTTAGTTATGCATACAAAATAATGAAATATAAGCAAGCCAATGCCAATCTAGGATTCGCGAATCACAAAAACCTGAGCTTCTTAAAAATCGTGACTATACTAGAGAAATATCTTGTTGTGTCTCTGCTATATGTAAAAAGACGAAGATAAAAATGTCCAATTAGTTACAAACAACCAAAGTAATTGGCATGTTTATACATGTTAAATTATCATACAATTATCAATCAAAAAGAGGTTCGAGCCAAAATTAATAAAATTGGCAACTATAATTTATTCTTCATCGCATTCCATTCAAAAATAAAAAATTATAACTCAACAAGGAAAATTTTAATTCCATAAATTGATGTCAAATCTGAGAAATGACTACAAAGGTCATTCAGGGTGCTGTTGTGGAAGAGATGCTAGGTCATGGTCATGTGCTGATCACAAGTATTGTAGCATTTACGCCAGGTTTTCACTCGGTAAGACAGTTCAAGGGCGAAGTGTTGCTTTTCTGAAAGCTTTTTCACAGTAAGGACACGTTGGGTTGGATCTACATAAAAACAAAAAAATATAAAATAATTAGTAAAATTATGCAAATTATTTCAGGTATCTATCTAAATTATGCCAAAATATTGTAGGTATGTATCTCTCATTCTACAATTTATTTTTAAAAACGTTTCCGTCGAGATGACTATGTTTGCAATGTTGAAATTGTTACAAAGGCAACAAATACTTACACATTAACAAGGGCTGTTGCTAAGCAATAAGAATGGAATTTTGTGTTACATTCCGCACAAACTTCACCCTAGCAAACAAAATGGCTACAAAACACTTGAGTTGAAACAGTGATTCAAAGTTAATGAAAGTGAGGTCGTCCTGCAGATGTTTTTCGTGGGTACAAATCGGTGTAAAGAAGTCACAAGAGATTGGCCGTTCACATAACTATAAAATCATGAATACAACTACCAGAATCCTTTGCATTAAATCTTAAATTTTAATTTTAAAACACATTAAATAGAATCATATTAATAGTTCAAATAATTTGAGCTTGGAAATGAATCTTTGTCGTTAGTAGTTCAATTTATTTAGAGGATTTAAAAGTTAAAACGCAAAGGATTCTGGTAGTTGTATTCACAAATTTACAATTAGGCCAATTGCATTACCGTAGCAAACTACTGATTGAACAGAATATGAGAAACCACATTACCTCAAATCAAAGTATAAAGAACATAACTTACCGTCATCACAATATCTTTACATAACAAACATTCTGCAATCTGGTCTTTAAATTTGCTCTTTAAATACGAGCGAAGTTCGATAATTAGTCTCAGACCAAGCGATATGTTGCCTTTCATCTAACAAAACATCACAAAGTTTGATATAAGACATATGATTATCACTTAACACGACAAGTAGAAAATGACCGAGTGGAAATTAGTTGAAAACATTGATTTTGGTTTTGATTAAATTTTCAGCAAATGGTGTAAAGTCAGACTCATTTTATCTATCTTTATTGAGAACTATTTTCATTCTTTTACACAAGAAAGTAATAGATCAAGATAGCAATGTAAAAGAAGTTAATAATAAAATGATTGACAACTCAACCTTAACTAAAAAAAGAACTTCATAAAATGATTGACAACTCAATCTTAACTAACAAAAGAAGTTCATAAAATGATTGACAACTCAACCTTGACTAACAAAAGAAGTTCATAAAATGATTGACAACTCAACCTTAACTAACAAAAGAAGTTCATAAAATGATTGAAAACTCAACCTTAACTAACAAAAGAAAGCTCAACCTAAGCTTTGTTTTAATTTAAAAATTTGCTATCTCGCAAATGGTCTATTCTGCTTTTAACGGAATTCTTAATTCTTTTCCTGTACAAATTCATTTCACAATGGCATCAGTTTTGCGACTGAATTCTACATTAAGGTATGATTGCAACTTCAAGATAATTTGAGGGGCTAAGCTATGACTTCTAATAGTTGCATCATCATTCCCATATAAAAAAGCCCAAGAACAAGATCATTTTTCGAAAGACAAACTCAAAAGCACCAATTGAAAACCGTGTTCCACTGTTAGATTAGAAGATGAACATACTTCTGTTAGCCATTTTCTCTTTGTTAACTTCAACAGTAAATGCTAAAAAGAAATTAATCCATTAAAAACATTCACAAAGTTTCTATTATTCTATTATTCTCATATGATTTTTTTAACTTAAACCCTTTCTAAGTTTTATTCAAACATTGCATGTCCTATTGCATTATTGAAATACCATAAATAAAATGATAGAGTCGAAATGAAATATTGATGAGTTTATAAATTAATAACACACAGAAATGAATCGGGCATTTCACACGCAGAAATGAATCAACATGCTATACCTACTTCAACGTCATGTGCATTCAACTTCATAGGCAATTCCGAGCCAAGGTTCAACAAATCAATAGAAGAAACAAAACCATTGTCCGAAAACACCAACATCTCTATCTAATGATGGACAAGAAGAACCTGCGATCACAAAACTAGAGTTCCGATGAACAAGTGTCAAATCTGAGATTGATTTTGTTAGTATTATATATAATAATATCACTGTTCGTGTACCACTTTTGTATTAATCATCAAAAACAAAAAACAAGCTTATATATATATTTTTAAAAACAACAACAAAAACAAGCGAACAACAAAGAAAGAAGTCAATTTTTAACCAAGAAACAATCCCAGCAATTAATAGCCGGAATCTCTCTCACTACGATCGGATGACAATCACTAACTAATAAATGATATCCAAACATTTCTAACCAGTCTTTTAACAAATTCCATCTGATGGGGTGAGATGTCTGTTGCCATTTTAGCATATTCATCTTCAACCAAATTCACCTAAACAAAACATTTTTAAAGTAACCAAAAATTCGGTCAACAATCCCCTCTTTACATTGTGTATGCATACACATGAATAGTTTATGAAGAAAACTTTAAAGCTAAAACTAACCGGAAAAAATGGCATTGTGGCATTACCGAGCCATTTTTTCCATACCAAGGAAATAAATATAACTCCATTATAATCCCATTATCTCATCTCGAATAAGGCAACAATATAAAACTTTAGTGATCCTTTGTGGGTCCATTCACAATCAAGTTTTCCTTCTTCTTTTTTTCTCTCAAAAAATACTGGTACAAATTGCATACTGAAAATTTGAAAAATTCTTGGGAACAAAGTACATCTGGATAAAATTTTGCAGTGTTTCGTTTCATTATATTGATAACAAACACAATACGTAAAAATGAATAAGTTTGACGAGGTCCACTAAAGTGGGCTGCCTGATTCTTCTAGAAAATGGCTCTTTCTTACTTAACCCTTTAAGTCACATGATTCTGGTGAGACCAACGTGTTATCTTAACAATGAAATATAAAGTTCTCTGAAATTTATTCAGGATTGTAGTTATCACAATGCAAATGACATTTCAGCTAAACAAGGCACTTAAAGAAGAAAGAATTGTATATAAAGATATATATATATATATTTACTTGACTTATTAATATACTTACTAAAGCATAAAACACTTTCCCATCGTGTTCGTCTCTACCTCGGCGAATTTCCATATGCAATGAACAAAGTTGCTTGTTAACGGTACTCAAAAACACATGGAAATCTTTCAAGCCACCAGCTAAATTATTGAAATAAAATTTTAATTGATAAATATATACCTATATATATATACCAGTAACCAACCCTTGAGCGTGTGCACAAGTATACTTACCAAACACAAACTTTTCCTTGTCGGTCAATTTTTTACAGGCCTGTTTTATGAAAAATCTACTCCCAGCATGTGAGGCCTGTTTTATTAAAAATGTATTACTACATGTGTTTAAATATAGATGTAATGACTTTTTCCACAAACAACTTCTTCTAAAAACATATTTTTAAGCCCTCTTCAAATGAGCAGAGCATGTGCAGAGTCGCAAACTGGAACAAGAGTTTATAAAAAACATTTATTGTCATTTAAATTTTCTAGAACAATAAATATTAAATCATATTCTAATTAATTAGGTATTTTAACGAACAGGAAGTAAGAATTTGCTTACCGCCATTAATAACAGATAGATGCAGTTTCAACGCTGAACTCTCGTTCATCATACTTTTTTTAACAAATGTTTGCAAAAACAATCGATGGGCATCTGTCATGCCAACCATGATTGAAATACTTTCCAAATTCAATTATCTCATTCTATTATATCAATATAAAAATCCATATTACATTAGGTTACATTGTATGATTTTTTTAAATATTCTATTACATTTTTTTAAACATAACATATTTTATTCATTTATGTATATAAATTTTGATATTCCTGGACTAAAACTTACAGCTACAAGTCAGGGTCAGATTTCATACATACCTACATGAACTAAAGTCATTTTGGTTTAGTCCTTTGTAAAGAAATTGTGTTTTTTATATAGCTAATACTGTGAAATAAATTCAAGTGTTATCAAATGTATATATTTCAAACTTTTATGTAGTAGGTAATTTAGTTGCATACCTATACGAATTGCATTAATGACCAATATATTTGGAACATCATAGTAAAATTTAAAATGTACCAGTTATTTACTTCAAAAGTACATTAATTTAATTCATAATTCATAGCATTAAAAAATGTGTATTTTTTCAAGACTTCTTTTTAAAAGCACGTTTTACAAATCATAGCAAAATAATATTTTACAGAACACATAAAGTCAAATAAAGTCGAGACCGACTACAAGACAACGACTGACCAAGTGCCAAGCGTAATTTTGTCTCTATCGTGTAGTTACTGGGCAACTCTTTACTCGGTACAAGTGAGAACTGACAAGATGTTCATCGTCAAGTTTAAACAGTCGCGAAAAGTGGCCGGTCATTTTAATCTCAGACTCCTTTTCCGACTGCGAACACAAAGAAACTGTGTGCAGAATTGATCAGAATTTATCCTCTGTAAATATTCGTAAATAATAATAATAATAATAATAAACATTACAACCAAATAAACATGATCACTCAATAGCTTCATCCGCTGATCTCCATGTCTTTGAATTCGAGTTTTTCCTTTTCTTCCTCCGTTTTGAATTTGATCCTCGTCACCGTATGTTGGTATCGAAACTGCTTGTAGTTAAGCGCTTGATTGGTCGTCACACTCCAAACCAAAATCTCCTAATAAATGATGTCCGAGGGATGGTTTCTACAAGGTTTTAGAAAAACGCTATCTTCCATCGCCGCTGCTAATTTTAATCGTACGAGACCTTACCTCTCTGCCGCTTATGTGCCTGCAGTCGTCTGAAATAGTCACCTCTTGCCGAGAAATTTCTATAAAAGCGATTAACGTAATGCAGCTACTCTTGTAAATGTCATCAACCGACTCAAAGGCTAAAGTTCATATAATAGTTCTCGATATGGAACAGAGGCGACTTTAAATATCGACTAGATAACGTGCATGCTCTCCAATGGAGGCTTCTCAAGTTTTAAAGTTGAAGAAAAAAATTGCACCCTTCGTGATCTATATTCATGATGAAAAAACCTATACAACCCGAAAACGCGATTATGTATAAAAAAAACTTATTCTTCGAGCAGTGTTAAAAAAATAACTCAGTTACTTCAGGACTTCAGGACTTACTTGGAAGCTCAAAGATAGCAGAGTTTAGAACTGAAAAGGTTCTATCAGAAAAATGAGCGAGGGAAAACCGTAAATACAATGAACGCAAAAGTGGAAGATGTTACGTTTTCGCCAACTTGTTTTCTCAGCAAATGCTGGTATGGGAATGCTTTTTCTACCATTTAACGGAGATGATCTCCTATAGAAGAAACATTGAAGCATCTGTGGCCGTGTCATGGATCAGGATGAAGGTATGTTACTCGCTATTCCGCTTAACATTGCCAAGCGTTCGTGGATCGAAAACAAGGAAATCAGGTTTTGCGCGTGACCATGGCACGAATCCCAAAGATGCATATGTATAAAAAATCCAACAACAATTTTTGTTATTTCGTAATTTATACAGTTAGGGAGCATTCACAAACGCCCTCAACAACTCTTTGGCCAATTTCTATCTCATCACCCCTCTTGTCAAGTGCGAAAAAAAAAATAAAATTGAGATGTCCGTTATCTATTATACACTGAAAACCCCTCTTCCCGCGGCAGCTTTTTCATTTTCCTATGTAGACTCCCTAACTGCTTTTGATTGCTTCTTTACCCCCACGGTTGTGGTATCAGAGAGTTTCACAACTGTCTTTCTTTTCTTCCGCAACCAACTAATAACTCGTCTTACTTGATATCTGTCTCGCCTTCAACTCCTAGATCACTCGTTCGTACGATTTCTTGCCAGCTTTTAGCTACTTTATTCCTTTGCACTTTCTGTAAACATCGGACTTGGACTCTTGTTGGTATACCTTTAAGTCTTTTTATAATATTATTGACACACTATTTTCCATTGCATTGTAAACTGAAAGTTTGTACTCCAAATATACCTTGATAATATTATATTATTTTTTGTTCAAATATCGGCTTTTGCTTTGGCTATTATAAATTTCAGATAACGGATAAGCGAATGTATTGCGCAATAAATTGCAGCAATGGGTGGTACATTGTTTTCAACACCAGAAAGTACTCGTGCAACAAGCTCTCCCCCCCGACTAATCTTTAAATCGAGGAATCTGTTTCGGAGAAAAGGATCTGTTTCTGCTCTTCCATATTTAACTTTTGATATGACAGACTGTAATAGCAGTTTTATAAATATATATCTAGTACGTCCGTTGTTTATACTTTGTTTTCTCGTGTAGCACAGGAACAAATTGAGTCTCTGTAGTTGGTGACCACACCCCTAATATTTACTGCGCACTGTGTCGAAAAGCTGTATCGGTGCAGTAGCGGCTCAGTGGTCTAAGCGTTAGACTTAGAACCAAGAGATACAGAGTTCGTATCTCAGTGGGGTCGAGTCTTTACTGCGCTTAGTTTGTTAGTTTTTCTGTGAAGTGGGGTATTCTCGAGTTTCTAACATTTGTTTCATGTTTCTGGGTTAAATATTGACGAAAGAGACGGCTTCGACTTGAAAGTAACCTTGTTCGAATTTGTGGCGTTGCACCTTGAATAGAGCGAAGTTTATTAAGAAAGAAATTGTATGGTATCCTCTAAAAATGTTTGCCAACAAATAAAATGCGATTATTTTTAAAACGAGGCTGGCGGTAAAATTTTAAAATTTCTATCTAAAAACAATATGGCAGAAGTTTACAGTAAAATCGATTGTCAACTTGCAAATGTGTTTTTTTGGCAAAATACTTTCTGTGAATATATATATATAGTTAATAACAATAAAATTTGCTGGTGTGATGAAAATCTATATATATATTATAATGGTATATTGATTAAAAAATCTTTTCCAGCAGTTTTTATCTTTTACTTTTATATATATATTGTTTTTTTCGCTATGGAGTTTGCACGTGTTGATTATCATTTTATTAATAAATAACTTTTGCCATAGAATTACAAAAAATGGATGGGTTGGGTGAAAAAAGGTCTTCATCATTCACAGCTACAAAAATAGTAAGTTCTGTTACGTATTATATAAATTTAGAATCATTTAGCTCTAGGCGAATGCTTTTTCTTTGACTCATGAACATAAAGGCACAATGTTGGTGCTAATACAGTACCGAATCCCTCTCCTTTTTATTATGAAGGTTCTAAGTGCATGTTTGCAATGAAGGAAAACTGGGTAACAGTAAGTATTTTGTGTAGAAATACAAAATATAGCTATACAAAAACATCTCTGAATAGCTGACACTTTTGAGACACCTTAAGACTCATAGGTATCCATGTATTACATAATTTTTCCTGCAGTGGCAAAAAGTGAAAAAATCATACAAAAAAAAGAGGAACCAATACTTTGTTGTTTATTAATAACAGTTCACAGTTAAAATTATTGATTTTTTATTTAAAGCACAAATTGAGTTTTTTGTAATGTAAGTAAAATTTACAGAAAAACAAAAAGCAGTACACAACATATCTTTCTATTGTCTCAGTTTCAACAATGTATATATATACAAACTGAAAAACTGTTTTACTGAATTAAGAATTGAATCCTTTTGTTTCTTTTCCAGTGGAATCAGTTATTGAACAGTTTTAAAGAGGGCATGCAATTGAAACGGAAGCGTTGGCGCCTCAAGAGTTATGATCAATGTTTCTCCGGTGCAGAGGCTCTTGTCTGGATGCATTCTTATCTTCAAAACAGCCAGTTATTTGATGCCTATGTCACACGAGAACAAGCTTTTCTTTTGCTTCAAAAATTCTTGGAAAACAATGTGTTTGAGTGTGTCCAAGAGAAATCCAGGAAAATGTTCCAGGACACAAATTGTTTGTATCGGTTTGCAGTAAATGCTGCGGAGAAAGAAAAAGAAGAGGAAAACAAAGAGAATATGATAAATTCTTCAAATATTCACCATTTGACATTGCCAAATATGTTTAAAAGTTTCAAACAAAGAAATTCACTGGTTAAAGAAGGAGATGACTCTGTTGAAACCAATATGTGCGATATAAACAATGGAGGGAGGTCATTTGGAAATGTCAGTGATGCATATAATCTTTCTTCGTACCTTTGTGAAGATGAAGTTGAGCCATTCGATGCTTTCAGCTCAAGCATTAGTCAAAATAACTTCATGCGCAGCAACTCTGTGCGTTATAATAAGCGAGGCGAAGAGAAATCGTTTTCAGCGAGAGAATTTAGTGGAAGGAAACCGTTGAAAAGAACTGGTGTAAGTTTGAAGTTAACGAAATACTTGCGGAATACAAAATCACTCCCAGTCAGTGTGAATCCCGTTCTTTGTGATGAACATTTAAAATCTTCACCGAGTAAGCGATTCAAATCAGATAGCCATTTACTTCATCTGAATACAGAAAACAAGAAATTTCCGGCTAAAGCCCTATCAATTCTTGGTGAAAATGCTGATTCTTTGAAAGATGATAAGTTTGTATGCTTCCCCGGTTACCGGCCAAGTTTAGAAAAGTCCGAAAGAAAAGTCCTCCCTAAACAGATTGATCGCAAATCACTGAGTACGTTTGATTTGTCTAAAAACTCTGTGACATATGAGAATTCTCCTCATAATCAAATGTCAGCCACACCGGAATCAAAAGCACATGGAAACGGTGATTGTCAGAGCTATCCGATTTATCGGCGTCGAAGAAGTGTATCTCAGAGCAGATTGAGTCAACTTGGTCAGCGATTTCAGTCGATGAATGACGTTCATAATGGATGCTTACAAGAAATATCACATTCAAAAACCATACAAGATCTGAAACAATGTCAAGTAAAATTAACTTTGAGGCAACAAAAAGGAGGTTCTTTGTCATCAAGTAATCTACTTGGTAAGAAGAGGAAGTCCCAGTCATTACAACAACTTTCTGATTCTCCCAATAAGTACAATCTAACGAAGCCTCGTAAGCAACTTTGCAAGATTTCCAGTACGTGGACGGTTAACGAAATTGGTTTAAGCCCCGCGAAAGATCAATCAAATCAAGTAGAAGATGCATGGGTGACTGTTATAATATCAAGGTATTTTTAAAAACTTAATTTAGTATCTCATATGAAAGGAACATTTCCGGGGTTTGAGAGAGGGAGAGAAGAAATTGTTTTTATATGCATTTACTTTGTCCTGGTGTATTAATGTAAAGGTAGGGTTTTGTCATACATAAATCTGGATATACATACATACTAGTGATGTCTTGTAATAGTACTTACCGAACAAATATCACTGATCGAACATTGAAACATTATTGCTTTTTCTGGTCATTTAGGTTGAAAAAGTTGCTCAAGGTGGAAAGAGTTTCTGATTATCTCAATGAAGGGCTGTTGAGCGGAGAACACGTTGTGTGTAATGCAAAGAACCATCACGGTACTTACAATATTTTATATGGCAAGAAATGGTACACCAGTAAGTGTGTTTGTGAATGACTTTCTTTGAAAGCAAAATGTTTTTAATGTCATCAAAGAATATGTTTCGATCATTTCTATTTAGTCCATATTTATAGGAATTTAAAGATTTTGCCATATTACTAATGAACACTAAATTACGATGCTATCGAAAACCTGTCAATTTCACTCAAAACAGTTTTGCATTTTAACAAGTATTTTTATCACATTTTATACACATAGACATATATATATGGGTATGCGGGTCATATAACATCTCTGACCTCATGGGCATAAGCATCCATGCCCCTGATGCATAGCTGCCACAGAGTTTAAATGCAAAGTTGGTATCTTGCGTGGGTTAACTCACCACTGTTTTCCTCTTTCTGGGGTTGGTGTTAGGAAGGGCATCCAGCCGTAAAAACATTGGCACCAATAAACCATCAGATGATTTAAACCTCCATAATTGGAGAAAATCATCTTTTGAAACCATCCAACCCATGCAAGCATGGAAAAGCGACATTAAAAGGATGATGATGATGATGATGATGATATACCTACTTAAAATGATGTTTAATGAAACACTGGTCTTAATTTGATCCCTTTGATTGCGAATATTGGGTCACTGCGGACATGTTTGTGTTCTATGGTTTTTCATAGTTTTGTTCGCCTCTGGAAATGTTGAAATGTGTAACACAATTCTACGTAACAGAATTAGATTCGGTATTGGACATTTAAATGTTTGTGGATTATTTGGAAAGTTGGATTTACTAACTTTGTTTGTTGAAAAGCATAACTTTGATATCATTGGAGTTACGAAAAGTTTATTAACCCTATTTCAGTCAGGTTATTTGATACGTGCTATTTCCCCCTTCATATCTTCTTACCGGTGTGTGATAAAGTCATGAAATTTTGCATGAAAGTAGAACAATATATTTTGCACACATTGCTATTAAAGTAATTTTTATGACGTCATCATATCTGATCGATGTATGGAAAAAAGGAGAAATAGAATGCTTATATTAAAACTATTGTTAAAATAGAACTAAAAGAGTTTTTTAAATTCTGTTTGCAGATTCTTGTAGGTAATTAGATCTCAAATTAAATTTTATAATTCTATATTCTCAAATAATTGAAAACCTGTCCAACTACGACGACATTCATTAACGTGAAAAAGAACTCTTCGAAAACTTCTTATTTAACTGGAAACAAACTGTACGCTTGGGTCAAGAGATATCCCAGTTGCACGATGTGGTGGACCACAAGGGTCTTCCTTCTAACATTTAATGACGTTGAATCAGTACTTTGCCGTTCGAAAATAGTTACTTATGCTGACGATACGGTTATATACGTACCGGAAAAATCGAAAGAAGACAGAGAAGTTATTAAATAAAGATCTTTATGCCCTTGTCGATTGGTTGGAGTCAATGCACCTTGTTTGCAATGTGAAAAAGGGGAAAATCAAGACAATGCTTTTTGGTACCTCAATATTTAGATATTCAACATTGATTCAAAAATCGTGCACGTCAACCTACAAATACCCATGAGTGAGGCTAGACCAGGCTCTTGCACTAAGTGAACACATTAATTTGACTTTTCAAACGATTTTTGTCCCCAAATAACGACCATTGCAGCAATGAAACTGAACCAGTTGATGATCTTATCAATTTTTACGTACTGCTCGATATTAACCAGCACGTATTCAAGATCTTTCGAAGAGAAGATTTATAGTTTTGAGAGGAGATCATACCACACCATCTACAAGCGTCTTAAATATCCAAGACATTGGCAAAGTCTCGATTTGAACTCTGCAAAAGTATAGACTTTGCACGCAAGTGTTCAACTGCATAACGGAAACGTTTGTAGCAATTTCGCTAATTATTTTGAGGTGATGTCAAGTAATACCAGAAATTCCAATAAATTTATCAGGTTACCTTGTGTAAAGTTGGAATCTTCTAGTTTTCGTTTTGTTGGTGCCAGTGAATACAATAAATTACCAAAGGAAATTAGAGACGCTAAAACTGCAAATGAGTTTATCTCATTATATAATAAAGTTTTAAATAATAATAATAATAACTTAATTAAGTTTTCCTTTTTCTATATATTAAATATATATTTAGATACAAGACCCAACTGACAACTGATATTTGTAGATATGTATATATTTCTAATTTTTGACATGGCTATCCTGTATAAAGATTGTAAATAAATAAATAAGTACCATCTTTCGTTTTATTTTTGGTGGTAAAAGTTAATTGGACCAATCAGGCCGGAATCCAGACTTTTAGACAATAAACCGGTATGGCTCGAATCAATCCTCCGCAACACAGCTTTCATTTTGTATTGTTTTTATTAAAGATAAATTCCATAGATTTAAAGCTCTACTTAAAATCCCACAGCACCCTTTTTGCACAAGAACCAAAGTAAATTCAATCTGTCATAACCTGACAAGATGTTTACTAGAGAATAAAAAGTGACTGTCGTCTATTATAGAGCCTCGTTTCGAAACGACAACATAATGCAAAGATCAAAAAATCCCTTTTTGAGAACTACTATCTCCGAATGAACTCTGGATTCACCAATTTATTAAGTCTATTTATTATGACTGGGGAAATCATACCCTTTAAATATATTTGAGGTTAGAGATAAATTTGACCGTACATTCTACTAACCCGATTGATTGATATGTGTAGATCTCAAGGTGCTACCGGCATGGTTGGATTCAGCAATGGAGTGCCTTACCAACTGTAAGAGTGACCTTTCGAAAAAATGGATTATTTTTTTCGAATTGCTTTGCTTAAAATAACAAATTTACTTTCAGTATTTGTCAAATGAACACAAAGAATGGTCTCAGAGTGTTTCAGCAAAAACAAATTTATTATTACTCTTACAAATTATTATAACTTTGTAAGTTTTCTCTTCTTGAATGTATTTCTGTATGGTAAAACGTTGTAGACCCGAGTCCAAATTTTTGTGCAATGCTTCAATAAAATTAATATTCACACTGATCTTAATTCAACATCGAGTTTTGGACGAGCGGTTAAACGCTTACGTTTCTCTTACAATTCACAGAAAAGGGGAATTTTTATATTCGAAAGATCTGACGTGTAATTATAAGCAAACTTGGTAGATTATTAACGACAACCGTTGAAGAATCAACACTGCAGTGTATAGAGAAAATGTGACTTCTTCGAATTGTCCATAGCTTGAATTGCGTACTTTTTTTTCAGGGCCGAAATCTCGCCGTAATTTTAACGGGCTGCCTGCTGAGGATTTACCTGAGTTCAGCGGTTTTCCTTGCGACGTTTTCAAAGCAGTGAAAGAGCACTACCACACAACATTGATGGAACCATTGATGCCATGTCATTTCTTTGGCATCTTGCAGGAGTGCGTCAGTACGGGAATTTAAATTCTCTTTAGCATTGTTTCATTCGTTTGTCAGTTTCGATAAGATAAAAAACATGAAATCTTTATATTGGAATATATTGGTTCAGGCAATATAAACATACATATATATATATATATATATATGTACGCTTATTGTTTTATCAGAAGTTATGTTGTTGGAGTTTCATGATTCAATTCTTCACATACTTAGGCTTGTTTTAAAAGCCTTGTCTTTTATAATAAAGTCGCGTAATCTGCAAGTATTCGACCTCCTCTCTCTAGATATTTCACATAGCGATCTGGAACGTGCAACCAAAGTACTGCAGTTAATATTGTTGCTACTTCCATCTTGGAATCGCAATCAGCTCAATGTTTTGGTGAAATTCATGAAAAAGATTGCCACAAACAAATTCCTTTCCATAAGTCAAGACCTCTTAAATAAGGAACTGGTGAGTGCCTAATAAATCAATACAAAGCATGAAATGTGTGTAGTTTTCAGAACAGATCACACTTTTGTTTCAAAATATTTGTTTCCAAATTAATAAATGCTGATCAAACTTGTTATCTCGCGGTAAGGAATAGATTAGTGAACTTTTCATTGAACTCAAATAACAATACATTTAATTTTAATAAGAACTGACTTTTTTGTGAAAGCAATCGACTCAGTTTTCAACTTATTAAATAGGATCTCTAAGTATGCCTGAAACATTTTGACTGATGCTTTTAAAAGTATTTGTCGCCATACTACGAAGGTTTTCTCAAAGGATCTCTTCTCCCTCCGCATCTTACATTTGATTCACAACGAAATCAGTGGATATCACCACTTTTTGTAAAACACAACATATGAGTTATATTGCTCACGTTACTAGACTGGACAGCGATTCTTTTCAGAAACAATTACTTTTTTCAACTGACCACAAAAAATAGATATAAAAATTGAAAAAGATGCAAATTCAAACTATGATGCAAAACAAAAAGCAGTTCAAGTCTCTATCAAAAAATATCTTCCATTGGAGATACTTTAAGTGGCACAAAGTGCCTAATAAAGAACTATGATGATGATGATGATGATGATGATGATGTTGGTTTTTCAATCCAAATCTAATCTCACCTTTATATTTTCGATTTTGTAAGTTTAACTTACTGCAGGACCCATGGAAGAACAGACTTTGGTAAATATTTTACAACATTTTGAATGGTTTTATCCTGTACATAAATATTAAATATTCGTTAATAAATAAATAAATGAATGAATAAATAAAAATTATAAATTATAAATATTCGTTAATAATAATAATAAAACTATGAGAAAAGTAAAAAATTTTACTTCGCATATTGGTGCATCGTCTAGGTGATACATTCATTCTACCGGTTGATAGTACGCAGAGAGAGGCGTGCGGTTACCTACACAAACAATGACGTTGTTTCCATACGAATATGCACACTCCTAATGGAGAGGTTTGAAAGTGTGTTCCAGGTGATTTAGAGGGGCTATAGATTTATATTATTTTGATCAATTTTTTTCAATACCCACATTAGAAAAACAATTCTTTATTTACAAGCGTATATATAGATTGATGGAAATTTTTGTTATTTTCGTATTTTTGTTCACATTTTGATTGGGTCGTACTAATGTAAGTGACTAATGACAGTGTAATGGCGGGAAGTCAAACTTGCGTTAACTCGAATGTTTTGCAATCCCCTTTAATTTAACAAACCAAGTCAAAGTAATCATTTTGATCTTGCATGCTGAACCGCTGATAAAACTTTCAATTGAATGTATATGGCCCTGCATATAGAAAATATGTGTACACATTTTCCATGGTATCGAGACTTGTGATTTTCGTTGTGTTAATGTGGTGGTGTGAAGAGGACGTTTATACCACTTGTTGAACCAGAAGCGGGAACAATATCTTTGCTCTCCGCCTTTTCGCTTATTTTCCCTCGGCTGTGTTCACTTAAAAACTAGATTTCGAAATTTCTAAAAGCTGTATTTTTGTTCCTAATCATTGTCTTTCTTTTTGCTGAAGGTGCCAACTGATATTTGGGGCCAGGTGGATCATTTGGTTGCTGTTACCATGGCAGCGAAACCGCTTGTCAACCAGCATGAAAAGGTCTGCGAATTTCGAGGATTTCTTTATGGCGTTTGTATTTTGCTAATTAAATGCAATGTGTTTTTGTGTGTTTTTAATTCCAAATCTTCTTTTGTTTGTTGTTTGATGTTGTTTTTCTTAGACATATTGTTTTCTGTAGGTTGCAGGCCCTGTTAACGATAACGTTATATGTGTGTGTGTGTGCATGTGTGTATAAACAATGGACTCTATAACTCAAATCTCTCCTTAACTCGAACAATTTTGCTGGCACGGTGGAAATTTTCTAATAAACTCTCATAAAAACTAACTCTCTATTACTCCAACTTTCCTTAACTCGAGCGATTTCTGATTCCCCGTGGGTGTTTGAGTTATAGAGAGTCCACTGTATATACTATTTTATTTTTTGTTTCAATTCATCCATCATGCATTTTATATCTTATTCCTTGCTATATCACAGTCGGTTGGTGCCCATCCATCGTCTGCTCGTTCAATGAAGCGGTCTAGATCGTACTGCGTACAGATCACAACGGAACAGTACAGGCAGGAAGCTGACATACTGTCTAAAAATGCGATACGGGATCTACTACTTACGGTTTTGAACGACAAGCGACTGACGGGAAAACAGAAAAACAAGCGTCTACAAAAAGTTGGTTTTTCTTTTCTGCTAAGAACCACTGTTCTATTACTTTAAGAGAGTTAAAGAGAAATAAGGAACAATTACTGAGTTTTTGAAAAGTGAATTTCGCTCATGAGGTTTATTACCTGTTTTACTAATGCTCTTGACTCTCATAATAAATCATGTGGGAGGTGACAGTTGTGTCAATAGATCATTTACGAGATGGCTAGGTGTTTTGAAAACGAGGTTTAGATTGAGCTTTTTTTGTTAGTCAAGTTTGAGTTGTCAATCATTTTATAAAGTTCTTTTGTGAGTGAGGGTTGAGTTGTCAATCATCTTATGAAGTCCTTTTGTTAGTGAAGGTTGAGTTGTCAATCATTTTATGAAGTTCTTTTGTTAGTGAAGGTTGAGTTGTCAATCATTTTATGAAGTTCTTTTGTTAGTCAAGTTTAAGTTGTCAATCATTTTATGAGCTTCTTTTGTTAGTTAAGTTTGAGTTGTCAATCATTTTATAAGCTTCTTTTGTTAGGAATGGTCACTTAAAGTTTTACAAAGCTATCTCGAAAGGGGTCTATTCTTCCCTGTAAACCTTTGTATGAGACCTGCTTTGGAAAAGTGCTTTTTATCATTCAAACTTCTTCAAAAATCCATAACCAATCCAGGGAAACTTTATTTTCTTAACCAACAGTTTCAAGTGGCTTATCCGGAATTATACGCGGAATACTCAAGCTGTCACGCTTCATCATCAAACGAAATGTCACGCAGGGAAAACTTCGTGTAAAGGGATCACTAAAGTTTCTTATTTTTGTATTCGATTTTTATTAGCCATAGTAAGTATTTTAAATTGTTACCATCTTCATTAAAGAACTATTTTTCTAATATTTACTATGCTATTTTTAATATTTTTAAATTACAAGAATACATATGTCTTTTAGTGCATTTAACGGCTTTTCCGTGGCTTAACACACTCCGCACGATTTCTTGCATTCTCTTCTCATAAATTTCTTGGAATTCTCTTTGACGCATTGACCACTGGTCGTCCAGTAGTTGCAATCTTTGTAGTTGTCCGCGCAACCTGGAAACGAAGTTGTTAATACGAATAATCAACAAAATGCCAGAATCTCAATTTGGTGAGCGTAAAAACGGCTCCATGTTACAAATGCATTAACAATTTTCATTCCTTAAAATGAATACTTTAACGCACACAAAATCGATAATCACAATTGTGTTTAACTAACGATCTTGCGACTTTATGCATGACATAATGTATTCACGCCCACAATGATTTATGCGTGTCAAATCTAATGCATTATGGGTTCTATTATTTTCTGTGTTTTTCTTAACATATTGGGGAACGGCTTAAAAACCTCTCTGTTTATGGGTAGCATTTCGATGCGGTAAAGTACGAGTGTCGATGGATGTTGAACAATAAGGAAAGGGGATAAACATCACCCTCTACGCCATCTTGACACCAAGTGGGATAGACAACCTCTACGCCAACTTGGCACCAAGGGGAAGACACCCTCTACGCCAACTTGACACCAAGTGGGATAGACAACCTCTACGCCAACTTGGCACCAAGGGGAAGACACCCTCTACGCCAACTTGACACCAAGGGGGATAGACACCCTCTACGCCAACTTGCTACTTGGTTTCAACGAAACAAGTGAGATCACTTACTAGAGAAGTCGTCTTTGCAGGATTTACAGCATTTTCGCTTCATGACGGATAAATATTGATCGTTTGTGGAGAGGCAGTAACCGCTTGCCGCCCATGTTACACACTTAGTGTCCAGATCCTCATCGGGTTTGCATTGTTTGGGACTGGGTATGAAGGTGGTTTTAACCGTGGGTGTTTGACCTTAACGAAGAAACGTTTGCTTACTTAAATTATAGATTTGTTTTTATATACGACCTTAAAGAATTTGAAGTATAGAAGATAATAAAAATGATCCGTATATAGTTTTTAATGTTTAAGACGTAAGTTGTTGTTTAACTCAATGTCACGGAGACCAAAATTTTAAAAGACAGTCGACTCTCTCTAATTCGAATCTCTATTATTCGAACTTTCTTTAATTCAAACGAATTCTAAGTCACAGTCAATTTTCTTTAAGAAACTGTTATAATTTACTTTTTATTATTCGAATCTCTGTAATTCGAAAACTTTTTCTGGTCCCCTCTGCAAAATCCTCTCTGTAATTCGAATTTTCTGAGTGTAAACTAACAGTTAACACTTTCGAATGTTTTTTTTCAAAATTTATTTCTGTTCGAATGTTTTGATTTTTTGTAAATACACGTCTTTTGTATGAAGTTTGATCATGTTTTCTTCTTGTGACTCACTTTATATGGTTTGATGAACTGCGTCTTATTTCTCGTTCAAAACGACTCAATATAGTTAGAAAGCTTGAGACAAAGTATAAAGCTTTATTTGAGTTAGAGAAAGGGACGTCCAATAAAGAAGTGACACAATCTTTGGTATCCCGCCTATACTCCTTCCACCTGGAAAAAAGTAGCTATGAAAGAAAACTCAATCATTCTTTTTATTTTTCTCAATTTTTCAAAAATTCCGATTTTTCTCTTTAATTCGAATTTTCACCCTTTAAACCTGAAAATTCGAATAAGAAAGACTTTCTACTACTTTAAGGGCACAAACTTTCGCGTTTTTCGCCAATTTTGGACATTTTCGCGAAAGTTTGTGCCGCGAAATATTGTAAAGAAAAAATTCGCGAAATTACGTTTGGATTGTGATTCGCGAAAGTTTTTTCCGGAATGTTTTAAAAAAAAAATTATCAATTTTTTCCTTGTTTCAAAAGTTAAAGAGGATTGAGGAACACATATATATATAACTATTAGAGAAGACAAATTAAGGTTAACAATACATATATTTGCAACAGCGATAAATCACTAAATCAATCAATAACAATTGAATTTGTATTATTGTCCGTCTTTTTCAATTTCGGTGCTGGGGTTAAAGGTAGCATATCTCTTATGTCTCTGCTTTTGCCCATTTTACTTGTCGAGGTTTTACGTTTCTTTTTTCTTCGCCCTGCAGGATTAGCTTGTGACATGGTCGGTGGCAACATCGTTGTAAAATTAAAAATGATCCCAATCAAAGTATCTTCAGCTTGCTTAGTGTAAATCTCTGCCACCAGTTGTAAATAGCGTTCAGTCAACTTCTGATGAAGCATCGTTGCCGGTGTTTTAATTACAACACGACATTCTATCTCGAGCCCACCTTGAACCAACGGGGAACGATTGTACCGTGTAGAAGACAACTGACAATGCATAGTAGCACCTCGATCTAAGTAATACTTTGTTACACGCGAGATCTCTTTGGGTAAATGCCCAACAATGTCTCTATTTTCTTTTGTTGTTTTTATCGCAAAACGGTCAAACAAGTTTTTTGATTCATGCATACAGAAAAGTTTTTCATTTTCTAATGGCTGCCAGTACCTGCGATAATAGTGAAAACCTCTGACTGCAGCGGTAAAAGAATATGTCTTTTCCATTATAGGAGTTCTTTCTGAGAGTTCTTGCATTGAAGAGAAATTCGTTCGATTCATTCATTTATTCTGACACAAATGTGAAAACAGAACATTAATGCTTATTTCAACGTTCGAAATTTGTTTTATTCATTTAATGTAACTCCATCTCAGAGTTTTTCTTTTTCTAAAATATGAAATTAATTTAAAGATTAAGTAAGATGGAGTTCAGTGATAAAAATGTTCCACTTGACCTTGTGTGTGTGTGTGTATAAAACTTCTTTCTCTTTTTGACGAGAACCAACGCAACATGTCTTTTCTGAGAAAACAGGAAAAGTCAAAAGAAAAATCCATTGTATACCATCGCCAAGAAGAACCTGAAAATCCAAATCTTTCTGATGTAAACGGAAAAGAGCAGCAAGGTATATATAAAATTATACACGTTGTTTTTTTAAAGAACAAAAATTTTAACAGTACCATACGACTTGTTTATTTGGGTTTGCAGGCCCGTAACACTATCTTTCTCACCCCACGGATTTTTCAAATTAAAATTTTTTTTCTTTGTATGATAGTTGAGGCGGTCACATCTGAAATCGGTAACATTGATGCACATAATATAAGCGAAATTACTTTTCACTTAACCGATAAACGTCAACGAAAAAACAAGTATCACAAGTGGACAGGTGAACAACGATACTCTATTGGGAAATATGCTGCTGAATGCTGAAATATTGCTGCTGTTAGGAAATTTATTTCAGAATTCCCTAATTTGAAGGAAAGCACAGTGCGATCATTCAAAGCAAGATATTACGAAGTAAAAGAGGAGGAGTCGTCAACACTACTGTAGCAAATGCAACAGCCACGGCTCTAATTTGTAAATACCCTCATATTGTGGGTGACATCATTGACATCGAATCGAGCCGCTGGGCCAAAAGCTTGTTCAAAAGAATGAACTTTGTTAAAAGAAGGAAAACCTCTTCTAAAATTGATATTCCCGACGGAGCGCGAAAAAAAATCGAATTCCTTTTCCTTCACGACATTGTATCGAAAGTGGAACAGTATAAAATTCCACATGCCCTCATCGTCAATTTCAACCAGACCCCCATCAAGTATGTTCCTGTTGGAAATGAATCCCTTGCAGAAAAAGGTAGCACTAATGTTACTATTGCAGGGAGTGGAGATAAGCGATGTATCACGGGGACATTTGGAATTTCGTTGGCTGGTTCATTTTTACCGATACAACTGATCTATGCAGGCAAGACAACGCAAAGTATTCCAAAGTTCAAATTTCCTGCTGGTTTTTCTCTCGGTGCTAACCCAAAGCACTTTTCCAACACACAAGAGTCATTGAAGTATTTGAAAGAAATCATCATTCCATACATGCATAATCAACGCTTGCAGCATGACTTGCCTGACGATCAAATGGCTTTAGTCATTATGGATGTCTTTACAGGACAAATGACAGCTCCTGTACTTGAATGTTTGAAAGAAAACAACATATGCTTTGTTAACGTCTCCCCTAACATGACTAGGTATTATCAACCTCTTGACCTTACAGTTAACGGCTACGCGAAATGTTTTCTTAAAAGGAAGTTCAACGAGTGGTATTCCCGAAAAGTGAAGCAACAACTTAATGATGGCGTAAGTTTGGAAGACGTCAACGTGAAAATGCAATTGACTATCCTCAAACCCCTCCAGGCTACCTGGATTGTGGAGTTCTACAATCACATGACAACGGAGACGGGCATCAAAAACATTGAAAGCGGATGGCGAGCGGCTGGAATATCGGATGCACTTCAATTAGGTTCAAGCCAGCTACCCTCGATCGATCCATTCAATGATATAGATCAAATGTTACTCGAGGTCCCGCCGGAAGATTTGCAAGAAGTAACACCTATCACTTCAGATCAACTGGAAGTGCACTGCACTGCGCTACTGATTACGCTGAAAGTGATGGCGATTCGGAATGGGAAGAAGAGATCGAAGAACGAAATGCCTTCGATTTTTTACAAAAAGAAACGAATGAATTGTTTTTCTCACTTTTTTTACTTTCATTAAAAGAAATTTATTTCTATCATCGAAAAAAATTGTCTTTTTTTCCAATCGCAAAAGTTTTTGTTAACAAAACTCCTCTTTTTCTCTGAATCGCGAAAGTTTTAATCTTAAAATTCTGCAACGATTAGAAATTCGCAAAAGTTAAAGCCAAAAATTTCGCGAATTTTTTTCCTCGCGAAAGTTTGTGCCCTTAAAGTATTCGAATCTCTCTATAATTCGAACAAAATATTTTTCCCTTGGGATTCGAATTAGTGAGAGTCAACTGTAAATACAAATAATATTTGTTACAAAATTAGTAGTTTTAATGTAATTTGAATTTTGCATTTTTTTTTTTTTAAAAAATTACAAAATTTAAGAACAAATGAAAAAAGAAAGTACATTAAATACATAAGTTTTTAACGAACTTCTCAATATAGCGAAGAAAATTTAAATCCCCTTTGAAACTCTTCTATTTAGGTCAAACCTTTGTAGGAAACTTTTGATTTTACAAAATTCGCGATCTAGCAAACCCCTTTTGTTGCCTCCCTGAGTTTTTCTCTTTTTTGCCAGAGCAATTACAAAGAAACACGTTTTACAACAAAAAGAAATATTAACAGTGAAGGATGGAGATATACAGTGGACTCTCTATAACTGGAACACCCACGGGGAATCAATAATAGTTTGAGTAAAGGAGAGTTCGAGTTAGTTTTCATGAGAGTTTGTTAGGAAATTTCCACCGTGCCTGCAAAATTGTTCGAGTTAAGGAGAGATTCGAGTTATAGAGAGTCTACTGTATATAAAAGTTGGCACGAGTAAAAGAAGGTGGCGATGATTGCGTCAGATCTTTTCATTAAGCACGTTCTAAAGTCTATGTTTCTTAGACGTGAAGCATTTCTATATTAACAAATGTTATTTGCATTACAGCATTCCTATATCATCATCATCATCAGGTCGAGCGTACTCGGACTTTTTTGACAATTTTTCGCCACTTTCCCCGGTTAAATTACAGAAACATAGAAAACAATTTTGTGTTATAAGTCAATGGTTCAATCTTTTTGAAATGGTTTTACCATTGTTTTGATAAATAACACGATTCATAGGTTACCTCTTTGCCGGTTAGTTTAAAAAGTGAGTTCTAAATTTAAGGGAGTGGTTTCGCCAAATTTAAGGGAGTGGTTTCGCCAAATTTAAGGGAGTGGTTTCGCCAAATTTAATCATTATTTGACATAAGTTATTTAGATTCTCCATCCTTTAATTATCCTAAACAAGATTAAAAATAATTTATATTTTTCTTTTTATTCCCTTTTAAAAATGCGATAAATATTTTACTCAAATGTTCTCTGACGTCATTGTTCCAGCGAGTATACTTTTGAAGCCATATTTTCTGTGGTCAATCCGTAACTAAACTAGAATAGGTGGCATGGCCACACTCACCACATTTATACATGCGGTTGATTTGCACTTTATCGATTTCGCTCAACCCATCTCGCTGTCCAATCCAGTTCCGTTTGGCAGTATCCAGCACTTCTATTGTTGTTCTCCCCCCTCCAAACGCGTTGCCAGGGTAATGCATCACGCTCTTTAGATCGTAGGGAGTGTTCAAGCTGTTAATCTTTGAGGCTTCTTCTTTTTGGAAGTTCACACGAACGTCTGGTGTAAAAAAAACACGTATTTATCTAGCTTCTTAGCAACAAATCAGCATTTTATGCTACTTTAACGTCTCAACGTTTTATCAGAATTGCGTATTTCAAATGTTATTCAAATAGGAAAAGGAAAGGTTTTACTGGATACTGGATATAAATTGCACTTGCAGTGATTGGCTTGCACCATAAGCATTGACTGGCTATAGCTCATTGATGTTTCTATATTGGTTCAATAAAGACGAATGCTTCTCTGGTATATCCTAGTCAGGATGTAACATGTACAAAGCAAACTAGTCTTGCTAGTTAGACTTTCCTTCTTCCTATTTGATCATTCGGCATTTATTCTCGGGTCAACTGAGATATGGGTATTATCAATTGATTTTTGACTTTTGAATCAATCTACCTCCTTGGATGTTGCTCCACAAGATCTTCACGTATTGGTCTCTATCCATACGACTATGTTCATGAAACATACCTGAATGAAGCATTAACACTTCTTTTTTACCTATACATAATATCCTTCTCAATATTTATGGATACAGCTCAAGATTTATGTAGATTGCTACTACATAAGCTTTAGTCTTATATTACAAGGGAGTTTTTTTTTCACTTCCTTCGTATCTTGGTATGCTAGCAGTGTTTACTACACGGCTTTACAGCTACGTGGAAGCAAAAGCGTATTTCCTGTTCTAAGAAATTTTTCGGTTTTCGTTTTATGACTTTGATGATGCATCTTTTAAAAGAAACAGTACGAATCTTCTACCAACCCAAAGTATGAGCAATCTCGTGAATTACGACTCCTTTTTGCCAGCAATTTCTTCCAAGAGATATTCGATTGCCGTACCATTTGTAGCCAACCGGAGAATCACATCTGTTAATAACGAGAGGAATCTCTTAAAGAAGAAAAACTGTTTCGCAAATTTTAAGTAATAAACCTAATCAATCCATCTCTTTGTATTTCTCATGACGAGTTTTGTTGGTCAGTTCTCTAAACTACGCGTGGACATTTGAATAATAGGTTTCCGCCCCAAACCATAGAAAGTCCCAGTAAAGCGAAGTTTTTTGTGCAGTAACCCAGAAATGTGTTAATAAGTGTCAATTAACATGCTCGGATGTTTACAGAGTTGATTATTACAAATACTTAATCTCGATGACCAGATTGTAAGAAAACAAAAGTTATTTTTACCATCCAACCCTTCTTTTGATTATATTATACCAAAAACGGTTCTAAAATATATATAACCTTTCGCTTTCTTATCGAGGTAAAAACCTTAGATGAAGTTGAAACTTTTAAACAAAAATTGAAGTTTTTTATTGCCTACTTAGTTTCTCATTCGCTTTATTTAGATATTTTGTTCCATAAGAAGATTTTTCACATGTGTGTTTATTCAGTTGCCTACATCTTTAATCGTGACGAATATTCTTTAATATTGTAAATCTTTTTTAACATTAATCGTAATCAATGGAAATCAGGGTTTCATGAAGGGACCATAACCGCTAAATGCTCTAGAGATCCTAACAACATTACATATCTTTTTAGTTTAAATATATTTTAATAATAATAATAATAATAATAATAATAATAATAATAATAATGATAATGATAATGATAATGATAATGATAATGATAATGATAATGATAATGATAATGATAATGATAATGATAATGATAATAATAATGATAATAATAATAATAATAATAATAATAATAATAATAATAATAATAATAATAATAATAATAATAATAATAATAATAATAATAATAATAATAATAATAATAATAATAATAATAATAATAATAATAATAATAATAATAATAATAATAATAATAATAATAATAATAATAATAATAATAATAATAATAATAATAATAATAATAATAATAATAATAATAATAATAATAATAATAATAATAATAATAATAATAATTACATGAATATTTATTTCCTTGCGTGATAGGATTTTTATTTTTTGTTATGTTTTATGAAATCGTGATTGTAGTAACAAATAAAGAACAAAGGAGAACACTTGTCCAAGTTCCACTTAAAACAACGTTTTTTGGCTAAGTTTACAGCAATGTTTTTTTTTTTTGGGGGGGGGGGACTAAAAATCCTTCGCACTAAGAAAAATCTTTTTCTGTCGTCCCACTTTTCAAGAGTGCACTGTCTATAATAACAACATAAATTACATAGATTGTCAGAAATTAACATAAATTATTTGTAATAATTAGCTACTGGCAAATGAAACTTGTGGTTCGATATACATCTTATTAGGCCAAGTATAAAATGAACAAAAAGAAGACAGAATAAATACAAAGGTCGGGTAAAAGGATATAAAACATTGCTGCAGCGTTATACTATAGTAAAGAGCAAGTTACCCCGGTCCCCTCCAAAAATAGATATGAGCTTTTTCCGTTCTTCTTGGAACAAATCTCAAACATGTAAACTTGTGATAATCCGCTATGGCTTCTTGTATAGCCTTTTTGCCTCGATCTCCTGTTTTCACAAAATATCTAATTTAAGGAATTTACACTTGCAATTATATTTGCGCAATATCACACATATTAATGTGAAATAATACATATATATATATATAATTATAACAATAACATATATATAATATATATGTTACAATAGATATATTCACTCATGATGTAGTATAAAGAAATTAACGAATATTGACTAACAACAAAAAGAGTATTCATATATATATAAAAGAATAGCAAATAAAAATGACTCCATAATCAGAAAAAGCTTTCAAACAACAGTAGAGTTTTCTATTCAATTAAAAACTACTTAAGTTAAAGGCGTGCTTACCAATTGTATCGGCAATTTCGTAAGGAATAGGTTTTCCTAGCGGCCAGTAATGGTTGCTTGTTGCCGACGCATAGCCGAAGCTTTTGATGGCTTTTTGTTGCTCCGGGGATAAAATCATATCTCCTTGATACAAAAGCTTATCTGAATGAAAAATATTTTCGAATTGAAAATATGTGATAGAAACGACTAGAAATAAATAAATAGAAAAAAAGAACGTTTATGACGTATGAGACACCGAGGTCCAAGCTTGTGGAACAATTATGCTTATAACACTGAGTTATACACTAATCTTTAAACGCCGTTTTAAAAACGAACTTTTGACATCGGAAAGTTAATATTTATTTTTTCTTATTATTATTATTTTTTATTTATTTATTATTAACAAAAATGTGTTTTTTCTGTGAAATTGTGTATTTATAATTTTGTATTTTTTACGTCTAAACTCTTGTTTTCAATAAATAAATGAGTGTTATACAGGTGTCGAATGAAAGGACCGCTTGGTCTTCTATGGATTCCTAGCCATTTTTTCTTGTTCTGTGGTTTATATATCACGCACTGATTTGTATGTAGATCATATCATATTATCATGCGAAATAAACATAACTTAACATATCGTTTGAGGTAAAATAAGCTAGGAAAATTTTTCGTATAAATACTTTTCTATTTTTATCACTAATAATATTTAGCAAACTCGCAAAACGTTTGCTCGAAAGAGTCATCTTACTCTCCATTTCTGGTATCCACGGACCCGCACATATCCTAGCAACAAAAATCGCCAACAAAACACTTTGCATGAACGACATTTTCACGGTTTCACGAAGGAATGTGTTTTACGTTTGTAAATGGAATTTAAACAGCTTGCATTCTGTGTTAGAAAACGTTGAGTAGAAAATGTTTGGTACGAAATCAAAAATTATCCAGCATTCCGTTTGGAAATAGTTGCACCTAATTCAAGCTGGGACTAAATTATTCGTCACGAGCTGTAGACATTGCATGAGTGCTTGCTCAATGACGTTTCTAATACACCAATTGGATTCTTACGCGGCCCGAGGACTGGATCTAGATTAATCTAGTTAGCGAAAACGAAAGTACAAGCAGTTAGTGGACGGAGCAGCGGTAGGAGATAAGAAATGAAACACAAAAACAAGAAGGTTATTTCACTAAAACTAGACCGTGCTCTGGTATTCACAAGAGATTTGATTGTACACAAGCTTGCGATATAACAAAAAACGAACTTACTCGTTTGTTTTTTATAAGAAACCTAGCAAAGAACCTAGTTTCTTATTTATAGTCTGAAATACCATGTTTTTAGTTCTAAATGTTTCTTATTTTGTTTTTTATATCAAATCAAGCATAGTTCAAACAGTTTTATTCAATTCAATTCAATTCAATTGTTGTTTATTTACCATATAAAAAATACAAAATTACATAGAAGAAACAAATTAAAAAAAATATATGGTTGGTGTCACTCAATAGCATAAAGCTGAACAATGTAGTGACACCACAGTAGAAATATACCTAAAAAATATCTAGAAAAAATAAATATTATATAATTTGCCAAGATACACACAACATAAAATACAAACCACCAAGCAAAACATATATTTGTTTAATAACACAAGCTAAACAATTGATTTACCCCTAATGCTAATTTTGACTAAATTAGAAAATTGTTTACTGTTTAAATCAAAAATAGAATTTAACCAATGCATGCTTTTATAATTTACATCAAAAATATTTGTAATGTCTCTGATTGAATTGTTCCAATCAATGATGCATCAGTACTTAATTGAGTATTTACCATAAAAAACTGAATTATATGAAGAGATTTTAAGTTCATTGCGAGATGGATAAGAATGAAAATGGCAAAGTTTTGAGAAGAAATTGCCAATCGAAGGGGGGATATTTTGGTTTAAAGAATAAAAAACAAACATAATGTTGAGGAGTTTGATAGTTGACGAAAATGGAAGGATGTTAAATTTAGTGAAAGTAGCAGTTACATTTGATCTAAAAGGTTGAAAATTTATAATTCTTAAAGCTGATCGTTGAATAGAACATAATTTATTTAAATTTAAGCTTCCTTTTTGGTTTTATGATTTGTATATCACACAGTCAATTGTCAAAACAGAAAACAACAATGAACACAAAATTTTATGCCTTCGAAAGTTACGTGTTTGATCTGTCTGCAGTGCAATGACCTCATTCGATTTCACTTGAATGATATGAATTTCATATCATCTTCTTTGATTGATCGTAAGGCTTCAAAAGTTTCTTATTTTGGAATTAGTCATAACAATATAGTACTAAAAGTTTCTTAATTTTTGAAGACTCTACATGTAGGTTTCTTATAAAGAGAAAAAAACAACGTGTACCACGTTCATTTTGATGCACATCAATCGATGTCTGTTGAGTTGTTTTGAATAACTCAACATTGTTAAAAAACAATAAACAAACATCCGTGCTCGAAATACTATTTTTGTGGCCGCAAACTAGTTAAACGTAGCTTCTCTCTGTCTTTTCTACAAGTTTTTTTTACGGACGTTGTTCATGACTTACACCTTCTCCTAGAATTTCTCTCCGTACAACTAAGTTTTCGTCGTCTTCTCATCAATGGACTGTTTGTGTTCCAAAATGTCGCAGGGATTTCTATGAGAACAGTTTTTTCCGCGAACATCCAGACTTTGGAACTCCCTTCCATCTACTTGCTTTCCTTCTGACTTTAACCTTCAACTGTTCAAAACAAATGTTTATTGTCATCTAAAAACTACTTAACTTCTCCTGTAGCTCTTTACTCACAAGTGGCCTTTAAGGTCTTGTTTTGAGCAACTACAATAAGAAAGAAGATTTTTTCCCGCCGTTTGCAATTTTTTAACCTGACAACGTTTTGTTGATACAAACACAAAAACTATTTTTGCAATCGGGAATAAAATACTGACCAGTGAATATTAAATAAAGGTTATACATCTTATTATTATTTTATTTCATTTATTTATTTATTATATTTATTATGTTTACAAATCAATGAACAATGAAAGGAATAGATTAGTTCCCAAAAGTTAGAAAACCTCTACCATATCGGTGCAAATGTCTGAAATTTATTTGACCAACTACTCCTTTTAACAGACTTTTTTTAGTATCGAGTATTTATTTCTGAGGAGAGACCACCTTTTTTATTTTAGCTATATTTTAGCTTCCAAAATTATCAAGGAATTCAGATTTTCAAACCGTTTTTCAAAATCTTTTTTGGTTTTAAAGATATTTAAAATTTTGTAGGAACCATCAGTCAAAACGCTCCTGGTAACGTCGAAAACCTTCAGAAACACCTGATTTTTGCACTCTTAGGGGCGTTTAAAGCGTCTTTTTTATTACACTTTTTTATTATCTAATTTGGTTACCGGAAATCATTGGACATACATTGAAACTTCATTTTTTCTTTATGCGTTATTTTCTCAGAACATGCATTTTTGAACGCTGGAATAAATGTCTTTAGAACAGTTTGACCTTTTAGACTGAAATTTTCAGTGATAGTTCAAAACAATAAAACCTACGAAGTGAATGAGGGAGATTTCTGTTTTTAGTCTACTTCAAGTTTTATTCACATAATGGTGGTGAATTTCTGAAAATTCAATTTTCACACTACAGTGGGGAGCATGAGAAAAAATTAAAAATTTGTTTCACTCACTTTGTAGGTCAATGTTCCAGTAAGATTCTCTAAAAAACTTAGCTTCCATAATGTGTTAGTTGAAAGGCTATTTGTTCCAGGGCAAACCATATTTTTTGGCTATTATTTACGGTTGCCATGGCCACGGTCAGCCATTTTGTAATTTTTTCTTCACGAATGTTTTTTTTTTTAAATATGTTATCAAACTAAAGTATTGAATTTGTCTCAATACCTGTTTGAATGTTTGAGGGGTCTCCCCCCTTAACGCCCGCGTTTTAATTGCCAACTATAGAGAATTGCTACTACAAAGTGAACCTACAGAAATGGGGATACGTGGAGACTGCAGGAAATGTAACCTGCGACTGCAGAACTGCGCCCCAGACCATGCAGCATTTCTTCCAGTCCCTGCCTTGGAGCAAATCTGCACAGCAGACGACTTTACAGTCTATAATGATGTAGCCCAAAAATGTGTCCAACATTGGCTTGAGTATAATTGATAGACTCGATAGAAGTATTTGTGGACTCGATAAGAAGAAGAAATTGCCAACTAAATATTTTTACCAATTTTTTGAAAAAACTGTATGTATTCTAATTTTTTTAACAAGATACAAAGAATGTAAATAAATAAATCCTAATCTACAAAAATAAAAAATAAATGCAACACAGGAAAGTAAGAAATACAAATTTGAAACCGAAGCAGTTTGCATCTGCTGTCTTCTTGGGTTTCACGACTGCGTAAGAAAGACCGCCAATAACACAACCGTTTCATAGGAATATAATGACAAATTTATCATTTTCAGTCGAGACATAACACTTAACAACCCATTACCACCATTGTTTAATATTGCAAAACAGATGATGTCAAGAGTTTTTTTTTTCATCAAAGCTAGCAGTAACGTTCTTGATACCATCATTGGAGGCAGTCAAAGAACACGATGGATCGTTAGCTGCTGCTATCTTCATAGACTCAACTGCACATTTACTAAAAACACATTGAAGTCTCAAAACTGTTTTGAGGTAAGCTGTCTTGTTCATTGGAGGTGACATATTCATTATTGCGCAGAATGTTTCAATACCGGCATATCCAATTCCGATCTCTCAAAATGCAATGACTGATCGTACATTTGTATCGAAAAAAGAAGGTCCTTGTGATTTATTTATTTTACCAGTTTTAGTAGAGGAGTACATCACATGATTCTATGAACAATCAGGACACCGTTTCTAAACTGCCGATTCGAAAGCGACGGTTCGAAACAATATTGTTTACGTTTTTATAAACTTTTATTAATTTTCGAAATAATTTTGTTTTTTAAAATTGTTTTAATGTTCGAAACAATTTTGTTTTACGTTTTTTTAAATTCACGAATTTGAGTTACGAATCAATCAAGTGGTTTATCTTGGAACGTTATTACGGTTGCCTTTAGGCGGCCAGGCGATATGCATTTGTAGATATATATATTTGTTCAATATAAATTTTGTTACGACCTCTCTGATATGAATGATTATTAAATGAAATTTTAAGTATCGAGGTCCAGAGACACGATGGCGAAAAGAAATGCTCTATTATCTACTCTATTTCTTATAGACCTCCAAATAAACAGTCTAAATCTATTTATTCATTTCTCTACGGATATTTTAAAAGCTGCGATAAAAATCAATTTATTTGTTGGCGCATTCAATGTAAATTGCTTTCTGCACATGTCATTCTCTTACGCCATGTGTAATTACGCGTCCAACGAGGGCAACAAGAACATCTGTAAATTGGGACCATTTTACAATTTCTTCTATAAATAATAAACCTCCGTATGAAACAAAAATTAGTAAAACAGCTATCTTTATATGTGTGTGAGTGTTAGGAGTACAATCTCCCCGACAAATGTGTCTTAAGTAAACTAAACTCCACAGTTGATGTATTTAGTGAAAAGTGAAAGATAAGGAATATTTTATTTATTTATTTTTAAATAAAAACATTTTTATAAACAAATTTTAAAAAAATTGGATTCTAATCGTAAATAAAAAATCTTTTAATATTTTTTCGGAACGTAGTGGAATCGCTAGTGAGGCTAAGAAGCAAAGTTTTGATATGTGTTAAACGTTAATGAAATGTGTTATTTTTATGAAAAAGACATAGCAATATCTATATTTCTATGTATGCTTTTTTTGCTTGTTTATAATATTGAAAATATTACTTAAAATATCACATCTTCTTCTTTTTGCATTTGTTACCATGCCCCCTTACGTGGTCGCTTAATGTTTAGATATAAATAGTGGAACATTTGCATTCAAGGCTATTGGTTTTTCATTTTCAATGTCCTTTTGACACAAACAGTATAAGGTGAAGTCATATTCTCATTTGCCCTAGTAATGAGTTGTAGGGTCTAATGTGGAAGATGAAAGTCAACAAGTCAACGCTGAAGCTTTCACTATATTCCACCTCACTGAGATGATGAGATCGGGGCGTCCAAACAACAAAATAACACAAATTGACCTCATGTATATTATTATTATTATTATTATATTATTATAAATGAATATTTTTACAGGATGAAAAACTTCAGTTTTAATGTACATATATACAATTAAAAAACTGCTATCAGTGTCTGTCCTGTGCAAAAATGAAAAAAAGTTAATAATTTATTTTTAAAGTAAATAAAACAAATGGTTAAAATATATTTATAGATAAAAAGAGAAATCAATACTGCAGACATGCGTCACATAATATCTGATCATGTAAGGTATGCCCTCAGCATTGCTTTAAATTTTCTAAAATCCTTCATTTTTCTAATCTCAATCGGTAATTTATTATATAATTGCCCTCCTGCAAAGAAAAATCCTTTTTTAGCAATTTCTAGTTTAACTGTTTGTAATTTGATACTAAGTTCATTGTTTTGGGTCTTAATTTTATGTTCGAATACTGCGAAGTAATTGTAAACTCATTTCGTTGGTGATGCGTTATGCATATATACACCTGCACTTGGGTCATGTATCTATGGTTTTTCTTAAGTAACCCTATAGCGTTAACACAAAAGCTTGAATCTTAGATGCATTCCTCGAGTGTATTTTTGTCTCTGTGTTTGAATGGACATTTGATGTCCACGACAAATGTACCGTGGCAAGAACAATGCCCTAATCCATCTGGTGATGCACCAAGAAATGGAATCAGCAGCAATAACCGTAATCAGTTGGATTCTTAAGACTGAAGTCTTGGTGTAAGCGGCTTGGCTTCTCTTGACGGTCAGCGAATGCATTTGCATTGTTATTTACACCCCAAGCAATTGCGGCGGTCACATTTCATATAGAACTAATCCTTTTTATTAGCGATACTGAAGGATTATTGATGGAGGTATGAAGCCACTGATGTAGGTATTCTTCCGACTTGTATCTCCTCCACTCTAGGGAAGCTAATGTTATTATTTATTAAACAAATTTCAGTTTTTATTTTAAAAAATCTTGTTCTTTCTTAGTTTGTTCTTAATTTTTGACCAATTTAAGTTTTAGTGTTCTTATAAAATTGTTCTTATATAAAAAAAGTGTAACGGACAAGTCTTTGGTGAACAGCAAAAATTGTTCTTCTCAGAAGTAGACATCAAATTAGCTTCATGAAATGTTTAGTTGAATCTTGTTATGTTTTATTTCCCAAAATAGATTAGGCAAGTAGGTCCTTCGAGGCTGATAGTATTGCATCACAAACATGGCCATTACACAGTTGGCTATCCATCTCCAGTTTTAAAATTTGTAGATATTCTATTCCTGATGAGTTTAACGTCATTCATAAGATTGATTCAAATAGGTTGTAATTAAATTAAAAAAATAATTGTTATTATTACCAAAATTTGGTCCTTCACATTTAAAAAGAAGCGTATATATTATATATATATATACATACATGTTTATTATTATTTTAAAGGTCTAGTAAAATTGGGAGTGAGTAAATTATAACGGAAATAGGGGGTTAAAATAGCGAATGAATGTAATCCTGTAATTCCTTTGCAGCAGCAGTTTGATAGATAGGTGATTAAGTAATTGAATAGTAATTTACATCGTTTTTTTTGTTTTCAAATATCAGATGTATATTCCTACGTTTTAAAATTAACGGTGAATCATCCACAAAGGTGACAGAAAACTGACGTAAAATTACTATTTTCTGGAAGGGCGTCAGGCGAGTGGAAGGGCGTCAGGCGAGTGGAATTGTCCTCAGTCGAAGTTGAACTAAAATTGAATAAAGAAATTGACGGGAGAATAAGTCTTATTACATGAATAGCTCTTTAATTCTTATTTCTACGGGGAAATAATTGCTGAAAAGTCCAACTCCTCGGCCCTTGAACCTATATTTATATTTTCGCGATTACAAAAGTGTCAGAAATTGTTGTTGAAGATCTGGACAGTTAAATAAGGAAAATTAGTGGAAATATGACGTCACAAATTTTTTGGTTTTCGAATCGATTACACCATGTTTGAATCACATAATGTTAGAGTAATGTTCAATGCCGCTTTAATTTCCCCGTATAAAGCTGACAATTCAAATAAAAATAAAAGGTACTGCAAATCGTTCGAAGGTTGAGAAAGAACCCTTAGTTAAGAAACCTCATTTGAGAATGAGGTTTGGGAAAAAATGGTTGGTAAATCTGCGGCGCATGTCGAACTGAACAACCGTTGCAAGTTGGCATTTTCACGGGGGCCAAGTGACAAACAAAAACAGCAAATGTGGCGGAGTCGAGAGACACATTTTTCACGCCGGAATGTCAATAAAGGTCACAATTAAGAAATCGAAACGCAAACAAATCTACACTTTGTCCTTTTTTTTAAGAAGACGCCATCTATTGAGTCTATTGAAAATGTCCACATGACGCTTAATTTCGGGAAGGTTTCGCTTCGATCTCCATTCTCATCTTTGCGCCTTCAGGTAGCAGCATTTAACGTACGCCTTTTTAGCATGCACTTGTAAGAGACACTTTTGCGCTTTCTGGGTGAAACGGCGAAAGTTGTGTAGATGCGTTTGATTTTCCTTCGTAAACATATTTTCTTCCACTCGAGTGAAATGGTGCGGTATTCTGTGACACGACATGTTCCATCCGACGGCATTGTAACCAAGACGGCAGCATTTTCTGTGCCTACGTCTCTCTACAAAACAACATTATTATCAACATTATTATATATATAAATATGCGATTGTGCAGTTTAGAAATTGGAAAAAGAAGAAGAAAGTCTTCAGAGAAAATTGTTTTAAAATGATTTAAATTGCTGTTTCAAAAAAATATATCAAAATGGCTTTATTTACTTATTAATACTAACATACTCTTATATATATATTTATTAAATTTCACATACTAATTATATATTGCATTTGAAAGTTATCTCCCTAGTGTAATTATTTCTATTTTTAGAAAGTACTACCTTAAACATCGCCCTTCACCGCAGATATTTTATAGTTCTATGACAAGCCGATTGTCTCCGTATTTTTTTCCTAACATACATTGCAGCGTTTATGTTTACTTTTCCTTTTAAGCCTGTTGTTTTAACATCACATAATTACAAAAGCTTTCTATTTTTATGCAACCTTTCACCTAAGCAGGCATGAATAGTTCTAAACCAAAATGTGCTTTTTGGAAAGTTTCTCCCATGTGAAAACCTTGTGATACTATAACTTCGAATGTGTTTGAATATTTGATTATCTACTGACACTCGTTTGTTTTATGTTTCCATAATCACAAATGCACTCCTAAACGCCATGCAGCACCCATTAAATGCCGAGGAAGAACTCTTAGGAGCCTACAACAGAAGTTTTTTACATTGCTAGGAAAAGCCGCAAAAAGTAAAAATAACCTCTATGGGAATGCTGTCTTTTGATCTTTACACCAGGTAACCGAGTAGTCGCCGGAATGATCACGCTGACAACCGCATCGTAATCAACCATTTTAACGGTGCGCTTTTCAGTTTGGATGGCTAATACAATAGATAGCAAAACCATCAATACACGAAGCATGCTTACTTGAAAAACCAAGCTTCGCGCAACTGTTTCTTTCTTCTCTCTGCTCACACAAGCGACGTCGTCATTAGGTAATCATTTAATGGTTTTAAGGCGGAAGGTGTGAACTTGTTGATACCTTTTTATGTTTTCTAAGCAAACAATCAAGCGATGAGGTTTTTGCAGTGCATTCTATGCAAATATTTATCGAAATCGGTTTGCGTATCATTTGAGATTGTTTGGCCACGCGTTCCTTCACATCAAGTTTTTAATTTTACGAATGTATGAAAATTTCAACGGGAGAACAGAATACTGCTTTTTCTTTTGTCTTTAAAATAATTCCAACTTCGACAAAATCACGGAAGCGTTTCTAAAATGGGAAAATTAAATATCGACAAATACATTTTTTCTTTTTCATTATTATTTCATTTTTTTATATTTTCTTTTGAAATTTATTTCCATCATTGTTTCTGTCAATCGAGGTGATTATTATTAGGTTATTCTTTCGTTTCGGTTTTAGTATTATTTTTAGTTGAAAAGATATTTACCATTTAAACGTTGTTATTGTATTTATATTTTTGACATTAACACCAGCGTTAATACTGAATGTAAATTCTTACGTATTTTTACTTTTTTAACAACTTAAAGCTTGCCACTTATATTTGTTTATTCGTCTGTGATGCTTGTCTTTTAGTCGTCACTTTGATGTTTCTGACGCATGATCTTCGTCAAAAGAGGACCGAGGGAAGCTGAATAAACGACCTTTAACAGTCATTATAGGGAGAGCATTATTCTAAGTTTCTACGTTCCCTTTACACGCTTTTTTTCAGTTTGGCCTGAGTGTCAGTTAAAACTTTGTTCAGCCTAGTGTATTGCTTTAACGAGTAATGTTCTTGTAAGTAAAGATTTCATCTTTATAAAAATTGTTTGGTAGGAAAAGGAATTTCATGCATTCCATATTTCCCTAAGGGTTTAAAAGATACCAGCGTGTTACAACATAAGCCTATCATTTAAGCTCGTGACTCTTGGTAGGTTAATACCATGTCAAAACCGTGTTAATGCCCTTCCGATTTCCTGTTGTTTTTACTTAAAACTGTCTTACCATTATACAAATATGTATTTTAACTCTTATAACAATACAAGTAGCAAGAAGGAAAAGCATAACGTCGCTACATAAACATAAACCACCGCAACCCCAAGGCCTTGAAGCAGTTTCAATTGCGAAATTTAAGTGGACATATTCAGTTTTTCAGAAGGGAATTTTGACATTTCGTATGCATTTTGTCATTTATCCACCTTTAACCAAGGAATTGCAGCAGTGTTATCGAAACAAGATATTTTAAGTGAAAAATACGGTGAGATTCAACGCCAGGGACTAAACAAAACAAATTTTTAAAATGATAATTTCAGTGGGAATTTGATTTGGAGGTCAGTAATTTTTTTTATATATATATATATATTTAGCGGAAATTTAGTTTGGCGCTTGATTTATGAATTTCGCGCGAGTAAAATTATCCGGCGACTAGGCATTGACCGATTGTGCTTGTTAATTTCTGAAAAGTTGTTGCGTAAAATGCTAAAGGTTGCTAAAGAGTTGCATAAAATACAAAAAGTTGCTACTTAAACTTCAAGTGTTGCACCTAATTCTCGTCTAAATGTCACGATATTTTCACACATACTTAATTAAAAGTTTCTATATTTTAAAATGTTATTGCAAAATGATACCTATAAAGATTAATTTCTTGAAATTTGAACAAATGTATAAAAATATTTTAATAAATCTTTCACAATAGCGTATATTTACAAAACGTTTATTAGAAACCAATAAAATGAAAATTTTGAAACAAAACTTCTGGAGTTCGGGTTATTCATTTGACTTTATCTTGCTGGCATACTGTTTCCATATTAGTACAATTAATACAATTATTAAATTACAATTACGATTAATACAACAGAACTAATTCTACAGATTGTTATACACGTATTTTTTTATAAGAGACTAAGCAAAGGCCCTAGTAGTTGCAGTTTATTAATTTTGGGAGTGGTTAAGTATCAAAAGTTCGAGACCATGCTATCACAAAGTTATTTTGTGTGCTGTTATCAGGGGCGGAGCTAGAGAAAAATATTGGGGGGGGGGGGGGGGGTGCAAGGGTCATAAAGGCCAAATTTGCCGACAAGAATCTTTTTATTCAATAAACACAAAAAACTGAACAATACACAAAAACTAGACCAAAGGATATATGAAATGTGTGTTTATTTGTTCGATATTAAGACTCTTCTGGTCTTAAGTGTAGCCCAAATGGTGGCTAGTTTTTCAACACGTACATTATCGGTGACGTCTCTCTCACAAGCCATTAACATTAACTGTTCATGTCTGTCGTCAAGCATTTTTGATCTGGCTACCATTTGAGTTCGTTCGATTGAGATTACTCAATAAAATAGTTTGAAATGTATGCGGCATGTGATTGTTTCATCATTTGAAATAGTTTTATGTGAAAATGTTTTGGTTCTAGATTTATTCTATGATAGATTTGAATTTTTTAAATCTCGCATAATTGTTTACATTTATTTACTACATTTTTCAAGCAATTAAAAATCCGTCACAACGTCGACGACAATGAGAGTGAATGAATGAATGATGATTCACTCACTCTGGTTGTCAACGTCAGTCAATGAAAAGTGCGTAATGAGCATACACAAAGTAGAAATCAAAAGTTATTGATCCAATGATAACATATAATGACGACGCTTTTTGTTCAGCATTACAACAGAAGAAAGAAGGTAGAAAACAGGAAATTTTCATTTTGCCGACAGGGTTTGAGAATTTTCCGACAAACAAAATGTTGGGGGGGGGGGGGGGGTGCCGCCGTATTTCATCAAAAATAACCGTAGCACAATTGGGAGCAATTAAATACACTAAAACTCCGGATCGAGGGCTTCATGATAATGCTCAATGAGCGCTCTGGAAGCCTTGTTTAAAACAAACAAACAAACAAAACAATGATGGATAAATTTACAATGAAGTAAAAATATGAAAATCATTTTGAGATGTTTGAAGAGTTATCTGTAACTAGGGAAGTAGATAGAAGGGGGGGGGGGGGGGGGGGTACGACCCCAAATTTCTAGGAGGCATCACAATTTAGCGTGATTTTTTATATATAACGAGTACTTGAGTTAAAATAGTGAAGAATCAGGTGTCTGTAAAGGCACCTAAAAATTGTTGACGTGATCAAAAAAATTAAAATTTCTAAAAAATCAAAGCAGGGAATTTCCTTACTCATTTGCGGGTTGTTGTTGCTATGGGAACCATTATCGTCCTTAGAAAAAATTATGCTAGTAGTTGGTCCCCAAAAAGTGGATAAACCTCAAACCATAAATAAATTACGAAATTAAGCGCGCGAACGGGATATTCTCGTCTCAATAAAAAAGGAGCAAGTTGTTTATTTGGTGTTAAACAAGTTTTGCCTAAAAATGTGCAACAATAATAAAAGTCCGACAATTAACATTTTAAAATAGTCTGAGGCATTTAATACACCATTTTTAGGAATCTTAGGTAACGATTTTACTATTTTCCTAAAAAAAATAAATCGAAATATGACCCAATTTTATTTTAGAGGGTCCGTAACTTTTTTTGAAAGCAGTTATCAAGCTAATTTGTTGTTGTTGTTGAACTAATCTATTTTTCGACTTTATATGCAGTATGGAAATAATTCAATCCTGGAAACTTCATTTTTCACCAATTTCCACCCTTTTTGCCCACTGTGAAGTTGATATTAACCTTAAAGGTTAATAGTTGGAAGAGACAACTGAAGTAGCAGTAAAGTTTCTCATAGTTTTATTGAGGATTCCATGAATTTGTCAAGTTGTTTTATACCTCCTTAGGAAGTGCGATTTTACTGCTACCGTTAAAATTATGAATTATGGACTTTTGTCGAGTTGTCGAGTGTCGTCTTCTAAAGGAACAGATGACTTAAACGATATTTTTTCATCAGTGAGATTTTATTATTTTTCGAGGCTATATAATATATTGTGACGTATTAGACTATCTTTATCTAGTGGATTTTTTATAAAATCGTATTTTTTACTGTTGGTGATTTTTATCTGTATATAAATGGTATTTGTTTTGCAAATCAATTTAAGCTTCAATTAAGTTGATTTTTTTTATTAATATAATATATATTTATTATTATTTATTTATATTTATTTATTATTATTAAAGGCATATTTCCACAGGTTGGTTTCGTCAGAAAAAATATAAAATTCTGCAAGCGAGTTGGGTCCTCATCATTAAAATGAGAATAAAACGCTAAAACATAGCACGTTCACGATAATACAAATGTAATTTTGTGCATAAATAATACTTGGTGCATGAAAACCAGAAGAAATAAAGATAAAATAACTAGATGATATAAGGGCTGCCCGGAGCAAGGATTTCAAGAAGTTCATACGATCTTAGCATATGGCTGAAAAGACATTATCATGTAACCCTGTCGTCTCAACTAAAGTTCAAAAGACTAAAATTTGACAAGAAGCTATAAAATATATACAGTGGACTTTCTATAACTTGAAATCGTTCGAGTTAAGTAGAGTTCGAGTAATAGAGAGTAAGTTTTTATGAAATTTCCACCGTGCCAGCGAAAGTGTTCGAGTAAAAGAGAGATTCGAGTTATAGAGGTTCGAGTTATAGAGGTTCGAGTTATAGAGAGTCCACTGTACCACAAAAGAACAGAAAGTGAACAACCGTCATATAGAGATTATGTTATATTTTTAAGCGTGTAGCTCTATTTTTAGAATTTTTCATTCGGGAACTTATTCCCTATTTCTGGGGCTTGAAATTGAATTTAGAAAATTGACGATTTTACTGCGTACGTACGTTATGGATGACCCCTAAGGCATGTAATATTTAAAGTATAAAGGCAATGCTTTAATGAATGACGAAGAAAGAATTTTAAAATCCTAAATCATTCTAAACTTTATTTTGCGGCCGGAAAAAATAATGCTTTCTTTATATCTAAATGTGGACCATGAGAGAAGGAACATAAAAATGAAATCACGGAACACTCGCCCCATGTGTCATAAAATTTTATACGGACCGTAAGAGACCAGGAGCTTTACATTATTTTAGACGCTAGTAATTTCCGCATGTATCTTCATCTCCATCTCCATCTTCGATATGGTGGTTACTCTGATGTTACTCCCATTCGCCTCCCATCACACTTGAACACTTGCGCAAAAATTCCGCCTTTCTCATTTGACTCTAGATTGATATATTTCCTGATCCTGTCTTTGCTGGGATATTTATCTGGCTTTTCCTGACGCGTGTCTACTGAAGAGCTATGGCAACAAGTTGCTATTTTTTTTAAACTTTAGTTGAGACAACAGGGTTACTTGATAGGGACTTTTAAGCATTAAGATGACACCTTCAGAAGCCAGCTTAAAGAAGAATGAGGCTAAGGTCTACTGGAATCTGTATGGAGAATTAGAGCCTCCATTGAAACCAAAGTGCAAAGTTTTCTATATAATATATTTAGGTGATACAGTTCCAATATCAAAGAAAAAACTTTGAATAGGGTTATATACATTTTTAAAGCAAGTTTATCAGCATAATTTAGCCCAAACTGAAATATTGCTTGATGGTAAACAGCTACATTCTTCTTGTGTAATTGCTCTGAATTTCCGGGTGAACTCCCTCATTAACTCCTCTTTGCTACTTCATCAGGGAATTTATTTCCCCAGAGCACATAGTTTATATAGTTTACTTGGCCACTTACGCAAAAGCAAGCCTCATCATACAGTTTTCATTTCCTTCAAGTTGACTGGAAAACTAATATATGTGTGTTAATTATTATTATTATTAATGAATATTTTATCAGGATATAATTTACACTTCAACTGAAAATAAAATTGCTTTCAACGTGTGTCCTGAGTTAAAAATTAAAAGTTAGTAGTAAAAATAAATATGTATATATCTATATATATATATAAAACTAAATATAAAAAATTAAAATCAATCTTTAAAACGTTCATCAATCATCTTTTTAAACTTTGTAAAATCTTCAACAGTCCTGATCGCAAGTGGTAGCTCATTGTAAAGTTTTGCACCCATATTATTAGAGTAAATACCAGTTAGTTATGATAATGCCAGAAAGGCCAACCAATATATTATGCCAATATATTATACATACTAAAAGGAACAGAACAATATACATTAAGTAACGTATATATATTTATATACGACTTAATATCTCCCCCTTTAGGAAAAATGTCCAGTAGGTCCAGATGAGGAAGTTTCATTCCTTCAGTCCTGGTTTATTAAAATTTTCAAGTTGCTTCAAAGCTCTTGGAACATGTGTTGTGACTACGGTTGATTGATTAGCTGGGACAAATGGTGATGCATCAGGGCTAGATGTGATGGTGGGGTACTCGGACGCTGTTTCGGGCATTGTGGGCTCATTCTCGACTGTAGGTGCTGTAGTGGCACTGGTTTGCAATGTTCTTCCCTTTGCATTATGGTCAATTTTAAGAAATTTGCGATTGCGTAATGATAATCTACCAGAGCCATTCATTCGGACACAATATTGGCGGTATGGTAATACCTCCACAATTTGACCTGTTCGCACCCATCGGGCTGTGTACTCGGGCTGATGGTGGGTCGTGGATGAGTACTTGATCTCCAGCTTGTAGTAGTGGTAGATTGCGAGAAGATGCGTTTTTGTGGTCGGAGGTGGATATAGCTGATTGCCGTTCTCTGTGTTTAGCAATGAGAAGCCATTTCTTATGCAGACGGAGGTGGTTGAGATGGTTTGGCATATGATTGCGTAGTTGCCTGTGAAAAAGAATCTGGGCAGGACTGAGGCCGGGACCTTGTATCGGTGTGTTGCGATGTTGAAGGATGGCACGAGCTGTACGGTCGTTGTCCAAGGAACCTCTGACAGTGTTCCCCAATATGATGCGTTTTGCTGATTTAACGGCAAGCTCTGCTCGTCCATTTGACTGAGGGTATGCGGCTGATGACAGGCGATGATGAATACCCCAGTTTTTAAGGAAGGTGTTGAATGATGAGGATGTAAATTGAGGCCCTCCATCACTGGAAATTTCTTCTGGAACACCATAGGACATGAATAGATGACGAAGGTGCAGGATGAGCGAATCAGATTTAGCATTGGTAGGAAAGTGATAAATGGACAGCCAGCAGCTGAAACGGTCCACCACAACAAGATAAGACTGTTCCTCATTCTCAAAATAGTCGGTACATATTTGTTGAAATGGCCATTCGGGTGGGGGCGTTTGGATCATTGGCTCTGCTGGTTGACTGGGTGCAATTATATATATATTTATATATGACTTAATACATATAATATTATATTATACGTGTTACTGTAATGGTGAAATAATCAGCAAAGTTGGAGCACGTTGTTTTTTCCAGAAATGTTCGAACCGTTAGACAAGCATACTTTTTTACTAATTTTTCAATTGATGGGAAACTGTGTTGAAAATCTGGACCCTGGGCGTTGACGATAATGCTGGCTCGTCTTTCAATGGATTTAAAGTGAGCACGCTGTGTTTCTGTAAGACTAAGGTTGGTAAGGCTGTTATAGGTGAGAAGTCGCAATATAATTGACGTGTAGATACTTGCACATGTTTTTTCTGTAAGGTAAGGTCTCATCTTCCACAGAAGTCTCAACCTGTTACTAGCTTTTTTGTAACCGTTCTGGAAAAGTCTGTTTAACGTTAGAGAGGAGTTGAGTGTGCAACAAAGGAATTTGTAAGTTTTTGTTCTTTCGATTTTACTGTCGTGATAGCTAAGTTTGAGCGGTGGGGATTTTGATAATCGTTTCGACGTTCCAAAGAACATGCATTCCGTCTTTCCTTTTTTGGTGTTTATTATAAGTTCATTATTTTTAAAATATGAAGAGATGTTTTTAAGTTCTTCGAGTAAAGTGTTTTGGATTATGTGAAAGGTATTTTGAGAGTAGTAAATCATTGTCAATTTCACTGTTGTCGAAAACCTTAAGAAATCTTTGTTTGTTCTGAAAAAGCTTGTTTGGAAAAATAGTAAACTCTATCCGATCAGAACAGTAAACCATTTCAGGTTCTCATATACAGATTTTGTTGAAAAACAAATTAAATCACTTTTGTTGAAAAACCAAAAAATCTGCAGGTCCAGATGATTTTCCACCTTTGTTACTTAAGGACTGTGCAGAAACCCTATCTCAACCAGTTACCAACCTTATCAATCTCTCCTTACAATCATCAACAGTACCAACACTGTGGAAGGAAGCGAAAGTAGTACCTGTTTACAAATTGGGTTCGACAAATATGCCAGAGAACTTCAGACCGATCTCAGTGTTGCCTGCTCTGTCAAAAATTATAGAAAGAACAGTCCACTCACAATTGTCGCTATATTTTCTACTTAACGACCAGCAGTTTGGATATCGATCCCGCCGATCAACACAGTTAGCTTCTACTCTGTTAACAGACAATATTCGAAAGGAAGCTGATAAAAGTAACCTTACAGGTGTTGTTTTTATAGACTTAAGTAAAGCTTTTGACACTATGCCGCATAGTGTGTTAATAGCCAAACTATCATCTTGAAGCCATCTTGTGGCTTAAACAATGCAGAGCTTGACTGGTTCCAAGACTACCTCTTTAATCACAACCAGTCTGTTGTGGTGAACAATCAAACCTCCAAAAGTTTTAAATCAAAATCAGGTCTGTCGCAAGGCTCCATCCTGGGTCCCTTGCTTTTTGTTATATTTTTCAATGACTACACTGAATGTCTTCATTGTCAATTGATGTTAAAGTTGCTTTAACGTTTGTTGACTTCAAAGGAAATATCCTTTTCATTGTTTTCCAAATTTCCTCAGATTTTAAGCAACTTTCCTTTATAGCGTCTTGATGGTACTTCTGTTTTGATTTTTTGATTGCGATATTAACACGATTTCTGAGGTGTTTATATGTTGAATGATCAACATCTTTTTTTGATTTTCAATATTTTCTGAGAGCTTTGTCTCGATCATTTATAAGCTTTTTCTGTGATGGTGTCAAGCCAAGAACAGTTCCTTCCTTTTACCTTCTTCGTTATGAAGGGGGCATGTTTATCGAATAAATTTTATTGATTTATTAAAATAATATAGTGCCGAATTGACATCATTTGAATAATATACGGGATCCCAGTTTGTTTCTTGGATTTCCTTGTTTAAGGCATCTTTATTATATTTGGAGTAATTGCAACAGTGGATGGTTCTGGGTGAAAACTTCATGTTGTTTATCTTACAAACACAGAACACCATCTCGTGGTCACTATAACTTGTTGGAATGATGTCACTGTGAATTATGTTCGAAGGCGTGTTTGTTGCAATTATGTCAATTAGGGAAGACGTTTCTGGTGTAATGCGAGTTAGTTTGTTTATGAAATGTTTAAAGCCATTAAGTCTGATAGAATTTGTTATTTCCTTGTTATCTTGTTGTTTCATATAGTTGACACCAAGTATAATTACTTCATTTGAATGACTGCACAATGAAATAATTACCTCATTGAATTTGTCGCTAAAGAGTTTACTTAAATGCTTAGATGCACCCGGAGGTCTATAAAACACAGCTATAAGAAAACTCTTTCCATTTTTGATAAAAATCTTAAGAACAATGTTTTCTAAGTCGTCATTTTCGAGGTCAAATTGTCTCTGAAATTTTATACCATCTCTGATATAAACGGCAACTCCCCCACCTATGCCAGTAGATCTTTTTCTTTTCATATCCTGGGATTGAATATAAGCTGTTGCTGTCGTTGTAGTTGGTGACATGAATTTCAGAAAGAGTAATAATGTCTGCATTTTGTTCAGTGTTGATAAAACTTTCGAGGTTGGGCAGGTTAGGTAAAAGTCCTCTGATGTTCTGATGTATAATGGACATACCTCGTTTGTTAAAAAACTGTTCTAGACCTGGACACAATTCAATGTCGCCACAGGAAAGCAACAAAATCACCAACAAATCTTTTCGTGAAAATCTGATGAAATGTCCTGCTCTCCCATAAACCCACAACGAAGTACATATAAACCTTTCCACAAGTTCGTTTTTACATTCCACATTCACTTCAACTCCATTAGATGTAATAAAACAGCAATGTTTTACTGATAACGACAATATTAAAATTAACACAGAAAGAAACACCTCTTTCACATCTGCCATTTTTACAGTCCAAGTAAGTAAACACAAGTCTATTGAGTCATTTGTTTTTCCATGTCTTGAGCTGTCAGTTTTTGTTTGATTTTAATCCTATCGGGATACAGGTTTAGGTGTGGTTCTAAGTGAACCCATCTTTATCGCAAACGCTCAACTTCATCCTACTGGCTTCCTTACTCGTTCAACGTTTACCTGGATCGGCACTGACTCAATGAGTAGGTCTGTTTTTACTTTTTCAGTTTAGATTACAAACTGTTCCATGTTCTCTGAGTTTCTTCACTCACAAATGAATTATCTTCTTTCATGGAGCATTTCTGTATTCAAAATGCGTTCAAAAATCTCTCTGAACTCTCATGATTGATCCATATTTTAAGTATTTTTTGACTACATTAAGTATTCTCCTCAATTGACCAATCCATTATGATTCTACTGTCCTCTAAAAATTATATGAGTTTGTTTGTTTGTAGCTTTTCTTAAACACCCTGTAAGTTGTACGCAACCTGTGAAAATCACTTCTTAATTAGAGGATAATCATGTCAACCTGCATGGGTAATATGATACTTTCATATTGCTTTCCAACAATAATAGTACCTACTCATCACTTCTTAAATGTTCTTAAAATCAGGTTTTTCATGTGCGAATTTTCTGCAGTTTATATAATATTTAAATGTTTTTCCAGATTAATTATTAAATTATTTGCTAGAAGAAGACATCATGGTTGTAAGTATATTTGTGTATTTCTTGTGCAAATTAATGACATTTTTATTTTGGTTAAAAACCTTGTGGATGTAAAGCTTTGTAGTAAAAATTGAATTGGAATTAAGATTTTCACAACAAGAAAAACACATTATAGTAATCGAGACATGTTTCATATCTTCCTACATTTTCAATCGGTTCGATCCAATTACACCCTCCGATAAATGGATACTGGCAGATATTTTTTAAAAAATTGTTTTAATTTGTATACTATATTTGTGCAGGTAATTTTGTCATTATTTTTAAATATCTTTGTAAGTTTTATTTTATTCACTGATTGAAAATATAGACAGAGATCTACGAAACATATCTCGGAAATTAAACCGTGTTTTCTTATTGCCAAAATCCTAATTAAGTTTGTATTATTTGAAATGAAATTCATAAAATTAATATTACATTATATTATATATTATTATTATTATTATAATATTATATTATTATACAGGCTTTCTCATAAGAAAAATTTAGGCGTGTGGTGCTTCGCACGCCTAACCGAAGTTAAAAACATTTCAGACGTGCAATATCCACTCGCCTGAATTTGTCTAGGCGTGCGATGACGCGCGATAATTTTTTTCATTTTTCATCTCATTTTTTAATTCTGTTATTTAAAACTTGCGCGGTAAACTAAAACATTTCTTGTTTGGCTTTAAATCTGAAAATACATTGACTTGGTCGTTTACTGCATAATTAAATATTTAATTACATATTCACAGATTTAGGTACGCGATGTTTAACGCAGAACATTTTTATCATTTAATAAAATAATCCTCTTTCCGTGACTATTATTGAAAAGTTGTTGTATTTTTATGGCTTAAATTTAAAAAACAACAAAGCATCTGACATTCGGTTACAACAATAATTTAAACAATCTATTTTACTATTGTTTGCCGTATATGTTACTGATGACCTCTAAATGAAACGCCTTTTATAAAAAATGTTTTAAAAGTTGTAAACAAGTGGGGGACGTTCATGCTCGTGAACCCCAAACACGAGGGCTAAGCGTCAAGTACAAGTGACTGACTCTCAAAGCCTTAACTTCCTTGTTTACGTTGCCTTCTTCTATATTAAAACTGGAGGACAGAAGCGTTAAATGTTAAGCGTTTTATAAAAAATGGTTTTGTGATTTGAATTCTTCTGAATAATCAATCAGTTAAAGCACATATTTGTCAGTTTTTAAAAATCTTTTTCACCATATTTATTTTTTTTACTTCTTCTAATCATACGATTAGTAACCATAGTAACATACACACTTCTGTCTGTCAACATCAATGTTATCTGTAAACAATTTTTTTTAAAACAAGGCTTTTTGTAAATAAGTTTTACTTATTTAGCTGAATGTATTGATGATACTTTGAGTTCCGCAATAAATATTTTTTAATATAAGTTTATTTAATCAAACTTGGTATTTAGAGCGAGTGAATTACATTTTTTTTATCGTGGACTTAAACGCGGTCTGTATTAGTTTTATATCTAAATTCCAGACAGTCTACCAGAATTCAATTGCACTACGCTTTGAAACTGCTAACTCGAAACTAGCCCTTTCGAAATTTACGTTTAAAACTTATTTATTTAAAACAAAATTGGCTAGAGAATTAAAACCCAGCCAACACGATTATTTTCAAAAGGAACTGACAGACATGCAAACATGATGCGCTACTGGTTCTTTCAAATCAATGACAAACTAATGCAGAAGAACTACTCTGTAACTTGATAGAAAATCAAAAGATAAAACATGTTGACAATAAATCAACAAATGAAACATTTTGCGCATCTTTCGACTTAACAATTTTAGGCATACAGAAGGAGCATAACAATGTTGTAAACTACGTCACTAAACAACTATCATCGCGTGTTTTTAATGGTCATTCAAATGAATGTGAATGTAAATTCGTTTAAGTTTTTGTTTAATTTAATAATTTTGAGACTTTCGGAGCGTTTAATGTTCTGTACGAAATATGAGGAAAATTAAACAAAGGTGATATGATTGAGGTGTGCGAGTAGTCGCACGCCTTACGCGAAGAAAATAATTTAAGGAGAGCTTTTAAACGCACGCCTCAGGAGATTAAGGCGTGTGTGGAGGCGTGCGCGTGCAATCACACGCCTCATATGAGAAAGCCTGATTATATTATTATATTGTACACGTTATTAGGAATCTTCTGTATACTAAACATATATATTTCGTTGTTAGATTTTGCCAATATAATATTTCAATGTTGTTCTTTCTGCATGTCATTTAGTTACCACTTACGTTGTTACAAACAGCACAAAATCATCCCATGGTGAGTTCTATATTATTGTTGTTCAATGACTGTTGGACCTTTCCAGAAGTTGTGGTTGACTTAGTGTACCGTTTTGAAAACTATTTCTAAAGGTTGCATGCGGTTTAACTTAATTTCCATCATTGGCAATCCTCTTGTAATCGCAGTAAGTCAATCTTTTTAAACTAGCGCTCTATTCAGTGACATCTCTGCAACATCTTGCTGATGTAAAAGCAACTGACGACAATAATAATAATAATCTTTCTCTATGCTTGTGGGAGCAATCCAATTATTATGGGCTACGGTTATAGTCAGACCTATTGATGGTAGACCACTTGAGGAAGTTGATGTTGACGGTGTGAAGATTTGTGTGAAACCCTTTTTCTGTTACCTTGGTGACATGTTATGTGCGGATGGCGGATGTGACCTTGCTGCCACAGCTAGGTGCTCGGCTGCATGGGGCAAATTCAAAAAACTTTGCGTACGTCGAAACATATCTCACTTAAGACCTGTGGAAAGATCTTCTCTGTTTGTGTCCGTTCAGTGATGTTGTATGGTAGTGAGACCTGGGCTCCTACAGTAACTGTCCTCCAGCATCTGCAAAGAACTGATTGTGCCATGATTCGGTGGATCTGTGGTACAAAACCTAGTGACTCCATTTCATCTGCGAAGCTATTGACCAAACTTGGTGTCGCTGACATTTTAAATGAGCTTCGTTTGCGCTGCCTTTGCTGGTATGGACATGTACATTTACAGCGTTCATCTCAGTACATCAAAGAGGTGATTGACCTTCCACTCCCTGGAAGACGTGATCGTGGACGACCAAGCAAATCTTGGCAAAGCTGCATTGACGCTGATCTTCGCAATTGCAACCTTACCCGGATAAGCCCGCTCGACCGAGAAGACTGGCGACATGCTTGCCGACTGCTGTCTACCCAGCTGCTGGGACACAGACAGCAGGATAATCTAAGCTTTGGATATGATGATGATGATGATACATATTTACAAAAAAAGAGTTTCAAAACAAACATTATCAAATTAATGTCAAATCTTTTATACATTTGCTTCATTATAGCTTCACAAGTAAATAGAAATAAATTTAAACATACTGCAAGCAAGTTTTTAATACATAATTTTTATTTTCTTCAATTTTCTGAATTTGGATTTTGGCGCCCAATAATGCTTATCATTATGGATCATCATCATCATCATCATCATCATCATCATCATCCATTTTTACGTGACTTTTTCCACTCAGAGTGGGTTGCACGTTTTCAAAAGATGATATTCCTCACAATTGTGTAGCTTTAATCATCTGATGGTTTATCGAAGCAGATGTTTTTACAGCTGGATGCCCTTCCTATCGCCAACCCCAGTAAGAGGGAAAACAGTGGTGAGTTAACCCACGCAAGATACCAACTTTGCATTTTAAACTCTGTGGCAGCCGTGCATAAAGGGCATGGGTGCTTATGTCCATGAGACCAAAGATGTTACATGACCTGCATCTCCACTACGTACATCACTCGCTACAGTATTACATTCCTCCTAATTTGCACAGACTTGAGACCGTCACAAAGAAATAATTGTTTTTGGGTTTAACATGTTCGATAGCAGTTACTGTTTGTGATACTTAATTTATTATGATACTTACACTTTATTCAAATTTTTGCGATACCAGCATATTTTAAACGATTTTATAGGCTAAAGCAACAAAAATTTAGTTATAAACTAACTATGTAAACTAAAAACAAAAATTAAGGAGAGCAGAGCCTGTTTAATATATTTTTTATCAGCGCTGTGCTTGCATGTTTATTGTGCCATATACCTTAAGTGGATTAATTTTTGCGAGGATTAATTTTTGCGATTTTTGCAAATTTTGCCCAAATTCGCGAAATTAAGTCCTCGCGAAAATTTTGAAGACAGCTGATTCGCGAAAATTAGTCCTCGCTAAATATTTGAAAAAACCTGATTTGCGAAAATTAGTCCTCGCGAAATTTATCCAAAAATGTAAAATTAGCATTTGCGAAAATAAAACAAAATTTCAATTTTGTAAACCTTTTTTTCTACAAATAATAAAAATATTATTAGTATCTGTTATTATTATTGTTGTTGTTCTTCTGGCGCCCAAAAGAAATTATGTCTTTGCACTCTTTTGGTTTCTTTGGAACATCTGCCTTTTTCTTCTTTGATTTGGGTGGCTCGTTCCGTTCATCATTTCTTTTAACAAAACGCCCTATTGTGACTTCTTGGGGTTGGCAATATAATGGGTCCACCATTTGTTCGTATCTTTGAAGGAGAAGGTGGCCTTAATGCTACCCGGCACCTTTGCACACGAAATGGATCATTGAAATGTTTAATGAGATGACATCAACTGAGGAGAGAAAGATATGCCTGAAAGGTTGGCAAGTAGCAGGCATCAAGGACGCGGTGGAAAAAGGTTTATCTAAATTACCCTGCCTCGGCGCATTTGAAAACATTGATCCTATGTTAGGAGAAAATGCCTCTCGTGAGATGATTGATACGCACGAAGAAGGATCTAAGTACGTAGATAAAAATGTAAATGAGAGTGAAAACGATGAGTGGGTTGAGGAAAATGAAGAGTACAACAGAATCATATTTGAAACTTTTGATGACGAAGAAAACCTTTAATTTGTAAACTAGGTATAAAAATATGGTATATGACAAGAAAAAACGTTTATATGCATAAAAAATGCAAATTTTGAAAATCTCTGATTTGCGAAAATAAGTCCTCGCGAAATACGATTTTTTTCGACTCGCGAAAATTAGTCCTTGCGAAAATTAATCCACTTAAGGTATATTTTTTATCACGCTATTGCGCTGGTAAACATTTTCCATTTTGAGAGCGCAAGTCACCACGCGGCATTAAAATATTCATTGAAAGGTCTGAAGCGTTCCCTCTATTCAATTAGCGCCCATCTATAAAAGTGCGACTTGGAAAAATATTCAGGCGGGTCTATAGTGGTGGTAGATATTTTATTTTTGATTCTTCAAAAAATAATCAACCAACGTTAACCAATAGCTCAGCAAAGTCAAAGAGATTGAAAACTGCAAAAGTGAAACAGCAAAAGTTAAGTTGAAAGACATTAGAACAATTTTTGCTAAAATTTCTCGCAACCATACCCAAACAGAGCCTGAAGAGCAATCACGAGGTAATTCAAGTGCTATCATTATTGACTAAAGAGAACATGCATTGAGAACATTGTATGATGTGATTTTCTTTGTATTGTATTTGTATCTTTGTTTGTAACACACGGATGTGCGGAGTGCAACACTTGTGGAGGAGTTTCCAACACACACCTGATAATTGAATTGTCGAATAAAAGATAAAATTACGCGTTTCGCAATAACTTAATGATCAAAAGTTCAACAGATAGCGGGCCACAAAAAATGTGCCCGCGGACTGCAGTTTACCGACACCGGATCACATTGAACAATGCATATGAAAACATTTGACATAATATAAAAATTAAAAACATAATATTAGAATGCATTATGAACACAAAGAAGAAAAATTTGAGAATTTTATATTAAATGAGTGTTAGATAATTGAAGTTTCCAGCAGTATTTACGAAATTTTAGCTGGTCGAGTTGAAGAATGGGGAGACGTACAATGGTCATTTGGTCAGCTGTGATAATTGGATGAACGTGAATCTGAGGGAAGTTATATGCACCTCCAAGGTTGGCTAATGACTCTTTTGAATTCCTCAATAAGAAACGTGCTGTTAATTTGTCAATTCGCTATAAATTTTGTGATTCAATCGGTTTAACATCCGTTTTCCATGCTAGCATGGTTTCAACAAGAGAACAAAATTTATATTTATTTTAAGTTCTAGTAAATACAAAAACAAATAAATTGTTTCCTGTTGTGAACCCGTATTGTTTTCAAATACCAAGACCATTGTGATCATTTGCAATCGTCTGTTTGCTTATCTTGCAGGATGGCGATAGGTTTTGGAGGATGCCGCAATGTTATATCAGAGGCAGTACAGTGAAGTATCTGCGAATACCAGATGAAGTAAGAGCCAAAATTGCTTTTTGTTTTGCCTTAGTTTTATGAAGTTGGAATAAATTATTGACTGCAATAACTGCTTTATGGGATATTATTTTTTTAATGTTGATTGGTCTCAGGAAAAATTCCATGAAATTTAAGGGATCTTTAGAAATTTTTTGAAGATCAAAAGCTTTCGTGAAATATTTAAACCCTTATTGAAATTTATATTTCTTCAAGTATAATGTCACACAATACTTTAAATGTTTTTTTCTTTTCCCAAGAGGTTACTTTCCATAAATAATTTTTCAGATCCATCTTAAAATAATCAATTCATTTATCTATTTACATTTCAATTTATTATAAACAGACATAAATATTAAACAAATAAATAAATATTTTTTAGGTCATTGATATGGTGAAAGAGGAGTCCATCCAGAGAAATAAGCAGAGAAACCAAGTGAACAGAGGTAGTCAATTCTTAGTTCTCATCATCGCCATCGTCATCGTCTTCGTTGTCATTATCATCATCATCATTTTTCAAATTTATTGAAAATTTCAAAACTTGTGTGGTAAAAAAACAAACAAACCGAAAACAAGTCTCTTGACAAAATCCTTTTTTAAAAAGCAGCATCACGTGAAGAACTAGCTAGAACAGAAATCTATCAATACTCAGTTATATACTCAAGAAATCAATATTTTTTGTTTTTAGAATCCGTCATGTTCCAATCTCTTTCTTTGTCATATTTTTAGGGCGTGGCACACCTCGAGGCGGCCGTGGTGGCAGAGGTGGTGGCAATAGAGGCAGTAGGGGCGGAAGGGGTGGTAGAGGTCGAACGGAATAACATGAAGGCGCCCACGTATGACCAAGACACTAAGTTGTGGTATTGATTTCTGAAAAGACAGTTGGTGCTTAGCGAAAGTGTTTGTTTGCTTTTGGTTCTTGTTTTTGATGAGTAATTCATTCATTTTGATTATTTGTCTATTTTATTTATTCCCTAAATGTTTGGAAATTCTTTTCTTGTTTTTTTAATTATTTTACCTAAATGTTTCGAAATTTCTTTTGTGATTTAAATTGTTGGTTATAAACATATATATCTATTGAAATTGGCAATTTTTCAACATTTTTCACTCTTCGTAAATCAACTAAATGTTATTTTAACGAGAAATTTTGAGTTGCTCTATTTGTGAATCGAATAATTGGTTATCTCTGACATTGTGAAAAGAAGAAGTGAAAATATGGTGTCTTTTATTTCATTGCCATTATTGTTTATTGTTCATTTCCATGCTAGCATGGGGCAGGGTTTTCAACAGATGATATTCCCCATGATTGTGTAGGCATCTGATGATTTGTTGAAGCATTTTTTTACCGTCTTTCGTAATGCCAACCACACCAACAGGAAAAACAGTGTTGAGCAAGATAACAACTTTACATTTTAAACTCCGTGGCAGCGATGCACATAGCACATGGTTACGTGGTTATGTTCATGAGGTTGTTTAACGTCTTCAAATGATTTCTGATCCTGAGTTTATTTGTGCCCACAAACATGGCACTTTGCACGTTCAGAGACAGTTGTTCTATTGAGTGATCACATTTTCTTCATCAAAATGTTTGAGCTGTAATTGTTTATAAATGTACTTTATTTAATTTAGTAATATTTGAATGTATTAATATACATCTTCAATATTTTATACTATATTGCCATGAAAACTTTACTCCTGTTTTCTTGATTGCGTTTTAGTTTCTAATTTAAGATGGCCGCATTACCTAAAAGAAAAGTGTTTGTTTGTGGGGTTGGTATGACCAAGGTATTTGCTTTGCTTCAAAAATAATTTTTTTAGTGCGTATGTAATTTAAAAAGATGGGAGATTTTTTTTTGGTAATAATAATGACCAGGATTGCTTGTGACGATCTCTTTATATCAATAAGAGTTGTTCATGCTCACAAATTAGTGAAAATCTCCCAATGGCTGCCTGACATGATGGCCCTTCGTTCGAAGAAGTGAGAAGTGCCATTGAAGTGATGAGTGCAAATTGCAAGGTTATAAAAAAGCAAACCTCAGAAATACGTTTATTCACTAGCAAGTTGTCTTGTGGCTGGAAGGGGGAATGGAGACAAGATGTTTAACTTTTAAGATATTAAAGCCTCTTTTTTGTGTTTAGTTTGCAAAGCCGGGCAGGCGAGATGATTTTGATTATCCAGTCATGGTTAAGGAATGCGGTATGTTATTTATATTTATTTATTTTTTCAAGGATAAAAACGTGAGAAAGTTTTCCAAAAGAGTGTTAGTTCGTTTAAAAACGTTTCTTTTTTGTTGGTTTGTTTTTTAACGAGGCTCTCAGAACGCTAATTAAGCATTATCATGAAGACCTCAACCCAGAAGAGTTCTAGTGTATTTAATTGCTCCCATTTGTGCTACGGTTATTTTTGATGAAATATAGCATTTTTTATTTATAACCGTTCACTAAACAACTTTGTGATATCATGGTCTCGGGTTAAGAGCCAAACACCTTACCACTCCTGCTATCGCTGGATAAATATATAGTATACTATCCTCTCTATTTCCTTCTCTTCTTTTTCGTAGTTTCTCAGGCACTTGGAGATGCTGGTATCAGTTACAATGAAATCCAACAGGCAGCTTGTGCATATGTTTATGGTAAGATATATGCTGACATATCATTAATCACACGGTTTTAGATTATTGGGTCACTTGTAAAAATGTGAAGTATATACACATAAAAACACCTCTTTGCCTTCACGTGATTGGCCAAAGCATAACTACGTGGTAGAACGATGTGCAATATGCTTACATACATTTTAATTTCAGTCTTTCACTCAATCATTACCTTTAAACAAATACCGAGTAAAAATGTAGCGCTAGACACAAATAATGGAAATTTGAGAAATAAAAAATATATAAAATGTGAAAAAATATGCTGGACTGATAGATGTTTTTCTGGGTAAATATATAGCAGAAATGCTAGTTTCTATGTTATGGAATGTCAGAAATCTCTTCGCATTGTATGACTGACCAACAAAGCGCAAATTTTTTTTATGTTTTTACGGCTCCTGCTTGTGATAATTTTTTAGAAACTTTTTGTTATTCAGAAGGCATATTATTAGTTTAGTTTCAACCACAAGCTTTCTGAAATTTTTGAAATTTGACAAATCTGACCTTAAATAAAAAAGGTAGTAAAAGTAAGGAAGCATACCATATTTTTAACAACATAAAAATATTAAAACATTCCTAATAATTAGTAATTATGGTATACTCGTATTCCTTCTATTGTCGATCTCAGATTTTGAGATGTCCTAGAAGACTGATGAAGAAGTTTAAGGACTATTAAGAAAATTGATTTTTTAGTGAAATATATTATTATTTTTACTCATCCATGCAAAATTTGGCTGCTCCAGACTGTGTCACAGTCATTAGGTTGTTTTACGACTTCAAGGTTGACTTTACTTCGAATTACGATGTAATTTCAGGTGATTCAACATGTGGACAGCGGGCTTTGTATCAGTTTGGTTTGACAGGGATACCAATCTACAACGTAAATATGGTCATTCTTTCTTGTTGTTTCAACTACATCTTTTTTTGTGATTCTCAGGAACTGGCATTCCTAAATGTTGACAAAATCAATGTCATATGAACGTTTTCATTTTTGTTTTGACTTGATTTTAAAAGTCAACTTTAGGTCAATGTTTGTTATAAATAATTAAATGTAATAATTAAATATTTTATACTGATGTTTTGTTTCTGATTCCTTAGAATTAAAATTGTTAATGAAATCATTTTCGCCGTTTAAATTATTATTTCTGAAGTGAAAAGTTTGTTTTTTTTGCTTTCACTTTCAACATGTTTGTTCTATGTTCCGCGCTGCAGGTGAACAACAATTGTGCCACTGGTTCAACTGCGCTGTTGATGGGAAAACAATTCATCGAAGGAGGTATGAGTTCAAGATCCATTTAGGTTTATCAATCAATGGCTTTTGTTAACTTAAAATGTGACAGAAAAAAATTCTTTCTCATTATTGTTGGCTTGACGGATCTTTTTTAGGAATCTCGGATTGTGTTTTGGCTGTTGGTTTCGAGAAGATGGAGAGGGGATCTTTAGGGTCAAAGGTATTTCTTTGATTTGGAAGATAACGAATAACGAAAACAGTATCCAAGTTACAAAGGTTTAATGGCTTGATGTAGACGTAGAAATAGCAGGAGATTGGGATCATAGGATCACTTTAGAGCAACATGGCGATCAAAAATACAAGTATGAAAATAAGAGATGTGAGGTTGCGTTAGTGGAATCAAAACAATGTTTATTAAAACAGAGATTGTTTGGTTAACAAAACGTTTCTTTTTGTTGTAGAAAAGCTTTTTGTATTTTACTAAATGTAAACTGTTTCCAAACCAATGAACCGTGCAAAGAACATGTTTTTGTATAAAGTTAATTGCACAAAGTAGTGTTTCCGTTTTATTTCTTATAAAATCAATTAAGGGCGATAGATTATAGCATCACCTTGGAAGGCGGTTGGGCAATCGATGACGATCAGGAGTGCCTCAACTGACACATCTGCTAAAGTACTATTTGATATTTGGGATTGGAACAAAGTTTTTCTTCGGGGATCATGTCCTTGTTTTCCCCCACCTTATTTTTTGAAAACGAGTGTTCCTGAGACCTAGACTTCTACCACAAATTTGGAAAACGCAGTGAAAAACTAGGTCAGAATCTCAAAGTAACTTTCGGATCCCCAGAATCTAATTTAAAAATCTAATTTGCTTTATTGTTTTGAAAAATAAATGTTTTGGAAATGATGATTTTTGAAGATTAAAGATTTTAACAAAGAAACTTTAATGTAATAATAATAATAATAATAATAATAATAATATATATTTATTTATTAATATTTATTATTTATTTATTGTAGTAATGATTAATATTGTAATTTGCGTTTTCGCAATCAAACAAATTTAACGGTTTGTGAAACGTGATGTACTTCACAGATGAATGATTTGACTAATTATAGAGAGTCAAGTCAGAATCTGTGTTTGTGTGATAATGATGGAATATGAATGATTACATTTTGCATTTTGACGTGTACGTGTAATTGCCAACTTAATATTTAAGCATTTCGATGATGGTGTGTCATTCACCCTACTCGTTTTGCTTTATTTTTTTGATCTTCTTTTAACATAATGTTGAATATTCTAAAGATATGATATGACGTTTGATTGAATCAAATCAACTTAATGAAAGGTGCGTTGCCTTTTCTCTGTCCTAGTACACAGACAGAACGAATCCGATGGACCAGCATGTTGATGTTCTTGATGCTACATACGGTATCGCGGCCAGCCCGATAACGGCGCAGATCTTCGGCAACGCTGGACGTGAACACATGAAGAAATATGGTGAATGCTTGCTGTTATATTTTGATTTGTTAACGCTAAAAGCATTGATGTTTGCATGGTTTGCTCATTCAAAAGTGTTATGACGTGGTGCTTTTTCATCCATTCGTTGTTTGATATTCCAGGCACCAAAGCCGAGCACTTTGCGAAGATTGCTTTGAAGAATCACAAGCATTCGGTGAACAACCCGTAAGTATTTATACCGTTTTACCTTATTTTTCCTTGCACTGAAGTGAATGGATGCTGACTCAGCTCATTAGTTCATTGAATTCGATTAAAGATTGACAAAGGTGTCGTCATGGCAACTCTTTCTTTTCTTCTTTTTCTTTACAGTTTCACTTCTATTTTTTAATTATTATTCTATGTTTAGAATATAAGTATAAAGAAATAAATCTATTTTTAAACAAGGATAAAATCGTGTTGAGATTACATCAATCATCATTCCTTTTCTTTGCCCCCTCACTCCCCCATTCTTAACGGATTTTATGTGCAATTAGTAACAGATACCAAACCAGTGATGTCATCTGAAATTGGATGTGGGTGTGATGTTTTTTAGTCAATGAAGTTTTTGATCTGTAAATACAATGCAATGACCAAGGCAACAACTTTTACGTAAAATCTTGATTGCCCCAATTTGTTTCCCTTAAAATATGAACATTAAATTTTTGTAATTTTTGCATGAAGAGACATAGAGGGTCATGATCTCCTGTAAAAGTTTGTTTTTTATGAGTCAGAGATATTTTCAATTCTTAAAACGTTTTTTGATTTTTGTGTTCTCTCAACTTTAATATTGTCATTTTCTGTGGTTTCCCTCTGGTTGGCGATTGTAACAACATCATTTAGGCGTATCTGTTTTTGTAGGCGCTCACAATTCCGGGATGATTACACACTCGAACAAATCCTCGAATCAAAGATGGTGCACGATCCGCTGACAAAACTCCAATGCTGGTAAAAAAAAATTAATTATAAATAAAAAAAATAAATTAAAAATTAATTATAAATAAAAAAAATAAATTAAAAATTAATTATAAATAAAAAAAAATAATAAAAAAAACATTTTAAAAAGAACTAGTGAGTGTCCTCAAGAACATTTCATTTTTGTTTTATTTATTTATATATATTGTATTTGTACGTTTTATTTATTATTTATTTATTAATTTATATTTTATTTATTTGTTTTATTTATTTATTTAATTAATTTGTTTACCATATATCACAACATCACAAAAGTCCTGAAATAAATAACTAGTACAGATATATGGTTGGTTGAACAGCTTGAAGCTATGGTAGGGGGTATTGGTTGAGCGAAGACAATTTTATGCATGAATTGATGATAATAGATTGTTGTATTATATTCAAGAACACTGCTTAACTTTCATCAAAGCCAGACAATTTCTTTGCTATTTTCAATGTCCGATAGGAGGTTTGAAATATCAGATTTTGAAAAATGACTAGAGAATTGGAGAATCGTCAGGGAATTAATGAAATCACAACATCCATGATTTAGTTGCCATATTACGTATCTATCAGGTCACGTTTGCGGGTATTTTGTCTAGATATAGCATCTTGGAAGACGTTCTGCAAAAATATACTCAATTTCTTACTCAGTAATTACGAATTCGATCCCTTGTTCTCTAAAACCAGCGAGGCCAATCCTAGGGAATATAGAGCGAAACACGATGTTTCTTAGTTAAAAAATACATGGGATTTGTGAAGACTTTTGCATGAACATATTTAATATGTTTTCTTATTTTACTCTTAGTTGTAATGAAATGTATACTTGAGTAAAAAAGAAATCACTTTTAAATCTCTATTAAGTTTTATCTGTTCGAGACGCGCTATTTACTGCGCGGTTTTCGAGGCGCGTGTGTAGGTGCGCGTGCGCGATCGCGCGCCTTTAAGTGAACTGTATTAGTGATAAATGCATGAATGACTAAAAACAATTAACGAACGATCTATGTATAAACCATTAAAAAAAGTAATTTTGTTATTTCGCACAAAAGTGAAACTTCTTTTTTCTTTCTTTAAACCTACGTATTGATGTAGAAACATTCCGTTTTGATGTTAGTTCATTTCTTCAGTCCGACCTCTGATGGCGGTGCGGCGGCCATTTTGTGCAGCGAGAAGTTCATGGTCGAGCACGGGCTGTCGGGTAAGGCTGTCGAGATCTTGTCCATGGAGATGGCCACGGATGTACAAGGTGTCTTTGAAGAGAAGAGCCTGCTGAAAGTGGTAGGTTCACTAGGGTTGTTGTTGCCCACGGACAGTTTGAAATGTTTTGTGTATAAAATCTTTGAATAAAACGAACTAAAAAAAAACATTAAATAGCCAGAATAATTTTTTGCGTTGATTAAATAAAGTTTTGTTCGGAATTCCTGTCGTCTTAATCACTTCAGTAAGTTAAGTTGATTGCAAAGAATTTAGTCTTAACTCCGTGCTACTGATGCACGAAATCTGTTCTGGCTGACTCGTTTTTCTTTCGAGTTATCGTTGAGTTATCGACCCAAAGTCATTACGTATTGGTTGGTCTAGCGCAGTATTGGTTCGTTTTTCTTTACGTTTTAGGCGGGACTCGATATGACCAGAAGAGCGGCCGACCTTGCATACAAGAAAGCGGGTAAATATGCTAACGTTGCAGTTTTGCTTCAAAATATTTGTCACACAACTCACCGTTTTCATTCTATAAAGTTGTTAAATAAGCAGTTTTTATTCGACTTGAGGGAGTAATTTGATCACTGGTTGACTAGCTTATTAGTGATCAATGGTTGACTCGCTTAATAGTGATCTATGGTTGACTCGCTTATTAGTGATCAATGGTTGACTCGCTTATTAGTGATCGCTGGTTGGCTAGCTTATTAATGATCAATGGTTGACTCGTTTATTTATGATTGCTGCTTGACTCGCTTATTAGTGATCAATGGTTGACTCGCTTATTAGTGATCGCTGGTTGACTCGATTATTAGTAATCAATGGTTGACTCGATTATTAGTGATCAATGGTTGACTCGATTATTAGTGATCAATCGTTTACTCGCTTATTAATGATCACTGGTTCACTCGATTATTAGTGATCAATGGTTGACTCGCTTATTAGTGATCTATGGTTGACTCGCTTATTAATGATCACTGGTTGACTCGATTATTAGTGATCAATGGTTGACTCGATTATTAGTGATCAATGGTTGACTTGCTTATTAGTGATCACTGGTTGACTCGCTTATTAATGATCAATGGTTGACTCGATTATTAGGGGGCAAATATATATTTTTAGATATTGTTGAATTCCTTGTGTTTCGCACTCTAGCGACACTTATTTGATTATTGTAGGCTTACAGGCTAGCGACGTGCAAGTGGTTGAGCTTCACGACTGCTTCTCTACAAACGAACTCATCACTTACGAAGGGTTGTCGCTGTGCGGAGAAGGTATTATATAAGTTGCTTGCGTAAATACACTTATATGAAATTAAGAACGGGATGCAAAGATCAAAAGGGTCCTTCGTGATTACGAGCTTGTTGCAGAAGAGAGAAATAGTCACGTGCCGATATAATATGACGGCCAGAATACAACAAGAGCCTCTAATTGGCTAAACAATTTACAAATACAACAAGAGCTTCTAATTGGCTAAACAATTTACTAACTATTTACAAATACAACAAGAGCCTCTACTTGGCTAAACAATTTACAAACTATTTACAAATTCAACAAGAGCCTCTAATTGGCTAAACAATTTACAAACTATTTACAAATACAACAAGAGCCTCTAATTGGCTAAACAATTTACAAACTATTTACAAATACAACAAGAGCCTCTAATTGGCTAAACAATTTACAAACTATTTACAAATACAACAAGAGCCTCTAATTGGCTAAACAATTTACAAACTATTTACAAATACAACAAGAGCCTCTAATTGGCTAAACAATTTACAAACTATTTACAAATTCAGCAAGAGCCTCTAATTGGCTAAACAATTTACAAACTATCTACAAATACAACAAGAGCCTTTAATTGGCTAAACAATTTACAAACTATTTACAAATACAACAAGAGCCTTTAATTGGCTAAACAATTTACAAACTATTTACAAATTCAACAGGTATCTTTTGTTGTTAACCCGTAAATTCACGATGAGGCTCCACGACAATCCTTCATGGTTTTTAAAATCGGATACAACAGCAAATCAAATCAAACATCGTAGGTGTCTAATTGAAATCGCCTTAGTTGTGACATAAGTATGTACCGGTATTTTTCGAATTAAGGACTTGCTTCTTCCACAGATGGACGCTAATTAAAAATTTGGGAGCTTGTTTTAAATTGTTGTTTTGGGTGGGCACTAATTAGAACATAAACGCTTAAAAATTTGGGAAAATTTCCGAAACCCTATGTTTGTTGCAAAAAACATGCTTGCAAAATCGTTTTGAACTGTCAGTATCAGCGACTTTCGGATTTAAAAACACTGGTTTCTTACCGGCTTTCTTATGAAACCAACACTTGAAGACAATTGACTTGGAGAGACTAGCACGACAATTTCACAAATGGCAGAATGATAAAGTCATTGCATTACCAAAGAGATATCAGTAGATGTTAATATCACAAAGATTCTATTTTATACTCTATAAAATGTTTATATTCTTTTCACTGCTGATAAATAATGCAGCTGTAATCAGTGCCAAGTTTTTAATTTTTGCCTCAAATTTGCTTACATGTGCGTTATATCAGGGCAAGGTGGCGGTTTGGTTGATCGAGGTGACAACACGTACGGTGGAAAATACGTCATCAACCCCAGCGGTGGTCTGATATCTAAAGGTCATCCTCTCGGAGCTACAGGTAAGTGCTTCTCACGAATGACGTCTGAGTTGTTGTTTTATTTTTTGAGTGCGGTGCCACCATTATGTTTACGTCATTTCTATAGAAGTTCATTGACGGAAATCTCATCTAATTAATATTGTCACAAAAAATTTACAGGTATAGAGAGAATAATTTTTGATTTGTTTTTCTCCAAAGCATTTCCATGTAAGTTCTTTATTTCCTCAAATCAAATATAATAAATAGAATTAAATAATTGTCGCGTAAATAGGTTCTTCTTCAGTCGTCGTATATACATTCTCATTTCGTCTTTTTCGCTGCCTATAGTGCAGTGCGTAAGTAGCTATGAGCACTAAGAGCAGTATTAAAGTCGTCGTAACAAACACAACGTACCAATCAACACGCTTCTTTCGGCGCGCACACAAAGTGCGACCGTGCACGCACCTCGTCAGCAGGTGCTCGACGTAAAGAAAGCTGACCTGCATGCAAATGTTGTATTTATGGCACGCGACCAGACCTTCTACGCTGTACTCAAGCGCGTGTATTTCCAAGTTATCGTTTGCAATCGTTTTGTCGTTTTCCTCGTCGGTGACGATCAATTCTTTCGCTAGTATTCGTTGCGTTTCTCGGTGATTCTCGGTGAACGACACTTTGATTGTCGTTTCTGTGGCTTCTTTGGCGACCATGTTCAACACGTAATGTCCCTCATAGCAATGAAACATGTGCTTGTATGGCGCGAAGTTTTCCGCCAGCGTCCGATTCTCATTGTTCACGCGAACACTATAGTAACGCCTGTACGCGTTACGCTTCCACACGCGACATTTGAGCGTCTCCCGCGTGCGCGAGCACTCGATCGCGTCTCGCCAAACGCTGGTATCGTATTTCCTGTAAGTAACGGAATGGAATGGAGATGGGCACCACCAGGTTATTTGCCTACTGAAACACTATGATGTGTTCTCACAAAAAGTGCACCTACGGCCACTCGGCTATGGGCATTTAAAAAAAAAAATGAAACCCACGTTCTTTACAAATTTTTTTTTTGTAGATCGCCTGAAAAACTTCCTAGCTAAGATCCTAAGATATTCGACTGGTAGATTTCGATATTAGCTGGTGACATTAATTGTCGAATATAATTCGCTTATTAACTTGAATGTTTAGCAACAACAAAAAACGTTTTCAACCTACATCTACCTGTACTGCAACAACGATGCGTTGCTCGACGCGTTCAACTTCGTCTCCAACCACAAGTCGCCATCTGGGGAGATTGAGCAGGTGAAGGGATAGGGGGACTGCGGCCGAAGCGGCATCACACCGCCGAATACAGCCGCAAACATTACAACTTCTACCAACATGTCCACATTTTCCCACACTGTTCATCGTTTCGAGTTAACGTCGCTTTTGTTGACAATTAATCTGTTATGAATGGCCAATTAAAAGACTTGAATCGAAGCATCCACTGATATCCTGTCGATAAGAGATGTTTTTGCTGACACAGCGTTTGTTCGTTAAATCAAAAGATTAGCATGGGAATTTTCTAATCTGATTTCAACGTTCAACTTTAATTACTTAGCCGTGTAGCCGTAACGTTTACTACCCTGATTTAAATATAGAGGAGAGATACAATCATCATTGCCAATAAAAATTCCGAATTTCGCCTCTACACCCCAAAACTCCATTTTAAATGCCGTGAAGATTTTATTTTTCACAAAAATTTGGCATAAAAAGAATTCCTAATGCGATTTCTAATTTAGAAAAAATTCAAATTTATTCGTTGCAAACCGGTTTTTAGCTTCCATTTTGGCAGTGTTCAAAAAGATTGTTTAACTTAAAAAGCTGACGCAATTCAAATTTCATTTGTAATTTGAATTTCACGCCTACGATATTAATGCTTGGTCAAACGTTCCAGGTTTAGCGCAGTGCTTTGAACTCTGCATGCAACTTCGAGGTGAATGCGGCCAGCGACAAGTATCAAACGCCGTTGTTGGACTTCAACACAACGTGGGGCTTGGCGGTGCATGCGTAGTTGCATTGTACAGAAAACACGTGCACTTGGCGTAAGTTAAATGTTAAAAAATTCAACTTTCCTTGAAGAATTGTTATTTCTTTAGCCCTCGTCAATCACCTGTGAGCCTCGAATCCACATTCAAGTCTGACGCCGTATTTCGCGAAATCGAGGCGAAACTCAAAAACGTCTGACCAATAGTAAAGGTTAATGACGTATGATGACGTAATGTCTTGTTTCCAGGAAGGCGAGTCAATGAAACGGAAGTTCAATGCAGTGGTTTTGTTTGAGTTGGAGAGCGATGTAGGAAGTAAGACGGGGGTATGGTTTATCGATTTGAAGCACAAGGCAACCGTTTACAGGGGGAGCAATAACAGTCAGTACTTTTTTTGATTTTAAATGCGAATCTTGCAAATAATAAACAAACAAATATATTAATTTATAAATCTTAATGATATTTAAAATTAATAGTTATAAAAAGTTTATGATCGTTTTTACAATTTTACTGTTTCTGTGGATAACAATTTTCAGCCGTTAAGAAAATGTTTTTTTTTACAATTCCTCTATTTTTTAAATAGTTGTCTATATTTACAATTGTAAGTTGGCGTTGTAAATTTTTCGTTTAGATTTGAAAGCTGATTGCACAATAAAAATGAGCGACGAGAACTGTTTCCAAATGTTGCTCGGGAAACTCAATCCACAAACGGTGCTTGTTTGTTGTTGTCAGCTATTACGCAACTTTTCTGTTAATTTAAGATCACGTGCTGCTTTGATGTATCATAAAATCGTTAGGGTTAATCGAAGCAAAAATTGTCTTGCTTATTCCAACAAAGTTAAGAGGACATAAAGCGGAATCGAATGCAATCTCTGGTTTTATTATGTGGTTTGTCCATCAAATTGTTTTTGTTGGCTTTATAAGTTGCCAATCGACATTGTCACTGAGTTATTTATGTAACAAAAGAAAATCGTGAAAATCCTTTTTAATTCTAATGCAATTTAACACTTTAAATGTACTAGTGTAAAGACCACCGAAAGCCTCGAGGGTCGTTACCATCCAAAGTTAAAAAGTCAAATTTCGTAGTGAAATTTTGTTTTTCTTTTTTTCTCCCCCACCGAAAATGTTCCCTTAGGGTTGGTATAGATTGGACAGTGAAATTTTTTCTGAATGTATGCTTTTTATCAGGACACTGCCAGATTGTTTTAAGTTATTTCTCCGTTGTCTTATTTTAAGTTATTTCTCCGTTGTCTTATTTTAAGTTATTTCTCCGTTGTCTTATTTTAAGTTATTTCTCCGTTGTCTTATTTTAAGTTATTTTTCCGTTTCAGGCATTTCTTCAAGGGAAGATCAAAATATCCGGCAAAATGGCGGTAGCGATGAAATTGCAACAATTAAAAGTCAAATCACTAAATTCAAAGATCTGACGGGATTTTAAATTGCGTTGATTTCCGTTCTCATTTCGTTTTTCTCGATTTTTTATCCCATTCACGATTTTGTGCATTTAATTTTTTGTTTCGTGTGCCATCTTTCCTGGTCTTCATTTGTCAACTGATTTATTCCTCCGCTTTATGGATTTGTCAACTATTGTTCTTTTGTTTGCGAATTTGTCGAGTGATATTTTTCAGCCTGTGAATTCGTCGAGTGATTTTTATTCCGCTCTTTATTTTCATTTATTATTTCTTGTTTTTATCGAAGCGCAAAATATATTAGTTTTTTGAAATATTGCCGAATAAAGTTAAACGCTACCCTGTTTCCGATCTAAAGGTTAACGTATAGACTCCCGGTTATTCGAACTTCCCGTTTATTCGAACCGTTTTTCATTCCCCGTGGAAATTCCTTAACAAGTTCAACTAAAATTCTGTCAGTTATTCGAATTTTCAGTTGTTCGAACTTTCGTTTATTCCAACCGATTTTTGAACCCCTGTGATGAATAAAACTGTCAGTTATTCGAATTTTTTACTTCAATTTAGCTTAAAAACGCATCTTGCTTTGAAAAATTCAGCAAAAACTAAAGATACCATTGCACTGTAAATCGAATGCACGCATCAAAAAGCGAAATAAAAATACCACACATTGAACGCCATATCAAAAACAAAAATTCACATTTTAACATAGCGTCAGCTACGACATCTACACGAAAGAAGACCGTCTTGACAAATAAAGAAAAGTACACAGCTCTTAAAGATTTTGAGAAAGGCCTTCGTGAGAAAGCGATCGCCGAAAGGTTCAATGTCCCTAGAACACTTTGACTTACTGAATTAAGGAGGCCCTCGACCCAATAATCCCAAACTAATGTATAAAGACAAAACTCAAAATATGACTACAACACAGATGAAATTTCTTTATAAATGAAAGTACATCACAAAAATAATAATTAAATTTTTTTTTCACTCACTGTATTCTATTAAGTTAATTATCGCTACCAATTTTCAGCTCGATTGGATAAAAGCTATCTGGAGATAAAATGTCGCAACCCGCTCCATTCTTCGATGTTGCCAGGGGCATGGCGCTTAGCAACAAGGTAAAAAAAAATTTTAATTATTTTTTTTTGTAACTTTTTATTATGTACTTTCATTTTATAAAGAAATTTCATCTATGTTGTAGTTATATTTTGAGTTTTGTCTTTATACCTTAGTTTGGGATTATTGTGTCGAGGACCTCCTTAAGAACAAGCATGATTGTTATATTTTGTAGATTAGCGTTATTAAAGACATGTTTCACTTTCAACCGTAATTCCGGATTTTCATTACTTTTATTATAGTCTCGTCTTGCCCTGTTTAATTGCTCTATGGAAAACTAGTTATTTACCAGAAATATACCTTTTTAAAGCAGACTTTCAGTTATTCGAACTAAATTTCTATCCTCCGTGGAGGTTCGAATAACCGGGAGTCTACTGTATCTGCATTCCCCACACGTTTCCTTTCTTCAGTGAAATGAAAAAGATCGAGACAACACCACCAGAAATTGACGAATATGAACAACACAATTTGATTAGTTATTATAAATAATCGAGGCGTAAATCCAGAGTTCGGTTCCATTACAAAGCAATAAATTTCGTTCGCAAGAATTAAATAGCCGGAATATTTTACATCTCTCAATTTGGCGCGAGTTTAAAAAACAAAAACGTTCGAGTTAAATCGGGGATCGACTCGATAATCGAAGATTTAAACGATTTAATAATTATATGTAATAAGCGTATATAGAATATGTATAATATTTTCATGCGATGGATTAAAAGAGAAAAATAAAATGAAACGAGCTAACGAAATCTGGTCCGCGTATTACGACAAGCTAACGAAATCTGGTCCGCGGATTACGACGGATTCGAGTCAGTTATTTTATGTTTAGTCCTTTCTATGCCGTTGCAGTTAACGACCTGATTCCGGTCCGTATTTTTGCCGGCTTCTGTGCAGTTCTGATTGGCGCATTGTTTCTCATTATCGAATGTGTTTTGCGAACAATCGTGCAACCGCTGGATGGATTTCAGCTGTTGAAACAAACGCAAGTCGGCGCGCCTGAAGAATTCGTCGCCGTTCGACTTGCTCAAGTTTTCATCGTCAGACTCATTCTCAAAGTCCGCGCCTAAAAAAAATCGAGCGTGAAATTTCAACAACACAAAATATATCTTAAAATGAAACGAGCTAACTAAAAATATCTTCTCACATTCCTTTCTACCATACCATATATTTTTGAGACCTGCTGTACATGTAGGGTATTTTCATTCCTGTTTTTATTACACAGGACACATATTTATAGCAGTATTTAATACTGAAAAGTAAATCCTGTATAAAGATTCAGAATAAATAAATAAATAAAAGAGTTTCAAATATTTAAAACATTTCTTCATTCCACAGCTAATATTACTGCGGTCGTCTGAGACTTTTTGTGGGAACTTTTTTTATCAAACTGATAGCTTTTCTATACCATCTAGATGACACAACAAAAAATCCTCATCAATCAGATAATGGAAAACCCATTTTCGGAATGACATCACAATCACTTGACTACTTTGCAAGGACTATATACACAAAACACACGCACATACCCGGTGGTTCGTTAGTTTTAAACGAGTGCTTTCTACTCGGCACCGGCGATGTTTTCGGTGTGTTTAACGGACTCTTTGGACTGATCGATTGGTAGTAGTCTCGATTGGTGACTAAGTTATCGAGGATCTCCTGGGCGTCTGGGTAAACGAGGTCAGCCCACGTCTCCCACAAAGGGTGAACAACGAAATTTATGAAAACAACCTGAAATATCAACATTAATTATATAAAAAAATATATATATATAATATATTCAAATAACATAAACTTTTACCAGTGATAAATAACGGAACTCTAAGCAAATGCTATCTTCGCATTTTCAAACAAGAAGAAATTTTACATCCTCGTCTATAAAGATTGTTGTTGTTGTAGTTGTCATGACGATAAACAGTAGGAGACAATTGAATTTTGTGTAAAAAGCAAACAAACAAACAAAAACTCTTTTCTTTTTTAATAATGCTTAAATCGCATTAAAAACGTAAAGTTTGAAATAAGGGATTCAGTTTCAGCTTATGCAAACAGATTACACGACGAGATTCTTGAAATACTCACGGAGTTGAAACAAAAGAAAATCGTGAAAAGGCACGCACATGTGAATAAATATTTTGAGATTTCTTTAAACATGAACATTTTAAACATAAACATATTTCTCTTGGGAAAAAAACGCTAACAAAATGTTGCAAACTAGTTGAAACTTGCCTGTGACTTTTCCACGTTGGGGTTGATTCTATCCATCATCGGGCTTATCTCCATACCGTGCTCCCTCTCTATGTCGCCCTACATTCAAAACAACACTGGTGACTGAGAAAAACATAAATATCTCCTCCATTATTGCATATCATATTTTGATGTCATGTTATAAATGCACGAAAAAAATATTTTACGAGGTAAAAGAAATCTATCGAAGGAAACTAATATAGGTTACTTTTCTGTGTTTATGCAACATAGAAACACTATAATATGCACGAATTCACCGCATTTTTCGACTTCCGAATATGGTAGCTATGGTGACTGACCTGTCTAAAAAACTCCTCCATCAGCATATCCACCCACCGCTTGTACAGATGCAGGGGTTTTGTGGGATTGCTGAGGTCAGCACAATGCACCAAACATTTCAGAACGTGCATTTTGTCGTTGAACGTTTCTAGTTCCACCGGCTTCCCGCCTCCGTCCGCAACTCGTTTCGTTTCGACCATGGTTTTAAGCGAGCCAAGTATGTTCATGTGTTTGGCGTTGTCGGTGGCCAATACCTGACACAAGTTTAAAATGATAAAAAATGAATCTTGCCGATGCACCAAGTCTCTCTCTACGCTACGCTTTATTGCAACGTTGTTTCGCGGATAGACGAAATTTCGTCTTATCTTTTATTGTAGTTGCTCAAAACAAGACCTTAAAAGCCACTTGTGAGTAAAGAGCTACAAGAGAAGTTAAGTGGTTTTTAGATGACGATGAACATTTGATTTGAACAGTTGAAGGTTAAAGTCAGAAGGAAAGCAAGTAGATGGAAGGGAGTTCCAAAGTCTGGATGTTCGCGGGAAAAAACTGTTCTTATAGAAATCCCTACGACAATTTGGAACACAAACAGTCCATTGATGAGAAGACCATTTGCGAGATTTTCAACTCAATTTTTTAAACGAAAACGAGACTTGAGCTTCTTTTTTTAGTTGAGGTTGAGCTGTCAATCAATTAATGAACTTCCTTTGTTAGCAATGGCTGTTAGGAAATTGCCTAAGTTTACATTTCAATCTAGCAAGTATTCTTGGTTGCATAGTTAACAAAAGTTACCATTTCAATGACCATTTTGCGGAAGAGTTGTCGCTCTGCTCGTGATAGCGACTCGAGAATATCGCAGTTCTCGTTTTGCATAAGTTGAAAGGCGACCGCGAGATGGTGATTCTCTAACACGGACTCATCATTGTATATGAGCGCCATCTGGGAGCACGTGTTCACGAGGAATTGATTGTTCACGCCCGGATGATCGACATCGTGGATCGCGCTCGCCACAATGGCTGCCAGCACCTCCATATCGCTGAACACACCCTACAGGGATGATGGAATCTCAGCGCGTAAACAAGAACATTAGACATCACACAAGCAAAATGTAAAATTTTCACGACTATGTGCACGCTTTTCTTTTTATAAGAATACACTTTATAAGAATAGCAGGGTGAAAATGGGCATTTTTTGAAGAATATTCTAAGAATATGCCCAGGGTGAGAATTCTACTGTGTCGGGGAATATTTTGCCGAAATATCGCTGAATTTGCAAAAGTTGATAAAAGAAAATAAGATATGTATTTATAAATTGTGACTTGTACTATTATTGTATTGTTGTTTTGACTTGTACTATTATATTAAATTATATTATATAAATTTTTATGGAACAAAAAATAAAAATACAAAGTATTAAAAATAAAAATACAACCTATTTTAAGTAGAATAAATAAGAATATGCTAAAAATATTCCAGCCTGATTTTGAGTGAAAGATTAAGAATACTTGACTCTGGCCGCATCAAGTCTGTGCTTTATTGCATTTTTCAGTTAAAATACATATGCTTGTACAAACATACAAAGAGAATATTTATTCAGTAACTGACAACCAAATGTAGAAGACCACCCACCACCTCCACCACCAATCTTACCTCAAACATGGAAGCCTGCAGGAGGGTGTGAGCCGCATGCACGACGTCAGCAGCGTGCAGGGAGTTGTGAAAAGGAACGTCACGCACGTAGTGGGACTAAAACAATGGATGAGAGAGTAATTTTGAAGCAAGTAAGCTTTAAATACTTAGAAAAAAACTGAACTTTTTTGTTCGTAATCCCACAACAAAGCGAGATTCATTGATGCGCAAATGATGCCAAGCTAATAGAACACAACTATTCTCTGGTCTCTAACTTTCCCAATCGTGAAAAAAAACATACATCACAAATGTTATGGCTGGATATTTTTGCCAAAATTAATTAGCGGGGGGGGGGGGGGGGGGGGATGTATATTAGAGACCAGAGAGTATGTATTTCTGATGAATCAAAACAAAGAAACATAAAACGGTATATTTAAAGTTGTTCAATTTGTTTTTAGATACACCATGGTCACACTTACCTCTATAATGTTCATGTAGTTGGCCAATATCACCGGCTTGATTTTGAAAACTTTTAATAAATCACGCGTCTGAAAAACGAAATCATTATTAAGAATGATATTAATTAAAAGAAACTCAAATTTGTATATAAAATAATGGTATTAATAATAATCACAAACAATATTTACTTGTAAGATGGTGTAAGTGATAGCGGATAGGGGGCGGTTGTCCGTGCAATTCGCCAGTTTGAAAACATCAAATGACCACAAGTTAATGCCTGCCATGATCTAAAAGGAAGATGATAACAGATGCTACACAACCATGATTGGTTGATAACGAACGCTACACAACCATGATTGGCCGATAACGAACGCTACACAACCATGATTGGTTGATAACGGACACGACACAACCATGATTGGCTGATAACGAACGCTACAGAACCATGATTGGCTGATAACGAACGCTACAGAACCATGATTGGCTAATAACAAACGTTAGAGAACCATGATTGGTTGAAAAATATTTCCATGGCAACTAACCTTCTCAAGTCCTACTTCATTCAAACACTCGACTCCGAACCTATGAATTGGAAACAGTTTAACTTGCAAGAATGAAAAGATAATCTCAATTTCAATATTTTTAAAAACCTCATCTCATTGCATCTGTAGTCAAAAAAATAGATTTTCAGCAGCTGAAAAAATGGGAAGAGGAAAGGTGAGAAAGTCAACAACATTCTTTCATTCCCAGATGCCTTCTTTGTTATTTTAGTGATAGTTTTAAGAAAATACACACAAATAAATTATCTAATTTTCGTTTTAGAATGTCAGATATATATATATATATATATATATACATTCTCATTGCGCTATCGCTGGGTAACATAGTAGTAATAAGTCCAATTTGCACGGAGTTTATATAGATAGTAATAAATGACTCTATTTTCTGTAATAAATGGATTTCCATGATTGGATTGCGTGAGCAAAAACACCTTGTTTCTTGCTTTGGATGCTTCTTGTAAAGTTGAAGAAAATAAAAGAGACTATGCAATTGACCTATTAACATTTTTACCTAGGTACAGATCCTGAACAAGACACACTACGGGAGAGCTTCTTCAGGGATTGTACGAGGCTTTTTGAACGAGCCCTCAATGTCTTTGGATCCCTCTTCGGTACAGTGTCCATTGTTTTGGCTAAATGGGGAAGGACACATTCAAATACACCTTATACATATGAGATTTCACATTTTTCAGAACTGTTGCTTCTTTTGCAGATGATTCTTCTTTTCTAGTTCATAAATACACATATACAAATCTAATATACTTGGCATATTTGCTATGATGGTAGTAGGTATTTATGATGGTGTCAGGATTAGTTCGACTATCCAATGCCGCTTGTATTCATAAACACGGAAGCTCCTAATGTGGCATAGATGCGATGTAATGGCACAGGCTGACACAGGTTGTACCAATTTACAGCTTGATTGGTAGCAGCATATATAATTGCTGACCTGACTTTGCAGACAATAAAATTGACATAAAAAATGAAGTTGTTAAAAATATTGAAGATCTCCAGGAGTTATAAAAATCAACACGGAAATTCATTCCTGCAGTAAAGGAAGGGCAGATGGTTGGGAAATATCAAGTAAATTGTTTTGTGAGTCAGGGACATGTAAGAGGAGTCAGAAATTTTTCTTTCGAATTCATCCATGTTGTAATTTTTGTTTCATTCATTGACATTAAAATTGAACAGCCGTTAGTTGCTTGTATACAAGTTGCCAAAGATTCAAGTCAGAAAGCAAGTCAGAGTTTGCCACTAAAAAAGAAGTGTTGTAAACGGTCTTTCTTCATTCTTTAGTACTTTAAAGTGTACATTTCAGCACACGATAATCAAAAACTATCTGAACCTTCATTGAAAATACTTCAAACAAGTAATTGTTACATGTGCACAAAGGAAGTGACATGCAAACGGATTTCAGATTACGGGCAACACAACTATTTTTCATGCAAATGTTAATTTACTTTTAAAGAACACAAAGATTATAATTTCATTACAAGTAAAAATGACTGGCTTACAGTAAACAGAGCCTTTACGCATTTCTAGCAACTGGCAACTATCGTTTTGGCCAACTTATTTATGTGAAACAGTGGAAAATAAACTGGCATATTAATATCATAATTTAATAATTTAATAACACAAGGAAAAGGTTGAAATTCGAAAATTTACACCAACTTCTTTTTTGTTCCACAAAGAAAAACAAAAATTTATATAAAATATTAAAATTAAAACTTACCTAAAAAGTTATCGTATATATACGCCGACACTTCTTCACCGCCAAAACCTTCGGAGAAATCCTTGAGCTCTTTGTCTAGCATTCTTTTGAACTACAATGAACAGATAAATATCGTTTGACAAACAGAAACAAAGGTGCTAGAGAAAGATACAAACACTTATATAAGTCTCTGGAAGTACCACACTCAACTTTACATCTCAGTGAAGTGATATCATGTTTCCGAGGTTAGGGTTGAGAGAGAGATGACAATCAACTTTATACCTCAGTGAAGTGATATCGTGTTTGTAAGGTTAGGGTTGAGAGAGAGATGGAAACCCTTTCAAAAGTCTCTGGAAGTACCACACTCAACTTTACACCTCAGTGAAGTTATATGTTTCCGAGGTTAGTGTTGAGAGAGAGATGGAAACCCTTTTAAAAGTCTCTGGAAGTACCACAATCAACTTTACACCTCAGTGAAGTGATATCATGTTTCCGAGGTTAGTGTTGAGAGAGAGATGAAAACCCTTTTAAAAGTCTCTGGAAGTACCACACTCAACTTTACATCTCAGTGAAGTGATATCATGTTTCCGAGGTTAGGGTTGAGAGAGAGATGACAATCAACTTTATACCTCAGTGAAGTGATATCGTGTTTGTAAGGTTAGGGTTGAGAGAGAGATGGAAACCCTTTTAAAAGTCTCTGGAAGTACCACAATCAACTTTACACCTCAGTGAAGTGATATCATGTTTCCGAGGTTAGTGTTGAGAGAGAGATGAAAACCCTTTTAAAAGTCTCTGGAAGTATCACACTCAACTTTACACCTCAGTGAAGTGATATCATGTTTGTGAGGTTAGTGTTGAGAGAGAGATGGAAACCCTTTTAAAAGTCTCTGGAAGTACCACACTCAACTTTACACCTCAGTGAAGTGATATCATGTTTCTGATGTTAGTGTTGAGAGAGAGATGGAAAAACTTTTAAAAGTCTCTGGAAGTACCACAATCAACTTTACACCTCAGTGAAGTAATATCATGTTTGTGAGGTTAGGGTTGAGAGATGAAAACCCTTTTAAAAGTCTCTGGAAGTACCACACTCAACTTTACATCTCAGTGAAGTGATATCATGTTTCTGAGGTTAGTGTTGAGAGAGAGATGAAAACCCTTTTAAAAGTCTCTGGAAGTATCACACTCAACTTTACACCTCAGTGAAGTGATATCATGTTTGTGAGGTTAGTGTTGAGAGAGAGATGGAAACCCTTTTAAAAGTCTCTGGAAGTACCACACTCAACTTTACACCTCAGTGAAGTGATATCATGTTTCTGATGTTAGTGTTGAGAGAGAGATGGAAAAACTTTTAAAAGTCTCTGGAAGTACCACAATCAACTTTACACCTCAGTGAAGTAATATCATGTTTGTGAGGTTAGGGTTGAGAGATGGAAACCCTTTTAAAAGTCTCTGGAAGTACCACACTCAACTTTACACCTCAGTGAAGTGATATCATGTTTGCGAGGTTAGTGTTGAGAGAGAGATGGAAACCCTTTTAAAAGTCTCTAGAAGTACCACACTCAACTTTACACCTCAGTGAAGTGATATCATGTTTGTGAGGTTAGTGTTGAGAGAGAGATAGAAACCCTTTTAAAAGTCTCTGGAAGTATCACACTCAACTTTACATCTCAGTGAAGTGATATCATGTTTGTGAGGTTAGTGTTGAGAGAGAGATAGAAACCCTTTTAAAAGTCTCTGGAAGTACCACAATCAACTTTACACCTCAGTGAAGTGATATCATGTTTCTGATGTTAGTGTTGAGAGAAAGATAGAAACCCTTTTAAAAGTCTCTGGAAGTACCACACTCAACTTTACACCTCAGTGAAGTGATATCATGTTTCTGATGTTAGTGTTGAGAGAGAGATGGAAAAACTTTTAAAAGTCTCTGGAAGTACCACAATCAACTTTACACCTCAGTGAAGTAATATCATGTTTGTGAGGTTAGGGTTGAGAGATGGAAACCCTTTTAAAAGTCTCTGGAAGTACCACACTCAACTTTACACCTCAGTGAAGTGATATCATGTTTGCGAGGTTAGTGTTGAGAGAGAGATGGAAACCCTTTTAAAAGTCTCTAGAAGTACCACACTCAACTTTACACCTCAGTGAAGTGATATCATGTTTGTGAGGTTAGTGTTGAGAGAGAGATAGAAACCCTTTTAAAAGTCTCTGGAAGTATCACACTCAACTTTACATCTCAGTGAAGTGATATCATGTTTGTGAGGTTAGTGTTGAGAGAGAGATAGAAACCCTTTTAAAAGTCTCTGGAAGTACCACAATCAACTTTACACCTCAGTGAAGTGATATCATGTTTCTGATGTTAGTGTTGAGAGAAAGATAGAAACCCTTTTAAAAGTCTCTGGAAGTACCACACTCAACTTTACACCTCAGTGAAGTGATATCATGTTTCTGATGTTAGTGTTGAGAGAGAGATAGAAAAACTTTTAAAAGTCTCTGAAAGTACCACAATCAACTTTACACCTCAGTGAAGTAATATCATGTTTGTGAGGTTAGTGTTGAGAGAGAGATGGAAACCCTTTTAAAAGTCTCTGGAAGTACCACACTCAACTTTACACCTCAGTGAAGTGATATCATGTTTCTGATGTTAGTGTTGAGAGAGAGATGGAAAAACTTTTAAAAGTCTCTGGAAGTACCACAATCAACTTTACACCTCAGTGAAGTAATATCATGTTTGTGAGGTTAGGGTTGAGAGATGGAAACCCTTTTAAAAGTCTCTGGAAGTACCACACTCAACTTTACATCTCAGTGAAGTGATATCATGTTTCTGAGGTTAGTGTTGAGAGAGAGATGAAAACCCTTTTAAAAGTCTCTAGAAGTACCACACTCAACTTTACACCTCAGTGAAGTGATATCATGTTTGTGAGGTTAGTGTTGAGAGAGAGATAGAAACCCTTTTAAAAGTCTCTGGAAGTATCACACTCAACTTTACATCTCAGTGAAGTGATATCATGTTTGTGAGGTTAGTGTTGAGAGAGAGATAGAAACCCTTTTAAAAGTCTCTGGAAGTACCACAATCAACTTTACACCTCAGTGAAGTGATATCATGTTTCTGATGTTAGTGTTGAGAGAAAGATAGAAACCCTTTTAAAAGTCTCTGGAAGTACCACACTCAACTTTACACCTCAGTGAAGTGATATCATGTTTGCGAGGTTAGTGTTGAGAGAGAGATGGAAACCCTTTTAAAAGTCTCTAGAAGTACCACACTCAACTTTACACCTCAGTGAAGTGATATCATGTTTGTGAGGTTAGTGTTGAGAGAGAGATAGAAACCCTTTTAAAAGTCTCTGGAAGTATCACACTCAACTTTACATCTCAGTGAAGTGATATCATGTTTGTGAGGTTAGTGTTGAGAGAGAGATAGAAACCCTTTTAAAAGTCTCTAGAAGTACCACAATCAACTTTACACCTCAGTGAAGTGATATCATGTTTCTGATGTTAGTGTTGAGAGAAAGATAGAAACCCTTTTAAAAGTCTCTGGAAGTACCACACTCAACTTTACACCTCAGTGAAGTGATATCATGTTTCTGATGTTAGTGTTGAGAGAGAGATAGAAAAACTTTTAAAAGTCTCTGAAAGTACCACAATCAACTTTACACCTCAGTGAAGTAATATCATGTTTGTGAGGTTAGTGTTGAGAGAGAGATGGAAACCCTTTTAAAAGTCTCTGGAAGTACCACACTCAACTTTACACCTCAGTGAAGTGATATCATGTTTCCGAGGTTAGGGTTGAGAGAGAGATGGAAACACTTTTAAAAGTCTCTGGAAGTACCACACTCAACTTTACACCTCAGTGAAGTGATATCATGTTTCCGAGGTTAGTGTTGAGAGAGAGATGGAAACCCTTTTAAAAGTCTCTGGAAGTACCACAATCAACTTTACACCTCAGTGAAGTGATATCATGTTTCTGATGTTAGTGTTGAGAGAGAGATAGAAAAACTTTTAAAAGTCTCTGAAAGTACCACAATCAACTTTACACCTCAGTGAAGTAATATCATGTTTCCGAGGTTAGTGTTGAGAGAGAGATAGAAACACTTTTAAAAGTCTCTGGAAGTACCACACTCAACTTTACACCTCAGTGATATCATGTTTCTGATGTTAGTGTTTAGAGAGAGATGGAAACCCTTTTAAAAGTCTCTGGAAGTACCACACTCAACTTTACATCTCAGTGAAGTGATATCATGTTTGTGAGGTTAGTGTTGAGAGAGAGATGGAAACCCTTTTAAAAGTATCTGGAAGTATCACACTCAACTTTACCTCTCAGTGAAGTGATATTATGTTTGTGAGGTTAGGGTTGAGAGAGAGATGGAAACCCTTTTAAAAGTTTCTGGAAGTATCACACTCAACTTTACACCTCAGTGAAGTGATATCATGTTTGTGAGGTTAGTGTTGAGAGAGAGATGGAAACCCTTTTAAAAGTCTCTGGAAGTATCACACTCAACTTTACATCTCAGTGAAGTGATATCATGTTTCTGAGGTTAGGGTTGAAAGAGAGATGGAAACACTTTTAAAAGTCTCTGAAAGTACCACACTCAACTTTACACCTCAGTGAAGTGATATCATGTTTGTGAAGTTAGGGTTGAGAGAGAGATGGAAACACTTTTAAAAGTCTCTGGAAGTACCACACTCAACTTTACACCTCAGTGAAGTGATATCATGTTTGTGAGGTTAGTGTTGAGAGAGAGATGGAAACACTTTTAAAAGTCTCTGGAAGTACCACACTCAACTTTACACCTCAGTGAAGTGATATCATGTTTGTGAAGTTAGGGTTGAGAGAGAGAGATGGAAACCCTTTTAAAAGTCTCTGGAAGTATCACACTCAACTTTACATCTCAGTGAAGTGATATCATGTTTCTGAGGTTAGGGTTGAAAGAGAGATGACAATCAACTTCATACCTTAGTGAAGTGATATCGTGTTTGTGAGGTTAGGGTTGAGAGAGAGATGGAAACCCTTTTAAAAGTCTCTGGAAGTACCACACTCAACTTTACAAGTAACAGTGACAACCTACCTTATTGGATGCCATCTCACTGATTGACATACTCGCACTGAGAGTATCTAACTGATCCAAGCACCAATCAAATTCCTTTATTGTCTCCATGGTGAGCTACATGAAAAACAAAAGAAACATCTATTAAACATCTTTCTTTTAATAAATAAATCAATCAGAAATTAGACAAATCAGCTTAATAATCAAAATCAAAAGGACGGCAATCCCAATAGAATAAATAAATCAGATTAAAAAGAAAAGCAAAACATAGCACCACTGACCTTGTTAAACATGTCATCTGTAAAAAAGAAAAAACGTTAGGTAATTGATGCTTTTGCACGAACAATCACACTTATGTAAAATACAAAGCCAATGATGACAAAATAGCAACATCTCCGTTCTTTCGTTCTTAGAAATTATTAAGTTTATTATAGTTTATTATGAAGTTTTTAACTTTGAAAAAGTGAAAAATAAACTGAGATATTAATATCGTGGTGGAAACAAAAGAAACATAAAGCGCAACGAAACAGTTTAAATTCGAAAATTTACACCAACTTTATACCGCCAAAATCAATATTTTTTATTGCTCCTTGAAAATTCACACTTGCTGTGTGGCGAGACAAGTCATACATTACACTACAGGTGTGTGGTGAATTCACTATATACTGTAGTAGTCAATCAAACCATTGGTTTTTAGTATCATGTCGGAATACAATATATACTTTACAATATATATATTTCGTATCTGAACTGTAAAGTAAGAGAGCACAATCAATAAACCCCTATTACGAAAACAACTTCATAAATGTGACATTAAAGCAAAATGGTAATCAAAAACCAGGACACTGAATTTAAAATACTTTATTCAAAATACTTCAAATTCAGAATACTTTCTTTGCTTCATTTATCATTTGTTACAATTGCAACTTAGGAAATTCGGAAAAATGAAAACAGGTAATTTTAGAAGCGTCTGTCTTATTGTATCGTATAATATTAAGAGAACAGAGAAAATGATAAGGCGTCATTACAATGAAATGCAAATTTATCTGTCTGTATTTACCTCTGATCATGCTGCCATCGCTGATCTCGTAAAGCTGACAAAGACGAGCGTTGAGATGGAAACCCTCCGATCCACGTCGAAAACGGTTCTGACGGATGTTCGTCAAGAGCACGAAGTTTGTACGGATGTTTTGTAGAGAAGAGAGGATTTGTGCAAAAGGTGTAATGAGCTCATCGCTGTGGATGCTACACAAACAAACACACACTGTGACAAGCTTAACACATACTTGCTAGATTGGGTGCTTATGATTTTATTGAATATAAAATTGGATTCAAGTAACAATTTTAGGTAGTTTGCTATGCTGAAACAAATTAACAGGAAAGGTGTTCAAGAGTGAACATAGTGAGGGCCATAGTTTTCAAAAAGAAGAATATTTGCTTCACTTTTTGACAAATTTGGAGAGGACTGTGATAGACTATAACAGCTAACAACAGTTTAATAGTGACACTGTTATTATTGATGGTGACGTTACGATACTATTGAATGAAAAAATTAAACACAGGACCCATATAACAACAGAAGTTTGTAAATATGTATATATTTCTTATTTTTGACAGGGGCTCATCTTCGTAATAATAATAATAAAGACTTACCCGTCGCTAGATACTGAAGAATGTCTGGATGAGCGAGGCGTGGTCGGATGTTCGTTGTCACTATCTGTGCGATAGAGGAAACTACCCTTGCGCTGTAACGTGTGGTTATTGTTTGTGTGAGGGGTCACTTGCAATCGGTCGTTGTCGTTAATTGTCGGACCATTTGCATTAAGGGCTTTACCGTTTTCATTGCCATGACTACGACTATAACGTAAAAGCAAATGGTGACCTTTACTTATGTTTCAAATACCTTATTTGTACTAATTCGTGCCAAAAAATATGAAAAGTGCGCAAAAATTAGTACAGTTATTATGCACAAAGGGGGTATGCGTGAAAATTAATACGCGCAAAAATAAAACGTTTTATTTTTTGTGTTTAATTATTTGTCTCTCAGGAAATATTTGTGTTTCCAAATACCATACTCCTTAGCTTCCCTTTTCATCATGTTTCAAATAAATTATAGAGAAAAAATTTCTTGTAAAATGGCCTTGCACAAAAATTAATATGCGCAAAATTATACTAAATTCATGATGTGTGAAATTACACGTAAAACCTGTTGCAAAAATTAGTACAAATACATTTTTGGCAGGCAACTAACAGTCAAAATAATAGTTTTATATAGTATACGCTTTTTCTAATATACAAACCAGTCAAATTTGAGTTGAATTGTTTTCCTATTGTTTTAAACAAAAGACCTATTGTATTCAATAGCAAATCTGAGCTCAGATCGGCTGATCCTCAGTATACTTATATATAAAATTGTGCTTATAAAAAAAGTTGACAAACCATAATGGGAACCACTAAATACTTGGATGATCTTTGGAAAAATATATTTTATATATTTATAAAAAAGAATAAAAAGGTGACAAATTAGACAAACACATTTATCTTTTGTGATTGCTTCAGTGCCTAGAAAGAAGCTTTAAGAAGCACTAGATTTAAAAAAGATACCAGATATTTCAATTACTTTCATTCTGGAAGTGTTTTTAGTAGCACAATGTTTGAATGACAAAATTTAACAGATATTTCCATAATAACTTTATGACCTAATATCATTACGCAATTTCCCACAGTTTTCTAAGAAAGATGAGGCAATGTATAAAACTTTGCAAATAAGGGACACGTCGGAAAAAACAACGTAACAATATTGTTTACTCGCCTCAAATCAAAGCATTGATAGTGTTTCAGTCAAATTTAATTTCAAGGGACATGCAAAAGCTCTTAGAAATTTTTTGGTATAAAAACTACTCAACCTTTTTAACTTTTATCTTTATCAGAAAACCAATGCTCTTTTCAGATTAAACCACTATAAGCCCACAACTTATCAATATTAAGGAGAAATTTTTTGGCCCATATTACTTAATACATCACTAAAGTAGAGTTGTTTTTGCTGATTTGGTTGTAAAAGATAACACCTGGATTTGAGTAGTTTTAGAAAACACAAAACATGTCCAGGGTCATTTTTTTACTATGGAACGCTTTACTTTGTATATACTTTATACATATTGTTTTAACAAGCAAGGTCTTCATAAGACTAGAGGAATAAAATTGTAAGCTAATTGATGAAGAAAATGTAAACAGATAACCTCTCCAGTTGCCAACAGGTAGTCTAGGTTAAAGCTTTACTGATAACAGTCCTAGATTGTGCAAGACCGACCTGACTATATATATATATATATATTATATATTTTTTTCAAAACATATAAAAATTACATCAGGTAAAGCCTCACCAAGCTTGGTTGGCTTCGTAATTTCTGGGGTACAAATGGGCACCGGATGTAACGATTAGGGACTGAACCATTCAAAATATTTAACACTAGAATCGGAAGGATCTTAAACAATTTTTGCATTTTAGATAAATATATACCTTTTTTTTCACAAAGCTCTTTATGAAGGCTTAGTCACATTCCAATATATCTATTTATTATATATAAATATAACTATATAAATATCAAAGATCATATATATTTTAGATACATACTCCAATCTACAATGCCAACTTCAAAAAGGCTTAGCTTATGACAGAGATAATATACACCTAATATGACACATGTTTACCATTATATATTGATGGCTTCCTTAAACAACATCCCTTATAAAATCTTTGCGTCCATAAGCAGATATCTAAAATATTTTTTTGTGGCACACCACTATACACAATCAAATTACAATACTTGTAAAAATATTATATAATTAAATATACAATATGCCAGCTATATCTAGTTATCAATGAACACTGTTTTAATACAAAAAGGAAAGGAATTTGTTGAAATAATAATGAAATAAAAATCGCCATTGCATTGGATGGAAAAGAAATTGAAATTCTTTACAAAAATCTTTAATTTTGCAGAAAATTATTTCGAAAATTATTATACCAACCTGAGTTCAACAGAATTAGGTGAAACAACCATCGTCAAATTATTTAGTTAAATACTAGTAAATTTAAGAAACATACGTATATGTAGATTCATGTTTTCAAGCATTGAAATCTTTTATGTTTCCAACTTTTATTGGGCAAAATATTTGATCAAGAACAAGTATATTTCGTCACAAGTTAGACATATGTAGAAGGATACTGAAAATCAAGTATATATATATATATACTTTTTTTGTCAGACTGGTGCATTTTTTATATAGCAACTAGGGCACACTGAGATAGCTAGTTTAAAACAAAATATTTTGAGCGGGAATGAACAAAAATGTTATTATTATCGGGCTTCATAACCTCGTTTTACTCGATACAATATTTCGTTGGAAATTTGTGTCTTTGTAGAAATCTGGCATCTCATGAATTTTATGTAGCAAAGCACAAAGGGGGAGAGTTGCATTTATAAAAACATGTTGTTGGCGATCACTTTGAGGTGCATGTTATTGGTGACATCATCATTAATAACCACAGAAACCAATAACAGTTTTCTGAAACAGGTCTATCACAATACACGCGTTCACCATTAAAAAAAATTGTTGTTAGTTCCTTAGAAATTATACACTTTATTCAGTTAAAGAATTTTTACAATATTGATTTGTTGTCAAAGCAATTCCTTTCGTTTTATAAAACACACAGTTGTGCTACAAAAATAAGGATGTTCTATAAGCGATTATTTTTGGCGTTTTTATCTTTAACTGACGGAAATCTGTTTGATCGATAAGGAAATGACAGAATCTTTTCTTTTAAGAAGATAAAATATGCAAAGCAGCGTTTAATTATGGAGAGGGGAACTTAAAAACACTTTCTCGTTTAGAGTTTAATGATTCGAACTTTACCTCTCTGTATCTTGCAGACTCGTTTCTAAGTTTTGCGCTGGTAGCGTAACCGGACTACAAATCCGTATCGATGGCGGTGCGGGCAGGGAAGACGATAAAACCGGTTCGCCGAAAATCTCTTTCCGTTTTTTAAGAATCCACATCGAGCGAGAAAGAAGGAAAAGCACTTCGGACTGACTCCTTTCTGCCGATCAACACAATTAAAAGCAATCGAAGATTCACAGACGCTCAAACGTGATCAGCATTAATGGCTGACGAATCCATAAGCCGGTTTTTTCAGTATACTCGCAAAAACATGACGTGATCTTTGTTCAGTTTGTTAGCACAGCGATCTGTTTGCTTAATATCTTTTCAAACAATAGCGTCAGCATTTCTCCGGTATGCCGCTTATGTCGGACAAAGCAGTTCTTTCTGCCTGGGGAATTTGAGACGGTATTTTGTTGTGTTCTTTTGACATCTTTTATAAGCAAATTTAATCGTTTGCGACCAACATGGTTAACGCATCCAATTAGATATTAAGGGAAGCGATTTAGGCGTGAATTCAGTCGTGTGTGATATTTTACAAACAGTTCTGTTAATCTTTTAACGGCTAAAAAATTACATCGAAAGTACGTTCATTGCAAAATGCTTTCTCCCCATATCCCCGCAAAATTCTACAAAGCGTAGAATTTGCTTTCAGCCATTTTGAAACGTCACAGTCAACTGTTTTTTTAATTAAAAATTTGTGCCCAAAGATCACAAAATTTCAGTAAAATAAAGTTTTATTTTAAAAAGGTTTTTTTATTTTCTTATAAAGAAATATGTATTAATAAATATTACAGAAGTTGCTGTTTTTTTATCGCATTTAGGGTTTTTAAGGCAGGTTTGAGCGTATAGAAAGTGATGGAATTCAATCTGGAGGTCGACAATCCTCTTAATCAAATCAAATCTCTTGAACAAGGAACTTGTCCTTTCATGAAAACCTATGTTGTTCGAATCCGATCATGATGGCTGAAAAATGTGTCTTGGTGGATAATGCCAGATTACTGTAAAGCCCGTGTGACGTCAAAGGGCGGTGAATTCACTGTACAACACCGGGGGGAGTTTAAAGGCCGCTCAACAAAATTGAAAAACTTGAGCTCTTCTGTTTGTTGTTGTTGTTTTTTTATAGAGAGAGAAATTAAAATTTGCATTTTGCGTACTAGGGAATTTCTTTCAGAAATAATAATAGCGAATTTCTTAAAAAATTAATTTTCGCATATAGATACATTTAGTTGTATTAACTGGGCTGATTTCATTGTAATAACTTGTGAGTTAGGAAGCACAAACATGAATTTGTCTTCATGAAAAGAGAGAGAAAATAGAGAGAGAAAAAAACAAGTTTCAAACAGCTGTCTCAATAAAAAATTAATAACTCACGAAATAAACAACCCTTGATTAGAATACATAATTAATTATTGCTAACATAATTACATCTCACGTTTATGAAATATTAATAACGGTTCTCTTAATTACCAAATAAATATTGTGATAGTAAATTTAAATTTAAAGTGTTCTGGAAATGTATAGGATTGTCTCGTGTTTGTGAGGTTAGGGTTGAGAGAGAGATGGAAACACTTTTAACAGTCTCTGGAAGTACCACAATCAACTTTATACCTCAGTGAAGTGATATCATGTTTCTGAGGTTAGGGTTGAGAGAGACATGGAAACACTTTTAACAGTCTCTGGAAGTACCACAATCAACTTTATACCTCAGTGAAGTGATATAATGTTTCTGAGGTTAGGGTTGAGAGAGAGATGGAAACACTTTTAAAAGTCTCTGGAAGTACCACAATCAACTTTATACCTCAGTGAAGTGATATCATGTTTCTGAGAATAGGGTTGAGAGAGAGATGGAAACCCTTTTAAAAGTCTCTGGAAGTACCACAATCAACTTTATACTTCAGTGAAGTGATATCATGTTTCTGAGGATAGGGTTGAGAGAGAGATGAAAACACTTTTAACAGTCTCTGAAAGTGCCAAAATCAACTTTATGTCTAAGCGTTAACATATGATGTCATGTTGTAGGACAGACTTCGTGTCGATTAATAATGCTGACGTAATAATGATGATTGAGTTTTGCCTCGAATGACGTCAAAAATATTCCACATAATTTCCGCAACGTTAAATAATTTATGCAATCCGAAGCGAAATCGCATTACAAGTGTTAATTACTTGTTGCTTTCTATATAAATGTCTGTGTTTCCCTACATAAAAAGAGAAAAACATATGGGCACATATAACACCCAAAGAGGGCGGGCAGTGTTAGAGCAGTGTTTTCGATTGAATAAATGTTAATAAAACTCAAAGAATAAAAGTCATAAATGTCATACTATAATTGCAAATTTTACTGTTAAAGTTGATTTCAAGTAGATATTGAAATATAATTTTTTTTTTTCCGTAGGCCTGTTTCAATTTCCTGGGACGAAAACAAATATTGAATTCGCTTAACTTCCACATGTTGGTTCAGTTGTGCAAATATTCGTTGGTTAGGTTTCTATAAGACCTGTAGATTGTGTTACTCCCATCACTAGAATCGTTGTATTTATGCGGGGGGAAAATTCGTAAACCTACCATGTCTAAGCCCATGGGTCGAAACGAAAATACATGTATTCGAGCGTCTAGTGACGTCATCGCATTTCAAACTGACCAAAATTAAAACTTAACAGTCTCCGAATACTTAATGAGTTTTTTAAAACTGTTTTTTTACATAACTGTTGTGTTTAACGGGAATCTCTAAAAAAATGGACTGTAAAACGTTATGAGGTGCATTGTCGTACTTTAGAGAAATAAAGTTGAAAGAAGACTTTTTGTAACACACGTGTGAAATCTACCAAATAAACTTAATTCAATTGTGAAAAACAAATTACCCCCCGCTTGCTGTGGTTTTATTCCATTTGCGTTGATATTTCTAAAACTATAACACTGCCTTTGAAAGTTACAAAAAAACAACTTTCGATTTGTTATGCAGTCGTCGTAAAAAAATGTTCAATGAAGATACAGTTGACTCTCTCTAATTCGAATCCCAAGGGGAAAATATTTTGTTCGAATTATAGAGAGATTCAAATAGAAGAAAGTCTCTCTTATTTGAATTTTCAGGTTTAGAGGGTGAAAATTCGAATTAGAGAGAGAAATCGGAATTTTTGAAAAATTGAGAAAAATCATAAAGGTGAAAAATAAAAAAGAATGATTGAGTTTTCTTTCATAGCTACTTTTTTCCAGGTGGAAGGAGTATAGGCGGGATACCAAGATTGTGTCACTTCTTTATTGGACGTCCCTTTCTCTAACTCCAATAAAGCTTTATACTTCGTCTCAAGCTTTCTAACTATATGGAGTCGTTTTGAACGAGAAATAAGACGCAGTTCATCAAACCATATAAAGTGAGTCACAAGAAGAAAATATGATCAAACTTCATACAAAAGACGTGTATTTACAAAAAATCAAAACATTCAAACAGAAATAAATTTTGAAAAAAAACATTCGAAAGTGTTAACTGTTAGTTTACACTCAGAAAATTCGAATTACAGAGAGGATTTTGCCGAGGGGACCTGAAAAAGTTTTCGAATTATAGAGGTTTTTGAATTACAGAGATTCGAATAACAGAAAATAAATTATAAGAGTTTCTGAAGGAAAATTGACGGTGACTTAGAATTCGTTCGAATTATAGAAAGTTCGAATAATAGAGATTTGAATTAGAAAGAGTCGACTGCATTTTCAAGTTTAGCGATGTTCACATCATGTTTTAAAATTCGATTTTGCATATCCAGTCTGGAATAATTAACTTCCAAATTTCTGAACTTTAAGATATAGGTGATTCGGTACATTTTGAATTATTCGGGTTGTTTTAGAGTCAGTCATGCAAACAAAAATAAAATATAAACAGTTACAGAGTCGACTTACGCGTCAACCAGAGATATCTGTACAACGTGTTGCATCCTATTCGATCGACTCATTTATCATTTATTTGCTCTTCCAACAGCTTAAATACAGGGCAGATGTTGAGATGTAATGTAATCAAATCTCCGTTCTGCGCAAAAAAAAGCAAACAGACCGCCAAGCTGGAAAAGCGCTCTGTTTCAAACTTGAATTCATCATTAACAATGCGAGTATTAAACGTCTCCAAGCGTGAAATCATTGGAAAACGGACTTTTGTAGCTGGCACGATTTTAACCTTTTTGCACGTGTTTTTTTGCACAAGCGTTTTACAAAAGCGTGTCTGTTCGTTTTGTATTCAAGTTTGAATTGATAGACCTGTATCATTTCGAATGTCTACCAAAAAAACGGTTTTGTTCACAGAAAAAGGCATTTCAATATTTCGATGTTACTATATATTTCGAATGTGTAGGAATTTTTAATCATTAATTATTCTCATCGGGTTTGCATATATGAACTTATATAACTTACTTACCGTTTCCTGAAATTTGTTTTCATTTTCTTTTAAAATGGGACGAAACACAACAACACTTATTTTTGAAAACCTGGTTCATGAAATATTGAAGTACGATCAAATAATGATAAGGGCTACGGCACCTCGAAAGCTGAAAACGGGAAGGTTTTGCGTAAACCATTTCGCCGTCGTCTCATTTGCAATGTGAAATCATTCTAATTGTATTGTATTGTATTATTTACTTTGAAAATCCAAAAATGGAATCAAAACAAGAAAATTGGGCAAAAATAAGAAAAGTGAAAATGTGTTCGGACCGTATAATTGCATTCGGATATGTCAATAGGTTATAGGAAAACGCAAATGAAAAGGAGAGTTAGGGTGATTAATTGGTAAACGGCGTCAACATTTGGGCTAGACATTGGGCGTAGCTATGTGGGAGGGCGCCACTCTTAACATTTGCACCCATTCTCCGGTAGCCGGACAGTTCCCTGGCGGACAATTCCTCGCACGGACATTTTCCCGACGGACAATTCCCAGAATTGTGTGTGATTTTTTTAATTCGCTTTTCAAAATTTTTTTCTGGATAGTGTTTTTTTCTTTCAGACATTTTTCTATAAGTGTGCATTTTTTAAGTATATAATAAATAGACCTCTTTATTACTAAATTATTATATTTTATCAGCTTCTTTATAGATATGTACTCATTTTGTAATAACGTTTAAGAAAACTGTTTATAAAAAAATTAGAAAAGTGATTTTAATCCCGTCTTTCTTAACTGTTTTCTGTAAGAAAGTTTTGACACCTTTTTAAGACTACAAAAAATCACGAAATATCCACTCTTTATCAATATCATTATTGATGTGTGTCTATTCAATTTTTCCTCTTCAAATACATAGCAAACACCAGCTAATCGTGCTCCAAGATCGGATGTTAAAAATCTTTGTCTAAGGTATTATTAGAAATATATTTAAAAAATCACACATATTGTGGAATTGTCTGTCGGGAAATGTCCATCGGGGAAATTCCCTAGAATTTCCAAATCTTCATATTGAAATATCTATGATGGCAACCTTGAAACGATGAGAACTGCGTGATTGAGCCAACTTAATTGGAGAACATCGTGTTACGTTGCCCGGGGTACATATAATTTTCATATAATCATATCATATCATATTTAATATAATTTTTTTTACATATAATTTTCAAATAAATATAGGATGTATAAAGAAATATTATTGTTAGTAAAGGTAGAAAAGCGAAAATTTCTTTTTAATCTGCAATCATTTCACACCCTTCCTTATTGCTTTCAATTCAAGTTTACTGTCAAAGTATCTTCTGTCGTTTTCTGACGTCACAGAGGGCTTATTACCGCAATGTGATTACACCAAAACGTAAAACATGAGCCAATTTTCCCAATTATAAACGAACTCGGTCAGAAGAAAGTTACAAATTTCCCAATCGAACCCATATAGTAACATCATGTAGAAAAGTGCCCTAGAAACGCCGATGCAATGTAGTATATGTAGACTAAAATACTTTTAACTTAGAAATGCTGATGAATTGAACAGTTTTAACACGTGAATAGTTTACCTGTGCGTCCGGTAATGTCTCCTATCAATCAAAATCACATTGTTATTTTTACGGCGACGAGATTGCCAAACTAAATGCTCCATTTCAAGCAACTAGACTTCTGACTAAAGAGTTCGCAATCACCTCTCTCTATGCGCAGAGATTAGATCGGACAATATCCCATTATTCAAAGATTTACAGATGGTGCATAAATATTTCATGTTTGAAAACCGATAATTTCAACATAATGGCTTTTTTAGTGCAGCTTAAGCCAATCAGGCGCCTCCATTGATGTCGATAAAGCGACGATTAAACGGTAAAAACCGTTAAGGCACGATTTCGTTCGTTTGTAATTCCTTTTGATGCCGCGAGAATTGAAAGGAACATGCTAATGAAGAAAACAGCATGTGTGTAATTAAACGTGACCGTGCGTGCGAATAGATGAATGCGCGCATAGTTTGGAATGCGTGCAAAGCTGGAATGCCTGGAGTTTGCAATTATTGCCGCTTAATGTTGATTCAAAGTCATGCAGTAGTAACATAGTGCCGCTCCGCTATAATGTCTTTTCTATTTGGCTTCTTTTATTAATGATGACTTAATTGTTTGTTTAATTTACATTAATCTAAATATTTTGTGAGATAATTTAAATGGCATAAAAAATTTATAATGTGTCTGTTATTTTAAATTTAATTTTTAACTAACTAATTTTTATTACAAATTATACTTCTACAATAAACAAACATATCAGGGTGATGCCCGATTAAGAAAAGAAAAACTATCCAGAAAATCTTTACGAGTCATTTTTCATACATGTGAGGTCTAAAATAGAAGAAGATCCGCTTATGTTTATAGAAGCATTTTTCTTTAATTTATTTCTTTCCGAATTACTTTCGCAATTGAATTATTTATCAACCTTTGAAATGGTTTTAAGCATAAGCAATGGCTTGTGACGTCATATCAACGGCACGCTTTTCGTGTTTTTATCTACAATGGAACGTTACTAATAAACGTAAAAATAAGTAAATCGAAGTTGAAGTTGGCAACTCAGCGATCCACTACAAAAATAATTATAATATACATAGAATAGTTAGCTCCAAATTTCTGTTTTGTTGATAAAATATATGTTTTTAAAATGGATTTTAGATATATATATTTTTGATCGTGTTTGAATACCAGTGAACTTTTTGTTTTCTTATCAACAGTATTACGAACTGTGACTATTACAAACACACAAAGGCGGGCTAACTTGATTATACTCTATCTAAGAAGTGATGCGTCCAATTTTCAATCATGAATATAATAGTATACACCGCAACGGGTATATATTTATATAAAAGAGGGCATATTTAAATACATTTCGAAATTGAAAGAATGGTATTGAAAAAAAAGATAAAAAACGCCGTTTCAGCCTTTAGCCTATGGTCAAATATATGTTGACAAACAGTTATAATTTTTGAAAAAATCCTTTTACAAATGCAATTAACTGCATATAAGATACGATTAAATAGGAACTGAATGAAGGTTAAGACGTATGGTGTATAAGGTTGAGTGCGGTTCTTCCAGAGACTTTTAAAACTGGTCCATCTCTCTCAACACTAACCTCAGAAATATGATATCTCTTCACTGAGGTGTAAAGTTGAGTGTGGTACTTCCAGAGACTTTTAAAAGTGTTTCCATCTCTCTCTCAACCCTAACCTCAGAAATATGATATCACTTCACTGAGGTATAAAGTTGAGTGTGGTACTTCCAGAGACTACAAAAAGTGTTTCCATCTCTCTCTCAACCCTAACCTCAGAAACATGATATCACTTCACTGAGGTATAAAGTTGAGTGTGGTACTTCCAGAGACTACAAAAAGTGTTTCCATCTCTCTCTCAATCCTAACCTTTATTTAAAATGTCTTTAAAAGCGACTTACCTGCCTTCCATGTCATTTTCTTTCAACACTTTATATAAAAACCGTAACATATGCAAGATTTCAAAACAAAGTTATTGTTTTATTTGTAAAAATCAAACGGAAATGTAAAAATGTAGGAACCTGCAGGAGGGCCTGTCGATTCTTTGATTTTGCAAAAGGAACATACCCACAATGATTTGAAATGAGATAACTTGCCGTAACGATAATGCAAATATAAAAGGTCACTTGAAACGTTAAGCTAAACGATGGGTACAAAAATTGAGCACGAAATCCTTTTCAACTAACCTATTTCTCCAATCTTATTGGTTAAAGAGCTAAACGCGTTGGTAGTTGCAATATTATTTTAACTCGGTGCTTACCAAACTAATTTCTTTTTCAAGCAAACCAATTAAAAACATTTTAAAAATTAAAATTTTGGTTTTTCTACTTTGTAAACAATAAAGTCCTCTTTCGGAAATAACTTCAATAGTTCTACGGACATACTCTCCTAGGCATATTTAATATGACCTTCCATAATTGGAACTTTCTATTATTCCAACTTTTTACACCTTCAAACGACTTTTACAAACTTTAGCACGCTTCGATTGGGTGTTTGCATAGTGCGGATATTAAACCATTTTGCCGTCAATCAGAAAGATCGTCCAAGAATTCTAAATAACTTTCCCATATACGCGTAAAAATTAACAGCTGGCGACTCTCACATATGCTATAAGTAACGCACGAAAAAACTGTTCTTCTGTCAAATCTTTGACTTCGAAGACGTATAAATATTATTGAAGAGGAGGTTTAAAGCGCATATCTGGTTTTATTTACGAAGATAGGTTTTATCTATTTCAAAACTCAAAAAGGCTATTTTTATAGCCACACCTTTCTGGACAAACCTCAGTCGTGGTTAAGGCAATCCGTCTAAGGAGTAAACCTATTAAAATCAATCAAGTCAAGGGTATAAGTTTCAGGTGTTTGTGAACCCACCCAACGGGGTGAGATGTGCCTCTTTACTCGCTGGTTAGAGAAACATCTTAGAGACCAACCATTGTCTTCTAACACTGTCATGTTATTTCCCATCGAAAGGTAATCATAAACAAATTTTTCTCACGTATTTCTAAACCTAATAAATCCCGTAAGGATGTTTCCTCATTGCTTAGTGATTCTTCTGTTCGTGACAATTTTTCGAGTAAACTTGATATGTTGTTGATAGATGGACCAATACTTAAATGTGACTTAAATAATATTGAAACCTTTTTAATCTATTTTTATTACGTTTTATTAGTAATTAGACAGTGATTTTGAAATCCCAAAAATTAATAAAACGGTTCAACATCCCATCCCTTTGGGCCAGCGATGAATTTTTACACCTTATTAAAACACACCGATCATGTGGTGATCCAATTGAAAATAAAAGACTTGGATCAGCTATTAAAAAGTGACCGATAAGATTTTTTTTTAGGTGGTAGTTGGGTTAAACCCAACGCCCTGGTGAAATACCACCACTCATGCTGCTATTGGTGGCTTATGTCATTGGCTTTTCCCACCAGGCAAGATGCTCCAGATATCCTTTCTTTCCTACCTAATGGCAAATGAGAGAAAGGTGAAACTTCCAATACGGACTCTATTGAGTCATAGTCCCTGCCTCTCCTGTGTATTTCTTGGTTAATTTCTTTAATAACCTGCCTTTTTAAAAATAAGGGATAAAGAAGTGAAGCCCTCTAATTACACGGGAATTCACTTCACTTCTTTCAATTATGGCAACATGCTCAAAAATAATTATTTCGATTGTAATATATAGAATAAGAAGCACATATGAAAAATTAATATCTAATTGCCAATTTGGTTTTCGATCAAATCGATCGACCAGCGATGCAATTTTTATTTTGCAAAACTCGATAAATATGAGATCAGTACAAATGTTTGTATGCTTTATTGATTTAAAAGCGGCTTATGACTGGATAAATCGAGATATGTTGTTTAACATTGGGCACATCAGCTTGTGTAAAAGGATCTAAAATACTTTTTAAAACCTTTACTGGATACAGAGAAGTAGGACTTGAATCCCCGTTTTGTTTAATATATATGTGGACTTCGTTCTAAGGTGCGTTGAGTATGAAGTACTTCAAAAGACACCGGATTAAAGTAGTCGTACAGAATACCAGATCATTGTTCCACAAGAGAGCAGCGCAGTGTACATGGCCTGAGTGGAACTCAGCGACTTAGTATGATCCTCTACGCTGATGATAGTGCCTTAATATGCAGTGATGTAAACGAAGTTTTAGATATTTATGATACAACGTTCAGCCGATTTGGACTGAAAATTTCAACAATTAAAACAGAAACTATGGCTTTCAACGTCCCTGAAGAAATCAAAGCCAAACCATCTTTAGTATGAATCGGAGGAGTAGCACTTAAGAACGTGCGCGTGTTTAAATATCTTGGACATATAATCACCAACAACAACCATGACCCATCGCATTATCTGTTTCCTGTATTTCATAATTATTAAATTATTTAGTGAAAATGTACGAAATGAAAATGAAAATATAAAATAATTATTATTTCTAACACCAATACCTTGGTATCGCAATCAAAATGTTTTTGAAAAAGTAAGGAAATTCTAGTGAAGAGGTTAAGATACCAAGAGTCATTACCAGGTCTTAGAATGTCGGTGATAACAAAAAGTCAGACGTAATGAAGATTGTAACAAACGCATAATGGCCTAGCTAAACGTTTGATATATCGGGTACCGTATAAGCAGAAAAGATTTTAAAACTATAAAACAAATCAGCCTTAAAAACGTTTAGAATATATACGCTGCCGTCGAAATAACAATGTGCTCAGTAATAGCAGTTCAGCATAAGTATGCGGGTATGCGGGTCATGTAACATCTTTGACCTCATGGATATAAGCACCCATGCCCTTTATGCACTGCTGCCACAGAGTTTAAAATGCAAAGTTGGTATCTTGCGTGGGTTAACTCACCACTGTTTTTCCTTTTTCTGAAGTTGGCGTTAGGAAGGGCATCCAGCTGTAAAAAACATCTGCTCCATTGAATCATCAAATGATTAAACCTCCAAAATTGTGGGGAATATCATCTGTTGAAACCTCGTCTAACCCATGCTAGCATGAAAAATAGACGTGAAAAATGTAAATGATGATGATGATGATGATGATGATGATGATGATGATGATGATGATGATGATGATGATGATGATGATGATGATGATGATGATGATGATGATGATGATGATGATGATGATGATGATGATGATGATGATGATGATGATGATGATGATGATGATGATGATGATGATGATGATGATGATGATGATGATGATGATGATGATGATGATGATGATGATGATGATGATGACGATGACGATGATGATGATGATGATGATGATGATGATGATGATGATGAGCATAAGTAATTCGCGATGATTCGATCTGGAGTTCTATTAATTTTTGCACGTACACCCAGTCTAAGCTGTTCTCGCGCGCATTAATTTACGGGTAAAAAGTTTTTCGCACGTATCCTGTACCGAGCTTTGCGCGCCACTTTGCGAGATAGCGTGAAACAATTACGACTGAAGTAATTACTGTCTCGCTCTTAATACATATAAGGCAAAGACAATAACACTGGAGGATTCATCAACTTTGTACTGGCCTATATAAAACGTATTTTCTATAATTGTATAGAAAATGTGTACAAGAACTTGATATCTACAAATACAAACAAAACGAAACAAAGCCTCATATTTGCCTATAATCAAAAAGAAGAAAAAATTTTGGGAAGCGAATTTGATAAATGCAAATACATGACTAGCTAGTAATTGACATAAAGATCCCAAATTCTAAATCCATTGTCTGAGCCGAAACTTTTTTAAAAGGAACTGGCACCGTCAAATATTTAACTAACCTAACGTAACTTTATACATGGTGAACACGGCTTCTACAACTCACAATCAAGTATTCCTACGACGTTTTCAATGCTATGTCACACCGACACACCATACTCAATTAAGTTTGAAAACAGTGGCAACATCACTGAGTCTCCCCATTAATTACTTAAAATTGAAACAAAAAACTATCGATTGCGCTCAAAGAATAAAAGAAAGATAACGCAACAATTTCCAAAATTTAAAAATTCATTTTTAATGCACGTGACACGAAACGCTGATACGTTTTCATATTTTTGCGTAGCAGACACAGAGAGTATTTGGTGACATTCTCACGGATCTATTTTAACAACAAAAGAATGTCGCGAATACTCTTTTGGACATTAGTTTTACGATATTCCCTTAAAAGTGGAATGAGTTGATGATTTCAAATCGCAATTGGTTCAGTTGACATGCTTATATTATACAGCACAGTTCCCACAATATCCAAACATTTGCACGTCAGATCAAAAATTATTCACGTTCTTTCTTGTCGGTAAGTACGTAATGCAACTCGTCTAATCTTAAACTTTCAATAATAAATTCCATCTTTTGCGGATTTTAAAAATTAACTCCAATTATAAAGTTTTTATATTAATCTTACAACTCAAAGATTTACCTTGCCGAATCCAAACTAACCACCTTTCTTTGCCGCCTCAAACGATCCAAGCGCCTGTCATTGGTTAAAATCATCCCGCTTTCATTAATATCAGCCAATCGCCCGCGATTCATTGATGTCGCGATTACATCAAAAGTGCAGTTCAATTTTAGTCAACGCAAAAAAGAAATTCATAAAGGCATTACATGAAATACGTAAACTGCGTCTTTCACCTATACATACATACCTATACATATTATTAAATCATTATTTGGGAAGGGTTATTAAGATGTTAATCGACTGAATCTAATAAAGCGAAACTGTTTAACCTTACCTTTTCATATATTTTTTTAAACAAAATGCTTTATACGAGATTCTGAAATGTACAAACAATTTTGTTCTTCTCCTTAGATGTCCTCGCACAAAACAAACAATATAATCTTTTTACATTTAAAATTAATAAATTTCACAAAAACAATCAACCAAAAAAAAGCTTTTAATGTTACGAAACATGGCCTGTTGGTGCTTTCTTTCTAGAGCAAACAACTTTAGGTCAAGGCGATTAATGTAGCTACCAAACAAACACTCCATAGCATTCCAAAATGTCAAACAATCGATTTAAATCCAGCCACAAATAATTCTATAAATACTTGGAACGCTTTGCTTGTTTTAAAAATTAAACAAGTACAATTTATGATGATCAAGACATCATGAACGTAGCTTAATAGTTAATTCTTTCCATTTTCAAATCCCAAACCAAACACACGAAACGACATACTTGACAGATTACAAGCCTAGATTTGAACTTTGTAAGAAATTAGTTGTCACGGCAACAACAACAATATGTTATGTCTTCATTTCTGCTTTTCGAGACTTTAATTGCTTTTTTTCAAAAGTTCGCCCGTTTAAAATAAATTTTTAAAACAGTTGAATAACTTATATTGTGTTATTTTTAGTAGGCCCCGAGATTTTTAAATGAACAAATCGTCAATAATTCATTATGAGCATTGTTTCAGTGGAAAATTCATTAAACGAAAAAAGTGCCCGATATTTTGTGTTACGCGCACCCAGGGTTTCTTACTTTGCTTATGTATCCGATTTGCTACCCTCTCTAAAATTTCTTTCGCACATTCAACACCCAACAAGAACTTGGAATCTCTACAATTGAACTTTGATCGACGTGAAATTTATCATTTAATCAGCTTTAAGTCTTCAGCGTCATCACGTCTAAAATAAAGTTTTTTCATTAACAACTCTTTACTCATCCTGGCTAATTGTCTTAAACAGCAAAGTGCATCACATTTTCGCACGCGAGCGAAAAAAGCGTGGGAATTAAAACAATGCAGCACGTATTTCGATCTTGCCAACAATGCAACTTTCGATGGGAAATGTGCTACAAACGTGTTACGTCACAACCGCAACCGTTGCGATGTTTCGCCAGCCATCTGTTATCAACATGAACCAAAGGATGTCTTTCAATAGTTTTAATACGTATTTAAGATTTTTAATGCAATTATCACCTTGACAGACGTTGTTTTTTTTTATTTTCAAATTGAAAACATTGCGACTCGATTTGCGACTCGATTAAATATTTATTTTTCTTTTAATTGTGTTTTTTCTACATTTATTATTTTTAACGCATATTTTGAATCTTTTTCAAAGTAGATAAAAGCGCAGTGTTTAAAAAAAACAACAACAAACAATCACAAAAGAGTTTACTGTGTCCATTGGTTCAAATGTTCCCGTGCCCGAAACAACAACCAATCACAAAAGAGTTTACTATGTCCATTGGTTGTTGTTTCAAATGTTCACGTGCACGCACGAATATTAAAACACATTTACAAGCGCGATTTAATCAGCAAAAAGGTAATTTTGTCATTATATGTATCATGAGCTTGCATAGAACAAACTCCTTCTTTGGTAACGCAACAATCGATTTCGTCAGGTTCAGAATTGTCGCCATTAATTTGATAAACACCAGCTATATTACACACAAATTACACTTATCAGTTTTTACATAAAGTTTGTCATCTTGCCTTTGTGTTTTTGCACTAACGCACGTCATCATTTCTACAGTAGTCAACAGTCGAGTACCATTAATACAGTATACTCCCGATAAGTGGGACACTCAGGGGACCGACGAAATCTGTCCCACTTAGCGAATGTCCCACTTAAGCGTATGCTTATATTAGGTTAGGAAGTTCAAGGGACCGAGAAAAACCGTCCCACTTAGTGAAAGTCCCACTTATCGGGGGTCCCACTTATCGGGAGTATACTGTATACTGCTTTTGTACGCTATATAAAAAAGTAAATATTTTTTACAAACATGTCAGCAACCACACAGAAATCTGTAGCTAGCTAGTTATCTTTTCTTTCTAATTTTACCCATTATAGTGGTACTTAGTTAATAAATTCAGAGTAATCATAATAAGATATATCTAGAGAATGTTGACAAAATAAAAAGCTACGTTACTCGCTAATTGTCCTCATTATTTGTTAAAGACAGTGGAAAGCAGAATGAATTCTAAGTGTAAATTGTATCTGTGAAATAAAAAATCGAAAAACCATTTTAAAGAGCCACATTGCTTTTCAATGTTTTTTCCCGCTTAAATCTACGCTCTTCAACCTTTTTGTCTTATGTGCAGCACGCTCTTTAGTATCTAATCAGGCGAATTTTCACGCGGGAATTTTCGTGGTCAACAGTTAAAGGGTAAGAGATTAGACTTCTTGGCTTTTTAAAGTTGTAGTGAGTGTGACCTCAAAAGGCCAACATGTAAGGCAGGAATCTGCTATTAGTATTATATATAAACTAGATATAAACCCACGACAAAGAATAACTGCTTAGCTTTTACGATCTACATACTATTTATGCAACGTTTTAGTTTTTTAGTGTACATACTTTTTTTGTGCACCTGATGATGTACAGACGTGCGAAAAGCTTTGTGCTATATTTTATTGAGAAAATAAATATATTGTTTTAAGGAAAACTTTGAATCATTGAACTGCATCTTATATTTGAAATACTTAAAATAACTCGTCATTTTTTTTTGAAAAAATCTTAAGATACACCCGAAAGATCGAAAAAAAATCGAAAAAACATTTTTGAAATCTAAGAAGTAGCGAAACGACAAAAAAACACTTTTCAGCCATTTCTAAAAAAATACACAAATTTTTCCGCCCACCATCTATAGCCCTATTCACACGACACAAACTAACCCAGGTTCAACCCAGCTTTGTTCACATTGTCGTAAAATTTTCAAAACGTGTGTGAACACGAAGCTGGGGCGAACGCGGGTTAGTTTAATTCCCGCATGCGCAGTTGGTAAGATAACAAAGTACGAATTTGAGAAAATGTCGGACCGAAATTACGATGAAAATACTTTGTTTATGTTGATGTCTTGCCGGCAGATGTTTGTTTTAAAATGTATGGTTTTGACATGTGAAGAGGCGTCTCGAAATTGCATTGCTACATATCTCAAGTTGAGATCCCGAAAACCCAAAATGTTGTGGAAAACTTTGCCTTACAAATATCTCGACCGCGTTCAGGGCAAACCCGGTTTAGTTGTGTTTACACGACAAAAAACTAGCCTGGGTTAGTTTAACCCGGGGCGAACCTGGGTTAGTTTGTGTCGTGTGAATAGGGCTATATACTCAGTTATTTCTAGTTATTTTGACTAAATCCTGAGATTGTAATATTAGAGTTATATTCAAGTTTTATTTCAGCTATATTCGAGGTTTATTCCAGTTTTTTTCCGGTTATATCCGAACATATTTCGGTTTTATTCGAGTTATGTTCGGAGTTGTCATCGGGTTTTATTCGAGTTATATTTGGAGTTGTCATTGGGTTTTATTTGAGTTATATTCGGAGTTGTGATCGGGTTTTATTCGAGTTATATTCGGAGTTGTCATCGGGTTTTATTCGAGTTATATTCGGAGTTGTCATCGGGTTTTATTCGAGTTATATTCGGAGTTGTCATCGGGTTTTATTCGAGTTATATTCGAGTATTTTTCTTTTCGTTGTTTTTCGCAAAGTTAAATATTTTATTCAACGCCGGCGTATATTGTAATTCTTGCGTATAGCAGCTAGGTTGAGGACAGTAAGACAAGCTTTCTTTACAGCACCGAATAAATATATACTATTAAGAGTGCTTGTGCGCGGGAAATTTATATAATATACTCTATTGTAAATAGACGGAACCCTAGACATTTCGCGAAATTTATTCTTTCGGTTTCTTTTATAAAGTGGACCGCGCCCATCGTTTTGTTCATGAGCGCGCATATAACATGGGAGCCACGACTTTTATAAGAACAATTTTATAAGGCTTTAATTGGTCAAGAATTAAGAACAAACTAAGTACAAGACTAAGGCTTAATTAATAATTAGGTTGGTACATTTGCAACTATAAGACCCATATTACGGAAGAATATTCAAAGATATAAGAAGAATAACAGGTGCAACATAAATTTAGTATTATTCTTCATGAATATTCTTCAGTGTAATTGGGCCTGTACGTGATTGTTTTTTCTTTTCTTTGTAAATGTATTATGCAACTTATAGAGTAAAAACACAAAACCTTTTCTTACATATATTTAAGAACAGAATAAGAACAAATCGAGGCTAGAATCAGCAAAAATTAAGAACAGCTAAGGCCGAGCAGGTAGATTATTACCTGTTTCTTACATATATAAAAAAGTGTATTCTAAATGCTCATATATATATATAAACAAATAAAAGCAAATTATTTAAATATAGAATAATACAGTTTATTACTTGTGTATTAACACGAAAATATAATTTTGAAAAACAACAACAACAACAACAACAACAACAACAACAACAACAACAACAACAACAACAACAACAACAACAACAACAACAACAACAACAACAATAGCCACTACAACATTACCCACCTCCAATGTTAGACACACTCACAAATACATGATAAAAACGATAAACACTGGATGTTCGTTTTCCCTTTTCTCTGAATATAAGAAATCAACTTACACAGCTTTGGTGTAGCGCTTGGAATAATAAGCTCCCATAAAAGTCGAATGCCATCGGGTAATTATATCATCGTGGAGTTTAAAAACCATTTACTACTTTGCTGTAAAAACAAAAAATAAGGTAAATTGAAGCTGTTCTTAATAAAATACATGGTTTGTCAAACCAACCTAATTTCTAAATGTGACGTATTTGAGTCAACTGAAAATGAATGAAGTTGAGCGACAACAAAAAAACTTTCGAAAATGGCGAAAACAAAATAAAGATCTCAACCAAACGCACAGTACTGACAAACATTTATATTGTTGAAATTTATTCAGTCGACAATCGTTCTCCACCGATAATGCATCACGATCAACTAAATCAGAGAACAGTGAAACCCAAACACTCTGCGACTAAAGCTATCAATACCAAAAAAAAGAAGACCAAAAAACCCATCCTACTAATTTTCCTAACAAAAATAATTTCATCTTCTCTCTCCTTGTTGTTGCCGTGGCAATTGGAAGAGACGTATATCTATTTCTTTGTGCTCTTTTTCAATAACATGTGCGAAAACCACGTTTAAAGGGAAGGTCAGAAGCGCGTGATTGAGCTAAAGAGATGGAGCATAGGTTAGAGGAAGGCTTTACACAAGGATGCGATCCGCTGGTGGATGCGAGGGGATTTGTAACCTACACGCCGTTAGGGTATGAGATCTCGCAACTCTCGTATGATCACGCGTTATAACGCATTTATCGAAACTTAATATACCACGCTTCTGTTCGCGTGTAAATAAAATAAAATCACAAAGCAAACTTTATAGTTTCTTCCATTTACTAAACACGTTTTCATTTACTGGAATATGTACATCGAGACAGATTTCAAAAACCAAGTTCTAAAGCTCGTCACAAATCAACGAGACATAAAAAAACACGCAAATTTTTAGAATAGAATAAAAAAGGTTCTTTACGCAATACATATTACCAAAGTCTTATTCTTCTAAAATAATTCATTGGTTTCCATGACAACGTATTTCCATGGAAACTGTGCTAAACCCAAGCGTTGCATTTTAGTTGACTTCCCTCCGAGGTTTACTATTTAATTTCTACGGGAACTTTTCTAATACTGTCGTGAGTGGCACAAAGAATCGAATTCCAGTGCAATTGTGTGGCATAAAGGGTTGGGTTTCTGTGGTATTGTTTAGCATAAAGGGTTGGGTTTCAGTGCTATTGTGTGACATAAAAGATTGGATACCAGTGATATCTGTAGGCACAAAGGGTTGGGTTTCAGTAATATTATATGGCACAAAGGGTTGAGTTCCAGTGCTATTGTGTGGCATAAAGGGATGGATTCTAGTGGTATTATGTAGCATAAAGGGTTGGGTTCCAGTAATATCGGTAGGCACAAAGGATTAGGTTCCAGTAATTTTGGGAGGCACAAACGGATGGGTTTCAGTAATATTATATGGCACAAACGTGTTTTCAGTTTCTAGTATATATAAAATTAAAGTACAATTTAATACAAGCAAACCGCGAAATGTTTGTTTCAAGGTATAATAGTCAAACCAAAGAAAGTCCAGATGATCGAATATTGAGGTGGTTTTATGTATTGTGTTTCCGTGTTACAGCTACATTAAAAAGATTATTTTTAAACAATGATTTTCTGTCTAGTTATAATCAGCCAACACGAAAGAAGGTTTGACAATTATCTCCGAAAAAACTACCATAACACCAAACTTCTCGTAAAAGCATAGCTGAGAACAAGGGCCGCCTACGTCCCGTCAATCTTCCTGCACAATTATGGAATGCGGACACTGACAAAACAACTAAAATATCAGCGCTTTCCAACGAATGCCACAGCGTACCTACAGACGCATTGAATGGTGAACGATTGTCAAAATATTACAGTATATGAAAAACAAAAGCTATTAAATCGAGAAATTTATAGAAACTCGGAAACTAAGTTGGTCGGCTGTAATGAACAGTGCGAACGAGAAAATTGAAATGCATCCGGGCGCCACACCACAGTCCCCGCCCCGCCCCCATCGACCGTGATATACCCCCATGTAGTTGGCTTCCCCAAATGAACCCGCAAGCATGAGACAAATCTTTTAAACTGTAGACTAAGCCACTTCACCGAGAAACAAACTTAGACCAATATTAATACTACAAATATATCGAATCAAACTCTGAATATGTGAATCGATGCCCCGGTCATAAAAAGAGGGGCAATATTTTTCATTCTATATATTACTATACTTAAATTAGTAATTGCAAAAATTCAAGAAATAACAAAACAGATAAAACAATAATTAATAGGAACTGATTATTTTCAACTAATTTCTAAACCTTGTTTTGCGTCGGTCTGTTTCAACACTCCCGCCCCCCTCCGAAAAAATGGGTGTCTCGATTTAGCAAGTTGCTTATTTGTAAAACTCGCCCCAGGAATATTAAAGGCGATCTTTAATCGAATTCAAGGGATGTGTAATTCTTACTGGCATGCAGAAGAAGAGGTTTTGTAGAACGTTTAAAGATTAGAAATGTGAAAAGGTAACATGATTTGCTTTGTCGACTATTATAGAAAAAGCAACAAACGAAAATAGAAAAACCAACAATAGCTAAAATACCGAACGCCGGACTATTAATGTCCCGTAACAACAATGACGTTATCAATAGTTGCGCGTGAGTTTACCAGCCAAGTTTCAGAAGCAAAATACTTGCATGAGAAATAAGTATTCCTTAAGCACCAATCTATCATGTTCTATATAAAGCGAACAAAATAAAAATACCGGATGTTAATGCGATCAATTCAACCAAGCCAACAATGCGGCGAAAACAGACACGAATAAACACAACCACAGAATTTGGAAAGAAGATCCAGAAAGTGAATTTCTCTAGCAAATCGTGAATACTGAATGCGCTCTAAAGATTTTGATTAGCAATTGATGTTGTTACTAAAAACATGAATAATTGAAAGTTGTACGGATCGAGTTGAAACATCACACAGTCCGTCAAAATTTATATGAACAATAGTGTTACCCCGCAGCCTGGTAGGGAATTGCGTCGCGTATAAAGAACGCGTCGTCGCGCATAAAGAGAGCGTTGTCGCGTATAAACGCGTTTTGTGCGTGCGTGGTCTAGTGGTTGAAACTTATGTTTCTGGACGCAATAGCCCAGGTTCGATTCTCGCTAAAGAAAAAAAATAATAAAAATAAAATAAAATGAAATAAAAATTATTCAAAACGAGAATCACCTGAGTGCGCGGCACCTTTGGGAAGTGCCTGAAAAACTTACCACGGGTTAACCAAAGCCCTGTGAGGGAAATTTGGTAGACTAATGATCGAACCCGGAGACGGGATTTTGGACTGCGAAGAGTTGCGCCCCACAGTCCTTAATTAGCATTGTAAAGCCAATTTGGTTCGTCTGGGGACAACGTCGCGTCGTCGCGCATAAAGAACGCGTTGTCGCGTATAAAGAACGCTTTGTCGCGTATAAAAAGCGTCGTTGCGCATAAAGAACGCGTTGCCACGTATAAAGATTTATCAAACTAAATCTCTATCGCCAGTACCTGTGAAAGCGGTTCACGTTTTTGGTGGCATTACGATATGTATCCACTTGATTGGTTTTCCCGTAGGATAATTCTTCTTTGATGCAATTTTTGCAATCCCCTTACCTCTTCACGCATCGTATTGGGCTTTATGTCTCAATGACAATCTATCAACACAGTTTAAACACTTCATGTGCATCTGGAGTTAGAATACTGCAATCGAAAAACAATGCATTTTCAAACTAAAGTAGAACTTTGATGATGTGATTCCTTTTGATCTTGAAAACAATGCCGCACTAATCTATGTGTCCACTTCGGTGTCCAAACAAACGTATAGAATTGTCCTATAGAAATCTTCCGAATCGTCGATCAAACGACTTTACGTGATGCAAAATCTTTCAGGTTTGAACTACATTAATCCCCAAAAGTTTCGGCGCGACAAACTTTCGGACGTAGAGGTGTTCGAAAGTTTATAACGCCGAAAATATTATTTTTTTCGACTTGTCCGAAAGTTTTTAACGTCGAAACTTTTGGAAAAATATTTTTTTTCTAATTTTGTTTTACAAGCTTCAATTAGCATGAAAACTATTTTATGGTTTTTTTAGTGCATAAGATAGATAGATACCTATAGATAATATATAATAGCTTCTGTCAATGTTTCCAAATTTTCAAAAACTGTCACTTTTATCAAAAACCTTAAAGAACAAAATAAAATTAAAACGATCTTTTTCATTTCACTCAGTCTCTTTATTATTATTGTTTTAGTCTAATAAATAACTTCATAACTTCATAACTTCTTTTTCTTCTTCTTCTTCTTCGTCATCAAAACTACTTGGTCATAAATTGGCCGTTCACTCGTGGTATTGTTCTCGCAATTAGTTTCAATTATGTTCTGAAAGCGTTCAAGAATCTTTCTCTTGCCATCTTCGATCTTCAATTCGACTTTCAGTATAATTTCTATTCCTCCTTTAGTTGTCGGGGAAGGTCGATATTTTTCTTCAAAAACAATGCCGGAGATCTTCTCTTCAGAAAGAAACATGCGGCCCTTGATAATTCTTCAATGTACTCTCTGGTCTTTAATAGACTCCCCCTCGCGAATTCCACCCCGGACATTCTTATTCCAACCCCCCCCCCCCCCCCGCTTATTACTTTTGACAAAAATATTTTCCCATGACATTTGTTATGTATATATTGTTTTTTTCACGATCGAGATTTTTACAAATAAGATGATTCGAATATGTGAAGTCGTCGCATTGTGTACGAAACAACATGCATTAGCGAGAGTACTTACTAGGGAGAAATTTTGTTGTTGTTTCATTAGCATTATATATACTAAATAATGAACATTAAAACGATTATTTGTTATCATTATAAATTAAACTGTTAAATAACTGAACTGAACAAAATTAAAAGTACATGTTTACCAGCGCGATAGCGTGCTCCCGTGTTTAAACGTGCGAGCACAGCGCAGATAAAAAATATTAAACGTGCTCTGCGCTCCTTAATCTTTGTTATCATTATATTTCATCATTTTTGATATGTTAGAAAATATGTAAAAGAAACAAACATGGTCTAAGTTTATCTTCTGTTCATTTGTTTATATTTTGTTAATTAATAGACCTTAAAACTATCATTATATTTCATTTAACTTTTGTTAATAAGATGTTAAGATTATTTGTTAATATATAAAACATGTTAAGGAGCTTCTACTAAAAAAGAAAATCGAAAAAAAATCACTAGATAATTTTCCAACCCCCTTCCCCCTACTATTTCAACCCCCCCCCCCCCCGGCTATTAATTTGCGATCTTTTTTCCAACCCCCCTGCTATTCCAACCCCCTGTCTATTAGAGACCAGAGAGTAGTTTGATTCTAAGTAGGTCTAATTTAAAATTTTGCACATTTAAAAATAATTTTGCTGTCGTCAGCACTACATTTAGCCATTAATGTTATTTGATTGAAAATTGATAATGTTATAGTTATTTATGAGGTGTATACAAAAGTAATATTAGTTTCAAAATTTACATCATGATTTTGCGTTGCTGATGTCAGCAAAAAATTTTTGCATAGAAACATATGTTCTTTTTGTCTAGTAGCCATTCTCACAACTGCAGCTATACTTCTCAAAACTGAAGAAACATTAACAGAACAAAGAAATATGAATATGAACAAAATATGGTGAGAGAACAATCAATACAATTGATCTTATGCAAAAAAAAGCGATATACACTCAAAACACTGATGTCAATCAATTAAGAAAAGAATGACTTGGTTAAGTAGTCTTCTGTACACTTTTTATATTCTAGAGAACTTTTGTTAACATAAAAAAATTGAAGGAACATCAATCCAAACACAGCTGTTTACTTCTTTTCTCTTCTGCTCCGGGAACCCTCTCATATATCCTCTACCGACAGTTTTTTATAGGCGAACAAAAAAATGTTTGAACTTAAAATTTGTCCGAAATCTTTTCGCCGAATCTTTTCGCCGAAGTTTTATCACCGAATCTTTATCCGCCGAAACTTTTGGGGATTAATGTGCTCAGCGGTAGTGGTCTTACTGGAACAAAGTTATTTTAAATTAATCTCGCACACAATCCCGCTATCTCGAACACTCAAGGGACCGGACAAATAGTTTGAGATAGCGCGATTATCGAGATAACGGGATTACACTAGGAAAAAATTCGAGATAGCGGGGTTTTAACTTAAATTTTGGAAAAAATGATGCCAAAAGGAAGCCTCTAAGATACTTAAAGCAGAATAAGCACAAAGTTTTTTACAAAGTAACTTGTTATTGGTACTTGTTTACATTTTTCTATTTTTTCTCTTGTTAATGTAGTTTCAAATTTAGTAATGAGATCTTGCATTTCATCACCTCTTTTTTCACTAAATAGTGAAAGGTTTTTCAATGATTGCAAAGAGTTTTCTACATCCGTTTTGCTGGGTTCAACCAAGCATCTTTATTTGATAGCCCTTTCTCGATTTCTTTAAGTGCCTTGCACTTTTCGTTTAATGTTTTTACAGTAAGTTTTCTTTTTAGCATCTTGATACTAAACTGCCGGAACGATCGATTTAAAAGAACACTGTCTTCGAAAAACATTCGAAAACTGAAACTGACGAAAAAACACACGACAAAAATATTCAGGATGTCTGGTTTTTATGAGCGAAACTTTCTGAAAAGTTCGAGATAACGATTGTAATTCATTGATAGGGACCAAAAATTAGTTCGAGATAGCGAGAATTTTGAGATAGCGGAGTTCGAGATAGCGGGACAAATTTTAGTTAGCGGGACTGTAAATGCTGAAGGGACCGAGACTTTTGTTCGAGATAACGCGATATTCGAGATAGCGCGTGTTCGAGATAGCGGGATTCAACTGTATGCCTGAGATGGTATTCAAACCGGCCCTGTTTGGTTTTGTGAGCCGAAGAACTTATCCACTGAGCTTTAGCGCCATTACGAACCATCAATCATCAAATGTGCGGTCTGTTATCTTATCGTTTGTAGCGCTCATTGTGTTCAACGTTAATGAACGCCCAGAGAATTAGGCGACGTTAAAGAAACATAGTAGCATCGTATGCTTCAAACGGAACAACTAAATGTTTGGAATCACACTGAGACTTCTGCCTCCCTTTCATGAGGAGTTTTTGGTCTGTAACGACGTTCAGGCGATCGCATCCCACCGTAAAGAAATTAGATTGCTTCAATCTCCAAAGACGAGAACTTGGTTAGGTACACTACTAGGTATTCGTTTTTAATAATACACATAGACATTATTTGTTTTGCATTCAAAGTCAACTAGTATGCAGTCAAACAAGCAATTCTTCCACCTCGAAACAAATTAAACCCTTGATAGCTCGCCTGCCTGTTTATCCATCAACCAAACAAAGTTATGGAAGTTAGACTCAATAAGTGGCATGTTGAAATATCCACTTTTCTGAAGTAATCTTAAGGCAGCTTAAGCTTGGTCCTTAGCGAGAGTTTAGATACAGATTACAAAAAAAACATCTAAAGGGTTTGCGAAATTAATACCGTTGTATTAATTTGTACGTCTATGTTGCGAGTTTAACAATGACGAGCACTCGAAAGATGTTAATTCACAGTTATTGCAAAATACAGAATACATTTCCCAGAATCATCTACGTTTTGCGATTTAAACATTTAAACGTACTTATTAAGAAATGTTTTTTTAAGCGTGAACAGATATATTGTCTAATGTAATGTTGACAACCTGGACTTTGTGAACCTGAACCTGAAGTGTTACTTAAAATGACGGTTTTCGAAAAGCCAGATTTTATTAATGTTGAAGTTCGGTCTAATTTTTCTATTCTTAATATTTTTGTAACAAAAGAAATTATTATGATAGTTTGCTTTTGAAATTTTAAAAATATTATTTTGTTTCCAAAATATAAACGATTAATTAACACTGTTTTTTACTCATTTCGCAGACAAAACAAAAGCTTTTCAGAAGAGGAAACGCCATTCAGTGCAGAAAAACAACGTACTTTAAAGGAAGAAATTGTTTTGGGGAGTGTCGGATTAAGGCTTTACTGGCCCTAAGGCACATTTTTAACAAGTGGCCTGAAAATACAGGTATTTTGGACTTATCGACAAAAAGAAGAAAATTTAAATTTAAAATATTTATTAGGCAAAAATTACATTACCTGACATTTTTGGCTGGCCCTAAGGCATGTGCCTTGTTCGCCTTATGGTTAATCCGGCACTGGTTGTGGGAAGAAAAGGTTGCGGGAAGAAAATGATGCGAGCAAATTTTCGCAACTTTCGCGACTTTTTCTTCCCGCAACAATTATTTTTTTTACAATTCGCCACTTTTTCTTCCCGCAACTTTTAATTATTTCCAGTGTTCGCAACAATTTCTTCCCGCAACTTTTTCTTTTTTTCTTGTTATTTTATAAAAGCATCCGAACGAAAATAACCCCGAGTTTGGCTGGTCCAATAGACCTTTTTCCAGTTAGTATAAATCCTACATCAAAACAAGGCTATTGTTGAGCTTCTTTTGTTTGCCAAGGTTGAGCAAGAACATTATGTCAAAAAACTTAACGCCTTTCTTTAATGTGTAATTATATTTTACTAATTGCTAACTGTAAAAAGGTCAATTAAGCATCAAAATCGAAAAGATTTCAACGTAGATTCTAATCAATAAATATTGTTTCTTTCTTATTTTGTCTTGGTCTTTTTTGCCTTTATCAGAGGACTTCATAAACCACTTCCGTATGGCAGCTTGCTTCTCTTCACCGTACGTTTTGAACTTCGTTTTTGGACCTTTTCTGTATAAGTAAAGTTATATGAAGTTTACACCTTTCTGTGTACATTGAGGTATGAAAATATTAAAGTCTGGTCCGTAGAAACTGCTTATAAGAAAATCCGTCTCCAATTTTTCAAATAATCCGTAGTAGGCTGTATTAATTTTGTATTATCTTCTGTGAAAAATGCGGTAACATCAGAAAAAGAGTGGGTTGATTTTCCATATAATAAATAATAACACCAATAAGTCAGGATAATACTCAATACACCAGAACAATCTCAGTGATAATAATTGGTGAGCGCCAAATCATAGACGAGACGCTGTATCTTCTGTGATAAATGAACCTAAGAGTTTATCCTTAGTGAGTGAGGAGACTCCAATTGGAAACAATATCTCTGATTTACTTTTTATTTTATTTTTTTTAGTAAGGAAATACACAGGAGAGGCAGGGCCTATGACTCAACAGAGTCCTGTGTATTGGATAAAAAGATCAGTAAAAGAGACATAGACTAAGTAGAAGGTAGACAAAGGAGTAGATGAGAAATAAGTGCAGAGGGCTGAAATAAGGTTAAGAAATTTTCCTTAGGTCTAAACAATTATTATCTAAGAAATATTATCTAACGTCTATCATTATAGTAATTACTATTTAGTGAAGCTTAAACTACAACATTATCAATATATATTATATATAGGGAAAAAATACATTTCAGCTCTATTATTATTTATAGAGAAATCCACAGAATATATGTTATTAAAGATTACATTTGCACGGAGACAGTTCTGACACGTCATCAAAATAAATACACTCAAAACTTTTCTAAGAGATCAAACATTCTCTGTTTCCAGTAAATGTCAAGAGGATTTTTAAACGATTTTCGACTTTGAAAAAATAATTGAAATGAATTGATATTTGAAATAATCTTATTCGAATTTTTACGAATGTACGAATGTCGAATATTTATGGATTTCATTCACATTTAAAATTCACATTTACCTTATCACAAATTTAAAGGAGTACATTAGCCGACCAAAAGAATTTGAGAGACTCGGAGATTTTAACTTGGTAGTTAATAAGCTATATTGAAAGGAAATGTAGTTTACAGGAGAGAAAGGTTTTCAAAGGTTGACCTGGTGGTCTATGGACAGTGGCTATAGAAGTATTATTTTTTTGCAGAAAATATTCCTCAGAATAATCGTACCGTATTGTAGTAAAAGCTCATTTGTCCTGGAGGAACACCCACATACACCCTCAGTTTTATTCTTTTATTCTTTAACCGAAGTTTAAAAACTATTTGAAGTATAGCTATTACAGCAACTTCCAGTTAAACGTATGAGGATAAATTCATGAAGGCGGTTTACCATTCGTTTTACAATTTTCAAAAATTTTGGATTTTATTTGATTTGCTTGAGATAAAATAATGTTTTGTTCGCCATTTTAAGAAATAAAAAAAACTTGCCGCCATCTCTATTGTCAGAACAATAACGGCTAATTTTTATTTGTAGGTGTTTTCATTGCCGTTGCCGCCGTCCCGCAAACTTGCATTACGATTTTCAAGTCTTACACGTGTGTTTGTTTACGTTTAAGTTTTGGCTGGTAGCAGCTTGTACTATTCGTTACTTCAAAATATGCCAAAGCTTACAGACGTTCGTGACATGATTTTTTTGGCAGATCGTTTTATCGATTATGATGAATGTTTACTACTTAATGACTGAAATCGGTCGGAAAATCTTGAGTTACCAAACTTTGACTACGATAGGTTTGATTATATCCAACTCAATGGAGATGTGAAAACGAATTTAGATTTCAGACACTTGTATAATATGCTGCAGATTTCAAGTAAAATACGATGTTACAACCTATTTTTTTTATAGTGGGCTTGCACGCCCTTGTAGATATCAAGATCCCATGTTGAGGTTTGGAGAGAGGGCAGTTCCTCAACTATGTATGATACGTTCAAATCATGTACAACTACAAGAATGCCACGAAGGAAGAAGTACCCCTGCGGTGACTGCAAGTGCGAGTGCCAAGACAAGATCATCTACTGTGAGATCAGCAGAACGTTGTTACATCACAATTCCCACCGACTTTGAAGACACATGAATATGATCGATATTTAGGAAAGTACCAAGATTTCTTTGCGTGCAAATTTAATACTTGTTTTAGACTACAAGAGTTGTTTTTCGACTAGGACAAAGTCAGAGAGTTCTTTACAATGCCTTTTTCATTGGGGCTGTGTGTGTGTTGGGGCTGTGTGTGTGTTGGGGCTGTGTGTGTGTTGGGGCTGTGTGTGTATTGGGGCTGTGTGTGTGTTGGGGCTGTGTGTGTGTTGGGGCTGTGTGTGTGTTGGGGCTGTGTGTGTGTTTGTAGAATTCGAAGAAATCTTCCTGACGATGAACACTGATATTATTGTCATAACAAGATGTCTGATTTCTGTTTTAAAATCATTCCATACAAAATTACAGAAAGACTGACACGTGATAGCGGATTGATAGGCAGAAAATAGATTGATTGATTCGAACAAAATTGTCTGTTTTAAATGTGATACATTTGTTCATATACATACATATCTGTGCAAACACATAAAACATTCTGTACAGAAGTTATGGGTGCATTTTGCCTAGTGTTTATATAGCTTCACTTATATATTAATTTAAATGTTTATATATTCATACAGAACCGCCAGTATAATACATTTGCAGCAGGGTTGCTGAAGTCCATCAGCACAAATGGCAGACTGACTATGATTTAATAAAATAAATGTAGAAATATGCAATAACTATATAATTATATAATATATATATTATAATATATTACATATATATATGCAAAACAATTGTGATATACGAATAAATGACTGAAAAGTGAAGGGTAAATAATGGTACAACATATCGCATTTGAGCGTGTTTTCCTTTGGCATTATCAAATCGAAAATTTATTTATATCATTACGAAACAGTAGATAACAATATTGCAAGTACCTTAAACAACAATTACAAAGTTTCCAAGATCAACATTCCACACTCCAATAGGAGACACTAAATCATGAAATAAAAGATGTATGTGATTGGTTCCTTTCTTAAACATTTAGTTTTTTTGTAGTATTTGTTTAAATTTATTGTTTCCGAAAGTGAGCAACTTCTACCGCATATTGACCAAGAGCATCAACGATTTCAAATCTTTCTTATACTCAGAAAGAAATGGAAAATCATGCGTAATAGCTTTCATTCCAATAAACTCCGATGGATTAATTATAGTTCATTAAATAAAAGGCTCACCAGAATACACAAATTCTAGGAAGAAAAAAGGTATACGTTTAGAAAATCGGGGCGATAAGGAAAATTTTGAACATGATTGTTTTCACAAAATCTTATTACATTGTTGTTCTTAATATGAGGAGCCAGTACTTTAAATTTACATGTGTTTAGTAAAAGCAAAAGGGAACCAATTTTTGTTAGTTCACGTTAAAGCGTATACTTTCCAGTGTAGCAAACAACAAGCTCCGTTGGAATCACCAACAACGAGCAGTCCACATTTGAAGAAATGGTCTTCAAAGGTCGTTTCACATTACCTGCATGAAAAGGACCGTGTATGAACGTAGGTGAAGATTCCATCAGTTTATTTGTAATTATAAATATTGGATTAGAAATACTATGATGTATGCATTCCACAATAACTTTAGAGAGTGTTGCAACTCCTTACTTAAACTTGGTGATCTGGTGAAATTATATACAAACATTTCTTCGTATTCGCTACTTGTTTGGACACCATTGTCAAAATGGCTGTAATTTAAGATGCTCAGTATCGCCATTGAGCTTTCTCCTACAAACACCTTCTTTATATTCGCAAGGTATGTTGTATTGAACGATATGAACGCGTCTATTGGAAGCCTGTCAAGCTGTATAATGTAAAAAGAAACAACATAGGACAAATTTATGAACGTTTACAATTATTATAAGATCAGTTTTCGTGTCCCTGAGATTTTCAATAGAAAACAACTTTCCCACTACAATTTAGAAAAATCCTACTATAAAATCCAAAACACCAAGTAAAAAATACGTCACTGCGTTCAAAGTAATGAAATCGACTAAATAGATTACATTTTTTATATCAGTTATTTTGCAAATATATTCCCGCTACAATTCATGAGGTAGCTACTACAATAAAACTTTAAATAAAATAGGTAAAAGTATATCACAAGAGTTATATATATAGCTAGTACGACCATACATTTTGACAAATAAAATACTTATTTTCTTCCTTTTGCATGATTAGAAAATTACTCTCGAAAATAGTCAAATCGAATTGTTAATTAAACTCGTTAAGTACAGTACAAGGATACTAATGTTATTTAAAAACGGAGATACGAACTTTGATTAAAACAACAAAAGGTATTAATTACTTTCAGTAACGTGCAACAGCTCAGGTCGCTTTCATTCGTGAAACTCATCGAATCCTCATTAATGACAATGTCAACAAATTCAAGACCAACCGACGAGGAAGATACAATGATGACATCAGTTATATCTGTTGTTGGCATTTCGCTTGTCGTGATATTCCACCAAACAAGAAATTCGTTTCTAAAATAGGGTTAAAACGTGAATAGAAATGATAATTTAGCTAATGTTTAATATAGTCATTTGCCTGTTACTAATGAATACAGACCCTATCATATCAGATTTTGTATCTACAATCATTTCGCTGTGCTCTGTTGCTGGCGGTTGTACTTCTATAGGTTTTAAACTTAGCTTTACAGACGCTGAGTCAGTTACAACGGTGGTAAACCAGAGATTTCTTGTTAATCCCATATCTCCCATCTAAGAAAAAAGAATCAACTGTTTATCTTCCTTTCTTCGCGAAAAAAATATATAAAAACGTAAATCTTTGAAATCATGCAAAGAATTAAACCTTAATCGATAAAAAAGACTTGACACCTTATAATTAAAAAAGAAGGTTTCCGCGGTTCTGTCCACCGTTAGGTCTTTTGATTCCGAATAAAAGATATACTGCTTTGTTCTATTACTCTTTGTAATGGTAGACAATGGACGATTGGTTGATAAAGTTTCCGCTTCCTGTATTAAAAATCTCTCAGAAATCTCCGGATTATCAAAATCATCAATCCCAAACATCTCCAGTTTAGCATCATCTGTTTTATCTGCTAACCGAACCACGACTCTTATTTCATCAATACTTCCTACCCGTATCTGCTGCAAATGGGTATCCACAGAACCTGCAGTATAAAGGTTTTTTTTACCATATTACATATCACGTCCAATCAACAGTAAGATGTGAAATTGTAATTCTTACAATATATATCAATATCTTAGGGAACATTTTGCGAATAGTTCAATGACAATTGCTTACGTCATTTATCTACAGCTTTTCTATATTTCTTATAAATGCACTTACAAAACATTTTATATTCCAACCCAAATGCAAAAGGTTCTTGGCCAGAAAGAACGCACCAACAAGTGCCAGTTGGCAATCTTAACGTACCAACATTCTTAAAGTCTTTACGACAACATTCCTCGCACAAGTCTCTAGTTGGACAGCCGTTGATTGAATCACCGTGTGAATTAGAATGACCAGAGACCCAGGAACATGAAGAGAATACTACAGAAGAATTTCATGAAAGATGAAAGATGGCGTGCATGTAATTAAAATATAAATTGTAATTAATTAACAAACATATAGAAATTGCGTGTTAATATCTTAAATCGGGTCTACAAATAACTTCACAATAATTCAGCGAAGCGAAGATCTGATTAAAATTTAAATATCATTATATCTATTATTTATGACGACTAAAAAAATTCTTAATCTGATATTTTTGTAATCACTTGGTTCTTGCTGAGTTTATGACAATTTCTTGCGACGAACATGAACAAATGAATCACAATTTCGTATCCAGGATTTAACACTAACTTGGTCGTACTAAGTTAGGTTTTGATATTTGGTATTTATTTGTTATTGGCATTAAAATGACATTTTAAAATAAACTAAATTATTTAATATATTATGATTGTTTTTAATTTATTGATCATATTGTGTCTAAAAAGAGAATATATCTAAAACAACGAAAAAATAAAATAACATAAACGATCAAATAATTACAATCAAACAGCAAAAATATACTTAACAGTTTGTCTCGTTATGTTAAATTTCTGTTACCTTCACTAACGGAATAAAACAACACAGAAACCGGTATTAACAGCATGGTCAATATTTGTTCAAGTCGTTGTCTTCGCAGCTATCACCAGCTCCTATGAGAAATAATTCGAATGTGAATGGATGAAAGTATTGTCTTTTAGTAATGCTTTTAATTATTGATATGAAAGCGTTATCTCTGTAATATTCAAGGTTCGAAATTATAATATTTACAACTTCTATTAATTCATTTTGAATGTGTAATTTACCGAACAACTTCTATTAATTCATTTTGAATGTGTAATTTACCGAACAACTTATATTAATTCATTTTGAATGTGTAATTTACCGAACAACTTATATTAATTCATTTTGAATGTGTAATTTACCGAACAACTTATATTAATTCATTTTGAATGTGTAATTTACCGAACAACTTATATTAATTCATTTTGAATGTGTAATTTACCGAATAGGACAATGAAAAGTGTCTTACTTTTCATGAAAAATTTCTCCAGTTGCAGCAACCAAGTTCATTCATTCAGACTTTCTAAGCGTTAATTTCTTCACGGGTTCTTTTTTTCTACCATTAGATAATCCTCTTGTTATCATTTCGATTCGCGATAAATCTTTCCAATTTTATTTATATTAATTATTGATCAATTTTTTTTTATAGAAAACAAGTTTATCAAGTTGTCATGCCATCGATAAGTGCCTTGAATGTACAGTGTTAACGTCATCATAAAATATCTTTTAAATAATTGAAGAAAAGCGTATTGAGAATACCACAAATATTAAACCCAGTCCAAAACAGTGAGGATTCAATAATGAGTCCATATTCAATATCCCGTAACTATAGTAACACTGCAGAAGTTTTCTTTAAGATTTCTTCAAATTCAACATGCACACACGTATTAAATACAATAAAAAGAAAACCTTGATAAAAATCGAGTAAATTCATAACGGTGGGTGCCTAGTGACGCGATATGTAGGTTCAAAAAACAAACACACAGCCCGTTTGTTTGAGAGAATTTTGACTACTTCAGCATTATATAATTTCTCTTCAAAAAATAAAACTTAACTCCGAAAACGAAGATAGTTGGTGGCGTAAAAATGCATTTTGAATTTAAAGGTGCTTCCGCCACGAAGAAGGTAGTTTTAAATGAGCTCCTGACTTTATATGTCTTCTGTGGATTCCAAGAATCTTTATTATTATTACGATTTAACACACTGTAAATTATTTTTTGCCAAAATAGAATACAATACTATACAATTTCATGTTTATGCGGGGTCACACCTCTTAAATTAAAAATTCTCTTCGTGAACAGAAATCAACTTCTTTATTCATATTTAATTTTGCGTATTTTATCGACAAAATATAAAATAAATATTTATATAAAAAAAAATTTAAAAGAAATCGGCTTCACGGGTTTTTTTCAATTTATAGCTGACGCAAGAGTTTTCCGTAGCTTAAAACTGCAGAGCTCGCTGAATAACAGTCTATATTCATTAATTACAAATTTATTTCAACTGATGTTGTTTTAAGGGGAACTCCGCACGTGTATCTAATCTCAGGCAAACGTTGTGGAGATGTGTATGCGCAAATTCATTACTTAAATCACAGTTAAAATGTTAGGAAGTTATGATTCAAATTTACGCTCAATGTTTTCATCCGTGATTTAGTGTATATGCTGATATAAGTGTCTTTACTTGTAATATCGTTTCGGGAATATCGTTAAGGTATAGCGAAAGGTTTGCCAAGCTACACATTTACGCCCCTTCTGTGGCCCATTGGTATTACATAGAAAAAACCAAACATATTATTGTATTTCTCATTTTTCGATTAGATAAACAAAACTGCAATAATGGAGCATAGAATTTGCATCTTTCTCTATAATATTAGCAGACTATTTTTTGCTAAGATTTCCACGAATTTCTTATGTAAGCCCAGACTATTGGTTGACAGTACTGCTATGTTTTGTTTTCCAAATAGATTGGGCGGGTTTTTCCTTTGTTTTTATAAGGTGCTGATAACATTCAATTTATAAATGTCACAATCCTGCACATGACAGAGTTGCTTATACTTTCCTGTTTTAAAATTTGTTAATGATTTCCCTACCATGTATGACATTGAAACAACTAAGTTGTAAGGAAATTGTCTGAAAGCCTTTCAAATGATTTGCTAGAGCAGGTTAGCTTTATATTTAAATGAATCAAATTAAGCTTTTGTGGAAAAACAGCAAATTGAATTGTTGCAATTTGTACCTGTAGGAAATGGGCTTTAAGGCCCTGAACAGTTGGTAACATACCCATGCTGACCAAATTTTCCCTTCACCAACAAAAGATCGCCTACCTAACCATGGTATAGTGTAATCATATCGCAATCAGTATTGAGTTTCCATCTCCATTAAAAAAAAGACGTTTATATATTGGATATTGTTAATGAAAAGCCTATTAGTGCAGTCAAATGGTGCAAAAAGAAAGTGATTCTGACGTTCTTCTGCACATAAATGAGGACCATTTTGTAGGATCCAAATCCGCAAGAGAGATCTCTTTAATAGGAATCGATCATGCTCATGAACAGAATAACAAGTGCTTAAAAGGCGACGGAGGTATGTATGTATTTATTTACAAAATAATCAATTATTTGAGCTTCAAAAATTGACCCTATGGTATAATTGTTTATTGACGTTTAAGGTGCAATTCGGCTGACTGAAGACTCCATTCAACTATTGTGCTGGTTTGTGGGCCAGAAGTTGCACGATGTATCACCAAGTTTGAGGCGTCGCTATCATACAATGTGGGAAAATCTTTATCCCAACAGACAAAATATCACGAACAAACTGACAGTGCACAAAAACGATTTTCGAATCATGTAAACAATTTAGTCTCAACTTTTGAGCAAGCAGGAACACTTGAAGAGTCACAAGACCTGGATTCAAAAAATATCGCAAATTTGAATGCAATTGATCTTTTAAAAAAAGTTGTAGAGTCTGGATCAAAGCAATACAAAGATTTCTTTAATAATCGTATAAAATCGAAAAATCTGAATCGTCGTTTCACGCCTTGGCCCGAAGCCATTCCGCTCACAGATATCACGGCCGAGTCCGTTGCTTTCGCATTCATTTCGCGTTGGATCTCAACCTTTGGTGTACCTTCGACCGTCACAACAGATCGGGGTGCACAGTTCGAGTCTACACTTTTCTCCCGTCTGACGTCTTTACTGGGGATCAAACGCTTTCGCACAACTGCTTACCACCCGTCTTCCAATGGCATGGTCGAGCGTTTCCACCGCCAACTAAAAACCTTGATCAAAGCGTACCAAGATACAACAAAATGGATAATTCTATACACATCAATTCATGCCATTCTACATCTTGTTTTCTTACCATGGCAACATCATTCATAAGCTCATACGTGTCATGTACTCAGCGTCCCACCTGGTCTCATTATCACCTCATTAACCTTTTGTTTATACGTTCACAATCTCTTTCTCCGAGAGAGAGATTTTTAATAATTTTTTTCATGATTGACGTAATTTTGGTAAATTTAGGCCTAAAATGTAAAAATGTCACATATTCAATGAATTTTTGCCCAAAATTCTACAGTAATTTATACCCTATAGTATGAATCCTAAAAAAGGTATTCTTTCCATTTATCAGATCTCGGGAAAACTGGCCCAAGCATTAAGACCATCACTGTACTCTTTTACTGGTTAACCTGGTAAGAGCAAGTTCTTCGTTTGTAATCATCGTCAACTGAGGAACAAATATAACGCATTTTTGGTTATCTATTTTTTGTACATTTGTGACATATAGTGGCATTTTTGAAAAGAATATGATATTTTTTTCGTTGCGACATATAGTGTTGATTGCAACATATAGTGTTGATTGCGACATATAGTGTTGATTGCGACATAAAGTGGTGGTATAAATGTTTTCTAAACTCCTCGGGGATATATTATTAACACAATCAAAGAGAGAAACTCAATTAAGATCTGGTTTCAAAAAACTTCTTATAATATATCCATTTTTATCCAAATAATATTTAGCACAATTTTTAACTGTTTTTACTATTTATTTTATAACCTTTTATTAGTTTATTTACCTCAAAGAAGTCTGACTCGTAAAAGTAACTGACTTCATATCGAGTACAAAATTGTACTGTACTGTATATGGTCTATAAAATGAGCGGAATTGCAAGCGGCAAAGGCAAGTGTAAGAAGCCAGTGAAGAAATGTTGGGCACAAAATATAGAAACTAAATTGAGGTCAAGGATAATGGGATGTAAAGCACAATGGAATGATTTTGATTCTTCTATTTATCAGGCATTGTTTCAGGCTCAATATCAGACAATCTTTCTAAAACACTTTAAACGGAAAGCATGTCAGCAATCAAAATCAGCAGAAAGCCAAGTTTTGCATCAATTAATGGGAGAAAAAGAGGAATCAATATACATATTTCTGAGTATCATGACAGCTAAAATAATTGTAAGAGTATGAGGTGTTCATAGGTTGACTCTGAATCTACTATCATTTCAATCGCATTATTTAGAGTAAATATTTCAAATTTCAATGTAAGGGAATATATTTCTGTAATAATCATTGCGGAATAAACTTCAAACTTACACTTTTACAATATTTTAGTATTAAAGATTAATAATAATAATAATAATAATAATAATAATAATAATAATAATAATAATAATAATAATAATAATAATAATAATAATAATAATAATAATAATAATAATAATAATAATAATAATAATAATAATAATAATAATAATAATAATAATAATAATAATAATAATAATAATAATAATAATAATAATAATAATAATAATAATAATAATAATAATAATAATAATAATAATAATAATAATAATAATAATAATAATAATAATAAACATATTACAGTCATCTAGTGCCAGAAATTAAACAAATCATTCAAAACTTTATCAAATAAGTGCTTTGCACAAGGTCAAAAACTCCTTCGTAACGAACTAAAAATAAGGAATACGTAGAAGAGAGAACATATACAAAAATGTACGTTTCGGACATTTAACTGGTTAGCAAATCGAACTTTGTTTTGTCTCTGCAACATATTATTAACTACATTGATGAACAGTTAAAAAATACAACAGTCTAATACGGTCAACCTCTGTAAACATTTTATTTTCAAATATCAAGAACATACTTTCACCTTCAAATAGAGAGTCTCTTCCAGTATATACAGGACCATCAATGGAAATACGTGACGCAGCAATAAATTTCGGGCTGGAATCATAATCATTAGGGACAGGACTAATGTAGATTTTCCTTTCTTCTCCAGAAAATGACAATACATTTCCTTTCGTGGTTTTAGCGTAAAAAACACTTGTTTCGTTATTGTAGCCGGTTAGGTGAGACATAATTGAAGGTAACTCTATAAAATTAGTTTGATGAAAGCTTTGCACTAAACTCTTTAATACAAAAAAATTTCTTCTTAAAAATAAAACGAGGAATAAGTTTTGATTTTAAAGTAAAGGAAAACCAATACTGGATAATAAATAGTTCAACGACCTAAAATGACACCACCATATATGGTTATAACGTTCAAAATCGCTTCTTAAACAAACTAATTAAAATCCTTACTTTTGACAACTCCAAAGTTTGCAGAATACATAAAACAACCATGATTTCTGAAAATGTATTGAACAAACAGCAACCATTTTTATGCAAAAATTTTCAAACTAATGAAAACTCACAAAGTCTTTTGGAACGTGGCCAAGCACATAATAATTTCTTTTTCATTTTCGATAATCGTGTGATGGTAAACATGGGATGTTTTTTCTGGTCGGACGATTGTAGCTTAATGGTAAACAAGAATGGTATTTAATGCAGGTACAGTGGCGTAACCGCCGGGGGTTTGACTATAGTATTCCCTTTGAATACTTATTGTTTTTCCCTGGAAGATAGTCTTAATGTTTCAAAATGAAAACAAACATGCGTTTACCTGTAGTGCCCACTACAATAAAACTTTCGAGTAGCGGTTCGCTTCTCAATTGAACGCTTGGTACGTTTGCTGTGTAATTTGTGTATTCAAATTCGTTCAGCACACCGAATAGTCTTTCTCCTACGTGAACAACTCCCGCGTCCAATGAGTAAGTGATATTAAACGCAACAAACGAATCAATAGTCAATCTTGAAAGCTAAATTTGAATTTATATCCGATTTTATTTTCTCTTTCTCGATGTACTCTTCAAGGGAGAAAAGTGTGAAAGACACATATTTTGGGAATTACATTTTTCTATAGAAACAACCATAAAGAAATTTAATAGATATTGCTTTACAGGTTTTCCTTGCATTCATTGTTTGTCGTTTTGGATATTTTCATATGTAAATTCAAAATATTCGGTTAAGCAAAGCAAAACTTCTGCAAAAACATACTGTCTTTACTTGCATAACTGTCCTTGTTCATTAATGGCCACTTTTTTACTATTTCATTTCTAGTTATTATAAGTTATTAAAGGAGTATTTAATCGTAGAAGAAAGTGTTGAAAAAATGTGTACGCGCAGTTTAATTATAAATGAGGAAATATTTACGCACTTGATAGTTGCTAGTGTCTGCTGGCATATGTGCCTGTAACACTTTATACCTTTGTTACATACTGCTGTTCTTTATTATTACTATTTATTTTTGGTTAAGGTATATTGCAAATAGAAAATTATTAATTGCGGGAAGGGGATCAGGCGAGACAAATTGAACTGGATTTTCTGGGGAATTTTACCCGAACATAAATCTTTAATATTTAATCATATTCCTAAGGGACAATGTTTGCTGAATGGTTTTCCAATTCATTGGTATTATGAAAACATATCTGATAATTCAAAACCATTTTTGTATGGCATCAACTTCAAAACATAATTATCCAGCATCGTGGTAGTTCAGCTGATCTCGGGTTCTTGTTTACATTGCATTCGTGGCCTATCTTTGCAAAATATTTTAATCTTTTTTTCTCACATACCGTTAAGGATTGATACTTTTCAGTAATGAGTTCCGCTGTAAAATCCATTGAAAGCTCGTCTGTGAATGTCATGTTGAGAAACGTTAATCCACTCTCTGGCTGCAGAATTATCGCAACATCAAGAAGATCTGCCGTTGGGTTTCCAGTGGTTCTTAACTCGATAGCAAAAATCACTTCATTTCTAGAAATATTTTTTGGCAGAAGATTATTTGTTGAGTCGTCACACACACAAAAAAAAACATTTGAAATTATAAACAAACCCTAGACGCTCTTGCGCTATATCCAAAACCAAGTCGTTTTCTTTCACTGTAGTATTTGTATGGACGGGGTATATGTTTATCATTGCATGATGATTGTTGCTTTTAATTTTAGTAATCCAGAGTGTTTCATTCTCTAAGCCAACGTCTCCCATCTGTGAAATGACAAAGGCTAATTCAGTTAAACACGGAAGCAAGGGCATTTTTATTCAAAAAAGACACATTACTTTATATTCCAGGATGAAGGTTTCAGCCGTTCTTTCTGATGATAAGTCCTTCGCATCGTGGATTCTGTTGTAGTGTTTGGTGAGGTTGCTTCTGTATAACGTTCTTGTAACCAGGGCATTCAAAAGTTTATCTGGATTAGTAATGATCAGTCTGTCAGAATATGTAATGTTGACAAGTCCATCTGTAGCGAAGATCTCCATTACACTTTCGTCAGGTTCGACTTTAAAATCGTATGCATTACGCACCTTTGATATCTCACCAATACTAACTTTTGTGCATTGTAAGAAAAATCCACCTAAGAGAGTAGCCGGATATATGTATATTAGTTAACAATTACAAACTATAGCATATTTGAGATGAAATATTTAATTTTGCAACTGATCGTGAGTTACTTACAGTTGAGGAAATACTCCCTAAAAAGTTCAGCTCCATATGCAGCGCCCTCAGTGATACAAGAACATTCAGGATGAGCTTTTCGCCAGTTAACTCCAAAGAAAGAAAAAATCGAGTTGCAATGATTTTCACAATTTATTCTTGCACCATCGCCCTCAACTTGCCGCATTGCACCACCAATATTTATTGTCATCCATTTGTCGCATTCTAAAAAAATTACAGCTATCATCGCACAATAGAGCAATATAGATTGGATTGTGTGGAAACAACAAACATCTGGCTAATACCATGCTTGAGTGGTTATGGTTCAAATGAAATATAATCCAACAAACTTGATACCAACTACCAGTATAATATCATCCAGGTGAATTGTCCGTTGAATTTACATTGTAAATATTCGCAGTTGCTTTTCGATTTTTATCCATCCACTACTAGGTTGTTATTTACGTCTTGTCGCACTAGTCCTTTTTGAGTTGATTGTTTGGAAAGTCTACTTATATGATATATGTATTTAAGATGTTGGATCACGAAGAATGTCTGTATACTATAAAAGTTGAATTTTTTTCTTGAGTAAAGATGAAAGATGGAGCCTAAAGAGTAATTTAGAAAAATAACAGAATTTAAACAATGTTCTTCTGTTAAGAGGAAATTGTTGCAAATTCCGAGATGCCTAATATTTGTAACAGATAGTTTCTAGTCGGTCTTCAAACAAATTGGCAATAATAGCGAGTTATTAAAAGTAATATTTTCAATATTTGAAAACATATATCAAATATAATTGCCCTATTTTTACCTCCAAGAACAGTTGAAATCTGCACAAGAACAAATATAATGCGCATCTTCGAATAGCTTTGAATCGAATGGTTTTCAAGATTTCATTTCCCAGTTTTGATTTGGTTTCACATATATTAAAAACGACATATTGAAGCGAATCTTTATTCATTAAGTCTTTAATAATTAAATATTTATTGAATTGGTATTGAAATATATATATTTTTATCAGTTGTTTTCGTTTGCGCTTGTATGACCCTATAAGAAAAAGTTTTGACCACCATCACCCGTACATTTCACAATCGGTACGACGAAACAAAGATTCTCAAAAATACAAATAATCTTGGCGTTCCGCATACAAAAACACAAAAAAACTGGATGTTAAGATGGTAGTCATACAAAAAACGTGTTTTTGAGAAATCCTTTCAGGAATGATTTAAGTTATATTTCATGTGGACTCTCAAGAAATCATTTTCATGAAAAAAAATAATAAAAAATTTTCTTTACAAATTGATAAGGTAAAAAAAACCCGACAAATTCTGTGACAACAAGACTGAAGATCGCATTCATTAAACACGATAAAACTTAACATTAGATGAATAATTTAACAGATAGTTTTTCTAAATTTTGGATATATCTTGTGAAATTACAAATTGTGGGCTCTGAGTTGCTTTCTATGTGATTTTTCCTGTAATTTGTAACTTTGATGATTTGCTCAGGGAGATCAAAAAGGTCATATACTAATTCTATCTGTTAAATTATACACATAGTAAAAATGAGTTCACACTGAAAATTTCAAAACCTCTATCCTATCAAAAAATATCATTTTTCTAGTGGACTACGGTCTTTGAAAAATTCACTTTTGAGAAAAACGCAATTATATTCATGTATGGCAACTCCAACATATGGCCATTAAAAGTAAGTTATGGGTTTAGAAGTATAGCATTTTTGGAAAGCAGATCGGAAAACAGCACAGAGACCAAAGTAGATGATATATGCTAAAAATAACAAAGGTTCAAATCATTTGATACAGTAACTAAGGGCGTTGCTATGGAATATTTTAGGGAATCCTCGAGAGAGAAAAGTTCTAAGAGTGAATTTTATCATTTATCTTTTAGTTGATCTTTACTACTTTACTCTACCTTCCAGAAGTGGTGTTGTCAACTAAAAGATAGAAGGTGATAAAACCAAAGTAAAGTCTGAAGTGAAATTGCTAAAAAAATTTCTATTTTTCATGATTTTTTTGTATGACTACCACCTAATATTTATAGCCCGAAAATGACCAAGGTACAGCTCAATATTTTAATTTCCCCCTAAATTTTACCGCGTTGGGTTCCTGCGAGTGGTAAAGAAATTTCTAAAACCAATTTGATGGAACAAAATATAATCATTCTTGTCCGATAAATCTAACCCAAAAGCAACACATTTCACGCTTCGATTTACCACTAAAAACATCCGTTGTTCTTCCGATTGGCTCCTTTACACACGGACCCATAGGCATACGAGCCAAAAATTGTTGAAGGGGGGGGGGGGGGGGGGGGCACAACCACCTCTGCCCGAAATTTTTTTGGCCGTTTGTAGGATCGTTAAATCAAGTATATGTGTGACAGCGTCCGCAACGGCCTGATACCTCCTCTGCTTCTGATTTATTTTCTTCCGTGCTTCTATAATACCATGTCTAATACAATAACATTGGGTGCAAAATCGACAGACAAGCTTGCAGAACTGGTGTTGGCAGGATCATTTGCAGCAGACGGAGTTCTACTTTTAAAAGTTAGCAGGCCTCTCTTGAAGAGGATCTTTTTCCTCAATTGAAACAAATTTAGCTGATAAACTGTTTTTGTGCTTTTGTTTAAGATGTTCTGACTTATAATCAGAATATAGAACTGTCGAACTAAACAGATTAGAGCGTAATGGCATGATAATGATTAGATGGATGTCAAATGTGATATTGAAGGATAGGAAGCCTTCAATTGAGTTAAGAGAACGCTGTGACTCAAAAGTGTAAGAAAATCTTTGCAAAGGCGTCGGCTTTGATGGTTTGGTCATGTTGAGAGAATGAATGATAATAACTGGGTTAAGAAGTGTAGAAATTTAGTTGTTGATGGTAAGTGTGGCAGAAGCAGGCCACGGACAACATGGATCCAGGTTGTGAAGAAAGATCTTGCTGAGAAACGTATTTAGCCTGGTTTGGCGCAGGATAGAGTAAGATGGAGGCGTGCCATCAGTAAATCCGTCTAACCCGTGCCAGCATGGAAAATAGACATTAAATGTCTATATATATATATATATATAGTAAATATATTAAATATATATATAAATATATATATATATATATATATAGTAAATATATTAAATATATATATATATATATATATTATCAGTGAACGATATATGATCACCAAGAGTGCTCATTGATATGATCAGAGCAAAGATATATATTAAAGAGTAAAAACAACTACGTGATGTTTACAACTCTGAGTTTCATGTGTATGTTACACAATCTTCAGGGAAAAACTAAAAAAATTATTTTAAAAACGTTTTTATAAATTAAAGTGATGTCATTACATATCTCTGGAGTGTTGTTTAGTCTTTAGGTTTATAATTGGCCATTAAAAACTTATTCTCGTGGCGACACTTCGATATAAACACTTCGAACGTTTGTTTAATAGCTTGTCTTGCTTCTCGAATGTAATTATAGCAAACTTCTCGTGCAGGCAAAGTAGACATCTCTTTGAAGGGTTTGAATATGCCGGGACCGATTTCATTAACGACCAAGATAACGAAGGTGCTACATTATGATTATCTTTCAAATCCCAGACATTTGTAGACAATGTTGTGCTCTTGGCGTACTTCTTATGTTTAAGTGATTGCTTATGATTGTTGTACCGCAGCTTCCATTCTCCTTCCGTTAATCCAATATACGTTTTTGTTGGGATGTTTGGTGCTGTGACATCACATCTGTAAATTACGTTTGTTGCTCGGCACTTTCCGTTCATAGGACAATCATGCTTTGCACGGCAATTGCATGGCGGTGTTTCTGCGTATTCCTTTGGTAATAACTTTTTATTGTGCGATTTTATAATTTTCTCCATATTGTCAGTGCAGCTATAACTTACTTTGACGTTGTTTCGGTTGAAGATCTTGTGGAGTTTATTTAAACGGGGAAAGTGTTTGTCGATCAGTAATAAAAATTTCTTCGCCACGTTTGTTGATACATCTTTGTTGAAGCGTGGGTTGAACCATATAATATTACGTTGGCGGTTTCTATGAACGGAAGGTAGGGGAATTTTGGAAGGATAGAGTAACATTTTTGTATTCGCTCCTTTGCAACGCTTCTTCGTATTTTTCTTTGCTGTTGTTGAATATTTCTGGGTTCGAGGAATTTTTTGATAGTCGTTCGTTGATTGATATGGGTAATTGCTTTAGTATTTCTTTCGGATGGTTTGAAGATGTGTTGATGTACAACAGTGTGTTGTTTGGTTTTTTAAATGGCCGGTATGTGTTGGTATTTAAGTCTAGCGTAATGTCCAAGAAGTTCGCTATTTTCAAGTTCGTTTCTATATCTATTTGAAATCCGATATCTTTGAAAAGTTTTATGATTTCTTTTCTTTTCTTGTCTATGGCTCTACCGTTTGTAGTGCGTAAGACCACTAAACCATCGTCGCGGTATAAACCAATATCATTATTATTTACTAATTTTGACAAGCCATTCAATATTAACAATCCAACTAGTTCGCATATCTCCGCGCCGTCGAAGCTTCCCATTGTGACATCGAAACAGTCATGTGATGTATTCTTTTTCCATGCTTCTTCATTATAGTAGAGCAGTGACTTTCTACAATGCTGTATGGTGCGTATATCTTTTCACTGATTTCGGCGGAACATTTTGCAAAGTTGATTGCTTGTGATAAGATCTTTGCTGTGATTGATGGATAAAATTCTTTGATGTCTAACTGTATAAATGAACATTTCTGTTTGTTATCTATACGTGTAAACCATTTTATAACGTCGTCTGTGTTTTTCCACTGGTTTGGGTTTGTAACTTCTCTGATTTTGTTATTAATCCGGTCCAATATTGCCTTACTGACAGCACCTAATTCTGATTTGCATGCATTTATTAAAGTATAGCATCTATTTTTACCCTATTCTTCAAAGAAAATTTTAACATTGGTCAAGCACTAGCTCTACCGCATAAAAAAGTCAACTTGTAGATCTTGTCTTTAATGGAATAGAAACTGCCATGCCATTAACTATATTATTATTATTATTATTATTATAACAATATTTATACAGGATAGGTATAATCAGTTATTTACAACAAAAGTGAAAACTGCTTTTCATATACGTCCTGTGTAAAATGATTTATTATGGTAGATAAATATACAAATTTAAAGGTTAAAAATGAGTTAAAATACATGCTATATATTAGTTAAATAATACAAAATCAATACTACGAAGCAGAACTTGTGTTTGGAATTTATCAAATCCTAATGGTGTTACAGGCAATGGTGAAATCATCAGTTTTTGTATGTAAAAACATTGCTATCTACTTTCTCTCACACACATTTTACATTGTATCCAAGTTAGAACATTTTCATATCTATCACCGGTGGTTTTCACAGCAATCTTTTTAGCTAGATGTTTGTGAAAACATTCGGAAACTTCACCACCATAAACGAAGAAAACAAGTGTGGTAAAGGATCCTTGTTTGACATTCCTGATTCCTTCGTTATTTCTCATTTCCATGCGATTTAAAGATATCGTTCAGCTCTTTGTTGATCTGCGAGGAAGAATTACAATTAGTGACAATGACAAATTGACAAAGTAGTTGTTTTGCGTGTGACGAAAGAATCCTCTCGCACGAATGTCCAGTCTTGCATCATCTCCTTTGGCAACTTGAATCAAAAACGTCTCACCGTTGATCGGGTGCAAGAGGGGTTTCACTTCAACATCATTGTACACTTTCTTCAGTAAGTTAACCTCGAAGTCGCGGAGGTTGTTGTGACGCATGATTACTTTTTTTACAGTCTAAAGCGTGTGTAACGTTGAAAGTTTGACAGAAAGAGCAGGTAGATGGTAGTCCCTTTAGTGGTTTGTTGCAACGAAGCGCCAGTGCATCTCTGAATCCACTGTCGGTAAGGAGATACCCATGCTCTTCTAAATCTAATAAATCGAATTATTATTATATTGAAAATTATTTTTGTGTGGATAATTGAATTTTTAATTAATTGAGCGGAGTCAACTCGGGAAAGTAATGACGCAAAGTCAACTCGGTATATAATCAAAATCGGACAAAAACCACAAACATAGAGGCGTGTCAATGAAAAGGAGGAATTGAAATTGCAAGCGAATAATGAACTCGCGTAATGGCACTGCGGTGAACGGACCTGCTCACGACGGATATTTTCCAAAATGACGAAAACTAACAAAAGCATCGTGCCACGCGATGTTGGAAGAAATAAAAGAAAAATGTTTAATGAACGTAAAAAAAGAAATCAATAAGTTGTTTGTTAAACAAAAAATGTCCTTGGATGGGAATTATTAGTGGAACAAGCGCTACAACTCACAAACGATTTTCGCCAGTTGAGAAGTTCCCCTCCTAACCTACACCTCATTCTAGGAATAATAGACCTTCTCTTATACTAGCCTCTTTCTAATTCTAGCCCCCTCTCAGAGGTGTCTTCAAGTAATAAAAAGACGGGTCTTATATTAGAGGAAATACGGTAATTCAATGGATTTTAATAATTTTAAGTTATATATTTATATATATCAGAGTTAATAGAGCTGTCCAAGCTAGTTTGGAACATGAAAGACAACGATGTGGAATACGCCACCAAATGGGGCGTTTCCGCCAAAGCATTTCAGTACAAATGTGGAACAAGACGTTGCGATTTGTGCCTTACGGAAAAGACGTGTATAATACGCGCGAATCCCAAGGGGCTATTGAACAAAAGGACAGAGTTAATCTCCAAGTGTCGCCTTCGTAATAAATACTCCCTAGCGAGTGTTAAACGATCACGTTAATGTAACAACTGTCCATTGTTTTGTTGTATTTTATATGCCCCTTACGCACCATGAAGATATGCGGTTTATTAATATTTAGTTTATCTGAAGAATTTCACGCATTTGTAGCCTGAAGATTGTTTATGAAACTTGAAACTTAAATTTGCTACACAGATGTAGTATTTAGCTTGTTTACCTTATTATTATTATTTTATCTATATATCTATATATTTTTAAAGTAATTATAATAAAGATGTTTTATGCCTTTTGTAATCCTTGGACTTGTTTACCTTAGGTTCAATTGTAACTTTTTTGTCAGGGAAACAATAGTGTTGCAAATATCAAAGAATGTAAGGAAAAATAGTAAATAAGCATCATTAGTGCACGTTACAGTGTACAAGATAGTCCAAATTAAAACATCATTTGTTGAAATACATTTTGGTTTTATTCTACGTTATATTCAGAAAGAATAGAAGGATTCTTCAACTAACGTTAAACTCTCTCTGATAAATACGATCAGATTCTTTAACAGTGCTCTGGTGACCAAGCGCGCTAAGTCGTTTAACCTTTAGCCAAACATCGCTGCGTTAAGAAAAATGTCATTTCGAACACTTACAACCGACCCTATAAACTTTCCTCCACTTTTTAAAATCTTTTGCTTTTCTCTTCAAAGTTGAGCATTTTTGCGATAATCGTGCGTCGCTTGCCATATCGATAAATAAAATCGATAATACAAACTATTGTTATATATATTTTTTACTCAATATCAATGTCTGAGTCAATTTCCGAGTCCACGTAAATTGTCAATTCTTCTGGCCAGAGTTGTGGACGTCCGCGTCGTCAGTGAGTCCGAAAGGATTGCCAAGTTCTGTTCCTCTAGAATTCCTAGTTGCTCCTTGAGTCTAGCTGCATCCTGCTCGCATGGTTGGTCGACCTTGAAGCAGTGGATTTTATCATCATCTGTGTCATCCGCCGGTAGTGTCAGTGCACAGTAGTTAAAGAAATCTACAATGATTTGCTTTGATAAACTTCCCCGTGATAATGAAATCCATTTCAAAACCTTTCTCCTTGGAGGCGGGCGCAGATTTCCAGCTTCAGTACGTTTGTGCTCTCCATTAGCTTATCAGTTGTAATATTCTTCGTACATTTAGCTTTGAAAGGTTTGTTCCAACAAAGGTCTGGCGCTTATAAATATTTGGTACAACCACCGGGAATAACAGCTTGGTCTATTTTGATTTTATTCAAGTCTGATTTAACACTGTCTACCATATGGCATTCAAACAAATCCCAAGCTAAAAGCCGTCGATTGAAAGCAAACGCTCCCAAAACCTGTTTAACCCACTGTTTAACATTTTTAGCCGATGCTACAACACATTTATTCTTGAACTCTTCATCCAAAGCTTGAACTTTGATGAATTTAAGGCATCCTATAGAAGCAACAAAACCTTTTTTCTCGTTGTCATCCCTACAACTTTCATCACAAATTATTTTTGCTTTTCGCAAAATCAGTTTTCTCGACACAAATAGACATTGCGAAAGGCCTTCCACCTCTTGGTATTCTTTTTACTTGCCTTTGATGTGGTCATCAATGATTTTCGTGATAGCATCGTAGTGTTTCCGCCAATCACGAACCCTCTTTGTTGAAATGTCGAACTTGCGTGCAGCAGGGTGATTCCCGTGTTCTCTAGCATATTCAATAACCTCTATTTTAAAAGAGAGTCCACAGCACTTTCTCGTTTTTCCTGGCTCCATGACGATGCCTGAACTTCAACACGATCAAATTAAAGGATGCGTTCAACTAAATATTAAAAGCGAGGCATTTAAAAATATTGTTTGCCTGTTATGTGTAGTAGCAAAAAATGGCCGTGCTTTGGAATATATCAACAAGACGCATTGTTTTTCAGAGTTTTCAACAGTCGAGCTGTCTAAACTTCTTTTTTACTTCTTGACGGCCCACGAAGTTACACGAGTGAAAACAAAAGTTACAGGAAAAAGAAAGCGAGAAATAGGACTTGCTTCTCCGTGTATTGTTACTGCCGGTATTAGTGATAAATAACGCCAAGTTATGAAAATTACGCACGATGAAATAAAGGAACTTAAAGAACGTTTCTCATACTTTGAATTAACCATTGGAAAAGACTATTTTAAAGGCCTAATGATCTGTAATTTATCGTATTGTATGCAGAATCGCTCTTTCACTTAGTGAAATTATATTTTCCTACCCCTACTTCTAAGTCAATGACCCTACAAATCAACGGCCTAAATTATACTGTTTCTAATATAAGAAGGGTGGTCTACTATTAATTTGGCCCAATCTTGAAAGGCGTTTACAATTAGCAGAGAGCTATTATTTGAGGGGGTCTTTTATCTCTACAACAGACCTCTCTGAGGGGGGCTACAATTAGGAGAGAAGGGTGTAAAGTACTTGAGGGGTCTCTTATTAGAGGAAATACGGTATGTCAAGATTCGAGCTTCTTTCGCCTTAGTTACCATTTCAACATTATATTTGGGCAAACGAGACATAAACTGAAGGATGAAAACATAATAACTCCAAAACATTTTTTTCGTTCTGGTTCTTATGCTTCTCAATTCTTTTTTAAGTTATTGCGGAACATTTATGTTTTTGATTTTCTTTTGAAATTCTTTTATCTTTCTCTATTAGAATAAACAAAACATATTTCAGTAAATTGATCTAAAAATTTATTTTTTTCACTCAATTACAATTATCCTGTATTATCCATGGTTTTTCACTAAAAAATGTATGTTCATCTTTGTCTTAAGTGGTAGGCCTACCTACTTTAGAGCATGGTTATAGGCCCGACCCTGGAGCTATTTCAGACACGAGTGCAGCCTATCCCCCTCTGTTCCTATAACTTGTTTTTATATTATATTTGACATTTTTTTAATTTGTTTTTCTCTTTTAGTTACTTTCATTTTTCATTTAGTGTGTTTTATCCTTAGGAAACAATTGCACTTTATTGTCTGTAATAAAATAACTTAAACAACTAGCAATAACTAATATAACTTTGGACAAAGAAAACTAGTTTTATAATCATAATTTCTGTCGGCTATAAAATTCAAAATGCATTTTCAAGTTTATGAAAGGTTTTTATATATTTGTTGTCTTTAAGGTTTAGTTTAGTACGAGTATATATACACTCTTTAGTGTACTAGGACATTTTTTTATCTAGCTACTATAAAAGAATGTTAAGTTTAAACAATTTGCAGAACAACAAATAGATAAAAGTGTTTTGGCATTCATGATTTGCCGGGAAGTGTCCGCAGTAGTACTTCTATAACATATTCTTTTTTCTCACATTTTTTTAGAATTACAAAAACAGTTTGCAGGGAAAACAATCATGGGTACACTTGCTGCGTATGTATATATATTTTTTAATTCATTAATAAAATGATTTATAACACAACTCGATTAAAACTATATCTCAAATATTGTATATATACATATACATACCATATTTATTTATTTATTTATTTAAGCTTACAATCCTAAAATCTACCAAATGAAATAAAAATTTAGATTGTGGAGGCATAAAATCTGCCTTTAAAAGCCCTTCTACATTTTGATATAAAAACACTAGAAAGTTAGAAAAGTCAGAAAATGCAAAAAAAAAGGAAAAAAAAAGAAAGAAAAATCGGCTGTTTAAGGTTAGAGAACAAGATTAGTCTATAACAAACTTAATGTCAGTAAAATATATATCAAAAAGTCTTTTAAAAATAGCGATTGATGTTGCATTTACAATGTCTTCGGGAAGTGCGTTCCAACTATTCACTACTCTCTGTGTGAAAAAATGCCTTCGAGACTCCAGTCGGGTAAAATTTTTCTCCAGTTTTAACGAATGGCCGCGCGTTTTAGAATATTGTTTGTTCTTAAAAAGCTTATCGGTTGAGACGTTGTAGTATGCGTGACGGAGCTTGTAGGTCTCGACAAGATCGGAGCGAAAAAACCTGTATTTCATACTGGATATATCAAGATGTTGTAGTCGTTCAATATAGGAAAGATTTTTTAATGACGGGACGAATTTGGTGGCTCTTCTCAAGACATTTTCAATCAAACGTTTGTCAGAGATTAGTCGAGGGTGGTATATAGAAGAACAATACTCCAGATGAGGGCGTACTAGCGCACAGAACAATAGTTTAAAAGACGATTCATTGAGGAACGAGTAGGATCTTCTAATCATAGCGAACATCTTGTTAGCTTTTGAAACTTGAGACGAAGTGTGACGAGAGAAAATAAGTCTTTCATCAATGTTTACACCAAGATCTTTTTTGCAACAGGTCCTTTCAAGTTCAACTGTTTCTCCGTTCTCTGACATAGTGTAGGTGGTTTGTGGGTTTGCACGCCCAAGATGCATGACATGACACTTTTCAACATTGAAACGCATTAGCCATTTTTTTGACCATACAGTGAGGTTATCGATATCATTTTGTAGTTGGGCTGGAGAGGAATCATCTACAATGTCAAACAATTTTCTATCGTCTGCAAACAACAAAACTGTAGATTTTACCATATCTGGCAAATCGTTGATATAAACAAGAAAAAGGATAGGCCCGAGAACTGAACCCTGGGGAACACCACTCGTCACATTGCGAAAAGCAGGACAAGTACCATTCACAATAACTTTTTGACTTCTGCCGGTTAAAAAACAACGTATGAAATTTATAGTTTTGTGACATAAACCATGACCTCTTAGTTTTGTAAGGAGATGCCGATGAGGAACTTTGTCAAATGCTTTAGCGAAGTCCAGGTAAATGATGTCAACGTTTAAACCTTTGTCTAGGGCATACGACCACTCATCAATTGCTGTTACTAAGTTTGTGAAGCAGGAACGACTTGGAATAATAACTTGTTACTGAGTAGATTGTGCTGAAGAAGATGAGAAAGAATATGAGCACGTATGATGGATTCAAAGATTTTGGAGAGAATGAAAGTTAAGGAGATTGGACGATAATTGAGAGGATTAGAACGTTTTCCTTTTTTGAAAATAGGTATTACTAAACCTTGCTTCCAGACCTCAGGTAGAACTCCGGTTTCGTAAACTTCTTTAAACAAGATTGAAATTGGATTGGAAAGTTCATTGGCTGCTTCTTTTAATACCCTAGGGTGTATATTATCGGGTCCAGGCGATTTACTGGCGTTTAACTTCAAGAGGTGATTTAAAATAATTCTAAGAGAAAAATCGATCGTGTCGTTATTAGTAAGAGGACTACTAACAATGTCGTCATATTCTGTTATAGGTTCAAGATCATCACATGTGAAAACTTCGGCAAAGCATTTATTGAAAAGCTCAGCCTTTTCGAAGTCGATATCAGCAGTATGGGTGGTGGTAATAAGTGTTGGGAAATGTTCTTTAGTTTTCATTTTGCTTTTTGCATATTGGTAAAATGCTTTGGGGTTTTCTTTAGCGCGCTGAGCAATTGAATGTTCAAAATTGCAAATTGCTTTGCGACAATGGCTTTTGGCTTGATTGCGTGCTTTGGTGTAGTCGAGGTAGCCTTCATCATCTTTATTAGCTAAGTATCGTGCATACATTTCACGTTTTTTTCGTATTTTTGCAAGAACGTTTGAGTTAATCCAAAGTGATTTACGAACAAGGTTTTTCAAAACAGGTATATTCCTTTTCATTGAGCTAGTGACTATTTTGTGAAAATTTTTCCCAAAGTTCTTTGACAGATGAGTTGATTGCTGGATACCACGACGCATTTTTAAAGTCATTTTGCAGTTCCGTATAATCACCTCTAGAAAAGACAAAGTTTGTTGGTTTGTGTGACTCCGGTTTGTTTTTTGTTACAAGATTGAAAGATAACATTTTATGATGACTTTTTCCGATGGGTGCATGCATTACAACTTCGTCAATCATATTTTTTTCGGTAGTGAATACTAAATCTATTAGAGAAGGATTTTGTGAAGGGCGTTGATGTGTAGGAGAGGAAACATGTTGATGAAGATAGGTGTCTAAAAGGCTTCCAATGTACTTTGAAGATTATGATGACTTTGGAAAAGGTGCGTTCAGATCTGACCAATCGATACTTGGATAGTTGAAATCACCAACAATGAGAACATTGTTGTGTTTTCTAGATTTCAGTTCCATTTCTTTACTTATTAGAACATTATTTTCCTCACTACTATTAGGTGATCTGTAAATACACCCGATCAGAAGACTCTCTTTGTCTAACTTCAGGTCTACCCATGTGATTTCTTTTACATCTGCATTATCGGAATCTACTTCAGACGCACCGTTAATTGAATCTTTCAGATAAATAGCAATACCACGGTGGTGTTTTTTCTCTAAGTTCTGAAAAGCAACGGTAGTTACTGATTTCAAGTTCACTGGCTTGTACAGGAAGTAGACGTTTTTTTGGAAGAATTTTTGTTAAACAAATGATATCAGGTTTGTGTAAAACAGCAAGACAAGAAAGTTCAGAGCGTTTGTTTAGAAGGTTGTCAGCGTTTGCATATAAGACATGAAAAGTGGAGCTGTTTCTGATACAACTTTTATTTGCACTTATAAACCATCTTTTGCCCTTACCTTTTCCGCTAAAGAGTCTGGTTTTGTGTGATCTTTTTTTTTTCTTTCACAATCATCAGATCCCAGAGCGGACCTTTGATTTTGAAAAAATATTCCCCCGATTTCTCGTTTTCAATCATTTTCTTTTTTTTTCGATCTTTGTTCTAAACGCAATTCTCTCTTCAAGGCTTCTATCATGGTTGATGTAAATGTTATGGGATCTCAGGCTTGACGCGTATCTCATTATTAAATTCTTGATTTCGACACAATCGAAGATGACTAACAATGGACGAGGCTTTCCGTCATCACGTTTTTTACCAAGTCGCGTAACATTTCTGACATCTTCTTCGTTGGTGCATACACCACAGGTCTCATTGAAAAGCTTCAGCAGGTTGCCTTTTTTGTTTTCTTTTTCATCATAGTTGAAAATGACAGCGTTTTTAACACGACGCTCAGCCTCTTGCATTGCATCTTTGATGATGGACCTTGTCATAACAGCGTTACTGTTGTTTATTTGAGATGGACTTGATGAAAGCATACTCTTTGAAACTTCTGCATAGCTCTTGGTTAGCGTTTTGTGAGTCGATTCTACGTGTTTGTTTGTTGATTCGATCTTAGAGTTAACATAAGCTAGTGTGTCGCATATTTGGTCGAGCTTTTCAACAATCGTGGTTACTGGATCTGCGAATTGCAAGCACTTTGATTTACATCTGTTGCAAATCCAGAATAGATTATGATCTCCTATAGCAGTTTAAGCTTTTTTGGTTAGATTTTGACAGTTAATGTGATGCCAGTCTTTACAGATATCGCATTCAATACCTTCTTTCTCTATTTTGATACCACATATCTGTTCGTGATTGCCGGGGCAAACGTCAAACATTTCAGACATATTCAACGACTGCAAAACTCAATAGGATTGATAGAAACCAGGTATTTAATGTAATTGGAAAGAGGAATGTGAAGTTAATTGTAGATGCTTGCAAAGCCAAGCAGTAGGGATGGAGAGCCACAAAACAATCTTCCAATTGGAGATAATTATGAACGGAAGTTCACCGTAAAAAGGATTTTAATCGGTAGATAATTTCTAGGTAATTGCGCTCAGCAGTTGTAAGGGAAAATATATTGATTAATGAATTGCGTTATAATAATGGTATGGAAAAGTATAGGTTTCTTACACTCAAAACTCCTAATTCTTCGGGATATGAGGCAGTCCCCTGGGGTTACAACCCAAGCTTCCGAAAATCCTCAAAAACCCGGAAAATTATTGATGTTGAATACTTGTAGATTTGAGGGATGTGAAAAATCGCAACAAGGAACAAACAGTAGAAACAATTACAAGTATACCTGCAATGTGAAGCGTCTTATGGCAAATGTTTTATCTAAAAGATAAGATAGAAAGCGCAAATAATCACTCACAAAATCCTCAATACTCTGAGCCACAAAACACGTCCTTTGCATAAGCGATGGAGAATGAATTATTAACAACATATCTATGTCTCAACATATCTAACAATATATCTTTTTAACAACATATCTTTCTAATATTACCGTTGAGGTTTTATAAATTGAGTGGCAACAGCATATGTATGACAAACAAGGTGGGATTAGGTAGAATCAACCTGCTAACTCTCGTTGTTGAAGAAATTAAAGAGCAGAAAGACATTTTTATTTTATTTTCATTTTTATATATAGTATATATATTTAATGATGTGTATAGGGATTGTCGAAAAAATTATAAGACAAAAGGTAACAAATCTATATAGATGGACAAACAGTTTTATGTATAATCATCATCATCATCATCTGGTCGAGCTGATTGCCATGACTCTATCCTTCCATCTAATTCTGTCCGCCATTGCACGTAGCAGATCTTCAAGTTGAAATCCTGTGTCTTCAAAGAGCAGTTTGGTAAAGGTCTTGTAAGGGCGACCAACTCTTGCATGTCCATGTTTTGGACACACCTCCATTATGTATAATACACACCTCCATTATGTATAATACACACCTCCATTATGTATAATATACACCTCAATTATGTATAATAACAAACCTTTACGAAGATGAAATCAACTAAACCATTTCAAATAAAAATAAAACAACAAAAACTAGAACAAAACTATATCCCACACAAATGCAGGCTTTGTCATGAATCGCGTGCGATCGCTCTCGCACGCGCTGGCACACGCCATAATCAATTATTGCGAGCGATTTGTCGCTTGTGTGCTTTCATTTTCACGAGTGATATAATTCTTCGGTTTTTGACACCTTCTTATTATCCAAGTACAAATTTAGTCAAGTTGTTTTTCGCAGTAATAACGAACAAAGTTATTTTAATTTGATTAAAAACGTATGCGTTTCGAAAAGTTTGTAACGTAAATTATAAAAAGAAGGAAGATTTTTAAAGAGAATCGACAGACATGTTTACACGCGTTACGCATGTTGTTTAAAAGTTCCATTCAACTTAGAGACAGATAAATGCAGAAGAACTATGCTGCATTCCATGGAAGATAAAAAGATCAAATCACAACGAAACATTCAGTTTTCAAAACAAAAGACACTTTCACAAAACCAATAAACATGCATGCATTAGAAGAAAATAAACAAGACAGCTAGATTTTAACGGGTTAACTTCAAAGTTGTCATATTTTAACTTTTTAAAGCTGTATTTTGCTAGTGAAAATATGTGCCGTGACATTTTATATCATTAAAATTTCGATATGAAATCAAAAACTGTTCTCTGTTAAATAGTTAAATAAGTGATTGCAAAATTTCAGGATGATTGTATTACTACGGCACAATTAATTATAAGTGTCAGTTGTATGACATTCTAAACGTTTTTCTCAAAGGAATAATATTATTCTTGATTTCGCGGCCTAGAACGATCAATAAAAAGAATTATCAAGAAAGTTACAAATTAGTTTTGATAGAATTTTGAAATGTTTTATATTCATCTCTTTTTTTATTAAGTGTTGCTATTTGAATTGCTATTTTTTAAGTTTAATTTCTTTCTTTTAGTCTTCGATCTATTATATATTTTAATCATTCTTTACTTTTCTTTTGTTTTGATCTAAATTGTTACTATTTTGTTTTATCTCGAATCATTCATGCGGAACAAGAGAAACGTCTACGTTTCGTAACTGCAATTTAACAATTTCATAATTGACGATTCGAAACTGGCGGTTTGAAACATAGAGATGTTTTTATTTAAAAATAAATAAATAAAATATTCCTTTCACTTTTCACTACTTTAATGTGATAAATTTTTGCGGGGATTAAATTTTGCGGTGAGCCATTTCCAAATATTTTGTGGTGACTTAATTTCGCGTTTTGACGCTTTTGAATATTGGCAATTGCGAAACGGCCAGTTTCGGAACCCGCAGTTTCTAACGTCTGTACACCTGTGCGAGCAGTGTCAGTTTTAGAATAAATAGTCCATGTTCAAATCATTGGCGGCGTGTCTCTGTAATGTTGTTACACAGATCCGAGCAACTAGGGAGGGGAGCTTGTTCTGCTAGTGTAATACGTCAAGAGTTTAGGCAATAGCTAGTGCCAAATTTCAAAATGTAATTTTTATAGTGATGGGTGAAGATATTAATCTAACTAAAGACGTCAGTAAACTAAAAACTAACTTGAAAAAAATGCACGTGCGGTCACGTGTGATTACACAAGCGATCGCACGTCACTTTTAATTTTCACGAGCGATGGTTTGTCGCACGCCCGGGTCGATTTTCGCAAGCGACAAGTCACTCACGTGCTCAAATAGTCTTGACAAAGACTGAAATGAATTGACCTTAACCTTTTTGGACCAGTCGCCATTTAACCATTTACTATCAAACATATTTTTCAAAACAAGACGGTGGATTGGATGTTTGCGTTGTGATGCGATGTTGATGTTAAATAGTTGATCATTGTGGCTTATTTTGCTAAATTTAAAGTGGCCAACAAGTGAATTTATAATTACAAACAAATAATAAACGTTATTCCGTGGTTATAAATTGGTCCCCCCAAAATGTTTTGAAACTCATTTTTTGCCCACTAGCACCCTGTCTATTATCATCATTTCCTATGGAAAACTACAATATGTCCTCTTGATGCGCTTCGGATTAGATATCTGATTTAGATTTAAGGTTTGTAGCTTAGTGGTAATGTTTTTGACTCACAAAACCAAACAAGGCTTTTTAAAACCCCAGTTCCGATATCTTTATTTCAAAGTTACAGTTGAGTTTGTGAGCAAAACATGTTGCGTAATGCAAGTCTAGCTCAAAATGGTTGGTTGTCTGATGAAGCGAGTTCATAAATACAAAATGGGAGCTCCAGTGCCCCATTGAACCCCTAAATCTAATTCAATCATTTCAAAAACAAATTCAATCAGCTCTATAATGTTTTTAGTTTGTCCATCATTGACTTTCTAAGTTGTTATTCGTCAATGCCAACAGTGGTTGATAATTTTCTCCAACGACAACAAGTTGTATTTATTGTACAGTGTAGGGTACTGTTTGAAATTTCTCCTGCAGTGTCCATGACATCTCCCAATACTTTGATGTTTTTGTCACATCCTTTACAGATCATGTGATCGAATGCTCATGGCAGCAGTAATGATTTTGTTGTGTAAATTACAATATAGTGCAACTCTTCTTTTTACTTTGTTTATTTGGCTTTCATTTTCTGTGGTCATCAAGTCGGGTAAATAGGTAGTGAATAAACGCTTACAAAAGTTGAAAGTTGCTTACATTTGTTCGAAACAAGTTACTACTTTTATTTTAAATGTTTTAATACTTAGATCTATATAATTTTATGAATTTTGTTTTTATGACTAATGTCTAATATTGTATTCCAGCATTATTGGCATGTCTTTCCTGTGCGCCATTGGCATTCTACTTGTCGTGTTGGGGTGTGCATTGGACGAATTCAAAACTCCTGCCGGGTATGTCACAGGTTTTTGTTTTCTGATTGCAATAGTTGAATTTCATTTTTTAGTTTTATTGCGTTTATTTTGCGAGGGTTTTTTTGTCCCTCTCAGGCCTCGTCAGTAAATAATGTCCCTGAAGGTGAGAAGGTAGGAATGATTTTCTCTTTCATCATAGATCATACTTTAATTGATGATAGTCGCAAAACATAAATGAACACTTGTTACAAGTGCTGCTGTACAAAACAAAACAGAGTAATCTGAACAAAATGTTTTCACGTAAGAGATTAGGCCACTACAACATGGGAAAAGTGTTGTTTTTTTACTGTAAAAATCCTTACGGAGGCGTAGCGGGATTTAATTCATACGAGCAAATTTTGATATTGCAAACCGGACACAGTAGTATTGAGCATATAGCAAAAAGGTTGTGCCGGAGGGGTTGACTTGTCTTAAAATGCTCAATACTTTTTTTAGCTATCTCATGAGGGCAAATAATCCTCATCAAAAGAATCAGCATAAAATTTTGATTTAGAAAAGTATAGGTTTTATGTACCTTACGTTTAACCTCTGGATCAGGGAAAGAAGACAGAAAACCAGACGGTAATGTAAGGCAAGGTAAGAGAAAGTTTAAAAGGTACTTACTGAATTCAGTTTATAAAGTAACAAAATCTCTTTGTCACGGTGTGACAAAAACTTTAAAAGAAAGGCAATTTTTAGAATGACTAGAATAACCCTGAAAATTCATTTAAAACTTAAAATACAACTCTTTTAAACCAAAAAAATATTTCTAAGACAAAAAAAAACTGTTAGGAACTAAATTTGTCTGTTCAGGGACAAAAACTGAAAAAAAACTGAAGCTTCTGTTTCAATGTATACTTCAATTTCTTCATCTGAACTTCCTTCATCTGAACTTTCCTCATCCTCTAATTTAGAGGTCGGCAACCTACGGCCCACCAGCAGTTTTAATCCGGCCCGCGAACACTTGTGTGTACTCCAGCACGCTATCCGGCCCGCAACGCAGTAAAACTTGATAAATAAGTAAATTTACGTTCTGCTTGATAGAATAATATTTAATTGCTTCAGTGCACACGTTATGACGTAATAAAATAATTTTGCGATAACAATACAAGTAACCGGTATTGGCACATTTGTGTACCGTAACTTCAAAAGCTAGTGTCACTGCTTAGTGCTGCTCAAATTAAGGTAGGATACCCCTAAAAATATTAGTTTTATAAAGAAAATATATCTGCAACCACATTTCCGAAATTACGAGATAATGCGAAAAGGAATGCATGTATGTTCGGCAACACTTATTTGTGTGAACAGATGTTTTCAAAAATGAACTTTGCGAAGAATAAACTTCGAACACATAACTGATGAACATCTCAATGGCGTTTTGCAGAACATCGGAAATCTGGCAAAAGAATACAAACAACATCAACATTCACATTAAATTTGTATACATTTTATACAAATTTATATTCCAAAATTCAAAATTTTTGCTCATTTGCCCTTCGGCCACTCATTCCATGGATGTTGAGAAATGCGTATGTCCGGCCCGCCGGCGGTTTTAAATTTGCTTTACTGACCCGCAACATTGAAAGGTTGCCGACCCCTGCTCTAATTCATTAGCACCATCTTCGTGTTCAACACCTTCATTTTTCTTTTTAAAATGATGCCACTTTGGGCGAATTAACTTTGGGCAGTCCTTGAAATTGTTGATATGAATGCAATTTTTGAATTCTCCAGCTATACAATTTTTACATAGGCAAGAAAACTCACGATGATATACTCCCTTGTCATTTCCAGGATCATTTATTAGCTGATTCATCTTACGGGTTCCTTTAAGGCTTCTCAATTTATCATCAGGAAAATCAGACCGATACTGTTCCAGTTCTTTTTTGGCACAAGGAAAAAAACTTGACTCAGCATTGCCTTTCCCTCTGGATTCTCGTTGACAGTTAGATTTTCCATGCAAAAATTGAATAACTCTTGAGCATCCTGAATAACAGCTTCTCTCGCATTACCCTCTCTGCTGGCAAATGATTTTACAACGCCTCCCAAACCATCAGATTTCGATTTACCGTGGCTTGTTTCAAAAACGATTCGATTGGTTCGCACTGGACGTCATGAAAAATTAGCAAATGCTGCTATACATTTGAATTGACTCAAACATCCATCGTTAAATTCAATGTAATTTTGAATCTTCACGTTCCTTTCACTGTAGTGCTTGTGTATTATGGTGTTACACAGTTCAATAAATGGGATATCATGTTTCAGATCGTCACTAACAGAAAACAGAAAATGGTCCTCTCTGACCAATCCAGCTACCCTTTGTAGGACAACAACAGGATAAACTGTGGCCTGTTGTTGCATCCAATGGCATTATTTCTTGAGATAAAAGGCAGGTGTAGTTTTCAGAGAAATCTTGGATTTTAATGGCCATCCCATCATCAAGTGCACTTATTGCTTGGTCATATGTGCTACTAGTGTGACTTACATTGTACCGATGTCTAGGGAATCCTTGCATTTTCTTCTTTAGGAGTGATAAGAACTCATCGGGGGAAACATGCTTATCTACAAGTTGAATCTTTTTCTTCATCTCCCCACGATAGGTATACTCAGTTCTTTCAAATTGTTTCAATTTCATTGTATGACCTTTTTGAGAGCAGTCAATGTTTTCTGCTAAGCACTTCTTGCTGCATTTGAGACCTTGAATGCCAATGTTGTCTAATTTGGAAAACTGCTTGTATATACATTTGACACACACGCATTTGATATCTTTCGAATTACAAAGGGCCATTTCAACCAATCCACTGGAGTTTTTTATGCTCATGTCTTTTTTATTGACTGAAAGCGTATGGTTTAGGGCGTTGCGTAGGTAATCCAAATTTACATGATAGGAACAACAGCAGACAAGCCGACGAGCGTCTTTTTTCAACCTAATGTTCTTTGGTCGGTGAGTTTCAAATGTCCTCTTTGAAATTTTGATGTCAATGTTCTCTTGGCGAAACAATTTAAATGCATCACCTAAGGTAACTTCCATTACCCGAATAGCAACACATTTCTTCACGCTGATCTTTAACAAGTTTAGTCATGTTTTTAACGTGAATACAGAGTCTTTATCGTAAAATCCTATGATTCTTTGATGAACCTTGGCATCAACCTTTTTTGGAAGGTAAGATGGTTTGGTTATTGTTTAGATAAGCATCAATAGAACAAACTCTGAAATTTTGCAAATTTTTGGAAGCAGGGGGACAACAGCATTAACAAATTGTTTAGCAAGACTCACGTTTTTGTCACACCATGATGGAAACATTCTGAGATAGGATTTTATCTTTTCTTGGTAGGGTATCTTGGCTTATTGCTAAATTCAAAAACCATTTTGCATTTTAGAGTAAAAGTTATTATTTTTATTTTTATTATTTTTTAGTTACCAGAAATACCAGAAATTAAGGAGAGGTAGAGTTTGCAAGGTTTGCGTGTTTGACAGAAAAAATTAGGGATTTTTGGTAAAAATTTTCAAATAAATGATTTTTCTTCAATAGAAATAGGCTGTTATGCTATACTAATTATTCCTTTGAATATATCAAACCATGGTAACAGTTTTAAAATACTAATAAGGCATGCAGTAAGGTATATGAAACAATAATTACAGCCAAAATATTCACTTGTATACTATGTTTGGGTGTGTCTTAATACGGATGCGTTGTACAATGAAGCTCTGAATCATGCGGATTTCCCACCACCAATACCTATACTAGAATAAAACAGCATTTTCCTTGGTTAGTTTTGGCAAAAAAAATCACTTAAATTTAACCAAAGTGGCACAACCTTTTTGCTATACCAATGTATAAAAGCAAACGAATTTTAGAGTTTTAAGTCCATTGTAGCTTTAATTTTGTTCCGATATCACCAATAAATTGTGCTGTTTAATAATTGTAATTTCCAAGAAAAATAGAAGTGAACCGCGCCCAAGTCATAAAACCCTTCTCTGTTTATGCTTTGTTTTATGCTTTTGAGGGTTTCAGATCAGTAAAGTTATTTGTTGTTGTCGTTTTTTCAAAATTTCCTGCGTTGATATATTCAGATATATTTAATGGAAGTCATTTACGTTGTTTAGGTCTTGGTGGACCATGTTCAATTGTAAGTGACATTCTTGTATATGGTTTAGTGTTTTAGCATTTTCAGTGTTCTTTTAACTTGCTCTTCGTTCCATTTCAGTGTTCTTTTATGTGCTGGCGCCAATACCAGCACTGATTGTTCGCAGGGCAGGAGATGATTTCTCCTCCTTTGGTGGATCATCAAAGTAAGCGTTTGTTTAACAAAAAGTACTTAATTTGTTTGTCTACCCTGGATTCTGGGACAATGGATAACCACAAAAATAATAATAATGATGAATGATGTTGATGATTTTGTTTCTTTGAAATTGTTGAATTTCATGAGCCCGTCCAAAACTACTTAGAAGAAAAATACCTAATACTGTGTCTATTTTACTCGCCACTGATACAAGGGTAGTTATAACATGTGGGAAAAAAGTCATTTTCTTTTAGTTTGTTGATCGAGTTAGCTCTTTTCTTTACCACTGGTATCGTCATCTCTGCTTTTGGTAAGGTTTCATACTCAGTTACCTTACATAGTTGCAGTATTCCTAAAACCTAATTTGTTTATAAACTAAATTATAACGTCAAATTAAATGTTATAAACAAAGAGTTATAATTATTGTGTTTTGATTATATCTTTTTTATTATTATTATTTTTACGGTCTAGATGATCTATTTATTCTGATTGAGTTATAGGTGAATTTTGTAGTAGGAGGTTTTGCCAAGACCCATCGTGTAGTAATTTGTTTAATCGCTTTCTTAGGTCTTCCGATTGTACTGGCGCGTGCACATATCGTAAGTGAATTTACATGCAGGTGGCAAACTTAACTATATTTAATGACCGAATATTAGCTCAATATTTAGGTTTGTTTTAATATTATGCAAATACAATAAACATAATGAAACTAAAAATAATGATCAAATTAAGATGTCTTTGTAACTTAAGAAGTAAGAAGTATTACTGAAATTGTATCAAAATGTCATGTTTTTCAGATAAAGTATGGGGCGATGGCTCTCGTGATGACTGGCAATCTCTTCATCTTCCTCACAATTTTGCTCTTCTTTTACGTCTTCTCTTCAGAAGATGACATGGGATTTTAGAATCGTTACGCCATCACCTCCAGTAAAAAGGCACTCGCAATGTGCATCGTTAATTTATTTGTTTTCCCTTTTGCATGTAAATATTGTGTATTCAAATGAACTTTTCTCCATACCTCTTTTCCATGTTCAGTTGATGACTCGCCATATTCTGTATTCTTAACAAATATCAAGCCAACAAATATCTTTATTTGTGAGCAAACTCAGCATTTTAACATGGGTGATGTATAAAGATTGATATTGCACTCAAAGATTATTTCCTCAATTGTTATTTACAAGATGTTGTACAGATGGCATGAATTTTTATATTACAATTTGATATATGTAGGATAAATGGCCTTAAATATTCTGTTTTTATAACAAAAAACGCGATTTTAAACATTTAATAAAGTGCAGGTTTGTTCTTGGTCTTTTATTTCTATTCTTCTTGTTATTATTTGAATCGTTTTTCATACCTAACCTATTTTAATGCACTCCTTGAGTGAGAAAAATCCGAACAGGCTCAATTATTCTTAGTTTTTAAGCGATTCTCAGCTTCAATTATTCTTAGTTTTCAAGCGATTCTCAGCCTCAATTATTCTTAGTTTTCAAGCGATTCTCAGCCTCAATTATTCTTACAATGTTAATTATATGTAATTTGAAAAGATTGGAAAATCAACTTTCTATTGTTTTGCGGAGATCGAACAGATGTTTTAGACAGCAGACACATATCACTTTGCAAACTAATATCACTGTTTATGTACTTGTATACATATGAGAAAGAAACTAATATTCTAGTTAATGTTGAAATGCCTCTTTACTTTACTCTCTATTTCTTTTCATTAGCAAAAAAAATTATATTTACATAAAATCAATATGAGAAATTTTCTTCGCATATTCTTAAATTTCGCAAAATTGCTTACTTGATATTTTTATAAACTCTTTTATTAGAAAGCATTTAACAACAAAGCCTGTTTATCTTATTAAAATCATTTCCGATTTCAACTAGCGGTCACAGATACTGACCGCAGTCTCAGATGTTTTCATGAATCTCAAAAATGGTGGTCTAACTGCGGAGAAAACCCCAATCGACAAAAGATGCCCGCACAAAGCAATTCGCCAATGTCATATTTTTCTTCCAGATGAAACTTATTATACTGTTAGAGCTGATTGGTATTGTTGCGAGTGTTTCCGATCCTTTGCAACATCATGACGAAGATGGATGGTATGATCCATTTGCAGGGGGATTGAAAGTAGGCCGTCTCTCATTGCACTTTTAACTTTATGCCAGTTTTATATGTTTATATTCGAAAAACACTCAACCCTAGAATTTATATATTTATATGTTTTTAATGCTTTGATTAGTTTTTCAACTGTGTCCCGTGATTTCTCTTGGATGATCTAAAAATTTGAAAAATATAACATGAAAAGAAAACGATAGCAGCATCTGGTTACCTAGACCTTTTGATTCGTGGGATGTTAACACAGAGAGATTTGACTTCTTTAAATAGATTGATATCAATCAGGTTTCCTCTTTTTACAAGGTATATAATTACCATGTGCCATGAAGACATGACATGACTTTCCTGTACTTAGTCCGAAAGCAAAACCAAAAGTAAATTAAAATTCCAAACTACAACTGAGTGATGAGCTGCTGACTCACTTTTTGGCACGTATCATCTGTTATTTTTAAAATTCAAACTTTAATCAACCAAACAAACCATTTTCTTGCGATCAACCTGTTGGCATATCAGGCATTTTGAATAGTCGACAACTGAATATCTCTTTCGCTTCGACTTTTCTTTGTCTCCATATACTATTAAGCTTAAAAAAAGATAATTTAAGTATTATTAGATAAATAAAAAATACGGATATCTCCAGAACAAACCACATAAAACATGTGCAAACTATTTCTTTTTGCAATAATGCATTCAAAAATCTTGCCAAACATTCAAATTTATCCATGAGAACGTTCGAAACGTTCCCTTTAAATATTTGAATAGCAAAAAAGTTTGATTTGTGTTAAAACCATGATTAAAAACCATTTAAAACTGGAAATAACTAGATTAATTGATAAAAACCGGGAGTTAATAGTAATATAAATTACCTATATAAATTAATAGAAAAAAAGGCAATAAGGCAATTTTGACGTCCAGTTTCTTCGCATCTCGAAACTATGATCTTACTTTTACGTCCCTGTATGTCATTACAACGTTATTTACAATTATTTAGAGTTCAGCGGATAAAGAAACGCAGCATTCCACGGTGGCACAGGTCAGCATTTTGTACGGAATTACTTAATTATTTAAGAATGACCCGGCGGACGTTGAAATGAACATTCGACAAATCCTTTTCCATGTCAAATGAAAAAATATTTAAGGCCCATGTTGAAAGTATGTGCACTGTAAATGTCCAGATATTTCATTTTTCCTAAATTAATTCCCCTAAGTCAATTTTGTACATCAATTTATGAATTTACCGAAAATGGAAAAAAGGTGGGAGTACCTTTTATGCATCCATGCTTTATAGATGGTCCCTAAACCATCCATTCAATTTCTAGCCGTCTTGCACGCCGCCGGTTGCTTATTTCAAGCACTTCGTGACACACTTCTCCGATCACATGAAGCCGATAACAGGTGTAACTGAGACCCTGTACGTCCTGCAAGTTGGAATATCCGAAGCTCGTTTTCAAAGATTGCAGACGCTTCTAGACACAGACGGGAGTGAGAAGGAAATCTTGGATTTAATGATCGATTCGTTCCAGGTTCGGACATTTTGATTATCCATGCTTTCTACTTTTATTCATCCATATTTCACCTGAATTGTATCACGTTATTAGATGGTTTATAAGAAAATGTATTTGCGATGTAAAATCCAGGCAACACCGGTACACAAGTGTCTCTTTGAAAATAGGTTCAGACTTAACATTTGCACCAATTGCACCTGTTTTTATTTTATACGAATATTTATACAGGATAACCATTCAAAATTAAGTACAGTAATTACAATATTTCTGTTCTCCCATGGGACCTGTTTGACACCTATCTAGTCTGAAAACCATCTGAAAAGTCAAAATACACACTCATTCCACATTGACTTTTAGAAAAGAACGAACTTGTTTTTCGTTATGGTTTCTTGTTAGTAATATGTCCTTTACACTTATATGTCGGCAACAGGCAATTACTGCCATCAATTTAAAATATAATAAAAGTCCAATCAATAAAATAAAATTTAATCGGGTTAACTAGACATACATGATTTCGTTTTGGTGCAATGTAGCGAGCTAGCCCTTTTCATCGGAACAAACTTCTCATTTTTTCGAATATAATGTAATTACTACCACTCTAACGGGGATAATGTTGCTTTCCAAAAGTTTAATTGAAAGCTAGCCACAAATTTCTGTTTAGTTGGTCGAAATATCTATGTTTGTGAAGGAGATTGGATTAACACATTTTAGACCACACTTTCGGTTCTTTAAAGTCCAAAATAAGTAATCGATGTTTGCATGCAGAGGGGACTAAGTGACATTCTTTTATTTTATTTATTTATTATACAAATATTTTAACAGGATAAGCTTTCAAAAATATGTACAATATTTAGAAAATATATACACTATTTCTGTTTTCCAAAGTGTCCTGTGCTCAGATGTTGCAGTATAGATAGAAAAAATGATAAAACATAAATGAAAATGTGCGAAAAATTGATAGCCATGATTGATTATGGAAATAGATCAACAAGAAAGATATATTTTAGAAGTGCATAAGGATCATGACTAAACAAAAAGGATAAAACTGATAAGTAGATTAGTGAAAACGTTTATGGTAAGATATAAAATTAGTTGTATAAAATCGTATAAAAGCATATAATAACATATAAAAATATAAATCTAAGTTTTAAGAAATTCAGTTAATAAAGATTTAAAATTAGATTTTACATTGATTTTACGTATCGAAAGTGGAAGCTCATTATAACATTTTGCCCCGTTGAAATAAAAAATCTTTCTTGATGATTCAAGTTTAATTGTTGGGAGACGAATTAGTTTCTTTTTGTTTCGTGTTTGATTGTCCATTATTTTAAAATAGTTACGGAAATTTGAACAAGTAGTCCCATGGATACAATCAAATACTTGAATACACAACCGTTTCTTAGCCAGGTTCTCGATCTTTGGCACTCTCATAGAGCTGTTTGGGCCGAATATCAGGTTTTTTGCCCTTCTTTCAAAGGAAGAAATTTTTTGGCTTGAGTTTTGTTTAGATTCAACGTCAGAATAGAACAATATGTGAACAATGGGACGATCATGGTACAATGGATTGCTAAGGCAGCCTGCGTTGTGAGATGAGACTGGATTCTTTTGAGCAAATACATTCTGCTTCTTTCTTTCTTGTAGGTTGATAAGAAGTGTTCAGTGAGTGAGAGTGACTGGTCAAGTTTGATTCCAAGGTATTTGTAGGAGCTTGTAAGCGACAGTGTTTGTTGACGATATTTAATGTTGAGTGAAGCATGTTTTGTACGTTGTTTTGTCCCAAAAATCATACACTCAGTTTTGCCTTTCTTCATATTGGTAACCAGGTCGTTCTCCTCCATCCAGTTAGCAACTCTTCCGAAGTCTTCAGTTAGATTTTTTTCAATTTCCTCCTGTGATTTAGAAGACGAGTAGACTACAGTATCGTCAGCGTATAAGATGATTTTTGAGTGTTTCAGGACTCTACCAATGTCATTGAAGGCAAGGAGGAACAACAGGGGTCCTAGCACAGATCCCTGAGGTACTCCACAGAATACAGGCTGGGTAGTTGATATTGTACGATTGTAGCAAACAATATGTTTCCTGTTGAATAGGTAGTTGGTTATAAGTTCACTTTCCATGCCATAAATACCATAGCTTGGAAGACATTCGATGATCTGGGCGTGGCCGAGGGTGTCGAAGGCCTTACTGAGGTCAATGAATACTGCACCTGTCATTTGACCCTTCTCCATTTCTTCCTGATAGAATCCATAAACAATGTTGCTGCTAGTTCAGTGTTTCGTTGCCTTCTAAAACCAAATTGAAAATTTGAAAGAAGGTTTTGTTCTTCGAGGTAATCAGTGATCTGTTCTTAAACTGCTAAAGAAATTTAGATTGGTTTTTATTGTTTAGCAAAGATCTAACAGCTGTTTTATTGTTTTTTAAGGTTTGAAGGTGTGGTTAATTTCTGTTATAGCTATTACTAGAATTTACAAAGAGTCTTTAACAAACAATGAGTGGAATTTGCGAGCAAGCGAGTTTTTATTTTGTTGACATTTTCTAGCTATAATTTATTATGCAACTAAGTTCCACTTTTATGGGTAAGAATAAAAGGATAATATTGCTTTTCAGTACAAAGTTCTGTGTTTTTTTTTGGTAAAAAATATTTTTTCATTTAACTGTGTTAGTAACTATTACAAAAACATAAAGGCGGGTCAACTCAGATGTTCTCTATTTAAAATATGAATTTGCGTATTCAGATTGTCAGGGTGTGGACGTCCACATTACATAAAAATAGTATATAACCAGTGAACAAGTTCAATTGATGAGAAGTCCCAGTTTGGAACCACAAAACTCTAAACTTTATTTTTTAAATATTTAACTAGCTCAATATTCCTTCCTTGAACTTGAAAAAAATAAAAAATACATTCTGTATGCTGTTGGTTTTTTAGTTAAGGAGTTTTTGGTGAAAAATCGCCAAAGTTGTGCGAACATCCTTTATGGAAAGTCCCTCACGTAATAGGTGTTATTTTGATATTTTCCCCGTTGTGATTTAGTTGCTACCACCCGAAGAGGTTCGATTGGAGTCCAGTGACAAAACCTTCTATCGCATCCTGATAACACTTGGTGCGCTGGTCAGTGTGCTTATCGTGTGGTATTGGTGGAATGTGTTAACCATGTACTCCTGGTACAAAAGTGTCCTACTCGTGGTATTAATCTGCTTTTTTATAAGCATTCCGTGGGAGTGGTACAGGTAGGCGCGTCTAATTCACATAATCTACAGTCACTTTTTAATAGTGACGCTAGTAGGAAGATCATCTAAATGTAAAAGGTGCTCGTTTTCACCGGTTTTTTTTTATTTCGTCCATTTAACTTCGCCACAAAATGAAGTGCAAGCTTATAATAAACATATTTAAAAAAAACAAATATTTTCCATTGTTTGTTTGTTTGTTTGTTTTTTAACGAGGCTTCCAGAACGCTCATTAAGCATTATCATGAAGACATCGACCCGGAGTTTTAGTGTATTTAATTGCTCCCATTTGTGCTACGGTTATTTTTGATGAAATACGGCGTTTTTCTATTCATAACCGCTCACTAAACAACTTTGTGATAGCATGGTCTCGAACCCAGAATTTTTCGGTTAAGAGCCGAACGCCATTACCATTGCGCTATCGCCGGATAAATCGGCCATTGTTCTCTTTGCAAGAAATACGTGTTTTCATTGGTAATTCCTGAAATTCTCACAAAGTCATTTCCCTACACAGGATGTACAAGGAAGCTTTAGCGAAGAAGACGGCGGCTACTTCAAACAATATTCCGCGCGAGTGCTTTCCCGAGAAATTGAACACGTGGAATACACTACAGATGTGGCTGCGCGAATCGTTTAGTACTTCAGCCGATAAATGCGCCAAGTACCACGAAGCGATCTTAGTGGATCCTCTATGGGAAGTGTCGCCGTTGATGGTAGGTGTATTTAGTGCAGTATTCTGGTCATCTGATCAAGTTTTGCCTTTATATTCCTTATTTATATTTACTTACTTATAAAGTATTCTGCACTAACAAGTCAGATTCGTGGCGTGGTCCGTGCTTTCTTACTTACAAACAAGTTTGAGTTAGACTGGTTGTTAATTAAGATCTAGGAACAAAAACACGATATAAAACCTCCTCATTTTTCCTCATTTTTTTAAATGTTGTTGCTAATTTTGTCATTATTTTAGTATTATTTATTTTGCCTAGCAAGGCCAGTCCTTAGGGCACACGTTTGTCTCGGAATCCGTTCATAACTACGGAAACGAGCTCTGAACTCTATTGATTTCAATTCAGGCTGCATCCGCGAGCGGTAGCCGGTTGTTTGTCATTCCATTCAAGCAATTCGCGGCGACGTTTGGCGAAAGTTTTCGTTTGTTCTTCGATGAGATTCCCGTTCAATGGCAACCTTTCATGTTCGTCGCTTCCTTTGTTCTTCTCATCGCAATTGTGATGGCATGCAGCGGATTTGAAATCTCCACTCCGCTTTTGAGGGTCGGCGTAAGGCAAAACAACGACCACCAACATCGCGCGGCTATCCAACAGCTGCAAGAGCAAAACAGAGAACTGATCAGGCAGTTGAGCTACAAGGCGGTTCAGGATTCCGATCGCGTCGTGGAGGATGTTGGTGTACGAAACGAAGTGGGCAATCAACCGCATAGACGTATTAGAGCTTCCGGTAACTCTGTCAATCATGCGGGAAGCCCTAATGAAATGGCTGGGAATTCGGTAAACGCGAATAGTCCTCGAGGAAACGCGCGTAGCGATACACGCACAGATTTCGGTTCGCGAATTGCGGGAAACGATGCGAGGGATGCAGAATTTGACGCGAGAACTTCAGCGAGTCCTACAAGAAACTCGGTTTTCAATTCGCGAAACGCAGGCAACGATGCTTCAGATGCAGATGTTAATTCAAGAAATTCGACTCGTACTAGAAACACAGATTTTAATTCTCGAAACGCGGGCAACAATGCAACGGAGGAAGACTTTAGTTCAGAAAACGCCAGTAGCGATACACGAAACGCGGGAAATCGATTGACAAACGCGAGTAGTTTCGTTTTTTCGAACGAACGGTCTCCTATTGAAAGTACATATGACTTCTTGGACAGCAGGGAGTAGTTTGTTGAAAATCCTCAAGTTGTTATACCTCTTTTTATGTTTTTACTGATTAAAGAAAAAAAATTGTACAAAAGGATAACCTATAAAAAATATTTTTGCAAAACAAGCTCCGTTGGCAGTTTATAATTGGGTGTCGTTTAGTTCCCCGTCAAAAGCAGCATTTATTTTGCCGGTGGGCACCAAAAGGAAGTTTGAGCCGCTCGATCCAATCCGCAAATCCACGCTTTCGCCGCTCTGTAAAGTATCAGATCCTTCATTCAGCCACACGCTGCTGAACGAATCCAGTTTAACGGGAGTTTCGAAGCCTTTCGGTAAAATACCCAATCCGATTGTTGAGCCGATGTCGTCGATCGATAGAATAGATCGTCTGCGTATGTTTTTCGTTACTTCAAGGGCGCACGCGTATATGAGCGAATATTCTGCCTGTGTTGAAGAAAACAATTCTGTCATTTTTAAGGAAACACAATGCGCGGTAACCAAAAGCTGTATAAATCATACCCAAGACGCATGAGATTGCTGTAATATATGCGCATAGCTATGCTTATGTATATGGAAACCAGGGGTAGGAACTATGCTTATGTATATGGAAACCAGGGGTAGGAACTATGCTTATGTATATGGAAACCAGGGGTAGGAACTATGCTTATGCTGCTCATTTCCCTTGGTCTGTTTATAACAATACAATGTGTCATAAATATCATTTAATATTGTCGCATTTCTTAATAACCCCATTTTACCCTCTCATTAATAAACTACATTAAGCTAACTTCAAAACAAGGCGTATTTAAAAAATTGTGACTTTTTGTTCAGACGGTGGTAGCATTATGCTTAACATTTTGCACTTTTTACCGTAATTATGCTTGCTTATATAAATTAAATTAGTGTACAGTACAGTTTGTACAGTAAACGAGGGCAAGGGGTTTTGATTAGTTAGTGAAATACAATTTACATTTTGTTACTCAAATCAAGTATAGCAAGTCCTGTCTTTCCGACTTATTTCAGAAGCGAGTATGAATATTTTCTCAATGACAACTTGACTCGCCTAAATACTAATGAAAGTGAAAGTCTCTGGATTAAAATCGATGACCATCATCTTAAAGATCGTTTCTTTACAGGTCTACTTTATTGGGATAAACTTTCGCGGTTGGCCTAATCCGCGAAATTTTCCAGATTTCGCGGGGATTTAATTTTCGCGGATTGTTGGTTTAAGATTTTTTATCAGATTTTCTGTAGATACTCAAACATAAAAGGATGCGAACGGAAAAAATTCGCGGATTGTTATTTTTTATATTTCGCGGGGATTTAATTTTCGCGGTTTACCGAATTCAAATTTTTAGCGGGGAGAAACTTTCGCGGTTAAAGCTAAAATCCGCGAAACTTAATCCCCGCGAAAGTTTATCCCAATAAAGTACCGAACAATAACAAATGTGTTTGTTACCATAGCAACGTTTTTTTTAGCGAATCGTCCACCATCGCAGAATTTTATATTTTAAGTTTTAAGTCTCTTTTATTGGTTTATTCGAAACAAACGTGGCCGTTTAAAACCAAGACCGATGGATGTAATGAGTGGCTTACCCGTGACTGTATCATGACGGATCTCTGCTGACGTAATTTGTTGACCGTCCGGAATATGTTGACCGTTCCAAGTTTCTGGCTCTCTTCCAAAACACTTTTTAACGCAACCAAAACGCCAGTTCGTCCACTGCCAGTACTAAACACAATAAAAAGTCAGTTCGTCCACTACTAGTACTAAACACAATAAAAAGTCAGTTCGTCCACTGCCAGTGCTAAAACGCCAGTAATAATTAAGTGCCTTAAGGTAAGAAATTTAGCGGGTATTTAATTTGGCGTGTCGTTCGTCTTAAATATTTTTTTAATCAAAAATTACAATGGCTGCGCAGGCAAAAAGGTCTTCTTTCATTGTTTGCTGAACCCAAACAAAAGGAAAAAAATAATAATTTAAATTCAACTTTTTTTTACTTGCAATGTTGTGGTAACGCTAGCAGTCGTGAACCAATTGGTTGCAGAAAAAGAAAAAAAGCTTGGTGTAGAAAGGTAGTCTAAGAACGAAGTCGTCATCGGCAACTCTCTTTGAGACAGCAAGGTTTCCCGTATAAATACAAGTCAGTTAAATTTGATTTTTTTGTCGCGAAAATGTCTCATCTTAATAATCACATCTTGACCATAGATGAATTTTTTAACAACCTGCGCAATGTGACAGATATTGAAATAAGGAAGTAAGAGTTTATTTGCGTGTAGAAACTTGTGTTTATGGCCAACGAAACATAGAACCGATTTTTTGAAAACAGCTACAAATTTCAAGACCAATATTCAAAATTCGAAACAATGTTCAGCTTTGAAAAGAGCCATTGGTGGAATTTAAAAACTGACAAAAAATAAGCAAAAGTATTTCAAAGTGGAAACTATAATCCAGCGATAGCGCAATGGTAATGACGTTCGTCTCTTAACCGAAAGGTTGTGGGTTCGAGACCATGCTACCACAAAGTTGTTTAGTGAGCGGTTATAAGTAAAATAAACAACGCCGTATTTCATCAAATATAACCGTAGCACAAATGGGAGCAATTAAATACACTAAAACTCCGGGTCGAGGTCTTTATGATAATGCTTAATTAGTGTTCTGGAAGCCTCGTTAAAACATAGTAATAAACATACATGTGACATTCGTGAAATACAATCTTGATCAAAATTCGATATTTTCAAGCTACACTGCGATCACTACAACTGAAAGGAATTTCGCTCACCTGGATACTAATGTCACGTGTTTGGCGTCCAGTTGGCTCTTCCAGCTTTCCGTTTGCTCAAGGATCATGAGAAGACTGGCCATGGACTTTGTGCTAATGTCTTCTTCCTCAGGCCACGACAAATATTGAAAGAACAGAACCAATTTATTTTCGCCCGTCTGCAACGAAAGAAAACTTACTTTTGCAAATGGATTTACGAGTTTTTAAAAACATTTTTTTATCGATTCCCCTGACAAAGATGAATACTTTATTAAGACAACTTTATTTTTGAAACGAAAGAAAATCGGTTAAGATTTTGCTTACTCAGCGTTTTTAATATAATTCATCGAACGAATTGTCCGACACGAAAATAAAAGTAACAACATATCAAACAACAAAACAGAATGTACCTGTAAGTGAAAAATTTGTATTTTTCTTATCAGCACTTCTTTATTTGGTGTTTCCTGTACATCGAGCAACTTAATGCATAAATCACCCAAAACGATCGCGAAACCGGCATCCGGCCAAAACCTTTCGGAGCGCAACTGCAGTATATAATATAAATAACAGGTGGAAATTTGCACGGCGCACGTAACTTTTGAACGTACAATCGTACAAACAGAAAGAAAGAAATCACAGCAAAAAAGACCAGAATTGTTTCTATAGAAACCCAAGTAAACGAGTTTCTCTTCTGCTTAAAAAGCGAAAAAATAGTTAACAATATTGAAATAATCTAATTTATTATCATCATCATCGTCATCCTTTTAACGTCACTTTTCCATGCTTGCATGGGTTGGACGGTTTCAAAAGATGATTTTCTCCAATTATGGGCTTTTAATCATTTGATGGTTTATTGAAGCAGATGTTTTTACGGCTTGACGCCCTTCCTAACGCCAACCCCAGAAAGAGGAAACAAAACGCAAAAAGTGGCATTTTTCAATTGGGCTTGATTTTCGGCAAACAGAATCATTCATTAAATGCCATGCTGTATTCCTGTATTGCAGATATTGCGGATTTGTTAGCCCGTGGCACCTTCACTATTTTTGCCTCCATCAAATGCAATACCCTTAGAACGCAATAGCTGGTTGAAAGATGACTAGATGAAGCTTGATAATATCGGTTGAGATCTCGTTTGACAGCGTGACGCGAGTGAAATGTTGCTCAGCTGTTATTATAGGAAGGCAAACTGCAGAAATGTTTAAGAACACGTCTTATGAATGGGAATTCGAGGGCAATTTCGTTTCTGACGCCTCCTTACGTTTCCATTTGTACGAAATTATAGGGAGGGTTGGGCAACAGCATTTGCAACCCTAAGATCTTCCTTAGCATTTTTACAAGAATTTCATTATACAACCAACAAACTAACCTGGCCCTGTTCGACCTCCTGTCCAAAAAGCACTAAGACCCAGGCCTCCTTTTCATACGTCATTCTCCAGAAGCCATCCATGGCATCAATAGTGGGCGTTTGCGCAGCGATGAACGCCCTCTTGCAGGCGTAACTGTCAACGTAACTGGCGTTTATGTAGTCACTCCCGTCGGAATTGTGCATGCGCTTCAACTTGACACGGTTGTAGTCGAACGGCTTGATGTGCTCGTAAGTGTTCTTCGGCTTGTTGCACGTCATACTGCCGCACAGCGACTTGAGGTTTGGGTGGGCGAGGTTCTTCAGAAGAAAGTCGAATTCGATGGAAAAGCGAGGCGCTGTAAGAACGTTTTTCAAAGTGAACGTTTCTACATAAACACGCATTACAACATGGGATTGATGACAAATTATTTGAGTAAATATTTTAAAATTTAATGATATTTATGTGCAACTTTGATAAATTTTGTTCTTATATGTAGAAGTATAACATCGATATTGCCTAAATACAAAACAATGAACAATGAACACCGATGATAAATGGAACAGAACAGTTTTGATGTGCAGATAAAATAAATGCATGCGCTACCAGTGTTTCGATTTACATTCCCTATGTAAGCAGGTAGATATTGGATGGGTATATCTTGGAAGTTGCGCGTCAAAATAAACTCCAGCACGCAGTCATGTATGAAAATAAACTCGTCGAGCGACTTTACACCGTCGTGTCTATGACTTCGCAACTGCACAACGTTGCTGTGAATGTTGGTGTCATTCTGCTCGACGATACGCAGGACCTGAGTGTGGACGCACGTGAAGATGCTAGCGCACCCGTTGCTTGTTGTTCCGTGGACAAGCTGGAGAGAGAAAAAGAGCCTTAAGATTATTTAACGATCTACTTAATAAGCTACTACAGGTTCAACAAACTTGATTTGAACATACCACAACATGTGATAGGTTTCAATTACATGGGTTATTTTTTCCAAACCTTTAAATGTAAATCCTTAGTAAAGAACTATCAAAGAACTGGAAAGTATTGTTGAAAACTAACGTCTTAAAGGTGGGAAGTACGACCATATAATCATGTTCAAACTTACTATAGGGTTGTTATCTACATCCATCGTTTGTTTGAAAATCGTGATAACAAACTGCAGGAATGATGTGGCTGTGTGCGGTGTTACTCGGACTGTTGGCCAACTTAAATACTGATAGTGCTCTACACGTCGCGATTCGCCGCCCCTTCTCATGTCTAACGTTCGAACCACCATGTCTGCGGAATCGAGCTGACTGATCAAGGTGATGTCAAACAAGGAGTTAACAGACGTGATTCGATCTTGAGGGAAATATGGAGTCGAACCACTTTCCACTTCACCAATCTAACATTAGAATTAGACACAAAGTCTTTTTATGTTTATTTTTACCAAAGGGAAGGTTACTACAGAATCCTTAGTATTGCAAGAAAACATCCTATGTTTTTGAGTATATTTTAGGGGACTTCCTTCCATTTAATCTCCTACACCAGCAATAACAACACAAAAGGTCAGAGAAAATACCTAAGAATGTTGGCCACGGAACAGAACAAAGATTACTAGATACAAACCATCACAATGGTGGAAACATTATTCGTCCAAATCATATCCCAGAATGCATCAACCTCCTCTACGGTAACCACATTCATGCTGATGATGTAATCCTGGTCGCTGTTGAACCCTGGGATGTAGTTGGCATGGAGATAGACGTCAGAAGGCACGCGTGATTCATCGTAACAAGGTATGTTCTGAAAATGCTTCATCTTGGCTTCGCCAAGTTCCTGGAATTCTTTGTAGGCGCATATTTTGTTGGGAATGTGTGCAAACTCGTCATTGAACCCCTTGTAATTGTTAAACTTCATTTGTGTGACGTGGTCAGGAAAAAAGTTGTCGGTAACAGGCAGACATGGATCTACAAAAACGATGAAGTGTTGCCATGAGAAAAACTTGACTATTGATTTGTTAAAGGAAAGCAAATTGCAAATCTTATGAGCTATTTAGAATATGTTGTTTGTTTTTACATAAGCCCTCTCAGTGATCATCATATGCCATCCTAAAGTCATTAACACCAACAGCATCTAGGACGTGTTCCTTTAAATAGTTCCACGTGCTTATTGCCCTGTGGTAAAACAAACTGAAATCCTCTTTCAACATCCTTAGTGTGGGAGGCCATGCGCATAAAATGAACGTAGAATCCAGCTGGAGAAACACGATTCATAGAAAGCTTGTAATTGCTTTCACCACTCACAGCTTACGAGCACCTATGGTTAACTAATATTGAGTGGCGACTTTGTCACCTTAAGGTTGAATACATGTCAGATGAGAGTTGAGTCTGCATATTTCATTGTGTCTCTTTACCTATGTGAAGCCGCTTTGAAATATCCATTCTGGTTTTCTTGGGAGGTTTTGGTGAATATTTGTGCGTGAAGTGCCAGTGACAAAAGCAGATAACAATAAATATGAGAGCCAACAAACCAATGGCTATGCCAGCGGTAAGCACGGTAACTTCAGTCTCTGAAAAGAAAATAACATGATTAGTGCGTGACATTGTTGACTAATGTAGGTATTAGGAATCAAAGTGAAATCAAAACGTATGTAATCTATACCGATGCAGTTGACATAAGTTTCTTTTAGAATTGAAAAAAAATCAACAGTTCATTAAAGTTTTAATGAGCAACATTCATGTCTTTTCGGATTGACAAAGATTTATGTTTGAACGAAAGAGAAATATTTTATTAGCTATATCAATTGTTGTCATTGTATTACCGCTATTAAAGTTTGCAGTGCAATATGGAGCTATCATGGGAAATTGATAATTGTGACCGAAAAATTATTATCTTTTGCCAAAAAAGATAGAAAACGTAGTTTTTAATATAAAAAAATTAATTATAAAGGATAAAGTAATGGATCAAATAATCCAAAGGTATTATACTATATATATATTAAAAACAATAAATAAAGACAAGATTGTTACCATCGAATATTGTAACCTCATTTGCTTTCGTTTGGATTTGGGGCATCCAATCATATGAGAAGGACAACGAAGAGTTCAGATAGGTTCGCTGAAATATTCGATACTTCGTTCGAGCTTCGAGAGGTTTGTTGTAGTAAACTGAATAAACAAATAGACCCCTTTCAAAGTAGCAATGTAAAACTTAAGCAATTACCTAACAGTCATTCCTAACAAACAAAGTTCATAAAATGATTGACAACTCAACCTTAGCTGACAAAAGTAGCTCAACCTAAGCCTGGTTTTCAATTAAAAATTCTACAGTGTACTACGGCCTACTAGGAACACTACGGCCTCAATTTCAAGGTCTGACTATTCTGAATTATTTCTGTGAAAGTTTATTTACTGGAAATGACGACATCAGCGCCATTTGGGCGTTAACCCTTATTATTTGTAAAGTTATAAAATTTTAACCAAAATCCTCACGCAAAATGTTTCTTTTTTAAACAACATCTTTCATTTCTAAAAGTTAACATATTTTCAACAATCTCAATCTCCTTCATCTTCTCGATCAAAGAACTGAGAAAAGGTGTAGAGTGTTTATTGAATAAGATTGGTACGGTACGTTTATGATAATTTCTATTGTCAGTCAAACTGTTGCATCTTCACATTCTTGAGTCTTATTAAACCGTAACGATTTCAGGAAACTCAATATACACTCTATGAATTTCTTTCAACTAGTGTGGTGAAGCATATGTTTTCTCTAATGGCTGTTTTAATTATACAACCGTATACAAATCTTAAGTTAGGCTTGCATTACGTCCTGGGTTTTGCTCAAGAACTCAACCACAACTCAGAAATATAGATATGCCGTAATTGGGATCCGAACTGGCCTGGTTTGGTTTTGTGTGTCAAGCAATTATTCACTGAGCTACAATGCCTGAATGTTGAATTTCAAATTAGACAAGTTCCGACAAAAACAAATATACCTATATTACGAAATGTGAACGAAGTGTTATCGCCGATAGTAACAACTTGTGCTTTCTCAATGTCGTAAAGGACCAAGGCAACATGCAAGTCTGATGTTGTTTCGCGTAGTGACGTTGTGTTGACTGAAGCCGGTGAGGGTAATGGATCACTCGTTGGTAATTTGGAAACAATGAATTCATAGTAACTAAAAACAAAAAATATTACAATCAATAATGGTAATAATCAATATTTATTAAGGTGTCGAGTTGTGTTCTGGTAAATTGTTTTGGAAATCAATTCCTTTATGGTTATGTTTACATGTTTGAAACGTAACGAAAAGTAAAATACATCGGGATAGTAATGAAAAGCATGCCCAGATTTTTCATTAGAATCGGTTGTCAAACAAACTATGGAAATTTTCGAAACACAAGAACATCAACAGTTTTTTGTTTGTTTTTTCAATTTTAGTAAACAGTGGGAGTGCCTATATTGCCTACTTCAGGAACAAATGACGTCAGAATATAAAAATGGATGCGAGATTGGTCACATGTGGTAAGCAGGATATATAAGTGATACTTATGTTGTATTTGTTATTATATTTGTGTATGGTAGGCCAGAGTAGCTGTTTTGAAATTTACCATTGATTAAGGCCCCACATATATGTTATCAACTACCAAAATAATAAGTTCTAAAAGGGTGATCTACATTGTCAACCATGGGACTTTCTTGCAGACATTGAAAGAATTTTGAGACAAAGAAAGGTTTTAGATACTTAAAAGTTGTTTAAAGTGTAAAATTTGTGGCAGTAGGACCAAAAAACGACCTGCAAACCACCAAAAATGTTTTTTTTTTCGTTTTTTTTTTTACACTTTTTATCTTAAACGACAACAAAAAAACTGGTAGCAAGCAACATCTTAAAACATGACAAAAGATTAGGCCATTACCCCCTACCTCTATTTTAACGAATTCAGCATGGAAGATACATCAAAACTGATGAGTTTCATTTTTCTGGTGATTATTTCTTCTTGAGAGATTAGAGAAACTGAACACATCGCAAAGCAGCCTCAGCCTCTTTTCCACTATGTTTTGAGCCGTATTTCAGAAAGGAATAACTTTTGAACCACTTTTGAATTGAGCTAACATTTTAGATTTTGAACCTCCTTGTGAAAATTGAGGGTTTTAATTTATTAATTTATTATTCATATATATATATATTTAACTAGTATATATAGAATTTTGATGTCTACAATATTTACGACATGTACGTATATATATATATATATATAATATTTACCTTGCATTTTTTGTTGGAATCAACAAAGCCTTTACAGTGCTTGGTGTGACTGCCACAGGAAGAGGTGCTACAAGAAAGAAAAAATACACCGATAGACGTTAGACAAAGAATTGATGTGGCTAATCACCAAATTACTCTTCGCAACATCAAATCTAAACATTCTCTTGAACAGCGTAAAACTCATTTTGTTATGCAAGCCTAGTTCACATTGATTAGTCGATTGATTTCATTTGCACTAAATGCTTAATGCATAAATTGCAAATCCGATTATGGAAGGGTTACAAAAGCAATTTGTTTGTTGGCCATGTTTAAAATATATAAACATATATAGTCATTGTATTAAAACCATCTCAAAGGTTTACCAGCAATAGTAGATCTTTCGACTTTCTTTGACATTGCACTCTTAGTTCCATTTCTTGTTGATGTGAAGGCGAATGCATAGACTGAGTGGAAGTCTAGAAATGAGATTCTATAATCACAACATTTAAGTCTGAACTAAAACTGAATGCACTTAAAAGTAAAGATCATTGATATATGCAGATCTTTTTAAAGTTCACTACCACAATGCCACCATATATTGCCATAATTACAGACCCAATTGGATTTCTTTTTCAGCGTTTTGCCATGTTGAGCTGGTTACTGTTCCAAGTAGCAAATCAGATTTGTTGTAATACAGAGTAAAGTTATTGATTGTAACGTTGAAGGAAAACTTGCAAACAGGATATTCAAGTGGTGCTGTAGTTACTTGCACATACCAGAAAATATAACCTAAATAAATTATATATATATAAGTCCTCATAAACTCTTGCTTGTATTTCTTAAGTATTTAATATATTTTTCATGAAAGAAATATTAAAACTACATGTTTACAGTGTAACGTTTCGCCTTACCGCATCTTCAGACATTTGATTTCAAAATAAAAATATTTTACTTCAACCAGCTAAATAAATTACACTAGGGAATACATATAACGCTAATGACTCTTCTCTGTTTAAATTCTCCATCATATTGCTCTCTTAACATTCAAACCGTCCGGCTGTAGAGTTTTTAGTACAAAAATCCAAAATTCCTCTCTCCATTCTTTATCATTTGGGTCACAATGGTCGATGATTTGTACGCTTATATCAGTGTAACTCTGATCGTGATTTTCCTCAAAAAAATGCGAAATCACAACCTCCTGCATCAAACCTCTCCTCCCTTGACAGTACACATTGATGTTTGATTTGTACTGATTAAAATGTTCTCTAAATCGAGTGGTAGTGGTACCAACATATTGTTAACCACAAACTTTACACAACAACAAGTAAAGTACATTCATGCTATTGCAATTAAAATTGAAATTGATTTTATACTTCTTTTTTGTCACGTAACTTTCAAACTCGTTTCCAAGTCTTAACACATTGCAAACTTCACATTTTTTGCTTCCACATTCAAAAGTTCCGGCCTCTATTCCGATGTTTGACTTCACTAATTTTGAGTGAACCAAACGATCTTTCAAGGTTTTAGCATTTCTGAATGCTACACGTGGTGGCGATATTAGAACCTGTGACAATTTCAATGATTTACTAACGTTACGTTGTGCTCTGAGTAATATTGTATTTATGGACAACAATGCTGGATGATAAGTTAAAACTAAGGTTATTTAGACCGACAAAATTTTCCCGTTTTTATAATAAGCCTGTTCTCAATTTAAAATGTACTCTTTCAATTTCCGACTTATATATATATAAGGAGCAAGGAGCAGGATGGTAACCCTATCATTAGTTGGAAGATCCTAAATACAGTTAGATCGTTCACACAGGAAAGTGTTTCATGCCAGCTCTGCCAGGAGGAAAAATACCAGATTGCCATCTACCCTGACAACAATCTCCTCAATAAGAGAACTGAAATTATAACAAAATGCAGACACATGAATAAATTTTATCTCGCTACATTCGACTCACGCAACTGACGTCATTTTTTACATCTTTTTACGTCAACTTTTATACCATTGTATTGTAATTTTTAACGGTTTTGTTCATTACTACTGAAAACTGTCGTCTGTGTGGCGGCATGAAACTATTAGTTTAGTAAATAAACTATTGTTTTCTTTTCTTGTGTATTCGCTGTTACTACATTGAGCACTTTATGAAGTAAGGATTATCGCCTTCAAAAAAATATATATATATATATCAACCATCAGATCGAGATGACCATTTGGAAAAAATTAAATTTGTCTGAGGAACCCAAAATTGGTGCAAAATGGTTGACCCAGCAATCTGTTGAGGTCTGTCAGCGTGCAGCTACCTGGAAGGGGCTCACTATTGATGATGACGTGATGATTAGTTAACTTGAATCTGTTTAGTAAAATTAGTTAGATTAGTAAAATTTGGGCCACTGCACAATTCTATGAAAATATACCTTTTAAGTGGATTAATTTTCGCGAGGACTAATTTTCGCCAGGTCAAAAAAAAATCACATTTCGCGAGTACTAATTTTCGCGAATCAGCCTTTTCCAAATATTTCGCGTGTACTAATTTTTGCGAATCGGCCATCCTCAAATTTTTCGCTAGGACTTATTTTTGCGAATCATAAATTTTTAGAATTCAAAAAATTTTCTTTTTCGAATGTGGGGTTATCATAATAAACAAGAAGCCAGTGGCTTGAAGATTTCCGCATTTGTTAGAGTTATAAGGTCAATTTTAATTTTTAACGTCGACTTTGATGTACAACCGAAAGCAAAAAAGAGAAAAAAAGTCACTGAAAAAACTGTTCATAAACCGAAAGGGTGCAAAGACGTTCGATTTTTTTTCCAAAAAATATGATAATGAAAAAAAACGTTTTTTTCTCAAAAATTTCGCGAGTATTAATTTTCCCGAATCAGCCCTGTTCAATTTTTTTGCGAGTATTAATTTTTGCGAATTGGCCTTCTTTGAAATTTTCGCGAGGACATATTTTCGCGAATTTGGCCAAAATTTGCGAAAATCGCAAAAATTAATCCTCGCGAAAATTAACCACTTAAGGTATAAGGTTTCACATAAGCGTCTTTTAATAAAGTTGAGAGCTAATGGGATTAATGGCAAAAACTTTCCTTGGATTGAGAACTTTTTATTGAGTCATAGACAGCATGTAAAAATTAATAACAGCTATATAATCGGATTGGTTACCGGTGAAAAGAGGAAGAAGATCAGAAGGGTCTGTTTGGCGCCATAATTTTCATTATTTTTGCGAATGACACACCAACATCAATAAGTTTGATTGCTGCGCTGCTTGCAGACGATACTAAAGTATTTAACTTATTGTCCACTACTATCTCCCATTTTCAACTACAAGCAGATATTGATGAGAATTTGGGGGATTTCCTTCAATATCTCTAAATGCTCAATTATCCTCTTTGGAATCAACAACAAACATCATCACTACAAGATGCTTACCATTCCAACTCAAACCCTATCAAAATTCTGCGGGAATGCGGGTCATGTAACATTTTTGACCTCATGGGCATAAGCATCCATTCCCCTGATGCATAGCTAGTTATGAAAATGTATTTAAAGTATTAGTCTGAGAGCTAGGAGCATAAAATTGACCCCATTTTTGTTAAAAGTTTGACCTATACATATGTCATCTTCATGAAACAAAGATAAAGAAAAGTTTTGTCAGACGAGTCACTGCCGGTTCCTTCTAGCCCAAATTGGTCCAAAAACATCCCAAAAAAGGGACTTAATTTTACCCCATTTTTATCATGCCCAAACTTTTTTGAAAAGAATGCCTCATGGTTAGCACAATAAAGGAAAATCAAATCTAACAAAAATTTTCGGTTCCGTGACCTAGTCAGATCCCCCGCAAAGCCACCTGTTGGGACCTTTATTTTACCCTATAAGTATTATGAATGAAATTTTGCACAGATGTTCTTAGATCTCTCCTAACTATTGTGGCATAAAATCTGACAAAAATTCCGGTTCCTTCAATTGGTCATATGCTGATTTGGGCCCAAACCCCTAAAGTTAGACAATTGAGTACTTAAACTAAACTTGGTATTGCTTAATCTTTATAAATTTAAGGTGACTTCTTAAAGTATATAATTGTTCCTGTTCTTATTTTTTCTGATGTTTATAACCAACATAAGCGGATCTAAATTAACTGCTGCAAAAATAACGATGGAGTGTTGAAACTATTATTATGAAATTATTATTCACATAATTGACACATTTTTACATTCCATTGTATGTCTTGGCAAGAGTTATCATCTCTCTAAATTATCCAACTGTAACTTTACTTTGTTACTTTGTTAATGCTTTCGACGTTAGAACATCAGGGTGGAACTTGTGTGTAGTCCGCCCAACGTATGCAGTGTCTCATCATCATGACCTAAAACATAATCGTTTGTCTTGAGGACACTGCAGTTTTTTAATGCGTAGAGTAGACATATGCAAGATGCTATTGATGTAAGATAACAAACACAAAATAGTTCTTAATAATCAAAGCAAACTATATTTCGTTTTAGCAGTCTAAATAGTAGCTTCATGTCCAGATAGATAGGATCTAAAAAAAGAGAACAATTTAATTACTCACATAGAAATCTGTTTTACTTGCATATAAAGTGAACTAATCATATTTACCTTCGGTCATCACATTCAAATTCTGAACAGAATCTGGAAACAGTACTGAAGAATCACAACTCTATCATATCAGAAGAGAGAAAAGAATGAGAGTCTATGAAGCTACAGGATTAGAAATCGAACCGTACAGAAAGAAACTTAAAATGTCTACCTCTCCATTGCTCCTTTTTGAAGATAAGATGAACGACGAAAAAAGATACCTGCAACTTTGGATCCAGCAAAGATTTCGAGTTACAAGTGGATGATTTCTTGTGCAAAATCAAGCAAAGATGTTCTAATGTGGGTAGGCTGGAATGCTCTCAAGCAACAACCTAATCTATCAATTCAAAGCATTTTTTATTTGCCGCAATTAAACCAGTCTCCAACTTCTGTTGTTGTTGTTGCAGAAACTTTAATTCGAGCCATCGCCTTCCTCATTCAAAGCAAAAGGGACAGCTTGGCAGTCACGTATGATTTAGCAATAGCAAAAATTGCCATGCAGTTACAAGCGGAAGAATCACCTCGATATGATAAAATTTTATTGCAATGGGTTCATTTCACATGGAGTTGGCTCTATTTGGAGCGGTTGGAAAGTATATTGCAAATTCGGGGGCAGAATATATCCTAAGCGAAGCACACGTGATCAAAAAAGGTCCCATCAATTCCTTTCTCCATGGGAAAAACTACAAAAGATGTAAACGTTCACATCAATTGTTAGCATTGGCTTTAGAGATAAAGCACTTTCAATTTTTTTTATCATCTCAGGAAAATGATGAAGAGACTGCCTATATCAATAAGGTTGCTATACAACAGATTTGTGAATATCACGGGGAAGGAAACGAAGATAATGAAATGAAGATGCTGCTGGACCGTTATGAATCATTTGTCAAAGAAACGCAGCCTGGCGTACTACATGGCGAAACACCAAAGTATTGGATGGAGTATGTCAATATGATTCGACTTTACTATTCTTTTTACAAGAAGTGTAAAACCCATGAAGAAGCAGACACAAGAATGTTGGTACATGTCAAATCAATCGCCGCTCCTGCAAACGTTGTTATCAGAACTGTGGACACGGATATTTTGATCATTGCTCTTGGGTGTATGGATTTGATAGACAGGGACTTAAAGATTTGGATGGAAACTGGTGTTTATAGTAAAAACACTCTACGATATATCTTCAAACTACATAAATACAAAGCTTGGACCAAAGGTATGCAAAGCTCTTCCAGCTATCCACATATTTACCGGCTGTGACTATACTGCGTGTTTCAGTCGAAAGGGTAAGGTGAAACCCTTTCGACTTCTCGAAAAAGATGAAAAAATGCAAGAGGTTTTTGGATCTATGTGCGAGAGTGAAGATATTTCAGTTGAATCTAAGGAAATCATCAAAAAGTTTGTTTGCAAGCTGTATGGAATGAAACAAACGAACTCTGTAAACGTGGCAAGATTTGAGATGTTTCTACGGAAGTACAAGCCCAAAAATGACGATGATTATTTGAATATGGTTAAAAAGTTAGATGGGTCTTCACTGCCACCATGTCAAGACGTCTCGAAAGAAAAAATAAAGCGAAACCACTATGTTTGCCGACAGTGGAGATCAGCTACGTGTCCAATACCTCTAGAACAAACAGCAGAATCCTCCGGTTGGAAGCTTTCAAATGGCCAATATAAAATCGTATGGTTTCAAGGCGATATTGCACCAAAGATAATTGGGGTGTAGGACAAAACCCCCTAGTACAAAACCCTCTTAGGACAAAAACCCATATTTTTTTATAGAGTAGGACAAAACACCTCTTATTTTAAAATAATTATATAGGCAAGGCACCTAAAATCTACGCATCAACAAAGTCCTGGAAAAAATACGCGGCAAAATTTCACAATGAAAGATAATTATTAATTAATTAATTAATTTTGGGCCCAAATTTTAAATTATTTTGTTTGCTTTGAAAATTGGTAAGTTTACTAATTAAATGATGCTGATTTCAGACCAAGTACCAGAATTCGGGACCCAAATTTGCCCAAATAAGGTATTAGGGGTGAAAATATCCAAATTTTGGTACTTGATTTGAAATCAGCATCATCTAATTAGTAAACCTACCAATTTTCAAAGCAAACGGAATACTTTTAACTTTGGGCCCAAATTTGCCCAAAAAAGGAATTATGGGTAAAAATATCCAAATTCTGGTACTTGATTTGAAATCAGCATCATTTAATTAGTAAACCTACCAATTTTCAAAGCAAACGGAATACTTTAAACTTTGGGCCCAAATTTGCCCAAAAAAGGAATTAGGGGTAAAAATATCCAAATTCTGGTACTTGATTTGAAATCAGCATCCTCTAATTAGTAAACCTACCAATTTTCAAAGCAAACAGAATATTTTAAACATTGGGCCCAAATTTGCCCAAAAAGAAGGTATTAGGGATGAAATTATCCAAATTCTGGTACTTGATTTGAAATCAGCATCATTTAATTAGTAAATCTACAAATTTTCAAAGCAAACAGAATGTTTTAAACTTTATTTATCTGAGTTGTTTTTAATGTTGAAGAGATTATGAGGGGTTTTGTCCTAGGGGGTTTTGTCCTAGGGGGGTTTTGTCTGTATACCCATAATTGATATAGCAACAATAGAGGAAGAGGAAGAAGAAGAGGAAACTGTAGTTGATATAAATGATGAAGAAGGTTATTTTATTTTCTTTGTATGAAAATAGCACAATTTTTCACTTTAACTTGAAAATTGATAAGAGCAATATGAATATGTATATCTCATTAAAATCAATATTTGGCAAAGGTTGATTATTAATATCATTATAGCTATATTAAACTTTTTATTCTTTTCATGACAATCAGACACAGATGAGGATATGGTCAATCGTGGCGAAAGTAGCGAAGATGAATTTGAATGTGATGACCGAAGGTAAATATGATTAGTTCACTTTATATGCAAGTAAAACAGATTTCTATGTGAGTAATTAAATTGTTCTCTTTTTTTAGATCCTATCTATCTGGACATGAAGCTACTATTTAGACTGCTAAAACGAAATATAGTTTGCTTTGATTATTAAGAAATATTTTGTGTTTGTTATCTTACATCAATAGCATCTTGCATATGTCTACTCTACGCATTACAAACTGCAGTGCCCTCAAGACAAACGATTATGTTTTAGGTCGTGATGATGAGACACTGCATACGTTGAGCGGACTACACACAAGTTTCACCCTGATGTTCTAACGTCGAAAGCATTAACAAAGTAACAAAGTAAAGTTACAGTTGGATAATTTAGAGAGATGATAACTGTTGCCAAGACATACAATGGAATGTAAAAAATGTGTCAATTATGTGAATAATAATTTCATAATAATAGTTTCAAACACTCTATCGTTATTTTTGCAGCAGTTAATTTAGATCCGCTTATGTTGGTTATAAACATCAGAAGAAATAAGAACAGGAACAATTATATACTTTAAGAAGTCACCTTAAATTTATAAAGATTAACCAATATCAAGTTTAGTTTAAGTACTCAATTGTCTAACTTTAGGGGTTTGGGCCCAAATCAGCATATGACCAATTGAAGGAACCGGAATTTTTCGTCAGATTTTATGCCAAAATGCTTAGGGTAGATATAGAAACGTCTGGGCAAAATTTCATTCATAATACTTATAGGGTAAAATTAAGGTCCCAACAGGTGACTTTTCGGGAGTCTGACTGGGTCACCCACGGGACCAAAATATTTTGTCAGATTTAATAGATTTGAACATGGATCATAAACCACAAAATTTAAGAAGCTGAGAGGTAATAAATAAAAACTTACTTGGCAAATATTCTATTAAAGATTGCTATATTTACATTTTAGGGGTTTGGGCCCAAATCAGCGTCTGACCAATTGAAGGAACCGGAATTTTTTGTCAGATTTTATGGCAAAATACTTAGGGGAGATGTAAAAACATCTGTGCAAAATTTCATTCATAATACTTATAGGGTAAAATAAAGGTCCCAACAGGTGGCTTTGCGGGGAATCTGACTAGGTCACGAAACCGAAAATTTTTGTTAGATTTGATTTTCCTTTATTGTGCTAACCATGAGGCATTCTTTTCAAAAAGGTTTGGGCATGATAAAAATGGGGTAAAATTAAGTCCCTTTTTTGGGATGTTTTTGGGCCAATTTGGGCTAGAAGGAACCGGCAGTGACTCGTCTGACAAAACTTTTCTTTTTCTTTGTTTTTTTTTCATAAAGATGACATATGTATAGGTCAAACTTTTAATAAAAATGGGGTCAATATTATGCTCCTAGCTCTCAGACTATATCCTGTAACTCAAATATATGATATGATATGAAAATCAAATCCTCTACTTAACGCGATTAAGGTGTACTGATAATTTTTTTGAAAAAGAGACTGTACATATTTGATTGATTAACCTCGGCGCGATTTTTAAACACGTCTTTTTTAGTTAAACGAAAGTGGAAGTTGAAAAAAATTTCATACCTAAACGCTACCACTGGGACCTGGGAAAGAGTTTAGGATGGTAAAGGTTCTTTCTGCCTTCTCTGTACAGATGATGCATTTTTATCAGTGGTCAATACGAAAGTAATCACAATGGTAACTTTATTGGCAAACCTGGCAACATTATTGATGAATTACACACCAATTAAAACGATCACCTTTGACCGATAAAAAGTCTAAAAGACATTCCGGCGCTATTCTGGTTGCGTACCCCCTGTTTTTTGCTCAATTCGAATAATTTTTGTAATGTGTGATAAAAGAAACAGAAAAGGGCAATCCTGTATTTTAGCGTCGAATTCAAAATAGCTATATGTGTGGTAATATGTCTTAATACATTTTTAATGAGTGCGAAGGAGAGTTTCGTAACAATGTCTGACGGTTCGAAACAATATTTTTTTTCGTTTTTTAAACTTTAATTAATTTTCGAAATAATTTTGTTTTTTGTTTTTAAAAATTCTTTTAATGTTCGAAACAATTTTGTTACGTTTTTTAAACTTCTATTATATTAACGTTTTTAAATTCGCAAATTCGAGTCATTCGCGAATTATCTTGGAATGTTATTACGGTTGCGGGCATGGCCATGCGATATGCATTTGAAATGTTTCCGCACGTTCATGTGACGGAGCTTGTGTGTATTTGTTCAATATAAATTTTGTGACGAGCTATTCTCTGATATGAATGATTATTAATTGTAATTTTAACTATTGAAGTCCATAGACACGATGGCGAATATATATTACCTGTTTGTACTGTTAATTGTTGCGGGAAGAAAAAGTTGCGAAAGTTGCGATTTTATTTTTGCAACTTTAAAAGAAAAAGTTGCGTACATTAAATGTTGCGAGACAAGACATTCATAAAAAGTTGCGCACATAAAATGTTGCGAGTGAAGTTTTCTTGTCGTTCCATGCAACTTAGCAAATGACAGTCAATTTATTCCAAAATTAATACAGCCTACTACGAATTATTTGAAAAATCGGAAACGGATTTTCTTATAAGCAGTTTCTACGGACCAGACTTTAATATTCTCATACCTCAATGTACACAGAAAGGTGTAAACTTCATATAACTTTACTTATACAAAAAGATCCAAAAACGAAGTTCAAAACGTACGGTGAAGAGAAGCAAGCTGCCATACAGAAGTGGTTTATGAAGTCTTCTGATAAAGGCAAAAAAGACCAAGACAAAATAAGAAAGAAACGATAATTATTGATTAGAATCTACGTTGAAATCTGATCGATTTTGTAAAAAATATTTATAGACGAATTCTCGCACATTGCGTTTGTCGTTGTTCCAAGGAGATAACTTTTTAATACAATATCAGACAACATTTTCATCATTAGAATTTAAAATTATTTAGGTGAGTTTATGTGGCGTGAAAAATACGGAGAAAACAGCTTTTCAAACATTTTAACACTCATAATGGAGCAATATCAGCTGTAATATATATTTAAATATGGTTAAAACATTTTACATTTTTTTAAGTTTTTTAGCACTTTTTTTATTTTATTATCTTTATGCAATCGTTGACATGTTTTGCTAGTTGCGATATGTTATAATATATTATGTGTGCTTTGAAAATTGGTAGGTTTACTAATTAGAAGATACTGATTTCAAATCAAGTACCAGAATTTGGGTATTTTCAACCCTAATACCTTATTTGGGCGAATTTGGGCCCAAAGTTTAAGATGTTTAGTTTGCTTTGAAAATTGGTAAATTTACTAATTAAATGATGCTGATTTCAAATCAAGTACCAGAATTTGGGTATTTTCAACCCTAATACCTTATTTGGGCAAATTTGGGTCCATAGTTTAAAATATTCCGTTTGCTTTGAAAATTGGTAGGTTTACTAATTAAATGATGCTGATTTCAAATCAAGTACCAGAATTTGGATATTTTCACCCCTAATAACTTTTTTGGGCAAATTTGATATAAGATGTTTGACACTTAAAATCTTTTGGCATTTTTTTCAGTATGACCCATAAAAAAAAAAAAAATTCAAAAAAGTGGCAAATACAAAGGCGAATAACTTCCGTAATTTTGACCATTAAAACTTTGTGAAGTTTTATGTGAAAGAAAAAGCCATCCTCGGCATGATATAAGAAGCCCGAATTTTAATTCGTAATAATTACGGGGTTATTGTCCCACACGGCAACCCCACTTTTTACATATAACCGTCACTACCCCCGACCCCATAACCTAAATCCGAAAACTAATAGCACTTTTGAGGTTTTCTATATGTAGCTAAAAAACCATATAAAAATCCACTTGAAATCGTTAAAAATGTTAGAGTTTTTTTTACTTATCCAGCCCTAAAAAAAAAAATAAAAAAATATTTTTAAAATTTCTTTACAGTTCCATATCTGGCTTAATGCAAGGTATCATCAGTATGAAAATGGTTTTCAAAGGGTAATGAATGACTGAGTTATCAAGTGATGGGTATTAAAAAGCAAAACTGGATTTAAAAGTCACGTGGTACGCTGACCACAAAATTTTTTTTGATGTTTTAAACGCTATTATTGGTCTTATATATACTCCTCTAACTATATCCAAAATTTTAGTGCGATACGACCATTTTAAAAGAAATTTTTCGAGAGTAATCTATATTGGGTTTTACCATAATAATAACTTAAGCGGAATTTACACACGCGAAAAGTTTGAGCGAACAAGTCTGAGCGACAAAAATTCTTGATTCTGATTGGTTCATAACAAAACATTGCGTCACTCGAGAGTTTTAGTTTTTATTTTCGCGCGTTCAAAAAAAAAGTTCAAACCGAGTGAACTTTTGGCGCTGAGAGCTAGCGAAAAAAGAAATTGAGCCAATGAAAATTCATTATTTTTATAAACAACTTCTGGCTAAACAAGACTTAAACAAAAAACATGAACCACAAAGAACTTTTAAAATTGTTGGAGCAACCCAGTTCAATAACTTATTAAACGTTGTGGGTGTCATCGGAAATTGCTTATAAAAATATTCATGACCAAATAATTTCGTTTCGTTTCAGCCAAGTTGTGATATTCTCCTTTTTGTTGGCGCTCCAAAAAGATTTTTCTGGTCCAAAAACGTCTTGCTATTTTCTTTCTTCTTTTATTTTCCTCGTGATGTCGTAACTCTATTCTCTTTCTTAATAGCACTAACATTAGAAATAAATTTTCGCGTTTACTACCTTCCATTTTGAACAATGTCATTTAGAAAATCATGTGATTTTAGCACGCACGTTTTCGCTTAAATTTTTTTGCTCGTGTAAATGGTAGCGAGCGAATGAATTTTTCGTTCGTGCGAACAACGTTTTTTAACCAATCAAGTTTGAGAGGTTTTTTCGCTCACATGTTTTCGCTCAAACTTTTCGCGTGTGTAAATCCCGCTTTAGGCTTCGATCTCATAAATGCATAACTCGATGAATAATCAAGATATTGAGTTGAAATTTTCAAGGGAGATTGAAAATAATAGTATCAATCTGAAATATATGATAATTATCTTTAAAATTTAGATATAGTGGCTTGCGCATGCGTAAACAAAAATTAAATATATAGAGCCCTACCGAAGTTTATATGAAACGAACCTTTGCATGTGGATGGCCAAATGATGGGGCTAACTGGATTGATAAAAAAAATTTGGAAAAGGTTACAGCAACCAAAAAAAAGATTAAAATATTTAATACGCATGCGTTTAATTCCCAGAATTTCTAACCTTTTTTTAACATAATTATACTATAAGCTAAAGCCATCATATAAGCATCATTTTTCGCAAAAGTTAACAAGTATCATATTGCCTTAACGAACTATGCGCAAAATTATACTGCGCACGCGTGTGCGATATCTGTCAATGATGTGAAAATTCATTTGGACTTTTTGCCGATGAAATATTATGTTGATGTTATATTTAAAATATAAAGGTATTCGGATGAGCGGTTTAGGGGATATGGATAGTTAAATCTTTTGTAAAATAATTAAACACGATAATTAAATATCCCAATTTTGGTATACTTGATTTGAAATCAGCATCCTCTAATTAGTAAACCTACCAATTTCAAAGCAAACGGAATACTTTAAACTTTAGGCCCAAATTTGGCAAAAATTCGCGAAAACCGCAAAAATTACTACCCGCGAAATATAGTTCTCCTGGTATATACACGTCATTTGAATTATTTATTTATTAAAGTAGCTTTTCAATTCGACGCTAAAATACAGGATTGCCTTCACATGTTTTTTAGCTAAATGACATACCAAAACCTCGATGAAATTGTCTCGATCATTGCGATCATCTCGCTTGCGTAAATACAGTTAATGGTTTTTATTGACCGTCAAAATAATTCAATGAAAAACCAATTTGTTGCTTGAAACATACGTAGTTATGTGTCAAATCTTTAACGTTTATCTCCTCTTCTTTGTTCAATTTCCGCAAATCGCATTTATTAAAAAAGAGAACATTGAAAAAACCTCCTCAAAAATTGCGGAAAAAATGTTTTCTACTTTTGTCAGTAGAAACCATCCATGTCTGCAATCAATCAAGAAACATACAGAAAACAGAAACGTTGTTGGTAAATGCGCGAAACAAGAAACAAACAAAAAACTGAAAGAAGACGTTTAGTATGTGAAAGGGTAACGAAAAAGAAAAACTAAAAATATTTTCATACAAGGTGATAAAATTGAGCAAAAAAATAGGGGGGTACGAAACCAGAATAGCGCCGATGTTCCCTCGATATATATACTATGGAATTTACACATGTTATTTCGATTTTGGAACTTTTGTGTTTGATATATATATTTCGTATTTTGCCCCTTGTCCGATCAGCAGTAGTCAAGTTTGAATGTCACAATTTCATTGAACACACAGGTTGACAGGCGAAGAGCCTATATAAGATATATACAGTTGACTCTCTCTAATTCGAATCCCAAGGGGAAAATATTTTGTTCGAATTATAGAAAGATAGTATAGTAGAAAGTCTCTCTTATACGAATTTTCAGGTTTAAAGGATGAAATTTCAAAGTAGAAAGAGAAATCGAAAGTTTTGAAAAATTGAGAAAAATCATAAAGGTGAAAAATAAAAAGAATGATCGAGTTTTCTTTGATAGCTACTTTTTTCCAGGTGGAAGGAGTATAGGCGGGATACCAAAGATTGTGTCACTTCTTTATTGGAAGTCCCTTTCTCTAACTCAAATAAAGCTTTATACTTTTTCTCAGGCTTTTGATCGATATGGAGTCGTTTAGCGATTTTGAACGAGAAATAAGATGCAGTTCATCAAACCATATAAAGTCACAAGAAAATATGATCAAACTTCATACAAAAGACGTGTATTTACAAAAAATCAAAACATTCAAACAGAAAGAAATTTTGAAAAAAACATTCGAAAGTGTTACACTCCAAAAAATTCGAATTACAGAGAGGATTTTGCTGAGAGGACCTGAAAAAGTTTTCGAATTATAGAGGTTTTTGAATTACAGAGATTCGAATAATAGAAAGTAAATTATAAGAGTTTCTTAAGGAAAATTGACGGTGACTTAGAATTTGTTCGAATTATAGAAAGTTCGAATAATAGAGATTCGAATTAGAGAGAGTCGGCTGTATATTTATACATTGTAATAAACCTTTAATAATAATAATAATAATAATAATAATAATAATAATAATTTTATATTTAAGAATTAGGTGAAGAGAAAAATTTACTTCATCATCAGCAAGGGGCTTGGTCAATCGAGTTTCATCTGTTTTCGCTCGAAAAAAAACTTCAACGAGCAAACGGACAGACAAGTGCTGCCTCGAAACTTTGTAAACATTATTTTTCTTCCAATAGAATGAAATCTGAGTGGCTAAGATGGACACGATATTTAAACAGTATTCATTAAATGAAACCCATGTTTTTACAACGTCTTTCGATGTTGTATCGAGACAATTTTACGATCTGTTCAAGAAAGACGATTGTCGAAGCCCTTAATTTACGAAAACTCTGCGAAATTCGGTTTCACTTTCACATTCATTGTTTACCTGCTGTCCAATCGTATGGGAAAAATAAAACATACCTTGTATTCTTAAAAGAAGTAAAAACAGGATCCAAGAAACATTGTGCATATTCCGACAAGCTTTCAATAAATACTTTCTGAAATATAAAATCAATCAATTATCCCATGTGAAAAACACCAAACCCTTGAAGCAAACGGAGTTGTGTCAGTAGCTTGTATACAAAACCCGTAATATTCCTCAAGTGAGGTTGTTAATGTGGCAATTCCATAACACAATACCGCTGCCATACAATATGTAGAGGTGACATGTTAGACAAAGCGGACCATGCGTGTCCATTTTACAATATTGAAAACAAACGACCATTGCGTATTGTAAGAGAAAAACGCATTAATAAACCTCATCAACAGCAGCTCTGACTGAATGAATTTTTTTAATCTGTAAACTCATCTACCGACGAAAGAAAGCTCGTTGCTACGCGCAAAGCCCATTGTTAGCATGGGGACACTTTTAAAGCGATTACAAAGCTGTTAAAAATGGATTACTTGCTTATTCGAGGTAAAGCGTTATTGCTCATTAAAGTGTTTTCAGAAATTAGTTTTAAAGTAAAGATCAGAATTTGAACAATTTCAAAAGCGCTCGAGCGCATTAAAGCATCATTTTGTTCAGTTAATTGGAAAACCGCAACTTTAAAATAATTCGTAATAACCGGTGGTTTAAAGAGACAACATTACAAGGAGTCGGACATATTTCGGACAAAAACATTTTTTTGTTGTTGACAAAATTACGCATCATTTTTTAGTTGGCTATACCCAATTATTCGTTCCAGAGTTACGCAATCTGTTCTATCGACTCCATTCACTTACGTTGCCCAGGTAACGTATCTTAGGTCTCTTTATCCGCGGAGAAATAATCGAGTGCTATAAATTCTTGTCCAGAAGTTATTGCATCCGATGTGTCAAACTTCACCGGTAGTGTACAGAATTTGTTCGCTTCTAAGGTTTCTGTGCTGTCCCAGAATGCTTTGCCGAATACATGATATCGAGCTTGTTGCCTTTAATGGGTTAGGGGACTACACTTTTTTAAGTAAAAAACTTTACTCAGGGATGTCAGTTTGGAGATTGCAAGTGTTTAAACGTACCAACAACAGCAATCATATATAAGCAGCACTATTTTAAAATACAAATCTAAAATATGCACAACAAAAGCTACAGTCAGTGTTTTTATCATTGTATATAATCGTATTACACTACCATGTGAATTTCGGTTATTTAAGATTATCGTTGCACTTTAGCACTGAAAAAAGTAAGTGACAAAAACCTTTCCGTTATTCCGTATTTTATTGAAATTAGGCCTTAGATTTTCTTGTCTTTTTAAAAGTTCAGAGTTGCTTTAAATCTTATTGATTAGTTCCTTAATCAAAAACGCTCGCACGAAAGAAAGTGTGCGCATGCTCGAAAGAAGGTGTACGCATGCCCGAAAGAAAGTGTGCGCATGCTCGAAAGAAGGTGTACGCATGCCCGAAAGAAAGTGTGCGCATACTCGGAAGAATCATGGTATGCAAAGGTGTGCTAGGTCCCCCTAGAAAAATTAGGTCCCCCCAAAGATTTAGATTCCCCCCTGGTATATATCTATCCTAGCCCCCCAGTATTACCATAGTTCCTAAGGGGGTTGGTACCGCGCCTTTCTATCAACTACCTCCCTTTGAAATTAAAGTGATACCCCTGTAAACACACAGAAAACAGAAAGTTATATAGAACGAAATTATTTCACAAGGGTAGATATAGAAAAGTAGTAAACTAGCTTTGCATCTTTTTTTAAATTCAATAAAAATTCAAGTTTTTAGTGGTTAGAGATGGATCAAATGTGCCAGTACTGTACAGTTTCCAAAACTAGTTTCTAGAGCTTTGCCCTAGTTATCTAGATCTGTAGTTAAGTTGTCACAAACTCGGAGTGAAATCTTTAATCAATTTTTCACAAATACTTTTTATTCATGCTGTAGAAAAGGTATCACTTTCCTTTTATCTGGGAAACTTGATTGCAAAAGTAAATTTATGAGCCTATTTGAAAACATTATTGCTAATATAATACAGTTCCACCTAATCTATGGTAAAAAATTTTTACATGGTGCATACCATGAAAAAGGTGTGCGCATGCGCGAAAGAAAGTGTGCGCATGTCCGAAAGAAGGCGTGCGCACGTCCGAAAAAAAGTGTGCGCATGCTCGAAAGAAAGTGTGCGCATATCCAAAAGAAAGTGTGCGCATATCCGAAAGAAGGTGTGCGCATGTCCGAAAGAAGGTGTGCGCATGTCCGAAAGAAAGTGTGCGCATGCTCGAGCGCATGTCCGAAAGAAAGTGTGCGCATGTCCGAAAAATGTGTACAAATAGAAAACAACATCACGCACCGACGTAGAAAATTAATGAAATATATGGAAGCTGAAGTTAAATGCTTTAAAAACGACGACCGGTTTTATGTTTTTCCGATTGATTTCCAATCTTTTTGCAAATTTTTAAGTATATTCATTTGAAGGAGAATTGTTTCTTGTTTGGTTATTTGTTAAAAATATTATGTTTATAATCATAATTTTAAACTTTAAAAATTGTATAGAGAATTAGTGACAGCAAAAAGCAGTTTCGCTAAAAAGGGGGCTTAAAAAGCTTCTTCTTTTCAATTTAAACCTTTCGAAATATTTATGAAGGTGTATTGTTTAACAATTTCTTTTGAATCAAGTATGCGTTCTAATACGCATGCGCAATACGCATCAAGTCTACTTATTCCTAGAATTCTTTAGATATTTTGGAAAACACCCCTTTTTAATTCTATCGCTTGTCATCAGGTCAACCTACTTCGTAATAGAGCTAAACTAGTCAAGGTCAGAAATTATACACGAAAAGTACGTATAACTCATTCATAACAGATATAGCCTTAATCTCACAATCCTATGACCCTAAGACCCCATTACTCAATGACGTCATACGTTGAGCTTTAATTATCCTTCTGGAAGGATTCGTGTTTAAATCACCTATTTCCGGTAAGAGATTGCTCATTTTGTCAAGAAATGAATATTTGAAAGCAATTTAATAGGTATCATATGGAAGGTTTATAAAAAGTGGCCAGTCTAAGATTCTCTTCATATGCGTCAATTTTTGACAAATAAAATCAACACTTTTTAACATGTGAACTATTAACTTTCATAATATTCTTATTCATCCTTTTCTTCCTTTTCCTTTTCATAAAGTTTTCTTAATGGTTTTTAACATTTTATTTTTCTATTAACTTTTTATTCGACAGGACTCGTTTGGAAAGCAGTTAATTGTACATCTTTGTAAATTTGTATATACTGAAATGACTTGCCTGTATAAATATTTATAAATAAATAAAAATAAATAAAATAAATAAATATTATTTTTAACAGGCCTCGACAGTATTTCCAAGTGATATAATATATATTATACTGTCTTTGGATGTAATGGTAATTCCTACTTGATGGTGATTTCAATTTCAATATAATTTATTCCAGGTAAGAGTGGCGCTTGTTCGCACACATTCGCACTTTTAAAGCTTGTGGCAAAATGGGTTGTCGATAAACTTTCAATTGTACCTGAGCCATCCGTTTGTACCTCGCAGCCATGTGTCTGGTCAAGACAGCAAACGCAAACAGACAACATCAAGCCGCCAGTTTCCGAACTGGAATTCAAATCACACAAGTCAAAAGATAATAACAACAACAACAACAAAAAGTGGCATAAAACCTACATTGTACAACGCATGCAGCAATGCTGAATCAGACCAATTCGACATACGATTAAATCAACTTTTAAACTCTTTAAAAAGCAGTGATATTAAGATGCCTATCTTTGACATTGCAAACACCACCCAGAATCAGCCAACTATTAATACACAATTTGGTGAGACTCAAATTGGATCAACACTGTCTGTCCAATGCCCAATGATGTCAAATAGATTTTTAGTATATTGCTCTATACCAGATGGATCAAACACATTACTTCAAATTGCAGAATACCCAAGCTATCCTTTTCAACAGCAAAACAATTTGATCCAACATATAGAATTAAACAATGATCAAAAACAGTTTCTAAGTGTGTTGAAGGGTACGCAAGAGTTGTTTACTCAAATTGAAAAAGAAACACGGAGTCAAGCTGAAAACCCTAAATGGTTCGAATATTTGGGGTAGCTCCTTCTTTTAAAAGTGTTCTGGATGACTGAGGTGGTTTATTTATGAAGCAAGGGGTGAAATGTTTTGAACAATGCTTGTGCTTGCTGTGACCTTAAATTCATCTTGGTCATTTCTCCTTTTTATAATATTGCACCATTTTTTGACTGATGAACTGTCTTTTGGAAAGCTGTAAAAGGAAATTCCTTTATTTAGAACTCTTTCCCCATCATTATTAATAATATATTTTCGTTCATTACAGCCATAGGCTGCACACTGCACTCCAAGAGACAAGTAATTATATGTTTTCTTTCCAGTTGCTTCCATTTTGGCAACATTTTAGTAAACGGCTCTGTTCAATGTTTACGTTTATAACTTTTCGGCACTCCTCCGTTTTATTTCAGGAAAGGCGTATTATACATGCATACAATGAGTAACGTAAAATACTTTTTAATATGTCTTACGCGATTGTACCTCTGCATTCAATCAACTATTTTGCAACAGTTTTAAAGAACAACAACCACTTCAACAACCTGGAATTGAAACATGACTTGGTAAACGTATACTTATTAGCGTCGGAATTTAAATAGCATCATTGCACATATTTTGGGGAAGGCATTAATTAACTCAACACTTACCAGTGGAGTAGTCAATGGGGGGGGGGGGACAGGGGAGCGACCAATTTTAGCCAATCTAGAAGGTTGAAATTTCAAAGATTTTCTCACCCGTCGGACCCAACCATGGTGGCGCCTCCACAGTCACAAATTACGAAAAAAGGTCCATAATTTTACAATCTCGCCTCTCCAACTGAAAACCTGTGGCCACGCCTCTGTAAAAATCTCAGGTAAACGCATACTTGAACGTCGGAATCCTGCCAGCCGTTGTCGAATGCAAAAGCGTATTTGAAACGATCAGAGTTGGAGAATGATGATGTAGAAGGCATTTATTGAAATTGTTCAAACAAATACTGAAAACATTTTATTCTATTTTATTTTTTTTATTATTTTATTTATTATTTACCGCCCTCCTGATAGCTCAAATTACTTACGTAAAAACTTTAACAACTTGTTATCAGAAATGTTATCGCATTCAATTACACGTTCAAAGGAAATGCTAATTATGGGTGATTTATACGTGAATTTCTTACAAGCAAACGATGCTGATATTGAATCGATTCTGAAGTTATATGGCTTCAAACAGTTACAACAACATTAGCAACAGCTACTTTAAATGATGTTATATGTACAAACAATCCTGGCGTAATTTCTCAGAGTTGTGTAAAGGCAATCTCCACTCCAAATTATTTCTTTTCGGCTAAATTTTTCTGAGTGGAGATTGGTCTTAATACCAGTTCCTTTCAGCGATATAAAATGTTGTGTAAGCTAATTCACATGAACGAGCCTTTAAATAGAAACGCAAAATGTGATGTTAACAAACTAGTAAAAAATGCAAAACGAATTCATTTCATAAACTTGCTGAACGAAACATCAAATCAACCAGATGAATTTTGAAGCAATATCAACAAACTATATCAAAAACTGAATCCACCACGTTTATTATTAACTCGGAACCCATATCAGACCCCCGTGTAATAGCAAACGCATTTTGTAATTATTTCTGTTCCACAATATATGCAATTTAAAGAGGAAGGCTTTCTTTCTCAAAAATTGTGTGCGGATAAACCACCAAAAAGAAAAGAGTCAGGGTCAAAAAGGTTTCAACACAAACGGTCATCAAGTACGTACTAAACAAATTAAAACGAAAAAAGAAACCGGTCTCAATGACATTTCATCTAAAATAAAATAATAGAATATAAATCTAAATTCTCAAAGGACGGTGCTTCAGCAGACCCGCTAAGATACATTTTAGATTTGTAAATAAAGACCTTGTACCCAGCAGATTGGAAACGTTCAAAAGTTGTCACAGTCTACAAATCAAAATTATTAATCAATATTGAAAACCATTGCCCCATATCCGTCATCCCGGCAATATCTAAAGTCATAGAACGTATTGTTTACGATCGGTTATCAAGAAAATCGACTCCTCAACGAAAACCAGTTTGGGTTTCGAAAACAACGTTCCAGTCGACTTGCAGCAACGTTGCTCACCGATAACGTTTAACGAAAAGGGAAAAGGTGCGGTATTTTTAGATCTCACAAAAGCTTTTGAAACTTTGAGTCATAGTAAACTTGTAAGTAAACTAGAAAGCGACGGTGTCTACGAACGAGAACATATTTGGTTCCAATATAAATTATTCAATCGTTCATAATCAGTGAGTTTCAAATCATCCGAAGAAAAGGTCACGAACGGTGTACCTCAGGGCTGCATACCGGGGCCATTACTGTTCATACATTCATCATAGAGACCAGACTATCAGCTGATATGAATATCTTGGTGTTGAAATAAATCCTACGTTGAATATGAACATACACGTGCAGAAATGCTATAAAAAAGCTTGTGTGGCGTTTAAGACTGCTTAAAAGGACCCGACCTTTGTTGAACCCTATTGCAGCGGAAAGTATCTACCGCACAGTAATTGTACCAACATTAACGTACTGTGGAAATCTTTATCTAAACTTACCGCGACACCTACATTAATAAAGATAGAGATAAAGATAGAGCACTTTCACGTTTAAGCGGTTCGTATCATTAAACAAAACGACTGTTTAAACAAGACCTCCACTGACACAAAACGTTTTAATTTCAACTCTAATTTCTGCTAACAAAACAGTGCTTTATTGGAACACATGCTCCAACTTCATCCATTACTTCCAAACTTTACAACACGAAAAAAACAACTTGGCAAAATGGCTAGGGTAATGTGGGGGTAATTTGGATAAGTGGGGTAATTTGTTTATAACATGTATTTAAGCTAATAATATTAATATTAAAAAATAAATAAAAATATTACTTGGTCCACTTATTTGTTTGGTTATTGGCTATGTAATAACCAAATTTAAATTTTTTTTAGTTTATTTTTTAACATTTTATGCGAAAAAATATGCAATCATGCCAAGAAGTTATAAACGAAAGAGCGAATCAAGTTATACTTTAGACGAGCTGCAGGAGGCATTGAAAGAAGTGAGAAATGGAGAAACGGTGTATAGTGTGACAAAGTTTTCTGGAATTTCGTATGGAACATTGTATAGACATTCTCAGGGACAATTTACACGTTTTTAATCGTTGTTCGGAGAAAGTAAGTTTGTTGGATGCGTTACCGAAATTAAGGAAGATGGTAGTTTAAAAGGTACTTTCCTGCGATGCGTTGGTGATGGATGTTACATATATCCACAATATAAAGATGTTGCTGAGTTCGGCGGAGAAGTAATCAGAGCAAAGCTAGAACCGCCTCAAATGCAGCGACGTGGAAAATTGTTCTTCAATGAACTCTCCTGAAAACAAACTGTACTTACTGACTGCTGCTGTACCTACCTGTTCTGAAATGTGGCTTCTGATTGATCTATTTGTTTGTTGGTTCAGTGGTATATCCCTAACTTTCTTTTCATGTGTTCTTTTTCTAAAATATTTTAACAACAACCTGTTATAAATAACAAAATATTGTTACTGATCACTATGTTATGATATTTGTGGTATAAATATTCACCTATTCACTACGAAATAAGTCGCTGTTCACTCACTACGAAGAGGTCGAAGAGGTTCTGTTTACTCTGTTTCAAACAAAGCAACCATTCGTATCCAGAATCTTCGTCATAACAGCCTATGTATACGAGGGCCACGTCTATTCAATATTTTACCATAGCACCTCAGAAATCTTTCTGGTTGTAAACTAGACGTGTTCAAAAGAGGTCTAGACAAACATCTACAACATCTACAGTCTATACCCGATGAACCACAAATTCCTGGATATACTGCAAATAGACAAGCTGAAATAAATAGCATCTTGCATATGAGAGGTAGACATTTTAAGTTTCTTTCTGTACGTTTCGATTTCTAATCCTGTAGCTTCATAGGCTCTCATTCTTTTCTTTCTTCTGATATGATAGAGTTATGATTCTTCAGTACTGTTTCCAGATTCTGTTCAGAATTTGAATGTGATGACTGAAGGTAAATACGATTAGTTCACTTTATATGTAAGTAAAACAGATTTCAATGTGAGTAATTAAATTGTTCTTTTTTTTATAGATCCCATCTATCTGGACATGAAGCTACTATTCAGACTGCTAAAACAAAATATAGTTTGGTTTGATTATAAAGAACTATTTTGTGTTTGTTATCTTACATCACAATAGCATCTTGCATATGTCTACTCTACGCATTACAAACTGCAGTGCCCTCAAGACAAACAATTATGTTTTAGGTCGTGATGATGAGACACTGCATACGTTGGGCGGACTACACACAAGTTTCACCCTGATGTTCTAACGTCGAAAGCATTAACAAAGTAAAGTAAGTATTAATTTTCGCGCAACGGGCCTTACGTGTAATTTTGCGCGTATTTATTGTCGCGCATCATGAATTTAGTATAATTTGCAATGGCGCAAGGCCATTTTACAATAAATTTTTTCTCTATAATTTATTTGAAACAGGATTAAAAGGGAATCTAGATTTAAGGAGTATGGTATTTGGAAACACAAATATTTCTTGAGAGACAAATAATCAAACACAAATAATAGTGTCACAAGGTAATATCAACGAGTGGCAATGAGTTAATGTCATTCTCCAAACATGTCAAAGACGCTTCAACCATTATTGTTGAGTCGTCACTGGTATAATCAAAAATACCAAATTACTTAAAAAGTGCCTTGAACCTTTTAAGGAACGGTACGAGGAACCTCAGGAAATTGTGATTTTGGGAACATTCCATGTATCATTGCCAACTGGGCACAACAACGACGACACTCGCCAACCGAGGTTCGGCAACTGCAAGGAAACCAGGAGCATCTAAAACATCTACTACTATAATAGCGAAAAATAAATCAAAGAATATTCGGGCCATGTTCAGGAAAATTGCATGTAAAAACGCAGAACAACAGCCTGAAGCAGAGAATGAATAAAGTGAAAATTTTTATTATTTTATTGCCCTTTAATACACGCACGCACGCACGCACGCACACACACACACACACACACACACACACACACACACACACACACACACACACACACACACACACACCACAATTCTCTACAATTAGAAAATTCCTACGTAATAGCATAAGGAAGACTGCCCTTTTGCTTCATTTGTCCATTTCTCAGACATTTAATAAAATTTAAATAAAAGTCAGTCCGACAATATACTTCATTGATTCAGCAGACATTGCAATTATGATGAGGAAAAACGGTCACTATCGTTACACACTGGTCGCCAAGCTTTAAAGCTTTATCATGTGTCCTGCCTTGATTTCATCGTGATACCCGTGGATGGATGTCTATAAACGTATGAATATGACGGGAAGAATGGTTACTACATCTAATCCAAAGATTACACGTTCAATCTGCGAGGAAACATGCTTTATCTTTTAATAGCAAAAGCTATTCATTGGCGTTATATTCCTGAACTAATCATAAATGTCGATCAGACCGCTTCGAAATTCGTCTCATAAGATAAATATCCCTGTAGATGTCAAAGACACAAAACATCTCGAGGAGAAGTTGAGACGGTAAGAGAGGATTTTCACCCTTTTTTATTACAACGGTGTTTCTTCGTTTCAACATGAATATTCTTATCTTTTGAAAGGGAAAATATATTCAGTGCTAACACTGCCGCCTCCGGCATCTTCACTTTTACCTCCTTACTGTTGTGAGTAACCGTCTTCTTAACTCCCTTCTTCTTCTCATTCTTATCCATCTTTAACACTGACATTCCACACTTGTAATTATAATTATTTACAAGCAAACTGCGTGTGAAGTTCTTCACGTTGGGTCAAATCGTGCAATGCAATGACGTCATTATCAAAGTGAAAACATTCAAATTTCCCGGAAATTCGAATGTTTCTATGACGTCATGTTATTATCAAAGAATCATGAAAATATGAGTTTATGCAGTTTTGTTTTTCCATACTTCTAATAAAGATTGCATAAAATGTTCAGAAACTCTTACTTGGTGTACTGCTGATCAAAGGTGTATTTTCGTTTCAGTTGATGTACAAACAAATGAAGAGCAAGATGTCTTCCAACTGTCCTATTTCCGAAGGTTTTTAGCTTGCCACATATCGAAAGTCATTGGAGTATTGAAACAGAGTCATTTATAATGCTGAAGGAGGTTATTAACCCCTATGTGCAGAATGTAAAGGACAATATGACCTTGCCTATGTGCAGAAAATAAAGGACAAAACGAGCTTGCCTATTGACAAAAAGGCACTATTGACAACACCAGGTGCGTTAAAAGACTCCGGAAACATGATCCATTTATTGCAAACCTTCGAGAATGCAAAGATGAACAAGAAAATGCAATTCCCCGCGTTTATCATCTGCGTGTTTCCGATGAAACTATGGTGAATATCTCTGCGTAAAGACGCGCGGCTTACCTTCATGTGGCGCTCTCTACTAGCAAGTGATATATTATTCCATTATTGGAAGTGTTTGACGCCTTAAAACTTACAATTTTAACTGATAACTGCGTCTTGTACCACTTCTTAAATTGAGGATGATCATCCCATTCCTGCATCTGTGTGCTTATAGTCATGAATGGTATAAGAAAACGACAAGTTCACTCCGATTTAACCATCACTAAAATGTCTATATATCCCAGGTTTTAAACATGTCAACAATAAAACAAAAAAATTGATGCCTCTGGAAGCTTCATTTCCTCAGATTTTTGTTAGTTAGTGTGATAGTTATGCTTAGATACATACTAAATTAAAGTTAGAAAAAGTCGGCAAATTAGAAACTTCATTTCACGCAAAAATAGCCAGCAGTTAAATAGCAGTAATCATTATTATTATTAGTTCAATATTTATACAGGTACAATCACTTCAGTATTTAAATATTTAAAAATAGTTAAAACTGCTATCACAGTGGGACCTGTGTTAAAATTTTAATACAATGTTAAATGCAAATAGAATAAATAAATATAATAAATTAAATTTTAAAAGTTTTATTAACATAAATACAATTAAAATTCAAGACTTTTTAGAGCTGTTTTAAAACCTGCTAAGCTTTGAGTCTTGCGGACGTGGAGAGGAAGACTGTTATAAAGCTTAGATCCAGAATAAGAAAAAGTTTGCCTGCCTATTTCTAGTTTTAATCTAGGTAATTTCAAAAGATTGTTTTGATTTCTTGTAGATTGTTCGTGATGGTTGACTTCGAAATAGTTTTTCAAGGGACTGCAGGTTTCATTATCAAGACATTTACGAACTGCCAGACATGCCTTTACTTTTAACAACTTCGTGATGGAAGGAAGTCTATTTATAGTGCTTTAGTCAGGGCGCTGAGGGCAAAAAAAGGCGCTAGCCAGATGGATATTCTTAAAACTGTTTAGACTTGTTCTTTATCGTTTAACTAAACAGAAAAACTTTACTGGCTATCGTGAACTTGATTATTGTGCGGTCCCAGGAATATTTTAGGTACTGTGACGTCATACACGCAAAAAAAATAAAAAAAAAAGTTTGGTTTTTCTGATAGGAAATTAAGTGCTAATCGCTTTTTAGATATATGCAAAAATCACTCGTTCTCGAGTTATGAAGTAATTTGTAAATTAATCACGTGACTATTATGAGAACAATTTTTTTTATAAAAAAATGTCAAATAAAAAAGTGCAGTTTTCCTGGAAGAACATTTAATTACTGAACAAAATTTCCTCTTGCCGAAACATGCAAAAATGGATGATTTTCAAGTTAATATTACATTAAAGTTGTTCAACATAGTTCAAAAACGCAAAAATTGGAATCTCAAGTGCCAATATTTTTTAGATTTTTCTTTTAAATACAAAAATTTACAAAAAACTATGTTCAATGTGTCTACTTTACTTATTCGTCTGACGATACCGACGACTGATTCACAGCTTCATTATCGAAATCATTGGTGCTTTCATTATCGGAATTTTCATCTTGTTCGTCGTCGTCGTCGGAACTGTTATCGTCTTCATCATCGCTAATCTCATTATAGCCATTTTCACAACTTGTACATCTACATAGGTCCGTGCATTTAAGGCCATGGTTTTTTTCAAATGCAGCTTTGCCTCTTACACAGCGATTTTTTGCAACTGCACAAAATTAGATCTAATAATTCTGGTGGTACTGGGTCTCAAAGCATCCACTGGACGGCCGAAGTATTTTCAACCACATTCCAGCCATATCCATTAGGACCAGGTATCTCTAAACTTTTCAAAGAACGCTTCACTATTGCTGTGACATACGACACACGCTTGCAATGGCACAACAACGCATCTCTTGCTGGCGGAAGTTGCTGAGATTCGGGCGTTTTCTTCTTTGAACAAAATATAACGTACCGGGCTTTGTTGACATTGGAGCATTTCTGTCCATATAACTGAGAGACAAATTTTCCCGTCGGATTTTTGAAAAAAAAGGAAAACAATCTCTAAATACACTTATAGATTTTAATAGTTCCTCATTGTGCTCACCTCAGTTAAGCTGCTCTATATTTTAATTTATTTGTAGCACAAAGCCATTATAACTCGCACGAAATTATTTTACGCAAGAGTCATATTATACATATTATTAACGCATTTTACTTTTAAAGCGGTTTACTTTCAAAAAGACACAATGAATAAACTTACATAAAGCTCGTTTTCAGAACTCGACAATAATTTATTTTGACGTCAAAAACAAAAAAATATACCGACTTATACCAATAACTTCGTATTTTTTACGATTTTTGTAGAAAACATTATTATTGTTATATTTCAATATTATATTCGTAGATATATTCGATAAAAAAACTACTCGCAAAATTCGATCGTGTACAAGAAACATTGGGTTCCGTGAGTTTATTTTCGATTCGGCCAGCAAAAGGACGGAAAAAAGTCAGTTGATCTTTCGTTAGTGGTGGGAAACAAACACGCTTCCCGGTAAAACCTCTGAAATTGCGATTTTTGACTAGGAAACCACCCAAAATAAATTTTGAAGTTTTCTTGTTTTAAGAGATTAACCGGAAGAATATTCCGATGTTACGGAACCGAAAGTTTCGTATGCGGGAATATAGAAAAAAAACAATCACCTCTAAAACAATCCACAATCACCGCATTCTTAGCTTTAGCCAGAGCGGTGTCTGTGGACGAACGTAAACGTTCTTTTGAAAGTGAATTTTCGTGTAATATGCATTTATATTCGTTGGGAATACAATTGACTCTTGATAACTCGAACTTTCACGGGACCTAGAAAAAGTTCGACCTATCGAGGGTTCGAGTTTTCAAAGGGAGCCGACGTGACAACTTCACTATCCATATCAGAAAAAGCTTCAGCTGATGGGTATACTTCATTATTCAATTCTTGTAATTTTTCGAGATCTTCATGTAAACTGTCGAATGGACCATCATAGTTGTTTACTGCTTCCTGTTGGTTTGATTGACTGAGGTTAGATTTCTTAAAACAGTTAATAACGGTTTCTTTTGATACATCATTCCATGACAATACCAAGTATTTCATTGCTTGGAGAATGTCAATCTTTGGAAGTGGTTTGTTGCTGTCCAGTTCTTTGATAAAAAGGCGAACTAATAGAATAAATAGGCTTTTTTGACTTTCCAATCACAAACATTTCCAACTTTCTCCCCGTTACACTCGCTGCCGCCATGCCTGTCAATCTCAATTTGCTGTTCTTTCCTCCAGAACACTTTTCTCCAATTAGGTGGTAAGACTTAGATGGCAAACATTGATAATAAAGGCTAAATTCATCTGCGTTAAATATGTCTTCCAATTTGTAATTCGATAACAATGTTAGGAAGTGTTGTTTCATTCTACGGTGCTGTCATCTCGGTTGTTACGCTAGCACTCTCCCCACTTACGGTTTTGAAGGTGAGCCCGTTTAATAGTTCAAAGGCTTCGTTGTTTGAACTCTTAACTCTGAATATAAAAACACCGCGACTTTCCTTGCTCCTACGTTGACGTTCTCTTGATTAAAAAGGGTAGAGGAAGTTTTTGCCGTTCAATATATCTACAAAATGTGAACGTATAAACAAAAGATTAATGAGGTGATTGATGAGACCTGTGGGACGCTGAGTATATGACACGTATGAGTTTATGAATGATGTTGCCATACCAAAAAGATGTAGAATGGCATGAATTGATATGTAGAGAATTGCTACAATAGCTCCCCTCCTAGAATGCGAGTGATAAAGAAGCATTCGATAATAATAAAAATAATATATACATACACATATATATATACACACACAAAGCAAAAATGTCTCTGAAGAATGTTCGGCGGAAAAGCGTCAATAATGCAGACGGCTGAAGTTTGCTGTGAGGCGGCTGTCGAGTGAGGCTACTGTCGAGTAAGGCGGCTGTCAAGTGAGGCAGCTCTCGAGTGAGGCAGCTGTTGAGTGAGGCGGCTCTCGAGTGAGGCGGCTGTCGAGTGAGGGTGCTGTCGAGTGAGGCTGCTGTCGAGTAAGGCAGCTCTCGAGTGAGGCAGCTGTCGAGTGAGGCGGCTCTTGAGTGAGGCTGCTGTCGAGTGAGGCTGCTGTCGAGTGAGGCGGCTCTCGAGTGAGGCGGCTCTCGAGTAAGACAGCTGTCGAGCGCCTGTATCAAGGAGAAAACGTGTCCCGGTAGGACGGTCAGTGATATGAAAGAGATGACTGGTGGATGATGAAGAGCCATTCGTAGCAGCGTTGGGTTTACAATAACCCTAAGAACAGCGGCGAGGAGATCAGCGGGAGAGATCGTTGGCAAAATTAACGAAGGTAGAAATAACGTGAAATGATCACGTCGAGGTCACCACTTTAATAGTTCAAAGGCTTTGTTGTTTGAACTCTTAATTCTGAATATAAAAACACCGCGACTTTCCTTGCTCAACCTACGTTGACGTTCTCTTGATTAAAAAGGGTAGAGAAAGTTTCTGCCGTTCAATATATCTACAAAATGTGAACGTATAAACAAAAGATTAATGAGGTGATTGATGAGACCTGTGGGACGCTGAGTATGTGACACGTATGAGTTTATGAATGATGTAAAGCTATGGGTTGCCATGGTAAGAAAACAAGATGTAGAATGGCATGAATTGATATGTAGAGAATTGCTACACCCGTTCCTGAAAAAAAATATTCAAAATTCAAACTTTATATCTAATTTCGATTAACGTCATTTCTCTAATTTAACGCGGGTGAAAAAATACAATTATTATTATGTGATTATTTTCAGGGAGCCGCGTAAATAATTAGAAAAAATAAAATCCTTCGTTTCAGAAAAATAATTAATCCGCGTTAATTAGAGCCATTTGTCTTCATTCTTTTAAATGAATCCAATTATTATTATTATTATTATTTATTAGTATTTATTGATTCACAAGATTGCGTTTTTGACGATTCAATTCAAAATCGTGAATCTTTAAATAAAATGTTAGCGAACTTTGAATGAAATGTAGATCGGACTTGTTGAATAAATAATTCATCAAAACATTCTTTTTCAAACCAAAAAATTTTAAATCAAACGTCATATGTAAAACATCTTATCAATGATGATGTTCAAAGTGGTATTATTTGCAGTTTGGTTCGCGTTATGTTTTTACGAGGGTAAATTGATAAATGAGTAATACTTACCGAACATATGAATTCTGTGCTAATTTCACTCAATACCTCTACGATAAAGAAGTTTGTTTAATTATGATTAACAAATTAGAGAGAGAGGTTGTTATTAAGAGGTTGAGCTGAATGAATAGAACATTTAAAAAACTAGCTATAAATCCTTTTTGATGTAGATATTGTTTCACAACAATAAAATCAGAATCTACTGTTAAAAAACACATAAACAGTTAGCATTTTTCTTCTCATCTACTTTTTTCGCGAAAAGTGTCTACAACCAGATGGACACAAAAGAACTTGATCTATGGTCTTCTGACACAAGGTTATACGGCAATGGAGGAAGCAACGTTTCAGTAACTAAAAAGATAAAAGTGAAATGCAAAGCTCACGGCAAAACACAAAACGCTGATTTCAACATGGTAAGGACTGACCTTGATTTGGGCATGGTAAAATTTTTTGCTGAAGTCTCACAAAAAAAGTCAAAGACGTAGATGAAAGAATGAATAAACTCACGAAAGAAGGTATAAAGCCAGAGGAGGAAAAGATCAAAAGCATCGTGGATATGTCAGAACCAGAAAAGTGGAAACACATTCAAAGACGACTTGGAATGATCAACTATGTGGCAAAGCTCATACCAAATCTGTCAGAGAAAACAGCACCATTAAGAGAGATTTGAAAAACTTGTGACAATAAAAGTAGACGTATGTAATTGTGGCCTTGGAACATTTTTTCTACAAAATAGGAAAGCTTTTTCATACGAGTCACGTGCGCTGACAGTCTTTCGAGGCCAATATCCATGGAGACCTCCGCGGAACAAAACTCACTCAATGTTCGACCGTGACACTTTCATACCTACCTTGTTCTTGTCCGGTGATTGTTGTTGACCACTCGGCAAATCTTCCTGGCAAGTTTGGAAGGCACTTTTTTAAAATTTGTTAGAGAATTTTTAACAGCGTAGAACATCTAGTGCTTGTTGATCATGCCTCTGGATAGTTACCAGAAAAGTCTCATTGATATTTAACCACGAACAAAATATTTAGATCCAGTTTTATTTTACAAACATATATGAACAACTAATGGAGCTCCAAATTTGCTACTTTAGCTAGCTATTGCTTATACTTCTAGAGAAACACATTTCCCATCTCTTTTCATTCATATTTACTTGCTAGAGTGGTTGAAAGTTCATTGATAATAGCTAGAAAAAGTTGGCATATTTAAAACTTAATTTTTATCCAAAAATAGCTAGCTAATAGGTTGCTAAATTTCACGAATTACTTCTTGAACATTAAATCGATACTTGTACGAAATCATGAAGAATGCTTACAATAACCCAATATTTAAAATCACATGAATCACATGCAACCGCTTTTTCAATCATTTTCATCATTTTGAAAAGAAAATTAAATTTGCGTCAACCAATGCCTGGCTTGCCGATAACGATATCCCTGTTTTACTTGAGACGGTTGAAGATGTGATATTGTTTAGAATTTGTCTTTAAGGTTTATACTGATAGAAATAAGTGCAGTTGACTCTCTCTAATTCGAATCCCAAGGGGAAAATATTTTGTTCGAATTATAGAGAGATTCGAATAGTAGAAAGTCTCTCTTATTCGAATTTTCAGGTTTAAAGGGTGAAAATTCGAATTAGAGAAAGAAATCGGAATATTTGAAAAATTGAGAAAAATCATAAAGATGAAAAATAAAAAAAAAAATTGATCGAGTTTTCTTTAATAGCTACTTTTTTCCAGGTCGAAAGCGTATAGGCGGGATACCAAAGATTGTGTCATTTCTTTATTGGACGTCCCTTTCTTTAACTCGAATAAAGCTTTATACTTTGTCTCAAGCTTTAGAACTATATGGAGTCGTTTAGCCATTTTGAACGAGAAATAAGACGCAGTTCATCAAACCATATAAAGTCACAAGAAAATATGATCAAACTTCATACAAAAGACGTGTATTTACAAAAAATCAAAACATTCGAACCGAAATGAATTTTGAAAAAAAACATTCGAATGTGTTAACGGTTAGTTTACACTGCAAAAATTCGAATTACAGAGAGGATATTGCTGAGAGGACCTGAAAAAGTGTTCGAATTATAGAGGTTTTCGAATTACAGAGATTCGAATAATAGAAAGTAAATTATAAGAGTTTCTTAAGGAAAATTGACGGTGACTTAGAATTTGTTCGAATTATAAAAGGTTCGAATAAAAGAGATTCGAATTAGAGAGAGTCGACTGTATTTGCTAGAAATGCAACGGCTTCCGAGGATGGCGGACGCAAAGATTCCGTAAGAGAAAAATCTTAACCGATTTAAATCAACTGAGTTATTTTGTACGCATAAAATTGCTGAAACAAAGCAAGGCTAATCTCAAGATTTTAGTAGCGATGAGAATAAATCCGGGATGGACGAAAACACTGCCGAAACCAAAAATGAAGGTATACCAATTGCAGCGCCACGCCATCAGACCACGGTCGAGAAGCACAAGTTCCATGCCAAAAATTTCACAAAAGATTCAAAACCCCTCGAGCTATGCTCCAGCACGCAAGACAATGCAACGTAAATGTGCGGATTGAAGAGGTTGGTCAGCCACCACCACTTAAACCTGACGACCAGCTACATCTACCTGTTGATAAACTGTCAATACCTGCACTAGCCGAACGCTTCTATTGGGGCAAAATTAAAAGGAGTGATATTACCAACGAAAAAACATGTTCATGCTACCAAATGGGGCTGCTGGTAAGAACGTAATCAAGAAGCTATGTATAGAGGATATCAATGAGGATACTCTCGAAAAGGTTCTTGCTTGCCAGCTAGTACCGTTGGACAAGAACACAGGACTTAGACCAATTGGCGGCAAAGAAGTTGTAAAACTGTCGTTAAACAAGATGTAATAGATTCTTGCTGAAATGTGGTCATGTCACTCCGCTGGGAATGAGACTGCTATCAATGCAATGCGTGACTTATTGGCGGAAGAGGAATCTGAAGCTGTGCTGCTAGTTAATGCTGCAAACGCCTTCAACAATATCAACCGTCACTCCATACTACACAACATCAAAATTCTCTGCCCTATATTCGGAGGATATGTAAACAACTGTTATTGGATTCCATCAAGGCTGTTTGTCATCGGAGAATACGAGTTGAAGTCGACCGAGGGAACTACCCAAGGTGATCCGTTAGGTATGGCTATCTATGCGATTGGACATCGCTTCTAAAATTGGTGTTGGAAATTGTAACCCAGAAAAAATGACTGCATTTGGTCATGATGTTACTGCTGTCGGAAAATGTGAAATATTGAGAACTTGGTGGGACAATCTCATAGGGGTGGAACCCATGTTTGGATATGACCCGCAACCGACTAAGTCTTGGCTGATAGTGAAACATTAACACGAAATCAAGGCAGACAAAATCTTCCAGGGAAGTGGCATCCAAATATCGAATCCCGGTGAACAACACCTAGGCGCAGTTATTGGAAGTGAAGAGTTTAAAAGAGAGTACTACCAATAGCTTACTAGCAAATGGATTGAGCAAATCTCCCTTCTTTCTGAAATTGCGTTAACCCAGCCACAAGCTTCCTACACGTGTTTCACTTGTGGATATCGACACAAATTCTCCTACTTCCTGAGAACAATACCTACAATTGAAGAACATTTGCTTGAAGCTGAGAATATCACCAGAAATCGACTTCTACCGGCAATTACTGGAGGACATATTGTTAATGACATCGAACGACAACTAATTTCATTGTTTCCAAAACTAGGAAGTCTTGGAATAAAGATCATGACAGAGACAGCACCCATCGAATACGTGAACTCGATGAAAATGACCACCAAGCTGAGAGGAAGAATTATTCAGAAGGAAGAAACTAATCAGGAAAGGACAAAGCTACAAATCAAAAACGACCGTCGTTATCACAGTGAAGAAAAGTTAAACGAAATACGGATGAGAATGACAGAAGAACAGAAACGAACAAATGAAGCAAACAGAGAAGTTGCTGCGTCAAATTGGTTGTCGACTCTTCCCCTCAAAGAACTAGGATAGGATCTCAATAAAGAACAGTTCTGTGATGCAATGCGTATTCGATTCAATTGGGCTATACCAAGATTACTATTGGAATGTGTATGCGGATGCAGATTCGACCTCTCCCATGCACTTTCCTGCAACAAAGGCGGATTAGATACAATGCGCACAATGAAGTTTGTGACATCACCAGCAACCAGTTGAAAGAGGTATGTCGAGATGTGCGGGTGGAATCTAGCTTATTATAGCTAAATGGCGAACAACTCAACCAACAAGCCAATAGAACGCGAGAAGCACGCCTCGACTTCAGTGCGTCTGGGTTTTGAACCCCTGGTCAAAGAGTACTTTTGGATGTACGGGTCTACGATCTAAAAAATGCTTCCAGCGTAACAAGGACGAGATGAAGAAAAAGTACAACAAACGAATATTGCAAGTAGAGAACGGTGCATTTTCGCCGTTAGTATTTGCTTCCAACGGTGGAATGGCTTTTGAGTGCCAAACCTTCTACAAACGCCTGTCAGAAATGATTTCAGAAAAAGAAATGTATCTGTGGCAACAACAACAAACGTTATAAGAACGAAGGTTTTGTTTTGTTTGCTACGATCAATGTTGCTGTTCCTGGCTCTAGGTCAGGAGAGATCCACGACTAACTGACATTGAACTCGCGAGCATTACATCAAACATCCGAGATACGACTTAGTTTCGCGGTAAATAAAATTTATTTCCTTTTGTATTTTTTAATACCGATAGATTTTATATCTCGTGTGACGTAGTGTGAATGATTATTTTGTTTATGACAGAGTGAATTATAAGAGTTTATAATGTGATTGTATATATAATGTTGATATACATGTTTATGCGTTAAAAAAAATTGAGTATTTGGTAGATGCGATAATTCACATGTCATGTAGTTTTTGTCTTTTTTGTTGATCAGAAATTTTGAGAAAGGTAGCGGTTGACATATTCGAAAGAAGTAAAATACGTCAGATTTATTCAGATTTTTGGGAGGTATAGAAAAGTAAAGACCGTTTGATAAAATTTCATTTTCTTCGTAGTTCGTAATATTTTTGTTGTTGAGATACTTTGGATAGAAGAATTTTTGGTGAGTTTTTGGAGTCTTTTGTCTTGTGTTTTGGTACATTTGTATTTGACGAAAATATTAAAAGCGATCAGAATTCTCATACTTTCAAACACCAGCATTCTAATCAAAACATTTTTACTTTCTTCTATTTCGCACCCACTTCTTGACTGCAACCCCTGTCTCTGTTCTTAGTTAAAATATGTTATCAAAATTGAATGTTAACTACTTCTCCAAGTGACAAAGATCTTTTTAAAAAAACCTTTGTAGTTGTATTATCTTTTCTTAATTTATTAATTTTTCTAATTCTCTAATATTCTTTAATACGTTTTGCCGTAATAATGAGAACGAAACAACAACATCATGAATGTTTTCTAAAGAGCTTTGGGGGCGCGGTTCTGCAGTTTCGACAACATTAAATCGATACTTTTAAGCTGAAATCTTAAAGAATTCTTACCCTAACATCCTTCACAACTTTAAAAACCATATTTAAAATCCCACGAATTTTAGCAGCCACTTCTTTGGCTAGCTATCTTCACCATTTTGAACACAAAACTTTAACAGCGTAATGGTAATTATGTTAATAATTTAAATCAACCAATCAAGTTGCGAGAAACAAATTTTACAACCAATCAACTCGCAATCTTGGTCATGAGCTCTTTTTCTATTTATCTTCTTTTATATATACGTTATATATTCATCGCCGTCTGTGTGTGTTTGTGAAATTCGAACAAATCTTAGTTACAGGAACACTGATATTACTATTAGGCAGGGAAAATAGCACAACAATCTAGCGCCCCGTGTGATCAAAATTTTATTTTAGAAATTTTAGATTTATGATAGTATTTCGAGCATTTTTAGCCCTGGTACCTTTTTTAAAAAAATCCAAAAGACACGTGATCAGCAATTACAATTGCACGGTAAGCAAAAACAGTTCTTCAAAATTAATTCATTTCTATTTCATCGTGTATACCTTGAAAAGTTAATTCAAATATTTGGATTCAAAGTTATATAAATCCAGGGGGTAAATAAACAAAAATTAATAGCAAAATCCGTAAGAAATTATTATTTTGTAGCACAACAAAATCAAATGTAATTTGTAATCATAATATTATAATTGTAATAAAATACTAAAAAAATATTGATATATCTATAAATACTATACATCACTACCCCCGGACCAGAACATTCTTTGTTTTGTTTGTTTTTACCTGGGTAAAATGCTATTTTAGAACCTCAGCTTCAATATTCCGATTTCCTTGTAAATCACTACAACTAATGAGGCTCCCCTTCTTGTTCTTGGCTATCAGATAATGTCGGAAAGTACTTCCCACTCACTCCACCGGAATTTCCGGACATGTAAAATTCAACAAATAAATGCTTTTAACAATGTTTATTTTAATTTTAAAGGACTTTCTTCGTGTGTTTGGAGGGTTGGACATTCAAACGGTCATGGAAGGACAAATGCGGCTTACAAAGACAAAGAGAAATGCAAAACATTTTGCAAAATGGATTTCAAATCACTCGGCACTGTTTTCAACACAAATCACAAATTATGTTATTGTGTTTTTGCAGCAACAATACCGGATTCCAGGCTCAATTTGCGGCATATTATGTTCTGTAAGATGATTACAAATTATTTTTTTTGAAAATGTTAATCAAAATATTTCATACCAATGCGTTGGTTGTCAAAAGTCAAAAACCATCTTTTAAAGTGACTTTGTTTTGTTTTAAGGTGGCATACATTTAAAAGATAGACAAATAACCGTTGGTGGCACTTCAGAGGTAAAAGTCGTTGAAGACCTCAAGACAAAACCGGACAATGCTAGTGTTGAGATTTTTGGCGTTGACAATCTAGATGATTCACATATATCAGATAAATAATAAAACAGCCGAAAACCCTCTTGGGTGGAACTCCCATAGTTGCCTTAGCGAGAAGTAACAACAACAATACACTTCGTTTTTGCTGAGGAAAGATCCAACTTCAAAAAGAACGGCAGAAGCACACTTTATAAACTACAAGGTTGTATTGTGACTACTGTTCACTATGTTAGTAAAAATTATTGAAATTCTTGTGATCTGTTGATAGGACTGTTAATACATAACAGCGTTTAAAATAGGTAATAGAAAATCTGTTTTGTTACAGATTGGAGATTGGGGTATACTTGACCCGTTATGGTTTACAATAATCAGATCGGATCCGCAGAATGTTCAAATAGAGTTGGAACCAATACAGATAAAAGCACCTGAAACAAGAGAAAGCGATCTTCTTATTCACACGGATTGTAACCTAACAGGGTATTCTTTTGCTCGAACACAAGAGGCTTTCATAGAAAACATTATTTTATTTTAAAAAATCATTCCATGTTTTTCTCTTTGTTGCACATAAACTTTGATACAACATTATTCTTGAATTTAGAAATGTGCTTTCCGTATTATGGCAACTGAACACCAGTATAGACCCTACTTCAGATATCCTTGATATCAAACTCATCATTCAACCACAACGAGGAATGAGCATTCACGGCGTGAATATGCAAGAACATTCCATGGAGTTTACTAACATATCCACTGGACACCTGTTTCAAACATTTGAAGTATATAATCGTATTTTCTCTCTTAAACTCTTTGTTTTAAACAGAGTCACTGGAATTATTGCTACATTACTTTATCAATATCGTTAAAACGTTTGTTGGTTTTTAGCTGGAAAGATTACCCATAGATGCCTTCATATCTCCTAACATCACTTACCAAATGGACAAACGAGAATTGTTTGTTGGGTGCAGTCTAATGGTGGTTGTTGCGTCCCTGCAATACACCCACTTCCAGGAAAACGAACGAGTAAAACAAAGTTACCACGAATTATTCATTAAATCCTTCAAGAATCATCCTTATTCAGGTTTGAGAGCTCTTCTTTACTTATGCTCTTCTTCAAATCACAATACTATTGTTTGTCGTGATAGATTTGTATAGTTAGTTTGAAATTGAATCGTGGTGTAAAGAGTAATAGAGGTTTTAACAACAAATTTATCAACCTGTCTGTCCACAAATCATTCGAATCCATGAAAAAAGTTTTTTTAATCGATTGAAATATTTGCGTCTTCATTATGGGATTTTACTGCGTAACGATTATCTCTTTTAATTTCTTTGTCAAGAGTCTGTTTATCGTCCCGCCGAAAAATCCGTGTCAACTGCTGATTGTACAGCCTTGCAGACAGAAAAACAACTCGTCGTTTGTTATAATGACAGGTAGAGAAACAATGCAAAATTTTGCTTTAAAAAATCTCAATTATCATGGCAGACTCGTTCAATGAGGGATAATCTGACAGAAACACATTGGTTGAATTTGACGTTTCTTTTTCATCGCTAAACCCGTTTCGTTTTTTTTAGAATCAAACGCTGTTTTATCTACGAATCCGCTTTTGTTCGAGGTAAGTTTAATGTCATAATGTTAATAAAACAATTTATATAACTCACCAGTATATCAGGTGAGTTATTAGTCAAAAACTCCTGTCAATAAAATACCATGGTAATCAAAAGATTTATTCGAAACTAACCAATCAATCATCCTTTTATTGAAACAACCAATCAACCATCCTTTTATTGAAACTAACCAATCAATCATCTTTTTATTGAAACAACCAATCAATCATCCTTTTGTTGAAACAACCAATCAATCATCCTTTTATTGAAACTAACAAATCAATCATCCTTTTATTGAAACCAACCAATCCATCATCCTGTTATTGAAACAACCAATCAATCATCCTTTTATTGTAACTAACCAATCAATCATCCTGTTATTGAAACAACCAATCAATCATCCTTTTATTGAAACTAACCAATCAATCATTCTTTGATAGTCCTACACCATGTTGTTCGTTATGTTGTTGGTGTCGATCTGGTCACTGGAATAATCCTTGGCGCAGATAAAGAAGGAAGAAGACTTTGTATCAACTCATACGAAGAATACTTCCTTTCAACAAAAAATGATTTCAAACTTCAAAGAAATACCTTCCGACATGCGAGAATGATTTCGTGGCAAAATTCCACAAGCAATGAATTTGAAATTGACGGAGTGCCATATAACGGTAATGCGTTTATTTCTTCACAAAATGAAACAACCGAGTTTTATGTTATTTCGCCTTTTATTTAGTTACGCAACAAGGGTTGTACAACATTGCTACCGGGAAATATGTGGTAGTAATACAATGAATTAAATTTGATATTATAAACAACACAAATTTTTACCACAGACAATATGATATACTTGCTATATTACTCCACTCAGCACTTCTTAAACAGAACGTAAGGTATTCACTTGCCTTTGTGTGCTTGTATATAACTATGTGTAAGACACGTGAAAATTTCAGGCACCATTTCTATAGTGAATAGTTGAATCACCCGTTTTTGTATGTTGGTTATAAAAAAAACACGTCAAAAATCAACAAAAATTTGTTGCTAGCTTTGGAGTAGCTGACAGTGGTTACCATACCACTAAGGTCCCCGCTGATTAGGAGCTTCATTAGTTAGGTTTACAGCCTCAGCTTTAGCTTTCTCTTATTTTCGCTTCTCGTGAATGTTTTTTTGATGAATGGTCGGTGGATGAATGCCTCGCTGGTGCCGAGACGCAAGTCTTTATAAAAATCAATACAGATCTCATGCAATTACGAATTAGATTTAAAGGGCAAGGTCTCGTAATGAGCCTTTTTAGTTTTCTATATCCAAATGCGACGTTGCAGACATATCTATTTTTTGCAAGAGAAATAATTGAGAACTACAAAGAAGATTTCACCGAAAGTTTAGAGGCAGAGCTAAGACCCTCTGTCAAAAATTTAGAACCGGATTTGTGGGAAAGGAATCGATTATGGAAATTGCTTGCTGTTTGACAACAAGGTTAGCTCATCATTCTTGAGGTTTATAAACTGATCGGATTTCAGTAACTGTTGCAAACGCCGAAACATCCTTTCCTAAATCGAGCCCTATTTTCAGCTATTTCTACTTATTAAGACCTATCGGTGGCAAAGGCGATCGACATGTTAGAACTTAATCTGTTTAAGTGCTCCATCTTAGAATAGAATTGTACTATAAATAATTTCAAATAGTGACGAATATTGACATGTTGGTACTAAAAGGAATGGAAATACGGTCTTCTGAAAAAGGTTAATATATATTTGCAGTGTCTCCCTTAATTAGACAAGGTTACAAGGGGTTCGGTACTTTACTAAGGGCCTCACAATCACCTCTGCTAATTATACATTCATCGATTGCACGTTTAGAGCACGCACATTCATAGCGCAAATATCTCGAAGTAAAAACAATCATGGCTCAACCGTTATATTTACAGGAAACTTGTTTATGAAATGTCAACCGGAACAATTAAATGCTTTTGCAGGGAAAACGCAAACTTCCATTCTGAAGACCATTTAAATTTTGAGTACAGTAAATCCTCTTATAAACGCCCAGTCTCTAACTTTGAAACTTTGTCCCTTGAACTTAGTCTTTGGAATTTGTTTAATTTTGGAAAAATGACGATCTTCTCATTATAAACAATTTTGTTTCAGTTGAGAAACAATATGTTTTAAAATGAAAATCCTAAATTTCTACATAAATATACGTAAATAAACGACTACCTCTTTCTACCTCCTGCCGCTAATAAACGCCTACCTCTCTGTAACGCTTCCCTCTAATAAACGTCTACCTCTCTCTTACTCCTGTCTCTAATAAACGCACCGAAAAAATCGGAAAACCCCATATGGCGATGTAATCACTTACCTGTGCAAATTGCACTGTCCGACAAAATGAAACTCCTTGCAAAAATTTCTGATTCCATAGTGCCGAGACCTTCCGTCAGTCGGGGACTACATTCATACCAAATTTGAGATTAGTCGGTTAAGAGGTTAAGCCAGAAGGAGGATTGGACATACACACGCACGCATAAGAGCACTTCATCTATAGATGGACTTTCCGAATTGCGAAAACTACCTTTCGAAAAATCATTATAAAAAGTGTGGAATATTACTATTTGACTATTTGACGTCAAGAAATTTCATCAGTGAATTATGGTACTCAATATATTTACGCGTGTCAAGAGCATACACATCAACAACACGTATCCGTAACTCGCACTGATGAGATGAAAAGATTCTCACCAGTGCTTTCCTATAAATACTTTTAAACAACAAAGAAACTTTACAAAACTGAGCCTTCAAACGGTCATCGGGGCGATCCTTTTGTAACACCAGAAAACCCGCGAGAGTCGAAGAAATCGTGCGTTACTAAGGCATTGTCTCTGGGGACACAAAATCAACATAACATAAAATACAATAATAAGTATAGATGACCTTGTGGTGCTTAGTGCGCGAAGAAGCAATGCTTATTTTAAATTGTTCTCTAGTTTTTTATATATAATACCTCATATCTTCAACTGAGAGAAGAAAGCATGATTCTACGATTGTAATAGCTCTTTAAAAATGGTAGATCATCCACAAAGAAAATCATTGCACGATGAAAAGCACTTGAATAGCTATTACAAAAATCACTATTTATATATCTATGAAGATATCACAATCCCATTATTTAGCGTGGTATTCTTTGCAAACACGAAAAAGCCACCAAAATGAAAGAGTAGTTCATTTCAATAGGGTTTGCTTCCAAAGAGCTTATTTTTTAAAATTGACTCTAATAAAAACATGTCATGTTATCGCCTTCGTTCCGAAGCTGCATTTCAGAAATCAATTAAAAATAAATTTGGTACAAACAGCTACATGTTTTGTGGTGCAGTAACCATTTGGTTATTACAATCTTTTTGTAACATTCATACCTACGTTTAAACACATTTTACGCACATAAGCCATATAGCCCAGCAGAATGGTGTAAAATAATGGTAGAATTGTGGGTTCGGTGGTAAAAGCATGCAACTTGGCACACTTATAAAACTCGGCAAGCTGATTATTTTAAAACTTAAACCCATCTCAAGATCTCACTTCATGACGTCATTATGGCATCATCAAAACATCACTTCCTGTTTTCTTTCTGCTAAATGAAGAAACGTTTGCAGTTATTTATAATTGAGGCTAAACGTTTTATATTATTTGCGATTGAATAAACTGTTTATAACCGCGTTTGAAAACTTCTTTAGAAGTGTTTACGATTATCAAATCCATCCATCCTATCCGTGCAAGTGATTCTGCTTTCTTCCTAGACTCCAATAAAATAGTAAGAAAGTGTAAGCTGTAAGATAGCTGTCATGTCGAGGAAGGTTATAATCGTCGACCGTGAAGGATCTGTGAGACCAGAAAAATCTAATGTTATTGACTGGGAAAAATGTACTATTTGCCAGAACGATAGCTCGGAAAAACTGCAATGTCCAGCGACATTCAAGAGAAAAAGATATGAATCGGATTTGACTTATGAAAGACTGGCTGCAAACATTCTGAGATTCGCCGATTTGTTGGATGCATGCCAGTTGATTTGGATCTGTCCGCTTTAAATTGCGCTGATGGTATCAAAGAAACGTTCAAACAGCGCGAGGCAAAGTTCCACAAAAGCTGCAAGAAAAAGTTCAATGACTTGAAATTAGAAAGAGCCTTAAAAAGAAATGAAAAAGTGATAATCATGAGAGGGATTCCTCTATGCTCCCAGCCAAAATCATGCGAAGAAGCCTATCTGCTGCGGAAGAAAAGGCACAGGAAAAGTGCATATTTTGCGAGAAATCTGAAGGATCTATGCATAGAGCCTCTTCATTTCGACTAGACCAAAGAGTTAGAAAATGAGCACTCATCTTAGAAGATACAATGCTGTTGGGAAAATTGAGTGTTGGAGATATGATTGCCATTGATGCAATGTATCATGCTAGGTGCTTAGCTGCCTTATACAACAAAGCAAATCGTAAGCAGTTAGGTGGGGATTTTAATAACACGGAGAAGCAGTTACATGGAATTGCACTTGCTGAATTGGTTGCCTTTACTGAAGAAGCCTATCTTGATTCAGAAAATGAAATTCCATTTTCAAGTTAGCCGTTCTAGTCAAAATGTACTCATCAAGGTGGCAGCAACTTGGAGTAACAAAAGCGGACGCGTACATTCAACAGAACTTAAGAATAGGATTTTAGCTAGCATTGATGATATCATACAGAAAAGTTAGAGATGTTTTCTTTGTTTTTAATTCCGATATTGGGTCGGCATTAGTGAGTGCTACTGACATAGACTATGACGATGAAGCTGTAATTCTTGCCAGGAGCAGCTACAATTGTGCGAAGAGATATGTTGAATGACAAGCAAGAATTTGATGGCAAATTTGATGAAAAGTGTGCCACAGTCACTTAAAACATTAGTAGCAATGACTGTGGGTGGTGTGAATATCAATCGTCAACCTGGCAGAATTTTTTCAGCATGAAAACCATAGTTGCCCTCCTGCCCTTTCAAAGAATCAAGAAATGCGCTCAGGAAACAAAGCAGATTTGGTGTCTTGTCTCGAGAATATAGTCCCTCCATGCACTGAGAAGCCTGGTGTCAATACAATCATCCTTGATGGTGCGGCTATTATCAATATGCTGAAGCCAATGAATGCAAAAACATTTGGGGAATATGCAAATGATGTTTATTTGCCATTCATTAAACAGCAACTCAAAGATGCATCAAGAGTTGACGTTGTCTGGGATGTTTACATCTCCAATAGTCTGAAAGCAGCAACAAGAAAGAAACGAGGGAAAGGAGTACGGAGAAGAGTGCAACCGGATTCGAGATTCGAGATTCTTGGAAGCTAGGAAGCTTTTGTTCGCTTGAATGAAAATAAAACCGAGCTGTTCAAGTATCTAGCAAAGCAAAATGTAACAATCAATAATGGTGACAAGCAAGTTATCATCACTTACGAGCAACATGTTTTATGCAGATTGCCACAAGAAACAGACGTCCATTCTCCCTGCACTCAAGAAGAAGCAGATACACGACTCTTACTGCATGCATGTGATGCAGCAAAGCATGGGCTATAACAAACCCATGATACGGACAGTCGATACAGATGTCGTGGCGATCGCAACTGTAATTTATGAATTAGGCCTTTTAGAACTCTGGATCGCATTTGGTACCGGAAAGAATTTACGGTATTTGCCTATCCGCTTACTTAGAAACAGCCTTGGCAAGCAAAAATCAAAGTGTTTTTCTTTCTTTGCAGGCAGGGGTAAAAAGACGGCTTGGGAGACATGGAAACACTTTTTAAATTTTTTTTAATCAATTTTTGTATCTCTCTGCGAAATACTGGCTTCTGGTTGATGTTGATGAAAATTTACCGATTTTGGAACGGTACATGGTCCTGCTTTTTGATCGAATCAGCACATGCAGCTCTGTAAATGAATGCCGTAGAGAGCTTTTCACGAAAAAAGGAACGTCTATTGAATATTTACCTCCCAGTAGAGCGACGCTACTTGAACATGTGCGGAGAGCAGCTTATCAGGCTGGGCATTATTATTATTATAACAATAATTATACAGGATAGGTATAATCAGTTATTTACAACAAAAGTGAAAACTGCTTTTCATATACGTCCTGTCTGTAAAAATTATGATTACCTAGATAAATAAATTAGTACAAATTTATTAAAAAACATTTATCTACATAAAATGATCTAAAACGAAAAATCGAAAATCTTTAAAACATTCTTTCTCTCTAATTTCTTTGGGTAAGCAATTATAAATATTTGCACCCATCGAGTAGAAACCTGACTTTGCATATTTTAGTTTAACTTTTGGTAATCTGACAAGAATTCCATTATATCTAGTTGCCTGGTTATGGTTATGTGATCAAAATCGTTAAAGTATAGTAAAAACAGCAAGAGTCCTCGGGACTGATCCCAGTCGTATTTTTCTAAATCATTTGAGAGATTAAAAACATGTCGAGAATGTCAAATGTGGATGCAATCCAGAAAAAGGCTGTCGTGTGCGTTGTACATGTATCAAAGCATATCTTGAATGTACGGCGCTTTGCAAGTGTGGCGGATATTGTGACAGACTGTAGACTTTGATATAAGGCAAGCTTGGCACATTCCGTTTACCTGAAACTTTATTACAATTTATACTAATTGCTCTGATTAAGCCTAAATTTTCATTATGGCGTCATTATGACATCATTGTGACGTCACCGCGACATAATCATGACCATAGATTTGTCTGTTTGATTTAAATTTATTCATCCATGATCCTTACAAGATGAGTGGAGAACTGTTTTCGCTCAAAATTAAACGTTTTCAAAAATAAGCTAGCAAAAACTATATTACGAAACCATCCAATTTTGACGTCATCATGACGTCATAAAATTGAATTCTTAGATTGGGTCTGAGTTTTAAAATAATCAACATGTCGAGTTCTATAAGTGTGCCAATTTGCTTTTACCACCGAACCCACAATAATTTCACCATTCTGCTGGACTAATAGAAGATGATTCGTGACATGTACGTGATACTAGATGCGGTTTTCAAAAGACACCTCATGTTATATAAAGATGCTATAATTTCTTTAACAACTGCTTTTTAACAATTTAATAATATTAGCGATATAAAATATAGTAAGTCTTTTGAAAACAATGCATATATCAACTCTGAAAAGACATGTCTTATAAATGTCGTTTAAGCCAATTAACACAACTAAGGAAATATGGAATAATTGCATCCATTTTAAGCAAAAGAAATGTTTTCTTTCAAAATGCGAACAACCAACAAACAATCGTTTTTCAATTTGTTTTAGATTGTGGCAGTTCATTGACAAAAAACCCGCAAATCTTGTTCCGATTCTTCCCAAATATAGGCAAGGCACAGCGTCCCGTGCAGCAATCCTTGTTTGCTGTGCACGGATGAAATATCTTCGTGCAGTCATCACTAGGCGTCTGAAAAACAAGAAACTTCGAAAAGAAATCCAAGACACTGCTTTATTAGCAACATTAAATTACTGATTTCAAATCTTTTTAAATAAACTGGTAGAGCATTTCATGAGCCTTCCTCACCGATTGAATTTCATAAAATGCCATAACAGCTACAAGCGCAATAAAAAATATTCTGTTCATTTTAAAGAACTAAAATAGAGTGACGTGCAACTTTTCCGACTTTTTACTTTATACATTTTGCCACTTCCTATTTTTTTCTTCATAATGTTAACTCATTTCCCATGTTGAAAAAGTTCTTTTGATATATATTGGCTTGTCACTGGTTCTGTGTTACGTTTAAAGGATGCGATTAATATGTTTATCCGTTTACCTCTATTTTAGTTCCGTTTAGTAGCAGTTAGCTAATTTGTAATGACCGTAATTCCTGTCGATGTGATGGACGGCCTTCACATTAGGCAAATACATTTCGCGCAGTCTGACTCGAGATCGCGGATTTGTAAGGGGAGGGTGAATGGACTTTTCTTGTAATAGATACCTTTAGAAATATAGGTGGTCCATTAAGTCAAGCGAAAATGGGATAGTGTAATGCAGCTAATTTTTAGATAGACGCAATTTAACGTAGTGGACCTTTTCTAATAAAGCTTTAACAAATTGCATTATTTGCTTGGGGAATATCATTTCCAAAATTCAAACACCGACGATGTTTCAATAGTGAAATAAGAATATGACTTGAATAAGATTCGACCTTTTCCGTGCAATTTCTCTAAATTGAGCTCAACTGTGGTGTTCTCTAGTAATCTTTGTTCTAAAGACTGATATGAACACATCTCGAATGTACTCTTTCTTATGCTGTAGTGCACTCATAGCTTTGAAATTGCAATCAGTACAAAATCTTTTGAGACGGTGATCTGGTCAGTAAATTACTTATTCTCCTTATAACTCGTCCCCAGTAATTTTTCAGATATTTTTCTTCTTTAATTTATTTTCCAATTGCATATACATATATAAATTTTGTACATATAACAGCGGTACTCGTAGAAGACCGTTTGATTGGTCTTATCGTGGAGAACCGTCTTTTACCGTTACAATCATAGTATAATATTAACAGAATTCAAATTTACAAAAGCAAATGCCGAGAAAAGATAAAACGATTGTCAAAGAAAGCGAAATTTTAATTCAAAAAGCTAAAAACATAAAAAAGATCAAACACATGTTAATGCTTCAAAGGTTTTGTTCAGCACATTTTGAGAAATCAAAAGAGTTTTCATATATTTATATATGTTCATATATGTTGTAATGCCTTTTTGAATCAGTATAAAAGACCTTTCCAACGGTATATAATAAGATATGTTTTGCAAATTAAAAAAAGGCAGCTATTCCGGTCTGTAAAATACACAAACATATGTTTTTTGAATTGGGTCTGATCATAAAAATGTTTCTTACCACCCAAGGTACCTTGGCACCAAATATCGTGCTTTCTACTCAAAAATGCACAGGTATTGCACAGATTGACTGCTCGATCCATTGAGAAGATAAAGATTATGACATTGTTGCAAGAAATGGAGAACACAATTTTAGTTAACTTAAGGTTTTTATACCATCTTAATTCTAGAAAAAAGTTAAACAAAGTTAATATATAATAAACATGAAACATTGCAGAGTAGTCATTGATCTTCGTAAAGGGGTAAATCTAACCTTAAATATATTTGTCCCTGAAAATATTAAAGTTATTGAATTCTATAGATTTACATGAATTTAGATTTGTTGCCATTGGTTTCTACCAATTTTCATCGAGTAAAAAGATTCAATGTTAAACCTAGGAATAATCTTATTTCCATCAACAAACAGGAAAAGTTTCGAATTTTCAACACCGTTCTCCAGCTTGTTGATATAAATTAAAAATAACGAAGGCCTATAAAAAATGGTGTCTTGAGGCACTCCACAAATAATAAGATAAACCGTAGCCAATTCCATTGTTGCCGCAGTCAATTCCACCAATATGACATCATTAGGAATTACTGCACAATCCATACCAATTCACAAAATCGCAGTGCAGAAAATCTGGTATTATAAACCCGCTGATAGCACAGGCGCTTGGAAGGTACCCCAAAGTTCCAGGTCTCTAAACGATCAGGCGGATGTTGTTCCTGATCCTGGGATAACTTTTACCTCCAGCACCCTATAAAACATAGAAAAAATGCAAGATAGTTTCAAAAATCTCGTACACGCGCTATATCACAAACTTTTTCCTCTTTTTCCCCTTCAACAGTTACGGTCTTCTTCCCTATAAAATGTCAAAAAGTTTTGATATTAATCGCGCAAGTTTATCGTCTATTTGTAAAATATTAAAGAAATGCCGACATTCCATCGTGAAATTACTCTTTTCCAATGTGTTTGGTAATCGAATGTTTTTACTTTATGATTAAAGTGGTTTATCTTGTGTGTGAATATTATCATTATAGGATCATAGGAGCAACCAGGAAGATTTTCAGGTCTTGGCACAAACAGCTGGTTTCTTTCCAATCCATAAATTTCCAAATTCACTATTTGCTAGTACACCACTATCGTTGTTGCTTCCGTATTGTTCTACGGCAATATAAGTGAAACAATATTTGGCATCACAAATGACCAACAGTACTATACTGAAGAAGCCTTTGTAATTATGGTATTGTGCTTCTTCGCAGTAGCTTGTACATTAATATTATTTCACACTGTACTTTGTCTGCCATCATTGTTTATTAAAATGGAAAGAACTTTTATTTTTGTTTGTTTATAAAGTCAAGAATTTACAGGCGACGAACTTATATTTCAGTGGGAACAGGAAGGCGATTATTTATTGGAATTTTACAGTACTTTTCACATCTGTTATTCCCAATCAAAATGTGTAAATTTGTCCTTTGTTAGATGGAGTCTAAGATGCGTTCAGTCTCTGTTCTTGCATGATACTTTTCAGGAACAATCAGGACTATTTCGCATGAAAAAATGGTATATATGTATTTATGTATAATGTTGCCAAAGAAATGAACATGATTGACAGTGATGGTGATGACGACATTCTTGACATGATTGACAGGGATGGTGATGACGACATTCTTGACATGATTGACAGTGATGGTGATGACGACATTCTTGATGTTTGATTTATATTATTATTTTAATTTATAAACAGAAAATATAAAACATTGCAGCTTGATTTTCATTTTTCTCAATAAACGCCCCTCTTAACTAAACGCCTCTTGATTAAACTCCCCCTAAAAATGTTTGATTTTCGAATAAACGCCCATTGAAAGCCAATGATTAAAAAGAACATATAGCTACTTGCTTTTACGAAAACTTTGATTGATAAAAAAATAACATTCGGAAATTAACTCCAACAACGCTCAAAAGCAAAAACTTTCATGGGCTGGTTTCTATGTGCTAAATATTCTGAAATGTTTGCGATAAATCCCGTAACGCTTCCTAGGGAACAAAATATTTGTTCGGCATTTTATAGGATATTCATCGCCTCGTTCATCGCGTATAATTTGAGCGATGAATTTTCAAAAAATCATCGCTTTTAGTTCCCAGTGAAGGAGAAATAGATTCGTCGCAGTGGGAACCAAGCTTAAAAGAATAAAAAATGTAGCTATTAAATTTTTTTGTTGTTTCGGGTGATTGAACCATTAACGTATTTTGGCCCATTAACGTACCATTTGTATGTCCATTTACGTAGTTTTTTTTATTCATCTGGTCCATTAAGGTAGTGGGTGATTAACGTAGTGAGTGATTAACGGAGTACAGTATTAACGTAGTCCTTCATTAACGCATAAAGTTTCAAGTCCATTTAAGTTTTAAATCGTTTTGTAATCGTCGCAATGGAACCGTGCCTTCCCGTTTCACTGAGACGAAATATCAACGGAAAGAAAACGTTTCAAAAGCACCGTGAAAAAACGTTTTTAAAACGTTTTTGTGCCCACTGGGAGTTCTCTTCGTAATTTGAAAGGTCATTAACGGAACCAGTCTAATTTAGAATGTTATTAACGGAACCCGTGATTTACGTAGATGAATTAAACTCTCTTCCTTTCCTTAACTTCTCTCTTTTTTTGTTTATTAAATTTTGGTTCTGATTAGGGGCGTTTATTTAAGAGGAGCGTTTATTAAAAAATCAAACACTTTAAAGGGGGCGTTTAATCGAGAAGGGATTTTATTCAAGAGGGGCGTTTATTCAAAAATCAAACATTACAAGGGAGCGTTTAATCGAGAGGGGCGTTTATTTAAGAGGGGGCGTTTAATCTAGAAAATTCGGTATCAATAACGAGTTACTTTGTGAAAGAAAAATAAATCTTCACTGTCATTTTTTGGTTCTTTTATCCTTGCACTACTTACTGCTTCTGTGAGGCTTTCTCTTGGTATCCTTCTTTTTGTCTGACCTAAACCGCCAAAAACCGTAAAAAAAATTAAAAACTCTAACTTTTTGTCCAGTCCCTTGAGAATTCGAGATAGGGAAACTCGAGTGTACAGCTTTGATTTTATATAAAATGGAAAAAGATAAATGTGAAAAATTAAGTTAATTGCAAGTGTCTTATATCTTGTCTATTGTCCACATAAGGAAAACTCAGACACGTAAATCTTAAATCACAAGCTCAAAATATTGATGGTGTTTGCATTTAAAAAACGTAAAAGAAGCATGCAAATAAAGTATTAACAGAAAATGATATTAACGAAATGGTTATTAGGCTTTTTACAAATGGTATGGAACTTTTTGTTTGTTATTGGATCAAGTTTAAGCAGTATCTATAAAAGTCTAAAATATAAAATTCTATCTTCGATTTACTGATTTCTTTGGGAATATATCCGTGTTTTACTCCGCGGAAATAACTTGGTTATTAATATAATATATAATATGTTTACGATATACAATGAGCCAACTGCCAGTACCGTAGCTAGGATTCAGGGGATGCATTGATCGGAATGAATGAAAATTGTCGGTTCATTCAACCTTGCTTATTAAATTTTAATTTGACTAATTGTTGTAAAGTATTGAGTCAAGTTTATTTAAAAGAGCAAATAAATATTCTGCATCAGTGGTGGCTCGTAGATCCCAAAACTGGTGGGGCAGAAATCTGAGTCATACTTTATTTTATTTTTAGCATGTAATTCGCAATCTGACATCTTTCCATATTTTCCTTATTTTTAATATTATTGCTCCTTAATGTAATAAACCTACATGTATAACAGCGATTTTAATTACACGTTGTGAACAAATGATTAAATAAAACGTCATAGGTTTGTTGTTTGAAATAAAGTTTTCTCATTTAAAGATTTCTTCTTATTTTCTTAGGGAATGCGGGCTCAGCACTAGGGGGTGCGCCGCATCCCCTAGCATCCCCGTAGCTACGGCTCTGTACTGCAAATCATTGAATCCAATACATATTTTGGGTAATTAATAAATTTCGGTGTGTTTAATGCAATCATGAATAATTTCTTGTTATTACGTTTTACATGGAAAAACAATCTAATATTTGACTTTATCAGTTTAGAAGTAGACAAAAAAAATTTATGGATAGTGACAAGTGTAGACGTTGTTATGAGACAATTGGAATTGATTTACGTTAATAGACACCATCTTAATTTTTGGTTGACGTTATTTAAAAATATGCTTGTTTTTATATCCGGTGATAGCGCAATGGTAATGGCGTTTGGCTCTTAACCGAAAGGTTCTGGGTTCGAGACCATGCTATCACAAAGTTATCACTAAAGGTAAGCGGTTGTAAATAAAAACACGCCGTATTTCATCAAAAATAACCGTATCGGAAATGAGAGCAATTAAATACACTAAAACCCCGGGTAGAGGTCTTCATGATAATGCTTAATGAGTGTTCTGGGAGCCTCGTTAAAAGACAAACCAACAACCAACAGGTGTAATTTGCAAAAAAGCTCTTGTCAATAAAGTGATAACAACAGAACAATCCTTGAAGGATCTACCATGAATGGAAAAGCATTATTAAAGAAAACACATCTTAAAGTAAAGACCGGTATAAATATCTCGTTTCGGTATGGTCTGTAAAATACACACACATCATGTGTCCACGTTCCTTTTACTTGTAAATTCCATCTCAGTTTTAAATTGATCGCTTCTGCATTTAAATAAATATAACTAGCTCGAACAGGTTCTAATCGCTATGGTAGAATAACAAGCATTACCCGTGTATATTTTAGCATCCCCCAAGAAAAACGTTCTGATGTAGCTTGATTTTTTGCGTAGAAATATATATATAAATATATATATAGATATATATATATAAAAAAACTTACGTCAAGATTTCAATGCACTCTCCACATGGCTGTACGAAAACGAGCTTATAATAAACCCTAAAAAGGGTAAAACAGAAATCATGATCTTTGGCACGCAGCCAAAGTTGAAAAAGCTTGATGAGCATCCAATTTCCATCAAGCACAATGAAATTGCTATTAACATAACACAAACATACAAATACCTTGGAATTTACCTGACACCCTCATTGAATATGTCTTTTCATATTATGGAAACCATCAAGAAGGCATCGACAAGACTCCGACTTCTCAAGAAAACTCGTGGATTTTTGGACTTAAAAACTGCAAAACTTATCTACCAATCCCTCGTCTTACCAATTTTTACATACAGTTCACTCAGTATCTATGGTACTACACCCAAATATCTGAAGGAACGCATCTCAGCAATTGAAAATCGTGCTGAACGTGTAGTTGGCTGTCCGGTTCCAAAGCGTGAGGAGGTTCTTGAAAAGAAAATTTGTTCATTCGTTCACCATTGTTTATACGGCAATAATGTTGACAACGTGTTTAATGACTATTTTGAATTCAAGAGCACCACAGCGAATACAAGAAGCAATGGAAATAAGCTTTTAATTCCAAAAATAAAGCTTGAGGCGGCTAGAGCCACTTTTAAATATCAAGGGGTGAAATTATTTAATTCACTACTTCTTGAGGCAAGAACTGAAGCTAATTTCAATAATTTTAAAAGTTTTTTTTAAATATAATTTATCTTAATTTTGCTTTTATTTACGTTCAACTACTACTTCCTACTTCAACTGTTCTTTTATTAATTAATTTTTAACTTTTTTTAACTTATACTCCGTTTTATATATTTATTTGTAACAATTTTAACATTTTTAATCTTTATTTTAACAGGACAACCGTGATAACAGTGTAATTATATATCTACTGAGAGTTCTTTCCTGTATAAATTTTGTTAATAATAATAATAATAATAATAATGTGTGTGTGTGTATATGGATTTCTACTTTTAACGGTAAAACTATGAAACAAATCAAATTACAGCTATCAGAAAATAGATCCTTTATCCAAATCGGATTCTTGTTTAGATTTCATCAGCACTAATCCCGTCTCAGTCCGAAAAAGATATAATATTTTCTTCTTTTACGAAATAAAAATTATATGTATGCAGTGTGGTTACTTTAAAACTCAAGCAAATATATAAATGTCGACTATGAATTTGTTATTTGATAGCGAAATGTCATTTTTTAAAACGGAAACGATTTTCGGTGCTGTTTGGCTGTACCTACCATTTTTCTTTTGTTAAAAAAAGAAAGTTTACGTTTTATTACGGAGCCGCTTCTAATGAAACATTGTGACTTAAAATATAATGTGTGATATTGCTATGTCACCTGCACAGGTGGGGCTGTGTGTACACTATTAAGTACAATGCTACAGACTCTTGCAATATTTGACTTTGGATGTTTGTCTTTAAGGCCACCATTGAAAATATTCGCCTTTAGCGCCCAAAACATATAAACAAAATGAGTCGGTCGGTTGGCCGGATTTTTGGCGCTACTTCCTTTTCTACCCCCCTAGCTCACTTTTTTTTTAGCATAAATCTTGATTTTTCTTTACAAACTTATAGTAACTATATGTCTTCTATATATTTTATATTAAAAAACCATATGCGTTCATACCTTCTTTCGTTTTTAGGTTTTAAAATGTAATGTAATGTTTTTGTTTACTTTGAAATGTGGACGGTTTCTGTTAACGATATTCTGAAGGTTATTTACAAATTTTTTATTTTAGCTTTTCGTTATTTGTTACGTTTTGTATATATATATATATATATATATATATATATATATATATATATATATATATATATATATATATATATATATATATATATATATATATATATATATATAAACGTATATATGTATCAATATAATTATTGATATTACAATCGAGGTTATATGTTATTATATACATGAAAATTATTACTGGTTTAAGTTTTTAGTATTCTTGTTTGCAGTAAATATAAAATACTCCCGGGTTTGTATTTGGAGTTTTTTGATATTTGCGATATATCATATTTTATGACAGAAATAAAATCTTTTCTTTTAGTCTCACAACTAAAGTCATTCATTTTGATGTAAATTATTTACTCATTATTTCTTAGTTAGAAATAGTTTTCTTCGTAGAATAAAAACAAAAGTGGCGGAGAGCGAAGAACTCATTCTAAATGAAAACCAGGTTGGTTAAAAAACTGAAAGTGAAACCATTTTGAAAAACAAGTTTAAAAACAAAAAGTTTAGAAACAAAAAGTACAGTAATTGCTATCGAAGTTTTATGGTATTTAATTGAAATGTAATTGTTTGCAAGTACAATACTATTAAAGAGTACGCTTTTTATTATGATTTTGTTAAGAAAAATCCCGAAGAAGTATGCTAAAAAAAAAGTGAGCTAGGGGGGGGGCAGAAAAGGAAATAGCGCCGGATTTTTTTTTGAGCTCTCATGCTCAAAAAGGTTTGCCATTTTGTTTGTTTTTATTCTTAATTCCGCGTTTTTGAGGCTTGACTAGAATAGTCAGGTGTCGGTAGTAGATTTGTCTTTTCCCGTAAATATATGGATTAGGATTCCCCAAATTTACAACTAAATACTCGTTGTAGTTGAGAAGTAATCTAACGGTATTTATAATAGTGTAAACGGTTGTTCTTCACATAGTTTGAGTTGTATCTATATTTGATGCTATTGTCCGGAAAATTCAATTGACACCTGCTCTGTGAAATGTTGACAAGAGAGTATAGAAGTATAGAAAAGGAAGGTGTTGACTTATTCAAAAGTTGTTATATTTATTTGTTATATATACCACTGAATAGTATTTGAAAGACTTTGTTCTAATATTAGAATCAGGAGCTCTAGGAAAACAAAAAAGTATGGAGGTTGAACAGATTTTAAATACTATACATGATGTTGGAAATGTTGACACATACAGTCTATCGAAGAAACTGAACAAAGATCATCAGTTGTATGTTGGGGCAGTGAAAATGTTGCAGTCCCTTGGTGATGTAAGTGAGCATCTTTGGTGACACTTTCAACACAACGCGTATTCTAAGGATTGAATTGTTTTCGTCTCCTAAAGGTTGAATTATTGCTTTGATTTAATTGATAATATTATATATGTGTGCGTGTGCATGTAAGATTTAGTATAAATTTAGTTTTCGGTTTTGAAAAGGTTATTGTTATTATCATTAAATTTGCGATAAATTGATATAATAGGTGTAAATTTGTCCATCAACCTTTTTGGTAGAATATAGAAGGCTTCATCATAATTTTATAGAATAATGACCTTTGAGATCTTTTCCTAACTTCATTTTCTTCATTTCATTTCTGATTCAGTTAAAGTTTAACTACATATTATCAGTTATCGGTTTAACCTATTCTGTGCACGGTGTGGTCACAAAGAAGAAAAATAGTTGACAGATTCTCTTTTCAGATGTTCTTTGAAATATAGTTTTTGTACATATTAGATACCTAAAACTTATATCGAAGTAAATGTATTATCAATATGCAACCTTGATTTAGATCATAGAAGCAGAACTTCAGCAATCAGAGAAATGGGTCCTGACCGATGAGGGGCAACAAATGATTGACACAGGAAGTTACGAAGCCAATGTTTTTAAAGAAATACCCGAAGACGGCTTACTGCAGTCTAAGCTACAGGTTGTTTATCTGTGTTACTGGCATAAGTTACATACATGTACATTTGTTTTTTGTTCTAGACGTTATCTTTGGGGAAGAATTCAAAGATAGGGTTTAGCAAAGCCATGTCGTTAGGATGGTTGACGGTGGATAAAAATGCACAAGGTGGTCCAAGGATTTTCAAAAAGGTAGGTTTTATTGTTTTGTCATTTGAACTAATGTGATTTAACAGTAAATTGGCATCTTTTACACATTTTCACTAGATCCTCTAGTAGTAGTAACTCAACTAAATTTTGGTGCGAAATGATAATTGTTTTATCCTTTTTAGGAAACCTTGGAGGGTATTATAAGGCTTGTTGAAGGAAGCCAGGTTTTTCTCAATGTTCATAAATAACACACAATCATTGAAAAAGACTTTCCAAATCAACAGACTTATGTACAACATAATCCTTAATATAATGACAGAATTGTCATGACCACATTCATTTTCACACTTTTTTTACCATACTCATACACTTTAAAAACGCTAAGTCACAATTGTGTTCAATTGTTTTTTGTGGTTTGAGTGAATTTATCCGAAAAATATTTACTACTGTTACGTACTCATGCCACTCTGTAGTGCTTTTAATTCCCCATGTTGAGCAGAACTCGTTTACCTCAGGTAGATTCCATTAGGGATTTGGTTCAGGAGAACCTACGAGCGATACACCACGGTACAATGGAAGTTGACGCCGTGAAAATTAATGACCTGAAAAAGCGCAAACTAATTCTGAAAGAGTAAGACAGTGTTGTAGAATTGCCCTCTAAATATTATTTGCACACGGTTTTTGCTATTGTCCAAGTATCAGTCAAAAAATACTGCTGTTGTAAATTAACTGTAACAAAATATAACTTTATAAATTTTAAATATCATTAATACACCATTGTTATTTTTGTCAATTATAAATATTTAGGCCTTTGAGATTACTTACTTTCCATATATGTTTTATTGCTAAATTGTAAAAATGAAATTGCAAATGAGTGGTTGTATTCTAGAGTTATAAAGAGTTACTTGGTAAAGAAAGGCACAGGTTTTACTCTGGAGATCGAAAAAGATGCCACAGATCTCAGCACAGATATGTTGATGAGGTAAGGTCTTTAAATCTTTATTTTAAGTTGCGCTAAAAATCTGCTGTTTTCTATCGTCATTTGTTAATTTTTATATTTTATTTTTCATTTAAAACTGTGTTCACAGACGTTTTAAAATATTTTTAAAATATTGTTTTCACTTAAGTTATTTTAGTTCTGGGCATTTCTGGGGTTATAACGGTTGTTTTCTATCTATGGTCAGGCAACATATGAAATTCAACAAAAAGGTTATTCATAAGAAGCAACAAGATTTTGTCCAAAATTTAATTTTCAAATAATTTTTATTTTATTCTATTCTCGACATGTTGTGTTTTTAGTGGATAATATTTCGGGGATTTTTTTTATTTTTTAAATGAAATCGAAATTAACAAATAAAACATAATGATGATTTAGTCTACATGTTGTTAGTGTAAAACTGGCCTGAATCTTGCAACCTCACATTTCTTAACTACAATGCTAAGATCAACTTTAAAGGTGATTTGAGGTCATTTGTGTTTTCCTTCTGTAGCGATGAAACGGATCGTGTTTTATTTATTTTTTTTATAGCGGTGCATGGAAAACTCGGAGGTTTAAAGACTACAATTTTGATGCACTTGGATTGGCGCCTGCCAGCGGGTACCTGCATCCATTGTTGAAAGTCCGAACGCAGTATCGCCAAATCTTTCTGGAAATGGGGTAATTGATGATGTTTTTAATGATTTCAAATTTCACTGGAAATTTAGTATAATCAATGCATCTATCATAAATTATATTTATTTTCTGACTTGGGCCATTGCAGCGTAGCCTTATATAACTAAACAGAAGGGTTTGGTGTATTATCTGGTGAATAGGTAGATTTTTTGTGGACTGGCGAAAATGTTAGTTTGCAAGTTAATGACTCAGACAGGACTTGGACTTGTTAGTAAGAAGTATTCTATTTTTGTGAATGAGTGATCAGGGGTCGAATTAACGGTTCGTGATTCGTGAATCACGAATCGTTTTTCTATATTCACGAATTTAAAAACGATAAATATCTGAATATCACGAATCCATAATAAAGAATATTTCTTTAAAAGTAACCATTTTATTTTTTACATGCACCGCTTGCCGTTTCTTCCTTATACCATTTACGCACCACGGAGGAGATGGTTTTAGACAAACGCGACTTTATTTCACACACACGTGCACCGAGCATGATTTTGAACATTTCAAAGAATTGAAACAAAGAATGAAACAAAGAAATCTATTCTTCAACTGAAATTGAACTTTCGAAACAACTCATATGTTATTTTTCTACGTTGAGAAAGCAGTTTACGAAGATTTTTAATATTATATTTTGAATGGTGAGTTCAAGCAAAATTGAAAAGTGCGCAAGTTTCAAAACAGTTAAAAAGTGGGAACATCAGTTAGACTGTAAACTCGACTATGATGTGGTAAATGGAAAAGTATTCCAACTCGTTTGTCAAACGTGTAAGTGCTGGGAAAGCAGAATCAAAAATGAAAAAAACTTTTCAATGAATTGGATACGTCCAGGTTCAAAGACGATAGAAAAGGACAGTTTGAAGAAGCATCTTGCCAGCGAGCAACATAAGTTTGCAAAAATGCTTACACAAAAGACCGATGTAGGAGCGGCAATTTACTTTAAAAGTGTTGTAGAAACAACTCCTATTGGGCGAGGAATAAGGAAAATGCAAGAGAAAGATAAAAGGGCTTTGGAAATCAAATTTAATACGGCATATCTCTTAGCGAAAAAGGAGCGTCCTTATAGTGATTATAGTGATTTGTTGAAACTGCAAATTAAGAACAACATTCAAGGTGTTACCCCAGGTTATCAAAACGATCGGGCCGCTGCTACATTCATAGATTATATTGCAGATGACCTTAAAGACGTGCTTATTAAAGATTTAGCTAATGCGAGATACTATGCGTGTCTAAATGATGGGAGCACGGACTGCGCTGTTCAAGAACTGGAAAGTGTGTACATTTATTCTTAGACGGTGGTGTACCAACTGTACGCTATCTAAGTATGGAGACAGTTGAAAATGCGGATGCCCGTGGTATTAGACAGAGCATTGAGGAGGCATTTTCCCGAATTGGCATAACATCTTTGACGAAAAGATTAACCGGATTAAACGTAGACGGCGCTAGCGTAAATATGGGTATTCACGGAGGGTTAGGGGCATTCTTAAAAGAAGAGGCATTTTGGCTAATAGTTGTACATTGCTTTAATCATCGTTTAGAGCTAGCAATGAAGGATGCTTTTGATAATACTGAATTTTCAAAAGTTGACGAAATGCTGTTGAAATTACACTACCTCTATCAAAAGTCGCCCAAGCGTTTGCGAGAGCTTAAAAGGTTTTCTGAAGCTATGGAGCATGCTGTTCCTAAACCTAGCAAGGCAAATGGAACACGATGGATAGACCATAAATGCAGAGCAATGGAAAACATTTTAGAAAACTACGGTGCATATATTGCTCATGTTGAGTCACTCGCTACCACCGATTCTCAAGCCAAAAAGCGAGAGGAGTTGTCAGGATACGTAAAGAGGTGGAAGAATGCTAGTTATGTAGTGCATATAAGCATATACCTGGACATTTTAGCACCAATCCGTCGACTTAGCTTAGGCTTTCAATAGAAAAAAATCGATTTTCTGATTTACTGGTTTGAAAGATTCTCCAGTATTTAAACACATTGTATCGTTACTTGATGTTTTTACGTGTCCGAAATAGAACCTTTTGTCGTTTGGTGATATTAGGGTCAACGAACTTCTCCAACATTTTGAGGAGCTTTTGGTTGATAATTTGTGTGACATTTACAAGGCACAAACAGAGTGGACAATTTTAAAGAACTATATTCTACCTATTCTACAAAACACTTCAGCAAACAACGCGTCATATTTAGATGTTTGGAAAGTAATTTTTAACAACACCGATATTTCAAAGGACTGTGCGAACATTTTACATATATTTGAAATTCTTTTGATCACTCCTTTTACAAATGCGAAAGTTGAAAGGGTCTTTTCACGTATGAACCGTGTGAAAGGGGATTGGCGAAACCGGCTAGGTCGCGACCGTTTAGATGCCCTTATTCGTATCGGAGAAGATGGTCCATCGATTGAAGATTTCTGTCCACTAGCCTCGATTGATCGCTGGTATAGTGATAAAGTACGGAGAATCAATTCAACTTCACATAAATACCCTAATAAAAGGAAGAAAACAAATGCGAAGGAAGCCGTTGATTTAACCACGATCACCATGTCTGACTTGGAAAATGACTCATCCGGTTCAGAAGATGCTACTTCACAGTTGTTCATGTAAATTGTTCATGTACATGTAAAACCATTTCTTTATGAACGATATTTTATTTGGAAAAATATTCATAGTCTTGCTTGAAAAAAAGTAACCTTTATATTCTTAAAATAATGACCTGCTAAGCGACTAGCTAACAAAGCTTTTTCTTCTTCAATTAGGACAGTACGCAAATAAGTAAACACGCGTCACCTGTGAAGTGAATTGGTGGCACCAAGTGAAGCATGCAATAACGAGAGAGAATGAAAGAGAGTGATTTATTGGTCTTTCCAGTCCCCTCACTGTAAAGTTAAATTGCTATTAATATTACAATGATATTAACCGTTCTGCGTGTTTAAAAGTAAATTTAAACACAAGTTCACAAGAGTTTCACCTTCACCACAAGTCTCATTGTTGCTGGTTTACAATATTTAAAAATAGGGCTCTCTTCTACATGACTGAATTGGTTACGAATCGAAAATAGCAAAACCTCGCAAAAAAAATAAATTCGGCCAATCAACTGTAATCAACAAAACACGTGATATAAATGCAAGAAATCGCTTGTGCAATGCAAATGCAAGAAATCGCTTGTGCAGCATATTAAATATGGTAGCCGTCAACGGCGTTTGCTTAAAGTATGGGCTGTTTATTTAGTTTCATCTGTGCCATATTTGTGTGTTAAAACTTTAAGTTATTTATTATTTTGTTTTTGATTATGGAAATTAGGTAAGGAACAAGTTTATAGTATGTAAGATAGTGTAGATAAATTCATATTTGTTCGTGAAAATGCTTCGTGAAACCATTGTTTTGGCAAAATATGGTTCGTGAAAGTCAAAAAAAAATTTGCCTGCGGCGCTAATTTTTCACGAAACAATTTACAAACGTTAAGTCGAACCCTGGTGATTACATTTATGTTTTCAAATTCTCAGTGTTATTTATCAACATATAGAATTTTTTTTTTAATGAAAAAAAGAAATTATATTTGGTATTTTTTTATATATTTGGTTTTTTTCATTGCCAGTTTTGCCTAATATCTTAGTTGTTCTCTCAACCTTACAACTGTAATAATTAAGTCATAGTGTTTTAACACATCAGAACTATGAGTAATGTCAGGAAACTATGAGTAATGTCAGGAAACTATGAGTAATTTCAGGAAACTATGAGTAATGTCAAGAAATTATGAGCAATGTCAGGAAACTGTGAGCAATATCAGAAAACTATGAGCAATGTCAGTAAACTGTGAGCAATACCAGAAAACTATGAGCAATGTCAGTAAACTGTGAGCAATATCAGAACTATGAGTAATGTCAGGAAACTATGAGTAATGTCAAGAAATTATGAGCAATGTCAGGAAACTGTGAGCAATACCAGAAAACTATGAGCAATGTCAGTAAACTGTGAGCAATATCAGAACTATGAGTAATGTCAGGAAACTATGAGTAATTTCTGGAAACTATGAGTAATGTCAAGAAATTATGAGCAATGTTAGGAAACTGTGAGCAATGTCAGAAAACTATGAGCAATGTCAGTAAACTGTGAGCAATATCAGAAAACTATGAGTATTGTCAGGTATTTATGTTGTTTTTAGTTTCACTGAAATGCCAACAAACAACTTTGTTGAGAGTTCGTTTTGGAACTTTGATGCTTTATTTCAACCGCAACAACACCCCGCCAGAGACTCCCACGATACTTTCTTTCTTTCAGGTAACCTGTTTAACTATCTAAAAGTTACTCATGCATGATGCATTTCACCCATTATACCACAAAATCATTTTACAATTACAAAAAAATTTTACAAACAATATTTATTACTCTAAATTTCTTTCTGTTTCTTTACCAAGTATGTCAAATTCAAATTGTGCAGTTACTGTAATGAACCCCCCCCCCCCCCCCCCCCCCCTCCCAACGGGATAGAACATGGGAATGGTTTCCTATCCTGCTCCACATATCCATGCTTTTTTCGATTTGATGGAAGTGACTTCAGTCTCATGAACACTGAACCATGTTATGGTTTATGAATTTCAGTTCATTTGATACATCATTACATTCCTAATATTTATTGATATATTATAGTCTATGAGTAATGGGGTAAAGTATCGTTGTTAATGACTATTTTTTCATATGCCACAATGAACCATCAGATGATTAAACCTACATAATTGTGGGGAATATCATCTTTTGAAACCGTGCAACCCACTCTGAGTGGAAAAAGTCACGTAAAAACGGATGATGATGATGATGATGATGATTACTTTCACCAGCGGGCACGAAATACTGAAACTATGTGTCTTGTGTACATGAATATGAAAAAGCGTTAACTATTTTGTTTTAGTATAAGGATGGATACCGGATAGATTTCAGTTACCACTAAGAAATTTTGGGTTGAATTCAACACTTGTAAAGTTTTATACCCTTAATTTTCATTCGCAGTTGAGTTATTTAGTGAAACTTATTGCAGTTTTGGTTGATGGATTTCGTGGAGTGCTTAATCATGTGGACCCTTCAGGGAGTTTGTCCATTACCCACCTCAACCTCTATGTTGTTGCTCTGATTGAAATGTGTATTTTTTGTGAGAAAAACTATGGGTGTTTAGATGACTCCCAGCGGGAATCTGTTCTGGAATCATATTTTCTTGATAGAAAGTTGTTGGCTTTTATATTGTTACTTTAAATTTATATATGGTAAATATCATTGGCAATCCAAGCCGCTCTGTCAGCGGAACTGTGTCGCCCTCAACTATACAGTTGAAAGGAATCTATTCTAAAGTTATATTTTCTTGATAGAAAGTTCCATCAGGAAGTGCTATTGATTGGTTTCCTTGGCCTACCTTGTCCACCATATTTATTGAAATATTTATGATTTCTCTGTGATTAGGCTACCATTTTATCAGCTTGTCGTCTTTTTGTGCTTTTACCATGTCTATAGAACTCGCACACATTTAGAACCGCGTCTCGCCAAACTTGATGAGGTGCCTGTCGACTACTTAGAACGTGTGAAGACTGTGCACCAAATTGGTGGGTTCGGATCACAAGGGTGAGCAAAGATCATTTGTAGGTTTCAAGCTAAATTAAGCGAGTGGAATCCACTTTTGTGGTGAGTGAAATAGCACAGGCAGTCACATACCATGCGAGTGATTTACAACTCCCTCACTAATTCTCTCATGGAGAAGACTTGTGGATTTGGAAAAACAAATAAATAATATGGTCACGTGTGGCTTTTATGTACAAACTTTCAAAAAAGATAAACTTCTGGAAAGTATATAATCTGGTCTGCGTTTTTATCATTAATTTTCTCCTGTTACCCCTCTTTGATTAGAAGAAAACTTCTTTAAAAAAATTTTATTGTCACCATTTTTTCTGTTTCGAGTTATTTTTGCTATATTATTCCCTTTTATGGTTTTCAGGTATCAAATGAACTGGGATCTGGGTGAAAGTAAAAAGAACATACTTCGTACCCATACCACCGCAGTGAGTACAAGAATGCTTTACAAGCTTGCTCAAAAGGTAGGTTGGTGACTAAGTCGAAACACTGGTCAATTGACTTTTCTATATACTTCAACCAACCCTATTGATTTAATAAGACTTCACGTATGTGATTACATTTTTTGAGTTTGCAGAAATATTTCGCGCTTGGAAACTTATTTCTGTCAGAAGTTTATTAGGAATATCAGTAGATTATTTTTCATTAGAAGCCATTTCAACCGGCCAAATATTTCTCAATCGATCGCGTGTTTCGGAACGAATCCCTAGATGCTACACACTTGGCCGAGTTCCACCAGATCGAGGGAGTCGTAGCCGATCAGAATCTAAGCTTAGGACACCTAATTGGCATTTTGTACGAATTCTTTAAAAAGTTGGGTAAGAAGCGAAAACCAAAGTTTGAGTTTTTCTTGCTTAACCCACGTCCGTTGTTTGTTAGGTATTGAGAAATTACGCTTTAAGCCAGCTTACAACCCTTACACGGAGCCCAGCATGGAGATATTCAGTTATCATGAAGGTATGCACTAATTTATGAAGGTGACATCGAAAGTGTGTCATATATTATTTCGCAACACGAACGGTACAGATTCTTCTTAATCGATTTGAACGAAGTAGAGTTCTACGATTAAGGCAGACATCATCTCAGACCATTCGGTTGTTTGCGTTAATGCCAGCATCTCGTTTTACCTTTATTGCCTCACATTGACTTTATTAAGTAAGAATTTTAAATAAAGTAAAATACTTTATCGTCTGGCGTTTTAATGTAAACTCACTAAACTGCATGATATTTACAGGGTTAAAAAAATGGGTGGAGATTGGTAATTCCGGCATCTTCCGTCCAGAAATGTTGCTACCGATGGGCCTGCCGGAAAACGTTTCCGTGATTGCGTGGGGATTGTCCCTAGAAAGGTAGGTGGTTTTATTTTACTGTCTCTAAGAAGGCCATTGAATATTAACAAACTAAATTGATGCTATGACATTATTTTTAATTGAAATAGAATTACAGTAGTAGTATTTAACGAACGATTAAAATCCCCTTTGATGCTATATTTAGGTGAAATACCCTGTGTAGAAAACTTGCTATTTAACAAACCCATTTGTTGTCTTCCTTGAGAGTTAGTTAGATCGGGCGTGTGTACTGTAGTAAGAAAGAGAGGAAAAAAATATTGTTAAATTTCTACATTTTTACTTGGTTACGTTTTTTCTTGATTTTGATTGGCTTAACTACAAGTATGAATCGTAGCATAGCATGTGCTTTGACGTTCAATGGGTTTTATTACAATTCCGTCATCATTTTTTCGGGAATTATATCTCTCGGTTGGCTGGTTCCAGGAATTCATTTGCATTGTTTGTTTGTTTCATTGGACTTTATACAATAATTAATAAAGTTCGAAAATCCCTTGGTGTACGACAACCGAAAGTATTTCATAGTTCTAAGTCAACAAAAAGAAATTCTTTGCATTAGAATGCTTTGTTAGTTCACATAATACACGATATTTAAAAGTCAGTGAATACCGCGAAATGATATTTCGTGCAGATCAAAATGCTTCGTTGCTAGAAATGCACGAAAAGTAGATATAATTTAATGACATGGCATCAATGGGATTTTAAACGTCATTTCTCAGCCAAAAGAAATCTATAGACGGTAACTAATTGTATTTTTTTTGTGTTTATATAACAAAGAAACATTTTAACATGCACGAATTGATGACTTGAATATCGTGTCTTGCAAAAAGACGTGGTTTATCTTCTGCAATTTTTTCAACCTGCTGTAATTGACAACATGTATGTAATGTTTTGGCTAATCATTGTTTTTCGTTTTAGACCGACTATGATCAAATATGGCATAAAGAATATTCGGGATTTGATCGGTCACAAGCTAGATTTAAATATGGTGCGAGAAAATCCCGTTTGTTATCTAAAAGATATTTAAACAAATATTTATGCTAAATTAATCGCCGTGTAGAATATATACCACAAAAACAATTATTAACTCGTTTATTCTCCTCGATACGTACATAAATACCCAATCACAAAGAAGAAAACAGTTCCAATACCCAATCACAAAGAAAACCTATTTAACTAAATTTTTACATCGCTAAAGGTATTGCGCAAGAAATGAAGGTCCTGATGTAGCCAATCATCTTGCTCGGCTTAATTTTTAAATTAATTAAGAAACTTTTTAGTTTCAAAGTTTATGAAGTCAACTGAAAGTTTATTGGGTCTATTTGCGGGGGATATCACTAGTTTATATCATCGCGTATTTTCTGCACTATGGAAGTAACTATCATCATCAACTGTAAAAATATTCGGTCACCAAGATGATCTGATGTGTTATTTCCATATTTTTGCTTCATTTGAAACTTCCAGACTGGTTGAGTTACCTTGTAACATTAAATCATGGCAATATAAAACCAGTTTATACTTTCATGAAATTAAATCGTAAATATAAAGTTGCATCCATATTCAAGTGAGTGTACACGTCTTTTTATTTAAGAAACACGAGCCTCAGATTCCCAAAATCTTAAGAAACAAGTAAGAAACATTGTCCGGGTGAGATAGTGAAATAAGGGAAGAAATTTAAATATACGACTATATTTCAAAAGAGTAAACTAATAATGATATATCAATATTAAATGGAACCAACAATTTTAATTTTTTCACAATATATTTCGACATTGCTGTCATCATCAGGTAGTCTGCAATCAATAAAATCAGTTTTATAACCGATAACAATATTCAAAACATTTTCCAACAAAATATATTCATTCAATAAAGACACTAGATACGACCATTCATTGCGTATACAGAAAGAGATTATATTACAATCTATGAAGCGAGATAATTAAATATTACGCCTAATCACAATTTAATGACCAAAGTATGGCTTCTAAATTCGTCTTTTGTATTAAGACTTGGCTTAAGGTCATTAATAAACAACGCTTCTTTAATCAATAATTGCCTTTGGGAGTTAGATGTGGCAGGAATCTTTACATCCTTATGAATTGAAATGTTGTTGTTATTAGTACATGCTAGAAAATGTGATCCCACGGGAGTCGATGCACGAGAATGTTCTCTAATGCGGGTAAGTAGATGCCGAACCGATTGTCCAACATAGCGCGAGTTACATCGCGGACATGAAATTTGATAAACTATACCGCTCTTAAAGGATTTCTCGATGGCTGGTTTCAGTGACGGGAGCACTGTTTTTAATTTTCTCAACGTTAGGATAACTTGAATTGGAACCTCCAATTTCTTCAACGAACATTTAAACTTATCAGTAATTTTCCCACGATATTGCAGAAAGATCATTTTCCCATCCACGATCTCTCTCTCCTCTGGATCTTTTACCTCCTTAATTTCCGGTGTAACAATTGACTTGACACATTTCGCAATAATCGGTTCATAAAATGATGGAGGGTACTGATTATTATGGAGTATTTTCTTGGCTTTTTCCAAACTCTCGTGAATGGATTTCCATGTACTGCAAGCACGAATTACTTGGTGGATCATACCATATACAACTGAACGTTTGTAAATTTCAGGAGCTAGAGCATGATAATTCATAACAAGACCAGTGTCAGTCTTTTTACTATACCACGTCGAAGTAATATTACCATCTTTGTCGCGTTGAAATAAGGTATCCAGGAATGGTAAAGAACCGTTATCTTCAATTTCCATGGTAAATTTCAGTGATGGATGTAACTCGTTTATCTGCTCAAACTTTTCATTTATGGATTCAAGTTTGATATTGCGTACATAGTCGTTCCTGTACCTTGCAAACAATGAAGAATCACCTTTTACAATACTGTCAAACTTATACATCCATCCGTTGGCAAGAAGTGGGGCAGGGGGGCTACCCATAGCCAGTCCCTCTATCTGTTTGTAATATCCCTCATTAGTGAGCATTATCACATTGCAGCTACAAATTTCCAAGAGATCTTTAAAGGTTTGTTTATCTACTGGTGGTTCCTTATATCTGCCGGAGTATAAGAAGTTTGTACATTCATCCATTGCTTCATATACAGGGACCTTAAGCCAAGTCTTAATACAAAAGATGAATTTAGAAGCCATACTTTGGTCATTAAATTGTGATTAGGCGTAATATTTAATTATCTCGCTTCATAGATTGTAATGTAATCTCTTTCTGTATACGCAATGAATGGTCGTATCTAGTGTCTTTATTGAATGAATATATTTTGTTGGAAAATGTTTTGAATATTGTTATCGGTTATTAAACTGATCTTATTGATTGTAGACTACCTGATGATGACAGCAATGTCGAAATATATTGTAAAAAAAATTAAAATTGTTGGTTCCATTTAATATTGATAATTGTTGATGCCACAATAATGTTCTTACCTTGTAAACTATAATAATGATATACCTTAAGGGAAGAAATTTTCGCGATTTTGGCCCCAAATCGTAAAATTAAATTCCGCGAAACTTAACGAAAATGCCTTATCCGCGAATAAATCCACGAAATTCAATTTCTTTCTCGTTTTTTTAGTGTCACTTAACATGCAATTAAAAATATAAGAAAATACAGTACTAAATATTTCCCTTAAACTTTAACCACCGCGAAAATAAATTGCGCGAAATTCAGATATATTACCTCATCCGCGAAAATAAATTCCGCGAACTTCGCAGTTTTTAGACAATCGCGAAATTTTCTTCCGCCAAAATTTCTTCCCGTGAAAATATCGTCCCTTAAGGTAGAACAAAGTTTGAAAAGTTATAAGAAACAAAATTAGACAAGTCCAATCTTCCAAAAATTTCCATCATCTTCAATACCCTTCTCAACAAGCATGTCATTTTCTTCATCATCGCTTTCGATATGACGGCATTTATCGCCACCAACAAGAATCTCATCTACTGAAACAGAAGAAACTGCAAAATGTGGAGTGGATTCTATTATTGTTGGTGGTGGGACTCGAATTTTATGCATTGCAAGGGGCATCTGTTTCCTTAAGAAACAATTAGGAAACATGGAGGCTCAAATGACCGAAAAATTAAGAAACATCGAGTCTGCCTGGTCTGACTTGTTTCTTAAAAAAAAAGACTAAAGTTTGAACTTGCGCCATACTTTCGATTGTTCCTTTAATTGTCAAATGTAGTGGTTGCAATGGGTGGGTCAAGTTCTTCGGTACTTCGCGATATTCAATTCGTCAATGTTCTGACCAGTTAAATGATTCACAGATATAACAAGAGATTTCTACTAACTCAGAAACTTCCAAGACATTCTTCGTGTTGGCCACCAAAACACAGTCAATGAATCGCAAAGTCTACAATACTTTGCAACATCAGAATGCAAGAGACCAGTCAATGCACCGCGCGCAATATCAATATTTGCAAAAGCACCACCCGTTCGTGCCCAAGTTCGCTAGCATACTCCTTAATTTTTCATCAAGACGAAAATAGAGTTGATTGTCCAAGCTTTACTCAAATTGACGATTTTACTGCGTACGTACTTTATGGATGCCCCCTAAAGAGTTGCTTAATTTTTTCAATGAGATTTTGAAAAAGGAAAAAGGATGGGGAAAAAGGATGTTTACAGGTTGTTTGTTTCACAAAGCTTCCTGTTTATTACATTTTTACATCACAAGGTCTTTTTTCAAGGGTTTTTTCTGCTGTTTAAAATTTTGGTCTGTAAATTACTGAAAGTCCTGTAACTCGTGAACCACCCGGTAAAATTACTTTAAATTGCACAACATAATAGATCTTTATAATACCTGACGAATTTATAAATTGTGTTAAAATAATCATTTATTGTGTATTTTATAGACCAGAATCGCAAATCACATTTTGGTCTGTAAAATATACACAAATCATGAAGAGTAGTTGATATCTTTTTTACTTTTAGAATTTGTTATATCCTTCTATTTGACAAAGTTTCAAGTTAATGACTACTATAGTTCAAAAGATAATGACGATTGAATGAATTTTAGGGTGTGTCTAATCTGGACTGTAAAATACACACAAATTGAAAAAGAAATTGCAACCCTATCCATTTCTACATATTTTTCAATATAGATTCCAAAAATAACAAAAGTTTGCTTTTAACAAGAAAAAAATGCGACTATTCATATAGCGACAAGTTGGCCTGGACTATTGGGACTGCGAGGAGTTGCGCCCCGCAGTCCTTAATTTAGCATTGTAAAGCCGATTCGGCTCGTCTGAGGACGACCTAGTATATACATGTCTTGTCGAAAGAAAAAACGTGAAAAACTTTAAGGGTTTTTCTTCAATTTAACTTTCGCGGATCGGCTTCCTAGGCCATTTCGCGTCGGATAAACTTTCGCAATCTGCATGTTAGTGTTTTTCGAGAAAACTTAATTCGCGAAAATGACCAAAGAACGCGAAAACGCGAAACTTTCTCCCCGTAAAGTATCAATAAATTGTTACACTTGTGGGATTAGTTAAACCTTAATTTAATGCATATATAATTATATTATTAGGTATTTTGCTTAAAACTTAACCATAAGTTAATCAATATTTGATTTTAAAATGGGCCTTTTGTATTGTTTGTCAGTTTTTGTCGATCCTCGTGCAAAATGGTAATTTCGTGTGTCTTTTACATGTGTGTGTGCTTACACAGCGTTTTCAAATTCGCTCGAAAATGTCCACACGAAAATTGACTCTATTGAATTTGAGCAAGAAGCAAAAAATCCATCAAAAGATAAGCCAAAGTGCTTTTGGAAAATGGAAATTGTTTGTTTGATCGTTGTACACATCTATTGCGTCCACACCCGCTATAGAAAATTATTACAAAAGCACATCTGACCAATGCTACATTGTGCTATTATTACTGTCGGACAAGTAAACTATTATATAAAGGAATCGTTGCACAGTTTTTCTTTCTATAAAAATGTTCAACATTATTCTTGTTCTTTCAGTATGAGGCACGTGGTTCTTTTGGCAAGGGTTTTGAATGTGCAAAAAAAGAAGAATCCGAAGCCTCGTGGTCAAAGTCAAATCACTGGTTAACGTGGGAATTTTTTTAAAGCCGCCCAATATTACGGATTAAGAAATGTTGCGTTTAAAACAACAACAACATCGCCACTGTACTGACGCAAAATGTAATAACAACGCAAAATTTAATAACATAAAATATTCCAGAAATTCAATTACATAGACATGTTTCATGTGTCAAGCCAACAAAAATAATGTAAATGTTCATGAAGCCAACAAAAATAATGTAAATGTACATGAAGCCAACAAAATAATGTAAATGTACATACATATGTATATATACATGAAATATGCATCAACTTTACGGTGGATATTTACCTGCACGTGGTGCCCCTGCTCTTAACAAAACTTTATCCATCGACCGAGTATGGGACGGTATAATCTGAGGGGCTTTTGCCCTACACCTTTGGAATGCGGGAAGGTGTTGTTGATGGATCTGCAGATATCGATAAACTGGTATACCGACCTTCCACAATCTTCTGCTTGGCGGATGAGCTAAAGACAAGGGAAAAATGCCTTGACGTGCCTGATACTATAAAGGTACTGCAATCATCTACAGGGGTGGCGGCCGTTGATGAGTGGACTCGCTATCGAAGGATTATCATGATTCAAATTCTTCCAAGACGTTCAAACCGCATCGCCCGTCGCGCGGGTAAACAAGGGGCGCGTCCTGTGGTTTCGGTTCCGGCCATGCTGAACCAAAAGTCTACTACGGAATCAAACAGAAATTTTTTTAAATGCAAACGAAACATCAATATATCAACTTTCAATGTTCACACGCTCAATACCATCAATCAGTTACCAGAGCTAACATCAGCAGCTGCAGAACAGAACATTGATATTATATGCGTCTAAGAGCACCGCATATATCACAACGACATTGAATTGAAACATCACGAAGCTGGAAACGGATGGACATTTGTCTCTGCCTCAGCTTGGAAAAATTCGATCAACAGCACCATTGGGGGAGTTGGGATGCTTCTCAGTTCACATGCACTGAAAGCCTTGAATAGTATTGAGAAAATTCTCCCACGAATGTTGATCGCAACCTTTAATGGTAGCCCTCGCACCACAGCAATTTCATGCTATAGTCCAACAAATGTATGCGATGAAACTGATGTCATTGAATTCTACAATGATATCTCATCTGTTGTACGTAATGTACCCAAACACAATGTATTAGTAATTGGTGGGGATATGAATGCACACTTGGGACCCAGTGAAAGACATAAGCATACCTTCCATGATATCACCAATAGAAATTGTGGACACCTTTCTAATTTCATTAACGATAATGGATTATTCTGTTCCTACACCTGGTTTATGAAGAGAAAGGGTAAATTTTGGTCATTTACGTACGCAAATGGAGTCAAAGCCCAGCTCGACTACCTCTTAGTGAATGAGATGAATAAATAATGGTCATAAACTGTGAAGCATTTAGCACATTTCATGGAGTTTCGTCTGACCATAGAATTTAAAAATAAGACTCAGTCTGCGTGCTAATAAAAAGCAGACAAACATTGCAAATATTCGCACACATTTTGTCACCACAGTCAAAAGTAGGTTCAGTGTTTTGCAAACAGACTCTGATAACCTCTCTGCAAATACAACCTACACCCATTTTGTTGAAAGTCATTTTGAGGTTGCTGCAGAATGTGTTCCTGTTAAACCAAAAATTAAGCAGCAAGTACCATGGGAGTCAAAGCAAGTTTTTGAGAAAAGGGAGGCATTGAAAAAAGCCTCTAATGCAAAACGATTGCATCTAGAGCAAACATTGCTAAACTGAAAACTGCTAAAAAAGACCTTGTTGATACTTACGAAACGGAACGATGTAGTTATCTTCAAAAGCAAATTGATAAAATCAAAAACGCCGCCGAGAACAGTCAGTCAACTTTGGCATGGGAAATAGTCAGTGATGTAACAGGTAGAAAAACGCCTCATAAATCAAAACTGAAAGTATCGAGTCAAGAGGAACGACTGAAACGGTGGAGAGAGCATTTCCAGAATCTGCTTGGAAAGCCTCATACGGTGTCTAACACACCTATTCAAACAATATTTTGCAATCCCTTACCTATCAAACTTGGTCATTTTACAATGGACGAACTTGATAAAGTTAAGATCAAAAGAAGAAAGGCAGAAGGACTGGATAGTATACCACCTGAAGTGTGGAATTGCGGAGAATTTAATGATATCCTTCTTTACTTCTGCAATAAGGTTTATGATCAAAACATCATTGAAAAGTGGACAGAAGGTTGTATCTTGCCTTTCCCGAAGAAAGGAGACCTAGGAAACGCTTCCAACTACCGAGGCATCACTCTCACCGCGATTCCTTCAAAGATATACAACTCTATGCTGCGCAACCGCATCCAAAATGAACTGGAGAAACTGCTACGTAAAAATCAAAATGGCTTTCGTAAGAACCACTCCACAATCAGTCAAGTCTTAACAGTACAGAGGATTTTAGAAGGAGTACGTGAAAGAAACCTCCCAGCAACTCTCCTATTTGTGAATTTCTCCAAGGCATTCGATTCAATACATAGAGGCAAGATGGAACAAATACTGTTTGCCTATGGAATCCCTGAAGAAACTGTCAAAGCCATTATGATGCTTTATAGATACACCAAAGCGACAGTACGATCTCCCGATTGAGACACAGAGTTCTTTGACATTCTGGCTGGAGAATTGCAAGGAGACACACTTGCCCCTTTCATATTTGTCATATGTCTTGACTATTTACTGCGAACCTCAATCGACAACAACCGCAAACTGGGTCTTACGCTTTTGAAAGCCAGAAGACGACGTCATCCTGAGAAAACAATGGTGCGGATTACGCAGATGATCTTGTAATAATGTCAGATATGATGGCAGAGGCTGAAGCTCTTCTTAATAGCCTTGAGAAAGCAGCTGGAGATGTTGGGTTATTTGTTAATGCCGGCAAAACTGAGTTGGTAAAGCTTGGAAAGCATTAAATTATATGAACATTATTTGGAAATTTCAGTTACCTGATAAAATGAAGAGAGAGTTTTTCAATGCTATAGTGGTTTCTGTACTTGTATATGGTTCAAAAGCTTGGACTCTTACAAAGCATCTAGAGACCAAGCTGGATGGTACTTTCACAAGAATGTTGAGGGCGGTTCTCAACGTAACCTGGAAAAAGCACCCAACCAGGCAGCAACTCTATGGTCGATTGACACTAATCTCTAATGTCATAAGGGAGAGAAGAGTAAGATTTGCTGGGCAATGTTGGAGGAGAAATTTTATTCCAAGCTTTTCGTATTCTGAGAAAGAAGAAATACTATAAACATATGGCTACAGCCATGCTGTGGCTGCGACTGTGTCGTTTAAAAGATTTGGGAAAAATCTAAATAAAGACTTCTAAAAGTGCCAAGGAAAATGAACATTCTTTTTTCAAGGTTCTAGCACAATAAGATAGTGAAATAAGATAGATGCAAATGTAGTGTCCAGAAAAATTCAAAAGCTGGATTATGGCAAACCCAATAAATATCTAGACATGTTTTCCCACATGCCACAACAATTTCTAAAAGTCTTTTTTGATCATGCAAACTGAATATTGTTCACATTTTGGTACATTTTGAACAACATCGTTAACCATTTTCTGCACTTCTGCCATTTGCAAATTTGTGTTATATTTTACATTTTTACACTTAGCTAAAAGTTCAAATCATCTTTATTCATAATTTGAAAGAACATGTTTGCCCGATATTTTTGCTGTAGCGAAGAATCTCGATTTACACATTTGGCGCAAGCATCAAAAAAACTTACTTAACTTAGCTTTGGCCAGAACCACGAGTTTTGAATTTCTTTCCTCCATGCACACATGCATATTTGAGCTCATAAAATTGCAATTATATATATGGTATATAGATAAGATATATGGTTACGCTTCTCCACGCTGTCTTATATTTACGGTACCCGAGATAATCATATCGGTAAATTTTAGTAACAACGGCGATTTCGTTGCCGTTACTTGTGACTAACGGAGAACTACTTTAATCGTAGAAACTTTCGCGAGGAAAAAAAATCGCGAAATTTTGCGAGATAAACTTTCGCAAGTGAAGAAAATCAAAAGATTTCGCGAAGTAATCTTTCGCGAGTGCTAAAAGCCGTAAACAAATTTTCAAACTTTATTGTCTTTTTTTATTTTAAATACGGATTACCTTACGTACCTGGTTCCAAAAGCGTTCATTGCATTTAGAGAGCGAAGTAGATCTCCAAAAATTCATTAGGGACGGGTACAGTCAAGCATTAAACCATTGATTTAACTACCAAGCAATGTGCAAATAGAGCAATTTTCGCGGGGGGGGGGAATTCAGTTAAAAATTCTTTAAATTTTAATGGATAAACATTCGCGAACGAAGAAGTTCGCGAAATGTCGCGAGATAAACTTTCGCGAACCTTAATTTTGTTGCGATTTTGCAATATAAACTTTCGCGAAAATGGCAAAAATTCGCGAAATTGCGAAAGTTTCTACGATTATAGTAGTCATTTGATTACCGAGAACCGCTAGCGGCGCAGCAGCCACTTCGTATATATAAACCTCATAATCATTTTTTATTATCTATGATGGCTGATAAAAAAATATAAATGACTATATTATCATGGAATGTAAAGAATGGCTAAAAGATTGTGGAATAGTAATATCTGGAACACGAGAAGAACTTATCATTAGAATTAGAAAATTTAATCGATTCCCAACCTTAGTCGAGAAGTTGCGTCTGAAGACCACTCAAAATTTAAAGTTTAATTGCAGTTTAGATCCAACAGAGATACCAAAACCGTCTTGTTGTTGGAAAACTGATAATATTCTCCCAAAAATGGACGACTCTATTTTCTTCAAATACTGTTCAAATAAAACAGAAGGCAGTGGCCAACAACAAAAAGCAATTCGTATTATTATTATTATTATTATTTAAAAATATTTATACAGGATTAAAAACTTCAGTACAAAATAAATTGACACTGTTATCAATGCTTGTCCTGTTTCTAGAATATAGGTATATATTAATAAAATCTATAATTAGTTAAAAAAAATAAATAAATAAATAAATAAAATATTACCGGTAAAAACATATATACACGTTACATTACAATCATTTAAAATATTCACACAATAGATCCTTAAATCTTAAAATACTTTCGGTTTTCCGTATAGAAATTGGTAGCTCATTGTACAACTTCGCTCCAGCATAATAAAATGATTTTTGTGCATAAGCCAGCTTAACTTTTGGTAATTTTATTAAACATTTGTTGTTTCTCGTATTACTATTATGTACTTGTAATTCGAAGTAGTTCTTGTAATTTGAGCACACACTTCCATCCAGGCATTTACGAATGACAACACACGCTTGTTTCATTATTTCGGAATGAAATAATTTAATTTGCACTCCATGTGAGATTACTGTTGCTGCACGTCTTTCGATTGAGTGGAGTTTCTCCTTTTTGTATTTTGTATATGTTAAGCTGACTGTCCCACTATATGTTAACAACGGAACAATCATCATAACATACACTTTCTTAGCAGCATCAGTTGTTAAGTTGTGCCTCATTTTACTGAGCAAGCATAACCTACTACTAGCTTTTTTATAGTTGGAATCGAAGTTTAGTTGGAGAGATAGGTAGTTGTCAAGTATAATACCTAAGTATTTATATTTTAGGACAAAGTTAATAAGAGTTCCTTGGTAGGTTAGGGTTAAGTCTTTGTTGGCATTGGTGATTCTTTTAGGAGTGCCAAAAAGCATTGACTCTGTCTTACCCTTCTTCAAATTGATGACCAATTCGTTGAGGTTGAAGTAGCCTTCAAGGTGTTGGAGATCTTCTGACAGTGAGTTTTCAATAGTTTCAATGTTTTTGTGTGAAAAATAAATGACCGTATCGTCAGCATACAAAATAACTTTGGCATGTACAAGTTGTTCAGGTAAGTTGTCAATAAATATAACAAACAGTAAAGGTCCTAATATCAACCCTTGTGGCACTCCGCTATAGATAGACGTTTTATCGGAGTGTGTACCTTGGATGTCGACTAACTGACTACGCTGAAAAAGATAGTCCTCGAACCACTTTAATTCATTATTTTTAATACCATAAGATGCTAATTTATTCAAAAGCACACTATGACTTAACGTGTCAAAGGCTTTTGACAGGTCAATAAATACTGCGCCTACCATATTTCCTTTGTCGACTTCTCTTCTAATGTCATCAGTTAGCAAAGTTGCAGCACCTTTAGTGGATCGTTTCGAACGGTAACCGAATTGGAAACTGTTTAAGAGTTGGTTTTCTTCAAGGTAAAAAGCGAGTTGGGAATGTACAGCTCTTTCCAATATTTTAGACATTTTAGGTAAGACAGATATTGGTCTGTAGTTTTCCGGCTTGTTCATTAATCCGATTTGTGGATTGGCGTTATTTTTGCACATTTCCAGAGGTTTGGAATTTCCCCCGTTTTTATCAATAAATTGATTATGTGAGTTAACGGTTGTGATATGTATAACGCACTATCTTTCAATAAAGTAGATGGTAGATGGTCTAAACCGGCAGCTTTCTTCCTTTTAAGCGTTTTCAATTGTTTTTCTACAAACATTTTCGATACATACGATAGACGGAACCGGTTATAAGTCCGCATGTTCTGAACTACCGGCCATCTCCATACGAAATCTATTAAAGGGATTGCTTTAGTTTTAATTTCCTGGACGATGCTTGAAAAATAATAGCAGAATTTATTCGCCTCTGACTTCACGTTTTCTATTTTATTTGATGTTGTGAAACTTTTGACTTTAGTGGGTATTATATCTTGAACTAATTTCCAAAAGTTTTTTGGATTGAGTGCGTTTTCCTTCAACATGTCTTGGTGGTATGTGTGTTTAGCTTTTTCACTTTATTATTGCAAGCGTTTCTTAACTTTTTGTAAAGCTCCTAGTCAATAGGGTTTTGAGATTTTCGGGCTTTTCGTAAGAACTGATCGCGTTTATTCATGTAATTGCTAATCTCCTGTGAAAGCCAAGGACACGGTTTACCCTTTACTGTTTTTTCAATGGGAGGTGCATGCTTGTTAAATACCGATTGCAGTACGGAGTTAAAATAGGTTAACGCTGAGTCAATATTTTCGATTTCGTAAAATGAGGTCCAATCAATACGGCTCATATCGTCGTGCATGCTTTCGATGTTGTATTTTTTATAATTTCTGCATTTAATCACTTGAGGTGTGTATTTGCTGTTATGGGTTTTACGAATACAACCTATCATATCGTGGTCACTAATAGATGTTGAAAAAACGTCTGTGTTATAGATTGTTTCCGGACGATTTGATAAGATAAGGTCGATTAATGTTGATGTTGTTGCGGTTGTGCGTGTAGCAGTTTTTATTAGTTGTGTGAAACCATGTAGAGTGAATATAGACTTAACTTCTTTGCTATCATCTGGTTTCAAATAATTCGCATTGAAATCACCCAAGATAATTATCTCTTTGGAGAGTTTCGTTACAACATTAAGTGCTTCATTAAACGACTTATTAAATTCGTTTGAAAGATACTTTGATCCCATGGGAGGTCTATAAGAACAAGTAACAAAAAAGCTTTTTGAACTTTTTAAAAGTATTTCCACCCATATACTTTCTAAATTGGTTGTTTCAAAATCTTTGCGTATGGAATAACTTAGGCCCTTTTTTATGAACATGGCAACGCCACCTCCTTTACCACTCTGTCGATTCCTTTTAATGAAATCATACCCTTCGATTTTATAAAGATCGTCAATATCATTAAAACCATCTTCAACTATGTGTGTTTCGGATAATGTCATAATATCAATGTTTCGGTTGTTGTTCAATAATATACAAAGATTATCAATATTCGAAACAAACCCCTTGCATTTTGGTGAAATATTTTTATACCTCTTTTCTTAAGGAAATCATTCAACGCTGAGTTGTTAACTGGTCCAGGGCAAGATTCTATGTCGCCACAAGATAATAGGAGTATAAGCAACAAATTCCTTCGCGAGTTTTCCAATACTAAAAAATCTCGGTTCTGTCGGTCAATCCACAATGACGAATATACAAAACCTTCGTTCTTTTCTCCAAGATCCTTTACCAATAATGTTAAACTTATTCCATCAGGTTGAATAAAACTTTTTTTCTTTATACAAAAAATATTCAAATAAATTGTCAACAAAGTGATAAACGCGTCCATTTTGTATCTCAAGCTTATCGGAAGTATGCTATATCGGAAGTATGCTGCAAAGTAGAAAAATTGTTGGCGTCAAGTCTTTCATTCCGATCGACAATGAATTGTTTGTGAAAGCAGTAATCAAGAAATCTTATGGTCATTAGACGAGACTTGCTATTATTCTATTTAAAAATAACTTTCCTGTAAAAGACTATTGTGAGTGTGCTGTTGGAGGAAGTGGATTGTGTTGTCATGTGTTAGCTCTTTTATTATATTTAAAGCATTTAAACCAGACAAATGAAAAACTGTTTCCTCGGTCTGACATTATCTCGTGCTCTTGCTCAACGTAGTTTAAAGAATTACTTTTTTCGGTGATTTACGTATCTGATATCGACCCAGGAGATATGTCGCTAAACAAAATACCACAGCCATGAGGTGAAATTCCAACAAGGGCTTTTCCTCTTACTGTATTTTTGTAGTGACTAAACATTGAAGTGTTAATTTCTAAATTTGATGCACGTTGAAACTTAAATTCGGTTGCATCGATTACAAGGTCAGTAAGACCACGTCCGGGCTCAATATATTTTCTAGGCATCATTTTCATAACAAATCCCTTGTCGGGCTTCAAATCTAACTTGTTAAAGGTAGCAGAGAGGAATAAAATCCAACCAGTAAATAACCGAGTAACTGTTGATATTGATTTGCCAAGCATAAAAGCCACAATTGGTGAATTCATCTCATGTCTACAAATCATTAATACTGTAACTCTGTCTTCTTGTTCATACTATGATTTCTCTTGTCATTATTTTCACTATGAGGGTATGAAATTAACTCAACGTAAGGCAAAACAGTTAAAAAGCAAATCAAACCGTTATTTTTCCAATCCACATAGTTGAAATATTTATTCTAGCTTTTGAGTGTTGTTTGTATATGTAAATACAGTGTTATTTATTTTACTGAAACTTGTTTTGACATTTTTTACATGTTTTTTTACTGGATTTTAGCTCTGTATTAAGTTCATGGTTTTCTTTTTTGAGTTTATTTAGCTGTTTATTAGCTGCATTTAATTGTTCTTGTAGTGTTTGATTTGTGTGTTGTAGTTTTACAATTTTAGCTTTGAACTGATTTTTGCTAGGCTGGCGTTGCTTTTTTAATATAAGGCTGGCCAGATTTTTCAACTATTCTTCGAGATATGACTGTATTTTTATTGGCATTTTGTATATTTAAAGGTACATTATATTTTCTTTCTGCAACTTTCAATGTTTGTTTTTGTTTTGTTTTTGGTTCTTTCACAAATCACAGAGCTGACTTTCTTGCTAATGTTTTCGTAACGCCTTTTTAACTTTTCGAGTTGTCCATCAGGAACTGCAATCTCAGGTAAATCATCTGTTTTTTTCTAAATTTTTTAACCCAATGTTCACCACAAATGTATCCTTTTTTCCAATTGATTCCAGTCGTTTTTAGTATTCTGCTATACTCGATTTGTAATGTAATTGATTGTGGTAGTCTGTAATATTTAAGGCGGTTACCGTCTTTGTTAACAGTCGTAAAGTTATTAAAACAAAGAGATGAACAACAACTCCATTTAACATATTAACCTTTTTATTATTAAATGTAATATTTGTATAAATTTGTAGCTTTTCTTACTTTTAAAACAGTTTATATGTGTTTATAGCCGAAAATATATGGTTTGTTTACAAAATAATGCTACCATCTTTAATTTTTTTCTCGATGTCTCGATTTTCGTATCCGTGACCGCGTTATAGGAAAAAGGCTAATTGCGTTGCAAACTCGCCGTTGAACACGGTCTAACAAATTTAGGCAATTTACAGGAGCACCTGCCCAAATGTGGTAGTTGTATTGTATTCCATGCAAGGACGAATTGAAGATTTGTAAAGGGAAAGATTATATACATATATGGCGTGAGGTGACTCATTTCTTGTAAAAGAGAACCAACCTTCGTGGCAGCTGATTTTGCAATAGTTTTAAGGTAAGATCGCCATGAGAGGTCGCTAGTAAATATGAATTGGTTTTAAACTACATAGCTACAATTATTTGTTAATCTAATAAATATCAAAAAGATCAACGGTAAAATACGGCTCAATATGGGTCGGGGTTATTCAAAAAAACAATAAAAATGGGTTGATGTGGTTCAAAAACAGCTTTGGTGCGCAAATCGATACAGCTCATTTTCCAATCTTTTTAAATTACATATAATTGAGAATATGGTAGAATAATCGAGCCTGTTCGGATCTTTTTTATTCATTTAGAAAAAAAGCGTCATCACGTCATAAAATGTAAAATTCATGTCCAGCTATCCCTCCATGCGATAATCTTATATTTGGCGCAAAATAAATTTAATATTGTAGCCAGGAGTTCCGTGAGCATTTACACGATAAAGCTCAATTTACATGACGTTGCATTTTCCATTGTTCCTGCCCGTTCTGCGGTCATTCCGCGGTGTATGACTTTGTACACAGTAACATTACTGTAATGTTTGACAATTGTAACTATAATCGCGGATATGGACAACAAACACAATTTTCTTCAAGGTTCTTTCTTCCGTCCAGAAATTAGAAATATCATGAAAAAAAACTCGCCTACGTGGCGCTACATAATTCTTTTTCAAAATAACACTTATTTTACTTTTCCATCGCGTTTCAGTTTACGTTTTGTTAAACAAGTCTAGGTAAAAAATTTACAAAGCTGATATGATATTGGGTAAAAATCTGTAAAAAATATGATAGGTAAAAAATTGATATGTACTGATGTGTAAAAACTGATGTGTAAAAAATTAAAAAACACGGCGAACTCAAATTTGCAACAAATTTAAAAACCTGGGACAAAGAACCAGTCTTAACAGGAAGTACCCAACACACACCCAGACTGAAGTCCAAAAGTTTGTTTATTATAAAAAAAAAGAAACTAATAAGCCAAATCAATTACATACATTGGTTACAAAATGATCTGCGTGTGTTTATCGAATATACAATCAATATATACAAAGTAATAATAATTTAATTTTAGCGTGTAAAGATTTCTATATTTGGAAGGTGCTTTTCAAATTCACTGATAATCTTTCTCTCTGGTGAATCATTGACAAAATTTCTGTGGACGATCTTGTCGTTTCCGCCAAGCATTAGTAACCCTTTTAAGTTCTTCAACTTGTACAAGTGTACCAAACAGCCTTCTTCAGCGTCCATGTCATCCATGTACAGAGAGGTTAAAGATGAAGGCAGGAATGCAAAACCGTCGGATTTGATACCAGTGCAGCTGCAAATGTTCAAATGAAGCAAATCGGGAAAATGATGAATGTACCTGAGACCGTTTGAACTGATCTTAGAGCAACTGTGAAGTCGAAGTTTTCGCATTCCCGTCGACGAAGATAAATAGCTCAAACCTGTCGAACAAATACCACTGCAATACGATAAATCTAAAGATTTCAGTTTAGTCGCGTGCTGTAGAAATGAAAGTCCATTCGACGTGATGCATCCTAAATGAACCATATCTAACTCTTCCAAATTAACAAGGGTTTTAAGATGATGCAGCCCCTCGTCTGTGAGACAGTTGTCACTAATATTAAGAACCTTTAGATTGGTTAAACAACTGACAGATTGCATGCAACCATCGTTGATGTCAGTCCCATTCACCTCTAATACAGTTAAGCGCAAATGTTTGATGTACTCCATACGACAGCTGTTGATGGTTTTTGATCCTCTCAGGAACAGCTTTTGCAAGCCGGATAAGTTGGCCAAGCTGTTCATAGTATCACCAGTTAATTTTCCACAAATGTAATGCAGTTCGGTGAGACCAACTAGTGTTGATATTTCTTTAATGATATAATCTGAATATTTATTCTGTTCATTATTGGTATTAACGGCAATAAAGTATAGCTTCTTAACCGGTAAAGTTGCCAACGCTGCAGCTCCTACTTTCGATATGTTGCAAGTGGAGGACAATGATAACGACTTGAGATTTTTCAACAAAGTAAGTTTGCGTAGATATTCATCTGTATCGTAACACACTGATGTCAAATCTAAAACCTCGAGGTTGAAATGATGTTCAAAAACATAGTCCAAATAATCCCAGTAAATCGACAAGTTTAATAGGGGAAGATTATTTAGCCGAGCAAAACTGTCACCTGAAAACCCATTCACGTCAAGGTTTAGAGTGGTGAGTGACTTCATTTTAGCAATTTCAGTTAAAATATCGTCATTTACTCCGGCATAATACATATTCAGTGACTTGATGGACAGATGAGAAATGCTTCTCATACGAGACGCGGTGACATTTTCACTGAACGCAAGATCAATTACTTGGAGGTTGGATAATTTACCCAATGTCACAAACAGCTCATCAGACATAAACTGTTCACATTTGAATTGTCTCTTTAATCTCAGTTCCTGAAGCTCAACAAGGTTTTCAAACACTGGGGGGAAGTCGTTCCCCTTTACTTCCTCACTCTTCAAAGAAAATTTCAGCGTAAGTTTCTTAATCGGCTTCCTAGAATTGTCGTAAAGCCATACAAGTGAGTTTGGAGTAATCTTCACTTTCAATGAATACCATAGCAGAGGTTGAGTGATGTGGTGGAAATAAGTGTCCACTGAACTGACATTCTTTAGGTCCCTTATGTTGAGATAGTCGAATATCTTGGACCATATTTCTGACGGCAGTTGAATATCACTGTAAAATAAATATACCATGACATTGAACTGAATTTGTCCACAATAAAAAAGATGAATAATAAAAACAACAAATTTTAGCAGTTTTACATATACTTTTTATTTGTATTCTATATTTTTCCACTTGATTATGACTGAGCTGGCAAACACAACTACCTATTATATATTTATATATAAAAAATTTATACATAAGTTACGTACAAAGGTATGTCAAATACGTCTGGAAAAGTAACATATTTTCAATTAGGGGCCACTCACAAATCGATTTTGGAACAGCTAGCGTCATGGTGACGCTAAGGGGGTGGGTGGGTTGAGCATGTGACGTTAGAAAATTTTGTGTTAAATCGATTTATTTTTGGCTGTGAAAATCGAACGTTAGTAAACATCTCTCTTTCCATATATACGTATATGAAATACGAAATAAAAGCTACATTAAAAACTGTAAACAAGACAACACCTCAGTCTCTGCTATCTAAAGCATCGTGACTAAATGTAAATGTCAAACTTTTCTTGCAAAAATTCACAGCACCAAGCTTCAACAAACAAGCATCAAATGCAGATTTGAGCTTGACAAAATTCGAGAATCGAATAACAGACAGAAACTTCTTTACAAAGAACGATAGTATCGAAATGTTAGCGACTGATTGAATAGAACTGAAATTCAATATGATACGTAAAAAATAGAACTTTGATCGTACGTCATAGTTATTTCGTAACAACAGATACAAATATGTTCCTTAACAGCCAATCTATTGCAAATTGATTCATTCTCATAAATGTACGCAGTATTAAAAAAAGGAGATAAAAAATCAGTCGCATGTGGCAGCAAGTCAGCGCAATATTTGTTGTGCAACTCTAACAATGTTGTGTAATCTGCAATGGTGATTTTTTTCTTCACTTGCCATCATTTACTTTTCAACCAGTTCTTCCGCACGCTTCTCTTGCTTGATCATGACAAACATAAATGTTAAAAGTCCATCGTTTTTTATTCCATATACATTTCCTGACCAGAAAATGATAGTTAATGTGGGACAATTTCTTGTGATGAAGAATTATAATATAGTTCCTTGTGCCTTCTTCAACCGTGGTTGAAAATAATACCAACAACTTTGTTTGAGAATGCATGTCGACTTTGTTTTCAGTGTTTACGCACAAATGTATACACAGTACTTTTTTACTACCAACATGGATGCAGTCGTGTTCGCCAGCGCAGAGAACAGAAACAAAGATTAAAATGACATGTGCACATCACAGAGTGGAAATCCAGCTTAAAACACGACATGCTAATTCATCAGGAAAGGTAAGGGGTAGTCTATATACTAGAAAACATGGTTCTGAAAGTTACATCGAAAATGGAGCCTTGACGTTAGACAAGAGGGGGTGGGTGGGTCTAGAACTAACGTCACCATGACGCTAGCTGTTCCAAAATCGATTTGTGAGTTGGCCCCTTACTCGGAAATAAAAGTAAAAAAATCTTACTTGTTATCGATGTCCATTTATGATGTGCTTTCATTAGTCATTTCAGATGACTTCCTAACGGCTACTACTCCTTTATCTAGTGTTCCCGGTCTTCAAGCAATCTCAAATAATGACAGGCAAATTTGTCCCACTATTTTATAAACTACTTGCATAAGTTTCCAAGAATTATACTAAAAATAATCCGTGATATTTTGAAGACCTACAAATTTTCGGTTATAACATAAAAAAATAATTTAGAACGCTTTTGAAATTAAATATATTATAATATATTTGAACTACCAATTATATTTAATGATTCGTTATTTTTTTCACGTTGTTTACTAAATTAATAACACTATGGACAGGTCTTGGTTATATCCTGTCATTGCGTTTTTATCGATTACTTAGAATTTTAGATTTCCCCTGGAATAAATCCTAACTAATATTGTGTTTGTGTTCAACTCAAAAGTCAAAAAAGATTCTTCAGCATTGAGTAATTTTTGTTTTTGTAATACAAAACGTATCGCCCATGAATGACGTATTCATGTGTAACATGACCAACAAAAAGAAATATTTCACGTGCCCGAATATATATACTTTTCGTATTGCGCCCGATTGATTTGCGTGCCCGATCGGGCGCAGTGAATACTAATTCGTCGAGGCCTGACGTGGGTGTCCCCGTCAATAAAATATCTAGAAAGACAAAAACGTGCTTGTTCTGAATCTATCTATTCTGTTAATGTTTCATAGAATAAAAGACCTGGAAATTGGTTTACAGCTCTAAGAAACAACACCTTCAAAGAGTCTTTAGTCAAGTTCCTGATTGAGTACTGGAAGAAAGACGAATTTTGTGACGTTATTGGTCAAAAGGTCCGGTTTTCCAACTACAACGATTGTTGCTACAAATACACAAGGAACGGGGCTACAATAGTATGCGAAGAATGGATCAACTTGTATTGCACACATTAGAAAGCTGATACTAGGATGTTTTTTCACCTAAGCAAAGTCACAAGTCCAAGTAAAGTTGCGATATGAACAACAGACACAGATTGTTTGATCACTGCGCTTAGGAAATATGCACTTGTATGACGCCGAAATGAAATTGTGGTTAGAAGTTGATGTCCAGAGCAACAACGCTCAGCGGTTCATTGGTGTAAATAAGTTGCATACAAAACTTGACAAAAATTTATGCAAGTTCCTTTTCGGTTATCGTGCTTTAACTGGCTGCGATTGGGAAAGTGAAGCCCCTGAAAGTTTTGGAAAAAACCAACAAGAAGATGTGGTGGATGATGTGTACAGGGTCAAATGGTACAAAGAAGAAGCATCCCCATTCCTGGACGTAGTTTGCAACGATTGTGACGGGTCACGGGTACAATACTGAAAAAGATGAAGGTACTGGCTTTTACAATTATTTCTATGTATTCCTTTCATTATAATCCCTTTGTTGTTTGACTGATTAAAAATGGATGGCTGAAATGCGTTCTTATTTGTTCAGACGAATCATCAGAATAGAGCACTGACGTTGAAAGTGACGATGACGAGGATAACAGTGACGATGTGTAATTTTGTTGGTAGCGTAAGCAGTTTAATAATATGTATACACAATATTTCGGCAGATCCAAATGTCGAATATCCTCAGGGACTTACCAATGATTATGCCATAGTATCATGTAACATATTTTTTGAATGAATATGATAAAATGTTTTCAATTATTTTAAGGTGTTTAACCTGTGACCTACCGAGAAGAGTCGATATGGGATGACGAACAATCCTGAACACGTAACAGTTTATGTAGATATGTCTGTGGTTTAGAGAATATAAAAATATGTTTGATATATACAACTATGATCAATCTTTGTTTTCAAATTTGGAGAACTTGCTAGACCATTGACTCGTGATTATATCAAAATATTAAAAAAAAACTAAAGTGGTCTGACTCAGGGCTACCCTCGGAAATTTTGATAAGTTGTTCTATTTTCACATTCAATAGATTATGAGGAAACTACCCACGAAAAATTAGCCATAAAATCATAAACAATTTTTGGGTCTTTGCTGGGAGTCTGACCTGGGGTCTTCCCCGGAAATGTTGGCAAGTTATTCTTTTTTTATGATCAGCACATCATAGAGAAATTAAATACAAAATATTAGCAATGTATTTGATGAGGTAAAAACTTTGTAAATTTGGTATTTTTCAATTTAGTACTGGGACCCATTCCCCCAGTGGTAGAACAGCTGACCAGTTCATTTTATTCTTTAATGCCATTTTCAAAGTATTTAGTCACTCAAACTATCTTTAATTTATGAGGTAAGCAAATCCGTGGCTAGCTCTTGGAATAATTGAAGTGTATTTAAAAACGCATGCCTGTATATAATTGGTGCAGGACTGTCTGCGGTATCTGTTAAACAAACGCGCGTTACCAGTGGACTTTAGTACAACATATTTACTTGCATTGGCATCTACTGTTGTATTACCAACCATGTCTGCCCATACTAAAGTTTCATCCATTGCAATGAATCAAACTGACGTTTTGACGTTAATTTTCTTGCATGCCTGACATATGCAACCAGTTTGATGAGGTACGAGGGTGCCTTTCTGGGCGGTTATTAGTATTTTTAAATAACTGTATGTTATATTGGGTCAACTTTGAAACGAAAGGTCACACCACTGATTTAAAAATAAATGTTTTAATGAACATACTTCATAAATTTCTGTGAAAAATAGTTCAATACCACAAGCTATGTGCTTTTAGCAATTTGTGAAAAGAAACATTTTTAGTCAAACGGAAATTCCCGACGGCAAGTTTAAAGGTTCGTTTCCATTATTCTGCGTTCATCCTCAGCTATTTCTTCCAACATCCACTTTTAACACCTGGCATATTCTTAAGCTTGATAATCTTGCAATGATAATCACTGTTCACATAATTATTTTTTCTTTCGCTCTTGTAAAGTTATCTAATCTCTAAAATGTTTTTTCTGGGCTTCCATGGTTACTATGATTCGCTATGACCGTTCTCAATTTGTTCACTCAGCTAGGATTTTTTTTCAATATTATCTTCAACGACGTCCTCGCTGTTGGATCTTTTGTACAAGTAAGAAAACATTTCAACGGGCGGTGATTATGAATATTTATTCGCTCGCTCAAAAAGTACCATGAGTAATTTCTGGAAAAATTAACCCGATATCATTTTTCAGCATATTTAATTAGAACAAACAACTCAGTAAACATGAAAAAATAAAACGAAATAATATATATTATATAACTTATAGAACCAATTTTATGAACAACTAATTTTCACAAAAAAACAAAACTATTATTTTAACTAACTAGATACTTAAATATAGGAGCAACATTAAAAAAAAAACTTAATGGATTTTAGAATGAATGAATTAATACGCATTTATTAACTACTAAACAATTTTTTTAAGAAGAAATGCACGGAATTAATCCAAGTGCTTCTATAGAAAGATGTTCTGCATCATTAAAAAAAGCTCCTGGTTATGACATAATTACCAGCAATATTCTACCTTTTGTAAAATATTAATCCTCCTCGTTCTTTCCCACTGTATGAACTTTTCTTTTAAAAAGGGTGTCTTTCCTTATATAGCTCGTGTTTCTCTACGAAAGAATTATTAACGACACTCTCTATTCTTATCTTTTAAATAAAAATCTTCTTTGTGAAAGCCACTTTGGGCTTCAGTCCAAATGTTCAACTGAGCACGCTATTGCCAGCCTTACAAGTACTTTATCGGCCGTGATAGATAAGAACTTATACAATATATACGTTGACCCTATTTCAATTTTGAAACTTGATTTCCTCATCTTAACGTTAGGTGAGAATTATTTGTTCTATCTCCATTTTCAGACCAACCAGAGTTTTTATTTTTCAGCGTTATATTCTTCTATCTCTGTTATCCCATTTCCATTAGTAAGTCTTTATAATTGATAACAATATTTTATTGCGCTATATCCCATGGGCAATCAAAACGGCACCTTTTAATGTATAGGTTGTTGTGATATTTACGCATTTACTTTGCCTTGAAATCGAATCGTCCAACAAATAGGCACGATAGTATGTATTTTTGAAGGTAAAATTTTGGAGTTATTAGTTTTGAGAATATAGTTTCGTATTTATTGAAAGCGTTGTCAGAAAAACAAAAGTTAAGGTACAAATAATTGTTGAAGATTTTCATCATCAATATTTTTGTTTTTTTTGTTGCTCACTTGCTTCATAGTAGCTATAGGCAAAAATATAGTTTTAACAACATGTTGTATTGTATGTAGATTGTTTAATATTTACTCTTTCATGTGTGATATATAAGCTCCGCGGTGGAGAGTATTATTTTATTATTTTATTGTATATACAATACTACTACTTTAAAGGAAGAAAATGTTGCGAGCAAATTTTCGCAACTTCCGCGACTTTTTCTTCCCGCAACAATTATTTTTTTACAATTCGCACCTTTTTCTTCCCGCAACTTTTAATTATTTCCAGTGTTCGCAACAATTTCTTCACGCAACTTTTTCTTTTTTTCTTGTTATTTTATAAAAGCATCCGAACAAAATTAACGTTTTCGTTTTTGGACCTTTTTTGTATAAGTAAAGTTATATGAAGTTTACACCTTTCTATGTACATTGAGGTATGAAAATATTAAAGTCTGGTCCGTAGAAACTGCTTATAAGAAAATCTGTCTCCGATTTTTCAAATAATCCGTAGTAGGCTGTATTAATTTTAGAATTTTGTTCAAACGCTAAGTTGCTTGGAACAACAAGAAGAATTATCGTAAATTCAACTTCACTCACAACATTTTATGTACGCCACTTTTTCTTTTAAAGTTGCGAAAATAAAATCGCAACTTTCGCATCTTTTTCTTCCCGCAACAATTTCTTCCTTTAAAGTAGTTCTTACGTTTTGAGTATGGGCAGTCGACAGAAAGAGATAGAAAGAAAAAGACATAAAATTGGCGACGAGGAGAAAGAAAAAAAAAGGAGAAAGCATGGCTGTGAAGAATTTAAACCTGCCTGCATTTCCGCCCTTTAGCTGTTCGGGGGAAGATAAAAGTGTCTTGTTCAGCAGTTGGAAAAAGTATGTAAAACGCTTCAAACTACTTCAAACTACTTTGCAGTTCAATGGTCGTGACAGACGACAAACAAAAATTTTCATTGCTGCTTACCCTGTGTGGAGACGAAGCATACGAGATATACGAAAACATTTCAGAACAGCAGGATGACAAAACATTCGACCAAGTGGTACAAGCGTTCGAGAACCACTTCAAGCCACAAGTAAATCTGAGCTACGAGACATTTCTGTTCCGGAAAATGAGCCAGAGGGAAGACGAAACAACCCAGCAGTACTACGTGCGACTCCATGAACAAGCCCTGAAATGCGAATTCGCTGGCAAGGACGAGGAGATTAAACGGCAGATCGAACTTTCCACGAACAGTTCCAAGCTACGCAAATACAGCTTCCAGAACCCACAAAAAACACTCAGCAAACTACTTACGACCGTCAAGATCTTCAAAACAATGAGGATACAAACAGAAGAGATTGAAAGACATTCCAAGAAGGAGGTAGACATCAACAGTATTTCGAGAAGAAAATACGGCAGTCAAAGAGACACTACGAAACAGAGAGACACTGCGAACAGAAAGGACGACGGCTACAACAGACAACCAAAAACGTGCTACCGTTGCGGTTGTAAATTTCCACATACTAACAGATGTCCAGCACTCGGGAGAACGTGCAGCTCGTGTGGAAAAACAGACAATTTCGCCAGAGTCTGTAGATCAACACCGCGAGAAAAAATGGGACGAAACCAACGGGAGGGAAGCTACACAAGACCGCTCAACAAAATAGAAGAAAAAAGAGAACCGTTGAACGTTGTTAAAAACACTGAAGTAGGGGAGAACTTTGAGCAATACGTACAAACATTTGCTACGGGCAGAACTGAAGAGAAGATCCGACAACAAGATTTCAAAACTTCCTGTTCATTTACAGAAACGCGCCACACTGTACCACAAAACTATCTCCAGCATCAATTATGTTTCAACGAGAAACTAGCTTCACAATTCCGTCATTGAAGAAGACGATCGAGGAGAGCACCAATCGAAAAGTGTGGGAGAGACAAGAGGAAACGAAACGACAACGTAAAGTACTACGACAAGAAGACGAACGCAAATGATCACAACGTCAACGTAGGCGATACGGTGTTATTGAAACAACGAAAACACAACAAACTGTCAACAAATTTCGAGCCGAGACAATACAAAGTGATTGTAACCAACCACAACATGATTACAGCATCCGACTCAAGCGGACGGTTCACACGCACACGCAATGTCTCGCATTTCCTACAAACGCCTCCGTTGAACTTTAAACGTGAAGAACAGGAAGAGGACGTGGTAGATGTACCGGCATTACCAGCAAAAGAAAGACGTGCCGCTCCTGCACGGCGATATCCTCTTCGCGACAGAAGACCGGTCGATCGATACAGTGGTCTGTACTACCCATGAACACGTATGTAATTACGGGACATATATTTAAAGAAGAAAGAGATGTGATATATAAGCTCCGCGGTGGAGAGCCGCTATTATTTTATTGTGTATAGATCTTACGTTTTAAGTATGAGCAGTCGATAGAAAGAGATAAAAAGAGAAAGAATATATATATATATATATATTGCTTTTGGATATATATTTTTTCACATTTTGTAAAAAAAAAAGAAATAGCACAAAATAATTTTTCGAAACATTTAAAATGTTTAAATTAACTTGTTTTATCTCCAAACTTAAATTGTCAATGACGGGGCCTGGGTATGAGTAATAATACAAATATTTTGCTTTTAGATCAGCGTTATGATGTAGTTACAAACTGACAAATATAGTTTCCCTAATAAGTGCCCTTTGCTTTTTGTTCCTATTTCAATTTTCAAACTTGATTTCCTCACTTTAAAGAAAAGTGGACATAGTACAAAATATTCACCTAACCAGATAAGGCTTACTTAAGAGTGAGTACTTTAGAGTTTCTGCAAAAATAACTTCTCAACTTAATCGCATTGTCAATTGATTTAAAAATACTAAGAGCAACAGGTCTCCTCTGACGAGATCTTTTTAGAGTGCGATAAATTTCCTTCGTACAGGGCTTGATATTATATTTCCTTGTTAAATTGGCCATCTGTTATCATTATTACAGTAGTAAAAGCTATTTTTTTTACTATTAAATTTGCGTTAATAAATAAAACGATTATTATTCACATGGTGAGGTATGTTCTAGACAACGATTCATTTTTAAGGTTTTACTTTGCAACTGTAAAAAACATTTTCTATTTAACAGAAACTTTTAACGGCAATGCCATGGTGTTGCAATGGGTGTTCACCACTTGCACCAATCCTTTCTAATCTTTCCATGAAAAAAAATTTGAAAACAGTTTTTCGAAAGAATATTCTGGGGAATAAATTTTATTTTATCGATGCTTACACTAACATAATGATATAACCACCTACTTTGGCGTAGATCCCGAAATAGATTTTGGAATTTGTTGAAAATATTGTTTTTTTAAATTGACTAATATTATTGATCATCCTTGTCTTTCATGAGATAAATAGAAGACAATTTGGGGTAAGGGCGTTTTCCTGAGGAATTGAGTTCAAATTTCCCATTGACAAACTAGAATAAGTTTTTTAAGTCTATATATTAAAACTAACTAATGTCTTTTATGAAGTAAAATATTATATACGTCATAACCTCCCAGACTGTTGCAACGCGCTAGTAACGGAAGACAAGATAAAGAAACAACAGTGGTTTTTAACGGAAGAAGCAAGGTTTAATATTTTTGTAAATTACTCTGATAATGTTTCAAAATAAGTTGGTTTTATTCAACATTAATCCAATTATATATAAAAGAATTTCTAGTAAAAAACTTCCGTTCTTTATGCAGTTGCAGATAATAAGGTTAGAAAAGAGCACATTCCGTCACATCAAATTCACACCAAAAGTGAAAAATTTGTTGCCCACCAAATTTAATTCCCGCCCAAATTTTGTTTTGATTCTCCAACATCGCAGTATCGGAATATGACAATATTTGAAGTTGTTACTTGCCACAACAATTACTTTGGTACTGGAAAAGAATTCTTTTACTAAACCTTTAATAAAACCGATGATGAAATCACGTAGATTTTTGCCATCTTTTTACCCGTCTTCTTTGCAAAGATCTAATTTTGCAATCAAAACAAATTTACGGCACCAAAATAAGATATCTTCGTTCCAGTAACCAATGAAATCGCCTTCCTTAAATGATCCAAAGGGGGCTCACTGAGCCCGTTCCCTCTCTATTATTTTTCTAAATGTCAAAAAAGAATCTTATAGGAGTTAATCATAATGGGATGGACGGGACATGTTGGTAGTTACAGTCGACATCCACTAATTCTGTGCCCAATGAAGCGGCAACAAAGTTTGAGATAACTACGGTTCAACATGAGATAACAACTGTTCAAAAAATATGTATTTTTTCCTTCACCCCGTTTATAAGACCATACTATTTTTAAGTCTATGTACAGTAAAATGGGAAGTTTATAAGACATGGACAGTGGGCTTATAAACGTGAGCGTAAATCAATTTTAAAGATTAACAAGATTTTCATAATCAACCTTTTTTTCTGCTAATAATATTTTTTATTGCAAGATCGAGAATGAAAGATAACATTTTTAAAGTCTAGAAAATGGCAATTAAAACTACATAAGCTTATATGCGAAGGAACTGTTTGTCGAATTGAAGAACATAGACGCTTCATTCTATATAAACAAAATTTGCCCATTTTGTATCGTTGTTTGCCAATGAGGTTTCGATCCTGTTCTGTCTATTCTACGTCGTTCTCCATTGGCGCATAACCAACCAATCAGAAATAGGAATAACTTGAATAATTTCATGATAGCTTTTGTATTTAGCAAAATCTGGCGCGTCTGTATTTATTGAAGACAAGTAATAAATCAATTTTGGTAGAAATAACTTCTGGAATAATGTTGGTTAATGTCGAAAGAGATTTATGTGATGTGGTTTATAGTAGATATTATTGTTATATATAAGTTAAATTTCTTTCTTGTTATACCATAAATATATATATATATATACAGTGTAAATAAAAGTTATGGCTCGAAAATAACTTTCCGGTAACTCGAACAGTTTTTGCGTTCACCTTCATATTATTGTTATTTAATAACAATAATATCTAATATAAACCATAGCACATAAATCTCTTTCGACATTAACCAACATTATTCCGGAAGTCATTTCTACCAAAATTGATTTATTACTTGTCACTTTGTTTTCAATAAATACAGACGTGCCAGATTTTGCTAAACACAAAAGCAATCATGAAATTATTCAAGTTACTCCTATTTTTGATTGGTTGGTTATGCGCCAATGGAGCACAACGTAGAATAGACAGAACGGGATCGCAACCTCACTGTCGAACAATGAAACAAAAAGAATGCTTTTTGGGAAATTTGTGTCGATATAGAATGAAGCGTGTATGTTCATGAATTCGATAAACAGTTAAAATTGTACAAAAATCTTGTATTTTCTTTTGGGCATGTTTTATTTTAACGAAATGTAGTTGTTGTATATTGTACTGTAACACGAATGTAAGTGGATAGAGCATTTGCGTTGAACATTTTAGACATTATGTTAGTCGGTTCATTTTTTCATATAAAGAAATTCACATATATACAACTAGCTGTTAAAATCCAATTAAGTCAAAGAACTAAAACTATTAAGATTTGTCAATGAATCAATGAATCAACAATTTTACTTTCCAATCAACAATATGTACAAGAAAAACATCTCAGTATTAGCAATATAACGTATATATACAGTCACAATTTAGTTTTTTTGTTTTTTAGACAAGAAACAAATTGTGATTAGAGGGTGTCATTCAATAGTAAGACTAGGCAAAGGAATGCCACCTTGAAGTATTTGTTAGCATATAATAGATTCGTGTCATCAACAAATTGTTGTACTGTGGAATATTTTATAGAAGAACTAAGATCATTTACTTTTATTTTTCGAAACAAAGTGGTAGCACAGTAAGACGTGTGAAAGACGGAGCTGGAGAAACAACAAGAAAAATTAATATGTCATAAAAGAATAGAACAAGATCAAAAGCAGAAACATTGCAGTTAGATGAACGATTCGAAAAACTGAGGATTGACATGGTGAGAGATTTACGGGAAACGTTGTTAAGTGAAATAAAGAAGGAATTTGTTGACATTATTCAGAATAAGACCAAGTAGATTGTCGAATTAAATTGTACAGTTGCTATATTGCAACAACATATATCATCACTAATGGAAAATTTGGGGAAGGAAAGGAAAGATCATGATGATTTGGAACAGTACGGGGAATGTTGTGTGTTGAGGCTGGAAAGGGGAATATGTGAGGAGAACGAGACACCAGAGAAAGTCTTAGAAACAGTAAAATTAATGGCTAAACAGAGTCCATAGAATTGGGCGGAAAGTAAATGTCGATGTGTAAATGAAGCAAGCGATTTACAACTTTTAGACATCGTACCCTCTTTTACATGAATAGAAGTAAATTGAAAGGAGAAGACGTCAAAACACAAAGAAAAAAACTTCCTTTGGATCTAACGAAGCAAAGATACCAGATATTGAAAGAAGCAAGGGCGATTGTTGAATCCATGGAAAATGTAGAATTTGTATACGCTGATGTCAAATGTCGGTTGAAGGTAATGTTTGTGGGAGGTAGGCGGGCGTTTTTAGTGATATTAACTTTCTTAAGGAAATAGTTTTGTAAATATGTATTATCAATATTTTTGCTTTTATATCGTCTTTTGCGCGTAGTTTGGTATATACATATTTATATTTAATTTTTGTAAAAGAATTGTTTTTATTTTTTTTTATTTTTACTTTTTGCGTTTGCATTTTGTTCTCATAAAAGTGTTTTTAAAACATGTTACGAAATCGCTCTAACGATCACTCTTATATTCCCGTGACAAATCATTCTTGCTTTTCTTTTACAATTTAAATTGCATTTACAAATTATTTCTTTGTGTTTGCGTTGCAGGATATTACTTAAGTATGATATCACATGATATTTAGTTTTAACTTATCATCCAGCATTGTCGTTCATAAATAAAATACTACGCAGAGCACAACGTCACGTTAGTAAATCAATGAAATTGTCACAGGTTCTAATATCGCCACCACGTGTAGCATTCAGGAATGCTAAAACTTTGAAAGATCGTTTGGTTCGCTCAAAATTAAAGTCAAACATCGGAATTCAATCGGCCGGAACCTTTGAATGTGGAAGCAAAAAATGTGAAGTTTGCAATGTGTTAACGCTTGGAAACGAGTTTGAAAGTTACGTGACAAAAAAGAAGTACAAAATCAATTAGCATTTTTTTGAGGTAAATCACAGTCAGAGTTACACTGATATAAGCGTACAAATCATCGACCATTGTGACCCAAATGATAAAGAACGGAGAGAGGAATTTTGGATTTTCGTACTAAAAACTCTACAGCCGGACGGTTTGAATGTTAAAAGAGCAATATGATGGAGAATTTAAACAGAGAAGAGTCATTAGTGTTATATGTATTCCCTAGTGTAATTTATTTAGCTGGTTGAAGTAAAATATTTTTATTTTGAAATCAAATGTCTGAAAAAGCCGTAAGGCAAAACGTTACACTGTAAACATGTAGTTTTAATATTTCTTTCATGACAATTATATTAAATACTTAAGAAATACGAGTATATATATATATATATATCAATTGAAATAATAAACGAAAAACCTAATAATTAATGTAACATACAGGCAGCCTGCAGGAAACACCAATATTAATGGAGATTTTAACTTGTACCTCCTTGATTTTAAATCTAACCCGAAAGTAAAATCGTATCTGAACTTGCTTTTCTCATATCAATTTTTCCCGCTTATAAAATCAATTAGCATTTTTTAATGAATTAGCAACAAGGATATCTAAAGATGTACAAACGATAATAGATCATATTTCTACTGATAACTTAGTAGATAATCTGTACATAACTGGGGTTTTTAAAACTGATATATCAGATCATTACCCGGTTTTCTTAATAACAAAGATGGAATTAGACTTTAGAAGAATTATATACAAAAGGTTTATAAATAAATTATATATAATATATATAAAATATATATAATCTAGAAAACCTCAACAAAAAACTGTCAAGAGTTAACTGGGAAGATTTGATCCCAATGATGCGTTTGATGACTTTTTAAAACAATTTTCCATTATTTATAACGCATGTTTCCGGAGAAGATGGTTGAAATAAAATATAAGAATTTAACAAGTCCTTGGACATCAACTGAAATTATAAAATCTTCAAAGAAAAAACAAAGGTTATATGAAAAAACAAAGGTTATATGAAAAACAAAGGTTATATGAAAAACTTCTAAAAAATAAAACACAATATAATAAAAGTAGGTATAAAAATTTCAAACGAGTACTTGAAAATATTAAAAATAAAGCCAAGCCCGATTACTTCAAAACAAAATTAAATAGATACCAAAATAATATTAAAAAACCTGAGATATAATTAAGAAATCATTGGAAGTAAGAAAAACTGATACTACACTATTTCAAGCACAATAATTACAGAAAATGGTGTAACTAAAGGAAAGAAAAAAATTGCTGGTATCTTTAATACATACTTCGTTAACGTTGGAGCAAGTCTGTCGAAAGCTATCCCAGTTTCTGATATCAAATTTAGTAGCTTTTTATCAGGAGATTATAAAACCATGAAAGAAGGCTTAGTTAAGGAAAGCGAAATACAAAATGAAATCTCACATCTAAAACTAGGTTATGTATGACCGCCTATTTTCACATTTATTACAAAATAATATCCTGTACAATAAACAGTTTGGATTTCAAAAACAAATTTCAACGGAACATGCTATACTCCAACTTACAAATCAAGTTCATACAGGTTTTGAAAAAAAAAAGAATTTATTTTACTTCTGGATTTAGCTAAAGCCTTTCCACTGTTGACCACGAAATCTTATTAAACAAGCTTTTTTTCTGTGGTATGAAGAAAAATAATTTCCTATGGTTCCAAACTTATTTTCATAAAAAGAAACCATTTATTTCTACCGATCAGGGTGTAACAAAGATGGAAGTGATATAACTCATGGGGTTCCTCAAGGTTCTATATTGGGAACTAATCTATTTCTAATCTATATTAATGAGTTACCAAATCCTACACAAATAAAACCTGTAATGTTTGCAGACGATACAAGCATTTTCCTAGCAGGTAGAGATATAAATAAAATGTTTGATGAAATGAATAATGAACTTGCTAACATGAATGAGTGGTTAAGAGCAAATAAACTTTCTATGAACGCTATTAAAACAAAATATATCTTATTTGATAAGTCCCGTATAAAAACAGGTTCCGCGCATATTAACAGCACTTAAAGTAATAATAATAATTGTAAAGAAGAAGATCAAATAGGGAAAAGCATGTGGACCAGATGGTATACCTCCAGAAGTCCTCAAACACTGCAACCTAGATGATATCATGCTTGGGGTTGCAAACAAACTTTTCAATGGAGAAAAACCCAAGCAGTGGTCAGACAGTGATTTACCTCCACCAAAATCTGGAGATCTAAGCACCACAGAGAATTATAGAGGTATATCTCTTTCTGTTATCGCAGCAAAATTGATAAACAAGTTGTTACAGAATAGAATAAGACCAAAGATTTATAAACACCTACGTACAAATCAGAATGGTTATCGTCCTGGCCGCTAAACAACGGCACACATGTTGGCATTGAGAAGGCTGATAGAAGGAGTGAAAAGCCACAATCTCAAGGCTGTGTTAGTTTTCATAGACTTCAAGAAGGCTTTCGATAGCATACATCGAGGAAGAATGATGGAGATTCTGAGAGCATATGATATTCCAGAGAGACTGGTGAAGGCAATAGATTTAATGTATCAAGGGGCACGTGCGAGAGTGATAATACCTGATGGTAAAACTGACCATTTTGCAATTAAAGATGGAGTGTTACAAGGAGACACGCTGGCACACTATTTATTTGCAATTGTTCTTGACTATGCAATGACAAAGGCAATTGGTGGAAGAGAGTAGGAACTTGGTTTCAAGTTAGATCGCAGAAGAAGATGTCGGCAACATCCTGTGGTCTTGACTGACACAGACTTTGCCGATGATATAAAAAAAGAAAAAAAGAAAAAAATAGAGAAAGCACAGGAAATGCTCACTAGCATAGAGTTTGAAGAAGCAAAGATAGGACTACATCTCAATGCAAAGAAGTCAGAAATGATACACTACAATCTAGTGGGTAATACAACAATCAAAGTCAGGAATGGAATGGTACTAAAAGCAGTAGACAGTAGACTTCAAATATCTTGGAGGGTGGATGAAAGGCTCAGATAAAGACATTGAGATCAGAAAGGCATTAGCATGGTCAGCATGTCATAAGATGAACAGAATATGGAGTACTAACTTACAGAGAAATATCAAGGGACGCTTGTTTGTGACTACAGTTGAGTCCATATTGCTCTCCGGAAGCGAAACCGGGTTATTTGACAATTTTTTTAAATTAATCCAGTCAATTATGTTCAACAAAACTTTGGGAGGGAAAATGGTCCAAGTATATTGAAAAGAAGTATGAGAATGTTCTTTAGAATTGATATTACTACTAATTCGAAAATGATTCGAAAACAAAATTAGAAAATTAAAGCTCAGTTTACATTAAAGTATTCGAAATTAATAAGCGGCGGGGGGGGGGGGGGGGGTCTTATTAAGAGCAAGGGGAGGGGGGAATCGAATTTTTTTTCTTGGAATAATAAGCGGGGAGGACGTCTATTCGGGTGAATAGTGTAGTTAAAATGAATGCTGTTGAAATACGTCAATCAGCATCTGTTAAATTCTTGGAAGTTGTTATCAATGAAAATTTAAATTGGAAGACCCATACCAATATTTTAGAAAACAAAATCTCAAAAAACATTGGAATATTATATCAAGCAAGTAAAGTTTTGAATTTTAATTGCTTAAGGAATATTTACTTTGCATTGATTCTTCTTACATTAATAATGGAAATATCGCATGGGAAAGTACGTGGAAAACGGACTTAAAAAGAATCCTAACAAAACAAAAACAAGCACTTCGTATTATTTTTCACAAAGACAGACTAGCTGAATCACAACCGCTATTTAAAAAAATACAATTACTGAATGTCATACAAATTAATACATACAAAATATCGATATTCATGTATCAAGTTGATAGAAAAACAACTCTTTAATGATGACTTTTCGCATTTTCCTTTTCAACTTCGTCTAAAACATCAATATTTTCAATATTTTTAAAAGGACCAAAAATTTGGAATGCTCTAAGTGAAGAAGAAAAAGGAATTAATTCAATAGATGTGTTAAAACAATAAAATAAAAAAAAACTGTAACGAAAAAAAAAGAATTATTATTGCTATGATGATCTTTATTTATTAATGTATTTATTATAGTATCTTACTAGACTGTTGTGTAGCCTGTAGGGCAGCTTCGTATATGCACTTACAATCCCCAACCCCCAACGCAATCGGCGCAAACTTATCTTCGAAACTGAACTCCCTATCACACCGGCGTAACGTAGCTTCTCTTTGTCTTTTCTACAAGTTTTTTTATGGACGTTGTTCAAGCGAACTGTCATCACTTACACCTTCTCCCAGAATCTTTCTCCGTACAACTAGGTTTTCGTCGTCTTCTCATCAATGGAGTGTTTGTGTTCCAAATTGTCGCAGGGATTTTTATAAGAACAGTTTTTTCCCGCGAACATCTACACTTTGGAACTCCTTCCCATCTACTTGCTTTCCCTCTGACTATAACCTTCAGCTTTTCAAATCTAATGTTCATCGATTTCTTGGTACTACTTAACTTTTTCTGTAGCTCTTTGCAAGTGGCCTTTGAGGCCTTGTTTTGAGCAACTTCAATAAAAAACCAAAAAAAAACCAATATGCCACGTTAGGAGCTTCCGTATTTTATGAATACAAGCGGCATTGAATAGGCTATCTTAGTCAAACTAATCCTGACACCACCATAAATACCTACTACCACTGATGTGTAATTGTGGTCTCGAAAAGTGGAAGAAGACTAGACTGCTGTTGTTTCGCTGAGTTATAGTTTAAATAAAGCATGTATGTATCTTTACAGGGATTTCGTGATAAAGTAGTGTTATTGAAACTAAATAAATATCATATTATATACAATGGGAAGAACAACGGATCTAAAACCGAACCTTGAGGGACACCGTGTTTAATTATTTTAGTCTGTGAATTGAAGTCATTAATACTGACGTGTTGTTCACGCTCGCACAGATAAGTTGAAAACCAAGAGATCAATGAATATACGATAGACATAGATTCACGAGTCTTTTTGTATTTTATTTATTATCAATAGGTTGCGTGAATATCTGTAACGTGATTGGCTAATCACGAGGAAATATATATCATATTTCGGAGTGCAAAACTCAATATTTTTTCTTGATTGGCTAAAAAGGAGTGCAAAATTCAAAATTTTTTCTGATTGGTTAAAGCAACTATTCCCGGGATTCCTATTGGTTAAAAACAGAGTGCAAAATATGACACGTGCGAATGTTAGAATATTGTAATCGTAAAATCATTGAGTTGTGGCGACGTTCGTGTTCACGCTCTCAAAGCGTGTTATATAAGATATCATATACACCTATTGATAAAGTAGTTATCGCGAGATACGAAAAAAATATGGCGAATATTTTTTGAGTTTTTTATGTTTTTCAAAATATTTAACGAGCCTTTAGGCGAGTTAAATATTTAAGAAAAACATAGAAAACAAGACAAATATGCCATATTTTTCGACTTATAGATATATGAGCATGAGAGGTAGTATGTTTTTCACGAAGTCCAAATTGTTGGTTGCTCAAACAATCATGCTTGTTTAGGAAAGTTGTTAACCTTTTATGCATAAGTTTTCGAAGATTTTGCTAATGTTTGATATACCGTAAATGACCGATTAAACGCCCTGGGCGTTTATTTTAACAAACGAATTTTACCCTGGGCGTTTATTTGGGAGGGGCGTTAGTAAGGGAGGGGCGTTAATAAACAAAGTCCATCAACAAAAGTAATATAATCGAGAAGATGTACGTCGACTACATAATATCAAGTTTCTCGTCATTCTCTTCATCGTCATCGTCATTTGACACTGAAGATAGTACCATGTACGCCTCTGCAACTCTTCTTTTAAGTTTCAATTTACACGTGCCTTCAAAAAAAATTCACAGTTTATATAGCGCACATGATACAGGTGTTGAAAATCACATTGGTCATGTTTTTTAATTTAAAAATAAACGGTCGTAATTATCCATAAAGTAAGTATGGCGAGAAGTGCTCCTTGTGAAAGTTTTGTAATGATTTATCGCGTTTCCTTTGAATCTGTTGTGAGAGAACATCATATCTATAAGGCAAAGTGGACTCCAGAAAAGAGTGAAATCCTAGTTTGCCGCAAAGACGAACGAGAAGAAGCGAGTGAACATGACAAGCATGCCATCGGTGTTTACAAAAAAGATGAGACAAAGATGAACAGTGAAGTAGGCCATGTTCGATAGAGTTATCAAAGTTATTGGTGCAATTCTTAGAATCAAACTCACAAAACATGGTCGAAGTTCGAGTCACTGGGAAAAGATACAGAGAAGTTGGACTAGTTGTGCCTGGAACGTACTTGTGCTACACCAAGAGCAAGAAGATCGCAGATGTGTTGTTCAACGAACTGAATAGAAAGAGTAACTTGTATGAACATTTTACGCTTAAAATTAGTGAAACTGTTTCAAAATATCCACACTTTAAAGATTAAATAAAGTAGTATTAATTTTGCTGTGAATCAAATGAAAGCCCATGGGCGTTTATTTTAATTTTTCTCTATGGACCTGGGCGTTTAATCGGGAGTGGGCGTTAGTTAAAAAATTTAACTTTAACTTTTTTGATACTTCGTTACTATTGATAGGGGAGATAAATAGAGAATTATTGTTAGGATTTTTAAGAAATTTATTGTAATCTATACGTATAAGATGAAAATATGGTGGATTGTATTTTATCGTTGTGAAGTAGTTGTTAAAATGATTCGATATTTCTGCTGGATCTGTACTTATTGAGCTGTTATATGAGATAGAGTTAGGTAATAATGATTTTTTTGTTTTTATATTTATTATTTCATTAATACCTTTCCATGTCTTTTGAAGACTTGAGGAGTTTAATTTAAAATATTCGCTATAATGATTTTTTAAAATTTGTCTTATCAGCTTTACTATCATATTCCTATAGTTTTTGAATTTTTTATTTAATTCCGCTTTTTTGTCAGGGTCTTTACTTCTAATAAATTTGTTTTTGATTTTATTTCGTTTCCATATAGCTACTTTGATTCCCTTAGTAATCCAAGGCTTAAACTGGCGTTTATATATCCGGTTACTTAGTTTTTGGACGGGGGCGTGACTATCAAGTTAAGAGTTAAATTGATCGAAAAACAAGCGGAAAGATTGGTTAGTATTTTTTTTTTTGAGTTCTAGTGTTGTGTCCCAATCTAGTTCAGAAAAATCTTAGAATTTATTTTCTTTATGTTTTCTTTATGTTTCTTTTGTAAATATTATGTGTCTAACTAACTAACTAACTAACTTGAGGATGGTTTTGATGTTTCAGAAGTATCAATCAGAAATTGTGGCAAATTTATTTATTTAAAAATTTTTATACAGGATTGCCATGTCAATATATAATAATACTGCTATCAAATTGGGTCCTGTTAAATTAATAAGTTAGCTAACTAAAAACTGGTATAAAAAAACTGGTATAAAAGATATATAAAAATTCCAAAATTCACTCGCCTCCGAAATTTAAGAAAAATAATCGTTTAAAACTTTTATAAAATCATCTTCCCATAAACGACTCCGTACATATAATGGAAACTGGTTAAACATTTTGTACGCCATGAAGTTAGTTAGTGGGAGTGGATGAATGGATCATTCGTGTTGTCATGGTAATGTATGAAAACTCACAGAGTGCGGTAAACGTAAATGGCTCCACCGGTGAATCATTTAGTGTAAAAGTTGGTGTACATCAAGATTCCGTACTAAGTCCACTGCTATTCATAATAGTATTAGAAGCATTGTCTAGAGAACACAGAAAAGAGCTGTTGTATGCAGACGACCATGAACTGTAATTGGAAGGTATCCATGGAAAAAAAGGGACTTCGTGTTAACTGTGGGAAAACAAAGGTGATGATCTCAAGGAGTAATCACGAAATGAAATTTTTTTGAAATTGTTGTTTATTTACCATATAATAAAAATACAAAAATTCATAGAAAAACAAATTACAAAAATATATGGTTGGTGTCACTCAATAGCATAAAGCTGAACAATGTAGTGACACCACAGTAGAAAAATGCGTAAAAAAATATATCTAGAAAAAATATATATTATCTAATTGGCAAAGATACACACAAAATAAAATACAAACCACCAAGCAAAACATTTATTTGTTTAATAACACTAAGCTAAACAAGGTTTACCCCTGATGCTAAGTTTGACGAAATTAGAAAATTGTTTACTGTTTAAATCAAAAATAGAATTTAACCAATGCATGTTTTTATATTTTACATCAAAAATATTTTTAATGTCTCTACTATTCTAATAACAATTCTAATAATTGATTTGTTCCATTCAATGATGCTTTGGTGTTTAATTGAGTATTTTCCATAAAAAATTGTATTATATGAACAAATTTTAAGTTCATTAGCTAAGGCATTGCGAGATGGATAAAGATGAAAATGACAAAGTTTAGTGAAGAAATTGCCAATCGAAGGGGGGATATTTTGGTTTAAAGAATAAAAAAAAACATAATGTTGAGGAGTTTAATAGTAGACGAAAATGGAAAGATATTAAATTTAGTAAATGCAGCAGTTACATTTGATCTAAAAGGTTGAAAATTTATAATTCTTAGTGCTGATCGTTGAATAGAACATAATTTATTTAGATTTATGCTTCTTTTTTGTCCCCAAATTGGACAACAATAAGTTAAATGTGACGAGAAAATTGAAAAATACAAACTTTTCAAAATTTTTGTATTAACGTGGTATCTAATTTTTGAAAGCATGCTATTTGATCGGCTCAATTTTTTACAAAGTTCGCTTAAGTGGGGTTTCCAAGTTAAGTTTTCATCAATTAAAACTCCCAGATAATTAATGTAAGTTGATTGTTTTAAATGTGATCCATTTAACATGATTTTAATTTCAGAATCATTTTTTTTATGACGTTTCTTAAAAATGATAAATTCGGTTTTATTAGCATTTAAAGCGATAAGATTTGCATTAAGCCAATCATTAACTCTTTGTAAATCATAATTTACTTTTTTACATAAGGTTTTTATTGACTTGTTGATGTATAACAACAATTAGTGTCATCTGCAAAATGATGCACTGTTGAAAACTTTATACAGTTATGAAAATCATTAATATAAACTAAAAATAACAAAGGGCCCAACACAGAACCTTGAGGAACGCCGCATCTGATTGACTTTAACGACGATAAAAACCCGTTAATCGTTACATATTGTTGCCGATCTTGCAAATACGAAGCAAACCATTCATTAACAATGCCTCTTGCACCCATGTGATCAAGTTTTTCGAGAAGAATTTTGTGATGGACTGTATCAAATGCCTTCTTCAGATCAACAAAAATACCACATGCAAAAAGATCAGAGTCAATAGCTTCTCTCACTCTCTCTGTTATACTTAATAAGGCATGAGCTGTTGAATACTTCAATCGAAACCCAAATTGTAATTTGTTTAGGCAATTAAATTTATGTAGGAAATTGTAAATTCGAGAATACATAAGTCTTTCCAAGAGTTTACTGATGTTTGAAAGCAAAGATATTGGTCTATAATTTGAACATTCTAATTTAGAACCTTTTTTGAAAAGCGGCAAAACTGAAGATGTTTTAAGAATGTTTGGAAAAACACCAGTCGTAAAAGATAGGTTAAATAACTTTGAAAGAACGACAGAAATTGAATTACCTAATTCTTTTAGGATTACAATAGGTATACTATTTGGTCCAGTAGCTTTTCTATTACTTAGATTATGTATTAATGAGGAAATCTCTATTTCATCAGTTGGAGATATAAAAATACTGTTGAGGTTCGGATTATTTAGGTATTTTTTAAAATTTGTATGAGATGAATGAATTTTAGATTGGATGTTATGTGCGACTGTCGTAAAATATGAGTTAAATTTGTCAGCAATTTTCACAGGATCGGTCAGCGAAACACCATTATCATCTAGAATAACAGTTGGGACAGAATCTTTTTTACTTTTTAGATTTATTAAACGTTGTATACCGATCCAGATTTTTCGAAGGTTCTTTGAGTTATCAATGAAGTATTTCTTAAAATGGTTTTGTTTGCTGCATCTTAATAGTTTAGTCAATAAGTTTCTGTATGAATTATACCGAGATTTTAACCTAATTTTGTTATTAATATCTTTAGTTCGAATATATTTGCGATAAATTTTATTCCTTATTTTTATTGATGTCAAAATACCTTTTGTTATCCACGGTTTGAGAGAGAGCTAATACTGACCTTTTTGAGTGGCATATACTTGTTTAATAATCCGTTAAAAACCTCAAAAAATAAATTAAAACTGTTGTCAGTGTTAAGTTTATCAAATTCAAGAATTTCATCCCAAATTACGTTATTAAATTCAGAAAGAAAACCTTTTTTTATCAAAATATGTGGTATTTCTACGAAAGATATTGTGTTTACGAGGAACAAATGTTGCATAAAAGTTAGGTTGAATGAAAAACTGAGGTAAGTGATCAGAAATTGTTGATGTTAAGTTACCAGACAACATATTTTTATTACAACAGTTAGAATATATGTTATCAATAATTGTTTTAGATTTCTCAGTAATTCTTGTTGGTAAGGTAATATGCGGAAGAAAGTTATTAGAAGTTATAAAGTTGAAAAAATCAGAAGTTTCATTATCAGAATTAACTTTAATTAAATCTATATTGAAATCTCCAAGTAAAAAAATACTTTTGTTTTCAGAATTTAACTTTGAAAAAAGAGGAAGAATAAAATCATTTGTAAAAACATTAATAGACATAAATGGATGACGATAAATACACTCAACAATAATGTTTACTTTTTTTGGACGAATTATTTCCATAAAAATCGATTCTAAGTGTAATTTTTTATACATCAACAAGTCATTTCTTGGTTTGTAATTTAATTTTGTAGAAATATGAAGAAGTGCACCACCACAAGATGATTCAGTAGGAGTGTGTTCAATATTATAACCTTCTAATGATATTGGAATTGGTGGTTGAACGTCACATTTTAGTTTAGTTTTGGTTAAACCAATAATACTAAAATCAAAGTTAAGTAAACGTAACATGATACAAAATTCATCAAAATGTTTGTTGAGCGAAGATATATTTAAATGAAAAATCGAAAAAGAGTTATTGCTGTCAAATTTGGAGGAGACAAAGTCATCAATATTAAAACTAACAATACTACGAGACTAACAATAAGACTGGGAAGTGGCCCTGTGGTGTGTGTCGGAAAGGTGTCGGCTGCAACTCGATCTTATGCTCAAGTTGTAAACGCTGGGTTCACGCCAAATGCAGTAAAATCAAAGGCAAACTCTCAAAGGTCTCAAACTTTGTATGTTTAAGATGCTCTGTGAAAACAAGTACTATTGGTACCACCGAAGACATCACGCCTAAAGTCCGGCTCGTGGATAGCAACCTGGAAAAAGTGGACTGCTTCTGCTATCTTGGCGATATGATAGATGCGGGTGATGGTGCTGAGTCAAGCTCCATTACCAGAGTAAAATGTGGTTGGAATAGATTCAGAGAATTACTTTCGCTGCTCACTAACAAAGCAGTATCACTAAAAGTACGTGAGGAGCTGTACAAAGCACGTTAAAGGATGGTCATGCGAGTGCAGAACTAAGAGCTCGCACAGGTGTCACTCCTATCCTGAGTGTGCTGCGCCAACAACGACTGCGCTGATTTGGGCACATTGAAAGAAAAGAAGACTGTAACTGGCTGAAGAAAGTTCAGTCTTTAGAAGTCCGTGGTGCTCCGACACGTGGAAGACCCCGAAAAACGTGGCAGCAAGTGATCAAAGATGACTTACGTGCAACAGGACTCAATCAAGAGCTTGCAAAGAATCGTGCTGAATGGAGAACTGCAATACGCATGAACAGTCCAACCCATGCTTGCATGGACTAATCATGGACTATAAACCGATGATGATGATGAACTTAAAACTCTTCCTCGCTATCTCTAAATGTATCTTTGACAGTTTCAGAAGAATTCCATTATTTCTCGTTTTGTTATTCAACACTTCGAAATACCCATCAAAATTACAGTCGAAATCTCCGGTACAAACTACTCTACGAACGATAGTACAAGCTCTTTTTCTCCAGATATTCACTATATTTGGTAGAACGATCTCTGTTTTGGATTTTCCGTGAATAATTCTTTCGGCTCGTTCTGAAAGACGTTTTATTCGTGAGATTGATACCATGAGATTACCAGAACATGTATTGGAAGAAATAGAATTGCACAAGAAAAGAAGTCGACGACACTCGGCTATCTCCATTACAGATCTAGATTTTGTAGACGACTTAGCAATTCTGACAGAACCAATCAGCCAAGCGCAAGAAGTACTTGGTAGTATAGAACAAGAAATTATCAACAGAAAATTTAAACGTATTTTTAATTGGAGATTTTAATGTAAACCTATTACAGTATGAAGACAATAAATAATATTTTGAAATATCTTAACTTATCAACAATAATCTTTTACCCTCATAATTGCAAATATTCAATCACCCTATGACAGTGGAAATTAAAGCAAAAGATTGTGTAACACTAAAGGTTGTTCAAAATTTTAATTACCTGGGGCCTGGACGTAGAGCACAGAGAAAGACTTTTCTGTAAGAAAGGTTCTAGCGTGGAACGCTTGTAACAAACTTTAAAAAATTTCGGCATCGAATTTATCAAGGCAGTTAAAAGTGAGACTGTTCACAGCAACAGTAGAATCAGCACCTCTGTACGGTCCGAAACATGGTCCCTAAATAAGAAGGGCTGATATGGGACTGAAACCTAGTTTCTAGTAACCTCTTATGCTAGACATACTGATAGAGTTTATTAACAGTTGTGCTTCCTTCACGCGTCAATTGCCTCATCATGGCAATGGTGGTCAGTCGGATAGGATTGATTTACTTCGATGGTTACAGAACAAAGACTGTTGAAAATGGTATTGGATTCTCTGACAAAAGTGTTCGTTGTTTGGATTTGTCCTTCGGTTTCTGTCTTTGCTCCTACAAGCGTGGTCGGAGTGGTAGAGGTGATGCCAACACTGCTTAGCCGTCCGTCCCTTCAAAGGCTACCAGTTGTATGCATGGTCGAATGGGTGGTAGCATCAAGGATGACAACATTTAGGAGATAAAAATTCAATACAGATCAAACATATATAGGTAACCATTCATTTATCGCATAGTCTTTATCTTCAATTGAAATAACCACGAGACATAAAAAAGAATGAATAACAAAAATTCCCAAATTCGCATAAAAAATTCGATTCATCGTGCAAATATTCGAATTGCGAAAACACAGATAATCAAAAACAGATATAGCTTTGTGACCATATAAATCGTGTGTGACGTCATCAGAATGTATATACGTGCAATTCTCATCATTTTCTGACGCATTTTTGCATAGTCTTACTAAAGCTCTGTTTCCAGAAATATAAAAAGTGTGCAAACGGACAAAAAACCTAAATTTTTGTTCAAAGGGTTCTACGTGTCGGGTGAATATCGATGCCTCTTAAGATTCCATTTAAGGTCACTCAGCTGATGCCTCTTCAGATTCCTTTTAAGGTCACTAAGCTCAACTCGCTCATTCAGTTGCTCCTCATACGTTCGATTGACCAATCTACTGATGTCGAGTAAAGACCTCATATCTTGCTGTAAGGTGACAAGGGAGTTGTAATATCGCTTTCCATTTGTCTCTGTAAGAGATACACATATTATCATTCAATTAATCGTTATATAATATCATATGTAGATATTCAGCTCTATATGTTTAGGTTTTGCGAGTAAATACTTTCCTAACTTTAATTTTTGATTTTTTTTACTGTAATAAACTTCTTAGAAATCGTAATTTTGCGCTTTAACAAAACACGGAAACCGATTGGTTTCAGAATCACTTTGCGTGCGAATGAAACCCATCTGAAATAAACCAATAGTCGCATGTAGTACTGTAATAGTTTAAAGATTCTTTCAGTGTCTTACACTGACGCAAAAGATTGGTTGCAACAAAATATGCGAAGGATGGTATTATAACACAGGGTTCTTAAACAATACACGCTACCGTTTGGATGCAGTTTGTTGCTTTTCTTCATTTTAGTAGAGATACACCATTTGAAGATGCCAACAAGTGAAAGCGCAATGAATGCAATGCCAAAGTACATAAACATGGCAACTGTTTCTTCTTCGCTGAGAATCTGTTCACTTTGCTGGAAAGAGCTGATCTAAAAATAGCAAAAAGTCACAATAGAATATAATAACACAGAGTAGTAAAAGTTCTAAATAGAAAACCAGCCTTTGACGAGTGACAACTTATAAGTTTAAATTTCAGTTCGGTCACGTGAGAAATTTAACAATTAACTGTTGGTCAAAGAAATTAAACCGCAATATTTATTTTCCCGCTATTTTTATTGCTGCTTCGTGAATTAGTTTTTCTATTATATGAAATGTATATGAAACAATGGAGGAAAATGTCAAATTATATTAATTCGCTAATAATAACACTCTCTGTTCAGTCCATAAATTACCACTTACAGTAATGATGCCATATTGATCTATCATGTTCTGAACAATCTTCGCTTGGTTCATTGTCACATAAGTGCGAAAGTCGTTCTCCAGCCTGGAAATAAAAATCAATTCTAAGTGCAGTAGAATAAATGATAAATTGATGTCTGGTACAACTACTGTAAGGACAGAAAGCTTTATTATTCATGTCCTTTCGCCCAACGACTTGTTGAGCGGTTATATGCCATTTTAGCGGCAATCAAATAAAAACCTTGAATTTCGTACCTTTTAATTGTATTGTATTGTTTTTTGTAAATATATACAGGTATATATATAACTACAAAGAGCATTAATTCAAATATAAATTAGATAAATTTCATAAAGTTATAATCTTCATAAATTTCGCCAAATGACGTGTTGAGCCCAAAAAATCCATGCGCCATTTTAGCTGCAATCAAATAGAAACCTTAAATTTCGTAACTTTCAAATTATTTTTGGTTATTTTTTTGTTAATATATACAATAATACATTACGTTTATAAATATCTACAACGTATATGTATTTACGATGTTCGTTATATAAAGGCTGGAGCGCAAAGAAGATTGATTATAATTGAGGCGCATGCGCCAGATTAATCATTTAGTAACTCCTCTTTGGCGTTACAAATACAATAAAATTATATTTTATAAAAAGATTTAGATAAAGATCTCAAAAAGCAAAAATGTATTTTTAAGGGTAATTTCAACAGTTAAAATATAAATAAAATAAGACAATCACTACGTTCTACGCATGCATGTACGTAGGGATCAATACCAAATGCAGTCTAGAAGATGAAATTAGGGAATTATCCTTATTCCAAAAATTGGCAAATGGAATTATCTTTATTCAGAATAAATAATAAATCCAAGATCGGAACTAATTCTACCCTGAAATCTGGAGATCTTTTGGGTCTATTATTTGGTTTACCACACCATATTTGGTTTATCAAAAGATAGTTAAACTTTCGATTGATAACAATAGCTCTTAATGCTCTCATAAACATCTCTAAGTTAAACACGTACACGTTATTTGTGCAACAACGGCTGCCATGCTCTAAAGATAAGCCCGCTATACACCCATAGTTATTGCTCAGAGAGATTAAAAAAAGGTCTGGACCTGAACAAATTGTATAAGTAGGTTATCGAAATAGCATATTAAACCAGTCCGTTCGTTTGGCCATTCGTTGTTTATCTTTACTGCTAATTCCTATACTTGGATTCACCAATTTTCCATTCTATAAGCATCGTATCACCACGATAGAATAAATTTTCGCTTTCCTAGGGAAATGAATGCGATTTCCATAACATACCTTTTCAATTCTGCAGACAAAACAATTCCATATCCATAATGCAGTTGTAAGATTCTCCCAACATGGATATTCATACTGACCATTTCCTTTTCGCGTCCCATCAGCTCAAAAACATCGACTAGACCCATTTCTACCTCTTGGTTCGAAACGGCCGCGAACACCTCATCCACCGTCGAATAATTCCGATTCAAAATGGCGTTCCGAGATATAGCTGTCTTCTTTTCGTTTGAATATTCCAAAACAGCCATCTTGAAGCAAAATAAGCAGATATATAAATCATCATCACGCCACATTTAATTAGAAAAAATTCCCTTATAGATTTTTTATCACTTTAATATATACTTTAAAGGAAGAAAATGTTGTAATAGCATTTATGAATCAATGGGGTTTTTCGGGCCAAATCGGTTGCCTTAATATTTTATAAGGGGTCTTTCAATGGTAGATGACAGCTAGAAATAATATTTTCAGCCTGGGGTAGGCTACTTGAAAGTCTAATGTCTTTTGAACTAATAGCAATGAGACTTTAGAAGTGTGTTGGTATATAACTCTTAATTATTTAAGCACAATTTCAGAAATGTAACTTGACCCAGTGACATTTTACAGACCGGAATGGACAACTTTTTTACTTTTTTAAATAATTTATGGGGAAAAAAGCTAAATAAACTTCTCTTGAGGTAATGATTTGCTTTCTACCTTGACTTCTTTGTTTTTCTAAAAGCCTTAGCCAAAGGGACAACAAACCGGGATGCTTAGTCTAAAGATACAAGCCTTTCGGAGCTTATGTTTGGGCTAGAAACCATTAGTTTGATTATTTGGGCAAGTCCGGGCAACTTTTCAATCGTAAAAATAGTTATAAACTTATTCAAGAAAAAACCATGAAATATTAACTACATCAAAATTTAAAGGTTTGGAATATTTCTATCCCTCATCACATCGTCCACTTAATCGCCATAATCGTCCTCATCTTCATCATCGAAGACGTCACCATCAATATCGTCCTCAAAATCTCCCTCATCGTTATCATCATCTTCATTCACAGCCACATACCTTAAGCGTATTAATTAATACTGGATTAAATCGTGTTGGATTAATTTTTGCGATTTTGGCCTAAAATCGCAAAAATAAATCCCGCAAAATTTTTAAAAGATAGTGATTGGCAAAATTTGACTGACTTGTTTCTCCTGAAAACTTTTATAAAATATGTTTAAAAATGTTTCTTTAATATTAGATTTGCCAAAATAAATCCCGTAAAAATTCTGCTGTAGGCACAATTCGTAAAAATAAATATCGCAAAATCTTCGTCCAGGACCCAATTCGCAAAAATAAATACCGAATCGCAAAAAATAATCCAACATTAATTAATACGCTTAAGGTAGTCGTCGACATCATCAGGGAAAATATTATCAAAGATTTTAAACCTTGCATCGTTCACATTTTGTTGTTTTGGTGGAATACAGATGACAAACATCTGGGAATTTTGCGTCTTTGATAGCATGTGTCTCCAAGTTCGGCAAAGATCTTTATTGAGTCTTCTTCTTTGTCCACCATTTTGTCCCAACATTTTTTTGCCGTTCTTGAAGAAAGCTGAAATGTACTTTACGGGGAGAAAGTTTCGCGTTTTTTGGTCATTTTAGCGAAAGTCCTTGCGAAAAAAACTGACATGCAGATTCGCGAAAGGTTATCCCACGCGAAATGGCCTAGGAAGCTGATTCACAAAAGTTAAATTGAAGAAAAAACCCCTCAAATTTCATGTTTTTCACGTTTTTTCTTTCGACAAGACATGTATATCGGTCTAATAAATCATCATCTGCGGATTTATTTATTTGTACAAGTTCCGGAAGCGCTTCAGTGATGAAAGATCCAAGTATCTTCTCGTCCTTAGGTTCTGTATAACGATCCTTAACCAATTGAAGGTAGCGTTCTGCAAGCTGTGTATGCCACCTTTAACATTTATTGAAGCTCCTCTATCCAGGAAATATTTTGTTACCCTCGAAAGTTCTCGTGGTACATAAATTTCTTACTAAAAAGAAAAAATTGTTTGATGTAAACAAATGTTTACAGAAAAAAAAACGAAAATCGCGAAAGTTTATCCCGCGCGAAATCAACTTCTCCAGTTGAACGCGAAAGATTATTTTACGCGAAATAGATTTAATCAAGTGATTTGCGAAAGTAAATCCCTAAAATTTCGCGTTTTTTCCCTCGCAAAACTTTCTCCCCGGTAAAGTAATCGTTTCCGGAAAGGGCATGGAACCCGATTAGTGCCCTCTGTTACTCTGCTGAAAGTTGGATGGAATCGAGCCAAACCTTCTTCTTGTTGTTGCCATTTCCCGAGTCAACAAGAACACGAGGACTAGCGCCGATCAACCCCATCACCAAGATGTCTGTATCTGTTGATCGTGAACGGATGCAGACATTGCCATCGGATTTCAGTGCATCTAGGGCGTGTAACACAACTTTGGAATCTGCTTCCTCTTGGTTAGATACCAGGTGATCCATTTGTGTTACATTTGATAGCGTCATCTTCTCGCAGTATTCGTCACCTGACATGATTATACTGCTGCTTTAAAGGATTTCGAGACATTTTTTTTGGTGGCCTTTGATATATTCAAAGGTCAGCATTATCAGCTGCGTTTTGTTTTCACCATTGGAATAAAAGCTTTTCTTGTCTCTCAGTACTAATGTGCTAAACCATTTGATCAGGATCTTCTCTGATCCTCCACGCTTTTCTCTTTCCCCAGATTGAATGCTGAAGTCTCTGTTACAATCCGCTACCAAATCAACGCGGTCATGGCCTTTTGGTAATGATAAAACAAGACTGACTATGAGCTTCTCAAATATTTTTGATTTTCCTTTGGGTGTTGTTCTGTACTGTGCGATAAGATCAACGATCAAAGTGTTGCATGTCTCCATACTCTGGGATGCTTTTTTGGCAGAATGATATCGAGTAATTTAATTTTCGCTGTACTTTTTTTTTGTTCCGTCGGGAAAAGCCAAGCTCATTGGGACCGGGCATAACGGGTACGTTAAAGAATTTGGAATTCGATTGGACTTTGGAGCAATGTTGAGATTGATAAGAGCTTTCCAAGGATATCCCGATTGACTCTGATGACTTCTTTTGCGTGATCTTTCTTTCTAAGTTTCGTCTGTTGTTGTCTGAATAAGGTCGGACTTTGCTTGCGGAATGGATCATGAAAAGGTGTTGTAGATGTAGATCAAATTCATTTATTGATGAAAATATCCATCAACAGTTGTCCCTGGTCTTAAATCCAGCACCTTCTGACTGTCACCTTCGTACACTTTTCCAGAGGTTAGGTTATGGACATCTTCATCACGTAGGCTTCAATAGGATTCGAAGAAAGAAAAATAATGTTACTACAAATAGCAAATACAATGCAAATGTTCTAAGACTCATCATCTTCTGCATCAGCATCAACGTTGATCCCCGGGAGACATTCTCCACCATCATCTCCACCTTCCTTGCCAGGAAAAACTTATGAAAATAGACATTTAAGAAAATACTTATTAAATCGTGGGGCGACCGTGACGGCAGAGTTGACTAGTATACACTACAAAAGATCGGTTAGTTCAAGGAGCCTCGAAATACCTTGTAAGTTTACAGCAAAATTGATTGCCACAAAAAAGAACAACCTTCTATCGGAACACTACCTTTCTGTCGTCAAATTAAATTATGTGGATGTTCCAAAGGAGAAAGAAGTAATTGTCGGCTCGTTTGTGGAAACTGTGAAAGCTTAACACTGCCAATAGTAAATCATCATCGCATGAACAAGAAAACGGTCCAAAACGAAAATTTAAAACGTACGGTGAAGAGAAGCAAGCTGACATACGGAAGTGGTTTATGAAGTCCTCTGATAAAGGAAGTAAAAAAAGACCAAGACAAAATATAAAGAAACAATATTTATTGATTAGAGTCTACGTTGAAATCTGATTTTGTAAAAAACTATTTATAGACGAATATTTTCGCACATTTGCTGTTGCTCCAAGAAGATGCCTTTTTAATCAGAAAAAAAATATCAGACACCATTTTCATCATTGGAATTTGGCCACTTTTGTCCGACATTGTTTTTTCTGATAAATTTTTGCAAAAACGACAATCGGACCAGCCAAACCCGGAGTTAATTTTTGTTCGGATGCTTTTATAAAATAACAAGAAAAAAAAAAGTTGCGGGAAGAAATTGTTGCGAATTGTAAAAAAAAAAATTGTTGCGGGAAGAAAGGTATATCTATAATAGTATATATTCTCCCTTTAAAGTATATATTAAAGTGTTCAAAAATCTATGAGGGAGTTTTTCTAATTAAAGGTGGCACGAAGATGATTTATCGCCTGGTCTAATAGTAGATGCCACAATATCAAAAACTCGGGTATTTTTCAAAACAGTTGTCCATTATTACAGAATATCAATATTCATCCGAATGGAAGTCAAAGGATAAAAAAGGCGAGCGGTGCCTTGAATCGACATTTTTCAAGCGACTCACATTTCTTCCGTATAAGCTATAATCGGACGTCAATTGCTTCACGCTTAACCTAGATGAAACAGCACTACCAAACAGACAAACAATCACCAAACCGGTAAGCGTCCAAAAAAACATGATGACACGCGATCGAGGTGAATACACTGTGTAGTCACCATAACTGAAAGAGAAAATATGGTAATGGAAAACTGTGCAATGCTTTTGTTTAAAGCACCATAACGTCTAAATACATACAAGTAAAACAGTCATTTTAAAATATCAATATACAATACTCAGTAATAATAAGTTACACAAATTACATTCCTTATTGCTCGACCCTAAAAGCATTTATCCAAAGACATAGAGTTGGCAAGTAGACACAGATATATTATGGTTAGGGTAGGCATTCTGTACACGGTTTATATAGCTAGCTATACAATAATGCCACATTTGCATTTGGAATGGAAATATTTACCATTATACAGCTATATAGTTAAGTATACAGCAAAATCTCATGAAAGCAAAGCAGTCTTAAGAAGACGAAAATGGAGAAAGTGATTAGAAAGAATAAAAGGGAAAATATTAAACAACACGAAAAACAGATAAAATTAACAGATTAAATTGCCACCATTTCACAGGAAAAAGTATAATTGACGTTAAATATATAGTTATTGTTCCAGATAACAAAAGAAATTTTAAAGCTGAAAATCTCACCCAACCGTCGTCATGGAGATAAATGCTAGCCAAAAGCCTTCCAAAGAACCTCTGAAAATCTTCTTCACTGTTAAGTCTGCTACAGGTGAATTTTGCTCCTGAGAATGACAATAAACAAGTGTTAAAAGTTTGAGAACTACGTTGGTTGGGGATATAATTTCGTTATGAAGAGTTGGACGTTTAAGGGAATTAATTGTAAAACAAAATCAATAATATTCCAGGTCATTTAATCAAGGGAGAATGAAGGAATTAAAAGTAAAAATATTGATGACAATGGAATTTCAGTATACATTCTAGATAAGTAATTTTGGTTTCAATTACATCGAAATTTCTTTCCGATTTAAGCAAATGCCTCTCCCGAAATAAGGGGAATGTAAAGAAAGAGAAATCCGGCAGTTGAATCAATTCATTTAAACTCTTACTCCAAACCAAAGGACCAATCCAACACACTGACACAGTAGGACAGCTACAAGCACAACGGGCCACGAAGAATACACAGCCGCAAATATCTGCGAGAAGCCCACAATGCGTACTTTGGGTTTGTAAACAAGCAGAGCACTTCCTTGCGATGGGATGATACCTACGAAAGGGTATTCGCCCATGAACCTTGTATACGTGAACTTCTGGTTGATAGGGAAGCTTAAGTGCGTTCGATCGCTTACGTATCCTTTCAGGTCGCGTTCATTGACCTTCCTAGCAAAATGCCCATCATTGGTATACTCAAGGTGAACGCGTGAGCGATGCTGGAAGGCCAAACATGTAGTGCAAACAGTCTCAAATACATCAAGGATTATACTCGGCAACGTTCCAACGATCGCATCCTGGCGGTTGACATAAACCATCGGCTTTAGTAGATACCAGTTTCCGAAGATATATTCCGGACAAGCGCAGGTTTCTTCAGAAGAAAATGTGTTTATAAATTCACTTGCCTATATGTAAAAAGGTTTTATTATCCAGGTCAAAGAAGATTCTCCAATAAAAAAGGCAAAGAACATATATTATTCTCACGAAAATGTTAGAGTTAGGGAAAGGTTTTGAAAAATGCAAAGATTTGGATTTCCGTAAGTTCTAGGATGATTTGACAAAAGTAGAGACTTATCATGCTCCGTTATTTCGTACGCCTTTACGTACCTACAAATGTTACAGCACTCGGACCATTTCCAATCGCCGAGAACGCTGATACTGTAATCATGTAGGTGGAATAACTTTCCAGGTTGTTCAGGCGATATCTTCGTGTGTAGCGGTCCACAATTCCGACAATGGGCAACTCTCCAATAACCCCCATGTTTGATTGCCTTACTAGAATATAAGATACCTCGTATCCTATCACTCTGCCGTTCTCCTGTTCCGTCGGTAGGAAATCCCACGTTACTAGCGCTTCCTTCCATGACGTATGATTGACAGCGGTCATATTGGGTGGCGCAACTCCAGGCCCTTGAATAGATTGAACAGTACTTTATAAATAGAAAATTCGGTTAATGATTATTGAAATATAATTATATATATAACAATTTCTCCGGTTGTCTTCACTTTCAAGAATACATAAGTTTTGGTCTGTCTGCATCCCAACTCTACGCGTAACGCAATGTGAAGGTAGATGGTGCTCCTCTTGGATATTACTGGAGAGCATGCCACACTTACAAAACAAATTGTCTTAAAAATATTATTTATTATCAACGTAAAAAACGCACATGATATAAAAATATATTGTCTTCAATTCATTTATCACTTTTTAAATAATAAGAAAATTTACTTCCTGGCGGAGTCCTCACGAAGAACAGTTCATAAGGTCCACTACCGGCGATTGTAAACCCAGCAACCTCCACTCTGTACAACTGCGCACCTTCCAAGACATCAACAACAATGCCAAACATGTTCGTGAAAGCAATTTTCGTGTGCTTATTCCAAGGTTTGTGGACGTTTTCTATAGAGACTTTGTATCCAAGCAAGACACCGGGGACAAACTCTGCAGTTATGAAGTCCCACGAAAAGTAAACCGTCTTGTAGTCCATTACTTGATAGTGGCAGTTGGGTGGCTTAATCAAAGGCACTAAGTCAAAATGATAAAAAAATTGAGTTTATACCCTAATTTCAAAGCGACTAAATCTTACCAGATTCCATTGTCCGGACAAATAATGGAGGAGAAGCCACTCCATTTCCATTCTCATTGGATATTAAAACACGAAGGCTGTACAGCGTTCCTGGACTTAAATCCACAATCTGCTGATCCGTGCCCCGGGTACCTACATGATTCCATGGATAATCTTCGGACTTATAGTAGACGTAGTAGAGATAAAATTGCCCGTTGTACGCCGTGATATTTACGATCTCATTCCATGCCACGTTGATGGTGGACGGAGAATTGGATTGGGCAGTGATGTTTGGCGGAAAATCAGTTGGAACTATTTGCAAAAAAATGTTGAAATGGAATCTTCAAATTTACGATCTCATTTATTTAAACTATGCATGAACTAGGGAAATACCGGAGACAACAACAAGGAGAAATATAATTCTTAAAAGTGCTCCCATGAAGCATATAAAGTTGGGAATCTTCTTTCAAACAAAGCCATACCGTTTTCTGTTGTTATACTAAGAAGCTTGACCTGCATGTCTCCAAGAAAACCAGTGTAATCAAGAAGGTTTTGAAGGTATAACATCTCCACTGAGGGTACAGATGGGTATGTGATAGCAAAATGAACAACAACACTTCCTGACCTAAAACATGATAATAGGTAATGCAACATAAATATAGACAGCAATGAATTTCTCTTTAACTGTTATTTCGTACCAATGGAAAATACACAGTTTTCCATAATAGCGTTGATCATTAAAGCGAAAGAAATGATTCTTACCACATCTGAAACACAAAGAATGTGAGATCTTCACTTATATGAGCGATGGAGCTGTTCCGGTACGCCCCCAATATCTAAGAACGAAAGCAATTATATTCAGTTTCCTCGAAATATTTCAAACTATTATTTTTTAATTCAGCAACGTGGTTTATGAGTATCTTTATTATTACGTATCTCTACCCCAGAAAAAAATCTTGTGGTCAATGATTGACAGTAGAAAATGTTAAATTATCCTACAAATGGCATTATCCATACCCATTATCCTTAAATATATTGAATTAAATTAGATTCTATGTAATTCTATTGCTGGAATTAATCTTGGTTATACAAGAAAGACACATGCAGTGTAAAGCGATTAAACCTACTTGATCAATGATATGATTGAAGAGATTCACATTACGTTCATTATCAATCCTATACATGGAGTAGTGCCATTGTTCTTTCACAAATCGAACCACGAAGTCCACTTTCACAGCTAGAATTGAATTTCGAGAGAGATATTGCATCCACAGTGGTATGAAAAAGAAATGCACACAAATACACAACCATTTTTTATGTTATATTCTATTTTTAGGATCCACATATTGTTACCAGTAAAATATCACATTCTTCTTTTTGGTCCATTTGTGAAGTAAAGTAAATTATACATACGAGGGCATGTTCTGTCGTACTCGCAACCAAAGTATTCGTGTTTGATTCCAATGCAGTCACTGCCGCCATGATCAGGTGAAGGACTGTTGCAGTAACGCGTTCGCTTTCTGTGTCCAATATCACCACACGCCGCACTGCACTCTCCTATTTCCCCCCATTCTCCCCAACCGCCATGAACTGTGGAAAATTACATGGTGGTTAATGTGATAAATATATATTATATAGGTATGCCTAACATGTAAAAAATATATATATTTGGTAAAAAATCTAAAAATCACTTTCGAAAAATAGTTTAATCTTTACCTAGCAACAAGTATTTAGTTTTAACTGTGCCAAAAAACTTTTTGTGCATTCAGATGACATACATTAGTTTGTGTTCCCGTGAAACAGAAATGAAAGAATTTCTTTTGATAAGAGATTTTATTTACCTGGACATGGGTTAAGTTGGCAATCAGACATAACTTCAATAGAGATTCCGTCACATGTCAAGCCACCATGCCAAGGGTAAGGATTGCTACATTCACGCGTTCGTTGCATGTAACCATGGCCACACGATCGAGAACATGATGACAAAGGGGACCATTCACTCCATCTGCCATTAACTAAAGGTAAATGAAAGACAATGAGGAACTTGACTTTTACTTGTCATTTAAACCATGGAGCAACTAAGCACTGACGGTCCAACGGTTATAAACTTAATGTTCAATGTTCTTTCGTTTTGTAAAAAACTTATATCTCTAACCTCTTCTAAAACAATGGTAAAATCATAAATTACGAAAACGTTTTTGTCATTATTATCATTGTAAATATATATATAAATAAGAAACACTGATATTATTAATATCAATACATTAGCTTACTAGGGCAAGGATGTGTATTGCAGTCTCTCCCTTCTACATATATTCTATCACCACATCCTTCATCCAAAAGGCATTCTCTGTACCTCACTTGTTTACCGACACCGCAAGATTCTGTGCATAACAGACTCCAGGGAGCCCACGATGTAAAATATGATGAAGCTGGAAATAAAAACAATTAAATATCAAAAAACCCAAATGGGCTCTATGAATTGAAGGACTGAAAGACTGACTTTAAATAATGTTAAATTAAGCAGGAAAAACTACCTTCTCACAACATGAACATTTTAAGACAAAAGAAATTCACATGTTTTAAACATATGATAAGAAATATCTTTCTACTGTTTAACATATGGTGGGAAATGCTTTTCTACTGTCTTGACAATTTATTAGAAAGATGTTTCACAAACGTTGATAATTTCTTTACATAATAATACCAACAGAACGGAGGCATATATCACAATGAAAATCTGAGCTTATTAAGTAGGTATTTTATTACAAAATATTTCTTTTCCTGCTTTAGTTTAATGTTCTCATTGACGATTCATGAATATTATGCAATTTAAAAGTCAATACTTTTATGAGTACTTCTTCATCAAAGATATATGTCACCTTTCAATATTTAAAACTGAAGTTATAGATTCATTTCTACAAAACAAAAGTCAAAAGTTGAGTAATGTCTTCTTTCTGAATTATCTTTAAAAGGACGCAAACTAATAGTACATAAAGAACAGAAAGGACTGCATATTTCATGAAGAAAATCTGGGCTTAATAGGTAGGCATTTTACTATAAAAAATTTCTTTCCTGTTTCATTTTGATGTTCTACTCATTAACGATTCCTGAAAATTATTTAATTTAAGAGTCAATACTTTGATGAGTACTTCGTCATCAAAGATATATATCACCTTTTAATTTTTCCAACTGAAGTTATAGATAATTTTCGCAAAACAAAAGTTGAGTAGTGTCTTTTTTCAGAATTATCTTTAAAAGGACGTAAAATATGCAAATACAACAATGAGGAACAATTACCAGCATCAAGACAATGACAAAGTCTTCGTATGTTCGGTGGAGCTTGAGAACTGCATTTGGTGATCGTAGGAACATTCAAATACCCTTCACATACGTTTGTTTCGAGATCAAAACTCGGATTGTAAAACCTGTTGTAAGCTTTGGAGTTTTCAGTCATAGAGCAAGAGCTTGCGGTCATTTCACGATAGTCGTAGCCATCATGAAGATGATTGAATATTTCAGAGGAATTCTCAGTGTTGATTATAGCAGAGCATTTTATTGTTGGGTCTAAGCTCTCGCAAAATGCTGTACAACTTTCCCCTGCCCTTGATAAATAATATGCTGAGAAAAAAGAAGAGCACAACATCAGGAGGGAAGGAAATCGTCAAATGTCCGTTGTATTTATTGTTTAAAAGTGAAATCAATTACCAAATTAATTCGCATACTATGCCTTTCAAAAAGACATTTTAAATCAACTTGAAATTCTCTATTCATATTAATAACCTCTTATCAAATCTTACCATCAGAAAGATTTTCTAAAATCTAAGACTCACTGGGACAGGGAAAGTCATTGCAGGGGAGTGATTTCATAGTGGGTCCATCGCAATTACGTCCGTTGTTTAAAGGTGGAGGATTGGCACACGTTCGATAGCGAGAGATTTCACCAAGGGCACAACTTTGGGAACATTCACCCCAGTTCGTCCATTGTGTCCAGTTTCCATCGACTGTATCAAATAGAAATAATAAATTGTTTATTTTCAAAAAAATCGTAATCTATGATCTCTCTACATAACAATTAGTACATCTTGAAGCAAAATAGAGAATCTATCTTTCTATCTATCTTTGAATTTTATATGAATATTGGTCTCACCAAAAAAATAATATTTTGCGTTCTCTCTACATAACAATTACTAAATTTTGAAGCAAAATAGAGAATGATCTCACCATAACTACCGGAATATTGTTCTAGTGGTTCACTAAATACACCTGTGCCTTTCGCTGTATTTGCAGCTATCATTATCATATATGGTGTACCAAGTGACAAATTGCCTAACACACAACTTGTAAAGAAATGTTGCACACAGCCGCTTAATATGCCCCCTCTGATGTTCATGAAACTTTCAGGAACACTATAACAGACATTGTAGGAGGTTACCAGTCCTTGAGAATATTCCGGTAGCAGTTCATCCCACTGAACAGAGATGCTGGAACTTGTCAACGCTTCTGTGGAAATATTTTTAGGTGGCGCGCTAGGAACTGTTTTGAAGGAAAACGAATTAACAACAAAGAAATGTAGACAACAATGCTTCAATATTAACAATTACATTATATTTATTTATTACATTAACCTGAAATTTTACTTCACTAAACTTCAATTGAACGTTTAATAACAAATTGACATGAAATTGAAAAATTTTATTAATTTACTTTGCATTTTAGAGAAAAATGTGGAAAATCAGGAAGTAGACTCAATTTTGAATGAAACTGGCACATATGTAATCTTTAATAGACATTCTACTAAAAGAACTTGAATTTTGAGAAAATTGATTACAGCTCAACTTACCGTCCTCTTCCGTCGTTCGGTTTAAACTTGATGATGGTCCGTGACCTCCGTTTGTGTATGGTTGGATGACGATTTCATATGTTGTACGATTGCGCAAAAGTTCAATGTTCCAAAACAGTTGCGAGGTGAAATTGAAACCAGTGAATGTGTCACCAATACTTTGCCAGGGTTGAAGATGGTTAGTATAATTGATTACATAGTGGATATCACCATTGCGCAACATAGATTCAACTTCGCCCCAGTAACACGAGATTGCGCTTGAAGATTTAACAATGCAATCAAAATTGTTGACAGGTCCACTAGGAGCTAAAGATTCAATGTTGAAAAACATAAAAAATAAACAGTGAATCGCTACGTTATATACATTAGGTAATACTATAAAAATGTAAAATTAATGAAGTCATGCAAAACAGAGATGTGAATATAACAGATCTAGTGAGAATTCGTAATAAAATGAGGTGCAGCAAAATCATTACCAATTGCATATGTGTGAAGTTTAAAATTAAAATACCCATTTCCTTTGTCCATCTATTTATAGCTGAGAATGGTCCACACCCAATCCTTGTGCATACAGACACTCTGTGGAAGTAATGCACTCCAGGGAATACAGCAAATGTAAAATTATGCATATTAACATCAACAAGCTCATCAATAATATGATCGGTTCCGTTTCGAAGCCTCCCAGTAACTATGACCCTAAAGTTCGTTAAAATTCCATTTTCCTCCATCACACCAATGTCATTCCATCGAATCGAGGAGAAGTTACTTGTGATATAATTAATGCTGACATTTGATGGTCCACAATCTGGCACTGGAAATAAAATTATTAAAAAATAAGCATTCCTTGCACGGCCAAAATACTAAAAGTAAAGTCCTCCTAACTTTAGAAAAACCAAGCAGAAATAATTTTGAAAATTGTTACCAGATTCATTGACTTTATGAGTTAAGTTTGTGAAAGGTCCACAACCAATGACTGTGCATGCAGTAAAACCAAAATTATATGTGGTGAACGGAAAGACTTTTAGGGTACTTCGAAAGGAACTTCCATCAATAATGGCATTTACATAATGTACTGTCAAGTTATGCAAAAGCGCGTTTCCAAAGACACGATATTCAACAATGATTCCATTTTGATCCATTAGATTCACTTCATTCCATTGCAACATGATCTCCCTTTTATTAACATCAAAATCAACAACTGCAAACAATGAAGGAGGAGAATATGGCACTAAATAAAAACAACATTTTAAAGAATATACTTTGAACCAGGTAGTCTAGTGTTGTCATTGAACGTTGGACTTTGTGTCGCAATATCAAAGTTTGATTTCCCGATTTAACTGCTAATTTTGTTATTAACTCAGTAAAAAGGATACAATAAGTGACCAATGAATTAAATGTTACCACTAAGGAAAAGTCCTTACCATCCTGATTTGTGTAACAAAAGAGAGGAGTTGAAATAATACCACGCCCCATAATGGTTGTCGCGAAAACAACAACACTGTAATTCCAATATTCGTGCAAACCATCAAAAGCAATATACTCATCAGTTGTGGTTGTGAAGTTGGCTTCATCCAGTGTAACGTTATCAAAAGTATTGTGTACACTTGCCTCCAGCAAAATTATGCCGTAATACAACAAACTTCCATGTAAACATTTTTTGGGAAGCTTTCCGAAGGAGACATTAAGAGAAGTGGAAGAGGTGTTTGTCAGTGTGATATTTGAAGGTGAACATGTAGGTTCATGTCCCGATGTAACTATTGTTTTCTCGATAAACTCATTACTACAGTCAATGTCACTGCAAGCATACACACGCAACAAATATGAAGTATTGTAAACAAGATGATTCAGCGTGTAGTTCACAATCTTTGCTGATGATGTAATGTTTGCTGCTGCAGAACAGTTTTCAGTACCAGTATAAAACCCATCCCACAATAAGATTAAATCACCATTCTCCTCTTTTACAGAGATGTTCAAAACATTAGATCCAAGTTCGGGCCAGTCAAGTGCAGTGTAGTTTACTTTGTAGTACGTAATAATGCTCTGCTCATCTTTGAGCTCCATTCCCCCGATACTTAAATTCAACGTTGCAAAGAGCTCACTACTGCCTGCGTAGTTTAAATTATATCCCTCAAAATGATTCACCCTGGAAACTGGTGCTATAAAGCGAAAGAGATATGAGATGATTAGATGAGATTGGGCTTAGTATCTATTTTATTAACTAATGAAAGCAATTAAGATAGTATTGTTTAAACTCTATATTCAAACCACTGAATGCCTACTTCAATTGAGAATAAGTGAACCATTATTACCTGCTGGTGGTAGAGCAATACAGTTCTCCAGGGGTTCCGACAATCCTACATCATTCCTTGCAAAAACCGTTACTTTCACAATTTGATTCGGAGGGCAAACTGTCATCTGTTCCTTTGATGTTACATTCCTGTCTACAATGAAAACTGCTCCTTTACAACTGTCTTCTAACGCATCATATAATGGATGGTGCGCTAAAATTGTGACATTATAACTTTCAATAATATATGAGTTCACATCTTTCAAAGGTGTTTGCATCCAAGAAACAAAGAGAAATGTTTCATTTACGGATATGTTTGCAGAATATGGTGAACCAGGGTCTGAAAAATCAAAGAAACTATTATCATTATATATATATTTTTATTTAAATTTATTTTGATCATTTAAGAAATGAGGATAAAGAGGATTATATTTGAAAGTTGCCAATTAAAAAAAAAAAATTTTAAAAAAGGCTCAAATAGACAACCAACCGACTGGAGCAAGGCTCGCATTACAGAATGAGTTTCGGTCATCTCAATTCTAACTGATGAATAGTGATATGCCGGAAATGGGATTGAATCCGAAACGATTCTACTGTACTACGACATGTATGTGTAACTAACAAATTCCCTCAAGAATTTGTCTAGAAGAGCCCACATAACTTGCATTACGCAATGAGTTTAGCCAAAAACTGTAATGGAGAAAGTCTTAAGGATAAAAATTATTCAGTACAGTAACATAACATAATGATTGTCTCAATTCTTGTGTTTGTCTTGGTTGTTAGCAGAAAGTTTACTTAATTTGCTGTAACAATTTAAGTGTTTTAAGGGAAAGTGAACATACAATCTGGTGCAGTAAGTTCGTTAATGGATGCAAAAGTTCCCAGTCCAATATCATTGAAGGTAGCTACTTCAATCTTAATAAAGGTATACGCTTCCAATCCATCCAAAACAATGCTTGTAGCAGACGTATTCACACAAGTTCTGTTTTTGGCATCAATATTTATATTCTGGAAAACACCGAACTCAGTTCTGTTGGTGATGTTTACAAAGCAAACAGTGTAAGCCAAGAGATTGGGAGAGTTGTAATGTGTGGTGTTATATTCATCCCAGGTGACATTCACAGAAGAACTATTTAAAACTGAGCAATTTAAGTTTTCTGGTGGGAATCGGTTAACTGAAAATGAAAAGAAACAAGTTGTATCAAAATTATATGAACACATATTTTGGATTAGTAAAAGATAATGTACAAACGTGTTAACTGGTAACCAAAACATCTAACTTACCTGCCCATTTCGTTGTAATGGTTCTGTGGCTAAGTAACCCAAAACCAGTATGGTAAGTAGGAAATAGAAAAATTAGATAGTCCTTCATTGGTATGATTTCTGTAAAGACAATCTCGTCGCCAGAAGGATAATGTAACATGGATGAGGTGGAATAGAGGGTAGTAGTGTTGTAGATGTAAATATACAAGTCAACAGTCACACCTTGAAAACAAATTAAATATCAATTAAACGATTGAACCTTGTGAAGGTGTTAAAAATATTTGAAATTTATACGGTGTGAAACGTTTATATTATGAGCGATAATTACCTTTAAAGTTGACGTTAGCTCTTAAATCATCCAGATTCCAGATTTTAACTTTCATTGTAGATTGATTTAAACTTATCGAAAAGTTCGCCAAATGATAAGGTACTGAAATTAAAATAAAGTAATTCTATGCTTCTATGTTCGTTTTCGTGAATATCTTTCAAACTTATGCATAAATCTTGTCTCCATTATTTACTTTGAAAACAGCATAGCAAATCACATAGCCTTTTATACCATTTATCTATAGTTTTTCAAAGATTTCTGTCAAAGATTATGCCCAAAAGCTTCCCACCAGATTAAAATACCTTTTAAAAGTTGTTCTCAGTCGTAGACACATTAACGAGTAAGAGAGTGAAAAGGATAATGCACTTTTCTCGAAGATTTAATGTTTTCATTTTTATACACAAACCTAAAACATTAAATGGGACACCAGATAGGATAGTTCAAATGTTGACCCACTTTCATGTTTTCTTTCATAGTATTAAACGATCAACAAATAATGTATCTGACGAAGAAATAAACTTCCTGGATAGACCAGTGTTCTTACTTTGTGCAGAAATGCTCGAGTGAAAAGTATATATCCTCTCTTTATAGTTTACACCACTTTCAGGGACACTGTTTATTTTGAACATAATGTCCTTATTACGGAGTTTTGAAAATCGTATCGTGCACCAACATTCAACATCTGTTTCATTCACGAGCCTAAAATATATATTTTTGAAATGTATATAAAATATCTAAAAATAAAATAATAATAATAATAACAAATACATAAAATAACCAAAATGTTTCAGTAAAAACGGAACTATATTTCCAATCAAGTGCAAAAGTACACAATAGAAAGATTGTTGAGTATATCATCTAACTAGACATCTTTACTATAAGAAGACATGAATATAACATAATATTATAATGTAATATAGATATTATTAGTTGAACGTTATATTTATTTAGAAGAAATTCCGGAAACTCTCTCAACAACGGGCTGCAACATATTTCATGCAAAATTTTATTTATATGTTTAAGAAATACATTACATTATACATTAAAAAAACATGGAATTAATAATATTATAATGTAATTATTAGTTGAACGCGATATTTATTTCGAAGAAACTATTTCGTGCAAAATAGTTTATTTATATGTTTATGTATGGACAAAAAGCAAATTAAGAAAGGTTTTTTTTTCAAACAATTTTGTAACCTGAGTTCGTCAATTCCAATTAAAATATCATCCTTAACGCTCTCAAGACAGTGTCCAATCTGCAACAAAAATTGGTAAATTTCACAAAGGTAACATGTTATCAAGAACTGGAAATAAAAAAAAATTCAAGAAAAAGATGAATTCTTTAATGTACATAATGTACCTGGTGACAAAAGATAACAAAATAAATAAGTGTGTAATTTACTGAATTCCATACATTGCTTATTTTTCTTCGGAAACATTCATTGCATCGGACAATATCAACAACATATGTCTGCTAGTGCATATATAAAATACAGGCTTTAATACGCTTTGAGCAAAGATAGCTTACCACATTATAAAAATTATTCCACACTATGCGATATACATCACCAATAAGTCGGTTATCAACGTAGTAATCAGAAGATCGAATGTAAATCTCCATTTTCAATTCGGGACCTGAAACGGTGATTAATTCCTGAGCGAAATGAAGAAGAATGCAAGAGTAAAAACAACTTTGTTCGTTTCTTGTTTGGTTGGTTTTTATCTATGACAACAATACATTCCAACAGACAATGTGTTCTTTTAGTGCAACCTTAGTTGCTTTAGTGCAAAGTAGAAAATCAATAATAAATATAATATAATAGGAGTAACAGTAAGCAACTGTAAAAATCATGTCATTATAAATATGGGGTTTTAAGTGTTTTTTTATTATTGGAGATTGCTCAAAACAAGGCCTAAAAGGCCACTTGCGAGTAAAGAGCTACAGGAGAAATTAAGCAGATTTAAGGTAGCAATGAACATTAGATTTGAACAGTTGAAGGTTAAATTCAGGAGGAAAGCATGTAGATGGAAGGGAGTTCCAAAGTCTGGACGTACGCGGAAAAAAACTGTTTTTATAAAAATCCCAATATATTATTTATATGTTAGGTATTCTAAGAATTCTTAATGATTCTCAATTAAAATATTGATTAAATGTTTATGTCTATTATTGCCAACATTTCTAGCCATTATAAATGAACTATCCACCACCACTTTAGCAAAATATAAATGAAATGGGACGGAAAATGTTTCTTTCTAGGAGTATAAAGAATAGTTAACTACAAATTTCTGTTTTGTTCAAAAAATATGATTTTAAAAAATAATTGGATAAACATATTTTTGTCATGTTTGAATATCAGTCAAGTTTTTGCTGTATTATCAACTGTACTACTAACTGTGGCAATTACAAACACAAAAAGGCAAACTGACATTGTTATGCTATGCAATTTGCAACAATAAATAATACGGATGGATACATATATATATAATTATATAAATTATCATCAGATTGAAAAAAAATGAAAAAAATCTCTACAGTTGATGAGCATATTTAATGGAACATAAAAGATAAGGAATCTTTTATTTATTTACTTTTAAATAAATACGTCGGCAAATATTGGTATTCTAATCGTAAATAATCGGGTGTAGGACAAAACCCCCTTAGGACAAAAAACCCCCATTTTTTTATAGAGTAGGACAAAACACCTCTTATTTTAAAATAATTATATAGTCAAGGCACCTAAAATCTACGCATCAACAAAGTCCTGGAAAAAATACGAGGCAAAATTTCACAATGAAAAATAATTATTAATTAATTAATTAATATTGGGCCCAAAGTTTAATGTATTCCGTTTGCTTTGAAAATTGGTAAGTTTCAATTCTGGGGCCAATATTATTTAATATCTATGTAAATGACTTACAAGAACACCTACCAGTGAACTCTCTTCAATACGCCGACGATACAACAATCTATGCTTCGTGCAATCTCAAAAACCTTCGAAACACTGAAGATACAGTAACGAAAGCGATAAAGACAATTCACGATTGGTCAAACGAAAACTGTCTATCATTAAATAGTCTAAAGACGAAGTATATTCTTTTTTCCTCCAGTCACAACTTCAGACGACATGCAGAACTTCAAACTACAAACATTAGTTTTAACGAGACACCGATAGAACGTAACGATGATACCAAGCTGCTGGGGGTGCATCTAGATCAGCATCTCACTTGGGAACAACATGTAACTGAAGTCCTCTCTTCATATTACTCTAAGCTAAGTTTATTAAGAAGATTAAAAATTTTTACAACACTAGCTGTCCGAAAGCAGCTTGCTGAAAGCTTGATTCTCAGCAAGATAGACTACAACGACGTCGTTTTCAACACACTGAAAGAATACCAGTTTAAGCGTTTGCAACGTCTACAAAAAGCTACGTGCAGTTTTGTTACAAAAAAATATGCATCGACCTCCGATATATTGAAACTAAATTGGCTGCCCATACGTGAACGTCGTCGTTTGAACATCGTTAAGCTCGTGCACAAAGCGATTAACAGAAATGATTGGCCGAAGATTACTCCGATCGAGTTGTACACACCAAGGCGAACATTACGGAGCAGCACCGATATAAAAGTGAAAGACGATACCCCTGGGACATTTCAGCATGATGCATATATACATTTCAATAGCTTACCCAAAGAACTTAGACACTGTAAGAATATAAAAGCATTTTCTTCTCTTACTAAGAAAATTTATCTTATTATGCAAACTAATCTTGTTTATTTATTATCATACATATGTAATTAATATATTTTATATACCTTTTCATTTTATTTTAAAGGGACGAAGAGCCATTGTTAATATGGATATGCCCAGAATATACCTTTTATTATTATTATTATTAAATGATGCTGATTTCAAATCAAGTACCAGAATTTGGGTATTTTCACCCCTAATACTTTATTTGAGCAAATTTGGGCCCAAAGTTTAAAATATTCCGTTTGCTTTGAAAATTGGTAGGTTTACTAATTAAATGATGCTGATTTCAAATCAAGTACCAGGAATTGGGTATTTTCACCCCTAATACTTTATTTGGGCAAATTTGGGCCCAAAGTTTAAAATATTCTGTTTGCTTTGAAAATTGGTAGGTTTACTAATTAAATGATGCTGATTTCAAATCAAGTACCAGAATTTGGGTATTTTCACCCCTAACACCTTATTTGAGCAAATTTGGGCCCAAAGTTTAAAATATTCCATTTGCTTTGAAAATTGGTAGGTTTACTAATCAAATGATGTTGATTTCAAATCAAGTACCAGAATTTGGATATTTTCACCCCTAATACCATTTTTTGGGCAAATTTGGGCCCAAAAAATATCCAAATTCTGGTACTTGTTTTTTTTTTGGGTTTTTTTTTTATTGTAGTTGCTCAGAACAAGGGCCTAAAGGCCACTTGAGTGTAAAGAGCTAGAAAAGTTACAGGGAAAGTGACGCCGTTTTCAGATATCGATGAACGTTTGATTTGAACAGTTGAAGGTTATAGACCGATGGAAAGCATGTAGAAGGAAGGGAGTTCCAAAGTGTGGATGTTCGCGGGAAAAAACTGTTCTTATAGAAATCCCTGTGACAGTTTGGAATGCAAACAGTCCATTGATGAGAAGATGACGAAAACCTAGTTGTACGATGAAAAATTCTGGGAGAAGGTGTAAGAGATGATAGTTCGCTTGAACAACATCCATAAAAAAAACTTGTTGAAAAGACAAAGAGAAGCTACGTTTCGCCGGTGTGATAAGGAGTCCAGTTTCGAAGATAAGTTTGCGCCGATTGCGTTGCAAACACGCCGTTGAACACGGTCTAACAAGTTCAAGCAATTCGCAGGAGTACCTGCCCAAATGTGGCAGCTGTATTCCATGCAAGGACGTATTGACGATTTGTACAGGTAAAGGATACACTCAGGGGTGAGGTAACTCATTTCTCGTAAAAGAGAACCAACCTTCATGGCAGCTAATTTTGCAATGGTTTCAATGTATGAACGCCATGAGAGATCGCTTGTAAATATGAGACCAAGAAGGCGAAATGAATTGTTTTCAGGCAAATGAGAACCATTCATCAAAATTGGAGGTAAATATGCTTGCTTGAAATGATTAATGGAAAGAAGACTAGTTTTAGATGGATTGAAATTAACCAGCCAATTCTTACCCCATTCAACTACCGAATTGAGATCTTTATTGAAAACAGAGGCCAAATTAACCTTATTACAATCATCTGATTTATCAAGACAGGAATACAATGTGGAATCGTCAGCGTAAATAATGGTTTTGGATGATAAATTGTCTGGGAGATCGTTTATGTAGAGTAGGAACAGGGTTGGTCCGAGAACTGATCCTTGTGGAACACCAGCATTGATGGAAAAAGTTGAAGATGAATGACCACTAAGGACAACCTTGAGTCTACGGTTAGAAAGGAAGAAAGAGATAATTTTGAAAAAGGAACCTTTTAAACCATATGCTTTGAGTTTATGCAATAGACCCAGATGCCAGACTTTATCAAATGCCTTGGAGATGTCAAGAGCAACTGCTCGCGCTTCACCGGAAACATCAAGGGCACGATAAAAACGTTCAGTTATAACTGTCAAAACATCAGCAGTGGAACGACCAGAACGAAACCCGTACTGGGAATCATAAAACAAATTATTTTTTTCAATAAATTCCACTAAGGTCTAGTTAAGTAAAGTCTCAAAAACTTTGCTTAAAATGGAAATGAGACTAATCGGTCTATAATTTCTAGGATTAGAACGGTCACCACAATTGGAATAAATAATAATTAAAAATTGGAATAACGGAGGCAAATTTCCAGGATGAAGGAAAACAAGATTCATCCAAACACTTTTTGTAAACAGCACACAAAACAGGAGATAACTCGGTAGAACATTTCTGAAGAACAATTACAGGAATTCCATCAGGTCCTGTAGCTTTAGTGGAATCCATTTTGGAAATTATCTTGGAAACGTTATCCGGAGATATAAAGCAATCCTGTAAAGTCTGGTCAGTTTTGGAGGTGAAATATGGGAGATCGTGTCCAGAATCATCGAGGGTAGAATGAGAACTGAAGAGTTTAGCAAATAGTTCAACTTTATCCTTAGATAAATTAATGACTTCGGGACCATTGAATAGTGGAGGCACAGATGATTTAGAATTTGAATTGCCCCAGACATTTTTAATGATACGCCAAAATTTACATGAACCTATTTTTTTTGAATTGATATGATCTTTAGTTCTTTCAGCAAAAACAGTTTTTGCTTTACGAACAACATATTTACAGTTATTGCGAGAGACAATAAACAATTTTCTGTTCAGATCAGTCGAATGACGTCGGTAGCAATGAAAGAAATGATTACGATGGGCTATGGCTGCAGCACATGCTGGTGAAAACCAAGAGGAAGAATGAGGTTTTATCTGATATTTCCTTGAAGGAACGAATAATCTTATTGCTTCAGATATTATTGAAGTAGTTTCATTAACACAATCATCAGCTGAGTTGGAAAGAATTTCCTTCCAAGGGACAGACTGAATGTGTGCTTGAAATTTTTGCCAATCCGCAAGATCATATCTAAAGTAGGTTCTATGCATGGGATGCTCATGAGAAACTTGTCTATTGAAGTTAACTTTGACCGATATAACAACATGGTCAGAACGACCTAAAGGAGCGCCATGAGATAATTTACAGATGTCCAGGTTAGAGGTTAAAAATAAATCCAACAAGGAAGGCGATTGACTGGAGTGATCAGGAATGCGGGTTGGAAAATTAACTAATTGCGAGAGAGACTGAGATACTGCAAAGTTATAGGTTTCAACACCAGAGCTACTTGTTCCGTTAGAGAATTTTAGCCATTGTTTATGGTGAATGTTAAAGTCACCAAATACAAAGATGTTGTTTGAGCAATGTTTAAGAATAGCTGAATCAGCGGACTTTGAGACTGATTTGATAACAGAACAGTCTTGGGAAGATGGAGAGCGATAGAGGAAAAATAGAAAACTAGTTGAATGAAGAAGAGACAAACGAAAACACATGAAAGGTTGGTTGGGGTCTTCCAGGTCAATTTCTCTAGATATTGGTAACGTTTCCTTAACATAAACTGCTAGACCATGCATATGAATGGAGGAATCCATTCTAAACAAAGGAAGACATTCAGGAACAAGGAAATCATTAGAAGATATACCAGCATTTAGATTAGATTCACAAAGCGCTAATACATCCGGTTTATTTTCGAACAAAAAAGCTTCAACATCCGTAAAATTTGTTCGTAAACATCGAATGTTACAAAATGCTAAAGAGAAAGGAGGATGAGAATTCCTTAGTCTTCTGGCTTTGTTATTCCAAGATTTTATTTTGAAGAGGGCTTTTTTCTTATTTGTTTCACAAACAGATCCCACGGTGGTCCTCTTACTCTGTAGACCCATTCCCCCGAACTATCTTCTGCCTCCCTCTGTTTAGCTTCAACTCGAAGTTTATTAAACAGATCTCTTTCTTCTTTGCTCCTGTCCTGATTAATATAGATATTTTCATCTACTTCTTTTAAAATCCTTTTATGTTTTAAAATGGAGATTTTTGTGCCATAATCACAAAGAGTAACTCTTAAAGGTCGAGTTTTACCGGATTGAAAAGTCCCAAGTCTTTCACAACTTTTAATATCGTCTATGCAAATATTTAGTCTTAGCTGGCTTTTTAAGAGATCCGATACTTGCACAGAGTTGTTTACAGAATCAGTCTCTTTCAGACCGTAAATAATTAAATTATTTTTGCGCCTGTTGTGCTCCTCAATATTTTTAACAATTTTTTTACTCAGAGTACGTTCAGAGTCTATACATTCATTATTAAAAATATTTTTTAAATTGGAAATTTGCTTATTCAATTTTAAATTATCATCCACTAATTTCTGAATTAAAGAGGAGTTTGTCTCAAGGCTGTTTTGGATGTTGATCATTGAAGAATGGTTCAAAGAATGAGACGCTTCAAGAGAAACAAGGCGAGATTCAATTTTTTCAAAGTAGACGCTGCATCTGGTTTCGATATCTTTTTCCAAGAAAATTGCATTTAGAGCAAGTTTAGTGCAGTCCGGACAGAACCAAAAGTTATCAACTTTCTCATTGAGAAGCTCAATGATGTCCTTACTAAACCCACAACACTCACTGCAATAGTATTTGGAACAACGTGTGCAGTGCCTAAAATATATAATGCTGTCCTCACTGGTGCAATTTTTGTTGAAACAATGGGCACTCAGATTGGACCGATTTTTATTGAATCTGTCAGGTTTTTTCAAAATTCGACCAAAGGATGACTTGTTAGATGACATGATCAATGAAATATAATATAGAATGACAAATGCAGAAAGGATTACGACACTCAAACTAAAAAACTGTTTCTTCGGAATATGAGGCAGTCCCCTGAGATTACAACCCAAGCTCGCTAAAGTCCCCAACACTCCGGAAGATGTAGCAGTAAAAGTGGAAATGAGCAAAAGAAGGTGACCTGAGAACAATATTCTTCACCTAGAAAGAACCACCTCGACCGTCCAACGACCCTCGTGGGAATCTAGGATTTACTTATTGCCAACAGGTTGCACACTTCAGTTAAGGGACAAAGTTAAAATATTAAACAGTTTATTTTTATATATATACAATTAAGAAGTTAAAAGATAAAATGATTAGAAATAAAGAAAAAGGGATGGTGCTTAGTTTAAAACAAAGATAAAATTTTGTATACAGTTTTTTTTTTAAAAAAGTTCAATTAAAAACAAGAAAATAAGCAATTTATTTGGCTGAATAGGCGTGTAGTGATAAGTTATACAGCAAATTGTAACGATCAGTTAAATGATCAGTTAATTGTTTTGTATTAAGGATTGTTAGGGTAAGTAAGAAATGTAATTATGCTGCAAATGGAGCAATTAAGATTATTGGTTTTCTGTATTAGATACAGGAACTAAAAGTACTTATGACTTGAGAACAGTTGGGAGAATGTCAATCTTGATCGGCAAAGTCAGCAAATATCGGCTGTTTTTATCCAAATTTCAAAGAACTTTACCAAAAAAACACCACCACAACTACACCAAATTGACTCCACAATAATATAATGAGTAAACTCCAATAAGAACAAAAATTCAATCCAAAAATAACAACGAACTGCAAAATTTTGAAGAGCTCTTCAAAACACACCTTCTGTTAACTAATTGATTTTTCAAATTATTTTGAAATCAGCATCATTTAATTAGTAAATCTACCAATTTTCAAAGCAAACGGAATATTTTAAACTTCATTATCTGAGTTGTTTTTAATGTTGTAGAGATTTTGAGGGGTTTTGTCCTAAGGGGGTTTTGTCCTAGAGGGGTTTTGTCCTAAGGGGGTTTTGTCCTAGGGGGGTTTTGTCCGTATACCAAATAATCTTCTCATACGGTTTTGAATCGTTGGTTTAAAATTGTCAATTTCAAAAGGGCTAGTTCGAATCAACAGTTTGAAAACGCAGTGGAATTGACACAGTTATTGTCACACAGGTCTTATTGGTAGTAAAATAATAATAGTCTGATGTAGAATTTCACATGTACCAATGCATGAAATGCTATCAGACAAACACACACATACCCTGCATTAATAAACAAGATAGATATAATTATCTCATAAAAATGTCAGCATTGAACTTCAGTAAAATTTAATCCTGTTGTCGGAATGGGAAAGGAGCATTAAAAATATAGCCAAACCTTTCATGCTTTTGACGTCTTTCGTGGGAAAAATGGCTGAACATGAAAACATACAAAGAGTTAATACAACGAATATAATATATATATATATATCTCATATTTAAAAAAATTATCTAAAACCAGCAATTCATAATAAAAAGAGAAGATCAAATGAAAGTTGTGGAAGACATTTTCAATTTGGTTTGCAACAATAATCTCAACTTTTAAATCCTAAATTACTCCATCATTACAGTTTGACAGTTTCAAAAAGAAATTAACACACAAGGAAGAGGTAAAGTTCGTAATATTACAATGTAATTTCTCCCACCCGAATTCCCAATCACATTCCGAATTTCCCAGTTGCTCGCAAAGTCAATACCAAGGAACACATTGTTAAAAACGTGAGGGAAATGATTTTCCACACTAAACACTTCCTTGTTGTGAAAGTAGACCTTATGAATATACTTTCCATCAATGCGCTTTTGAAACATGCTTAATGACCTCCATTGGTTGACTCCGGCAAATGGCAAACTAATCATGAAGTCAGGGTCCTTATTATCTATTATGTGAATGTGAATTTCATTTTTCTTTACATAAACTCGCAAAAAAAGTTTATTATGATTGAAATCATAAAACATATTTAAAATTCTTTTAAATTGATTGTTCTGCATTTTCCAGTGAAATGAAAAAGAAATTGTGTATTCTTCTTCTATATTTGGAACGATGACTGGCCTCCATTCTGATGGGAAAGACTTGTAATCCAAAAAATATCTACCAATATCATGGTCCGACCCTAAAACAATTTATATATATATATATATATTTAAATGCAACTTTTACCATATTATGAATTGTTTACAGATGAAAAGTTAGAGGAAACAGAATTTTATTTACCGTAATTTTTGATAACCACGTTGCGAATATATCCAGTGTTAAGAGGGTACCGTTGGTACTCGTTGCTAGCAAACACATGGACATTTTGTAGAACACGTGCTAGGTTGTTTTCAAATAAACACACAAGTAAATCATTCACGTAAAAAGAACCCATGTAAACATCATTCTGCAGCACCTGACGATACTTAATGAAGATCCATTCCTTATGAACAATGTGAGCATAGCATACTTTGACTATTTGATTTTTATAACGAATGTTGAATTGCAGTTCGTTAGGTGATGATGGATTGAGAAACAAAGCAGGGACTCTTGTTGAAACTGGACCGTCCGTCATATGAAAGATTGAATTCCAATCAGATGGATTTATTGAAACTACCATAAGTTCCAACATAACTACATATTCCTTTCCTAGTTCATTCAACGTATTTAACTTGTTACCTTTTACGATATCCGTTTGCTCTTTCATTGAAAAATCTAAAGATAGACAGCCAAAGTCAAATCAAGTTCAACAGACTTTCCCGTTATACTAACATAATGTAATGTACAGATTACAAACCGTAAGAGTAGTTTCTGAAATTAAAATAATTAGGCAAATAATTAACAAATTTACGTAAACGCCTTGTTTTATGTAAATAGGTTTAATCAATTAAAAATACAAATTCATGAAATTAATTAATTATTTAAAATTAAACAATACAACAATTCAATTTAACCTTATAACAAAAAATCAAAAATATCAAAAAATATTATTAGTACAAATAAACAATACCAGGATGTGACATTCCTTCCTTGATGATGGAATATAAGCTATAAATGTTTGCTGAATGGGCTAGCATGTATTTTCGCACAACAAACTCATCAATCCCAGCGTACATATGATAATTAACAGCCTCCTCCTCCAAACAAGTGCTGGCATTGTGTTTATACATCTTATAGAATACCTCGTTGACAAAAAACTCGACATTTGTATCGGTAATACCAATGGATATGTGGAACCAAGAAGCAGTGGGCATAGTGAAGAGCTGTGAGTAACACTTTGAATTATTATTAAACTGTAAAACTCCAACAGCTGAAGCAGGATCACTCAGGAAATCAGCTAATATTGACAGAACGTTGTATTCAAAAATCTTGACCACTTTGTTTGGGGTTCTGTCTACAAACAACCAAAACGCAAGAACAGTGTCAGTTAGACAGCCTGGTTCATTGCAGATTTCAGGAAGATTAAGAAGGAGTAGAGGTCTATCTGAAATGAATGATGCTTGACCAACAGGACCTAACTTCAATGTGTCAACCTTAAATATTTCTTTACTTTCCATTGAATCATCATCATCAAAATTGTAATACAAGTCTGCTTCTTTAAATGTTAGTGAACTGTGTAGCACTGTAAAAAATCTTCAGTTGTAATGTAGTGAATTGAATAGAAAAAGTCATCAAGACCATTTTTCAAAAAAAAAATTGATTTTACGAGAATGGCAGGTTGTTTTCACTACAAGGAAATGCAAAACTAAATAAAAAAATAAATTTTCAACGATAATAATAAATATATATTAATGTTTAATGATTAATTTAAGATCTGAAAATCTGAAATATTGTACAACTAACCGTTTTCACACGTTTCCTTTATTGTGTAGTGGTTTTCTGCATGGACACACTCGCATCTTTGCTTCACAGGTAAACAATACCCATTGTTTTTACAGTTGTATGGACACAGTAATGGGTCTACAATAAATTAGAAATTCATCCAGGGCTAATGATCAAAGTGAATGTGGAATAGAATTTTTATTGGTAAAAGAAAGCTAATTACCAATTCTATCAGGACAGATTTCAAGCATCTTAATCTGTCTCAGCAATAGATGTTGTTTGTAGAATTGAAAGCATGAAAAACTGCCTTTAAATGAAGACAAATTCGATGATTTGGCGCTGTTGAAGAAATGTAAACTCGTTGGTAAAAGGAGATTAGAAATAATTTTCCGCTGTTGGGGTTCATCATTCTAAAGAATTTAAAATAAACAAAAGTCATTTTGTTGGTCATTAAGTAACAGAGATTGTTGTAAAACACTTACATTTCATTATCATGTAGCTAATCTTGGCTTAATTCTGCCTTAAAAATAAATAACAAGAAAAAACCTAGAGCTCACCAGATTATTGATGTAGACAGAAAACCTGTCCCTTTCATAAGATATCGCAACATAAGTCCATATGTCAATTTGAATGCCAGTAGACGCAGAATAGACAATTTCGTTCAACAGACTATGAAATGAAAACAGCTGACAAATCGAAGAGTTTGAGTTTAGTGTAAATCATTTTAATATTATTCAATGATTAGAAATAACATAAATAGGTATATATTTTCCCATAATATATTTTGAGAAAAATAATCGGTACAAAATGCCTGGAATAATTGTTGAAATACAAAAAAAAACAGGTACTAGATATAGTTAGAGTGCCTACCTAATAACCAGTCTTCCATCCATGGTGTGAAATTTCACATTAGAAAATTCACCGAAATGCAGCAAAACCACATTGCTGACAGAAAGTTTTACGTGAAATAAAATTGTGAAGTTAGACATTTCAGGTTCAAAAACATTGTTCACACGTAAAGAACCATCATCGAAAACATCGTCCACTTTGAGTGCATGATAGGGGAACCCAAATTTATTTTCAACCCAAGTTGAATGAATTGTTCCTTGCACAGTTAAATGCTTTCGGTTTGCGCTAAAATCATTGTAGGATGAAGCAAAAGAGTAGAATAATGCGGTAAGAGGCAAACCGAGTTGCTGCAAATAAATTTCATGTTTCGTTTCATCTAAAATCAATTACGAAAAGAACTTTATTAAAAGTATTGGGTACGTCTGAGTTTTGTGTTTAAAATTAAACTAAATTAATAGACAAAAACGAAAGAAAATTCCGAAAATTTTACATTTCCTATATATACTGTTTATAATATTTAAAGTAACTTTGTTATAAAGAATTTAATTTGACAATAATTTATAATTCTTTTAAAAGCAGTCCAGCTACTGTATATAATGAAAACTCTAATCTAAGTGGTCTAGATAGTGCATATATATATATGTCAAAACAAAGAGAAAATTAAATTGAAAATTTTTTTTTTTGGATTTCAATTATTTATTTATAAAAGAAGCAATCATTGAACACCATTATATTCTAACAAACAAAAACATACCAGTGTTGTGTTCACTTTTTTGATCATTGCTGAATGTGTCAGTTTCCCGTAAACCAATTTTATCAAGTGCAATGAGCGAACGTTGGTCATTTCCACGAACCACAGAGAACCATAGCTGAATAAAGTTAAATACAAATTTCCTTTTGAACCCAACTCCCATCTTACTATGTTCACAATCAATCAAGAAATTGAAACAATTAACAATAACATTAAATTTTGGAGAATGTGTATGGATGATGATGCAAGTATCGTCAAATCTTAAACTTGATGCAAAATGATCATTACGTTCCATCAACCTATAGATGAATTAAAATGGAGTTTAAGAGACAACTCAGTGATGACCAACATATCTCCAAAAAAGATGAAACATAGCTGTTGAGAGATGAAAAGAAAGTGAAAGGTTTTTGCCACACACCAAAGAAAGCATCAAGTCAAGACGTAACTATAACATATCCAAAAATGGTTACTTGAAAAGAAGATGAGAAATTTCGCAAACAACATCCATTGTCTTTTGCTCTTCAATTATACTTCAATTTAACCACTCATATTATATCAGGACCAACACGCTCTCAATTCTTAACTCAGAAACATGAAACAAATCCTAGAAATGAAAAATTCTAAACACTTGTGTAAAGGAATTTATGCCTAGTGCTTGATACAAGATACTGATTCGAGGGCTGCTCATCTGGCAATAGGGGAGCAGTCGATCAGAGAACTCTTCTTAACTCTAACAGTAAAGGATCAATTGTACTCTGCATCCTTAGAAACTCTTACCGCTCATTTTTCCCATAAGAAAAACCTAACTGTTGAAAGATACAAATTATTTTGCACTAGAAGAGCCAAATCAGGAATTACATGACCATTTGGCACAACTGCGACTGAAAGGCCCTGAAGGTGAGTTTGATAAGGAAGCGCATGAATCTCCTGATCACGCCCAGACAAGGACCTACTTTAATAGGAAGGAACTAGTTGTTGACTCTGAAAATGTTACTGTATTGATTGATAATGATGATTTAGATAAACTGATTCTAAAGAATGACAAATTGTTTTCTCTGAAACAAAGGCAGCTTAAAAAACTTTAAAGCCCATATAAAAATAAAAGAAGGAGTGCTACCAAAATTGCCACAACAGTAATTAGTTGGAGACCTCAAAAGTTCGTAGACTACCAGCATGGTTTTGGGATGAAATCTAAGATTTAAGCTTTTGTGTAATCATTTAATGGTGTTCGACTATTCATCTCAAGAATCAATAGACTGGTATGTTGAGGAGGGTTGTAGTGTTGTGTGTTACATTATTTACGTTATGTAACAGAGTTCCTTTGTGTTAGATAATTATAGAGTAATTATCGTTAACTGATCAGTTTATTACTGAAATACATTTTCATTGCGTACACACGTATATTTACTTTCTTTATAAGATTAAAAAACATTACAGTTACGTATAGGTTTTATTGAAGCTATTGTAATGTACCTTGCGTTTAGAAGCTGTGATCAAAATATTGGCCTCTTTCCATTTTTCTCCTTGGTCGCCACTCAATAGATATACAAGTTGAGGTGGTTTGATGTTATCGCCATCAACTAACCAAACAAACATCGTTCCCGGGTCATTCCCATGCATCAAATACCAAAAGGAAATCACTCCGTTGCTTTTTGAAACGGCATCTGTCACAAATTTTAGAGCAGGGTATCTCGGCAATAACTGTGTGGTGTTAAAGAGGAGAAATTGATCTATTAAAAAACATTTTTGTAAATTACTCACCAAAACAGATTAGGTGAATTTATTCAATTAAAAAAATTCAAATAATAATTAATAAAATTCTTAATATAACAGAAAATATAAATGTGTCAGCTCACTTTCATCATTGTCTTCATAATTAATAATCAGTAAAAACTTAGAGATATTTTGACCAATTTCTACACTGTTCCACACCAATAGAATCGATACTGGAAGAGATACTTCCGAGCTTCGAAGATGGTACTTAACCATATCAGAAATGTCAGGTGAAACAACTTCCACGCCATCTTGATCTTGTTCAACATATAAATCCCAAAAAATAAATTCATTGACTGAATACTCAAACACATCGTACATGCTACACGCCAGCTCTTCAGAAATTAGAGATATGGTTATATCATTCTTTACAGTTTTGTTGACTTCGTTTGAACTCCAAGTGAATGCAATATGTGCACTTTCAATTTTCTTGCTCCGCTCCAAAGACAGTTCGTGAAAATGTACCAAAACAAAGACTGTGTCCCCAGCACTAAAACCAATTGGTTTGATTTCATTATAACTCTTTTCTTGGCAAGCATCATTGATTTTGTACGTCAATTTTATCGCTTTCAAGGTTTCTTGAGAAAAATAATGGCTTGCTGAAAAAGTGAAAGAGAGTATAAGATACAATGGCAGAGCCAGAAGACGTATTTACCTTGACAAATGTAGGGTTCCGATGCATGACAGTCCTCAGTATGCCATACTGCAATGTTATTTGTAAGATTTACTTTTGCACAATTCTGAGTTCCTTTCACATTACCAAAGTCTATCTCAGATCCATTCATCCATTTACTTTTGTAATATCCAACAAACATGTGTTGCTTGTTACAGAGTGAACTTGCATACAAGACATCTCTATTTCTCATCATTTCGTCAAACTGAAGTTGGCTATGGATCATAGCTAAAGATCCACCAGCTTTCCTGCATTTTCTGTCTGCTTCATAGAAAGTTGCACACTCTTCTCCCAAATAGTAAAAAATCTCTAGAATATTCATTAAATAAGTAATCATCAAAAGAACATAACAAAATAAAAAAAAGCTTTATTTAATAATTTTAAAATTTGTGCAAAAAAGAGGTGTACAGACGATTCAAAACTGACGGTTCAAAATTATATTGTTTCACGTTTTTTAAACTTTCATTAAAAATTTAATTAATAAATTAATTTTTGAAATTCTTTTAATGGTCGAAATTCATGAATTCGAGTCAATCAATCAAGTGGTTTATCTTGGAACGTTATTACAGTTGCCTTTAGGCGGCCACACGTTTGAAATATTTCCGCACGTTCATGTGACGGAGCTTGTGTGTATTAATAATATAATATAAGGAAAATAAAAATATATATAGCTGAAACACGTCATCATTTGTTCTAGAATCTACGGTTTCGTGCACAGACGCTAGCTTATAAGATTATTAACGTACCTAAACGTCCTTTTCCGTGGTCAACGGAAAAAAAAGTCACAGGAAAAAAAGTCACAAAACCTCTAGGAAAAAAAGTCACAGGAAAAAAAGTCTCAAGAAAAAAAGTATCATCCACCAAAATGCAAAATATTTCTGAGCGATTTTTTAAGCCAAAACCGAAACATAACCAATGATATCATAGAGAAAAAACGCTAGATGTCTAACTCGCTATTTTCCTCGCCTAGTACGTGAGGCAAAAAATAAGTAGCAAAATAGTGGCAAAAAAACAGCGCTGGCTGGTTAAAATGTGTTGGGAGGAACTGTGGTTTATTTGGAGTTTACTGTTTATATTTTTGTTTTATCCTTCACATTTCAATTCAAAATCAACACTAATTACAGTCTTAAATATATCAATATTTAAACTATAAATAAAACTAGAATAAATTTGCTTTGGATTTGTCTCACTTAGTTACAGCGAGTTAGACATCTAGTGTTTTTTTTTCTATATCATTGAACATAACAAACATAAAAAAATATGGCGGGTTGGCGAAAACATATATATAATATATATATATATATATACATTTATTGTCACTACTGTAAAAACAAATATGATTGTTATATTATCTACTCTGTTATTAAATACTATAGATATACAGTTTTTATTCTTCATTTTTTTTGGAACAATCATCACACTGCCATTTTTCGTTTTCATCATTTAAAACCTCTATTGCTGGAACACATCTTGTGAAACCAGTTTAAGCAACTTTCATATTTAATCATCTCTCTGGAAAAAAGAAAAGTAAAAAAGTAGAGTAGAGATGGTCTGCCAGATAGATATTTGACTCAATGTTTAGAAAGAAATCTAGCATCACCAACTCAACATATTGATTAATTTCCACGGAACCGATTTCAGAATGCTATGACGTCATATTTTACGATTGCCAGCCTCCCCATTTTGGTGGATGATTTCGTCTGCTAACTGTTTTTTCATGTATGAAACCATATTATAGAATTTTAACTTTGACTCTAATTAAAGAAAATGTATGACTTCATTTACTTTTCTATAAAAGAAAGAATAATTTCAAGTGTTATTAAATCAACTTTTTGACTTTTTTTCCGTGACTTTTTCCCGTGACTTTTTTTCCGTGACTTTTTTTCCTGTGACTTTTTTCCTGTGACTTTTTTTCCTACATTCAGTAGTGGAATCCAAAAAAGATCATTTAAAAATATTGTAATTAATTCTCTAATTATTATATATTTAAGACTTATTAAAGTGGAAGTTGATTAATGATTTAAAAACAAGTGAAACATTTACCATTATTTGCTCGACAATTAAAACGAAAATCACAACTTTCCGAAATACTAAAGTCTTTGAAAGTATCTTCTTTGTAGGATCGATAATCCAACATTCCTGAAAGTTTAATTAACAATGGACACCATCTTAAAATTCAACAAGCTTTTACCCTATAACATATAGAACATAGCACATATAACACACATAAAAACATCTTTTACTGCACTGAAGTTAAATAATAAATCATTTTGCTACATTTTTTAGCATTTTTAGCATGAATCTAATGATTTCCAGTCCTGAAATTTGCATGAAGGCATTAAGAAATAATCGTACTTTCAGAGAAACTTGTGTTCAAAAAAGCAAATTTGCTAGATTCAAAAGGACCCATCCACATTGTAATTTCGCTGACATGAAAATCATCCAAATAGACATACGAGTGTCCATAACTTCGTCCGACAAGAAAATCTTGGTTCCCAATAGGTTGAAAGGTTCGATATGGTGTCTTAAGGTAATCAGTGTTTGTAACTCCATCTAAGTCACCGGATAGTTTGTAAGCATTGCATGAAAATATTAGATGATACCAATTTCCTAAGCCAATGTTGTCCCAAGTTAAAGCCAAATTCAACCAAAATGACTGCACTGTAACAAATAGTATTTCCTGTGATGTGAGAGCAACCTGAAAACCTAATCCACTACTATATCCATTTGCGCCTTGAAATCCACTGGAGATTATTGAAAATGTAAAATTTCCAAGAATTTCTAAAAGAAAACACTATTTCAAACATAAGAAATGAAAATCTCCAAACTTACTTCTTCGTTTGACTTTTGACATCTTCCTGTTCCGTGCACAGTACAAGAAATCATCAGAAACATCGAAACTAGAGTATAATTTAAGATCAATGACAGATAAAACCCATTCCTTGGAAGATGCACTCCATTCGTAAACATTGCTCCTTTGTATACACCATAAAGAACCATCCAGTGCCAATTTGAAATTATTAGTCGAAGTCACCACTTCACCGAGTAACTCCCATTGTTGACTATTCATGTTGAAGGAATGCGGTCTTCCACCTAAGACACCGTAAACTTCGCTCTGAGACAATGCAGTGATAATGGATAGGTGCTTTGCGTATTTCGACCTCCATTCATCTAATTAAAAAGAACAAAGTCCATATTAATGAATCATTGTCATCACTTCAATATGTTGGAAATTCAAAATATCTCTCATCATTATAATCATCAGTCAAAGATTACATTCAACATTTTTCGATTTTTTCAAAATCATTTTCAAGAAAGATACCATAATCAAATTAAAAAGACATTTACAACTGCAAAACTGAGCACTGTGAAAAGAAATTGTTTCCCTAAATGCCTGTATTACATTTTCTGCAAACAGCTTGATGATTTGTTAAATTGTTTCCAGGAACCTCATTCCAATGAACAGAATTATTAATAAAGATGCATCTTCTTGGCAGGTCAGAGTTTGTACTGTGGCGGAATTCACCGGCATCAACAATAACTAAAAAAGAAGACAGATAACCACAAATTAAAAATGGTTTGTATTTAGAAACTATTTGCTTTTCTCTTTAAAAAGTCAAAACCATTCCCTTTATTAACCAAATACCATTGATGCTTTTGAAAAGTTGAAATTTTGTATAACTGAACATGATTATGTAAATATTTCCCTGGCATCTGTTTGTTGGTTGTGTTGGTGCTTAATCACATGGGGAAAACTTCATATGTCAGCAATATTGACGTGAGCAAAGATTATAAAATAAATGCAAGGGGGAATTTGCGCTGAAAAATGAAATATATGTGGATTTGCAAACCCAGATAACCAACATGAAATGACCAACATGAAAATGTTAAACAGACCTTGTTCCAATTGTAAATGCTCAAATGCCATCGCGCATTCATCCCTAGATGTGATGATCTCCCCACGAGCACAATCGCCTCCCATCACTTTGAACAAACCTGCAACATTATAAAATTAGAATAGAAATCAATCACTTGAATGCTATTTTGATGAAGTGAGCTTACTTAAATATACTGTGAATATACGTCAATACAATACGTTGCCATTGAAATTCTTAAAATCAATAAGTATGGGAAGTGAAAATAAAAGTATTTCAAGCATTTTTAATTTCAACAGTATGCTATAATGAATACAGAATGCTATAATTACAACACTACAAACCTGAAGGATTTTCGACTGGCAAAACTATTTTTGGTTATCAATATCACTTTCACTCTTCTCACTCGTTAAGAATTCTCCATAAAGTAACCAGATCACTTACTTTTTACGCCAGACACTATCAGTAAGTTTCGTCTCCTGTAGGCCCCAAGAGGTTCTGTTGACCAAAGACGGACATCTCTCATTATCAACGGTTGATCGGGGTTTATTTTTAAAACTTCACTTCCATCAACATATACTTTAAATACATACTGAGCATCCTGCTGATACTGAACTAACCGCATATGAATCCATTTTTGTACTATGCTTTGTGATGAGACTAGAACGTTGTGATGGGAGGTTTTATAATAAACCTTTAGGAAATTATTATCAACTTTTACGGCAAGGTGTCCAGCAAAATCCATAAAATGTGCTGTTTTCAATTTAAACACATATACTTCCATTGATATTGTGAATTCCGGTCCAAGAAGAGAAACCTTTCTCTCCAATTTTTCATCTCCCAGATTAACAATGCTATTAAAATCTGTAAAAAATAAAGACAACATGTTGTTAAAATAATGCCTGAAAATATGTCACAGACAATCTAAGTATGTATGTGAATACCACTACCAGAATCCAGTTTAATAAACAGAGAAAACCTCCTCTCAAAAATGTATTTTATTTTAAATTGTAATTTCTTCATATTCAGAGAGCTACTATTCTGAACAAAGTAACTATATCTATTGTTCCATCGCTTTAAAAGTTCATTGCCTCGCTGGTTTAGACATGTCAATTGGTGTTTTTTAGAATTTAACAGAAAGGAGGGAAATTAAATATTATACTTACATGAGAGCGGTTGTAAAAGGCAACAATCCTGGTTTGCATTGTAATTAACTATTTTAGCACTTCGAACACACGAACAAATTGGTTGAAGGTTCACTCCGTCAATATCGTAATATTTTTTTTGTTGCAAGTGAATGCACTGTTTTAAACATTGACTCTCTGGTAAAGCTCCTAACTCAATGATGTTCTTTTGGGATGAATCGGACGGAATAAAATTTCCTGCATATTGTTGATTGCAACTAGCTGTAACAACAAAAGAAAAAAATTTGGGAAAGCAAATAGATTTTCCTTTAATTAGACGATAGTGATTTGCTGACAAAAACTGGAAGTTTGAGCGTTTATAGAAAAATGATTAGGTCCGTTGAGATTGTTAGTTTGCAGAATATTTTTTCACTTCTTAACAAATTGTAAAAACAAAAACATAAGGTATTTTTATATACATATATATATAACTTACCATTTCTAATCTGCCTGTAAAGTAACCAATCATTTTCAACACAGAAAACATAATCAAATGTTATTTCGTAACTTTTGCATGTTAGACCGATAAACAACGGAGACAACTGTTCCAATTCTTTCGTTCCCCATTCTTGACTGTAAACATTTCCAGTGTTATCCAAACAGTACACAAATTTTCCACGAACTTTAAATTCCTTTTTGCATGCTGTCTTCCCGATATGTTCAACTATACCATTTTTAATTGTACCTTTTTCTGAGGCCACAAAAATAATCTTGTCATTCTCATACTGGTTCACAGCAAATGTCTTGAAATTATGATCTGATACTGGTAAGATACTGTGTCTTAGCATATATGGAAAACCTATAAAAAAGGAAAATATTTAAAAATAGTTAGTTACAATAGCGGTTGCTTTTCTCCCTTTGCTGCAATTAACAAAAAATATCATCAGAAATGTATATCTTTTATTAGTTTATTTTTGATCACGAAATTATGTTGCATCAAGTTTCGTTTAAAGCTCCCATATCAATATTGCTTAGGAAACATTATCTATAAATATTCTACTAAATATATACTTTTCGAAAACAGTCACGCAATATCAGTGGTGTATATTCCTGATCATCTGAGGGTACTGCACGAACAATGTTTTTGTGAAAAATTAATTTTAGAAATTAAAAAGACGGAAGGAGCGGAAAATTTTTAATAATTATTTTACTATATGATTATTTTACATTTTTAGTTTTATTTTTTAGCCCGATTTCTTGTCCAACAAAACAAAACGGTACAAATTTGGACGACATTGGTATTGTGGATTGGATTATATTTTGCATGGACACCACTGTTATCATCATCATCATGTCCAAAACGTCCGTTTCCATGCTAGTGATGAGTTAACACATGGAAGATACCAGCTGGATTTTAAACTCTGTGGCAACAGTTCATAAAGGGCATGGGTGGTTATGGTCCATGTGGTCAAAAATATTACATGACCTGCTTACCCATAACAAATTGATAGCGCTTAGCAACGAACTGTTGGAACAAGAGGAAGTGATCACGTTGCAACAGACTATACTTACCTGTGTAAATTTCAAATAAGATCTCTTACTGTGACAATGAAAGTCTATTTATTACCGTCTCAGCAAATTGCCAACGATATAAAAAGACAAAAGTGAAAATTTAAGCATAATTTAAGTCTAAGCATATTGTTTTCATCTTATATTTTTTTCTTTTCATCACTGCATATAATGCATATTTTTTGAGCGACCAACCTTTTTCGCAGGTGTGTTAGAAACGCAATTCACATGTTTAAACTGTTTGATAGGACAATTGACAAAATCCCAAGTATATGGCTAACTTGGGTAAAAGTAAAAATATTAAATTACCCTATTTTAAAGATCATAAGTTTGAACAATTTGCTTGTTAGGGACTAAAATCTGATTTATGAAATGTGAAAGCAAAGTTAAAACACAAACTAATTCTGAGAATATTGCCAGGTTACCTGAGTGACATTGTACAACGTCCAGTTGCAATTCCAAGCGCTTTCCATAATACAATATTGGAATCACCTCCATGCAAAGCACATTTCTTGGCACTGGGAAACTTAAATATTCAACATCCCAAGAAGATTTCCTGAACATCTGAATAACACAGTCAAATGTAAAATTTTGTTTCTAATGAATCCTGATTCCACTACGTTTCGAAACTGCCGATTCGAAACTTGCCGTTTCGAAATTGACGATTCGAAACCATATCAAAAGATTTTTCATTTACAGTTAGAGTCCAATTTTTTAAAAATTTGCCTATAGAGATGTTTTTATATAAAAAAATAAGATGTATTAAGGAATTTTGGCATTGTTTAGATTGTTACGAATTCATGCTACTGTTTCACGCACACATATATAAACATAGCTGCTTTGCTAATTGTTTCAAATTGAGATTTATTATTTAGAGAAGAAATTGTAAAATGGTTCAAAATTGTAAAATGGTTCTTGTGATTGCACGCGTAATTACACATGGCGTAGCAGAATGACATGTGTGAAAAGCAATTTACTTTGATGTCTGTTGCGTAATTCAAACAATTCATGTTGAAGTTGCCAACAAAATAAATTAACTTTTTATCGCTGCTTTTAAAATGTCTGGAGAGAAATGAATAAATAGATTTCAACGGTTTATTTGGAGGTCTATAAGAAATATATAGAGTAGATAATAGAGCGTTTCTTTTCGCCATCGTGTCTCTGGACTTCAATGCTTAAAATTTCATTTAATTATCTTTCATATCAGAGAGCTCATCATAAAATTTATATTGAACAAATACACACAAGCTCCGTCACATGAACGTGCGGAAACATTTCAAATGCATATCGTGGGGCCGGCTAAAGGTAATAACGTTCGAAGATAAACTACTTGATTGATTCGTAACTAATAAAAATTTAAAAAACGTAAAACAGATTTATTCCAAAAATTAATAAAAGATTGAAAAATGTAAAATAATATTGTTTCAAACCGTCCGGTTTCGAATTGTCAATTTCGAAACGGCCAGTTTCGAATCGGCTGTTTCGAAACGTCTGTACACCATGAATCCTAGTCATTTATTACGTTTCAAAATGGTTAACCTTTTGGAAAATGGCATTATCCCAATTTAACACAGTAAAATGTACACTAAAAAGTTAGCCTTTCGGAAAATATTTAATCTTGATTTAACCAATCAAATTCCAATGTTTCAATGTAGCTGTTTATTCAATAATAATAGAAAAACAATAACAACAATAAATTCAACAAAATGATTTATTGAAGCTAAAAGATATTATTTCTTAAACATACGTGAGGACTACGTTGGTTCTGGTTTAGAATATACAACCAACTATCACATTCTCCAGATGCAGAATATTTCAAATGAAACTCCTTTACATAGCCATCAACACTCCCTTTTACTTTCACCATCGACACAAAAACTTTTTGATTCAAACGGAACTTCACAGAACCATTTTCGCAACCAATCCACTTTGAAGCTGATGTAAATTTCAAATCAGAAGCAATAGAGTTTGAGCAGTTTGTAGAAAAAAAAGCATTGCTTATTTTTTGCACATAGTCTTCACTATTGGCTCCTCCGCAATCTGAAAAAACATTTTAATAGATTAGAATTTCCCCTGGCAAAATCCTTATCTTGAACGCAGAATTACAAATTTCGAAAATGTATTACCAAAAAACAGTGAGTATTGAATCTCCCAATTCTTCACAGAAAAGAGATATAAAATATTTTGGTTTTTCAAATCTTCGACAACTAGCAACAATGTTTGGCCATAAAACCAATCCGACGATCGAAATATACTTGAGAAAACTTCAGGAAAACCATTAAGTATATGGTACGAATTGTCCACCATTTCAAATTTCACAACTCCATAATTGATATAATCCATGTATCCAGAAAGATTGCAACGTGAAGTGTCATTAACACCAACAAATAATTTCACAAGGATCTCCTTATCAGTCAACAACCCATCATTATTATTTATTATCAGTTTCAATTTGTCAACAAAACTTCCATACTTGTACAGCTTGATGGAATTGAAATAAAGAAAGTAACTATTGTTGCAATAATCAGCAAAGTGTGGGATGAGTCGCTGTTTCAGTCCTTCCACTTTTGAATCAACTGAAAAAAGAAATAAAAGAATCAATAAAGTAGAAAATAGGGTGAAATAAAAGAAGGTGAACTTCTTGCTATCTCAAGATGATCAAAATTCTGATATTAAATACTATGGTATTAATAGAAAATTAAAATGGCGAATTAAAATTGTTGTTGTTGATATCGTTCATATTACGTGAGATCAAATAAACGGTAGACTTTAAACTGGATTTAAAAAATATCGTAGCACAAAGAAAATGATAAATTAATAATAAATTCAATTAATTATATTTTACAAACACATCATAAATTCAATTTTTAAGTGTATAAACTTTATATACATAAATAATGAAATTAAAAAACTTAAGGTTTCATAATGTGTTTTACCTCTAAAAACCATTGATACAACGAACTCTGATTCCCGAAACATTGGATTAAAAATAGCTGGACTTATCATTTCCACGGGATACTTGTAGTAATGGTCATTGTTGTATAGAGAAAGAGTTCTGTCCAAGAGAAAATCTTGTATGTAAATGTACTGATGTGTTCCATCAAATCTCCATTGTTCCAAAACTAAACCACCAGACAGTGAAATAGTGACCTTTACCTTTCCAGAAATAATGAAGATAACAGATACAAAAACAAAAGAGTATAATAACATTGTGATAATAGAATTTTGTTTTACATCATTGTAAAAACGAAGAATGAGAGATTGAAAATTGATCACAAATAACTGTTGTTGAAGGAATGAAATTAATAATTATCTTTATAATGATAAACAACATTTTATTTAAAAGATTTATTTATTCTCAAATAGAATGTTATAATATAAAATAAAACAATTGCATTATGACACTCTTTCAAATCTTTGAAAAGAAACGTTTTAAATAAAAGCAAAAAAACAATTTGAAAGAAATATTGTACTCTGATTTCACTAAACAAAGATGACGCCATACACTAAAAAGGAAGAAAATTAATTTCTGTTATATAATAATACATCACAGTATTTCATAACAATCCAAATTTTCTACTCCTTAACAAACCTGACCATTCTAACAAAAATACTTACACATAGTCTTGGGAAAGCCATACAATTCAAATTGAAATCGCGGTGAAATGGTATCATTGTAAACTTGATAAACATGAATATTTGTGCAGCTGAGGACGTAGTTGAAGTTAAGTTGAAAGACCTCATCTGATTGTGAACCATGTGGTGCTTCTATGACCTAGGAATGAAGAAAGTATTTTTACCCTTTTAAACACTGCTATGGGTTTAGCCAATTCATAACAGAAGTTATTGCCAGAAGTAAATGTCCATATGTTTATCAAACGAAAAAAAAAATTTCAGAAGGATCTTCTTGTAATGGTGGAATTTGTTCCCATAAATGCGCAAATACAACTACTAGGGATAGCGGTCAAATTACAGATATACTATCATTGTAATTATTCTAGTATAGAATACAAGAAGAGAAGCAAAACGTAGGGTCATTTGTTGAAATTGAACCACGCAATCAAAAGGTAGAGGACTTTAAGCTTCCAAAAAATTGTTATTTTTTTAGTACATGTATCGTAGAAACTGCCGCAAATCAGTGGTACTGAACGGAAATCCGAGGGTTATGTCAGTAAAAAACCAAAACTTAATAAAATGAAAAATGTACATTGTAGGTGCTTCATATTTGGCATGAAGATAATATGGTAATAATTGTTAATGCTGGGAAATTTTTTAACCCAAAATGCATGTAGTTTAGAGACAAGAAATAGTCAAAATGTTTGTTATAGAACTTTAATCAACGAAATTTATTCCTAAAATTTGAACTTAAAGACGATAAGAAGACGATGAAGGTCTAAAAGCATTATAGCCTAAAGCATGTAATTTACTGACTGAAAATGAAATAATAGTAAATTACAAACTGTGTAGGCAAAATAAAAGTGGATTTCCAAGGTGGAACCTTAAATATTTTGTTAATCATTTTATTGCAAAAGATTAGAGGAAAGATGGGATTTACTAGAAGTTCAATATTAGACATTATTCTCATTTTCTTTGGGTTTTTTGGTCTATTTTTTGTAGACATGCGTATGAGCTTAGAAACCAACAGAGCGGCAATCTCCTTTCTTTTGTGATTTCAACGAGGTTTGAAGTGTTGAACTTTGACAAATGCTTCCATCTTGGTTTTTATAATTTTTATGAAGAAGTAAATTTTATGATTGGTACCAAGCAAAGAAATATATAATATGGCATTAAAACAATAAAATGCAACTTTTTTCTTATTCCATAATTGAGACAAACTATAACTGTTTTAATAAAAATAAACATTTTTGCAATTTTATCAAACCCAAATCCCAAATACCATATTTAAAGAAATTATGCTTTTCTAAAACTGAACCCCCGTCTTGCGCAATCCCTTCAACTACCACAATCCTTTGCGTTTTGACCTTTAAATCCTCTAAATTATTTGAACTACAAATGACTCTTTTCTTTAGTACAAAATATTTTATACGACTATTAATATTCTATTTCATGCCCTTTTTGAATTTTAATTTGTTTTATTCAAAGATTTAATGCAAAGGTTTCTGGTAGTTGTATTCATGATTTGATATTCATGGGAACGACCAATTGTTATTTCAAATCATTTTCAAACAGACATCAATTTTAAACATTACTATACTGACCAGCGCATATTTAATCTTATTTTGGTTATCTTGCTGTCCAGTATAAGGTTTTCCGTCATGTGTTATAAAGAATGATGCAAATTTGTTTTGCGAAAACTGTCGATATCTCATGTAGAATATGTTGTGTTCTTCAACAAGGTTAATTCGAAGCCACGTTTTTATATGATTTGGGTCTTGAAACAGTTGATTTTCAGAATAAGATACCCAGCCTGTCGAACGAGATGTTTTCAATCGAGCTGATCCCAGGTGTGAACAATTACCACCACAAAAACCTTCATATAACAGTTGTTTGTCCAATATCTCACCACTTGCCATGCCAAGTGGTTTTATGTCTGTAAAATTAGAAAATTTGTAATATTCAAATCCAAAATAATAAAACTTGACACTATAACATATAGACATCCCCACATACACTATGAATACCAGTTGGTTGGTTAAATACTAATGAAATTCAATTTTACGAACATTTCCAATACGGACAACCAAAAATTTCAAATCGAAACCGCAGTAACACTGTATTTTCTCCCTTTAGAAAGCGCAACTTAAGAGCCACCGCCAAGATAGTGTGGTTCAACCAAACGGGCATTTGATGACTTATTGATAGACTCTAAATAAACAAAAATTAATTAAGCCATTTCATTATGGAAAGCCATTTTAGCATGATGACTATAAACGCAAAACAACGTCTGACCAATATTTTTTATAAACTTTTTAAATTGTCAACTTTTTCTATCTTATTATTAGTAGGCTTTCAAAAAGTTTCTTTCTGCTAGGTGATTAGTAGATACAAATACAAATATATATTTATATACAGGTGACTGACAGAGTTATTCTTTATCATAGAATCAATGAGTGCAATTTGCACGGGTTATATAGCTAGTCAATGTACATCGTTTGATGTAAAATATGCTGAAGAAAATCTAATGTATAACTGTAATGTACTGTAATGAACAACAAGATTGTATATATATATATATATATATATATATATATATATATATATATATATATATAAACAAAAGAAAGGAAATGTTATGTGATTATAGTTACGGTACTTCGTTTAGTTGATCTTTCGCCATTCCATAAGTTTGATAAACAAAGTTGTTAATTGAATACTCAATGACGAAACTGTTTTTCGTGCATTCGTCGCACAGAAATGGTGCATCAAAAATCAAACCAGTAACAATAGTACGCATTGCAAACTTGACTTCATAAAATGGTTCAATCGTGTTTTCTTCAATGCATGCAAAGCTGTCAAATCTCTGAGAGTTGTATCTGATTTTTTCACATGTACTAGAACAGTTGGTATGATTTGAACCATGTAGTGAGCATGCAATATTTGATATTGCACCATTTCCCATCCCAAGAGGTGACTTGCAAATGTTAAAAAAACGGGCTAAAAGGAACATATATGAAATAACTATTTAATGCTATAATCAATAGATGCAAAAACGATCATCATCATCACAATCATCATCATTTGTTTAAAGTCTCTTATTATTCTACGCAAGCATGGATTTGCCACTAATTGTTTTTTAAAGATAGCACACTAGTTTTAGTTCCCTTGACTAAACATTAAAACATATCTTTCTGTTTCATGTATATATATAAATAATGATTTATTTTATAATTTATATAAATAATATATTTATCAATAAACTTTGGTCTATTGTCATTTCAAATTAATTCTGCGCTTTAATGAGATGTAGTGACATCAAAAGTGTGCAGAGATTGAATATACATTTATATGTATAAATATGTTTGATAAAAAGTTGACTTGGACTTACAGTTGTGTTCATGATCAAAGTGTAGTGATGTTGATGGTGAAACAATGAGAATTAAAGCAAATGGCAACACCATATAACCCTAGAACAAAATCACATATATATTATAATCATGTTCTATATGTAGTTTTATACACACAACATAGTATACTCAATGACCGTTTTATCCACTGATGATTGCATTGAAACTTTGAGTTTCGAAAATAAATGTATACCACACTATTAAAATATATAATACACACATTTAAAACAATTTTTTCCAATAATCACTTATCATTATCAAAAAATAAACAACATCAAATATATTTCCATTGATATTGAAAAATAAATAAATAAATACTACAGTGAATATGAAATGATAGGAAAGTAACAGGAAATATATCCTTGATAACTTGCTATCAGCAATATAAAAAACAATCAAAGATTGATAGATACATATATTGACATGTAAACAATTTAGTCAAATTTTGATCAGTTCTATTGTTGTTGAAATCCACTATTGAAAACCTTTTCAAATGATCCTCCTAATAGAAACAACCGAAGTAGATAAGTGTTGCATAATTCAGATACAGTAAAAGTATTAAGTTATTATTGGCACCCTATTTGGACCCTGCGATCTTCTGTGGATTACATGCCTAGTAAACTAATTACTGAAACAAGATCTTCAACAGATCATAAATAGTAAATTATAACTTTAACAATGGCAAAATGGAAAAAGGTATATACCCTTTATGTGAACTTTAAAAAATTGTAAACTGTTATAACTAAAGGTTTTAACTATGTATTGTTCCCATAAGCAAGAATAATTATCTTTATATAAAAAATAAGAAATATATTTACCATATATTTAATTTTCACAAAATTCTCAGCCTGATATTTTTAGAAAAAGCGAGTGTTTCACAATGTATTTGACACAAGTACAATCTTAGAAAGATGCTGCAATTGTCTCAATTTGAAAACAAACGTGATCACACTATAACAACTATCTAGTTAGTTTAATGTATATCGCAACCGAAATCTACATTCTTTCTCGTCTTTTATAGCACAATCTGCTTGGCAACTGTCAACATCACTTTCGTCCAGGACACTCCCGCTTCAAACATTTTTTCGTTTTTTATGTCTGCAAAAGAGCATTATGACAATACACCTGTGAATTGTGTCTATCTTGGCTTCGTTCCCAAAACATGTGACAATGTACATCATGAATTGCTTCTTGTGAAACTATCAGCTTACAGAATAAACAGCAAGCTTTATAAATGGGTTGAGAACTTTTTCAGCAACCATAAACAAATGTATCAATCAACAGAGCACTGTTAGGTTGGTTGTTGGCTATAGTTAATGACACTCCACAAGGCTCAGTGTTTGCTCTTCTGCCTTTTTAAAACTTTTTTATTTTTGCTTAAGATAAAACCAAGTTAAACAGACTCCCGTATTCCACTGTTTCCCATAATTGGATATCAACTTGATTTTGACAGACTAGCGAAAGTTGGCAATGAAATGGAATTCGAAGAAGGAGAAGTTATTCGCCACCCTATTGTTATATCCTCATCATTGATAATATAAAGGTATACCTTCAATTTACTGCCGATTCTCAAACCAAAACCTGAAGCCAATCGTAAAAAATACAAAAGACACTGATGTTGAAGCCTTAGAAAGCCTTTTTACATTGTGAATTGTCAACAAGAGGAACAGAATAACAAGCGAAATCAAGTGTTTGTCATCAGAAAGCATGTTCAATTGAGCTTGTAATTTGTAAAGCTCTCTACATCGAATTTCACATATGTTGCTGTACCATGTGCTGGAAAGTCACAATGTGTCGTTAAGAAATGTAAAGGCAATTCCGCCTGTTATGTTTCAGATTATCTTTTGTGTACATGAAGAGAGATTAATGATGTACAATAGGTCAAAATATTCACAAACGCTTGTTTTACTATTTTCAGCTTCTCGCTACTCAATTCATGAGAAAATATTTGCTTTGCAAATCTGAATGTTTTACGACTACTTGGGTATTCCCGTGTTAGCTAGATGAAAAAATAAATCTCTTGATTTAACATTTTTATATCAATTTTTTGTTTTAGGAATGTATTAATTTGAAGAAACTATAGATATCAAATAATTAGGCTAAAAGTTATTTGTAGCTATGTATAGTAACTATATACAAGTTCTAATTAAATATCATGAAATGTTCTATTTTCCCGCGTAATTTCAAGATACATTGTTACGAAACCGGCACAGTTAATTACGAATTTTATTGGATAGCTTTGAAAGGTATTGTTGCTAAAACTTATACTTCAAAATAACAAAACAAAATTTCAACTTTGCCTTACTACCTTATTATACAAAATTAACGAATGATAAAATTAACGCCAAAAAACTAACGCGAGAAAAAATTAACGCGGTCCAAAACTCATTTTGCTTTAAAACTGACAAAATTAACGCGGTTTCCTGATTTTTTTGCCTATCGCAGAAGAAAATGAACGCGGTTAGGGAATTTTTTTAGATTTTATATTTTTTCTTTAAAACCCTTTTCTGTAAAAATTACAAAGTTTCTGCCGAACTAAATGGGTTCAACGGACTCCCGATGTTATTTCTGGCATCTGCTACTGTCGTTTTTTACATTTTAATCCTAAACGGCTTTTTTGGCGTTCAGGTATCACATTACTAAAATTTTGGGATTTTCGCAGAAAATTAACGTTGTTAAAATTAGTGAACACAAAAATTAAGGGATGACTAAATTAACAAATATCAAAATTAACTCGGATATAAAATTAACGCGGATAAAAAAAAACCGCGTTAATTTTATCATTTGTTAATTTTGTATAATAATGTATGTTATATAAAGGGATATTGAATTGGCAGACGTGGAAAGTGCAAAAGTAAAAACATGCTTTGATTCCGAAATATATAGTAAACGAGAAAATGCGTTTTATTTCTATGATGGCGATGGTGTATGTAAAAACCGTTGTTGTATTCAAATTACCTTGGGTGTTTAGAGCTTTTAAGGTATTTGAAATGGCTTACACAAAATAAACAATTAATAATAATAATAAATAAGTAATAACAAATAATAATATCTTACAGTCAAATATCTAGTCAAAATTGACGAAACAATATCCATCACGAATCAATGTTTGTCCTGTTTATAAATTCAAATTAAGAATATTAGTTGTATGAAAATAAAGAAAATGTTAGGTACTTGTCGGTCCTCCCCCCACCCCTCTGAATTTTTTTATTTTCACCAATTTGACCCGACGACCTGTTTTGAAGCGCGTGTCTAGATCGGTATTTACTGTACGAAAATATTCAAAATTGGCGTATAGAGACATAATTTTACTTATATATTGTTGGTCGAGAGTATACCAAAATACAATTTGTACAGACAGAACTTGGTATAGGAAAAGATGCCACCATTGATTTTAATAATTTTCTGCGGGAAGTATGTGCAGCGGATCTTCTTGCAAACTCAATTTTAATTGGCGGACCAAATATGACTCTTGAAGTTGATGAATCACTTTTCTCAAGGCGTAAATAAAAATACAAAAATAATCAAGGCCGTGCATTGCCACAACAGTGGGTGTTTGGTAGATGGTGTTGGGGAACAAAGGAAAATTTTATGTATACAATTCCTGACCGCAGTGTAGCTATTTTGCTTTCGATCATCCAGACAACAATTCGACCAGAAACTACTATAATGTTAGATCTTTGGAGAGCGTATGGTGGAATAGCAGCAATGCAGGGTATGAGGTTTAACCACTTGACAGTTAACCACAGCCTTAATTTTGTCGATCCTAACTAATACTGGGGCGCACACGCAAAGTGTTGAGCGGTCGTGGAGATCTGCAAAAAAACAAAACAAACGACATAACGGAACCCACCGTCACATGGTGTCGTATTTGTGCGAATGGATGTGGAGGCAAAGACATTATAATAATGTTGACTTATTTGAACATATTTTGACTAATATTGGCGCTTATTGGCCACCTCAGTAGCATTATAAATATGTTAGAAAAAAAGAGAGCAAAAATTAAAAAAAAAAATTCTGGGGGGGATAACCGACAAGTACCAAATGTTATAATTGAGTAGAAACCGCAGAATATTAATTTTCAAAGGTATAGTGTTACTACTACTTGCTACACCTCATTTTATGAAAAGGAGCTTGGGTAGCTTTGAACTGTTTCTTATTGTCTTTGATTTTGTTATTAAGTAAAGAAACATTCTAGAATTTCTAGAGATTTTGTTCATCTGCGCAGATAATTGATGAAGTGAGAATTTCTAGAGATTTTGTTTATCTGCGCAGGTGATTGATGAAGTGAGAATTTCTAGAGATTTTGTTTATCTGCGCAGGTGGTAGATGAAGTGGGAATTTCTAGAGATTATTATCTCGTGCAGATATTTTTTTCAATGATAATGAGATGTTTGGAAGACGATCGTCAGTAAGATTCAAAACAGCAGGGGACAAGGGTATGGTGGTGCCGTATCAGTTTCAGGGCACATCAATGGACTCTCCTCTCACATTGCTGCTAGCATGCTTTTTCAAGTAATTATCAGTCTTTTTTGTCTGAATATTCAACACTTGAAACGTACTGCTTTTTAAGACCTTTAGTGTTGGTATGCAATACCCCATTTAAAAGCTTCCTCTTTATCCATGTGAATATCTAAGCTCACCATTCCACTAAATCTTGGCTTATCAGCATAAGCATTTTTTTGTAATTCATTTTGTAACAGAGCTGTCAGATATAGCTTTACCTTAATACCTCCTGCTTATTTATTGTCTCCCTCAAAAAATGTTCAATAGTTACTTTATTCTCCTTCAAAAGTTTTCGCGAGATATATTTGTAGCACTTACCTCCTCATCATTTTTTGTGACAACCGTCTCTGATACTTTCCCCTTGTAAGTATGTTTGAAAAACTACCTCACAAGTCTATTCTCTGAGCTTCAAACCAGCTAACGTAACGAGCCTTGCTTCCTGTTTCGTCTAACTTGCTGAAAAGCTATGTTCTGAATTATCTTTCCCATACAAAAGTCACGACGATTGAAGGTTGTATCCAAGGTCTCCAGACATCCAAGTTGATCCAATATGTTGGACACGGTATCGACAAGGCAAAGGTTTAACACCTTTAAAACATTGCGGTTTAACAGACATGACGAAATAAGGCCGTTGTTATACGTTGTTATTTAAATAATTTCTCTTTGTTATTTTTCCATGTCGATAAGGTATCTTTTGGCACTCCGGAAGGAGAAGAACATCCTTATGGGGAGTTCCTTTCTGCAATTCTTTATCTCTATTTTGTTTGATTTGTTCCCTGCTCCAGATTTTGCAGCAACAATGATTGTGAAGTTTCAAAACGTAGATAAACAATGTACAGTATTAAAATAAAAATTAAAAATAATTTTTCGAGGTTAATTAAGAAGGTGTTCGAGTTACGAAGGGTTATCTAATGTAGAGTTACTTATGACCAGAACCTTTCGGTTATGAGCCGAACACCATTACCATTGCGCTATCACCGGATTGATAAAGATAGGCTGATACACTCCCACTCTAAAAAAACTATTATAAACATTTCTACCTATAACTATCATAATAATCTAGATATTTAATGTTCATAGAATTAATTACCTGAGAAAAAATATTCCGAAATACCAATAGAAGAAAATGTAGGTAGATTGCAAAATCAAGTTCGATGGAATGTTTTGTAGAAAAGAAATATAAATAATAAGAAAAACAATACCTTGCATTTTTCAGCTTTTCCAGTGATTTCTCAGTTAAATAACCGTAACGGAGGTTGACCTTTGTAGTATTCATTATATATGAAGCAAATACTTTCCTTTTTTCACTTTATTCGTTTTTTACTAGAGGCCATAACACTAATGTACTCTCAACAGTTTTCAACTGGCACGTTTTGTTTGTTTACGTTTTGCGTTTCGCGGGTAAAAAATTTGATTCGACACTGGCGTTTTTATTTAAAATAATTTTTCGTTCTTTTGTGAGAATATCAATAATAAAAAAACTTGCAAAAAATTATTCATGTTCGTTGGTTAATGATTATCAATAAAAGTAATATCATAACAGAAATTTTCAAAGTTTCATTCTTTTGTGACAACTCACAAGAAGATGTACAACATGGCGACTTGGTTTTGGATGGCAGTGAGGGATTTAAATGAAACAAAATTGTCTGAAATGATGTATTTTGGTAGAATTACCAAAGCCAGTAAGAAAATATGTAATTTTGAATAATTATTAATGTTTCTGTCTACTTCTTAAATGTTCTGTAGGAAATGTTTTAAAATCTAAAATTTTGGACGAATTTTGAATTTTGTTACGCTGACTATTACTATTTACGTACTATTTAAGACATGTTGGGGAGACAAATATCATCCATTATAGAATTTCTCGATCCAACTAGCATTATTTTTGAAAATTTTGATTTTTTGAAAATTTTAACTATTTTGAAAATTTATGATGACGTCAACAATTTTTAGATGACTTTACAGACCCCTGATTTCTTTGCTATTTTATCTGCGCAGTTGGTTTATGCTGTGAGAATTTCTAGAGGTTTTGACTATATGCGCAGATGGTTGATGAAGTGAGAATTTCTAAAGGTTTTGAGTATCTCCGCAGGTGGTTGATGAAGTGAGAATATCTAGTGGTTTTGACTATCTGCGCAGCTACTCATTTTATACAGAAAATCACGTTGAATTGTGTTGAAATACAAGTTTAAGAAAAAAGTGGGGTCGGACTTTCATATTCTATCTACTGAAATTTTTGTTGAATACATTATTAAAATTTAATTCTTTCAATGTTATCAAAGGCGTCGTCAAGGAAACAATGTCAATTTTATGCGCGCCTTAAGTAACTTTGGTCGTCGCTGCTGTCATGACAACATAGGCCAATTAGGACTAATTATTGCTTGTAATCAGCGTTGTGTTTCTAAAGACGATTTAGAGATTTTTTATGCAGCTAGCACAATCGGTTTCCTTTTTAGACTGTAACTGCTCATAGGCAGCATATTCTCGTGACAAACCTTTAACTTTCGATAAATTAAACGAATTTTTAACGATGTTGCCGTTTTAAATGAAATATTCTTACACTCTTTGAAACATTATTAACGAACTAATTAAAATAAGTCGCTGGTTTACTTTCTGTAAATGTCAGCAAAACCAAATTCGCGTTGCCTCGCTACAATTATCTCAAAACCTTTCTTCCTTCATCCTTGCCTCCCCTATCTCCAGATAATCTAAAACCATCATGCGACAAGGTCTTTAGCGGTTTTAATTCATGAAAATCTATCTTGGAATATTTATTTACAAAGAAAGTACGGTCTCCAGAGGCATAGGCGTTATTTAACCTGCCAGAAAATTTCTTACTGCGTAATCCTTCAAATCAATCTTCTTCCAAAACTACATTTCCAGTGTCCTATCAAGTGAACTCAACTCGGTCAGTTTTCTCTCAGCTTTAGAGGCTCAATACCTGTGGCGACTTCTGAATCTGAAAGATAGCTTTCCATCCCTTACAGCATTTAAGATATTGTTGAAAGGATATATTCTTAATTTTACCGATTGTTTTGCTATTTAATTACAAAATATATGTATATAAACTATACATAACATAGGTTTTGAGATTATGAAAATAATGTTTTTCAGGATGTTTTATGTAACGTAGGAACTATTAGCATCCAATGATAAAACCATGTTGTCTTCTGATTATTGCATGCCTAAAATAATTCTTAAATAATATCCTTCATTTTTTTCTTTATGAATACTGTAAAATAAGATCTTCAATATGGTAGCTTTTAGCTATTCATCAACGGCAAAAAAAAATAAAATGTCTGATTCCCGCAAGAACAACTTTCAAATTGTCGTTAATCTAACTCAATCTCTATACTTCTATATAAATATATGTATCAATAAATCCCTAAGAGGTATCTTAAATTATAGAATCAATCTTAATGCCATGGATCATGTATAGTGACGTTCTGCCACAAAGTCATTTGTTTCAAATCTAAATATCTTCTTGAATTTACAATAACAATTAGCAATTTACAATGAGGCAATTATACTTCATTCCAAAGCAACATGAATCACAGCCTTACCTTCATCGCCGCATGAAACATTGTTGGAGATTATTATAAAGGAAAATGTTGCTGCAACAAATAAGCCAATCTTTAATACGAACACGTCTTAATTATTTATCAATAGCAGCATTAAGTGTGCTTTACTACATTGAGAATATTCCTTGTACTGACAAATAAACCTCTGCCGTTCACCTCAATGCCATTCAAGTTTTTCGTAATGATGAAGTAGGCAACTAAGAATTAAACAGCGGAGGAACTACTTATTTATAAGGTTTTATCAACATACTAGTTACTTAAAACCAGTCCAAAATGCACTTACCACCATACAAAATGAAATGAAATATAACTGTAACATAATGAAGTTTATTTCTATGTTATTTCATTTAGAATTGAATATTGTTAATTTTCGCAGAGTAAAACAGCAAAATTTGGATTTTTGGAACAATGAAACATTGGTATTATATATTCCCTGTGTCTGGGACATCAGGAACACTTATTAATGTCAATCAAACCGGAACAAACCCACATATATACTTACTCGACTCGATATTTGTAGATTTGTTGTTTTCGTCTGCAAGATCAGCGGACGCATTCCCCGTGCAATTCTGTTTTTCAACAAAATAGTAGCAGTAGCAGTAGCAGTAGCGGTAGCAGTAGCAGTAGCGGTAGCAGTAGCAGTAGCGGTAGCAGTAGTGGTAGCAGTAGCGGTAGCGGTAGCAGTAGCAGTAGCGGTAGCAGTAGCAGTAGCAGTAGCGGTAGCAGTAGCAGTAGCGGTAGCGGTAGCGGTAGCAGTAGCGGTAGCAGTAGCAGTAGCAGTAGCAGTAGCGGTAGCAGTAGCAGTAGCGGTAGCAGTAGCGGTAGCAGTAGCAGTAGCGGTAGCAGTAAATAAACAATAGCATTTACCTTTTGGCCTTTTGTGTCCAATGGCTTGTTTTAATCATAGAGTTATCGCCTCTCTGAGGATTAAATTACTAATGACACATCTCGTTGTAATTATTTCCCAAGCGCTGCACTTATACTCGCCAGTCACTTTTATATACAAACCGATAACCAAATAACGCTTAGTCAGGCTTATATAAATAATAGTTTCAGTTTCTAACCTTGTACACTCTAGTTCATTGCTTCATAAACAACCAGATAAAGATAGGATCTAAACCAGGTGTTTGAACTGTTGACTAGTGTCTGCTAATGTTATTAATTTCGACTTTTGTCATGGCCAGTAATGAAGTAGTAACCACAAATTCTCCCACATACTTCATACCAGACAAAGATTTCAATGACAATAGAAAGGCTGCAAGTGGCAGTATGGATGCTTCAAGCTGTATGCATGCTAACTGCCCACAGTTGAGCAGGGCTTTCTTATGTCAACACACAAACCTAATCCTGTTCTAACACGGAAGAAGCTTGGCAGTTACATTGTACAGTACATAGCAGAGAGTGTCCTACTATTCAATCACGTAAACAGCGATGCATTTAGAACGTTTGTCAACAACATTGCACTAGGATTTGCGATAAAAACGCGGAAATCTTACCAAAAACAGGCCAAAAGTTTATTTCGAAAGAAAAAACAAGCATTGGTGGCTGCGTTACTATTAGCTAAACATGTATGCATTACAGCCGACCATTTAAGTTCATATCGCAAAGGATATCTAAGCATAACTGTTCATTGGTATGGTGACAATAGGGAAAAGAAAAAGGCTTTGTTTTGCTATGAGAAAAGTATATGGTCGGTTCACCTATGACGTTTTGGCAGATCTAATATCTGGTAACATGAAGAGTATGGCTTTTCTGGCAAAGTTACACACTGTGTCACTGACTCAGGCTCGAATTCAAGTCAGTCAAATAAGCAGGCAGTCACGGTTACAGATTCTGACTCTAATGTCTCACTGAAAAGGATCAAATATATGCAGTACCAATATCGGATGTGAAGACTACCGAGTTGCAGGATGATATGTACTCCTTACCCAAGCATTTTGCTGTGCCGCACACCGCTGTTGGGCTCGAAGTGCTTTATCCAAAATTCCACTTGACAATCAATGAGTTCAAAGCCTTCATCAAGTAGTATGTCTTGTTGGTTTTATACTTTTTATTTATCAAATAAAGAACAAAAAATAATAGCAAAAACTTTCACAAATTGACCATAATATTGTGACAAAAAATATTCGATATAAAGTATGGTGTGCACTGCAACGGCATCTTGTGTTGTGTATCCGGCGACAGCGCAATGGGAATGGCGTTCGGCTCTTAATCGAAAGGTTCTGGGTTCGAGTAATGAAAGCAATGAATATAGGAGTTAGTTGCCTCTAATATAAAAGAACTACTACTGCCTAGTAGATAAGGTCTTGGATGAGGGAGGCTGCTCTTGTATCAAAAGAACTTAAAAGATGCAACAATCACATGGCTGCACTCCACGAGACTCGTTTTCCTGATGAAGGACAACTTGTTGAGGCCACTAAAACTGAAAGACAACTTGCAGACTAACACCAACAGACTAAGGTAACATGGTACACGACACTAATAAGTGTATATGCTTCTGCTATGCCGCATTCGCCAGAGGAAATTGGTCAGTTTCATGCTGATCTGAGTGACATCATTAGAATTATACCTGTCGAAGACAAAATTTTTGTCAGGGGAGACTTTAATGCTCGTGCAGGTTCTGACTGTAACATCTAGCCCTTTTTAGGGAGGCATGTAATTGAGACACAAATGGTCTAGCTCTTCTAACCTTTTGCACAGAGTATAATCTTTCTTTCAGTAGTACCTTTTTCCAGCAAAAAATAAATACAAAATGACCTGGATTCAGCTGAGATCAAAACATTGGCATCGGATCTATTTTGTACGGGTTCGTTCTTGCGATGTTAAAGATGTAATTATCGTTTACACTTTAAGAGGTGCTGAATGCTGGACTGATCACCGTTTAGTACGCGTTACGCCACATATTACAGTTGCACCAAACCATTATAAATAATCTTCACCAATTTGCATTAAAGTTTTTCGTTTGAAAAATCTTGCCACTACTAAGTTATCATACATTTCTGGGAATTAGATTCTGTCTCGGAAGATTTGGTTGATGCAGTCCTTATTTCTCTTCTGAAAGTCGTCCTAAATTTGTTATTATGTTCAAATGTCTCCATACAAGAAATATGAATGCATGTGTTAACTTTGATGGAGCCCTTCCAGAATCATTTTATAGTGATGATGGGGTAAAGCAAGGTGACCTAGCTGGCCCAACTCTATTCATAATTTACTTTGCATCAATGCTTGCTGTTGAAAATCCGGTAGACATTTACTTGAACTACCAAAAATCTGGCACTGTGTTTGATCTCACTCGTCTCAGAAGTAAGTCTAAAATATTTGTCTCGGTCATCAGAGACTTTCTGTATGCTGGCGACTGTGATCTTGTAAGTCATACTGAAGCTGGCCTACAGCTACTAGTCAATAGTTTTGATGCGGCTTGTGAAGCTTTTGGCTTCACAGTAAATTTTCAAAAGACGATTGTGATGTTCCAACCAGCTACTGGCAAGTGCTACAAAGTTCATTCTATCTTCATAAACGATTATCTGTTGACAGATTTGTCTATTTGGGCAGTGAAAAGGCACTGTTTTGATGATTCCATCTAATGAAGCAGTTTTCACATGCACAACATGTAATAGAGTTTGCTTACCTAAAGCTTGCTTAGCTGGCCAGCAATGCCATAAATCTTGTAGTACCACCTATAGCAACAATCAACAATCTTTCCGAGGAGTACTTTTAACAGGACATGCACATCACAATTTCAGACTTTGCGAAATAGGCAATACCATATTTAATGATCTGAGTTTTTCCATTGAGCATATCTACCCCTAATAGCGCTTGAATACGGCAAATAGACATATAATGACCATTGATAACGAATAGACTATATTTTACTGCGCCAATTCGCGCAAGCTACAACATTCAAATGTGGCACATAGATGCATTTTGACCCCATGTAACGAATAGACTATGGTTTACGTCTATCGTCTATCAAAACAAATGAGAACATTTTGAATACGGTGCTGTTTAGATTATGCCAATTGACAGGTAAACCGCTTAAACCATAGAACTAGACTATGACACATTTACATAACACATTCGAATATCTCATACTGTCATAGTACACAAACACCAGGTTAAAAATTGTCAATCATAGCTAAAAAGTAATAATGCTTCGTGTCTTCTGCAAACAAAAGCTCGGTAAATCTTTGTAGATTTGGCATATCGTTTATGTAGATTACAAACGATAACGGACTGAGAACTGACCCTTGTGGAATGCCCTTCCTAGCAGCTATGTAGGGTGATGCATTTCCATTAACTGTAACACTTTGAGTTCTATGTGTCAAGAATGTTTGTGTGAAACCTTGTTAAAGGACTTTGCGAAGTCTAAAATATAACACATCAATATTAAATCCCTTGTCAAGAGCATCCGCCCATGTCTTAACGGCTGCTAATAGGTTTGACACGCATTATCTCATTAGTACAAAACCTTGTCGAAACTCGTTTATAACATTATTTTCAATGAAATTTGTGAATGAAATGAATTTGTGCCCGCGTGGTCTAGTTGTCGAAACTTATGTTTCTGGCCGCAATGGCCCAGGTTCGATTCTTGCAAAAACAAAACAAAAATAAATAAAATAAAAATTGTTCAAAACGAGAATCACCTGAGTGCGGCACCTTTGGGAAGTGCCTAAAAACTTATGGGTTAACCAAAACCTTGTGAGGGAAATTTGGTAGGCTAATGATCGAACCCGGAAACGGGATTTCGGGCTGTGAGGAATTGCGTTTAATAACCGGCCTTCCATTTTCGATCGTATCAGCTGTAGACACATATAAAGCTAGTACTACGACTCCTATTTCTCGTTTTCGTTTTCCTGTCACTTTAAAGAGCACATTCGCACTATTGTCAGATGTCAAGAAGTAATGAATTGAGAGTTCAATTTGCACATGGCCTACAGGAATATTATTTTTGAAGGTGCCAACTGCGCGATTGTCAAATTATGTTGCGACTTCTCTCTCAGTTAGGCATGTTAGATGAGAGTTAAGGTGGAAATCTCTTTGCCTTTTGAAATTACCGTTAGTAGAGGCTGATGATGACACACATAGACATTATGGTTGTTTACTTCGGTAAAAAATTGTTTATTAACGGAAGTTTTCATTGTTGTAAAAAAGACACCCCCCCCCCCCCCGCCCGATTTTAAAGTCAATTTTTGTATTATCACAAGACAAATGTCCCCTTAAAAATCCATATGAGTATGAATGTAAAGGAAAGTTGTTTCTTTTCATAAGAAAATAAGCAAAGGCCCTAGTAGTAGCAGTTTCTTAATTTTGGGGGAGGTTAAGTATCAAAGATTTCTTAAATCATAAAATTGGTTGGTTGTTTTGTTGGTCTTGCCTGCCACGCTTGCCTTGCACCTAGTTTAAAGGGAGAAATTGTTGCGGGAAGAAAATGTTGCGGGAAGAAAATGTTACGAGCAAATTTTCCTAACTTTCGCGACTTTTTCTTCCCGTAACAATTAATTTTTTTACAATTCGCAACTTTTGCTTCCCGCAACTTTTAATTATTTCCAGTGTTCGCAACATTTTCTTCCCGCAACTTTTTTTATGTTTTTTCTCGTTTTTGGACCTTGTTTGTACAAGTAAAGTTATATGAAGTTTACACCTTTCTGTGTACATTGAGGTATGAAAATATTAAAGTCTGGTCCGTAGAAACTGCTTATAAGAAAATCCGTATCCGATTTTTTAAATAATTCGTAGTAGGCTGTATTAATTTTGGAATAAATTAATTGTCCAAACGCTAAGTTGCTTGGAACGACAAGAAAAATTATAGTTCAACTTCGCTTGCAACATTTTATGTACCCAACTTTTTTTGAATGTTCTGTCTCGCAACATTTCGCAACTTTTTTTTCCGCAACAATTTCTTCCTTTAAAGTAGGTGAGGTGAGGTAAAATCATAAAAGTGTAAGTGTTGTGATTAACAGACGGGTGAACAAAGAGAGTATACATTGATTTCTAACGGGGTGTACAGCTTGGTATCTTTGACATAATAAGAATGATGGAACAAGAAAAAGTCAGCAACAAATAAGGTTTGTGAAGCAGAACCATTTCTACTGCATCAATATCGTCTAAATTTTTGTAATCCTCGGTCCCATATTTGTACTAAACTCGGTGCTTGTCAAGTGCTTTATTGTACCACATAATCTTACTAGTGTGCCACATGTCGTACAATGCTTTCATCTTTCTGTTCTTTAAAGGGTGGTTAATAACCCTATCTTTAATATCGTTGGCCCTAACTGTTTTTTCTTCTACGTTTTCGTCATACGAAATGCATCATGGCTCTTGTTAGGAGTTATCATAAATTGGTGCTGGTTTTGGAAGCAAGCAAGACAAAACCTGTTCTGAAGATACAGGAACAACATAACCTTTTGTTTCGAATTGAGTTCAAAGAAAATGCCAATATATAGCGATGTACTCCTTTGTGATAATTAAAAACAGACAATTTCATTCAGTCAGACAAAGAAAAGTTTTATTGAAATAGACATTTTCATTCACAAAAAGAAAGTTTCTTTGAAACAAACATTAAGGAGAAACAAATCTACAACAGGAACGGCAACGGCGGAAATCGAAAACGAGACGTCTTGTGTTCCGGTTGACCGGTCATTAACTTATTAAACATTGCATAACTATTGTATTTTCAAATCACACGTTTTACCAAAACGCCAATTTTGATAATTTGAAGTTGTCGCAGTCTGTATAAAACATCAACGTTTGTTGGGGTTTCCACTAAGAACGCATGCGCAGTTAGATTGTTTACATCACGCGCGTTGCACTCGCCGTCTCAGGTTTTATTTCTTAATCTCCCTAATTTCATGCAGGCAACAATGTCTACTCATCTCGTTAAAACATTCCATTTCAAGTTAGCATGTTTACGACGCTATTGGGAACCAGACTAAGGTTTCTTAGAAAATATTTTTGTAGTACTACAGTTTCTACATATTTGAGGGCATTTAGATCTAGTTTCTTATAAAAAAAAGTGTTAATCCGTCTTGTTTTCAATGTTGTGATTGTCTTTTTTTGCATTCCAGACATACTTGCGTGAAAAGCAATAAAACAGTTGAGCTGACAAATGCTTACTTATGCAATATGATTTTCAAGGGTTCGTTGTTTTGCATTTTGCTGCGTTATATTGTCACTGCTCCGTGGGAATATAACGGCACAACTCCCAATTTGAAAGAGATTATCCTCGGTCGCTGTCAAGATTATCAAATAATTTTGCTAAACAATCACAACAACGCTTTGTACACCGATGTTGATTGCAATGATACGTGGACAAAGTTTAATCGGAGTTTTGCTTTTAAAGATCCGTATCAGTTGACAGAAAACAGCTATAAAGACTTATTTCTGCTGATCAATAACAAGAGGCAATTAACGGATCAGGTATATTTTCCAACGTTATTTATAGCGTTGGGAGAGGAAAATATATACGTTTTTTTAAAATAAGAAACTAAGCTTTTGCATCTCTAGATAGTTTCTTACAGATTTACCCTAAATTTACTAGAAAGGTTTCTTAAAGGTTTCTTATTATATCAGAATTTCTGCCTTATTGAGGAATGTCACAGAAAACAAAACTTTTATGATTTTTGCTTATCTTTTTGCTTTATAGCGCTTACACAAAAATTAATTCAGAGTGTTCTATGTCTTTACAATACAACCATTTCAATGCCATCGACATCGTCTAGCTTTATATAATCGTTGGTATACTCATCTAAATTGCTATTATACCATTGTATGGTACCAGTGTGCAATCCATTGTCATAAAAAGCGCGCATTTTGCTTTACTGTTATGTGATCATATACATAGATTCTTAGAATAGAGTGAGCTTAATGTAGTAGTTTCTTAGGTTTCCGAGCTCAAGCGACTATAGTTTCTTATAAACGGGTTTCTTATAAAAAATGCGCACACAATGAAAAATATTTGCAATGCGAGGAGTGGCCGAATGTCGCAAATCTTAAAAAATAATTTATCAATCTATAAATATCATTTTTACAAAATCTTTCTTTTTTCATAGAGCAATTCATTTATTTGTGCTGTTTTGTTCTTTATGGTCTGTTCCCTTTAGGCATTGTTCTGGTCTGGTACAAGAGTTGTCGCCCATGATATATCGCACGTAAACAGTCAATATACAACACTCGAGGACACTTTTACGGGGTGGGCAATTTTGTTGTTAAGATAAATTCATAAATGTTCACAACATTTATAGATATTTAGCGAACAAATTATCATGGTGCGGGTGCAAGACATGCGTCGGGGGGATTAACTACGCGGCGTGCGCAGGAAATTCAACGGCTTCTTTTTGGTCTTTGGCGTCGAGATCCGTTCGTAAAATTTGATGTTGCTTTCTACTTAAAATATATTAAGCTTTTCTAGTTTGCTGAGAATGCCGATGGTACGGTGACAGTGTTGGTGAACGGAACTCCGGACCCTGGAAATACAGCTTACTACCGTGGAAGGTAAGACACAAAAACTACTTTAGGCGTAGAAACTTTCGCGGGAAGAGAAATGCGCGAAATTTTGTGCGTTTCGCGTGGATAAACTTTCGCGGATGAACCCAACATGAAAATTTCGCGCGGATGAACTTTCGCGGATGGACCCAACATGAAAATTTCGCGCGGATAAACTTTCGCGGATGAACCAAACTGGAAAATTTCGCACTAATAAACTTTCACGAAAATGGAAGATGTTTTCTTCGCAAAGATGACGATAGCGATTCGAAAATGAAACGCAATTCTCGTTTTTAGACATTTTCTTGCATTTATTTCACATAGGCTTTAATTATAATATAGCTATAGAATTAACATTTATAGATAATTTAAATAAAATTTAAAGTTGCTCTTCTAAATTGTTTTCTTTAGTCTTATCTGTTGCCTAATACTGTTCTCTCAGTCTGGTTTTACTTAAAACTACTAAAAACATGTTTATATTTTTAGTACATTCGGAAGGGTGGAGCTACCTGCGCTCGGAAAAAACAAAAATGTCAAAAAGGTTATTGTGGCGGTTATTTTTAATTTGGGTGAAACGCGAAAGTAAATTATAATTTTTTGATTAGAAATGATAACGCTACATAGTATCTGGTATTAGGGAACAATGTGGCGAAGGAACACTTGTGGATCTGGTGGATGACGCCAAGAAATACGGTATCACTGATGTACAATGCGAGGATGATCCTGCGTAAGAATTCAATTTATTTCCTTTCTCTTTGTTGCAATACTGTCAGCAATTCCCAAAGGTAAAGAAATCAGACGAAAAAGAAATTTCCACGATTTTTTATTGTTATTGAAATAACTTCGTGAATATGTGAGCAACCTTTCGGAATTACATTTGATTTGAGTTTCTTCACGCTTTCCTTTCAGCGTCACAAAATTCATTCTATGCGCCAAATACCCTGAAGATGACCATTGCCAAGATCTCATCTCGGATACGTAAGATGGCATTCTTCTTTTATTCATCTTTTCATTCGAAGATTACTTTAGGTGGATGATTGTTGGCATTACTTTTGTGTCAATTACTGGACTCATTTTGCTTCTTATCGTCGGATATGCAATTTACCAACGGATAAAAGGCTGATAATTACTTACAATTATAGTATATATTATAGCAATTTTTCCACGGATTTTCAGAACACTTTTTGAATATTGACCTCGTTTAACTTTAGAACTAAGTAGAATTCGATTTCGCGAAAAGTTTTCTATTCTCATTTTTTCATTTCCGCCCGTTGCGCAAATCACTGATACCCACCAATCACCAGGAAGTGCCATAACTATGTTTGTTATTCGGGGTGCCCCAGAAATTATCATATATTTTTTTATTTATATCACCCTCTAGGGCAATAGCATAAAACACAGAATCTTATATAAATAAATTCCGGAAATAGAATTATATTTAGCCCATAAAACAAGAAAGAGAGCCCGGAATGGCACATTAAAATTTAGGTCTACAATTTCAAGCTGTAAATACATGTTTGTACACAACATTCTTGTTGACATTGTAAACAGCATTCTTGAAAATGATTTTGGAAAAAAATTGAAACATGTCAAAACTAAGAAATGTTCTTTTAAATAAATAATTAAATATTTTACCTTTAACAAACAAATGGAAATGAAAGGATGCAACTGTTGTTATTTAGTTCAATTCCTTTGTTGGTAAAATAAACACTCGCATGTTTGGTGTTGGTGTGTAGATGTTTTTAGAACAGCATTTCGACCAACTACGTTTGTTGTACTTTGGAAAGATTTGACCCGTCTAAATTCTATAATTTCGTTATTAAAAAACAAAAACACATTAAAGCTGCTCTTTTAACAATGTTTGAACAAACACGAACCCGAAATATTCTCAAAACAATTGAATCCTCTTTACTTGTAACCGAATGTCTTCATTCGAGTGACTTTCGCCAAATCGTTAAAGCTCCAGCTAACTTGCAATTTGTTTAAACCAATACACACCTACAAATTTGATCCCATACTTTTATGTTTTGCAAGTCTGACAAACATACAGAGTTTGGTGTGCGGAGAATTCTGTTTGCTGAAACCTTTAACAGTACTAATGAGAGTGCTATAGTGTGACGTAACGTTTCCATAGCAACCAAATTTCCGTTCTAAACAAACCAAATCAACAGTGTGAAATTCTAACAATCTAGCACGCAATATAAATATATATATATATATTGATGCAGGCAACAAAATTCGTTCTAAAATTCTAGAATGTTTCCACGCATCGAGCTCTATATAAGGAAAACATGTGTTCACTAAGACATTAAGCAAAAGGGGGTGCAATTATGGTTTAAAAACAATATATACAAGTTATTGTAAAACTCACTCAACAATGGTATATATATGTACTATTAGAGACATGAACAAGAAGTCAAACATGATTTAAACAAGAATCAGAATTCAAAACAATTGAATCCATTTCATTGCATCTAAAAGGATGTTAGTTGTCACGAAATATATGTAAACTGTGAAAGATAGGACAAAAATAGTGAAAAAAAATTTTAGAACTCTTACTATATGTCATTTAGAACACAAGGAACTGGTGCTATAAAAGGAACTTTTTATTGCGTATTGGTAAGCAGTTAAAAACTGAACGAATCTCCGTGAAAACTGCTATCACCATGGTGCAGTGCTTCGCTCCTAAATCTTAACATCAATTAGAGTCGCATACTTGCCAATTTTTTGGTTTTCCGTGGATCTTTATCTTTTGAGCTTTAGAAATATAGACTAAGGCAAAAATATTTAAACACACCTTGTGGACGGTTAGCAATTGTTTCCATCACTCAAAATTAGAAAAAAAAAACCAAAACTTTCATTTCTCATTTTGAGTAATGGAAACAATCGCTAAGCCTCCTGGACATTCCCACTCTGTTGAACGAATTTTGTTTTCTGCATCAATGTATATATTCATATTGCATATTAGATAGAAGAAAAAACAACTTTGTTTGAAACTCAGCCAAATAATAAATTGTAACAATCAGTGGCGTAACTAATTAACTTATTAGAGCTCCAATGCCCTAGGTTTTTGCGAAAAAATTTTTAACAATCGGTTGACATCAATATCTGCATCATAGTTGATATGCATGAAAGCAAGACCACTCATTCTCGATTGTCCCATAGACGCCGGGGGGGGGGGGGGGGGTGCGGGCGGACGACCCTCCTTTTTGAAACTATGTGCCCTTCTTGACAAAAAATATTAATAGCATAATTTATCATCAACAAGAACAAGAGGTAATTTCACATGGAATACTCCTGACATTAAAAGTTACACCATAGGCATACTAGGAAGAGTCGTATGTCTACGGTTACATAACAACTGGTTTCACTTTCCCGCGAGAAAACTACTTTAATGTCAGAGATTTTCGCGAATCGGTCCACTCGCGAAATCTATTACATTTCGCGGGAATTAATTTTCGCGAATCGGTCAAAATGGAATATTTCGGGGGCATTTAATTTCGCGAATTCTTCAAAGTTTCAGGACAGTGATGCAGAAGTTGAGGCTACATTAGCCTCGACGAATTATCGACGGTCACCTATAAAACAAAGTGACAATGCCAGTGACAATGTTAAACAAAAAGTTACTAAATAGATACGAGGAAATGCTCACCCAGTTGTACAAAGAGCCAGAAGAGAGTGCGATTATGGGTTCTTTCGTTTTTGATGACATCGTCGAGCCAAGTATCAATGAACCAAAACGGAAAAGAAGACAATTGTGCGTGAAACAGCCTCGCGTGATATTAGAACAATGTTTTGCCAAGTAACAAAAAGTACCAAACCGGCGAAGACTGTCATAGCTGGATTAGTCTGTAAATATTTATTCAATGTTGATAAAAGAAAATAACTGTTCAATTTTGTTTGTGAGGATTTTTTCACTTTAATATGAAATTTTGAAAATTCGAGAGAATTTATTTTTGCGAATGATCAAATATGAAATATTTTGCGGACATTTAAATTCGCGAAAATTTCTGGACGCAAAAATTTCTGACATTAATAACATTTCATTGAACGATTGATTTAAAGAAAAGGTAATAACAGTCGCCGTTCTTTTGTCACTATTGTTTTAACCCATTTGTAAAAGCAATATTTACGGTGAATTAAAATTACAACATTGTACCTTAAATAAATCAGGCTTCACCGGGGCTTTGCTTCATCGTCGGAGCCCAACTTAGTAAAAGTTTTAAAAAATTCTGCCCTTTTCATTCTTAAGTCCGACTCTTCTTTTAATTTTCACAGTACGTCCCTGGACGCACGCAGTTAATCATTTAATCTTATTAAAATACTTTCTGACCTTTCACGTTCACACGAAGTGACATCTACTGTAGCGTCAATCTTCAACAAGATGAAAAGATTTGGATACATATCCTTGTCGCACTTTTTCAAAGCCTTTGCAATGGAATCGGGTCGTTTTGACATCCCGGATGCAGTCGATCTTCTTTTCTTCACAATGAATAGGGCTTGGCAAGTCATCACGGTAACTTTCAATCATTTCTTTGATAAACATATCTTTTTCTGCTACCACTGATGGGATAAAACCAGCCATCGACATAACAGTTTTTAACAGTTTAGACCGTATTTACAAAACGCACATCGATAGCGTTCATGAGGTGATCAAGAAACGGAAGACAGATGTTTAGTCGGTAGTAGGTAAATGGTGTATTTTCTTCTGTTGCTACATATGATCGGTGTTTTTGACGACCTGCTATTCTTGGCATGGATGGGGAAAGACCTATGAGACCAGAGATTTTTTTGCAAATTTAGTAAAAAGATGTCGCATAAAAAAATTGTCTGGTAAGAAAAAAGGGCAAGTCAAATCCGAAAGCGGTGCGATCGCATCGGACATTTACCATTCTCATATATCACCTAGCACATTTATCATTACGCCTCTAATATACGTTGCATCAATACACTTCCACACTTTCATAAAATACTACATTAATGCGTCTATTTTCTTTACTTTATGTTCTTCTGTATCCTAAAACGCATAAAAAAACACTTCACAGTACTAGAATGCTAAGTTGTAAGAGATACCTCTTAAAAAGTCTGTAATGCATTATTTCGGTTTCCATAATCAGCGTACATTCCGTAATCAATGTTTTCTATTTGTTGATCAATTATCCGGTAACGTCGTTACTGAGGTGGTGCCAATTGGCCAGTGGCTTGCTGGGCAATGCTTAAATTGTTGGCCACCGAATCTTTTTGCAATGCGTCGATAAGCTTCCAAATGCTTGGATTTGTCACGCACAAGCTTGAATTTTCTCTGAGCATTCCACACTATTATAGCTACTGCAAATACCCATTTACCAAAGAATTGGATGTGCGACAAACCTGAAAATTAAATATCCGTTTTGCAACCTTCGGATAGAAACCAATCAATCAGATCATTCATTTGATAGACATATCTCATGGTAACTGTCCTGGGTGGTAAATGTCCGGATACCATTTTGATGTCTACACTTTCGCACGATCTTGTTTCTTGTGTTGAGAATCTCATTACCTTCGTGTTCCGCGATTTCAAATTTCTCGTTGAGGAATAGGTTGCATCGTTTCGCGTTCTGGTTGTAAAGGATTCATTTCCTAACAACTTCTCAATGAACGCTTGCATTTCCTCCTTCTCTTTTAATTTTCCAAAATTCCTTTGAAAGTTCAGAATCAGTATCTTTCCGAACGCAATTGCAACTCCTCAGCGCTGTGATAGTGTTAAAGCATTCAGCATTTTCATGTTGTGCGAGTTGATGATGATTTTCATACTCATACAGCTGTAACTGATCTTGAGTTTCGGTTGAATATTTTATTTAGCTTGTGTTGTGGTGGAAAATGCTTGTCAATCATTTTGAGGAAATATTTACCAATTTGTTCTAACGTTTCGATTATTTTTCGAACCATATAATGATTTTTTTATGATTTTTGCCTTTATTTTCCAGTATTAGGTGGCGGTATTTGAATCCTGTTTTTTTACAGTGTTTCTTCGTAAAAGGGTGATGCTTCGTAAAATATTTTTTTGTTCGAGGAGAGTGTTAATAACCTTTTTTCGATTGAAATCGGGAGCTGTCTAATTATGTACTGGTGGTGGTTTAATTCGACGTGCATGTAATTTGTGATATCATCTTGTTTGTGGTGAGGTCGGTGATTGGAATCGTTTGAGTTAGGGTTACGTTTAGGCAATGCACTACTTTTTGGTTGATTAATAATTTTAGCCCATGCGCTTTGAAAGTCTTTAGGAGTTCTTTTTTTATTTTCGTCGCGATGTCAGTTTTTTGGTATTTCATGTTTATTTTGTCAAGGATAAAACTGCCGACAAATTCCCATACTTCGGCGGCGTCAAATGCGCCCATCATCACGTCAAACAGACTGCTTTGCTTCTTCATTCATGTCTGGTCATTTGTATAAGGAAAGAATTTTTGCGCGTGTGCTATTATTTTCTTGTTATCGTCGGTGATAATGACGGAACAGTAGACTCTCGATATAACGAACCCCCGATATAACGAACACCTCGATTTAACGAACCAAAGTCCTTTCCCCTTGGATTTAGCCTTAAGAAACTCTTATAAATCCCCTCTATATAACGAACCCCCGATATAACAAACTCTCGATTTAGCGAACCAAATTTTCCGTCCCCCGAACCGATAAAAGCTCGATATAATGAACTCAAAGTATCAAATGCTACAGAAAATGACAAACAAAACAAAAATAAAGCGCAATATTTTAAATATTTCTTGCATTTCGTGTAGATTGAACTTTATTTATGATTCAGAAAAACGAAACAATGCAATGTCATCTAAATTGAGCAATTCGAATCATAACATTTGACGTTCGAATCTAAACATAAGAACGAAATGATAATTCGAAATCTATTGTGGTAAAGGCAAGCGCGAAGTGCAACAGTGTGAATGAAAATGAAGCGAGTAAATATCTCTATAACCGATAAATATAAAGCCCTGCAGAAAATTGAAGAAGAAAAAAACACAAACAAAAGCATTGCAGAGGAATATGGCGTCAAGAAAAACACTGTTTCGACCTGGATTGCAAACAAAAGAAAGATAACAGAAGCTTATGAATCAAGTCAAGTCAAATCAAGTAGGAAAAAAATGAAAAAGAGTACAAATAACGACCTCGATGAAGCTGTTTTTCTATGGTTCAATAATGCACGGTCAAGAATGGGTAAGGAGATTGATCGAAAGTGCGCAGCTCAAGACAGAATGGTCGCTCTAATTATCGATAATTGTCCTGCTCACCCCACTGTCGAAGGCCTCAATGCTATTGAGTTAATTTTCTTGCCACCAAACACGACATCGAAAACCCAGCCCATGGATCAAGGTCCATCAAGGTAATTTTAATGTAACTGAAAGACGTGTTAACTGCAAGACTTTTTAAAAATAAACTTTTTTAACCTAAAGGCAAAGACCATGTAGACCTCGAAAGAAAATTAAAAAACGGATTCACTGAAAATTATGTTTCTTTCATTTTATTAGATTGTTACCGATATACATATGTATTCGAATTTGTTGCCCTTGTACATATTTGACGGGGTTGTAATGGGAAATATGAGTTCAAAGTGATTCTGCTCCAAAGTGTTTAAAATGATCCAAGATTTACACGATTTATGAAAAATTTTCCAATTTTTTTTCATCTTTCGATATAACAAACTCTCGATATAACGAACTTTTTTCCATTCCCCCTGGAGGTTCGTTATATCGAGATCGTATATATAACAGATTGAAAGATTATTTTTAAATTTTAAATTGCAGCAAAGCATGGGTATATAACTTCAAGTCAGTATAAAACATCTAGGCTATAAGACATCAACTAGGCTTCGAAGAGAGTTCCTAGCCTTGCTGGCCTTGCTTGCTTTTCCTATTACTTCGTCTTAAGAACAGATTAAGTTTATGATTATTCCGGCGTGTTTTAAAATCTTTCTCCGTCAATCCAACGTAGACTCTGCTCGGTAGATTCGGTGCTGTGACATCACATTTATAGATAGCTGACGACTGTCGGCAGTCACCATTCAGTGGACATTTGTCTTTTCTCCTGCCGTTGCATTTCAGTGGTGATTATATGTGCTCTGGTTAATACTATTGAGCACTTTATATGGATAGATATACTTACATCGACATATTATTTGTGATATATATATATATATATTAAACTAAACGAAACACTTCGGTTTTAAAAAGATTGCTTTGCTGCCGCTGCTTTGCTCTTTTTCTGTTTAAAAGTTTTTCATGAATGAAAGTCTCAACTTGTAGATTTCATTGAGTATAATTCGTTTAGAAATTCCAACGTGCAAAACATTATGCACTTCTACATTAATGTCTATGTTGTAGAATGGAACAGCAGAGCAGTAATATGATCAACTTTGAACAGAATCGCTTGATGATATACAACTCCGACCACTACTTGTTTTGGTAAAGACAAGCTCTATCACAATTCCTGTCCACTGCTAATCCAGAGCCAACACAATTTACTTAAAAATTAGGAACTACGTTATGATCGCTACGAACAAAAAAAAACTTGGTCATACAGTGAAGTCGATTGACCTTTATGACCTTTATGAACTGCATATGAAACAAACGTTCCGTGATATATTCATCAAACAATTTGGGGTGAGGAGTGGTCTTATAATACGGCAACAACAATGCCAACTTAGTCCTTTTTTTACCTCATGTGTTCAGATACCCTATAGGGCTTCGCATCACAATTCCAGGTGTTTGTTTTGTAATGTTTTTGACGAGAAACTTAGGATACTGAGTCGCTTTCCTAGATCTGTTTGAATTGCAAAACTGTTGCATATAAATTAATAGCCGCTGACAGCGTTTCATTTTCAATGTGGTTCAACGAAAAAAATTTGGAGAGTTATTGTTGAAAGGGCTATGGCCTACTATATATTCACGGCCGCACATTTTGCATTTTCAGAAAAAAAATTTGAATTTTCGGAGTGTAATCTAATCGTTAACACTTTCGAATGTTTTTTTTCAAAATTCATTTCTGTTCGTATGTTTTGATTTTTTGTAAATGCACGTCTTTTGTAGGAAGTTTGATCATATTTTCTTGTGACTTTATATGGTTTGATGAACTGCGTCTTATTTCTCGTTCAAAATGGCTAAACGACTTCATATAGTTCGAAAGCTTGAGACAAAGTATAAAGCTTTATTGTAGTTAGAGAAAGGGACGTCCAATAAAGAAGTGACACAATCTTTGGTATCCCGCCTATACGCTTTCGACCTGGAAAAAAGTAGCTATCAAAGAAAACTCGATCATTCTTTTTTATTTTTCACCTTTATGATTTTTCTCAATTTTTCAAAAATTCCGATTTCTCCCTCTAATTCGAATTTTCACCCTTTAAACCTGAAAATTCGAATAAAAGAGACTTTCTACTATTCGAATCTCTCTATAATTTGAACAAAATATTTTCTCCTTGGGATTCGAATTAGAGAGAGTCAACTGTATCATTGTTAAAACATTTTAAAGTGTCATTTTAAGTACCGAAGTCTAATAATGAAGGATTATAAAGAATATCTTCGTTTAATACATTTCTGTCATGGCCGCCATTTCTCTCGAACCTCCCGCTTGAACATGAGTTTGTTATTTAGCGTCCAGTCCACGCGGCCCGCAAAGCGGTTTTTGACGTCATTATGGAGTATGATTTTGAGAAAAACATTTTAGCGAATAACTAAGCATATGAATAATTGTCCTTGAAATTTTTGTACAGAACTGCAAAAAACAAACTTTTGACGATCAAAAAAGTAAAAGCATATAACTTTGCAAGTTCGTGTTTTCGTTTAAAATGCCTCATTGCTGTGTTTTTGCGGGATTTATTTTTGCGAATTTAGGCCAAAATCCAGCAAAATTAATACGCACGATTTAATCCAGCATTAATTAATACGCTTAAGGTAAGACAAAGGTAGCTAAAGTAATGATAAATTATATAATAAAATTATTAAATTATTAAATAATTATAAAATTTTCATTTTTTTCGATTCAGATACAATAAAACTGTCGATAAATTTTAGCTGATTCAAGATGCACTAGAAAACAATCTCACTCGCACTGTTTTTCATTCATTCATTCATATTTTCTTTTTCATAAACTTTCAACAAAAAACACAATTCTCCTAGACAAATTCAACACTACATTTTGTAGTTGAAAAATGAATATATATATATTATATATATATAACCCTAGATTTAATATTAAGGGGAAGGAGCAAACAATGTATATTAAGGGGAATGCATATAACTTTCGTTAAGTTTAAAATTTAAATTATTTTTTTTGTACCAATGAAATTCTCACATTGTGTCCAACATTTCCGACACAAAAACTATGATTTATATTGGTAGTCGAAACTAATATTTCCCCTTTAATTTTTTATATCTAAATTCCATATTAGAGGGAAAAAATGTATATATATAGTTTGAATGAAGATTCCCCTTAAACTAGCAAATGCTCAGCTATGCTTTATGGTACATTATACCTATATCTACGAATGTTTTACGCGGTTCTAGGAGAATTCCCCCTGGTGAATTCCCCCCGATCAAATTCCACCCTGGTGAATTCCTCCCTAGTGAATATTGCCTCTTAGGTCAACCCCCGCACGTATTATGATATAGTAAGAAAATTTGATTTTTGTATCTTTGTCTAGTCCCTATCTATAGTCCGACATATCGGGTGTAGGATAAAAAACCCCTAGGAAAAAGCCCCTAAGACAAAACCCATCTAGGAAAAAAACGGTTGCTTTACTGTTTACTAATTAAATAATGTTGATTTCAGACCAAGTACCAAAATTTGGATATTTTCACCCCTAATACCTTATTTGGGCAAATTTGGGCCCAAAGTATAAAATATTCCGTTTGCTTTGAAAATTGGTAGGTTTACTAATTAAATAATGCTGATTTCAGAACAAGTACTAGAATTTGGATATTTTTACCCCTAATACCTTATTTGGGCAAATTTGGGTTCAAAGTTTAAAATATTCCGTTTGCTTTGAAAATTGGTAGGTTTACTAATTAAACAATGCTGATTTCAGACCAAGTACCAGAATTTAGATATTTTTACCCCTAATACCTTATTTGGGCAAATTTGGGTCCAAAGTTTAAAATATTCCGTTTGCTTTGAAAATTGGTAAGTTTACTAATTAAATAATGCTGATTTCAGACCAAGTACTAGAATTTGGGAATTTTTACCCCTAATACCTTATTTGGGCAAATTTGGGCCCAAAGTTTAAAATGTTCCGTTTGCTTTAAAAATTGGTAGGTTTACTAATTAAATAATGCTGATTTCAGACCAACTACCAGAATTTGGGTATTTTCAACCCTAATACCTTATTTGGGCAAATTTGATATAAGAAGCTCGGCACTTAAAATCTTTTGGCATTTTTTTTTAGTATGACCCATGAAAAAAATTTTCAGAAAAGTGGCAAATGCAAAGGCGAATAAGTTCCGTAATTTTGACCATTAAAACTTCGTGAAGTTTTATGTGAAAGAAGAAGCCATCCTCGGCATGATATAAGAAGCCCGAATTCTTATTCGTAATAATTACGGGGTTATATTCCCACACGGCAACCCCACTTTTTACATATAACCGTCACTACCTCCGACCCCATGACCTAAATCCGAAAATTAATAGCACTTTTGAGGTCTTCTATATGTAGCTAAAAAGTCATATAAAAATCTACTTGATATCGTTAAAAATGTTAGAATATTTTTTACTTATCCAGCCCTAACCCCAAAAATACAGAATATTTTTAAAATGTCTTTACAGCCCCACATTTGGCTTAATGTAAGGTATCTTCACTATAAAAATGGTTGTCCAGGGATTAGAAATGACGAAGTTATTAAGTGATGACTATTTAGATCCAAAACTGGATTTGAAAGTCACGTGGTACGCTAATCACAAGATTTTTTTATCTTTTAAACGCTATTATTGGTCTTATATTGTCTCCTAAATATCCCCACAATTTTAGCGCGATACGACCATTTTGAAAGAAACATTTTTTGAGAGTACATCCAATATCCATTCGAGTGTAATCTATATTCAGTTTTACCACTGACTTAAGAACTTAAGATTCGACCTTATAAATGCATAACTCGATGAATAATCAAGGTATTGAGTTGAAATTTTCAACGAAGATTGGAAATAATAATATCAATCTGAAATATATGACAATTATCCTTAAAATTTGGATATAGTGGCTTGCGCATGTGTAAACTTAAATTAAATATATAGAGTCCTACCGAAGGTTATAAGAAACAACACTTTACATGTGAATGGCCAAATGATGGAGCTAACTTGATGGATAAAAAATTTGGAAAAGATTATGGCAACCGAAAAAAAAATCAAAAAAATTTAATACGCATGCGCTTAATTCCCGGAATTCCCAACTTTTTTCGAAAGTATTTCCACTATAAGCTAAAGCCATCATATAAGCAACATTTCCCACAAAAGTTTACAGGTATCATACAGGGGCCGCGGCAACGGGGGGGGGGGGGGGGGGGGGGGGGAGGGGGGGGGGCAGGGGGGCCATGGCCCCAGCACTTTTTTGCAAAGCAAAAAAAAAATCAAATTGAGAAATTCAGATTTATGGGTTTTGGAATAATTTCTCTCAATTACAAATACAAATAGCATTTACAAATGTTCCTTCTGTATGTTTAAAATGAAGACATTGCATTGCGCATTTTTCGAAAAAATAAAATATGAAACACGCGCGCATTTTCCTTAAAACCAAGAAACAAGAAAAGTTTTAAAGTTTTCGTGGAAGTTGTTCAACTGCTATTGAAATCCATCGGGAAAATATCTGTCGAAGAAGAGAAGAAGACCGTCAGAGCAAGTTTTTGCGATGACTTTGATGGCGAATCTTTGCCGTGTGAATTGGAATTGTTGCCAACCATCTTCAGCGGATTTAAGCCGGTCAACTTCGGAGACGTTGTAGATGTTATACAGTTGTTATCAAATGAAAACACAAATTAATCAAGAACATCATCATCATTATCAGGTTGGTTTTGACAATGGAAGCTACATCCGCGACACCTGAAAGATCGTTTTCTACGATGAGACGTTTAAAAACTTGGCTCCGTTCAACCATGAGCCAGAAAAGATTCAATGCACTAACATTGATGAACGAAAATAAGTCAACACTTGACAATATCTCATTGATTGATATTGCAAATGAGTTTGTGGGTATTCAGCCGTCTCGGGAAACCATTTTCGGAAAGTTTACTAACAACGATTTATAAAAGTTTATCATCACTTTAGAAAATAGTTTTTGATTTTTATATTTTAGTTTTTTATAAACAGAGTCCTTCAGTGCGTCGTAGATTTTGAGTGCTTGGATTATTTGCCCTTTTTAAAGAGAATTTTGGTTGGTCTAGTTTTGATGAAATCATTGAAAAGCTACATTACGAAAATTTGAAATTTCTTCCGAATTTTTTATTTGCATGCGTTACTTTTTAGGATGTTGTTTATCTTGTATATCACATGAACGAGAAATATTCTTACTCTGCAAATTTTATGTTATGTTTATTTCGCCAAATAAAAGACATTTACAAATCAGTGCGTGAATGAATTTGTTAAAACTGGTAAAAAGAGGCTTGTTTTAGCCAATCTAAAGGGGCCAATTTTCAAAAATTTTCTTTGCCCGTCGCCGCCAACCAAGGTGGCGCCTCCTTAGTCACTATATTATGTGGCCCCTCCACTTCCAGAGTCAAGCCGCGGCCCCTGTCATATTGTCTTAACGAAATATGCACGAAACCATCTGTACATGCGTGTGCAATATCTGACAATGATGTGAAAATAAATTTGTACTTTTTGTCAATGAACCCTTGTCCTTAAGTTATGGGCAAAATATAAAGGGATACCGACCAGTAGTTAAGGAGATCTAAGAAGCTCGAATCTAACCCTAACCCTTCGAATCTTTTTCCATTTTTTTGAGTATAAGGAATGCTGCCAACCCTAGTATATTAGCAATATCTCGGTCAATAATGAAGATTATCACTTCAAATTTTGAAATGGTGATTGAAAATTATCATATCTATCAGAATGATCTGGTTACAAATCTCAAAATCCACCGTGAGCACTTGTGCATGCGTAACTTTAAATTGTCCATAGATCGTTCTAATTAAGAATATCTAACCAAAATTGACAATGCTTCTTGGTACAAAATTCCAGATTTCCATCGTATGTATCTTGCAAATTCGGTTTTGCGCCTTCGCAGCTCAAAATTTTTATTGATAATTAATTTTTGTCATTAAGTTATCATTCACAACCGTCGTGCACATGCGTAGAACGTAAAATCCTCTGGATTCTAATCTATTATAGGTTATATGAGTTTAAACGCAATCGTAATAACGTTTAACCACCACTTGTTTGATTTGCGAATTTAAAAAACGTTAATAGAATTTTAAAAAACGAAAACCAAAATTTGACTGATTTTTCCGGTAGCATTTTGTTTGTTACAGAACAAAACAGAGGTGACCTATACCTATATAGCACAATAATTTGCAAGATATTCTTGTAGATTTTGAAAAAGCTGCTATCAACGCCATTCAACATTTCAAGTTGCTTTTCCCACCTCTGCTCCAATATTCGCGGGGAAAACAATGATCAGGAGTTCGCTTTACACGCCCGAATGCTTTGTGCTTTGCTTTCCTACCGTCAGACGATGTAATCAGCGGGTTTGAGGAATTAAATGATCATGTTAGAAACCTTTACGATTAAGAAATGGATGGTCTGTTTGAATACTTAAGAAGATACGTATATCGGTCGGTATCGAAGGAATGCTGCAAGACGCCCATTTTTGTTCTCTATTGAACTATGGAACATGTTCCATAGAACATTCGACGAACTCCCGAGAACAAACATCGCTGTAGAAGGGTGACACAGACAATTTCAAGGACAGGTATCATCGTGTCATCCAGTGTTTTGGAAATTCTTGCAGCTTTTGCAGATGGAGAAGGCTTGGTTCGTGTTGAGATTCTTCAAAATCTCGCTAGATATCCGCCACCTGTTCAAAGACAGCGATACCTGGATTGTAATCGCCGGATTCTTGCCATTGTTGATGATTATCACAACAGAGACACACACCAATATCTACGAGCGATCGCTCATAACCTTAGCTTTTGAAGATTTTACGATTGTATGTACATTTTATGTTTGAATAATGATTTATTTCCTCATTAGAATACTAAAAAAATTGAATAAATTCCCTATTTATAATAAAACCAATTATCCAAAGAAATCTACAGGTAGAGCAACAGGAAAAAAAAGACGAACGAGACCCCCTAACCTCTGGCCCAAACAAGCCCCAGGAACAAAATTTTATTTTCAAAATATGTATTTATTTTAACTTATATTGGTTTTCGTAATTCTTATAAACCATTTCGACAAAACGCCGCGGTAAAGGAAGAGTTTATCAAAGCGCGGCGTTTATCAGAGTAAATACGGCATTCCAGTGACCAGTAAAGTCCTTTCGACCCGGAGGAATTTGATCGGTGGTTATTCACCAGGGGGGATTTGATCGATGGGAATTCTCCGGACGGCGTTTTACGCAGGATACGTTCTATGTCGAATAATTTTTGCATGGATTAAATTTCGAAAATTTTTTAATTTTTATATATGTCAGTTTTTTTTTAAAAGAAACCCGGGTACTTTAAATTTTTGCTCTTTTTTTTCCTAACATATTTATGCTACTGAGGTGGCCTATTATCGCCAATATTAGTCAAAATATGTTCAAATAAGTCAACATTATTATAATGTCTTTGCCTCCACATCCATTCGCACAAATACGAGTCCAACATGTGACGGTGGGTTCCGTTATGTCATTTATTTCGCTCTTTTGCGGATCTCAAAGACCGCTCAACACTTTGCGTGTGCGCGCCCCAGTGTTAGGGTCGACAAAATTAAGGCTGCGGTTAAATCCCATACCCTGCATTGCTGCTATTCCACCATACGCTCTCGAGAGATCTGACATTATAGTAGTTCCTGGTCGTATTGTTGTCTGGATGATCGGAAGCAAAGTAGCTGCACTGCGGTTAAGACCTTTATACATAAAACTTTCCCTTGTTTCCCGACACTATCCACCAAACACCCACTGTTGTAACAATACACGGCCATGGCTACGTTTTCGCCCTGAGAAAAATGATTCGTCAACTTCAACAGTCATATTTCATTTTATTTGGTCCACCATACTTCCCGCAGAAAATTATTAAAATCAATTGAAATTGTCTGTGTCACCCTTCTACAGCGATGTTTGTTCTCGGGAGTTCGTCGAATGTTCTATGGAACATGCTCCATAGTTCAATAGAGAACAAAAATGGGCGTCTTGCAGCATTCCTTCGATACCGACCGATATACGTATCTTCTTAAGTTCTTAAAGCATCTTTTCCAATACCAAGTTCTGTTTGTACAAATTGTATTTTGGTATACTTTTTCGACCAACAATATATAAATAAAATTGTCTCTATACGCCAATTTTGAACCTTTTCGTACAATAAATACCGATCTAGACACGCACTTTAAAACAGGTCGTCGGGTAAAAATGGTGAAAATAAAAAAAATTCAGACATGTTTTTTTAAACTGTCTGAACAGGTGTTAAGTTCTATATTGTCTAAATGAAAAAAGTAAAAACTTTTTTCTGCGGGGGGGGGGGGGGAACCCGTTTATAAGATCTTATTATAACTAGATCTAGACGCTCTCAAATATTTAAGAAACTGTATTACTACAAAAATATATCCCAAGAAACCTTAGTCTGGTTCTCAATAGCGTCGTAAACATGCTAAACTTGAAATCGAATGTTTTAACGGGATGAGCAGACATTGTCTGAATAAAAATGTCTGTTTCGATAAAACTTTCTTTTTTGTTTGACTAAAGCTAACGAGTGGCTTCAGGATGACGGTAACATTAAATTATGGCTATGTAATTTTGAAGAGTTGGATGCGAAACAACGCAGAACCTTATTGCCAACTGGGTCGGAGAAGCCTATGAATAGCTCATTCATGCGTGACAAGTATACAAATTCTCGATATCGCAATTTTGAAAAGACTGGCCAATTGATAACTGCAGGTGGAAGATCTAACGATTCAAAAATTCAACCAGAAGGTTTAAATGGTTATGTTGTTCCACCACCGCTGCCAACTGTTTCTTCAGACCAAGCTTTGACTTGCTTGCTTTTCACGGTATTAAAGATATGGTTATTAACAACCCGAACAGAAAGGTGAAAGCATTGTACGACACGTGGCACACTGGTAAAAATATGTGGTATAAACAATAAAGCGACGAGTACCGAGTTGAATACGAAGATGGTACCGAGGATTACATAAATTGAAACGATATCGGTGGAGTAGAAATGGTTCTGCGTTTAACGTTTACACATCAAAGTCCTCCATTTGATCAACTTTCTCCAATATCCTGCGAAAAAGCTCAGCATTTTCTGTACCTCGTACCTAGAAAGATTAAAGCGTAAATAATTTCATATACATGTTCGTCGATGATGAAAACATTATGTACTATGTAACATAGTAGTTAACTGTGAAGACAGACGGTCATACATAACCGAAATATAAAATTATTTCTTGATATAGTAACACTATAGTAACACGTCAGAACATACTATTATTCACTTACAACGACGGTAAACTTTTCGTCGGGATTCTTGTCGCCGTTTTCTAGTTGGAAAAAACACGGTACATAAACTTTTCGACGTTCTTAATGGTAGTACAAAGTATACTTTACGGCGAGAAAGTTTCGCGAGGAAAAAATCTTTCCTTCGTCACTGAAGCGCTGCAGAAACTTGTACAAACAATTAAAGACTGATATACATGTCTTGTTGAAAGAAAAAACGTGAAAAACGTGAAAAACATGAAATTTGAGGGGTTTTTTATTCAATTTAACTTTCGCGTATCGGCTTCTTAGAACGAACATTTCGCGAGGACGTACTTTCGCGAAAATGACCAAAATACGCGAAACTTTCTCCCCGTAAAGTATATTATTATTCTAATTGAGTGTAAATGTGCATTTCCGGGTGTTAGGAAATCACAGAAGAGAGTTTGCAAGCGTGTTTTGAATTAGAGTTTAGAAAATTGATGGTATTTTTAAACCTAATCGTACACATTAATGAGGCCCATAAAACGAAACATTATTTTTGACTCCCTCGAATTAAGAGATCACAACAACTTTAATCGATCTCGTTATCAATAATATTTTATTACTAAATTTCCAAACTCCAAAAATCAATTTAAGAATTACCCGATGAATGCTTATCCGCTTTGGGCAGAGGTAAGTGACATTTTTCGCAGACGGGCGCCTTACGAGTTTCATGCTGAAAAAGAGCAACACAACTAGACAGCAAATAAGAATCCAGTGTAAGATGCAAGTTTCAAATCGACGCAAAGAAAATACCAAATCAAAATAAGTTTGAAATTTGTAACAAAACAGTTAATGTATATGTATGGATGTTCATTATATATATCTTAAAGAACCTTTTCTTCTTGCATCTTTCTGTCGCGTCCAGGGCACGTACTGATGTTAACGTCCAGGATTACTCTTCCTTCCGGCGGTTTCGTACATTTGCTGCTGAAATGTTCATGAAAACGTAGTTGAGGATCACTGTCGTGTGACACACAACTTTGTACTAAATTACATTGTTTATGTAATGTCTCTTACGTTATATAACGAGAAAAACACAAGACCAGGCTATAGAAGCCCTCTATAGGCAATGTAAGAAAAACAATAAATAATAATAAAAATCATGAAAAATGGAACGTTATATAAAAAGGTGGAATGAAATTGAAAGGTGAAGCTGGAAAAAATAAAATGCAGTTCCATCTGTTTTACCGCTGGATTTCAGTGTTAAAATTGATTTTTTTTGCGTTATTTTGCTTGAAAACATTGCAAAAAGGCATGAAAGTCTGTTGCCGAAAGATCACGGAAGTCAATTGTCCAAAGAGCATGGGAGTCTGTTGCAGAAAGATCATTGAAGTTTGTTGTCAAAAGATCATAGAAGTCTGTTGCCAAAAGGAATAAAAAAAAGAGAATGGATAAAATTGTTTCCAGATTTATACGACCGTGATGAGATCTTAGATGCCCTTAGTTACTGGGGAGAATCATTGGAGGAACCCACCGATGACGAAGTTATGAAAGCCCTGGAGAAATTTGTGTGCAGAGCATTTTCTCCGAAAAGAAAATGCATCTCCTTGAAGAAACTCCCATTAGAGCTCTTCTGTACGAGGAAAGAGAGTGAAAAGTTGTCTCCAACAAAAGCATCCCTCATTCCTCACATTCAGCTAAATGAGCTAAGTTACATCTGGAAGTCATGGAGATTGCCAGAAATGAGTCATCCGTCTCCTGTTGCCGGTCATGAATGAGAATATAAGGATGAGTCAATTATGCCAATAATGTGCCTGAAAGGTCCAGATTCGCGGGCACTCCTCTATCTCATCAAATGTGGCTGTGAAAATGAAAAAAAGATGCAATGCAGTGCGTGGCGCGCAAAGCTATCTGAACTGCACATCAGCTTGTTTATGTGGAGATTGGGACAATCAAGATTCTACATGCAAATTGACTGATTATCGTATTCACGATGAAAACAGTTCAGATGAGACCGGTGACAAATGATTTTAAATTTGAATATTTAAATTGCTAAAAAAATATATACATCTGTGCCTCTAAATTTAATTAGCATCTCAAACATAGGACTGCCTAGTGATACCAAGTGTTATTCTCATTCCAGGAAATCAAACATAGGACTGCCTAGTGATACCAAGTGTTATTCTCATTCCAGGAAATCAAACATAGAACTGCCTAGTGATACCAAGTGTTATTCTCATTCCAGGAAATCAAACATAGGACTGCCTAGTGATACCAAACGTTATTCTCATTCCAGGAAATCAAACATAGGACTGCCTAGTGATACCAAGTGTTATTCTCATTCCAGGAAATCAAACAGAGGACTGCCTAGTGATACCAAGTGTAATTCTCATTCCAGGAAATCAAACAGAGGACTGCCTAGTGATACCAAGTGTTATTCCCATTCCAGGAAATCAAACAGAGGACTGCCTAGTGATACCAAGTGTTATTCCCATTCCAGGAAATCAAACATAGAACTGCCTAGTGATACCAAGTGTTATTCTCATTCCAGGAAATCAAACATAGGACTGCCTAGTAATACCAAGTGTTATTCTCATTCCAGGAAATCAAACATAGAACTGCCTAGTGATACCAAGTGTTATTCTCATTCCAGGAAATCAAACAGAGGACAGCCTAGTGATACCAAGTGTTCTTCTCATTCCAGGAAATCAAACATAGGACTGCCTAGTGATACCAAGTGTTATTCTCATTCCAGAAAATCAAACATAGGACTGCCTAATGATACCAAGTGTTATTCTCATTCCAGGAAATCAAACATAGAACTGCCTAGTGATACCAAGTGTTATTCTCATTCCAGGAAATCAAACAGAGGACTGCCTAGTGATACCAAACGTTATTCTCATTCCAGGAAATCAAACATAGGACTGCCTAGTGATACCAAGTGTTATTCTCATTCCAGGAAATCAAACAGAGGACTGCCTAGTGATACCAAGTGCTATTCTCATTCCAGGAAATCAAACAGAGGACTGCCTAGTGATACCAAGTGTTATTCCCATTCCAGGAAATCAAACAGAGGACTGCCTAGTGATACCAAGTGTTATTCCCATTCCAGGAAATCAAACATAGAACTGCCTAGTGATACCAAGTGTTATTCTCATTCCAGGAAATCAAACATAGGACTGCCTAGTAATACCAAGTGTTATTCTCATTCCAGGAAATCAAACAGAGGACAGCCTAGTGATACCAAGTGTTATTCTCATTCCAGAAAATCAAACATAGGACTGCCTAATGATACCAAGTGTTATTCTCATTCCAGGAAATGCCGATGTTATAGTGAAGACATTATTGTTGATGACGTCATTTATATATTTAAGAGCCACTTTCTTTAGAATCAGTCAAAGGTTTGATTTTAACACGAAAATCCAGCGGGACCTATATACCCAGACATAAGGGACCGCACTAAGATAAAAATGTCCAGCTTCAGAATTGTCTAATTTTACGAAACTCGTAAATATAATACTATGTCCCGAAGTATCGAATTCTCAATTGATATTATAACCCTTGCTAATAACTTAATTGATAGATTAATTCTTACTCTAGGTACAACTCGCACACCAGTTGTATGGGTCGCCTGCAGATGCTTCCTCGACAAGTGCTTGCGCAGCTCCATCTGTAGATGATGTAAAATTCGGAAGAGTTTTGCGGCATCGTAAGGCGCAATCGAACAAAGTACAAAGATTGTTCTTCTTTGTGGTCGCCTTCATGGGCCGTCAACACGTGGTGTTGCATGACTGGGTCTAAATTCATACGTATCAGTGACGAATTTAATTTTGTCAAAAATTACATAAAATTTCACAGAACATTAATATTGTTGTTATTATTCTCAGTAATTGATAATAACAGGATAAATTCCACAGTAGTAATACTATATACAAAATTGTACATATATATACACTGTAGTCCTGTGGTCCATTAGACCATTAGTCTACCAAATTTCCCTCACAAGGCTTTGATTAAGCCGTGGTAAGTTTTCAGGCACTTCCCAAAGGTGTTGCGCGCTAAGGTGATTCTCGTTTTGAACAATTTTTTTTGTATCCACCGAGATTCGAACCTGGGGCGTTGCGGCCAGAAACATAAGTTTTTACCACTAGACCACGCGCAATATGGTTAACATAACAGTCGCACCTGCTTCTTCCGTGACGTGATTGGAACAGCGCTTCACAACAATACTTCTATCCGCCTTTTCTTTATAGCACAGGTATGAAACGACGGAAAACGTCTCCGACAGTAACATTCTCGCCTTGAAGCGCACTGGAATGTTCACCTGAGTCACGTTGAATAAGACAATGTTACAACATTCTTAAAAGTTGTGGTTCTCCGAAAAGTGACATTTTAAAGTGAAAGTACCGTAAATCCTTGAATTGGCCCCCTAGGGAGGAGGCTAATTAATTTATGATTTTTTAAAGTGGGGGTTTATTCGAAGGGGGGGGGGGCTAATAAAAAAATATGGTATGACTAACCCAGAAAAAAGATATATGCATATGTTCATCAATACTTGTTTGGTACGTGTTGAACTGGTACATGTTCAGTTCAAAACATCAATGTCCTCATCATCGAGGATCAAGTAAGGAGGGCAAGCCTCTTGTATATCTGTCTCATCAGGAACGAACTGATTTTCCTCTGTGCCGTCAAGGAATTGTAACTGGGCCTTTAGCATTTCCTGTCCCTGTCCCGAATTGCCTCTTTTATATTAATAGCTGTACTCTGGTTGCTTATATTCTTACTTGTGTTTTGTTTTACAATTTTATTAAAGTTATAAGATTTATAATACAGCCCAGAACTGTCTATTCTTCTGTAATTCATAGCAAAAGATTATCGGTGTTTATAATGAACCATAAATTCATGATATAATATGTTCCCGATTTAGCCCCCATGAGGGTTTAAGTAAACACGAAATTTGAGCCAGGGAGGGGGCTAATTCGAGGGGGAGGGCTAATAAAAAAATTAGATTCAACGATGGGGGCTTATTCGAAGGGGGGGGGGTCAATTCAAGGATTGACGATAGTAAAAAAAATTCTTATTATGTGCTCATCATAGTATGAAATTTGTGATTTTTAAGAAAAAGATAACAAACAACCTTTAAAAACAGTATTTTGAAATAGATTGCCCTTTTACACGCGTTTTATTTACCTTCCGTTGCACAGAGCTTGTTTAGAGTCCTGGAATAGGTGAAGTCACATGACTTTGAGGGCGCTTTCAATTCCTCCGCAAAATTAAGCTGGAAGCCGTACCTCGAAGATAAAATAAATACTACTGATGTACTATGAACAAAGGAGCGATGATCTAATGATTTTCATTTGAACAAAATAAATAAGTAACTCACTTGCCAGAAAAAGCTCTTGTCTCTTCGGTCTAGAGAAAAGTTCATGACGTAATAGTTAAGCTTATTAAGCTTGGTTTTCACTATTGCCTGACGATGTGCTACAGTGCACATGATTTGTTAGCTGATTTTTGAAATTTCGGCTACAGATGTTTCTCATTCACATTATAAAGTTTGTTAGCTCTTTTTCACATCTGTAGCTAAAGTGATTACTGCGCTTTTCTTCAGCTTGGTTTGAATGGCTGCCTGTGACGCTAATTATTGCTTTGCAATAATTATTTATTCAATAATAATTTTGTAGCAACAACGATAATGGTGTTCTTAAAAATTCAGCAATGGGGATGCATTTATCTTCAGACTCACTAATTAGGCTTTAAATTGGAGGTAACCTTTAAATCTGAAGAAAAGAAGCTCTGTAATTATAAACTCGAAAGCGCAAGTGTGATTGAAAATGCTTTTGGCATTTTAAACACCAAATGGAATTTTTCACAAACCGATAAGGACTACTATAAAGAATGTTGAGGGATATGCACTGATATACTAATTAGTTTAGCGTTATATAACTATTTGAGGCAGACAGATATATATACACCGACAGGCTTTGGAGATTCTGAAAACAAAGATGATATTATTCCTTTAATTTGTAACATGGCAATATATTGCAGATAATGTGCAGCGTTGACCAGCTTTTCACTGGGAGAATTGTATTCTGTGTTACTCGGGGGTGGTATAGAAAAAGCTTGATTACTCAATACAGTTAGTTCATTGTTAGACGCTAGCGAAAACCAAGCCTACGGTTTACTACATCTAAGATTAAGACTCAATGTAACATAATCATAATTTCATTAACGTAACGTAACGTAACATTGACTTTATATTTGAAAATTATATATATTAAATACCCCAGTGTCTGGGACACAGGCAGCAGTATAATCAAAGCTACGGATACTACTATACAGGGTGTCTCAAAAAAATATACACAAAAGTATATCAATGGCACAGATAAACCAATCAATATTTTCAGACGTTTTTTGCATGACCATGCAGCTGAAGCATTTTTTTCCCAATGCACAGTTGTTAGTTCAGTCTTTCCATTTTGACATTTTATTATTTTAGTTTTTACACCGCATGATCAATGAAACATCCTCATTTCCCAATGACAGCATGCATCCTTGCTGCTGCATTGTTCATCACATTTTGGAATGTTTCCACTGGAATGGTCCGAATTTCTCTTCGGATGATTGCCTTAAGTTGTTCTAGGTCTCTGGGCTTAGGGTTCGCATAAATACAGTCCTTCAAGAAGCCCCAGAGAAAGAAATCTGGGAGCGTCAAATCTGGTTAATAAGGAGGCCATTCAGTGTCTTCATGCAGAGAGATCAGACGTTTAGGAAACTTTGTTCATAGGAATTCACGAGGCTCCATCTGGATGAAACCGCTGTGTCCGCATTCAAATCTCCATGTTCTGTCTCCGAGCTCGCCGAACAAACTCTGGAAGGTAGAACTCCTGAATCATTTGACGATAATTGTCCTGGTTCACTGTGGCTGTTCTGCCATCGTCTTCCTCAAAAAAGTAAAGTTCAAAGATACCGTACCAGCCAATTGCTGCCCACATTGTCACCTTGAGCACAGACTTTCATTAGTTCATCGTTAATTCTTTGCCTTTCTGTGTTTATTTTTCCCGAAAGATGAGCATGACATTCATCTGACCTGATGCCTTACAGCATCCACATGTTCCACTGAACAAGCACTTCTTCTTCTACCACTGTGGCCTTTGTTCAAATTGCACAAAGTCCTCACAATGGAAAATTTAGCAAGTTCTGCTAATTGTCCTTCGATTTGGTGCAGCTGCTGTGTTAAAAAATCGACGATACCTACGCTGGATCTGGACCACTGATTTCGTTTGGTGCCAAAAGTCAATGATTTTTGTTCTTTTAATAATGGACAACTGCAACATTTCCTTAATCTATTGCAACATTGCAATAAAAACGTTGTAGAAAAAAACATTTTTGGTACTCTTATTTCAAAATACTTTTGTGTACATTTTTTTGAGACACCCTATATACACAAGGGAATAAAAATTGATAAAATAAATTCAGGCTTAAAGGAGAAACAGTAAAAAGGTGGATTAAAAAACAACTTGGTATGAAAAGGTATTAAACAGAAAATCTTCCCACAACTAAATGATCATTAAACAAAGATGGTGGTTAATATCTTTTCTCCATGTAACGACAGAAATTGCATGCTTTCTTCACTTATTTTGCCACTTCACGTCCTTCTATGATGTATGCTTTCCTCATGGTGTAGCGCAGTGTAACTTCAATTCCAGAGTGTTTGGTTGACATGTTGTACCAGTGAGTTTCATTCATGATGGCATAAGCGATTGGTGAAAATTTGGCAATGACAGGAACGCAGAAGGTCGTCTCGTGAAGGTCCTTCATGATCTTCGTCATTGGAGTTATAATATCGATCTTGTCCGTTGGCTAAATTCGTCCAGTGTAAATGAGTATTTCATTGACTTCTGTTGATATTTGATTGTAACGTTTGGGTTTAATGTATTGTTTCACTTCAGCAGTTCCTTTCTTCCAGAAGTAGTTTTCTGCTTCCTCTATTTCGTTTTCTGTGAGATAGTAGGCTTTCCTTTGTTGATTAACGTTGACGACCATCTTTGTCGTTGGATGTCGTCTCAAGTGAACCAAATATGTGAGAAGCTTTATAAATCTCAAAATATGGGCCATTATTCTTACAACAAACGTAAAACGAAACTTGTTTGGGTCGATCAAGTAGTTGGAAAGAGAATAGCATTTTGAAACTTCAGGTAGCAGTGATGGCTGAGCAGATACGGATGGCTTCACGACGAATGCTTCTTGGAATAAGTTTTCAAAGGTGGCTTCTTTCTTTATGTTATGTAAGTCATTGGAATTGAGGTTGATCTGACTTACAGTTTTGGTTGGAAATTTTTCAGCTGGAAGCTTCAGCCAACTATGACCATTGATCCATGTTGAGTTATTGTCGATATCAGTAATTCTGGCACCTTTCCTGGTTGCGATGTCAGCTAACATGTCTTCGCTTTGAACATGCTGCCAATCATTTGGTGAAGTGAAACGTCTGATATCAGCAATTCTGTTCCTCACGTATTGCTTGAGTTGTAGCTCGTCATTGTGGATCCAGTGTAAAACGATGGTGCTGTCTGTGAGCTTGATTGAACCGTCGTAGTTTGATTTAAGTGAACGTTTAACAACTTCCCCAGCGTAAGCATTGAGAAGAGCTGCTTCAAGTTCAGCACGTGGTTGAGTCGGTGCGGAGATGATTTTGGACCGCGAGAAGATCAGTTGACATGAATATTCGCCGTTCTTGCGTAGCAGTCTTGCGTAAATCGCGATAGCTGCCATTGACTTACTTGCGTCACCAAAGTCGATTGTACTGATGTTCAAATTGGCTGCATCTATTGGGATGACAGTTCTTGAGTATCTGAGCGATTTTATTTCTTGTAGTATTTCGAAATTTGATGACCACAGTGATCGAAGATGGTCAGGTACTGGATCATCCCAACTCAATCCAAGCCGGACCAAGTCGTGCAGGTCAAGTTTTAGTGATGCTGTGATGGGCGTAACCTTTCCGGTGATGTCAAAGAGTTCTCCAACCTTTGAGACGCAGTGTCTTCTTGTCAATTTGATAGGGATGACTCCAATTTGATTTGTGGACTTCTTTCCTCGTTGCGTCTTGGCGAAGTTCAGTTCGGAGACATCAATGGAAATTTCGTCACGTTTGGGATGCCAGATGAGTCCACCGACGCCGATTGAGTTGCCATCCTTTGACAGGTGTTCAGGTGGGTCTTGATTGCTGAATGTGAATCCCTTTAATGCGAAACCTCCTTTGCTTAGGACGACTTCCATTTGATCTGCTCGTTTAACTGCTGCATTGAAGCTGGCTTCTCCTGATATACAATCGTCTACGTATAAGTCGTTGTTGATGATTTCGTTTACCTCTGGATAATCTTCTTTTAAGAGGCGTGCAGTTTGTCGGATCCCATGCTCGGATTGGTTCCCACTCGACTTGACTCCGTAGATGAGTGTTTTTATGACTTTTTCTTCGGGAAGTTGATTGATGTCAAGAGTATCGTTCCACAAGTATCGTTGGAAGCACCATTGATCTTGACGTAGTTTGATGGTGTTATACATCTTTGTCACGTCGGTGTGGAAGGCAATCTTGTGGGTATACCATCGTATGAAAATTTCAACTAACTTATTCATACCGTTTGTTCCTTTGGCCAATATTGAGTTGAGACTGTGGCCAGAATCTGTTGCACTGGAAGCATCAAAGACCAGTCTACATGGTGTGGTGATAGAGTTTAACTTCCAGACAGCTCTCCATGGGATGTAGTTTTGGAAGAGTGATGCATCTAGTTGTTGTTGTACGTCTGGTGGTAGGTTCCTCACAAAGTCAACATGGCCAGACTTTTGTAGCTTATTTTCCGATTGGATAACATCTTTTTGATCATCTGGGTGCTTCTGTAGTTTCTTCGTTTGTTGATTGTAGATCTTCATGGCTTTGTGACGGTTCGGTGCCAGACAATGTCGAGGATCATGCGTGAATGGCAATGTTGCAATGGTTTCTTGCTGTTCGGGATGAACTTTCACGGACTTGTTGATCAGTTCCTGCTCCATTTCCTCCCGAATGCTTGTGGCAACAATTGATTCGTTCGTCTTACAATCGATACAAGAACGACATTTTGAACACCGATACGAGATCTCGGTGCCAGCTTCTTCTCCTTCATCGAACTGTAGGTGATTGCTCACGAACGTTCCAATGTTGCATGTTTTCTTGATTGAAGCAGAATGTTCCAGACAAAGGAGAGGAACGTCTGGATTGATCTGAAACCCCGATTTGAAGATGTTGAGTTGATTAGTGATAAAAGTGTTCATACCAATTCCATTTGATAGTTGTTTGTTGATGTCAGAGAAGATTTGATGAGGACCGCCAATTATGCCTCTACTTCCATCCGGACTGCGGAAGATTGACTGGTAGATGGTCAAACCGGATGGAAGTTGGAATATCTGTTTTGGGTGGTACCGAAGATATTTGATTCCCACCATGAAGTCGACGTCTCCTCCAACTGTGGCTGGTAGTGTTGGTAGTGTTGTTGGATCGCTTCCACTCTTCTTGTAAGCAGTGTGTATGTCGTGGTTGACTTGTCCATTCAGTGGATACTGTGGGAAGGTGACAGTAATTTTGTCAAGTGAGACACCTGTCAGGGTTGCGTCAGATCCATCGAACTTAGGAAGCCTGACAGAGAAGATCCCTTCTGATGATAACGTTAATACGTCACCAACTCCTCCTAACTTGATTGGTCCTTTGAATTGAAGTTCGGCTCGAGTGTTGAGTTGTTGAATGGCATTGGTTCGTACCACGAAGTCGCTGCATCCTGTGTCGAAAAACACTAGGTAAGTTTTTGAGTTGATTGAGATGTGTTGAAGTTGGTAGATTCCGGAGTCTTCAGCTGGGTCAAAAGAAGATTGTGCTCTTAACGAATGTGATGAGTGGTAGTTGGAGATGGACTTCGAGTAGTCTGGAACATTGGGTCGTTTTGAAATGCATCGTCGCTTGAATGTCTCCAGTAGTTCTTGGTTCTCTCGACTTGATTTGTGCTGATCACATACGAGGACGTGCTTCTTCATGTCGTACGATTCGTGTGCAGGGTGTCGACAACAGAAGTCTCTCTGACATCGTCCTTCACGATGTTTGCCTGTTGAAAGTTGAGCTCCAGGAAATAAGCATTGGTAGCATAAGTTCTTCATCTTCAATTCTGCAAAGCGTTGCGTAGGTGTCATTTCAACAAATCGTTTACACACGAAGTATTGAATGAGCTTTGTTCCTTGAGGCCCAGACGTTAGGACGTGATCCGTTGAATCGCAGAAGTGACACTTGAGAGATGGTTCTTCGGAAGTTGTTAGAGCATGATTGGTCACGTAAGAAGTCTTATCCGTACCTGATTTATAGCTGATCAACTGCTTTTGTTGGTGGATCTTCATTTCTCGTTCGAAGAAGATGATCAGCTTGTTCCACAGTTCTTCCCCATCAAGGTTTTCGTCGCAAATGTGTTGCAACCACCGTGTGGTTCTTGAATCACCGATCAGCTTGTAGATTCGTTGGATGCCATCACCATGAAACAGTTTGAGCTGGATTGTGTGCTTCTTGGCTAACGTCATCAAGTCCTTCATCAGGCTAATCGTCTTGCCCAGTGATTCAGCGATTTTTGTGTGATTTTTTGACTTCCAAACAAATTCGACGTTTGAGAGTTCTGTGAGTTTGTTGTTGAGAAGGATCCTGGTGTCACCATACGTGGATTGTAGACGTTTCCAAATTTCATCCATGTCATTCTCTCCCTTTACCATTGACAGAGCTGGGTCTTCAAGATAATTGTTACGAAGAAGGTCCGGCAAGTAGCATTTTGGGGTACTCCGAAGATGTAGTTTTTCGAAGTCATTTCTAAACGTGTAAATGTCAATTTTCGATTCGAATCCACCGAACTTGCCTAATTTGATTTTGAGGAGTGATTCCTTGAACGTCGCAAGTTTAGATATGTCTCTCGTAGATAGCTCAGCTTTGATTCTTGTCTGGTATTCTTTCGTTAGTTGATGAGCACGTTCGTAACTTTTTTGCACACGGTCCACTTCAGGTTCCTGGACTGTTCCTGCAGCTTCTTTGATGAGATCTTTGATTTCCTGAGCTATCTTTTCGAGGCATTTGGTGATATCGTTTTTGCTGAGTTCTACTAGCTCAGCATCCGTCACTTTCTCGACATCCGTCGTGATTTTGAGCTCTAGGAGTGTCAGATTTTGCTCCAGAGTTTTGATGGTGAAACTGACGGCCTTCTTTTTGATGTAGCTACTTGCCTCCGTGTTGGCGCCGATAAAGTCCCGTCTCCTTTCCTTAGCATCCTTGATGTATGTTTTGATTGTTTCCATCTGATCGTGGTAGCTCTTGAATAATGCGTCACCTGAGTTTGTTTGGAACTGGATGTTCAGGTGACGAAATGAAGTGCGCAGATTCTCGAGTCTCGCGACTGCGTCGTTAACTTCTATGACGTCTGCCAGCTCCGTGATTGGGTTTTCATCTATGTAGTCTGATATGTCCTCGGACATCGCTTGGATGTCCGCAATTCCTTCCGGCCGAACACCATCTTTTGATTCTGCCATGTCTTCTAGGTCAGTACATCTCTCGCCAGTTGAACTGAACTTCTTGTAGTCTATCGGTTTTTTGGCGGATCGCATGAATCAGTGGCTGTAGTTTTGATCTACAGCTTGGCACTAGTCCTGAATGGGCGTTGGTGTTTAGAAGGCTCTGGTCTTGAATGGCGCTGTTTGAATGGCGCTGTTTGAATGGTGCTGTTTGAATGGCGCTGTTTGAATGTAGCCAAACTCGCAATTTGAGGCGTATATTTGTAATATTCCTTTGATGAAAAATATTCAAACTAAAATAAAAAAATACAATAGTTAAATAATGCTGAAAATTTATGAAAAACGTGAAAAAATATAATATAGAAAATACAACGTACCAGCTTGCCTATGTGTGAGATTATTGAAAGCGAGTGGCTGAGTGTGTTGTTGATATACAAATTGAAAATGTGCTTGAAAACTTGAAAATATGCTTGAGAACTTGAAAATGAAAGTTTGTTGCGCACATACAACTAGCTTCTCTTGTTGTTGTTTGAGAGTTGAAAACTGCACCCATAAAAAAGGCGAGAATACCCCAGTGAACATTTGGGTCATAAAATGAATTCCCGTAACACTGAAATGACGCGCTATACTCAATTACTAGCACGCGAAAATAAATGTAATCGAGCGAGAAAATTAATTTGAATAAAAAACACAACAGTCTTGTTACACTAAGAAAATAAGAATACGGGATCAAATAAAGATTAAAATAACCAAGAATGCAAGCTTCTAACTGGACTTTTAGTGGGATATGTTCCAATAGAACTATCAATTCCCTTAAAGCTACCGAAACAAACATTGTTAAGATACCGTATTTCCTCTTATTAGCGCCCCCGGCGCTTATTTAAAAACTGACTCAAAAAGTGCGGCGCTAATAAGAGGGCGGCTCTTATAAAACAATTTTCAAAATGGTATAGAAATAAATTTTATTTAATGGAATTTTCTCGCTCTTCAAAAACAATAAAACAAAAGAATCAGTAATGTTTTTATATTACAAATGTCAATAAAATCATCCTCGTCATCGGAAATATCAACCAAAAGAAATTCTTCAATATTTTCATCAGCGTTTTCAAACGGATTTTCCGTTAAAGAAGGATCACCCCGAACCGAGCCCCGAGCCTGAGTTTGTGAAAATTATGAAATTTCCCTGGTTTATGAAAGATAAAAATAATTTAGAAGCTAAAAAAACATATTGTATTGTATAACTATCCTTCTGTATGGGTTACTGCTCTTTTTCTAATTAGCGCCGCTTTTCTAGGTGCGGCGCTAATTAGAGGGCAGCGCTAATAACATAATTTTGCTCCAAGGTGCGGCGCAAATATGAGGCCCGGCGCTAATAAGAGGAAATACGGTAAGTAGAAAGAGAAATTGGTTTAGTGGTGGTACATACGAAGTATGTCGCTCGGAGAGAGTTTGGGAAAATGGTGAGAGTTTTATGCAACAATCTAGAAGAAATGAAAAAGAAATACAGCCATTTTCAATGAATATTTGAGAAGAACAAAGTTCTACATTGTTTTCCATTGGATGTTAATATAGAATTTCCTTAACAACAAGCATCATTTAGTTACTTACTATATTTTTTGGCTGTAAATGGTGTTACATATAAGTCTGTAGTTATATATATTATTCTCCTTCTTTAAATGAAATACGGGAGGGACGTTTACTCGAAGGGTTTGACGTCAGTTGTGTAAAATTTATCATAAAAAAATGGCGAATTTAAAAATGGCGACACGGAAAAGCGACGTGTTTTTCGTTGTTGGAATTATTTTTGTAGTTTTTGCTTGTTTTATGGTTTTTAAACCTATGTATCATTATGGAGTTGACTTGACTATGCCTGTGGAATTCAAGGAAAATGCAGCTATCAAGGATCGCACAAGTTACACATTTCAATCATTATTTACAACAAAAACAAAAAGTTTTGTATTTCCTGTCACAAGTACTCGAGCAAAGCTACTAACATGTTTATTACTTTTAATCTGTGGAGACGTCGAAACATGCCCTGGACCAAGTTTGTTAAAGAACATTGGGGATTTTACAATTCTCTATCAAAACATTCGAGATTTGACAGGAAAAAAAGATATGTTACAAAATTTTATACTTCAGAAAAACATAAACATTTTTGCTGTTACAGAAACTCTCTTACATGACAAAATCCCGACAGCTTTAGTAAATATCGGGGGTACGTGTTTGAAAGAAATGATCGAAATGGCATGGGTGGAGGAACTGGAATATACATAAAACAGGACATCGAATACATAAAAAGAGACGACCTGGCTGACAATGATATTGAAGCAACCTGGATCGAAATAAACCAGAAAAATTCTAAAAGTTTTATTCTTGGCGTGGTATACAGACCCCCGGATAGCTCAAAACATTTAAGTAAAAACTTTGATAAGAAGCTTATATCTACGATCAAAAACGCTAGCAGCGGAAACAAAGAAACTGTAATTATCGGTGATCTTAATATCAATTATCTTTCAAAAGCTGGCTAGCTATAGCTATATAAAAACTAGCAAGACGTTAGAAATATATAATACATATATATAGTTTTTAGTAGTTAATTATATATTTAAAGTTTTTTTAAAACTACATATTGCCAATATAAACACATTTTTAAAGTGAATTGAAAAGGAATATGGCATCCTGCTCTGTGTATATATATACATAATGTAAAGGAGACAAACAACAAAAATAAAAACCATTACTATATCGAATAATTTGGAACAACCTACCGCACGAAGTTATTAACGCAGCCTCGCTTAACATCTTCAAAAATCTGCTAGATGTACACTTGCAGAATGAAAAATACTTGATCGATTAAAGCCTTTACGATTTTTTTTATTATTATATTTTACTTCTTTTCATATTGTAATATCTGTAGTTTCGTCTGCTTCTTGAAATCTGTTGTCTAAACTTGATTTTACAGTCAACTAATATATTTTACACGTTCATATTTTACACATTTATTTTCTACTAAGCAACTACCTATTTTCTAGTATTTTCTATATTGTATATAACGTTTATTATCGGAATAACCAGCATTTGTAGGTTTGATAGGCCTTCCTGCCTATACAAAATTTTTTTTGTAAACCTTATATCCAATAATAATAATAATAATAGTATATCTAGCTAAATGCATAGTTACAGATATAGCTAAAAACAGCTTCCATGTGTGATGATATGAGAAGCTAGCTAATTTCTACATCTAATATATATATATATTATTTATATAATATTAACCATTTAATATATTAATATTTATTATAACATATTAATAAGTTTTGGGGGGGATGTACTTGAAGTAAAATTTTGTTAGAATTGGCATTGTATAAACATTCCAAGCACTTTCATCAAAACACAGTGTCTCTATAAACATACCAATAGTTGTATAAACAATGAAATCAAGCTTCTTGACCCCAGTCACAGCCATCATTCCTTAGCATTGATAATAGTGATTGTGTGTAACTTTTAATCTGGCTCTGGGCTAACCATCTGTTAGTTCTAAAAAAAATTTCTTATCCTTGCAAGCATCAATTATAGACATGTCTTTCTTTGAAAAAGGACATTTGACTTCAATTGCTCGCAGTTCAATGTCGACAAAAGTAATGCCATCAGGACTAGCACCCAGATAGGGCCACGAAGGGTTAATTATAAACCCACATTTTTGGACTGATCTTGTACACATTGTTTCGTATTTTTCAATAGCAAATTTTTCATTGTCCATATCAATGCAGAACATTTTTTATAGTTTTTATTATTAAAAGTTTATTTAATATACTTTTAGGATATATTGTTTGCCTTCTATTCACGACAGTCCCAAAGTTTGGCGCGGTTAGGCGTTTCTTCCTTTCATCAAACCAAAGTGTAGTGTTGCTTTGACCTAAAGTTTCTTTTTCTATTTTCATAGCAGTTTTGTTATCGACTAACACATTTAAAATTACAAATTCTTTCTGTTCGCTTGTAAAATTATCAAGTTGGGCAACATTTTTTGCTAAGTTGTTTATTAACATCTCCACATACTGTCGCGAATTCTTGGCTTCTGCGAGTTCTTCTTCATCACGAGTTATCTTATATGTTGAAACAGACGATTCAAAAAAAGTACATTGTTTGTGTTCATTTCCTTTTAATAAGTTTGCCATAACTGTCTCTTCGTTAATGGAAAAAAGAGAGTTTTTTTCAGCAGGAATAGTATGAGCATACAACGGGGTAGCACAAAATTTTCTTTTTTCAGAAACGACAGGTCTTTTTCGTGACTGTTCTATGTCTTTTATTAAATTTGCTTTTTCAAATGTCAAATCTGAAAATATAACTGGAACTGTATTATTTCCTTCTCTAGGAACATGCCATTGTTGTAAAATATCCGTGCATGTTTTGTCGCCAGGGACAATTTGAAGATTCAATTTTTTATACTCGACAAGCTGATATAAAAGGGAAGCAACATGCTTGCAACAACTATCAGCACCAGCTTTGCATGCACATTTACCATATAAAATATCTCCACTGTTTTGGCATAGATGTACATAGACACTGTATTTGTCCTTTTTCATTGATGCAATGACAAAACATTTAACAATGAAACTAAGTTTTTCTGCTTTCACATTAGGTTTAACTTGAACTTTTTTACGTAGTTTTCTTTAAAAAGTTGATAACCATTTATTTTGTGCTTTATTGCTCCTCTCGGTTTATTGCCAAAGCTTTTACCAATAACTAAGTAATGGTGTATTTTACCACGAGTGATATTTGGTAAACTTGATAAATCAGTGATCCAGCTCTTTACATTAATATTTTCTTCCAGTGTAACTGAGGATTCTTCGTTCGTTATTTCACGAAATATTGGTCTTGGTCCCACGCAAGAGCTTTCAAAAAAAGCTAGGGCCAAAAATAGAATCCAAATCCATGCTTGCATTTAAATCAGTTTCGAGTGTACAATGTTTATCTTCCATCTTCAACTACGATAGCTATAAACTTGTTTTGAAAATATTCTGAAATGCTGCCCCCATAATGCATTGCAGTTTTTGCGGAAGATGGGAAAGGCCAATTAAAGGAAAGTATTGTACTCCCAAGGAATGCATCAAATTATAAACGAAGCTACGAGAACAACAAAAGATACAAAAACATTAATAGACGTTATCTTGACAAATCGTCCTGACAACCTTTGTTCTGCTGATGTCTTATTATCATCTCTGAGTGACCACGATATTATTGGCTGTAAGAGAAAAATCAATAACATAAAAATGTCTAGTATAATTATCACATGCCGCAATTATAAGAACTATGATCATACAAAAATTAACACTGAACTTTCTAACACTGATTGGAGTCCAGTCTACATCTCAAATAATGTCAACACGGCATGGAAAGCGTTAAAAGAAATCCTAACGAACACTATTAACAAACACGCTCCTTTAATTCAGAAATGTGTTAAAGAAAAAAAGTCATCATGGCGCACACAAGATGTAAAAGCTGAAATGAATTTGTGCGATTTCCTCAAACGTAAATTCCAACGTACAAGATCGGACAAAGATCATAATGCTTATAAACAACAACGCAACCGAACGATTATCTCGGTACGCAAAGCCAAACAAGAACACCACAGAACGCTCTTGAATGATTCGGTTAGTAATTCCCAAAAATTTTGGAACACTGTTAAAAACATTTTTCCGACGAAAAATAAATCAATTTCAGCAAAAACTTTTGTGATTGACGATGTCCCGTATTCCAAACCATCTGACATAGCGTCAAAATTTTGTACATTCTTCTCCGGAATTGCTACTCATCTCAAATCAAAATCGATCCTCCTGAAAAACTTCATCTGGGCGAGACCATTTCAGAACCAAAACAAGACCTATACAACTTTCAAGTTCAGACAAGTTACTGTAAACGAAGTCTTTAAACAACTAAAACGACTTCAACGTAAGAAATCTTGTGGTGTCGGCAACCTACCACCAGGTTTCCTAAAGGATACAGCTCTAAACATCGCTAAGCCTACATCATTAACTTATGTTTATCGCAAGGTGTAGTTAGTCCCTCTGGACTTCAAAATCGGAAAAGTTACACCAATCTTCAAAAATGGAGCGAAAAACTCTATGGCAATTACAGACCAATAACTGTTCTGCCTTAAAGATCTTAGAACGTTAGGGTTAGGGTTGAAGTGGCTGCAACAATATTTGTAGACACAATCAGAAGAAACATAGATGAAGGTAGACTTACAGGTGCCATATTCATTGACTTAAGCAAGGCTTTCGACACTTTAAGTCACAGCCAAATTATCTCAAACTTTTCAAACTATGGAATTCACGACACGGAGAAGGAGTTTTTCATCAACTACTTATTCAACAGGAAGCAATATGTAAATTTCCAAATGCAATCTCTCAAATGGAACCTGTCACAATTGGTGTCCCCTAAGGTTCGATCTTGGGGCCGCTTTTGATTCTGCTGAGCTTCGATAATGTTGCTGATGTTACAAGAGAGAGTGTAAAATCCTGATGTATGCGTATGAGAGCCGGTAAGACCGAATGCATGACATTTAGAACTGCTCAAAAAGTGAAAAAGACTACTGATCTAAACATTTCGTATAAAGGTAAATCAGTGAATTGCACCACCAAATACAAATACCTTGGTTTGAATCTTGATCAGACATTAAGCTTATCTGATCACTTCGTTGCTACTTACAAGAAAGCGTGTGGCCGTCTGTATCTACTTCAACGAATTCGACCACAGCTAACGGTGAAAGCTGCAGTTGCGATTTTCCAAACGATGTTGATACCATTGTTTACGTATTGTTCAATTATCACCTCACAGACGAGCAATACTCACAAGGTAAAGATACAATCTTTTGAAGAACGAGCTCGAAAGATTTTCAAACCAGTACTACCAAAGATTGACGAAATAATGAAGAAAAAAATATGTGTTAACGTGTTAAGATGCTTGAATGGAGATACTTGCGAGTTTTTTCAGGACTACTTCGAAATCATGAGAAACAATACTCGAAACACTGGAATATTACTTAGAATTCCTAAAATAAGACTTGAATCGACTAAACAGACATTTTTCTTTTATGGGGCAAAAACCTTCAATGAATTGCCTATTAAGACCAGAAGTGCCCCAAGTCTTAAGGAGTTTTTAACTAACTTGTGATTGAGTTTTTAGCATATTTTTTTTTTTTTTTTTTACCTTCTCCTCCCGCTTAACAGGACAAAGTGGTAGAACAGAATTTGTATATAGCTTGTATATATCTTATTTTGAACTTTTTACCCTGTATAAATATTCGTAATAAATAAATAAAATAAATGCAAAGTCATTGAATTCAAGCTGTTTTGGAACAAATCGTGAATTTACTGAATCAAGAATTTAAATAATTTATATCGATTAATTATGTAACAAGTTCTTCATATGTAGCTTATCATTTCCTTCATTTTCAAAAATGTCGTTTGCCAGTGCGGCGTTCGTTGCGTGTTTTTCTTTGACGTTAGGCGCTTTCTACTACGGAAATGATATGACAACGTATGAACCGCCGGTGTTTTTCTCGTATCCCAACAGGGAAGTGATTGAAGGAGACGAAATCAGTAGCGAAACAGCTGTCACTTTTGAACATTGCGTTTATTGGTGCAATAAACAAACTGGGATATGTAAGTCCGTGAACATGGAGCGGATAGCCACGGGTTTAAAGTGTACGTATTACAGAAATACCAATCCGAGCATGCAGTTTTCAAACGTCTCCGCTGTATTGATAAATGGACAAGTAGGTAAGATATTGTTCTGTAACTAGTAAATAAAAACTCTAACTTGCTTAGTTACGTTGTTCTGGGTTTTGCGATGGCAGTAACATTTGTGGACGATGTAAATGCGTGGACTCCTGTGATGAAAACAGTCGTTACAAATATCACTGCAACTGTTCCAACGGTAAGAATAGATCTCAGTCGATCAATATTTGAGCAGATCTAACATCTTTATAGTGAAGCCTATTTTGAAAAGTTGTTTGCATTACTACAAGGCAAAGTACAATCTTTCCACATCCTATCTCATATCTGTGGATAATAAGACAGACTTGATACAATGCGAAATGGAAAAACCGAATATTACGAATCCAGGTAGGTTTTGCTTGTTGCTTTCATATTGTTACTAGACAAGTAAAAATTATTGCCAACATAAATGTTTAATGTAATACTTTTTCAACTTTCGTCGTTTTTCTTTAGTATCCGGAAGCTGTGATTTTGAATCCAAAGCACTGAGCAATGGCATCTCGTTTGTTGCCATTGAAGAAACCATAACGATGAATGATTGCATTAAAAAATGCCAAAATTTCCCTATTCAGAAGGTGCCTTGTCTTGATGGAAGCCTCTGTTGGATAGACACATACAGTATTGAGGATAACGGTGCAAAGTGCTTTTGCAACTACAATTGGGGAAATAAGATAGAAGCTCCTGACGGAAACGCTCACTGCGATAGATGTATTTAAAGAACTGTTGCCTTGTCATATGTTAATGTTGAAATATCTTTATATTTTAGTAGGCAATTGCTATAAAAACACACGTATAAAAGATTATTCCGCGCGTCATCGAATGTCAGGGGATATCCTCGAAAGTGAATGCAAAGAAAGATGCTTTCAAAAAAAGTACTACCTTGGTTATTTACTGGTTGGCATGTTATTAGAAAATCAACAAACATGCACGTGATATTATGGTTCTGCCACTGTCGAATCCGGATCATCAAGGGGTTGCGTGCAAAACTATGTACAAGACATCATACCAACAAATAAACGTAGGTTACTGTTACTTTCTAGATCTCCTCCTTTAGGTGTATAATCAAAGTGGAATTAAAGGGCTTCAAATGCCACATTTTAAGCAACACGGACGCACCACACGGGGAAATCTTATGAAGGACACAAAATGGCGATAGGCGGATGTTTATTATAATTTACCCAACTTTAATAATAGCTTCTAGGATGTTGCTTTTTTACTAATCATAGAATTTACTAATTTACTAATCATAGAAACTTGAGTCGTTTTAACTTTTTTATTAGCGTGGACTGTAATGATGAGGCGCCAAGAAGTCTCGGATGGTAGGTTTTGGCAGCTGCGTAGTGACAATGATTACGTTGGCGGCTTCGGAAAAACTGCTGACTATTGGATTGGCCTGCAAAGGTTAAGCGTGCTAACAAAATCATTGGAAGCAAACATGAGAGCGGATTACAAGCTTAAGGACGGAATGATAATTAGCACATTGTTCAAAAATGTGAAAGTGGCTGGAGCTGCCGGTAACTTCAAAATAACATATGAAAGTTACGATGATAGGAAATGTAAGCATGACTGCCTTAAGGTTTATGATTCTTAACCTCCTTCATCATTTCAGCAAGTCAGGAGTCTTGGATCGAAAACGGGTCCGAATTTGACTTCACAAAGAAGTGGTGGAAGACAACGTATGCACCTACGGAGTGTGATATTGGTATGGGTACCATGAAACACTTCACCAGTATCTACATTTATTTGGAAACAAAGTAAAAGACCTAAACAGTGCCTAAAAGTTTCTTCTTTATCACCTAAGTCACTGCTCAAATTTCATGCACATTTTTTGCTAATGTATAATCTTGCTGCACTATGGTTATCCTGTATATATGAGAGAGTATTTAAAGAGGATTATTGGGATCAGGGCTTTTAAACATTTTCACCTGTTTCGTCATGGCGCTGGTATTTAGAAAGGAACCGGCTGGGTTATCGAGCCCTCAAATTAAATACTTTCATTTCTTGATCCTAATAAACGGACGGGGTTTATTTTATCCGGGCAGGCCTCATTTCATGAGACTAATTCAAAAGATATTTGAGAGTTTTTGTAAAGACAATCCATTTCGTTTGATTTTATATGATGTGGTTGTACAATATATTCAAAGGTTACAGTTACTATTTCATGAGTTTATCAGCAATATTTATCGATCCTAAGAGGGTTGCGTTTCTGCGTGTTGAATTTCCCTTACGTAGATAGATATATCGAGATACGATATAACATTGTTGTTTGTCAAACATCCCACATACTAGGATAAAAAAATTGAAATAAAAACGCACTATCGACCAGCGATTTACCATTCACTTAAAATCAGAAAAACTGAAGTTACTTGAAGTGAAGCTAGAAGGTTGCAAGTGTGACGTCACTGTGTCTGTTTGTAATAAAGACTGATTACTGACAATGTTCAGCTGATAAAAGCATTTTATCTAATCCTGTCTAATCAGAATGGAATGATTCGAAAGTACTGTTAGGTTAAGTTAAATTGTGTCGAAGAGCTAGGAGTTAACTCGCAGTTTTTGGAAAATAATAAAGTCTATAATTCCAATGAAAGACTCCACCAAACATCGTGTAACACCATTCATTCAAGATGACAATGTTCCAATAAAGTCTAATGACCCAATAATTAAAGCTGGTATATTTTGTAATTTTTTCTCGACGTGTGCGCATATGCTAAAATCAAAGTCGATGCCATTGATTAATTTTGTTTGGAAGTTCAACAAACCGTACCCAATTAAAACAACAGCAACATTTCATTTCACTTCTGTTTCAACAGAAAACATCGAAAACAAACTTAAAAAAATCAAACTAAATAAAGCTACGGGCAATGATGATCTTCCAGCGAAACTTCTAAAAGATTGTGCATCCATTATAGCATCACCATTATGTCACATAATCAACACTTTGTTAAGAACCTCAACTGTACCTACTGAGTGGAAAGTTGCTAGAGTTACCCCTCTACACAAATCCGGTTCATCTTCCAAAGTCAATAACTACCGTCCGATTTTGATACTACCAGTTGTATCGAAAATAATGGAGAAAGTCGTTCACGATGAGCTGTCACACTATTTGGAAAAAAACATTCTACTCACTAACAGACAATTCGGTTACCGAAAAGGTCGATCAACAGAGCTAGCAGCCACATTATTTCTCGACAACATTCGAAAAGAAGTAGATAAGGGCAGATTAGTCGGCACTGTATTTCTGGACTTGTCCAAGGCATTTGATACGCTGAGCCATAGTCGACTGCTTAGTAAATTGCCATCTTATGGTATACAAAACGCTGAACTTCAGTGGATGACAGATTACCTTTTCAACCGATCTCAATTAGTAGTATACGATAACGTTTTATCAAGTTACATGCCAATAATCTGTGGCGTTCCTCAAGGTTCGATCTTGGGACCCTTACTTTTCCTGCTATACTTCAACGATTTTGTAAGTTGTTTGAGACATTCAGAAGTTATTATGTTTGCAGATGACACTGTAATTTATTTCTCAAATGAAGATTTTGATATTATTGAAGACAAGTTGAACCAAGACATTGATAATCAGGGGTGGCGCCAGGGTTTTTCCGACGAGGGGGCTTACAGCGCCAACGGGTGGGGGGGGGGGGGCTAATTGCTTGACTCTAAATTTAACACAAAACTCATTGATGATCAAATCTATTGCAGATTTGCACCTCTTTTAAATTTAAACATAATCTGCCATGAAACTTGATATCATGATAATTGTATCTAAAGTGCTTCCGCGTATTTGTTATAAAGCAATTCGGCATTTTGAAAACCGGGCTTTAAACGTGTTCACAACTTCATCTAGATTCACTCGACGGCCGCGATCTGAATGAATTCCCAGCATCAAAAGGCTGTCGAGTCTTTCCCCTTCCATCATCGAACGTAGATTGTTTTTAATCAATGCCATTGAGCTGAAGTTTCTTTCACATTCAGCAGATGAAACAGGCAATGTACACGCAATCAAAACGATGCGATGGAGCTCATAGAAAGCTTCTTTCAATCTTGACAAGTAGGATTCGAGCTGTGCAAGTGTGTTGGGGCATTCAGCTTTTTGTTTCCTACCAAGCATGCATTTGAAAGTGGCAATTTCGCACTGAAGATTTTCAGTCTCGGCTTTAAAGAGCTTGCCAAACGTGACAAGCGGTTCTGGGTCTAAAAAGGTAGTTAATGTAGGGCACAAAGCAGTTATGCCCTTCATCATAGATACATTTATCTAGTTAAACCTTCTTGAGAGCTCTACATTCACCTTGTCTATCAGTTCATAGACATCCTGTAAATAATTTTTAAACCCATTTTCTTTCTGACGTAAGGGGGCTTCTACAATGTACTCTTGCATAGCTGAAGGTAGTTGTCTATGTCTTGCCGATAACATTCTTCCCTGAATCTCAGGTTTGAGTTTGTTTATGAGTTCTTGTGCTGTATCTCAAAACTCTTGGCATCTCTCTCTGGTGCGGCATGCATCCATCTCAGCTTTTAAAGTGTCAATCAGGTCAACTGCTGCTGTCAGATCATTTGTTTCTTTTTGCAACATATCAGACGCAAACTTCACCTTCTTTAGAATATGTCTTACGGCATAAAGATAACGCACAAACTTGCCATCAATTTGCAGCTTAAGCTCACTCGCTGCAATTCTACGGTCGGCATCCTTGTCGTTGGCTGTAATGTCTTTGAGAACCTCGATGATAATATCCAAGCGTTTCCATATAACATTAAACTGCTTAGCTTGGCAAGACCATCGGGTATCAGAAACTTTTCCAATCTCCATAAGCTCAAGGCTATTGTCCTTTTGGATCTCTACCCACCTTTTGTGAACAGTGCTGCTACAAAGGAATGAATGGAGCTGTTTAAAAAGAGAGATCATGTCCCCCACACATTTGACCGATTTAACTACATCAACTACAACCAGATTGAGCCGATGGCAAAAACAATGTACATAATATGCCATGTCAGCATTTGTCTTCTTGCGTAGTTTTGCTTGAACTCCATTCAAATGGCCTGAGACCACTGACGCACCATCATAGCCCTGTCCAACACAGTTTCCCATAGATACACCTATTCTTCGAAGACATTTGATTATCGTTTCTGACAGGCCTTCGCCATCCAATGCTTCAGCTTCTGCAATACCTATAAACTCTTCATGAATTGCATTTTTGTAGCAATATCGAACTGCAACAACTACTTGCTCTTTTTTACTGGTATCTTTCGATTCATCAGCCAACACAGTAAACAACTTCGCCTCGTGTACTTCCTCTTTTATTTGTTCCAAAACCATTTCTTTCATTATGTTCAAAAGCGAATTTTCTACGCTATGATGAGTATATTTGGCGTTTCTTGGCCCAGAGCGTATCTTCTCTGCAACTATTGGGTTCCGTTTGGCAAAAACTGCAAGGATCGCCAAAAAATTACCACAAGACGGACCAAAATTAAGCGCCTCTGTATCAATATTTCCTACTCGAAATAAACGTCCCGTCTCACGTTGAGCGATTTTGCGCTGGGCTGTAAGCAGTAATATTTCTGCAATACTTTTTAGATAGTGGCGGTTTTCTTGAACAAGTTTTGCATGACCATGATCGTGCAAAACCGCAACAGATTGAAACCTTCCAGACTTGACCTCTTTGTAGTGAGCACGAGCATCCACGCTCTGAGCATGAATAAAACTTTGTTGGTGCTGCAAAAGTTTGTTGTCCTTTCCATGAGAACCATAACACTTTTTCCAGTTGCGGAAGCCCTGCGAAACAAACGTTGGCTCTTTGGAACTTTTAGCAAAATGTCGACAGTGAAAACAATACACTGCATCTTCACTTGACAAGTATTCTAACCAATCATATTTTGCAAAGAGAGAAGGCACAAATGATCTGTATTGCGTACCAATCGAATTTAAGGGGAATCTTGTATTTATAGGTTGAACTGGTTTTTGAACCTTACTTGCTGACAGGTCCGCTGGTCCAGGTAGCATTTCTTCGTGACCACTTTCTGTAGGAATATTTCCGAAAGCTACAAAATTCAAAAGTTCTCAAAGTTACTGGTTTCAAACAAGTTGCAATATAAATATATATAAAATATGATTAACCTCCTTTCAGAATCAATGGAATGGGTTACCCTTAGGAATTAACCTGAAATGATGAATGTCGTGCGACGATTCACTGAAAAAACTTTACCTTCAGTTGTTTCCTTTAGCCCTACAGGGTCCTCTTCATCTTCATTTGAACAGTTTTCACTAACAACAACAACAGTCTCTTCTTCTTCATGGCCAAGAGATGCTTCATCATCTGTAAAGTTAAATCAGCAAAATGTAAATGTCTTTTTTGCAACATTTATCTCTTTTTTTATAAGAAGCATTAAGAAACTCATTCAACACAGTATATTAATATAACATAATTTCTTTCTAATATCATGAAAGTTTCTAAAATATAATAACTCATTTATCCTGGTGTAAATTAAGTTTCAACTAAAAATACAAAGCGAAAAGCTCTTGGGAAAAAGCCTACCAAATATATGAACTCATCTAGAAGAAGCCAAATAAAGCAAACCTGTATCAAGTTCCTCACTCAAGACACCTCTTTCGCAATTTACTTCATCTTTTCGTGATTTCTTGCCTTGCAACTTATCACTGGCAATTTCTCCTCCCGCCGTTTCATTTCGACGTTTCTTATCAGTTGATCTTAAGGTGGCTGCATTTTTAATGAAAAAATTTTCCATCTTTCTCTGTGCTGATTCATCTTCGAGAAGAACTGTCGTTGGGGAATGCTTTCCCATCTTAAATAAATCCGCATGTTTTGCTTTTGTATGCCTAAGTGTGTAATCGTTTTGAAAAACTTCATTGCAAATAGTACTGTTTTTTTCTTGTTATTTTCCCACGTCCATAGTGACCTTTGTTTTAAAAAATTTTAACGCGATCCAACGAAAATATTGCTTTGCTTCCGACGGGGGGGCTGAGAAGTTCCGACGGGGGACTGTAGCCCCCCCCCCCTAGCCCCCTAGCCCCCCCCCTAGCGCCACCCCTGTTGATAATATTTGAAAATTTCTTGAAGAAAATGAATTAGTTGCGAACATGAAGAAAAGTAAAACAGAATCAATAATATTTGGTACTGCCAAAAGACTCAAGAACTATCCAACAGAACTGAACTTAAATTTGCGTCACGAAAAGATTCTTCCAGCTAATCGATACAAGTACCTTGGCACAACCGTTGATCCAACTCTTTCTTTAAATGATAATTTCAATGACACATACAAGAGGGCTTCATCGAGATTACGTTTACTACACAATCTAAGATGTAATCTTAACTCCCATGCAGCAAAAGAAGTTTATGAAAAGATGATCATTCCGTTGATAACTTTCAACACCACTACAAATCTACTAATTACGTCTACCCAGCGGAAACGCTTGACTTCTCTCCATTCACGTGCGATCAACATTATAAACGGCAAAAACCTTAAAATACCATCAATAACAAACCTTATAAACATCCATGCTTGTTCACTTGGGCGCAAATGTATCGATAATCATGTATGCAGTAATTTTAAAAACTACTTCACATTGAGAAATCACAGCATCAATACTCGTAACAACAACATCCAATTGCAAATTCCAAACGTCAAATTAGAATTTGCAAAAAGATCATTTTATTTTATGGGGAGCAAACTTTATAATGAGCTACCATTTCATATAAGGGAGAAAAAGGATTTTAATTGTTTTAAAAATAAGTTGAAACTTCATTTTTCGTGAATTGTTTTATAGTGTTGAATATCAGTTTTTGTTTTTATCTATTCAAAAAAATTTTCTTTCCTTCTAACTTTTATCCTATTTGCTTTCATACACGTTTTATTGCATTCAAAATTGTTTATATAACATTTCATTTTTATTAGATATAACATATTTTAAATTGTTACTAACATTTTTATACCAGGACACATATTTATAACAGTTTTTTATACTGACATGTATATCCTGTGGAAATATTTGCTTAATAAATAAATAAATAAATAGGTAAAAACTGTCAAAGTAACAAATCACGAAGTCAAATAGCACTGAATAAAATAAGAAATGATTAATCCGCTGGAAAAGATAACATTCCAATAAAGGTCCTGAAGCCTGTGAATGACTGAATCATCTCTCCGCTCAATTACATCATCAACAGATTTATCAAACAAGGAAAGTTTCCAAAAGAAAGGAAAGTCGCTAGAATAAGTCCAATACCAAAAGTTGCAACTCCATCAAAGACGTCAGATTATTGTCCAATATCAGTATCTTTAGTAACCAATACAAATTTTGTTAATCAAGCAAAGGACAATGGAGCAAGTTCGTAGTTTAATGCTCTCCCTCTTTTAGATCAAGGATTTTATCGAAACAAAGAAGAATTTCGCGATGCCCTTAGACTCCGTTACAACATCCCACTGAACCACCTGCCAAGTTTTTGTGCTTGTGGGGAGAAGTTTGACGTAAAACATGCCCTGTTTTGCAAGAAGGGTGGATTTGTTTTGAAGCGACACAATAAGGTGAAAGATCTCTTCACTAATCTCCTGGACAAAGTTTGCCATAATATTATGCCAGAACTTCATCTGCTTCCCATCAAAAACAAATCTTTTGAGCTAAAAAGCGCGAATAAGAGCGATGAGGCAAGACTCGACATAAAAGCAAGTGATTTTCGGCAAAGCGGCCAAACAGCATTTTTTGACATACCGTAAATGACTGAATAAGCGCCCTCTGCCAAATAAACGCCCCTGCCGAATAAGCGCCCGCCCATAGAAATAAACATATTAATAAGCGCCCCCCTGGGTTGTAAAGGGGCGCTTATTCAAACAAACGTATAAAAGACAAAAATTGATATTAAGACGATATTATGATATTATTAACTATTAAATATGGACATTTTTCTTACATGCTGATTTATGTCAAATTCTATGTCAAAATGTGAATATGTTCTTGATTTGTGGAATTCATTATCCCCGAAAATGATACGGAATTCGTTCCAGTCATGTGCGTTGAATCTGCCAACTGATGGCTCAAAAGACGATAATATACATTGTTTTAAGGAAAATCAGCCATGCAAGAAGGGAAAGGAGATACTTGCCTCTCAACTGTCCATTTTGACAAAATAAGATGAAAATCCTTTCACCGAAATCGACGAAGAAGATGTCAACGAGGCTACTCCAAACCTTTTGCAAATTGACTCTGACGACGAAGAGGATGACGATATAGATATTTGCAGCTAACATTTTCATCAGTTTGTAGTATTTGAAATTTTATTTTGACTTTCATTAAATACTATGTTATTTATATGTTTATCGATTTTATGATTCAAATGAATAAGCGCCCCTGCCGAATAAGCGCCCCTGCTAAATAAGCGGCCCTCTGAAAGTTAAAATTTCTAATAAGCGCCCTGGGCGCTTATTCAGTCATTTACGGTACGTATCACGCATGTAAATGCTGCATCAAACAAAAATCGAGACACATCCAGTGTTTTTTGCAACCATGAGATGTCCAAAAAGCGTGAATACCTGAAGCGAGTAATCGATATAGAACACGCCGCCTTCACGCCTCTAGTTTTCGGAACGAATGGAGGAATGGGTAATGAAAGTAATCGATTTGTTAGTCATTTAGCAAATAAAATCGCAAATAAACAAGACGAGAGTTATGCCATAATAACTGCGTGGATAAGAACAAAACTCTCCTTTGAAATTTTGAAATCTGCAATTATGTGTGTCCGAGGTTCCAGAACGCCATGGAGAAAACACTATGAAGAAAAAACATTAGGGGAGGATTTTAAACATTTTAGATTTTTAAGGTTGTTACAGAATGCTGAAAACGTTATAATTGCTCAAACAACTGATATCGTTCAATCAAAGGAAACAATTAGTATCATCGCTTGTGTTAAGTAAACTGGCCAATGGTAGCTCAGTTTCTATGGGAGCAACACCTCTCTATCTGATAATACGTCTCCAAATGGTGCAAAATGCTGCAACCGGTTCTGTCTAGGCAAAACATTCTACTGTGAGTGATGTTATCAACCTGTCTTGGCTCCCATTGGTCGAACGTTTCGAATATTCGATAGCTGTACTAACATTCAAAGCAATAAACGATGTGAATGCTCCTTCCAACCTCACGGGTGGACGCAGAGAGGACGCCCGTACGTTGCATAGTAACAACATCAACACTGGGAGGACGCTGAAATGTAACGACAAAGTCAATTCATTTCAACTCGAGGCCAACAAAACGTTTAACATTCTGCCAAGATCAACAAGGAACTGTTTCAATATTGACGTATTTAAAAAGGCAAAGAAATCTTCAATTATATTACGATAATATCACGAACAACGCAAAAAATTTAAAGAACTTAAAAATAAAAACAAAAGGCAAAACTAGACGAGCTATGGTCGAGAATGGACGTAAGTCAAAAGAAGTTAAACTAACTTACAAGCGAAAAAGATGCTTCAACGTGGTTAACAACTTTGTCGCTGAAAAACAAAGAGTATGCTATGAATAACCAACTATTCGGCGATCTGGTGCGTACAGGTACGGAATTCAGTTGTCAAGAATTCCAATCAACTGTGAATGTGGCAACACCTTTGATTTACAACATACTTTATCGTGCAAAAAGGGAGGTTTCACATCCCTCAGACACAATCAGCTCTGAAATTTGATAGTCAAATTTTTGTACGAAGTGTGCAAGGATGTAACAACACAACTAACATCTGTAACTGGGAAAACGTTCGAGGCAAACACTGCAATCAAAGGGGACGAAGCGAGATTGGACGTGAGTGCAAGAGGGTTCTGGCAAACTGGTCAAATGGCATTTTTTGATGTAAGGGTTTTCAACCTATTCGCTAAACGGCACGTTTGTAAGGATATTCAACGTTCTTACAAACAAAACAAGAAAGAGGGAAATTGAAGGCGATAGCGCAATGGTAAGGCGTTCGGCTCTTAGCCGAAAAATTCTGGGTTCAAGACCATGCTAACACAAAGTTGTTTAGTGAGCGGTTATAAATAAACAACGCTGTATTTCATCAAAAATTATTTTATATTGTATATCATTGTTCTGTAAGTATGCCAGGAATGCCTCGGAGCGATTTACTTTCTGAATGAAAAATTGTTTGCGTTCATAAAAACGTATTAAAAACTGTTATTACGGTTCTCCGGTTATTACGGCTAGCAATGTGACGTCTTCGACGACTTTATTGTTTTTGGCAACTGCATTTACAAGTTGCTTTCGGTCTTTTTGATTCGGTTTTTCAAATTGCTTTTTCACGTGTACAGTTTATAGTTGATCTTTTATACCTTGCATTTCGGGATCATTCTGGGGTTCATTTTGTGCGTTATTATTGGGCGGTTTCTATCGGTCGGTCCTGGTACACTTCCAGGGCTGCGTTCTGTTTTTATTAAAGATTTTTATGTTTATTATTAAATGAATGGATGAAATTAAAGATTTCTAATGTTACATGTGAATTCACCATACGTTTCATAAAAAATAAACAACCCTTATGACGATTAAAATACAAAAGAATTCTTGAAAACGCAACAAACTGAAATTAATAAATTTTAACAAAATCTAAAATCTGAAAATTGACGAACTGAAAGCTTCAAGTGGAAGACACGTTGCCACTCTTTTTGCAAATATAGAAGTATTTCAAGGAAGTCACCAAAGATTTTCTTGTTGAACTAAGCGAAGGTTACAAGAAGTCAGCCTAAATGCGACCTTTGGGGTTAGTTTAGATAACTGAGATTCGCAGCAAGCGATATTGTGCAATTGTGAGGAATCGACCTTCCTTGTTCATAACATTGAAAGGTGGATATAACGTCAACACATATAATGCTACTTTTTTGGGGATGAAGATTAAGCAAGCGGTAAATATGTTTATATAAAAAAAACCGTTACTCCATGTGGGTTTTGGGGTGCAGCCCAGATGGTAATGTATGTACTCAATATGGAAATGAAACTCTCTTGGAAATAAAAGTTATTAATGAACCAGCGGCAGGAATTAGGCTGAGATTTTTGTTCAGAAAGTACAGTGAGCTGACTTCGATGTTGGAATAAGACAAGGCATTATGAATTTTCGCGTTGAGAATGATGTAGCAAGGAAGAGAGAAAATCTACCGTTATTACCGCTATAATTTAAAAAGTGAGAATGACTAATATCACGTTTTATTCTCATTTCTCAAAAATTCATCCTACAACTTGCGACTCTAAGTAAACCAATACATTGTAAAAGGTCCTGAGGTTCTTCAATCGCTCAATTGATCTTTTCGCAGGAATCATTGTTTCTTTCCTTTATTCTCATGTAAACACAGGGAGTATGTGAATATACTTTTGATATATCTAATTACCATCAGAAAATTGACGTTTCGAAATCTGCTCTTTCATAATCGTAATAATTATTTTTTAACGGATTTAATAGATTCTATTTCATTTACAATATAAGAGCTTCACTTTGACGTAGATGGTGTGACTTCGTTTCGTTGGTGGATGGTCTGGTGCGATTGGTACGTATATTCGCCGTATTGGTGGAGGGAAACATTTAGGCGGTTTGGTTGTAGTGTACCAAGATTGAAGATTACTCGATCTTCTGCTAATTCGCGTTTGTTTGTTTTGTTGATGTTTGTCTGTACGATGCTGAATTGAATGTCTTTCTCAAAAGTGTATTTGCCGCCAAATTTTTAGTTAACATAAAACAATATTCGTTCAACAGAGCGGGAATGTCCACGAGGATTAGCAATTGTTTCCATCACTCAAAATAGGAAAACTCATAAAAAATGTATTCTCATTTTGAGTGATGGAAACAATTGCTAACCGTCCACAAGGTGTGTTTAAATATAGTCGCTGCACGCTGTTGCTTTATTTGTGCATGTCAATCACAATTTGAGTGTAAACGCGAAAAAAGCTAAAAACGAGTTTTTTACCACAAACAATGCTTTAGAGTTCCAAAAAAACAAATTAAATTGCCTAGGAAACCTAGTAGTGAAGACAATGGTGGTAGTTTTATGGTGGCAGTTGGGTTAAACCCAACTCCCTGGTGAAATACCACCACTCCTGCTGCTACTGGTGGCCTTATGTTATTGGCTTTCCCCACCAGGCTCCAGGTATCCTTTCTTTCTCAATGGCAAATGAGAGAAAGGTGAAACTTCCAATACACAGGACTCTGTTGAGTTATAGGCCCTGCCTCTCCATTTTCCATTCGAACAACTTCTTCCTTTACATTTGAGACTGTGTAATGACTTTTCATATTTCCTCACTCTTTTGATTCAGTCTACTTTGTGCGTCACAGTGGTTGATTCGTTTTTAACTCTTTCCTTTTAACTGCTTGAAAAAAAGACTCTTACATCTTTTTATCATTTCGTCAACAGTTGGTGTCTTTCATTTTCACTAGTTGTTGATGGAAATAATTTCTCAATATTTCTTTGAAATATTTCAGGTCCAGAAGATTTCTTTCCATTCCTGAAACGACAGTTGTACACATTTGGAATGTAAGGAATATGCTCTTCAAGATAAGTTTCCTGGTGTGAAGCATCCCCTAACAGTTGCATTGAGTTTTTGTTTTGGTGTTTTGAAGCTACGACTTGGAAAGCTTTTTTACAGAAAAAAAAACGCAATAAAAACGTTCTTTTTCTAGTAAGGTTTTGTCTGGTATAGCATTTCACGTTGTTGATTTGGTTTGTTTGGAACGGAAATTTGGTTGCTACGGAAACGTGACGTCACATTTTAGCACTCTGTTTGGTATTGTTACAAGTTCCAGCAAACAGAATTGGATTCTCCGCACACACTAAGCCAGACCATGTGATGATGAGAATGTCTTGCTTGGTATGCAGAAAGGTCTACCCACCCCAGAGACTACTCAGAGCATCTTCTTTAAACTTCTTAAAACTTACCAGAAATAATGTTGTTGTGAGTTTCTATATGAAAAGCCATTTCAACAACTTCTGTCAAAAACAAGTTTGACTTATAAAAAATCTAAATACTTCCACTCTTGTGCTGGAGTTTTGGGCAATTACTTTTGGCTAACTCGAAATATTCTCGCGAGTTTTCAGATGTCAGAATAGGAGTTAGATTAAAGTTCTTTCCGGCATTTTGCTTCAAAATTTGAGAATAACAGTCTTTCGGTATCGGAAATTTGTCTAAGATAGATCATGAAAGTGAAACGTCGCGCGCGCGTATATATAACATTGTGCGTGTTGTAAAGTGTGTTACGCGCGAAATTGGCCGCAGGGAACATAAAATAAGCGTTCGGACGAAAAAAATAAATATCTAAGTAATATGCCCGGGCGCCGTTGTGCTTACTCGAAATTCACGCATGATCACGCAATCCGTTTGATCACCCGTCAATATGCCCGTGGATGTCATATAGTGTATGTCTATAGTGGATGTTATATTTTTCAATGGTTTACAATATTTAGTAAAACGGGCTTGTGAAAATCAACGTGGTAAATTCCACCATTTTAAAAACTAGTTTAGACTAGGTTGTTAAACGAAGGATAACTTTCTCTAAAGCCATCATATAATTAAACAAACAGAGTGAGTTTATTCGAGTACTCAGTGTTCCCATACTGATCTTGTGTATGGATGTGCATAAGGTTTTTTAACCGAAGTTGGATAAACTATAGTCGAAATTGTTGAGACATGCGCGCTATTACCTGTTACTCACTCGCCAATTGGCCGTTCCCATGATTGTAAATTTGTGAATACAACTACCTCGTTTTAACTTTTAAATCCTCTAAATAAATTAAACTAGCAGACTGACCACAGACTGCTAGTTGTGAATATAAACTTCCCAAACAAAAAGATTGACCTCACACACCAACTGAGCAGATCCAAAACTAACAAACCGAAACAACTAACCAAATTTGATGAGCTGCGAAACAACCCAAATGCGCGTCAAACTCTTACAGTTATGTTGGATGAGGCACTTGAGAGTTTTACTAGCAAGGATGTAGATGAAGTAAACGAAAAGATCACATCTACAGTTAAAGGGTGTGTGGAAGAGGTGTGCCCAAAAGTTGACACAATCAAAAAGAAGGAACCATTAGAAGACATCATATTACAAGAACAAATAAAGGAACTACGTAGCTGCAAAGACAACAAGGAAATCCATAAACTCCAAAAAAAGATCGAGGACACACAGAAGAAATTGAAGAATGACTACTACCAAGAACTTGCTAATAACATCAATACCATTGCAGAGGTAAGAGTAGTTGAGAAAGAATTTGCCTTGGCAAAGAAATATACAATGTTTAAGGCTGGAACAAGACTGAAAATCTCTAATGAAAAACTGAACACACACTTTAAAAAACACTTCGCAGCAAAGACACCAGAATTGTCTCTTCCACCTGAACTTCAACATCCTGAACAGCATCTATATCTCGCTGATCAAGAAATTCCAATTAATGAAGAAGTTCCCCACGAGGAAGAAGTGGAAAAAGTACTCAACAGTTTCAAAAACAACAAGAGCTCTCGAACAGATCGATTGAAAACGGAGGGTTTTAAGTACAATGATAGTAACAACTTGGTCAAGGCTGTTGTATTGCTGCTCACCCTGATATGAACCTTCATCAAAGTTCCTACTAGCTGGTTACATTCAAGCATCAACTGTCAATATAAGAAGGGACTAATAAATGTGGCTGCTAATTATAAAGGTTTGTCCATAGGTGCAAATATGAGTCGGATTCTTGCCAAGGTTATTATGAACCGTTTCCAGATTGCATATGAAACACACATCAGTAAAACTCAATACGGATTTCGTCAGACATCAGATGGAATTTTCATTGTGAAGACGGTTACGGAAAAAGTTGGAGATACCTTAATAGCTGTATAGTTGACCTCACAGCTGCATATGACCATATTCCAAGAGATTTTCTCTTCAAAGTGTTGAAGCTACGCACCGGAGCGCAACACCTAGTTGCAATCCTCAAGAAGATATATGAAGGAACAACAGCATCGATCAAAGGATCAAAAGCAGTATTTGATGTACTTGTTGGCTGTAGACAAGGCGGACAAGAGTCACCATGCCTTTTTAACTATTATTTTGATTATGTATTGAAAATAGCAGCTCATGAAATTGAAAAAGCATTCCCAGATGGATGGGGTATTGCATTTGAATACAACATACCACACACCTGTACTAATCGACAGCAACGGCAGGTGGGAAAGATGCGTGGTTTAGAAATAATCAGGTGGATACTTTATGCAGATGACCAAGTCCTTTTCTGTAAATCAATTAATGAGGCTGAACAACTTCTTAACATCATCAACACCACATGTAACAGATTTGGGTTAACGATATCATTTAAGAAGACTAAAACCCAAGTGTTCAACAACCTGGAATTGGCAAAGAAACCATCACTGTTTAATATCTAAGGATATGACATTGAGAATGTTTTGGACTTTACGTACCTTGGGCATGTTGTAACAACTGATGAAAATCTATGCTTCACAGAACACCGGATAGCAAGTGCTACAAGCAAATCTAATGAACTAAGGGAAGTGTTGATAGATACTAATGTATATATGCGGACACGAAGAAAGATTATTGAAGCATGTGTCCGTTCTCGGTTGACGTATGGTACACAGGCTGCTCTACCAAATGAAACACAGATGAAGAAGTTAGAAGGATGCTGGTATCGTCTGCTAAGGAATATGATAAAAGGAGGATGGGCACAGAGAGGCTCAGATAATCTTGAAGAAAAAAACTTTAACTTTTTATACACCAACATAGAAGTAGAACAAGTAATAGGAACAATGCCTCTCCGTAATGTTGTTTATACTCAATACTTGAAATACATTGCTCATGTATATCGATCTCCAAACACCTCAATCACAAAAAAATGCTGTTTGCAAAACCTTCAAAGAAATTTTACAGGGATCCATGGCTAAAGATATCAGAACTGTTGTATCCACGGATCAAGTAAAAAGATTGACACAGTCAAGAGGAGAGTTCACCGAATTGGTCCGACAACGGTTCAGTTCGACTCCGTGACGGCAACGACGTCTGATAGAGGAATACACAGGTAACAGTTAGGTAATATTAGCAGCCCAAGTTACGTCCACATCAACCGTTTAACATTTTGGCGTCCCTTTTTAACAGAATGGAATGGAAGTTTCATATTACAACAACGCAGCAATGATATATTGATTAAACAACAAATCCATTTCAAAACATTGACTAATACAGTACAATCCCGATAACTCAAACCCCCGTTAAGTCGAACTCGCGTTAACTCGAACTGCTTTTCCATCCCCTTTTTAGTTTCTCATAAAAACTCCCGATAACTCAAACATTCGTTATCTCGAACTATTTTACTCGGTCCCTTGGGGGTTCGAGTTATCGAGATTATACTGTACTTTCTCCTTCTTTACCTCGAAGAAAACTTTTTAGAAACAATACTGACAATTTGTCATGATAAACATAAGCACTATTCAGCCTATTATTGGAGAAAACTTGCATGTTTTTTTTGGAACGAATAAGCGAGGTTAATACACGTCTACCCATCCGAAGTTAAACATTGTTTGATTATAATTTTCTGACGATAACGTTAATCAACTTCACAGTGTTTGCATATGGTTTCTGTCGATGTAAACTTGAATGATTGTCAATGATTTGTCACACACCAATAATAACTGTGAAATTTACACATCCCCTTTTGTTTCTGGTAGATTTTCAGTTGTCTCCAGACCAATACAAGAGATTTTCACATTCTCTGATGTTGTTTCCACTGCAAATTTTTACTTACAAGTTTATTTGTCTGCTCTTGAGTTACTTTAAATAAGAAAGTTTGACAAAACGACACCATATGTTAAGCTTCTCCTTCCATTGCAAACTAATTTCACCTGTGGTTTTTTTATGAACAAAATTAATAAACTCGTGCTCATTTGAAATTACCTATGTATTAGAATAATATAATCAAATCACATATTATTTTCCAAATCTCTTGTGCTCTACTACACAGTTCAGCAGTCGGGTGAAAGAACAGCATTCCGTACTCTATATATTAAATTATCTAATCAAATCTATTCGAAGCATCTCTGCTCATTTTTTTCGAAGTATATACAGTATACTCCCGATAAGCGGGACACTCAGGGGACCGACGAAATCTGTCCCACTTAGCGAATGTCCCACTTAAGCAAATGCCTATGTTAGGTTAGGACAGTGCTTCCCAACCTTTTTGAGCCCGTGAACCACTAAAAGATAATTTTTATTACCGTGGACCACTCTTCATTCATTTCTCCATTTCAAATCTTCCCACATTTAATTTTCAAAGTTAAACAAAAATTAATATTATTGGAAGTTATCACATTTACAGCGAAGCAGTCTAAAAATTACAATCCACGACTATCAAACAGTGTTTAATCACTTTAATGACCGGCATCTGGTGGTTTTCAACTAGTAATTCGAATCGAGGAACAATACCGGAGAGACACACTCTCATATCATCATATCATCATCGACCGATTTCAAGCGGTTCCGCTCCTATAGTCTTTGCTCTGAGCCTATCTAGCAGCGCTAGCCTTGACTGTACATTAAACAAGCATTATTGCGAAAAAGAAACGCAACAATACTTATATTAACTGCGTCAACAATTACTGACAATTGACAAAAATGCTCGTGCAGAATCTTTTGAATCAATAAGATAAGCAATGAAACATTAATGGTGAATAATCGTTTTTAATGGAAGGACCTCTCTGTGACCACTTGAGAAGGCACTGTGGACCACCTGGTGGTCCATGGGCCACATGTTGAGAAACCCTGGGTTAGGAAGTTCGAGGGACCGAGAAAACCGTCTCACTCAGTGAAAGTCCAACTTATCGGGAGTATACTGTATATGTTTCATTCCTTTATTTAACTCAATCATACAAACGATAGAAGACTGTAAACTCAACGCCCGAGAGCTTCAAATTGCTTTGTTAAAATATCGCAAAAGCAGTCAACAAGATCTTTTCGAAATGAACACCAAAATTAGATCGTTATTTGGACATTGCTAAACAAAATTATAAATTTATCTGACATTTGTTGTCTCCAAGTCTCGTTTTGACAAAAATATTATACGCAATAGTATGGTAAAATGGAAGACTTTTACTCTCTGAAAGTAGCTCCGTTTGGACAGTCGAACGGTATAGTAAACTTCTTTAGTGATTTTTTGGTGATAGTTTTATCAAGTTTAAACATGCAATCATGATTATCTTGCAAATGATTGTTTGAAGATGTTGACAATACTGTTACTGTACCCGAAGTTATTGAGCATCGTTTGACCAAACCACAAAGATTTCATTGACGTAGTCATCTCGTGTAAATAACTTCTGCGCGCAACAAATGCAGCGATTACACGTTCGCGACAAACGCAGTGAGTACGCGTTCGTTGTTTGATGTTTAGCAGGATTAAACCTTTTTCAAATACGTGAAATCTCTTATAGTTTCATATCTCCACAAGTGGCCTTTCCTTAATAATCATAAACTCCCCAGTGAATTGAAACATCTTCCGAAGGCTCAGAATGACCACGTGTTATTAGAAGATTTGTTTTTAACTGTTTTAGATTTAAAATCATCTTTTTTCAACATTATTATTATTATTTGCTTTTTAATCTATTAAATTATATTTATTTATCAACAGCTCAGCTATCGACGATAATGTTTGCTATTGACAAAAACTTTTTTTATCTGACAAAAATTGAAGGTCTATTTTTAAATGTAAAAAAAACTAAATTTCCCCTGGTTTACATTCAAGTAAAATTGACAATATGACAGTTAGTTGTGTAACTAAATTTCTTGCTGTTTTTATTGATGAAAAGAGGAATTGGAATGCTCAAATAGCTAAAGTATCCTTTATGATATCGATAAATATTGCTAAAAATTCTTTAACTCTCTTTAATTCTAAAATGAAAAAAAACTCATTAGTCTTCCAGTGTACGTATTGGAGGGCTTGCAATGCCCATTTTTAACGCATCAATTATCGACAAACATCAAACAACAAATTTTTGATTTAGTACTGGACAACAATGAAATAAAGAATACGAAGAGCGACATTGCCAGAGAAAAACAAAGATTTACGAAGATCGACTTGAACGGCTACGAGAAGCTATGACATCTGATCAATGCAAAGCAAATGATCTATCATGTATGAAAGGTGCTTCTTCATGGATCACATCGCTTCCATTCAAATCGGAATGCTTTGTTCTTAACAAACGTGAATTTACTGAACAGGTCCATGCCATCTATTTGTATATGTGGGAAACTTTACTCACAGGATCATGCAATGTCTTGTCAAAAAGGAGGATATATTCATCACCGGTACAATGAAGTACGCGATCTTCTCGGAAAGTTGGCTTCTGGAATTTCAAAGGATGTTCAAATCGAGCCACCATTACAACAGCTAAGCGGTGAAAAGCTCCCAAGAAATGCGAACACAACGGTAGAACCCAGCCTGGTTTTAAGCATACGGGGCTCCTGGCAGAAGGGACAACGTGCATTTTTTTACGTGAGGGTTTTCAACCCATTTGCACCATCCTGCAGAAACCAGAAGTTACAAAATAACTTTACAACAAATGAATAAAATAAAAACAGGCCTACAGTCAACTACGTGTACAAAGTCGAACACGGTTCATTCACTCCGTTGATTTTCACGCCATACGGTGGAACGAGTAAAGAAACAAAAAAGTTCTTATCAGTATTATCTACACATATATATATCAGAGAAAGCGACCTCCAACTTCAACAGTAATGAATTGGATTCGTACAAAGTTTTCCTTTGCACTTCTTCGCAGCGCACCTTTGTATTCGCGGTTCTAGAAATAGACGATCCAAAGTAGAAGCGGACACAGCAAACATAGAAATCGCGGAAGCAACTAGTCGAATTAATTAAGGGAAAACAATTCTTTTTGCTCGTCTTTTAGCACTTGTGAACCGGCAGCCTTCGGTATACAAACAGTGCTAAATATTTTATTACAGAAACACGTTGTCCGTCTAATTAACTTTGGAAACACTTATTCTAAACCTCTATTTAATGAAATAAAAATTTTAAATGTATATGGAATAAATATCTTTCAAACTCTAACCTTCATGTTCAAATGTAAACACAAAATACAGGATACTTACAGGATGTACAGGACACTTTGGAAAACAGAAATAGTGTATATATTTTGTAAATATTGTACATATTTTTAAATAATAATAAAATAAAAATGTTTCCAAATGTTTTTAATACTATCTATATATTCAATCCACTAAATAAATATGTTGTTCGACACCGACTTGACAATGGAACCGACAATTAAAACTTGAAGAATTTTGTGTTTCTTTCCGAGGTCCGAATTTATAGCACATGATTGTTGTTGTTAACCCCCCGGCTCTCTCTGAAATAAATACACTCACACACTTTTTAATCAAAAAACTAAATTCTATATTCCAACCTCTTGTAATTTCCCAGGGCATTTTAAAGTACAACTACTACCAAAGTTAGAGCTAAACCTTGTTCAAGGTAAATTTTCTTTTCTTTTTCTCAAGTTTTTATTTTGTAAAGTGTATAATTCCGTAAAAGTTCTTTTAAAAAAGAAACTATATGTATGATGATGATGATTAGAGTTAGAGGAAATCCTTCCCGCGGTCGAAGCAACAATTTACTTGATTGTGAAGAATGGCTTCTTGTTCTACAAAATATACTACTTTTCCAGACCTTGTGGGAGGGTTTTTCGAAACAAACAAATTTGTTTGTAAAATCTATCTTATATATATATATTTACCAAAAATGTCTGCAATACTGCAGGTGAGTGTTGATGACTAAAATTTTAATAATCAGCTTAACAATTGTTTAACCACTTTTCAGCTGAAAAGCCAAGTTTAGTTATAAAGTATTGTAGCAAGTTTGTAAAAAGATTTCAAAGTTCGAATTTATATTTCCTACTAAATGTCAATACCCCGCTTACTATATTGATCCACCACCTCTTTTTTATGGAAAATATTATTTGTAAATATATATCTTCTATAACTTAATTAAAACAACGATTTCCAGCGCTATCTGCTCCCATTTAACATAGTGTTTACATATATATATATATATATATATATATATATTACTCATTGAACTTTAAAGCGACATTATTTTCTTTGAAAATATACTTTAGGGTGACGTTTTCGTTAAGGTGACTTTTTTGTGTCACCTTAGCGTTTTGAAGCGCGATTTTCAATATTTCTGTCGTTGTAAGGTATAATAATCGAATACCGTTCGGTTCCTCCACCTTTCAACCACCTACACATAAATTTTTATTTCTTATAGAAACATCAACAACTTACTATTATCGTTTTAATAACTCGGTTGTATATTTCCGATGTATCTAATAGAATGCGTCAAGGCAACCCTTCATATTTTTGTAAATAGCTGTCTTGTTCAGAAATATATTTCAAATATATTGCCATGTGCTATGCTCTTTCGTCCCTAGTCTTCTTTTTACAAACATTTGGAAGTATTGGAAAAGAAGTCTGGGTTTGAATTGGATAAAGTTTGAATTGGACAATTTTTTAATGTGAATATACAAAATTTCATCGCGCAGAGAGTATTTGGAAAATTTATACCAGCCAGCCAAGCGCATGCGCTAGATAAGCTCGCGCGCGGGAAAAATGGCTAGTTGGTAGTTGAAAACATTGAGTGAACCATTTTTGTTAGGGTGACAAGTATATATACAAAAAACGTTAGGGGTACACTAAATATGTATAAATGAAATAATTTTACACCTTCAATATTATTATGACTTTTGATAAGAAAAATGACTGTAAAGGTCAATAAAACTAAAAATTAATTGATTGAAACAGGTTCTTGTTTATTGTTTTAGTAGAAGTTGGGTAGGACCATCATGTAAGGAATTGCTATTTTCTGGCAACCTTGATAACCATTATATGTTGCTTGTTTAGTTACCACCAAATCACCTGAAAATCTACGAAACCTATTTCAATCAGGTATGCTTTTTCCATTTTGATCAAACTTTAAACAAATGTCCAGCTATTTGTTGTGGCAATGAATCTTTAAAAACTTGCCTTAGAAATACATTTAAAATACATATATAACTACTGTTATTCAATATATATTATACTATACAACGTAATTCCTAATTTTGTACTACCAGTCAGATAGTGGTCATTGATAGGTAAAATAGTAAAATTCATTTATTACTTTTAACTTTCAGGTCAACCCATCGGGAACGGGAACAATAGGCGCCGCAGAAGCAGCTATTTTTTTGAAAAAGTCGTCCCTACCTGAGAACTCATTACACAGGGTGAGTTATCTGAAAGTAATTTATTTCATGGCTCATTATTTATTTAGAATATAATATTGTTATTAAAGAGTGATTTCTGAGTCATAGATTACTTTCTTTCGACTGCTTTACAATTAAGAGTCATTGCCAAATATCCAGTCACCGTTTTTTAGGGATTTTCTTTATCAATATAAATCCCGTGATTAAGTACATAAGCCTTTGCGGTGCAATGTTATTCAATGAAAGTCATTGTGCGCAGACCGATCTAACTTTGTACACAGACATTTAAACCCCTCAATTACATAAGTGCATATTTGCCGATCTGAAACCACCTGCGAAATATTGTATAGAGCTAGTCTTCAATGCAATGTGAATTGCTTAAAAGACTTTTCAATGATTCATTCTCACATTAATTATGCTAACATTGCATGAGCAAGTATATAAATCAAACCTAAATGCTATTTACTTGAAATAAAAACAAGTTCTACGAATCGTTTATTATAAAGATCAACATCATTAATCAAAACCCCTCTTTAAACAACTAAAAGCGATAAATGTATATCAAATGAATCTTTATCAAATTGCTTTGTTTATTTATCGAGTAGAGAAAAAAATGATTCCTAAAATTCTAAGCAAAGATCTTTTACACGTTCAACATTTGTAGATTACATCGATCGTGCAAGTGCCCTGAATTGATATTTAATGCATCATAGTTTGATCAAATCATGTCAGCCATTAATTTAACGTGTTTAAAATACATTTAAGAGTGGAAATGAGGTAGTTTATTTAGCCATTCTTGATCATCCGGTCATATTTTCAAAAACTTGTGCCCAATACAACCGGATAATCGAGGATGCACTCTATTACAAGATTAGCTATACTTGTGATATATTTGAACAGACCATTTGCGAGAAATGTGTTGGATTACTCAGGCATATTATCGTCACCCTTCTCTTATGCTAACACTTCCTTCTAACAATGACCTTCGGCATCTTTAAATTAAGAATCTGATACAGTTCCTTATTGTTAATCTGTAGATTTGGGAAATTGCTGACGGCGATGGAAAAGGATACTTAGACAAGCAGGTATTTATCTTTTTTGTTATCTCATGCTATCTTGATTTCTTTTAATTTAAGGTTATCTTACAAATAAAGAACATGCGCACAGATGGGATTGATAAACTTCTCAACCTTTTATATATATTAAATCACGAATAAAATATTTTTGCTTTAGTTTATGATTTTTCAAAATTAGATTCAAGATAATATGACACTCATGTTGAGATTTTTTACTAACAAAATAACATCATAGAATGGTTGACAACTGCAGTTCGCCTAACAAAAGAACATCATCAAATGATTGACAACTGCAGTTCGCCTAACAAAATAACATCATAAAGTGATTGACAACTGCAGTTCGCCTAACAAAATAACATCATAAAATGATTGACAACTGCAGTTTGCCTAACAAAAGAACATCATAAAGTGATTGACAACTGTAGTTTGCCTAAAAAAAGAACATCATAAAGTGATTGACAACTGCAGTTCGCCTAACAAAAGAACATAAAGTGATTGACAACTGCAGTTTGCATAACAAAATAACATCAAATGATTGACAACTGAACTTTGCCTAACAAAAGAACATCAAATGATTGACAACTGAACTTTACCTAAGATCAAAAAGAACACCAACCAAAACACCTTGCTTTTGTTTTAAAATTCACTGTCTCTCCCTCATATAGTTGAATTTTTGTTTGATATAGTAAAGCCACATATGTGAGGCAAACAAATTCTTTTGAACCTATTAACTTTCAAGAAAACAAGGAAAATTGTTTATTGAAAGATGAATTTACTCATGCGATGCACAGTCTTCAGGAGGTATTCTGTGAAAACTATCAAGAATTATAAAACAATGCAAATGTAACTATAAATATTTATATTAAATAAACCCAGAGAATTCTTTAAAGGGATTGTAAGGTACTAAAAAATCTAATAACAAACACCAATACAAAAACTTGGTTAAGTAAAAAATCTTGCAATCATCGATGCAATTTTGATTTCTTAGCTTCTCTTTTACTATTCTTTAATATTTTGAAGATAACAAACTCTATGTTATAGTCCCCTGCTTGATACTGATGTCACGATAGTCCTTGGCATTCTGGATTTGTTTGAAAAAATCTTTTTACGCATGTAAATTCAACGAATATGTATTATTGGAACTAGCATGGATGAGTAGAATAGATTCTTCTGTTGGTTTTTACTAGAACTCTTCAGAAAAATGAACATAACATAACAATGTTGAATGTTGTGTTCGCCCCCCTCTACCTGCATCAAAGTTTAGATATGTTCCTTGAGCTTCAGAAAAGTTCCTCTAAGTTTTGAAACATTGCGAAAGATGTACGGTTTGTCCTACGTTAACAAAGTCTTACTCGAATTGATGGGACGATTGACTCATTAAACGTAAACAAGGCAATCATTCTTTCTCGTCACTTTCTGGCACCTTTAATATCTGATTTTACCCCGGTGTCAGATTTTTACTGTCAGAATTTGGCACTTAAGCGAACTTCCCAGCTAAACAACCACAAATAATATTTACAACTAGCTATATATACCCCGTGCAAAATGCACCCATCACTTAATAGAGAATAACTGTATTTACTGGCCTTTGTGGTTGTAAAATGCATTGTGTGTCTACCAGTGACAATTTGTATATTTAAAGCTTAACCGTTGCCTTTCTTAAAGTTTTGTGGAAATTTTTCTCCAATGTATTTCCGTCGTCAACAATGCACGTGCAAATTTTGCTCATCATTTCCTAAGCAGCGAATCTTGCGCCAACTCATTTGTGTGTTTAAAATACAGATATCTTTTAGAAACATGCCAAGCATTTTGCTTTCTGCCATATTTCTTTTTAAATTATTTTAGTGTGTTTTAGGGATTGTCTTTCACTTTTTTTATGCTACTTCACATAAAAATAATATAAGAAAGAAAAGTTGTCAATTTAAATAATTTATAAAGAAATCATTGGTCAGATTTTGTTTTGCGTTTTCCTATGTTTTATAGTAGGAATCATCATGGTAAGGCTGTAGCGTGTACGCCAGGAACTCTGTATTATTAAAAATCTTTCAGTAATGATTTAATAACAATAATGAATGGTTTTTGTTAGGGGTTTTACGTTGCACTGAAATTGATATCGCTCGCACAAGCTGGCAAAGAAGTTTCAATAAAGTATGTAAACTTGCCGACCCCTCCTCCAAATCTGGTAAGTTCCAAGGTGGGGTGTCTAACGCTCTCCTAAGTGGAGTAATATCAGTTTACTAATGGTACCTTTCTCTGTGTTTAATTAAATATTCGCATCGTGCGGATTTCTAACTATTTCTAACCCGTGCCAGCATGGAAAATAGACGTTAAATGTATAGAGAGAGAGAGAAATCGTCATAAGTTACGTGTGAAATAGTGACTTTTTAACATTATTTTTATTTTTTGATAAAAAAAGTCTGGAAAGCATTTAGTGTAAATTTTTTTTAATGCTTCTGAAAAATGCTATACTATTTTTCAATGTTTTGGGTTAATATTCATCATATTTTTTTCTCAGGGGGGTTCACCTGTTGGTTTCCCCCAACTGTCTAAAAATTCATCACCAGTCTCCGACACCACCAGTTGGGCGATCAAAGCAAAGGAAAAGGCTCGCTATGATGCTGTCTTTGAAGTATACTGATTTTTGTTGTCAAAATTAATGCAACTAAAGTAAGTGGCAAAAAATCATGCAATACGGTTTGAAATAGTCTAATTTTTTAATAGAATGTTTAATAATATATATTAATATTAAAGAATGAACAAATATTTTTTATACTTTTTCAATCATCAAATGATCTTTATTAGATGTTGTTATTTTATTTAATTTTTTTTTATTTTCTTCAGAATTTAAAACCTGTGAATGGATACCTTACTGGAGAGATTGTGAAACCGGTCAGACGATTATATTAAATGTTATATTTTCAAGCAATCGTTCGTTGTAAAATATTTAGTCAACCATGATAGTTGAACCGTGAAGTTGATTGAAAAGCTCTGAAAAAATGGATAAGTTAATTTGAAATATTTACGGGAGGTGAAGAAGACCTAGTTGGTGAGCCGATGATTGAAAGAAAGTATCTCAAACTACCAACACTGTGTTAAAGTTTATATTGTTTCGAAAAATCCCTAATAGCATAATCAAGTTTTTTCTAACTTTCGTCTTTCTTATAGCTATATGTAGTCTTGCCTTCAGCTGTATTATCTTTCACGATTTTGATGTCAAAATATTTAAGCTACTCATATGAGATCATATTACAATATTTTCAATTCTTAATTTTGAATTTTTCAATATGTTTAGGTGTTGATGAACTCCAAACTGCCGCTTGACATCTTAGGAAAGGTACGTGTTGCTACAGCAATTTTCAAATATTGCTAAAAACAGAGTTCTATATCAATGTTATATATATAGTAATGACAACTATCAGATGAAACATTGTGTTGTTTTTCTCTGTAGATTTGGGAAATCTCGGATATAGATCAGGACGGGCTTTTGGACCAAGATGAATTTGCATTGGTAAGAGATTAAACACTTCTTGAATTCTCTGGAGTGTGGTCAGCTTTATACCTCAGTGAAGTGAAATCATGTTTGTGAGGTTGGGGTTGAGAGATGAAAACACTTTTAAAAGTCTCTAGAAGTACCACACTCAACTTTACACCTCAGCGAAGTGATATCATGTTTCTGAGGTTAGGGTTGAGAGATGGAAACACTTTTAAAAGTTTCTGGAAGTACCATTCATTTTGAAATGTTTCGCACTCATCTTATAGGCCATGCACTTGGTGTATCGAGCCATAGAGGGAGAAGTTGTACCCGCTACACTACCAGCCCATCTTATGCCTCCCTCAAAAAGAGTTGGATTTACACATATTTCCATATCATCTTCTACAGCAAACAAAAGCGGCTCTGATGCTGAACCTATTAGTAGCGTTGTAAGTGTCTATTTAATACTGGTAATTATTTTGAAAATAAGTATATATAATAAAATTGTTGACCTCCATTATTCATTGTTTTTAATTGAAGTAGTTATTTCTTCCGCCTTCTTAACGTAGAAAACAGATCCCACTTCAAATTTGTGGGTTATTTCTCCAAGTATGAAATCAGCTTACGACCAAAAGTTTGCTATTCTTGATACCAACAAAGATGGTTTAGTGTCAGGTAACCTCAAAATGATATCTGTGCATTGTAACTACTTCTGATTGCTCACTTTGAAATCTTTTAAGGAAAAACATTGCAACGTTTTATTAAATTAAATTTTTTTTAAACTATCAATGTAAACTCTATTTTCCTCTCTAATGACTAAGTTTTTGTCTAAAATCATCAAATTACTCCGTATTTATCTCCTTATTAAATAAAAATTTGCAAAAATATTTACTAGTCACCGTTGAACAATATTTAGATCAATCAGTCAGGTCACTGTTTTGTTCGTATTAGGTGCGGAAATCAAAGACATACTCATTGCTTCGGGGTTAAGTCAAAACATTCTAGCCCATATATGGTGAGAGCTTTTGATGTAACATCTTTCATGTAACATCTTTGACCTCATCGACATAAGCACCCATGCCCTTTATGCACAGCTGCCACAGAGTTTAAAATGCAAAGTTGGTATCTTGCGTGGGTTAACTCACCACTGTTTTCCCTCTCACTGGGGTTGGCGTTAGGAAGGGCATCCAGCTGTAAAAACATTTGCTCCAATGAATCATCAAATGATTAAACCTACAGAATTGTGGGCCATCTAACCCAGGCGCTTGCATGGAAAATAGACGCAAAAAATGTAAATTATGATGATGATGAAGTTGTCTTTTTGTGCATAGGAATTTATGCGACACGAAAAACAGTGGTCTGCTTAATGACGAGCAATTTGCTTTGGCCATGTACCTCATTGCGTTGAAGGTAACAGAATATGCGCATGAAATTATATATTATTACAAATATATCTTTTCCTTGCGTATTTTTAGTTCATATATTTATTATATTTTAAATATTTTATTTTTAAGTTGAACATTTAGTCGTAATTATATATAACAAACGAAAAACAAATTGAATAACTTTGAAGATGATCAAGATGGCTGTTAGCATTTAAAAAACCTAGAACTCTATAAAACAACGTGATTTCCTTTCAAATGATTAAAATAACAACACATTTTCAATGTTTTAGAGATCGGGGAAGGACCTGCCTACCGCTTTATCCCCATCCATGATTCCCCCGTCACAGCGCCCCCAAGTGCAAACTGCTTCTATAAACGTATGAAATCTCTATACATCTTTCATAACATCTGTGTTTATTCATCGCGCTGGTTTTTCTCATTGATGAAACAGTACAGTAGTTTAGAAACAGTTTGGGCGAGTGCTGGAAAGCAATGAGAAATTCTTGGGATTTTCTATTAAACATACGGACAGCACTTTAAATTTTGTTGTGAGAAATAGATACTGCATGTGATCATAATCATAGTTATGTCGGACATAATTTAGCGCAAATTAAAAATATTTTTCATCTGCTTTCAGGACTTGTCAAGCATCTCTATTGAGTCTTCATTTAACGATTTCTCAGCGATTAAGGAACTGGATAAAATCAGCACCGACATTGATAATCTCGGAAGGTAGGTGAAGTGATTGTTTATCATGCTCTTATTTGGGCATTGTGATTTAAAAATGGGTCTTGAACTTTTGCTGATGCGGGTGTTTACCATTTTGATAATAATTGAAGTCAGTTTCTTTGCTGGTTTGTTTGTAACTAAACTTCTCGTTGATCCGTGGAATTTCGATGAAATTTGGTATATATCCTCTCTAGCTGTCTGGGAAGGGGTATACCTTAAGGGAAGAAAATGAATGCGGAAGAAAAAAGTGCAGAATTAATTAGTGCGAATTTGACCCTTAAATAATTTGAAAATGCGGAAGAAAGTAGTGCGAACAAGCAGATTTAATTTAATTTTTTTCATTCTGTAACGGTGAGATTGATTAATTTTAATTATGGTACCTGTACCTGTTTAATTATGGAAAATTTGATCGACGAAAAATTTGAAAGGTACGGAAGAAATAAGTGCGTGCGAATTGCTGAAAATTTTACATAAGTGCGGAAGAAATTAGTGCGAACTGTTGAAAAATCTGCTTCTGTGCGGAAGAAATTAGTGCACTATTTAATTCCGCACTTTATTTCTTCTGCACTGTTTTCTTCCGCATTAATTTCTTCCCTTAAGGTAGTTTTCGAAAAAGAAAAAGATGAAAGAAAAAAAAATTCCTTAACGTTTTTCAAATTTCCACTATGCAATCTATCTCTGTCCAAATGGTAAAGTTTTTGAAAGAGAAAAGAAGAACAAATTTCGTAAATTTTTAGATTTTATAAATACTCATTATGTAATCTGATTTTAGTTTTTGTCAACCGCTAGAAGTGGTAAGCAGAACTGCCATTTAAATTTTGTCTGAAATTTGTATGAAAGAATTTTAAACAAAACACTTTAAAATATCGTTTCGAAATGTTGTTGTACGTTATTTAGAGAAAAAGTTACGTTGCAACAGGAGATTAGTTTAACCGAGGAAGCCATCCGGAAAAAGAAAACAGAAATTGAGGTATACCAAGCACATCTTAAATGATGGTGGTTTTCTTCATGGAAGGAGCTTCACTTTAATAATATTCACAATCTTGTTCAATAGAGGAATATATTTCTCTTCGCCATGAAATAATTATTTTGATGTTATGTTGGATTTTGATGATAGTAGAGTGATTGAATCAACACTAAGTCTGGGTACCTTCTCGTTAACACAATGTTGTGCGTAACTGTTGAGACGGGCACCATTCCTGCAATCAACAGCCATCTTTACCGTATGCTACATGTTTGTTTAACCTTGAGGATTTGATCTCAGCGCTACCCTTGAAATCCCAATCGAATTTTGCTAAGCTTTGAAGTTATACAAGTTGAGATGTAAGATGATATGTTGAAGGGGTTTCTTTCTTGCAGGGATTGCAAGCGAGTTTGGAGAAAGCGAACAAGGGTCTTGAAATTCTTCACAAGGAGCAAAAAGATGCCGAGAAGCAACTGCATAATCTTGACGAGGAGTTTCAAAATCTCCAGAAACTTCTGGACGATGTTAACGAGCAGTGTGCAAACGAAAGCCTTACATTGAAGCAGTTTAAAGCCCAGGTGGATACACAGGCGTCAACTGTTAAGGAGCAGGAGACGGAGTTGCAGAAGGGCCGGAAGGAGCTGGACACATTACGTAAAAATGAAATAGATCTTGAGCAGCAGATTGTGAGCAACAAGACAGAGTTGGAGAGTTTGAAGAAAAAGAACGACAAGATGAAAAAGGAGATTACTGATGTAAGACATTTGTTTATTCTCGAAGCATTTTCAATATCTGTCTGTTTTGTTAAAAAAAATACTTTTGTGACATTTTCATTTATTTTGTGATTGATGTGATAAAAGAATCTTTAGAAATTTGTCCAAGAAGGAAAACAATCATTTTATATTTTTTGAGCTGCATTTTATGTACTACAGTATTATGTTTGAACGAAACAGCATTTTGATTTTTTGTCTTTTCACTTCTCTATTTAAGTTTTAGTTTCCAATAATCTCTTTTAATTCCCTCGGCAGAGTGAATCGAAAGTAGAGAAACTGACCGCCGAGAACAATTCGCTGAAAGATCAAATCGTTAATTTCAACTCGAATGCGGTCGCCTTTGAATCCACATCCACGAGAAACGGGACCGGGTCACTCAACGAACTTAACGCCAATTTCGAGACAAGGTTCAGGCTGCAAGATGATCAAACAAGTGCTCGAGCCACCGTAAGCCTTTCATTATATCATATATAATTTTGCAAGAGAATCGAAGGTGAAATCTTTCCCTTTGACTTCAATTCCTGTTTTCATGTCATGATGTTTCAGTTTTATGTGTAACTCAAAGTGACGTCAACAATAAAATATGATGTTGTATCGATCAAAAAGTAGTATAAATTAAGTATTTATTTATATAAATATTAGTATTTCTAAAAAGAATGTTGGCATTCATTATCAAAGTTGACAAATGAACTGAATTAAATTAAATTGATTAACAACTTAAAAGAAAGAACATTCTCATGCCCATTTGCTGTGTTTTTTCTTATTTAAAGAGAAAAAAGAAAGACTCATTGGTGCATTTCAATATATAATTACCATTACTGGCATCTATTTTTGTTTTTCTTCTACGTAATCATAATGAACTATGTGGTGTACTGTTACTACAGGCTGGTAGTAGTCCTGTCAGCAGCCTCAGTGGCTTCAGTGTGGGCTCTGCAGGAAGGGAAGAAGAGTTAGTAAGTTGCCCATCAGGCCTACATATTCCCATTTTCTTTCAATAGTTCCTTTTTCCCTCGGATGGTTTGCCCTTTGTCCCACTTTTCCCTCTTGGATGGTTCGCCCTTTACCCCACTTTTTCCCTTGGATGGTTCGCCCTTTATCCCACTTTTTTCCTATTTCCCCCATTTCTCCGCATACTTCTGTTTTTCCTTTACATATTTCATTCTCTCCCCACAATATTCAAACTTCTTTTGCATATTTTCCCTGTTTCCCCATACATTTTCTTTGCCCATTTATTTGATTCCTCTTCCAGTTTCAACAATATGTTTAATTACGTATGTATCTTTGTCTGTAATGAATTAACATGGATTTCTCGTTTTGTTTCGCTTTTGTATGAAATGTGTCTGAAAACACTAATGAATGTGATTCTCTAATCTTCCTGCAATCTGCTTGTTTTTCAGGACATATTCAACAAAGTGAAAAGTGATCCTTTCAGCGCCCCGGAAACAGGTAACATCATTGTTTAAGTGTCGTCTGGTTGGACAGTGTTTTCTTTATGGCTCTTCTCCAAGCCATACACTCCTGGTTCCAGTCACATCTTTTCTATTGCGTCCATGTCTTATGTGATCTACCTCTCTGACCATCAGCCTACATGTACCCACTTTTCCTCATTCATTCTCTCTACTTGTCTCAGTCTTGTCTAACTTCCTAACTTTCAAGATTATTTTCAATCACGAAGGCAGCTAACAGTGCGCATCCATCATACTATTTGCATCTCAATCCAAACATGGCTGCAGTTACCATAAAGGAGGTTTACAGGCCAACTTTCACTAGAACATAATTTCAATATAACACTTCTAACTCATGCCCTATACAACTGTCCTTTTGGCCTATGTGAAAATACCCTAGAAGACACAAGAATTTGTTGATTCTTGGCACTTCATATACAACTTGTCTCAGACTCCATCTGAACTTTTAAAATAGCAAAAAACCATGTAGCCATGTAGCCATTCACCGAAGCGTGTATACGTCCAATGACTACAGGAAGAACGAAATATGGGATTTGCTCCACCACCTTTACTTCATATCACATGGGGATTTTTCTGAAGAGAAAGTCGCTCCTTCATTTACTCCAACCACCATAACCGTATTTTTACCCAAACTCACCCTAAAAACCTTACTTTCCATGCTATTCTTCTATGCAGCATGACTATCACTTAGTCCCTGTTAAGTATCTGCAATAATCCCTGGTTGTCTGTACATAGCATCTTCTACGTTTACGTACCTGACCATGACTTCTTATTAACGCTTCATTAGTTTTTTCATAGCTCTCCTGACAATATCCTTGGTCAAATGCTTTTTCTATAAAAGCAAAGTAGAGTTTTTCTTCTTGTTTCTGCTGCACCTGGCACACTAAAAATTTATCATGGATAGCACACTTGTCAGGCATGAAACCAAATTCCATTGCATTAATATCAACAGCCTCTCTAATTTCCTGCTCTTTCAAAAACCTTTATTATGTGTTCTACCAATCCCTCTATCAGTGGCCTCACCTTGATTCACAAAGCATCTTGCGTTCCACTCATTTCACATTTGTTACCGTAGCAATGGTTAAATCTTCAGTATTTTAATATCATTAAATTATATAAATTATATAATTAAATTATTATTTTTAATTTTAGTAATTGGTAGTCGTAGAGACTCATGTTAGATAGTTTCTCAATGCCAAGCGTCCTTCCAAATGCGTTTCAACTGTAGAATGTTGTAATCATTGAAAGTGTTACTATTTTTACAAAATTTGATCATCTTTAATATGTTTAGTAAAATTATTTCGTTTCACATTATATATGTTTTGGTTTTAGATCCGTCCGACCCTTTCAATTCCGAGGATCCGTTCAAAAATGACCCTTTTAAATCTGTCTCGTTTGCACAAGATCCTTTCCTAAGCGACCCGTTTCAAGTATGTTTTTAAACTTTTGAATTGATGATAATTTCCAAAGCTTATAAATTTTAAATATTTGCTTTTGTCTTCACATTGTTTTCCTATAAATATATTCCACATTAAAAGGTTTGCTTCGAACAAATAACTTCAGCTTCTCCTTAGCTTATGTTTTAGCATGTCCATAGAAACCAGGCAGCTTGTGATTCTTGTGAAGTCCAGCAAATCTCACGAAACGTTTTTTTCTTATCATTTATCTATTTTTCATTCGTTTTTTTGCGCCGCTAAGTAATTACCTTCTGATTGTACCTTCAAAAACAAAAGATCCATGCATTTTTGAATTCCAGACCAGCGACCTGTTTAAAAGTGACGACCCGTTTAAAAGTGAAGTCACACCTCAACCTCAAGGTAATATTGTTTAATTTTGAAAATCGACGGAAAGATTTTGTTTCTTTTAAATATTGAATCTGTTGTTACTAGGGGATGTGTAGCATCTTTTTTTGTTTGGTGAAATACTTCAACTAAAACAGAAAGAGTGATAATGCCGTAAAATCATATTCCGCCGATATTAAAATGTATCCGTGTTACATGAGCACGAACTAACTATAGACCCCAGAACTGATTTCAATGAAACTTTGCACAAATAGCGATTTAAGCGAAGATTTGATTGGATGTCATTGTTGTGATTTTAGAAGCGACTGATCCGTTTGGTTCGCTGGATCCTTTCACATCGTTTAGCACAACGACCGTTAACACAACGACCGTCGATAAAAACAAAGCACCGTCGGAAACAGAAGAGGTGTGTTTAAATCATAACATGTTTTTAGTATTTAGAGGTTGTTTTTTACCTTGTGGTTTATTCAAGAGGGTCTTTTTTACCTTTTACAGTAACTGACTATCAGTTGTTGATTTTCGCGAGGCTAGGTTACAGTCTAAATTAATTTGACGATAAAAATGTTAAAGTAAGATGTTTCTCCTGTTAGTCGAAGGACCCATTCGTTTCTCTGAACGGAGGTGCGTTTTCACCGAAAGCTTTTCAGTCGGCAAACGAAAACAAACCGAGTACTTCCGACCCTTTCACCTCCGACCCGTTCGCGAACGATTGTGACCCGTTTTCTTCGACCACCACAACCAACGATCCTTTCAGCGCAGTCTCTCCGACTTCTGATCCATTTTCAACGAATCACACCGACCCATTCTCCGATTCGTCGAAAACAGATCCGTTTGCCGACAGTTTCCCGGCGACCGTTGCTAAGGAACGTCCCGACGATCCCTGGTTCGCCTTCGGATGTTCTGACGTCACGAAAGCGAATGACTCTGTTAGTGATCTTTACCTCATCTGATTAAAAATTGATAATTTCTTAATATGCTAATTTTAGATTATACAATTATATTTTCATATTATAACACGTGTTCTTTCAGTTTTTGTATATTTTTCGTTTGTTTGTTTATTATTTATTTCGTTTGTTTTTGTTTTTTGTTATTACTCTTGCACAAGCCGTTAGAAACTGGAAATTTAACAAGTTGAATGTCTCGAAATCTTACGTTTCAGGCGGACGCGTCAGAAGACACGCAATTAAAATGGGCGAAAGTAGCGAGCGAAAAAGAGGAGGCAGCGAGACAAAGCCGCCTTAAAGATCTGGCTGAGCGAGAAGAAATGGAGATCGCTTTAGCTCTGAAGCAATCTGTTGAAAGTTCTTCGGAGGCTTAATGTTCACCGTAGCTTTTAACAAGGCGTTCTAATTTTTAGCTGCAGTTGCAAATCATGGCAAATATATATATTTAACTTAAGAACCCTCGTGATTGCTATTTGTTGGTATTCTATTTTCTTTTTGGAATTTTAAAAAAAACAAAAACATTTCTTAAGTTGTCTTCGTGTTTGCTTCCATTGTACATACATATCTTGTATATGATCAGATTTTCTTTTTTATGAATTTGATTGGTTTTAAATGCGTATTTATTGAGTGCGCAACAGGTTGGGAACTAAGTAATGACGAAAACTGTGGCTATTAAGTGTAGCAGATTAGGGGAAAAGTAACAGCGAACTGTGGCTATTAAGTGTAGCAGGTTAGGAACTAAGCAATGATGAACTGTGGATTTTATGTGTAGCAGATTAGGAACTAAGTAATGACGAACTGTGGTTATTAAGTGCAGCAGGTTAGGAACTAAGTAATGGCGAACTGTGGCTATTAAGTGCAGCGGGTTAGGAACTAAGTAATGGCAAACTGTGGCTATTAAGTGCAGCGGGTTAGGAACTAAGTAACGACGAACTGTGGTTATTAAGTGTAGCAGGTTAGGACCTAAGTAATGACAAACTGGCTTTTAAGGGTAGCAGATTAAGGAAAAATTAACGACAAACTGTGGCGATTAAGAACTGATGCTAAGCTATGATGAACTGTAACTCAGTCACCCCTGGAAATGTTTGTGAATAAGAAGACGGAATAAAAACGTAAGAAAGGGCGTGGATTTCGCAATAGAAACTGTGCGTTTTTATTAGATTCCCGTGATAAAAGAAGTATTTGTTGATTTTTGAAAATGCAGTACAATCCCGATAACTCGAACTGTTTTTCTATTCCTCTCTCCTAATAGTTTCTCATAAAAGCTCCCGATAACTCGAACATTCGTTACCTCGAACTATTTTACTCGGTCCCTTGGGGGTTCGAGTTATCGGAATTATACTGTATTATTGTTTTTGAGAGAATTAGGGATACACTTACATTTTTATAAGAGCACCAAGGCTTAAATTGATCAAAAATTAAGAACAAGCCTAAGGCTTAATTAATAATTAGGTTGGTGCATTTGCAACTGTAAGACCCCATTACGGAAGAATATTCAAAGATATAGGAAGAATAACAGGTGCGACGTAAATTTAGTATTATTCTTCGCCCGTACGTATTTGTTCTTTGTAGATGTATTATGCAAATTGTTGTGTAATAAGATAAGAACAAATCGAGGCTAGAATCAGCTAAAAATTAAGAACAGCTGAAGCCAATTTACCTGTTCTTATAAAAAAAAGTGTACTTAATACATTATTGTGCTAAAAAGCTATTATTAGCTCAAGCTAAATATTGCATATCGTAGAAAACGAAGTATCAAACAATGTCAAAAGTTATTTTATTGTTTACCAATTTTATGTACAGTATGCGTTAACCTCGGGGATGTTTCCATTAATTGGCGCCTTTTCATTCGAAGTAGGCAATATTTGTTCAAATATCGTGTGTATGTTTCATGTTTGCTTCCCTTTTGAAAGCGCCATTTCCGTTCCATTTATAGGGCGATAGATGAGCGGTTCGAGTGACGTCACTCAGTACTTTTCAGGAAAATCGTGGAACGTGTGACTTTCGTCGAAGCTGCTAATAGCTCCCAAAGAAACCGATTTTCTAAGGAAAGGAAAGTATTTGGTTTTCCTTGATAAACTGTTCCCACCAAGGTTCTGCGAGTTGCTGCTGCTCAATCGAGTCTTTAAAGATGATCGAGGCGTTAATTCAAACATATCATTGTAGATTTGAGTAAGCGAGGCGTAACATTGATCGCAAACTTGTTTTGGAAGCAAAACCTCTTCTTTGTATAAAGACATTCTTCACTTTTCAAGATTTTTTCTGAACATTGAAAGTTATTTTTTAAAAAACACAAATTGCATAATTTCTTCTGCAGTTATGTATAATTTAGACTCTTTCTTAGTTATAAAGTAAAAAAGAAACAGTGCCTACGTAACTAAAACAAGAATTATAGAAATAAAAAATTAATGTTAAAGCCTTATAAAACTGTGAATTTTTAAACCGCAACAATAATACCCTTTTTAAAATATACGAAAGTCCTCTTTGAACATCAATGAAAGAAAAGTTGAATAGCAAAACCTGGAAAACACATTTCCTTGTTAACAAGGATCCATAATTTATGCATTGCATAATTTATGACAAACGAAAGCGTATAGTAAACATGGCATGGAGAATCTAAACTCATAGAAAAATGAACATAGAAAAAAGTGATTTCTCATGTCAATACCATATCTCATCTTACATCTAAAAGACAATTTTATGGAAACATATATCAAACTGCATCAACATTTAACGAATAAAGCCCTTTAGACATACATTGACACAACAAAACACGCTCGGTGAAATCTCCTTCATTGATCAACTCTTCGAACGTATTTAGAGATAATCATTTTCTAAATGCCATGTAGTTGTAAAGATAATCCCTCCACATTCATTGAGAACGTAAGCAACTTAATATCACAACGTGTCACTACGCATTCTCTTTAATCGTGCCAACTTCGCATTGTTTTCGTTTTCTTTGACTTGTTTAGTGTTAATGATCTAAACGAGTCGTCCGCTGTGACCTCTTTGTTTCGAAAACACTTTTAATTGCGCTGGAATCTTGCTCTAACGCAAAGAGCATTTTTGATGGTATTGCAACGCGTGGGCAACTGCGATCAAATGTGACCACAGCGTATTCAAGCGTTCTGAAAACTCAATAGAACTAACAGGCGCTGTTCCAATTCATTAACAACAATTGCGCCTTCGATATCACCGTGATAAATTTACGAGATTTCTCTGATTTTGGAAAGCGACAACGCGTTCCGTTTCAAACACAACAGCTCCAATTTACTTATCTCAGTAGAGTTATCAGAAGAAATTACTTCCGAACTTGTGCTATAATGTTATTACAACGACAGGATACCAATGAAAGTCCAATAATCTCGTTAGCAAAGCTTGCAACAGAAGATGAGATTATGTGGTAATCTTAAGACTCTTTGCGACGTCCCATTCATATGCCCTAAGGATGATGACACATTCTGTAGATCCTCTACAAAGCAACCAATGACTTACTTTTCCTTTCGCGTTCGCTTTGACAGATCTCTGACAGACTTTGAAGGGATTGCACAAACAAAAGGCTTCTTTCAGCGGCGAAAGAAAAAACTTGTTGACAGTGTAAGTTTGCGGTATTGATCACAAATAGCGAAACCAAATTTGTGAAATGAATGTTTTTGTATTGTTTGTTTTTTAACGAGGCTTCCAGAACGCTCATTAAGCATTATCATGAAGACCTCGACCCGGAGTTTTAGTGTATTTAATTGCTCCCATTTGTGCTACGGTTATTTTTGATGAAATACGGCGTTGTTTATTTATAACCGCTCACTAAACAACTTTGTGATAGCATGGTCCCGAACCCAGAGAACTTTTGCTTCAGAGCCGAACGCCATTCCCATTGCGCTATCGCCCGATGAAATTGGCGGTCAGGGTTTCGTTAAATAAACCCATTGAAATGATTGGAAAGATCTCAAGTTTCACGGCGATTTTTGTAAACAAAACGATGTTTTCATGCGAGAGGTCTCGACTCGAAAACTCAACGCTATCAAATTTGACGTTACATACCACGCGGGGAAATCCTTAACAAATCCATCGCCTCTTTATTGCCTTCAAACATTTAAAAAAGCGACGAACAACTGAAAACAATTTTTACACTAAAAACTATTGCACGTCTTAAATAAAATTTCACATGTACAAAAAAACAGGATTATAATTGCGTAAGCAGCCAATATTATCTCCGCCATTACTTAATTATCCTAATTTATTCGAAAACTATGCGGCTCAGTTGAAGGCTTGTAGGCCAGTGATCTGTCGTCCCAAAATCAACGCGTGGATGTCATGTGTTCCTACAAAAATAGAAAAGCGTGAACGGAACAATGCTTTTTCGTGAAAGGTGAAACGTTTTTAGATAAACTAAAAAGTAGAAGAACTTTGACTAAAGAGTAGAATTTGATTAACAGAGAGAATTGCAAAAAGATAAATTTACACATACATTCCAAAACAGGAAGTATTTCTGTTAAAACAACATTTTAATAAAAACCGATTTAGAAACATATCCACTTTCCCAAAACCAATTTCCTCGAATAATTCTGTTTACACCAAATAACATAAATTTTAACGGAACTTCCAATTAGCGTGCGAGTAGTGTTACAAAATCATGAAATTAAAAAACAGTATTCGAAAGTCACTATGAAAACACATTTCGCGCAGGTTAAAATGTATCGATGTTAAAAACAGCACGTAAGAGTTGCGAAAGTAAGAGTTACAATAGTTCGAGTGACAAAACCCCGCTAAATTTTAATAGTTCGAGTGACAAAACACCGCTAAATTTCAATAGTTCGAGTGACAAAACCCCGCTATATTTCAAAGTTCGAGTGACAAAACCCCGCTAAATTTCAATAGTTCGAGTGACAAAACCCCGCTAAAATTCAATAGTTCGAGTGACAAAACCCCGCTAAATTTCAATAGTTCAAGTGGCAAAACACCGCTAAATTTCAATAGTTCGAGTGAAAATTCGCGACATTAAAGTAAGAATTTTCAATACCCAGTTTCCTAAGGCTTCAAAAGAAGCCAAAAACAGCTTAATTCGCCATGATAGGGATCTAAGCCTTTAAAAAAAAATTGTGCAAATGACTCGTCACATCGGAATGAAAAGAATGTCACGAGATCAGAAAACATGTTAATGCGATGAATTAAGAGATGAAGTTGTAATTGCCTTTATTGGATTTTAGGAAGTAAATGGAAAAACACAAAATACGAACATCTTTACCAAGAAAAGAAGAAGCCGCACAAACCTGACATGAATCTTACACCAGAAAAATCAACACCCGCAAAAATTTTACACTCCAAGACCTTAAGAACACCCCCAGACATTTAACACCGCAGATAGACTAGCACCAAAAATGTAAACTTACCTTCGTAGGTGTTGACGGCCTCCAGATTCATGCAGTGTCTGATCACGTGATACTCGTCCGAAACACCGTTTCCTTGGTGATAGTATCATATTACATAATATACAATAATTGCGTGATATTTTTGACTGCCACCTCCTAGCATGTCCCTCGCCAGTCGGGCGGCTTCAAGTGATTTCCCACAAGAGTTTCGTTTTACGAGAGAGATCATCTCTGGAGCAACTCTAAACGCAGCATGAAAAGAAACAAATTCTTCATCATTATTTTTCTTCATCATTGGTAATATTGTTGCAAACATGTAAAATATAGAAAATTAATATATATAAATAATATATATAATAATAATATATATATATATAAAATATAGAAAAGTAACTTTAACTTTTTTATAGGAAACTTTGAAAAATAGCAAAGAAAAAACACATTTTAGGAAATCAATTCCCCTAAAAAAACTTAAAATAGTGTTCGTGGGACGAATTCACCTTCAAAGGGACTAGGATGTAGGATTCAACTCTGAATATTCGCCAAATGAAGCGAAATTAGTGTTGCGAAACGTGGTACAGGTTGCATTCTCTTCCCAAACAGGAAACTTACTTTTTAGAGTCCATCAATCTACCCACTTGAAAGCAAGACTGGAGTCCGATTGCAACCTAAATTTGAGACGCTCGCATATTATGTTGAAGTATTGAACCTGTTTCTGAGATTAGAGTTTAGAGGGAGATGGAAACACTTTTAAAAGTCTCTGGAAGTACCACACTCAACTTTACACCTCAGTGAAGTGATATCATGTTTCTGAGGTTAGGGTTGAGAGAGAGATGGAAACACTTTTAAAAGTCTCTGGAAGTACCACACTCAACTTTACACCTCAGTGAAGTGATATCATGTTTCTGAGATTAGGGTTGAGAGAGAGATGGAAACACTTTTAAAAGTCTCTGGAAGTACCACACTCAACTTTACACCTCAGTGAAGTGATATCATGTTTCTGAGATTAGGGTTGAGAGAGAGATGGAAACACTTTTAAAAGTCTCTGGAAGTACCACACTCAACTTTACACCTCAGTGAAGTGATATCATGTTTCTGAGATTAGGGTTGAGAGAGAGATGGAAACACTTTTAAAAGTCTCTGGAAGTACCACACTCAACTTTACACCTCAGTGAAGTGATATCATGTTTCTGAGATTAGGGTTGAGAGAGAGATGGAAACACTTTTAAAAGTCTCTGGGAGTACCACACTCAACTTTACACCTCAGTGAAGTGATATCATGTTTCTGAGATTAGGGTTGAGAGAGAGATGGAAACACTTTTAAAAGTCTCTGGGAGTACCACACTCAACTTTACACCTCAGTGAAGTGATATCATAGTTCTGAGATTAAGGTTGAGAGAGAGAGATGGAAACACTTTTAAAAGTCTCTAGAAGTACCACACTCAACTTTATACCTCAGTGAAGTGATATCATGTTTCTGAGATTAGGGTTGAGAGAGAGATGGAAACACTTTTAAAAGTCTCTGGGTGTACCACACTCAACTTTACACCTCAGTGAAGTGATATCATGTTTCTGAGATTAGGGTTGAGAGAGAGATGGAAACACTTTTAAAAGTCTCTAGAAGTACCACACTCAACTTTACACCTCAGTGAAGTGATATCATGTTTCTGAGATTAGGGTTGAGAGAGAGATGGAAACACTTTTAAAAGTCTCTAGAAGTACCACACTCAACTTTACACCTCAGTGAAGTGATATCATGTTTCTGAGATTAGGGTTGAGAGAGAGATGGAAACACTTTTAAAAGTCTCTAGAAGTACCACACTCAACTTTACACCTCAGTGAAGTGATATCATGTTTCTGAGATTAAGGTTGAGAGGGAGATGGAAACACTTTTAAAAGTCTCTGGAAGTACCACACTCAACTTTACACCTCAGTGAAGTGATATCATGTTTCTGAGATTAGGGTTGAGAGAGAGATGGAAACACTTTTAAAAGTCTCTAGAAGTACCACACTCAACTTTACACCTCAGTGAAGTGATATCATGTTTCTGAGATTAGGGTTGAGAGAGAGATGGAAACACTTTTAAAAGTCTCTAGAAGTACCACACTCAACTTTACACCTCAGTGAAGTGATATCATGTTTCTGAGATTAGGGTTGAGAGAGAGATGGAAACACTTTTAAAAGTCTCTAGAAGTACCACACTCAACTTTACACCTCAGTGAAGTGATATCATGTTTCTGAGATTAAGGTTGAGAGGGAGATGGAAACACTTTTAAAAGTCTCTGGAAGTACCACACTCAACTTTACACCTCAGTGAAGTGATATCATGTTTCTGAGGTTAGGGTTGAGAGAGAGATGGAAACACTTTTAAAAGTCTCTGGAAGTACCACACTCAACTTTACACCTCAGTGAAGTGATATCATGTTTCTGAGGTTAGGGTTGAGAGAGAGATGGAAACACTTTTAAAAGTCTCTGGAAGTACCACACTCAACTTTACACCTCAGTGAAGTGATATCATGTTTCTGAGATTAAGGTTGAGAGGGAGATGGAAACACTTTTAAAAGTCTCTGGAAGTACCACACTCAACTTTACACCTCAGTGAAGTGATATCATGTTTCTGAGATTAGGGTTGAGAGAGAGATGGAAACACTTTTAAAAGTCTCTAGAAGTACCACACTCAACTTTACACCTCAGTGAAGTGATATCATGTTTCTGAGATTAGGGTTGAGAGAGAGATGGAAACACTTTTAAAAGTCTCTAGAAGTACCACACTCAACTTTACACCTCAGTGAAGTGATATCATGTTTCTGAGATTAGGGTTGAGAGAGAGATGGAAACACTTTTAAAAGTCTCTAGAAGTACCACACTCAACTTTACACCTCAGTGAAGTGATATCATGTTTCTGAGATTAGGGTTGAGAGAGAGATGGAAACACTTTTAAAAGTCTCTAGAAGTACCACACTCAACTTTACACCTCAGTGAAGTGATATCATGTTTCTGAGATTAGGGTTGAGAGAGAGATGGAAACACTTTTAAAAGTCTCTAGAAGTACCACACTCAACTTTACACCTCAGTGAAGTGATATCATGTTTCTGAGATTAGGGTTGAGAGAGAGATGGAAACACTTTTAAAAGTCTCTAGAAGTACCACACTCAACTTTACACCTCAGTGAAGTGATATCATGTTTCTGAGATTAGGGTTGAGAGAGAGATGGAAACACTTTTAAAAGTCTCTAGAAGTACCACACTCAACTTTACACCTCAGTGAAGTGATATCATGTTTCTGAGATTAGGGTTGAGAGAGAGATGGAAACACTTTTAAAAGTCTCTAGAAGTACCACACTCAACTTTACACCTCAGTGAAGTGATATCATGTTTCTGAGATTAAGGTTGAGAGGGAGATGGAAACACTTTTAAAAGTCTCTGGAAGTACCACACTCAACTTTACACCTCAGTGAAGTGATATCATGTTTCTGAGGTTAGGGTTGAGAGAGAGATGGAAACACTTTTAAAAGTCTCTGGAAGTACCACACTCAACTTTACACCTCAGTGAAGTGATATCATGTTTCTGAGGTTAGGGTTGAGAGAGAGATGGAAACACTTTTAAAAGTCTCTGGAAGTACCACACTCAACTTTACACCTCAGTGAAGTGATATTATGACAAAAACGAACCTCTGTTAGAATATCCGCCATTTTCTTTTGTATCAATTGATTTTGAGCCAATGGACGGCCAAACTGAACCCTGGTAACCATAGATACTTTACAAACACTTACTAGAATCAAATGAACGTTTATTCTTGCCATTTATAGAATCCTGCCTCACCTTTCGAGCGTGTAACTCCGAGCCATATGGAGACAGAACTCCGCCGCACCTAACACACCCCACGAGATACCATATCGTGCGTTCGTGAGACAACCAAATGGACCCTGCAGTAAATTTTTAGCTGCAATTGTCAACACAGATTGCAATCAAATAGGCAAATTTTATAATAAAAATATAATAAAAAAAGTCAATATTGATTTTTAAAAAACCAATTGGTACTTGCTTTCAAGCCAGTCACATTTGGTAACATGTTAGCCTCAGGTACAATCACATCCTCCATGAATATTGATCCAGTGACTGAAGCACGCAGCGAAAACTTTCCTTCTATCTTCGGCGCACTAAGTCCCGGCATACCCTAAAGAAAAGACCCTTTTTGCACCCATCTCTATCACTTTAACAGATAGTACAGTAGAAATATCTGACAAAATGGCAAAACCACAAATATATATCCTTACCAGTACATTTTTTAAGGTTGTTGTAAGCAAATTTTTTGTTTGATTTGAAACTATCTTTCGAATGATGTACAATACTTGAATCAATTTGGCCAATTGGACCAAATTGGCATTGGGCAAAAAAGGGTACTAACCTAATTCTCCACTACTAAGAGACAAACAAATATTACCCTGTAAATTTTATTTTTGCTAGAATAAAAATATTTGCTATCATTTACAGTGATTTCAATTTTTCCTATTTTCTCCCCCAGGTAACACATTTAATTTTGAATATATCAGTAATCTAACACGCAACTGTTTCAATAACAATAGAATTCCATATATGGTCAAACAAACGATCAACTACATCATTCAGTAGAACGTCTCAAAACCCTCAAATCTATATTTCAACAGAATAATTTCTAACACATTTAATAGGCGCTGTAGCTCAGTGGATAAATTTTTCGGCTCACAAAACCAAACCCGCCGATTCGAATCCCATCTCCGGCAAAATCTTTATTTCTGAGTTACAGCTGATTTCTTGAGCAAAACTCATTGCGTAATGCAAGTCTAGCTTAAATAGGTTAGTTGTCTGGTTGAGCGATTTTCGTAGGCGCAAACGGGCGTCCTAAGTACGCCAGGACTAACCAACAGGACATGTCTGATAGCAGTATTTAGTACTGAACAGTTCATCCTGTATAAATATTCACTTTAATTAATTAATTAACACGTGCCAGCATGGAAAATAGACATTAAATGTATATATATATATATGAGAGAGAATCATGTCTGTTTCTTAGATAGAATTTTCTTTTGTAGCCAATTCTAATTATTTGTTAACAAAGTTGAATTAAAAAAGAGGAAAAGATAAAAGAAGAAAGACGATGGAAAAAAAGACATTTAAACTTAACCATGCATAGCGATGAAATATCTTATTCTCTCTTAGATGTTAGTTGAAAATGATTTTTTTCAACAGCAGACAGAACGTTTCAACTCATGTACTTTCGAAAGTAATGCAAGATTTTAGCTTCCTTGTATCAATACCTTATTTGTTGTCTTTTGTCCAGTTTTACAGTATTTTCAAATGTAACTATAACATTGAATGCTTTGTATATTTACGTCGTACTGCAATCAAAATTTCGATGAGAATCTTCGTAGCAGAATATTATTCACTGGGTATTTAACGACGTAATGTTACAGCTTTGCCTATTTAAGACTTATTTCAAGTTGTCCTTTATCGAATTGGAAATCATCTGGCAAACACAATTTCTAATTATAGACATCAATTACCTTTTCAAGGATGAATCCCCGAATTTGTCCATCGTCACAGTTTGCCCAGATTATAAAAACATCAGCGATGGGAGAATTCGTTATCCTGGGAAAACCATTTCAATACATTAGCTTCTTTGCTGAACTTTTGAGTACAGCTCATTTTTATGCGTCTTTTTTGTATGATAAGCTTTTCATTTAGCAAGAGTTAAATCAACTTACTTACTTCTTACTTTGGCCGAGCCTCCACTAGCAAATTAAATTAAAGTTTTATTTATTCACTGAGTAAGTGAGGCCAAGTGGAATGAACTCGCTAAACCCAGATATCCTTAGAAACAAACAGTAAAACTTGTTTACCATTGTTTGCTGCCATTAAGTACAAAAGATTTTTTCGCTGAGTCATATTTGGCTCGCGAAGCCATTCCGGCTGGATCACTTCCGAAGTTTGGTTCAGTTAAACCAAAGCATCCAATTAGTTCTCCACGAGCTATAAGAGTTAAGGATGTTTAAAATTTTTTTTTATAAATATTTAATTACAGAAACAAATAAATAAGTATATTACCATCAATATTAATATACAAGACAGGCCATGAAATAAGTGCCAGACACTAGTCATTGACTAGTACAAAATGGTATCTGACCGGCAGAAAATTGACTGGCAAGAAATCTATACAAATAAGAGTCAGTTATAGGTTTGACTGGTACGATAAAAATAATTATTTCAGAATTTTGTATCCCCACCCAATTTATATTTAAGCACAAAATTGTCTCAACCTTTACAAAGATTCCTTCCCGTAATCTCAGATAAAAACGGAGACAAACAGCTTAAAAACAAATGCTTATGTACAGATCGCTTACCTAGTTTTGGTAAGTACTTTTCCTTTTGTTCGCTCGTTCCATATGCATAGATGGGGTACATGACCAATGATGACTGTACACTCATTGCCGATCTGTAACCACTGTCCACTCTACAATCAAGTTAGTTTGTGTTTACAAGAGTATACTAATGCATACACACATTTTAATAACTTACCAATTGATATAAGGGACTCCACTAACTATAATGAATTTTGCAAATTGACTAAAAATTTTATTTTAAACAACGTAAATAATAACTAACTTTTTAAAATTTTTAACATTTAATTTATTAATTTTATGCATATTTACAGGATGAAGAGCCATTATTGTAAATGGATAAGCCCAGAATAAACCTTTAATAATAATAATAAAAAATGTCATGATGTCATGATGTCACATTTGACATTAAAATCTCCAGCATTTTTGTCTGGTCGCTGTTATTACCTTTCAATTTCTCTGGCAATCAATCCATAAGTGACATATGATACCCCCGCGCAACCGTACTCTATATCAATAAAGCAAAATCAAGAGTAAATGAGAAATTGTTTCATGTCAGAAGATGTGTTCCAAAAATGACAAATCAGAAAGAATTGATTTACTTACAGTAAATTACTTAAATCAGTTTTGAAAATACTTTTTGCGTTGTCATTTATTTATCTGTTTTTCTTTCTACATTTGAAAACCTTGTGAAACAACTCAGAGATTCTTTTAAAAGATGAAGAAGCAAAAACTATAAATCCATTCTCAATGGTGTCTGCTTTGTCAAAAATACCTTTTTCTTCAATTACTAAAAAAATGACAAAAACTATTCACAAACACTTGCTAGTCAAGTAGAGAAACCAAATAGCCAGGTATTCAAATGGCGTTCAAATGGTGACTCAGAGGGCTACACCTCACGTTTTGACCTAAATTGTTCTTGGTTTGACTCCCAGCCTGAGAAGTACCATGCTCAGTTTGTCTCTCGGTGAATTGGCTTATTCTTGAGTTTGTAGGATTAGTTTCATGTTTCCAGGTTAAAAATTGTACTTTTAACATTAATAGAAAGGAGTTTGAACCTTGTAAAAAATCAAATCAAATAAAACTGTTAACCTCAAGTCAATTTTCGAAATTAAAAGTATAAAACAGAATTGAACCCGCAAACCGTTGAGTGTGGCACCAAGCAATCCCATCTCACCCATCTCCTTCATGATACCAACGTCAAACACTGCGAAAGACAAATGAACATTACTATCATTTTATCTGCAAAAATTGTGACCATTGGAAAGTTACAAGAGACAGAATACAAAGTTTCCGTCTACTAACTAACTAACTTTAAAAATCTGCTAGATGTACACTTGCAGAATGAAAAATATTTAATCGATTAAGCCTTTAACAATTTTTTTATTATTATATTTTACTTCTTTTCATATTGTAATATCTGTAGTTTCGTCTGCTTCTTGAAATCCGTTGTCTAAACTCGATTTTACAGTCAACTAATATATTTCACACGTTTATTTTCTACTAATCAACTACTTATTTTTCTAGTATTTTTTATATTATATATAACAAATATTATCGGTATTAACAGCATTTGTAGGTTTGATAGCCCTTCTTGCCTTGCCTAAATTTGCTTTGTAAACCTTATATCTAATAATAATTACAACTTAGACATTATACTTAAATGCTCTTCGAAATATTTCCAAACTTTCAATCTTACAACATTTAATTGAGATTTGATTCCTACATTAACAAGACACATTGTTAAGTAATATGATGGACACAAGATGGTAGACATTAAGTTGAATGCAGTCAGCTAAATATAACAAAATACTAATTAAAAGCTCTTTCCTTTATAGTTGTTCCTCGTTATGTTGTTAACAATTCAAACAAAAGATTCTGTTTCATTATTACTACAAAAGAACATTTCTGGTGTATCAACAATCACCTTCATTTCGATTGGCCATTACAATTCGAGGCATGAGCTGCTCTTGAGCGTAGACTCTCACTTGGTCTCTAAGAAAGCAATTTACAGATGACAATAGACAGTTAAAATTCTAAATAAAACTATCAAAACTCTGTATTTTTTACATTTTTATATTTCTAAAAACATAAAAAGAAGAGTCTTGCTTTAAAACGGCTTCGATCATTTTGCTGTAGCTGTGGATGAAAAAGAGGTTAAGCATTACCTGACCATTATCTCTTCAGCAGTTAAACAATTCTGCAAGTTCAAAGGATCTTCCCAGTTGAACTTCGCTAAACAAAGGCACAATAGGAGTTTATCGCATACATTGAAAGTATACATTTCCCTTAAATGGACGTTTTGAAATCGTTCTATTTTCATATTTATTATTACTATTTTTCGATATAAAATATAAAAACATGCATTGGTTAAATTCTATTTTTACTTAAAAAGTAAACAATTTTCTAGTTTTGCCAAATTTAGCATCAGGGATGAATCAATTGTTTAGCTTAGTGTTATTAAACAAATATATGTTTTGCTTGGTGGTTTGTATTTTATGTTGTGTGTATCTTTCCCAATGATATATATATATAAATATTTTTACGTCTATTTCTACTGTGGTGTCACTACATTGTTCAGCTTTTATGCTATCTCACCAACCATATATTCTTGTCATTTGTTTTTCTATGTATTTTTGCATCTTTATTATATGGTGAATAAACAATTTGAATTTAGTTTAATTACCTTACACCGTAGTTAGATACACTAATGATATATCATGCAAACAATTGCAAAGTACTGGCACTGTAGCTTAGTGGTTAGTGCATTCAACCCACAAAATCAAAATCAAACGGTGCTGGTTCAAAACCCAGTTCTGACATATTTTGATTTCTGAGTTACAGTTGAGTTCTTGAGCAAAACTCATTGGGTAATTCAAGCCTAGCTCAAAATGGTGGATTGTCTGGTGAAGCAACTTAGGCAACCTAAGCACGCCAGAACCTAAACCTTGGGATAAGAAAAGCTATGTGGAAAGTCCCGTAAAACTCCATGATTATGATTGAGTCTTTTTTTGTCTTGTGTGCACAGAGTGGGGAACTTCTCCATAAAAATGCTAGTGCACTTTGCCAGAAAACACCATAAATGTCAAGTTTAATTTTTTATATACTTTATATGTTTTCATGTGTAAATAAGCTATTATAAATCTTGTTTACAGACAAATCTCTTTCTTTCTTGTTTACAACACACAGAAACTTAAGTGATTTCTTTTCTCAATTCAAATATTATTCCTTTTACGAAAATATACAATTCTAATTTAAATCGTCAATGAAGAGGGATGCTAGAATAAAATCAAATGCGTTTTGTGTTTAACTGGGTGAAGGGAGAAATGAATTTAGCACCTCCATAGTTAGACTACATCCGGTTAAAAATATATATGACAAAATGATCATATACATCACCATCTTAATTATTATTTTCATTTTTCAGACGTTTTTCAAAAGATGATATTCCCCACAATGGTGTAATCATCTGATGGTTTATTATAAATAATAAGTAATATAGTAACAATATATAAATAATTTTATAATGTACTTTATAATAGCTCTATCAGCAGAGGGACATTAAAAATAGTAAAGATAACTAAGGCAAAGTATGAGGCATTATTAGGGGAATTATGGAAAGAAATCATCATCATCGTCATCATCTACATTTTTCACGTCTATTTTCCATGCTAGCATGGGTTAGACGAGGCTTCAACAGATGATATTCCCCACAATTTTGTAGGTTTAATCATTTGATGATTCATTGGTGCAGATGTTTTTTACAGCTGGATGCCCTTCCTAACGCCAACCTCAGGAAGAGGAAATGCATTTAAAATTTTGTACATCACTTTTCACTCATTAGAAATATATGATCGTCTCACCATACTTGGGAAGTGTCGCTGTTTTCTCACCAGTGGAACTCACTAGAAATATAATGTGCATAATACAGTAATTATGCTAATGTATGCTAATGTATCCAATAACTATGCACATAAAATAGTTTTATAAATATGTGCCATTTTTAATATTATGACAAGCACCTTAGAAGTCAGTCGCATATCGATTTTTGAAACTCTCACCATCTGTTTGCTTAAGGAAATATATACATAAAACATACTTCCAAGCCAATAAATCTACAGACATACAGAATTTTGGTGTGTCACTTCCAACATTTTAATCACTCCTTTTGCTCGAAACAAGGCATAGCCAAACATATAAAACAAATTGTCCATGCTATCTACATATATATGAGTGTGTGTGTTGAGGACCGCTGGTACATACCATGAGTTTGACCGGGCATCACAGAGTTGTCTTTGGGTATTTTTCACTGCAATTGCACTAACACTGCCCTGAATGTTAGTTAGTTATTAGGCAGATTTCAAGTGTCCAATAATATTCAATATGCTTCTGTTTTACTATAATTGTTACTTACTATAACTTAGGCACTTGTTTGTTGAACCACAAACAAATGCCTGGTCTTTGGAAATTCATATTTTTATTCTGTACTTTTTAGATATATACAAATACATACATAATTACATAGCCTAGTTGCGTACAACAAAATGTCATCTAGAACTCGATCAAAGTTTTTTCACTTGGATGAAGATTCTGTAAGTCAGCTTTAGCGATACTGAAGATGTGTTGACGTTAGGCAAGAAAGACATTAGTTTTTTAGAAGATGACTTCAAGCACATTGAAATCACTGATAATGATCCGGTTGAGGTTTTAATTGAACCTCCGCAGCAGCTTCTTACAGGCCAAGCATCTCAACAAGCTGAAGATGATTCTTCAAATGGTGTCAACAACTTCCAGCCACCACAGCATGATAGTTCTGCACCCATAACATTAAAATGGAAAAAGTCTACTGGTGCATCTACTGAAAGCTCAACCTCAAGTTCTTCTAGAACTCAAAGCTATGAGTATGGAAACGTCCTAATTGATGTCACCGATGAAACAACACCATATAAAGTTTTTAATAAAGATGCAGAATTTAAAAAGTTTCTTGACGATATTGTAATTCCTCAAACCCTTTTGTATTCTCAACAAACTGCTCGTGTCTTTCAAACAGACCAGGAAGAAATGAAGGCATTCTTTGCCATGCATTATGGTGATGGGCTATCATCACGTTCCATCATTACGTGACTACTGGTCGAGCGATCCTGACCTGGCAGTGCCATATATTGCAAATATCATGCCCCGCAAAAGGTTTGAAGAAATGCGTTCGGTCTTACATTTCAATGACAATAGCAATATGAGATCACATGATGATCCAGAGCATGATCGAGGATTCAAGGTTCGTCCAGTGCTGGGGCATTTTAATCACTGCTTTTTTTCATCAATGTTGGCAACAGAATTTGAGTCCATTGATGAGGATATGATCAAATTCAAGAGTCATAACATCCTAAAACAGTACATAAAAGGAAAGCCCATACAATGGGGCTTCAAATTGTGGTGCAGGTGCAATTCCAAGACAGGTTATTTGTTTCAATTTGACCTTTACCTTGGGAAGAAGTCTGGTCAAGTCAAACATGGCTTAGGTGAAGCAGTCGTTTTGCACCTAACAGACAAGATAGAAGATCTTGACTGTAAGATTTTCATTGATAATTTTTTCAATTCACCTACACTTCAAGTATTGTTACTTGAGAAAGATGTCTACAGTGCGGGCACGGTTAGAGTTAACCGAAAACACTTACCAAAAGTGGGTGTACCCACTGACAAAGAAATGAAAAGAGGGGATGTTGCAAGCTTTGTAACATCAAATGGTATATCCTATACAAAATGGATGGACAATAGGTCAGTGCATATGTTGTCCAACTATCTGTCTGCTTTCCCACTGCAGCAAGTCCGAAGAAGGAAAAAAGGTTGTAGTGGGAAAGAAGTAATCAATTGTGATTAAACAATACAATTATCACATGGGTGGCGTTGACCTTATGGATCAGAAAAAAGTAACATATGAATTCAACCACAAGTCGAAGTTTAAATACTACCTGCGTTTGGTTTTTGATGTTCTGGACATAGCAGTACACAATGCACATGTTGTGTATACAAAACTTGCGCGCGACAGGCAAGGAGTTCCTGCAATGGATTTAAAAGCTTTCAAACGGTCTGTGGCTTGTAGCCTTATTGGCAAGTTCATCAACAGAAAAGGAAGTACTCCAGCAGCCTCTATACTTTGCACATTGCAAAAAAGAGCCCGAAGTAGCAATCCAGGATCTTCGCTTGGCCACACAATGGTAAAGTCAGACCGAAAAAGGTACAGACGGTGCACAAGTCAACATGACCAGAAAAAAATAAACAATATGTGTGTGGAATGCAATGTTCACCTTTGTTTTGTGAAGGGAAGAGATTGTTTTAAAATGTATCATGATGAACTGTAAATGTGTTTTCAGTAGTACTGGTGAAACATTATTAGTTCTTTTTTCACTTTCTGCTGTGACTTCAATTTCTCTATTATTGTTTAGCTTGACTCGTTTTGGTTAACTTTTTTGTGCAGTTTCACCAGTCTTATTTGTTACCGGTACGGTACATAGCTTGTTACTGGTACCTTATTTGATGTGCTTATTTTGTGTAATTTTGCTAGTCTTGTGTGTTATGCATAACTTGCTATTTGTTTAAATTGGCTTGTTTTGTGCAATTTCTGAATTCTTGTGTTTCATGTAATGCTTGAATGAATCGGAAGAAAAAATTCTTGAAATTATGATTGAAAAATTACCCTTGTGGACCGATGGTACATATATGTACCATGTCATAATTTCCGCATATGAAAAATTTTTAATATTTTTTTTTCAAATGTCTTTTAGGTAGCATATGAAATGCAAACAAAAAAGTTTTTCATAAAATATTGGGGTGGAAAATTAATGGTCCTCAAAGGGTTAAAGCAAAAAATAAAGGAACAAAACAAAAAGTTTGTAAAGCCTTGATGAACTAGAAGAAGCATTTAGGATTTTATAACATTAATATGGAAGAATTTCATGGATGTAACAGGAAACATTCTTGTATAATGCAAATTTAGTCACTTTTGAATGCATCTATGTATATACTTTCACATATTATTCACTTATTCTGACTGTACTCCATTTGGTTTGGATTGAGTGACCATCTATTCACAAGCTTTATAATAAATAAAAATAAAAATGGAATAAAAACAGCGTCAAGGCGGTCGAACGTGTATCATGTTGTTATTTGCTGTTTAATTATTTTGTGCTTTTTATGCATACACAAACCAAGGTTTTTACAGACTGATGCTATCATTGATTTAATGATTTACATAATTAGCTCAATGTTTGTTTGTAACTAGAGAAGACATGTTGTTTACCTTCAAGCAACAACTTGAAAAACATTATAATTCTGCTTTTATTACTTTCTGACGACATATAAACCTGCCTTGGACTATGGACTTATAACAGAGTAGACTTTATGATCGGTCACCAGAATATTTGTGGATTGTGAGTTAAAGTTATTCTGATTGTACTCCATACAATTTGAAGTGGGTGACCATCTATTCACAAGCTTTACGTTGCTGATATGCTGAAGCGAAGCCTGATACACTCTTATTACAATTTCAAAAGATCAGCTGAGAAATTATTTTTGATTATGTGAAGAATTTGTTGTAGAAATAAGCTGTGCAGTGATGCACATATTCATTAGAGGTGTTGAATCGTTTCAAACCTTCTACGTAGAAAGGGAAGTAAGGTGTCGGACAACCACAATGTTGTTCTTTTAATTACCTTTATAAGACAGCTAAAGAATGATGTTGAATTGATTGTCTATTGTGATAGATATTTACAACGTTGTATCCACACAATATCCTCAATGAGTGCATGTTTTGAAGTGCTTACAGTGATCAGGTTTTTCAGGCCAGCATCCTTCCCTCTTTATAGCTATCTATACAATATATACCTCTTTCTACGGCCTCTGCTAAACCGCTTGTATAAACGCGTTGTGTTCGGATAAGACTAGACACCGATGCACATTTCCTTATAAAATTAACAGCCATAATATAAAGGAAATATAAAAAGACAATCTTCAAGGAAAATTTGAATTTTTTTAAAAAAGTGCAAACATAACAAGAAGCTTTAAAGGAGAGATTCTTAAAATTTTTACGCTGTAAAATTTATTTTGATAAAATGTAACAATGCCTAGAATGTACTTCAGAGGAAAATATAAGTGACAAAAAATCGTGTTTTCACTGAACATTCACTTCGGTAGGATTGAATTTACAGACATTCAAAATTAAGCATGAAATCAAAGAATCAGGAGCGACGCCAGAGGGCTGGGGGGTTCTACAGTCTCCCCTGAATTAGCCATAGCACCCCCAAGAAAATTATTTATTTATTGTTTACTTTATTATTGCTATTTATTTTCATTTTGCGTTCTTAATTGAATTTATTGTGTGATCATAATATTTCCCGTTCTCTCTTCTGTTGCAATTTTGCAAGAAGATTTGTAACACAATGTGTTTTCTAACATTTTTCTTGATTCGATGTGTAACGGCAAGGTGGAAACTTCCACACCTGGACTGCTGGCTTCTTGCCCGCACTTTGGTTTTGCTGTTGGCTTCGCCGGAAGCTTTTCACTTTTTGAACATTGATTTTATTGCATTTTTGCCTACTATTGAAGAATTTAAATGTACAATGTTTAACCTTTTATTCGATGACCATTTATTCGGACCACTATTACACTAGTTCCGGTTTTAAAATCAAGCTTGCGCCTTTCATTTTAATTTCCTACAACACTCTGATTATTTTGCAGTTGAGTGGCAACTGGTTTTGTGACGGTTGAAATCTAGTTTGCTTTCTTTAGTTTACAATTAATTGAACTGGTAATAACTTTGTAAATGTTTAACTTATTGGTGACCTGGTGGTCATCTGGCGCTACCTTTAACCGCCCCTACTGCAGGTGGAGTGGACTTGGCGCTTTACTGAGAGTGCTATGAAATGAGGGTGATGGTATATGTGCCACGTTGTTCTCTACTACAACACCCCATCGCCATGTGGTCTGCTATATGATTATGTGTTTGCACTCTCAAGCGTCTTTGGTGTCCATGAAAAGCGCCATACAAATTGATCGTATTAATACTATTAGGCTATCATTAAGAGGCTACTTTGAACGGACGTACACATAGCCGACTTCATCTGCGATGGTCACTGACAAAATGCATTCAGCATGTTACGGATTCTGAACTCCTGAAACGATAAAATCAGAGATTGCTTCACAAACAACGAAAAGAATTTTTAACGTCTGGCACCGCCACTGCAAAGAATTCCCCATTCTTTGAAACGAAGGGACAATGTGAGATGTTGGATTCATTGCGTAATAATTGCCAATAAAGGGGAAACTCTTGGCCTGAGGAAGAAACAAGCAGAGATTGTTTTAGGGACATTTTTTGCTGCACAAACAACGAAAAGAATTTAGAATGTCGGTGAATGTTATTGAATACTTTCTTTATACGGTACTTTTTTACCTGTTTACGCACAAATCCCATCAGCCAATCCCATCAGCCAATTCTTTTATTAACAATGAATTATTATAATTAATGTGCAAGTTTAAAAAGCTGCAAATAAACTTTTGCAGTTGGTTTATTTTCCTTTATGGTAAGACGATCCATTAAACTGCGGGAACAGAGAACAATCCACTCCGATAACTCGAACCTCCAAGAGACCGAGTAAAATAGTTCGAGATAGCGAATGTTCAAGTAATCGCGAGTTTTAATGCAGTGGCGATAGATGAAAGAAGTCTGTATAATACTACTGTTTCTGGGGTAGCCGACAAACAGCAACAACATACCCTTCGCAACATTACAGCCTCGAGAAGTAGAAAGTGCACATATTGACATCTGCGCTCTCAGTGAAGTACGGTGTCCTGGATCAGGAATTTTTTTTTATTATTATTGGAGATTGCTCAAAACAAGGCCTAAAAGGCCACTTGCAAGTAAAGAGCTACAGGAGAAGTTAAGCAGATTTAAGGTAGCGATGAACATTAGATTTGAACAGTTGAAGGTTAAATTCAGGAGGAAAGCATGTAGATGGAAGTGAGTTCCAAAGTCTGGACGTACGCGGAAAAAAACTGTTTTTATAAAAATCCCTACGACAATTTGGAACACAAACAGTCCATTGGTGAGACGAAGAAGACAACCTAGTAGAACGGAGAAAAATTTTGAGAGAAGGTGTAAGAGATGATAGATCGCTTGAACAACGACCATATAAAAACTTGTAGAAGAGACAAAGAGACGCTACGTTCCGCCGGTGTGAAAGGGAGTCCAATTTCAAAGAAAGGTTTTCGCCAATTGCGTTGCAAACACGCCGTTGAGCACGGTCTAACAAATTCAGGCAATTTTTTAGTGCACCTGCCCATATGTGGCAGCTGTATTCTATACATGGACGAATTGATGGTTTGTATAGGTAAAGGACGCATTCAGGAGTGAGGTAATTCATTTCTCGTAAAAGAGAACCAACCTTCATGACAGTTGATTTAGCTATATTTTCAATATAAGATCGCCATGAGAGGTCGCTGGTAAATATAAGACCAAGAAGAAATGAATTGCTTTCAGGCAAATGAGAACCATTCATCAAAATTCGAGGTAAGTAAGCGTGATTGAGATGATTAATGGAAAGAAGATTAGTTTTAGATGAATTAAAATTAACAAGCCAATTCTTACCCCATTCAACTAATGTATTGAGATCTTTTTCTAGATCAGAGGCCATTCTAACCTTATCACAATCATCTGATTTATTAAGGCAAGAATACAATGTTGAATCATCAGCATAAATAACGGTTTTGGATGATAAATTGTCTGGGAGATCGTTAATGTACAGTAGGAACAGAGTCGGACCGAGAACTGAACCTTGAGGAACACCAGCATTGATGGAAAAAATGAAAGAAGAATGACCGTTAACAACCACCTTGAGTTTACGATTGGAAAGGAAGGACGAGATAATATCTAAAAATGGATCTTTTAAACCATATGCTTTAAGTTTGTGCAGTAGCCCCCGATGCCAGACTTTATCAAATGCCTTGGAGATGTCAAGGGCAACTGCTCGCGCTTCACCAGAGACATCAAGGGCACGATAAAACCGTTCACTTATAACTGTCAAAATGTCAGCAGTAGAACGCCCAGAACGAAACCCATACTGGGAGTCGTAAAACAAATTATTTTTTTCAATAAATTCAACTAAACTCAGGTTAATTAAAGTCTCGAAAACTTTGCTTAAGATGGAAATGAGGCTGATTGGTCTATAATTAGAAGGATTAGATCGCTCACCACAATTTTTAAAAATTGGAATAACAGAGGCAAAACTCCAAGATGAAGGGAAACAGGATTCATCCAAACACTTTTTGAAAAGAGCACACAAAACGGGAGATAACTCAGTAGAACACCTTTGAAGTACAATTACAGGAATGCCATCCGGTCCAGTAGCCTTATTAGAATCCATTTTGTTAATAATCTTAGAAACCTTATCAGGAGATATAAAGCAATCATGTAAAGTCTGGACAGTTTTGGAGGAGAAATAAGGGAGATCATGACCAGAATCATCGAGGGTGGAATGAGAACTGAAGAGTTTAGCGAATAGTTCAGCTTTATCCTTAGATAGACTAATGACTTCAGGACCATTGAAAAGTGGAGATACAGATGTTTTAGAACTACCCCGGACGTTTTTGATAATACGCCAAAATTTGCAAGAACCTATTTCTTTGGATTTGATAAGATTTTTAGTCCTTTCAGCAAAAACAGTTTTAGCTTTACGAACAACATATTTACAATTATTGCGCGAGGTAATAAACAGTTGTCTGTTATGATCAGTCGCATCACGACGGTAGCGATGAAAGAAATGATTGCGATGAGCTATGGCTGCAGCACAAGCTGGAGAAAACCATGACGAAGAATGAGGTTTTAACTGATATTTCCCTGACGGAACAAATAATCGTATTGCTTCAGATATTATTGAAGTAGTTACATTAACACAATCATCAACTGAGTTGGAAAGAATTTTTTCCCAAGGGACAGACTGAATGTGTGTTTGAAATTTTAGCCAATCCGCAAGATCATATCTAAAAAAGGATCTATGCATGGGATGTTCATGGGAAACTTGCCTATTGAAATTAATTTTGACCTCCAAAACAACATGGTCAGAACGACCCAGTGGAGCGCTATGAGATATCTTACAAATTTCAGGGTTAGAAGTCAAAAACAAATCCAACAAGGAGGGCGATTGACTTGAGTGATCAGGAATGCGGGTTGGAAAATCAACCAATTGCGAGAGAGACTGAGATACTGCAAAGTTATAGGTTTCGACACCAGAGCTACTTGTTCCATTCGAGAATCTTAGCCATTGTTTATGGTGAATGTTAAAGTCACCAAATACAAAGATGTTGGTTGAGCGATGATTAAGAAGAGCTAAGTCAGCAGACTTTGAAACTGATTTGATAACAGAACAGTCTTGAAAAGATGGAGAGCGATAGAGAAAGAACAAAAAACTAGTTGAATGTAAAAGAGACAAACGAAAACACATGAAAGGATGATTGGGGTCTTCCAGGTCAATTTCACGAAATATTGGTAAAGTTTCCTTGACATAAACTGCTAGACCATGCATATGAATAGAGGAGTCCAATCTAAACAGAGGTAGGTATCTAGGAACAAGGAAATCATTAGAAGATATACCAGCATTTAGGTTAGATTCGCAAAGTGCTAATAAATCCGGATTATTTTTTATCAAAAAAAAAATATAGTTGAAAGAAGGCCTACAATCTTCTGGAGTGGAAGTGAAGATAAAACAGCTGGCTTAGGGCCAGTACTAGTAAATCAAAGTTCATGAAAATATATAGAATTCAAAAACATGACTCACGTTTAATATATTTCAAGGACAATTATACCCACGTAAAAACTAAAATTATCACATATTTTCAACATTTTTTAAACCAACGTACTTAAAGGCCGGGTCCACTCTTCCGCGCCTAAAACCGCTCAGTTGTTGTCTCCACGCAATTTCAGATCGCGGCCGCGCGTAACTAGTAAATAAATAAATAGTTAACAATTATGGCGGCCATAAACAGAAACAGGTTTTTGCTGTTGCTTTTATCTTAGATGCAGAAAAATACTGTTTCAAAGGTGAACCTCGAGGTTTTGGATACGCAAAATTTTTTTGAAGTCGAAAATACAAAGGAGAATATCATACGCTTGTCCGTGAAACGATGAATTTCTTTTTGAGTGTCTTAGAATCCACGACCTGCATTGGACCATAAAACGGGAAATGACTTGCTAGTACAATCAACATTTCATCATCCATGAATGTCTTTATTAGAATCTTCGGGTGAAGTAGTACGGAAATATCTTGTCATTAAATTGTTTAAGAAGTTTTGCCTAATTTCCTTGCTATCACGAGCTCTGTAAGCTTCTGCATCAAAATCGTCCGTCATATTTTGCTTTGATGTTGTTTTTGTAACGAATTGGTAATGTTATTTTGATGTCAAGCAATTCTGATTGGTTAGATTTTGTCACGACAGACGAATGATTTTGAATTTTGAAGCGAACATGCTCACAAGCGCTTGAAAATTATTGCGCAATTTTAAGCCTTTTGAGCCGCGCGCCAAGATCAAAGCGATGAAGTGGAACCCAGCCTTACACTGATAGTTATCTACTTCATCATAATTAAACAGTAACATTTATAATATAAGAATTGCTATGAACTATGAATTACCTCATAAAAAAAACTAAATTAGGCCAATCTTCAATATCCTTTAGAATATGGCATAATCTTAATACTGTAAGAAAAAGATCTTTAAACCATTTTGAACAGAGGGTTTGAGTTTAATGAAACTTTCATTGACTAAACGTCATTTTCCCCAATCCATTTTACTACATTCTACAGAATTTTGAATTATATTGCTACGGCAATCAAAATCCTTCGGAAACCTTTTTTATTCAGTATTCCTTATATTATATATCTATGTTTCTATACATTATATGTGTGTCATACCAATATTTGTTTTATAGTTTCCAATAACTTTACAATCCCTTCCTTTATATTTCTTATGTTTTTATACTTTCAATTTGGTTTCATTTTTAATTAACCGCAATATTAAACTCTCGACAGGTGGTCTAATTTTTCCGTGATGGCAATCATGTACCAGTAATATATTTTTCTCTTGCACACAGTAAAAAATACATATATATTCTTTAAAATTAACAGCCTGTATTAGCATCGGTAAAAAAATGACATCAAAATAAGGACAGACCATCAATATTCATTTATCAACTAAAATTTTAACAAGCCTTCTTGTTTTTGTTTGTTTCTACTATAGATAAATATAAAGCTTGCACTAAAATGCAGTGGCGTGACATGCCACTCTAGTAAGAGTTTCCAGGGTTTTACGGGAAGTGCCAAAATTACTTAAGGGCGCTGCGCCACAGATAGGACTAAATGGAAGACTATGTCATCCCAGCTAAACAAGCAACAAACGGCTGATATTACCGGATGTAACTCACAAAGAGCAATTGAGCATTTGTGTTTGGATAGTTAATAAAATTGATTATTTATCTTCTTTCATAGCGACGTACCTCCAGAAGAACTGCCGTTGCTTCCATGAACTGTTCGAGTCGGTTCAGAAAAGTGAGCAGCTAAAGGTTTCCTCCGTAAAGTGTCTAAATACAGTTCGTTGGAACCACGCCAGGCACTTCTGTTTCAAAATCTGAAGCTCATGAAATTTATTTGTCTTTTCAGACAAAAGAAATAGTTGCAATATCTTTCCTTTACTGAGAATTATTTGCGGTACTGGCCCTCTAAGTCGGTATTCGCAAATCGTTGATGTACGGATAAGTTGTTGCAACAACATTCCGCAAGTTCAACTGCTATCAAGTAATGATGAAGACGACAACTCTTTTCTAAATGAGATGCTAGAAAAGGGATTTAGAAAAGATACATTTGATGCACTGAAAATTCACGATTTCCCAGATTATCATCTGGTTGACACATATCTTGCGTTGTGCCAGGTGTATGCAACTGCAGTAGCCATAGCAATAAGTTATGCTTCAGCAGAACGCTCGTTTACTGCTTTGAAACGAGTGAAAACAAAAATTCGCTCCATAATGGTGCAAGATCGCCTCGAATCATTACTTGTTGATGGCAAGAACCTCGCTTGATAATATATATAAATTCTAGGCTATACGCACATTATTCTGTAGAATTTTCATTGTTTAGTTGTATTGATTTAAATGAGGGCAAAAACTGACAAATGAAACTCAGATCCTGTTCATTTCAATCGAGAATCAACTACATCACGTTATACTTTATGTCGTGGGAGAAGGAATGATCTGGCTACCCTAGTAGAGGATGGTCCACCACGCCATGTTTGATGTCTCGATTTCATTTCACCCAATACGTAGCGAAATGCGGCGAATGGGATCGCGTATCTCTGCGCACCAAAACTCTTATAAAAAATGGTATGGTAAACGATGGCATATTGCATGTTAAGTAGTACCTTACATTTTACGCGTTACAAAACCAAGGGGGATGTACTATGGATGCATATAAAACCCTTCCCTGAGGCCATACACCAACTGGTTTGAAAGAAAGCTGTGTTAAGCTGCATTATAGATTGATCCGCATTAATTTCAGAGGATTTTTCATGGTTTCTAAAACTGTGAAAAAAATATCAGGAGTTTTGTCTTGAGTAGTATATCAGGCTGGAAAACCGACCTTCCGCCCGCAATATCAGACTCCGTGAAAAATAGGGCAGGGCAAATATTTTAATTGACACATGTCCGATTAACAAATCTCCTTAGTTTTAAACTTAATCGACATAATCCAGTTCCTTCTTATCACCTTTTTTACATTCTTGAGCTTTTCCCCAACAACTCTTGTAAATATGATGTCCATATACAGTTCATTAGAAGTTTCTAGAAATGGGATTTCGTATACCATGTTTAAAGTTGTCGGGGTGGGTGAACAAGAGAAGGTTTTGTGTTAAAAACCTAGCTACAGAATCTGGTATTGACCTAATTTTAGTACTGCGCGTGCGTAGAACAACTTTTCTTTGTTAACACGCTGGTATTCTTTTGTTTAATTTAATAATTATTATTATTTTACATATTACTCTATTATTACCATTATTAAGGGGAAGGTCCTTTTGGCGAAAAACTCAAGATGTTTTTTTATTTATAATTCTGACAACAAAGAGTTCGACCTGAAAACGGTTTTTAAATAAGTTTTTTTCAAAATGGTGGAAAAGTATTTCCCGCTAAAATTCCACCGCAAAACACGTCAAATATTTACAAGTGAGTTTACAATATTAAAAACAACTCTAAAACAATGTAAAATTGTTGAAAAATACAATTCCCTAATAAAACGAATAAATAGAAATAAATACCGAACACGAATAAATATTTATCAACGAGTTTAAAACCGAACAATGCGCATTTTCGCAAAAATGCTTTGTTTTGACAATTTTCTTTCTTTTTCAGTATGCTACCTGCATTCTTGACCCATCTGATTCAATACAGGTCCATTTAAAATCTTTAAAAAATATTTTCATTTTTCTGTCAACAAAATCTTTCTTTTCACGCCATTCCGTATTTTTCCAGCCACAACTCGCATTTCTCTTTCGAACTCATATTCGAACGTATTAAACGATTGTGTCCAGGCAACGATTGGCCTTTTTGAACGTAAAACTTCTCTGTAACTGTACTTAAAAGTAAACAACGAGGATCCGGCGCCATTTTCGCTCGATTCTCAAAATTCTCTCCAGTGTCAATATATAGCTCTTTCGCGAAAGCCATGTTTTGTTGCATTAAAACTGAGTTTTTGTTAAACAATGTCATGATAATTTCCTGTTGTGTACTCGGATTCTTTAAATTTCCAGGCGTTGTGTATACGTTATTGCTGCTGTAAGTAAAATGCGATCCGATGTTGTTTGGAAATCTGTCATCCATTTCGTTACCAAAGATTTGCTTTTACTGTAAAAAATGTGATTCTTTAAAAAAGGAAAAAGTAATTCTTGCGTGGGAACTCTCCATCGATGTTGTTGTTGTTGTTGTTGTTGTTGCCATGTGGTGGTCTCTCATTGAAAAGTAAATGCGAAGGAGAATGGAATGGTTTGCCATATCACTGGAGAGAAATGTACAGAAGCGTTTTTTCTCAAAGGAGTAATTAATTTTTAAAGACTTCATTCCTTTGCTATTGTTTTCAATTAAATAAAATCATTTATTAGTTTTGGAATCGTGCAAAAACACGTATAATATCAACTATATAGGAATCCCTTTTAATTCGGCTTTAGTTGTTTTTCGCTGATTCTTTTTCATTTCATTCATTTAGCGGATCAAACGTTTATAATGAGCCAAAGCGGAATTCTAACAATTGATTTGTTTGCTTGTATGGATATGCCATAACAAAAAAAGCGTATTGTTGAAGTAAATGGCGCCAACTTTTATTCTGAAAGATACGTGTTTTATGTCTGGGAAATGGCAGGATTAAAATGGGATTTCATGTTGTTAAGAACTCTTCGGCGGAGTGTTTTTAGACGTTAATGATTGTGCAAACTATTTCGAAGAGACAACGAATCAGCCACTTTGGGGCGTCTTTTAAAGTGGGGAGCTGGGGTTGATAGGCGCTCTTAACTTTATTTCTTTCGCATGGGAATTGTGTTCTGCAAAAAAGGTTTGCCCCCCCCCCCCCCCCGCCACCCTGTGAAATTCTGGAAACAAGAATTTACAAATACTGTAAAAATTTAAATTAAACATATACTCTTTTGGCTAATTGTAATTGTAAATCGATCATAATTAAAAATTACTGAAATCTTTTTGACATCATTTTGAAATAAATCATCCCACAATTCTTGATTCGATTGATTAAAAAGGTAACGTTTGCAAGACGAGCGTTATCATACTTTGTGACGGCATTTTGAAATTTGAGCAAGTAACATATTTCGTTAAATTTACCCGTTTTTGCATATAAAGTTTGTAAGATTAAGTGTAAGGTTTTCGAAGTACAATACAATACCGGACAAAATCGAACCCCGTTAATTCGAACTCGTGTTGACTGTAAACGATGTGCTTCCCTAATAGATCTTCATAGAAAGTCCCCATAACTCATACATTCGCTATCTTGGACTAGTTTGGCGGTTCGCTTGGAGATTATAGGAGATCGGGTTTGTAACTAGCGTTCCAGTATAGCATATAGGCGATGGACAAGATGGAGAGATGATATATCCAAATTCTTAGATGTCACCTGGATGAGGAAAGCACAAGACAGGTCAGCGTGGTGCCACATTGGAGAGGCCTTCACCCTGCAGTGGGTCGACAATGGCTATAATGATGACGATAATGATGATAGCATATAGGCATTTTCAGAACGAGCTACATAGGTTTGAGATTACGAACGGAGATAGGGGGCTTCGGGAATAAGTTTGGGATAGGAGTACTATACACCGGAACACTATTTGATGGCTTGATGTTTTATTTTACGTAACTATTTTCTAGCATTCAAGTAAATAATACTACATCAGATAGACAGCAGTGGGTTTTATGGAAAGGTTAACTGACTGAAGGCCTTCTTTAAATCCACGCCAATAATTTCCAATCCCATACTCTATTACTATTTTAACTATAATTCTTTATTATAACATTTTACATATATGTATACACAAACAAATTTTATTTTAAAAAGATTTTACTGGTAATATTTCCCGTTACATGGAACAAACATGTTGATCGCTCCATTATTTTGTTTTATCAATGTAGCGGACAATATCGTAATTCGTGGTGTTTGTATATGCTAATATGTTGTATATATGATGCGTGTGCCTGATTATATATAGATATATTTAAGATTATTTTGTAAATGATAAAATAAAATTGAATAAAATGTTCGGATTTGGCAAAATTTAAAAATGTACAACAGACAAATATGACAAGAATGCTTTTTACTGATATTTGTTTATGTGTAAATGGTATACAAAAAAATGTCTTCTGACCCATCATTGAAAAGTTCGGATTCGACAAACACTTGAGAGTTTGTTCCTCTGAATAACCTATTCAAACAAATTAGAAATGTTTCGCGCTTATATATACTTGAAAATATTTATGTTCACTTTCCAAACAATCTTTAGATTTAACTAGCCCTACGGTCCATCCCTGTATTCCTATGTACATTATCCTACGAATAAACATTAACCATACGTCACTACATCATTAATACTTTCAAGTTGTTTGTAACGGCGTCATTGTTATCGCTGGATTATCAAGGGGTATTCGCTTATCTCGTGATTAATTCGGCGTCTTGACAGATATTAATGTCTTCTTTGATCGCAGGACACTTATCTCCAATGAATGTTAAGCGGTTCGACGTATCGCCAAAACTGCATTTTTTCAATGTGTCAAGTGGCATACAGTATCTTAGGACACGTTTTTATAAGCGTGGATTTGTTGGTCACGTAGAAAAAAAAAACTTTGGCGCCCGACGAAAGAAAATGTTAACGCGGTTGTTAAAAAGAGAATTTGTTCACAAACATCTGCAAACTGCTCAAATGAAATTGGGGTTGCTTTTCCGCATTTAAAAATATATTTAACAATCATACCTACACATTGTTTGCATTGTAAAGGTTTTTCTCGTCGGAAATGTTAATGGCATGGATGACAATGAGTTAAGAACTCCATTTCGTTGCATTTTTAGTGGTTTATTTTTTAAAGTAGTATTTAAAATAGCAATGGCACAGTGGTCTAAGCGTTGCGCTCAGAATCATAAGGTCCCTGTTTCGACTCCCACTCAGGTCGAGTCTTGCCACATCCCTGGAAGTACTAGGCTCAGTTTGTTCCTCGGTGAAGTGGCTTATTCTGGAGTTTCTAGGATTTGTTTCATGTTTCCGGGTTAAGAATTGAGAGAGGGTTGGACCTTATATAACATCAAAAGAGTCTCTCCTGTGTATTTCCTTTCTGAAAATAAATAAATAATTTAGTTTTCAAGTTATTAAAACATTGATATAAGAATAGTTCTGTTGATGAAAAAGTCAATATTCGTCATGAAATGTGGTGTCTAGGCTAAGTGTACAGTCACCTGTATCGATCCAAGGCACCTATTTCTATGTAGTGGTGTCGTCGTGTTAGTGGAATCATGCATATATTTACATTTCATTCAAAAATGTGAAATTTGATGTTTGTTAACTACTTTGCATTGGTAGGTATGTTATAGCGCACGATTAACTTTAGTTTAGCCTCAGTGACGTCATTCGTGCTTGTTGCGCAACAAGGCTGAATGTCAGTGAACCCCAAACACTGAATTACCTAATCATGTAAATCCGACATTATGGTTGTTCCTGGTAAAATACTTCCCTGAATTATTGGTAGAAGAGTCGCCGCATCTCTCATATCCACTGCGTATAGAAAGGTTTCACGGGTCTCGCGAAATGTCCGTTTCTTCGATTCTTAAGCCTTCCAAAGATATGACGCGTACGTCATTACTGGCGCAAGACTGAGCTTTAAAGTGTTCAATCTCTTTGTTTACGAAGACGTCTTTGCGCATCATGTTGGTCGTGCCGACACAAAAATCGCACGTTGAAGGGTCGTATAATATATAGACAAAGAAACACATTCCCATGAAATTACTAGGTCTAAAAATTTGCGTTGATGAGAGACCTAGAGCGATATTACAATCTTTCACATTCACGTGCTTTGTTAATTCTCTAGACGATTTTGAAAACTTTCCCACATTCGCAACGTTCGTATTTATCATCATTGACAGGAGTTTCAGATATAGCAGCGCCCATATCATCGTCCAGAAATCCACCCTTAACTAACAAAAATATATCGGTAATAATAATTTCGGCCTTGAGGCTTATGGATTAATTTTTTCCCATTTGCTATATAACTCCACTCAACACTTCTTAAACAAGAGATATAAGGCATCCACTTGCCTTTGTGCGCTTGTATATAAATATGTGCGAGTCTACCCGTAACCATCGATATATGCACGTGCAAATTTCACGCATTATTTCTATAGTGAATAGTTGAATCACCCGGTTTTGTATGTTGGTTATAAAAAAAACACGTCAAAAATCAAAGAGAAATTGTTGCTAACAGTGGCGTAGCTGACAGTGGTTACCATACCACAACTTATTGAGAAATACAAGAAGGATTTCACCGAAAGTTTATAGACAGAGCTAAGGTCCTGTGTCAATGAATTCAGAGCCGGAATTGTGAGGAAGGAGTCTATCATGGATATAGATTGCTGTTTGACAACAAGGTTAGCTCATCATTCCATGAGGTTTATAAACTGATCGGATTCCAGTAACTGTTGTAACCGCCAAAACATCCTTTTCTAAACTGAACCCTATTTCAAGCTATTTCTACTTATTAAGACCTATTTGAGATTAGCAATAAGCAAAGAAAAGGTGGTACTTGTGGAACCTTCAAACGAAAACTCGGAGGCAAAGGCCGGCGAACTTAGTGCGGTTAACGGTTCGGTTGCAGAATAGAATTGTAATATATATAATTTGGAATGAAAATAGTGACGAACATTGACATGTTGGTACTAAAAGCAATGAAAAGATCTGAAAAGATTTAACATGTATTTGCAGTGTCGCCTATTAGGCAATTTTACATTGTCATTTATATATCGCGATATTGACTTCGACTTGCGGCTTATTAAATAAAGATTTGGCGCGTGCGTTTTTAAATTTCTATTGCTTTATGTTTGAAGATATTTCGTTGGATAAGAACAATGGCGGGAGTACTTAATGGTTGTTTACATTCCTGATCTTTGTACAATAAATCTTGCAAATCTTACGAACGATTTTAAACTCGTTCAACGATAACCCTTCCAATTCGAGATTATCTTCTCGTTGTCTCTTCTTCTTCGTGAACTTTCTTGACATGATGATGATGCAATAAAACAGCAGGTTATGTACATGAGATTTATACATAGTCAACATAGTCGAGTGACCGAGTAACAATTAATTCAATGTCGGTAATATTGGTGTGGAAAACGTAAATAATGTGCTATTCACGCAAATATAATTGTGTTGAATAATAAATATATAATTATGAACAACAAATACCCTTTTCTTTTATGCTTATAATATATAATATTGCCTGTCGTAGAAATTTGTGTTGTTTATAATATCAAATTTAATTCATTGTATTACTACAACATATTTCCCGGTAGCAATGTTGTACAACCCTTGTTGCGTAACTAAATAGAAAGCGAATTAACATCAGACTCGATTGTTTCATTTTGTGGAGAAATAAACGCACTACCGTTATATACAGCCCTCTGAATTAGGAAAAGGTACGTCGGCAAATATATGCCGGCATCAATCTATTCCACGTCGGATCGTATGATCTTTGAAAAACGTGCGCCGTGAAAAGGAGGCTAGCACATACACACATTGTTACAAAGAAGTGTCCTACTTTTACCCCATCAAGCTAGAAACACTGTGGTGTAAAAACAGGACTGTCCCGTTTTTACCCCGATTATTGAAAACCAGCCGGGGTAAAAACGGGACACCAATTTTTAGATGAACGGCACCTCTTTCTCAAAAATCATTTCTGCAGTTTTAAATTAAAATGTTTATGTGTCTTGATTATTTAAAAAACCCTTGAAGATAATAAACGGTGTAATAAATATTAAGCAAGCAAAATGTGATTTTAAAATCGGCTAATTTATGGTTTTTGAGTGTGCGGGAGAAGTGGATCTTTAAAACTAACACGGTAGGAGTATCCATGGTTTTTGTGGTTAAATGATGGATAGAGAATATGTCTAAAGATAGTATTATACATTTTTAAGATTTTTACATCTGAGGTGTTTCATTAGCCTGTCCCGTTTTTACCCCTTCATTTTAACTGTCCCGTTTTTACCCCAGTTGACTATATATGGAATTCCGTCAATTTCAAATTCATTGTTTGTGGAATTTTGCCACGAAATCATTCTCGCATGTCGGAAGGTATTTCTTTGAAGTTTGAAATCATTTTGTGTTGAAAGGAAGTATTCTTCGTATGAGTTGATACAAAGTCTTCTTCCTTCTTTATCTGCGCCAAGGATTTCTCCGGTTATCAAATCGACCCCAACAACATAACGAACAACATGGTGTAGGACTATCAAAGGATGATTGGTTTGTTAGTTTCAATAAAAGGATGAATGATCGGTTGTTTCAATAAAAGGATGATTGATTGGTTAGTTACAATAAAAGGATAATTGATTGGTTGTTTCAATAACAGGATGATTGATTTGTTAGTTACAATAAAAGGATGATTGATTGGTTAGTTACAATAAAAGGATGATTGATTGGTTGTTTCAATAAAAAGATGATTGATTGGTTAGTTTCAATTAAATGATGATTGATTGGTTGGTTTCAATAAAAGGATGATTGATTGGTTAGTTACAATAAAAAGATGATTGATTAGTTAGTTTCAATAAAAGGATGATTGATTAGTTAGTTTCAATTAAATGATGATTGATTGGTTAGTTTCAATAAAAGGACGATTGGTTGGTTAGTTACAATAAAAGGATGATTGATTAGTTAGTTTCAATAAAGGATGATTGATTAGTTAGTTTCAATTAAATGATGATTGATTGGTTGGTTTCAATAAAAGGATAATTGATAGGTTGGTTTCGATAAAAGGACGATTGGTTGGTTGTTTCAATAAAAGGATGATTTATTGTATAGTTTATATAAAAGGATTATTGATTGGTTGCTTTCAAATAAATTCTATTACTCTAGATTCTATTGGCAGTTTTTTTAAAATAAATCCCCTTACTGGATAGATAAGTTGTTTTATTACCATTTTGGCATTTAACCTACCTCGAACAAATCCGGATTCGTAGATAAAACAACGTTTGATTCTACAGAAAAATAGACGGGTTTAGCTATGAAAAAGAAACGACAAGTTCAACCAATGTGTTTCTGTTAAATTGTCCCTCATTGACCGAGATTGTCTATCATATTAATTAAGATTTTTCGAAGCATATTTTGCAATGTTTCTTTACCTGTCATTGTAACAAACTACGAGTTGATTTTCTGTCTGCAATGCTGTACAATCAGCAGTTGACACGTATTTTTCGACGGGACGATGAACAGACTCTTGACAAAGAAATTAAAGGAGATTAATCGTTACGCAGTAAAATCTCATAATGAAGACGGAAATATTTCAATCGATTAAAAAAACTTTTTTCATGTATTCGAATGACTTGTGGACAGACATTTTGATAAATTTGTTGTTAAAACCTCTGTTACTCCTTACACCTCGATTCAATTTCTAATTAACTACAAAACTATCACGACAAACAATAGTATTATGATTTAATGAAGAGCATAAGTAAAGAAGAGTTTTCAAACCTAAATAAAGATGATTTGTAAAGGATTTAATGAATGATTCATGGTAACTTTTATTTACTCGTTCGTTTTCCTGGAAGTGCGTGTATTGCAGGGACGCAATAACTACCATTAAACTGCTCCCAACAAACAATTTTCGTTTGTCTATTTGGTAAGTGATGTTAGGAGATATGAAGGCATCTATGAGTAGTCTTTCCAGCTAAAAACCAACAAACGTTTTAACGATATTGATAAAGTAATGTAGTAATAATTCCAGTGACTCTGTTTAAAACAAAGAGTTTAAGAAAGAAAATACGATTATATACTTCAAATGTTTGAAACAGGTGTCCAGTGGATATGTTAGTAAACTCCATGGAATGTTCTTGCATATTCACGCCGTGAATGCTCATTCCTCGTTGTGGTTGAATGATGAGTTTGATATCAAAGATATCTGAAGTAGTAACAATACAACCTTGTAGTTAATAAAGTGTGCTTCTGCCGTTCTTTTTGAAGTTGGATCTTTCGTTAGGAAAAACGAAGTGTATTGTTTAGTGATGTTACTTCTCGCTAAGGCAACTATGGGAGTTCCACCCAAAAAGGTTTCAGGCTGTTTTATTAGGAATCTATCTGATATATGTAGATCATCTAGATTGTCAACGCCAAAAATCTCAACACTAGCATTGTCCGGTTTTGTCTTGAGGTCTTCAACGACTTTTAACTCTGAGGTGCCACCAACGGTTATTTGTCTGTCTTTTAAATGCATGCCACCTTAAAACAAAACATAAAAGCCACTTTAAAGGGGGACTTTTGACAACCAACGCATTGGTTTGAAATATTTTAATTGATATTTTCAAAAATATTACTTTAAACAGATCTATGTACTTATCTTACAGAACATAATGTGCCACAGAAAGGAAACGGTATTTCTCCTTCGAGAACACAAAAACACTTATTGTTTGATGTGTCGAAAAGAGTGCCGATTGATTTGAAATCCGTTTTACAAAATGTTTTGCATTCCTCTCTGTCACTGTAACCCGCATGAAAATTTCCATGACCGTATGTATGTCCAACGCTCCAAACGCGCGAAGAAAGCCCTTCAAGAAAACATTAATTTGCTTAATTTTACATGTCCGGAGATTCTAGTGAGAGTGGCTGGGAGGTATCGGACTTTCCTCGTTAATTTTGAGGTCGACGCATGGCTTACTAAATAGCAGGCCTTGCCAGCGTGCGGCTGGAGGCGAAAACTAGAGGCCATTGAATTCTAATATGAGGGGGGTATTTAATTATGTTCTAGTTATCAGATTTACACAAAACTTGCTCAAAATGTATATCTTACTAACATATTTTATATTTTAATATTTCAAAACAAAAATCATAAAAATTAAAGATTTTGATGACGTCACTCATCACTAATTTAGGGGTAAAATGGGTAAACTGTATATTCAAACCAGTATAACTTTTGTTCTACTTCATGTTATTATACAAAATTTGTCACAGGTATATACTATTTAGATCAATATAGACAGTGCATACCGTAAATCCTTGAATTGACCCCCCCCCCCCTTCGAATAAACCTCCACTGAAAAAAATCATAAATTAATTAGCCCCAGGGGGCCAATTCGAGGATTTACGGTATATTACATGCTCGTAAAAATTAAGCATGGTACACAAAATAAAAACAAATTAAGAATCAATACTCTTTTTTTATAAGCATAAACTTTATAAGCATACTTAGACTGAAAAACCACTAAAAGCTAAAAGCATAAAGTAAGTATTTTAAGGCTGAAACTAAGACTAATTAAATTTTTAAGCATATTGAGGTTGAATTCAAAATACACTTATGTGCTAATAAAAACATTTCCCCACAAAACATAGAAAACTGCAGAAAAAGGAAATTTTGTCAAATTGTAAGTCAATCTGACAAACTCAATGCTCGCATACTCTGAAAAGCATTCAAGTATTAAAACAGTGGCACCACAGAGCAGTCTGCGGACAATGTCATTTATGACTGCCCAATCCATCGGCCCCAAATGGAATGCATGGTCTGACTGAGGAACCTGGACGACAAGACGGTTGATTGGCTGATGACAACCTGCCCGGAGACTTCTGTGAGCTTTGATAATTTTACGATTTGATTTTTTTCAAGATCATGCAGGGCTTTGATGTCAGCCCACCATGCTTTTTTTTTCTTCGTTGACAATAAACTCTAATTCTTGAGTTTTTTCAGTTATCCAATTATTTCTTATGTTTTTTAACAAATGAACATAATCAAACAAAAGAAACATATTATCAACAGTGCGCCATGATTTAACTCTCTTAAACATATTAAAAAAACTCTGGTTAACTCGATTTCCATCACAAATTATGGCAACATTAATTCCACCAGCAGATTTCACCATATCAAGAATTAGATTTGCTTGGCTGAAAACAAATTCAGAATTAAGTTCACGTACGGGCAACATTTTACACAAAAACTTTGGCCCTCTAAATAAAGTACAATCATAAAAGACAGCACGGTATTTGCTAATCAGCTTGGTTTGTTAACTGCTGTGCCAAATACAATTCCTCCATAATATTGTAAAGTCGTTTTCACATGTACTTCATCCAATAACAAAATACAGGTCCTTTGTCGTTCATCTTTTAGATTTGAAAAAATATTGTTTATGTAACAGCTGTCATCGAGACTTTTAACTTTAGATGTGATTCATGTTATGGTGCATATACTAGGGAGTTCAAAGTCCTCCCTTAGTCTGTTATAAGCAGTTCTTGAAAGTGCAAAATATTCAAACGCACAAATGATTGTATCATCCAAATACTTTCTATCCCCAATAAAAGTTACATTCATGGAAGTTATTTGCTCATAGAGAACTTCTTTTTTGTGAGTCATTTCACAACAGTTTAGATATCTCAATGCTTCCTCCATATGCGACAATCGGTTCAACATACAAACTCTGTTAGCTGTTAATGTCTTTATCGTGCTCTTTATACCACAGTGAAAGGATTCATAACTTAAATCATGATTGATTTGTAATAAAAATCTTGGAACAGCAGTATCTGTTAAAAAGTCTGTTGATTGTATCATATATTTTTCATTGCAGGAGTAAGTAATGAAGTGTATATTGTTCACTTCTCATTGTTTAATTTTATCAGGGATACAACCAAAGTTTTCAATTATATATGTCTTTCTTGTCAAACAAAGGAAGCTCATCTGCTTTTGCACTTCAAAATTCATTCAATGCCCTTGAAGTGGTTCTTGGTACTAAAGGAGCAGTAGGCACTAGACTTGGAGTGACACAATCAAAGACAGATGGGGGATCACGTAGACAAGGTTTTCCATAATCAGTAACTGTGTGATAACCCCTTGGCCAATGCCTTTCACATACTACAACATCTCTTGATTCTGGGGTGTTATCTCTCGGAATAGCTGCAATCCACCTCTGTCTTTCATCTTCTTTCTTTAGAAGCTCGAAAGTTTTGGTTTTGTTTTCCGCATTATAATTTCCATTACAATTTGTTACACAGCATTTACGACCCATTTTACTTTCTTTCTTAAAGGAGTAGTCCACTCTTTTTCTTCTTTTTGCACACTTGGCGCGTGACGTCATATATGGCGATTTGTTTGAATAGAGAATGTTCAAAACAAAAAAGTTAAAACAGTACTGGAGAAAAAAGAGAAGAGAGAAGTGTTATAAACAAATTATTTTTTAATCGAAGTCAAAAATGGTTTATTACGCGGCAATTGATTGTTCAAACTCTAATAAGAGAAACTATGAAAAATTATTAAATTAGAGTGGTGCCGCATTTTCGTAACATAATCTTAACTGACAAGATGACAAGAACAATCACAGCGACAATGCTATTAAAATTATGTCAAAGGACGAAAAGAAACAGAAGAAAGGTTGTATTGTGAAACCGGTAGAAAAACTTGTAGGACATGTGCCAGAAGCTTTGGCCAAGATTTTGTATCCAATGATGAAAGAGTGGCGATTTTTATGGATGGAAGCAGTCATTACTGGTGAAAAGCGTCGTGCTCCTGAAGGCACTTGGGTATCGATATCAGCATGTCAGACAAGGGTGGTTTATCCATTTTAATTATGATTCGTTTTGCTTCTATATCGTTCCGTCTTGTCTTTAGCTTGTTTGGCATGTTTGCTGGAATCATCCTTGGTAAATCTACAACAGGTCTTGCATTATTCTTCAGATTGATATTTATGTTCAGAATGCAACTTTCCCAATCCATCAAATAGATTTGGATACAACTTCATTATTGTTTCTTCCAGTTCATTTTCAGTTTTCCACGGATCATCTTCCTTTTTCTTCTACGTCTTTGATTCTTTCTTGGGAGACTTCAGCAAAAACCTTTACCATGCCCAAATCTTTGCATGACTTGAAGCTTACCACCGTCGCGCCGCCAGTCTTTACCATGTTGAAATCAGCGTTTTGTGTCATGCTGTGAGCTTTGCATTTCATTTTTATCTTTCTAGTTACTGGAACGTTGCTTTCCCGTATAACCAACCTTGTGTCAGCAGACCATAGATCAAATTGTTTTTTGTCCATCTGGTTGTGGACTCTTTTCGCGAAAAAAGAGAAGAAAAAGCTAACTGTTTATGTGTTTTTTAAAAGGACGACCCCCCCCTTTTGAAACTATGTGCCCTTTTTGACAAAAAAGAGGTAATTTCAGATGCAATACTCCTGACATCAAAAGTTACACCATAGACATACTAGGGAGAGTTGTATATCTATGATTACACACAGTGCCGTAGTCACCATGAGGTTAAAAAATTGAAATTGGTTGAAGCTGGAACTGGATGAATCGAATTGCGAAATTATTTGAATTTGCGAACATCTTACCCTATTTGACTATAGCATTTCTTTCGAATACTTATTGTTTTTTCCTAGAAGATAGTCTTAATGTTTCAAAATACACACTTTTCATGGTTTCCCCTTTTAAATGATGCTTTAGATTTCTTACAAAAGTTTTTCAAGAGGGCTGTTTTAGCCATTCTAGAGGGTGAGAATTCTAAAATTTTTCTTAGCACGTCGGCCCCAACCGTGCTGGGGTCTCCTTGGATGCTAAACTTTTTGACCCGCCCCAATATCACATTGATGGTTACGGCACTAAAATAACAACTGGTTTCACTTTCCCGAGAGAAAAAGATAACATTCCATTGAACGATTGATTAAAAGAAAAGGTAAAAACGGTCGCCGCGCAATAACAGTCGCCGTTTTTGTTCTTTTGTCGCTATTGTTTTAACCAATTTGTAAAAGCAATATTTACGGTGAATTAAAATTACATTGTACATTAAATAAAACAGGCTTTGCCAGGGGCTTTGCTTCATCGTCGGAGCCCAAATTAGTAAAAGCTTTAAAAAAATTGTGCCCTTTTCATTCTTAAGTTCGACCCCCTCTCCCTTTTTAATTTTCACGGTACGCCCCTGACATGTTCGGTAAGTATTACTCATTTATCAATTTACCTTCGTAAAAACATAACGCGAACCAAACTGCAAATAATACCACTTTGAACATCACGGTTAAGAAAATATTTTGCATATGGCCTCAGACTTAAAATTATTTTTGATTTAAACAAATATACTTATTCAACAGGTGCATTCTATACTAGATTCAAAGTTTGCTAACAATTTATTTAAATATGCACGATTTTCAGTATACAGACGTTTCGAAACTGCTGTTTCAAAACTGGTCGTTTCGAAATTGACGATTCGAAACTGACGGTTCCAAACAATATTGTTTTAACTTTGATTAATTTTCGAAACAATTTTGTTATGTTTTTAAACTTTGCAACGGCTTTTAAATTCGCAAATCAAGTGGTGGTTTATCTTGGAATGTTATTGCGGTTGCGGCCACGCGATATGCATTTGAAATGTTTCGGCACGTTCGTGTTGTGCCACCACTATATGTCGCAATCAACACTATATGTCGCAAACGCCACTATATGTCTCAACGATTTTGTGATAAGCTCTCTGATATGATTAGTTAATGAAATTTTAACTATTGAAGTCCAGAGCCACAATGGTGAAAAGAATCATTATTCATTTCTCTCGGGATCTTTTAAAAGCTGCGATAAAAAATCAATTTAATTTGTTGGCGACTTCAAGGCAAATTGTTTGAATTACGCTACAGACACCAAAGTAAATTCCTTTCTACACATGCCATTCTCCTACGCCATGTGTAATTACGCGTGCAACCACAAGAACATCTGTAAATTGTATATATCGAACCATTCTACAATTTCTTCTATAAATAATAAACCTCCATATGAAACAAAAATTAGCATCTCGACTAAATTGCCTGATGACGGGGGTCGGCCGTTTTGCATCAAACATGTACCAATGGAAGTTGGTGGAGTCCCCACTTTGTGAATGCGGAGAGGTGCAGACGGCAGCACACATCATCCACGACTGTCCCATCTATCGCCCTCCCAATGGTCCACAAGGTCTACGTGACCTCGCCATACACGCAGGCGATAATCACCCTCGCCATGCACGCAGGCGATAATCACCCTCGCCATACACGCAGGTGGTAATCACCCTCGCCATGCACGCAGGCGGTAATCACCCTCGCCATGCACGCAGGCGGTAATCACCCTCGCCATGCACGCAGGCGGTAATCACCCTCGCCATGCACGCAGGCGGTAATCACCCTCGCCATGCACGCAGGCGGTAATCACCCTCGCCATGCACGCAGGCGGTAATCACCCTCGCCATGCACGCAGGCGGTAATCACCCTCGCCATACACGCAGGCGGTAATCACCCTCGCCATACACGCAGGCGGTAATCACCCTCGCCATACACGCAGGCGGTAATCACCCTCGCCATACACGCAGGCGGTAATCACCCTCGCCATGCACGCAGGCGGTAATCACCCTCGCCATACACGCAGGCGGTAATCACCCTCGCCATGCACGCAGGTGGTAATCACCCTCGCCATACACGCAGGTGGTAATCACCCTCGCCATACACGCAGGCGATAATCACCCTCGCCATACACGCAGGCGATAATCACCCTCGCCATGCACGCAGGCGATAATCACCCTCGCCATGCACGCAGGCGATAATCACCCTCGCCATACACGCAGGTGGTAATCACCCTCGCCATACACGCAGGCGGTAATCACCCTCGCCATACACGCAGGTGGTAATCACCCTCGCCATGCACGCAGGCGATAATCACCCTCGCCATGCACGCAGGCGATAATCACCCTCGCCATACACGCAGGTGGTAATCACCCTCGCCATACACGCAGGTGGTAATCACCCTCGCCATACACGCAGGCGATAATCACCCTCGCCATACACGCAGGCGATAATCACCCTCGCCATGCACGCAGGCGATAATCACCCTCGCCATGCACGCAGGCGATAATCACCCTCGCCATACACGCAGGTGGTAATCACCCTCGCCATACACGCAGGTGGTAATCACCCTCGCCATACACGCAGGTGGTAATCACCCTCGCCATACACGCAGGTGGTAATCACCCTCGCCATACACGCAGGCGATAATCACCCTCGCCATACACGCAGGCGATAATCACCCTCGCCATGCACGCAGGCGATAATCACCCTCGCCATGCACGCAGGCGATAATCACCCTCGCCATGCACGCAGGCGATAATCACCCTCGCCATACACGCAGGTGGTAATCACCCTCGCCATACACGCAGGTGGTAATCACCCTCGCCATACACGCAGGTGGTAATCACCCTCGCCATACACGCAGGCGGTAATCACCCTCGCCATGCACGCAGGTGGTAATCACCCTCGCCATACACGCAGGTGGTAATCACCCTCGCCATACACGCAGGCGATAATCACCCTCGCCATACACGCAGGCGATAATCACCCTCGCCATGCACGCAGGCGATAATCACCCTCGCCATGCACGCAGGCGATAATCACCCTCGCCATACACGCAGGTGGTAATCACCCTCGCCATACACGCAGGCGGTAATCACCCTCGCCATACACGCAGGTGGTAATCACCCTCGCCATACACGCAGGCGGTAATCACCCTCGCCATGCACGCAGGCGGTAATCACCCTCGCCATACACGCAGGCGGTAATCACCCTCGCCATGCACGCAGGTGGTAATCACCCTCGCCATACACGCAGGTGGTAATCACCCTCGCCATACACGCAGGCGATAATCACCCTCGCCATACACGCAGGCGATAATCACCCTCGCCATACACGCAGGCGATAATCACCCTCGCCATGCACGCAGGCGATAATCACCCTCGCCATGCACGCAGGCGATAATCACCCTCGCCATACACGCAGGTGGTAATCACCCTCGCCATACACGCAGGTGGTAATCACCCTCGCCATGCACGCAGGCGGTAATCACCCTCGCCATACACGCAGGTGGTAATCACCCTCGCCATACACGCAGGTGGTAATCACCCTCGCCATGCACGCAGGCGATAATCACCCTCGCCATACACGCAGGTGGTAATCACCCTCGCCATACACGCAGGTGGTAATCACCCTCGCCATGCACGCAGGCGGTAATCACCCTCGCCATACACGCAGGTGGTAATCACCCTCGCCATACACGCAGGTGGTAATCACCCTCGCCATACACGCAGGCGATAATCACCCTCGCCATACACGCAGGCGATAATCACCCTCGCCATGCACGCAGACGATAATCACCCTCGCCATGCACGCAGGCGATAATCACCCTCGCCATACACGCAGGTGGTAATCACCCTCGCCATACACGCAGGTGGTAATCACCCTCGCCATACACGCAGGTGGTAATCACCCTCGCCATACACGCAGGCGGTAATCACCCTCGCCATGCACGCAGGTGGTAATCACCCTCGCCATACACGCAGGTGGTAATCACCCTCGCCATACACGCAGGCGATAATCACCCTCGCCATACACGCAGGCGATAATCACCCTCGCCATGCACGCAGGCGATAATCACCCTCGCCATGCACGCAGGCGATAATCACCCTCGCCATACACGCAGGTGGTAATCACCCTCGCCATACACGCAGGCGGTAATCACCCTCGCCATACACGCAGGTGGTAATCACCCTCGCCATACACGCAGGCGGTAATCACCCTCGCCATGCACGCAGGCGGTAATCACCCTCGCCATACACGCAGGCGGTAATCACCCTCGCCATGCACGCAGGTGGTAATCACCCTCGCCATACACGCAGGTGGTAATCACCCTCGCCATACACGCAGGTGGTAATCACCCTCGCCATACACGCAGGCGATAATCACCCTCGCCATACACGCAGGCGATAATCACCCTCGCCATGCACGCAGGCGATAATCACCCTCGCCATGCACGCAGGCGATAATCACCCTCGCCATACACGCAGGTGGTAATCACCCTCGCCATACACGCAGGTGGTAATCACCCTCGCCATGCACGCAGGCGGTAATCACCCTCGCCATACACGCAGGCGATAATCACCCTCGCCATGCACGCAGGCGGTAATCACCCTCGCCATACACGCAGGCGGTAATCACCCTCGCCATACACGCAGGCGGTAATCACCCTCGCCATGCACGCAGGCGGTAATCACCCTCGCCATACACGCAGGCGGTAATCACCCTCGCCATGCACGCAGGTGGTAATCACCCTCGCCATACACGCAGGTGGTAATCACCCTCGCCATACACGCAGGCGATAATCACCCTCGCCATACACGCAGGCGATAATCACCCTCGCCATGCACGCAGGCGATAATCACCCTCGCCATGCACGCAGGCGATAATCACCCTCGCCATACACGCAGGTGGTAATCACCCTCGCCATACACGCAGGCGGTAATCACCCTCGCCATACACGCAGGTGGTAATCACCCTCGCCATACACGCAGGCGGTAATCACCCTCGCCATGCACGCAGGCGGTAATCACCCTCGCCATACACGCAGGCGGTAATCACCCTCGCCATGCACGCAGGTGGTAATCACCCTCGCCATACACGCAGGTGGTAATCACCCTCGCCATACACGCAGGCGATAATCACCCTCGCCATACACGCAGGCGATAATCACCCTCGCCATGCACGCAGGCGATAATCACCCTCGCCATGCACGCAGGCGATAATCACCCTCGCCATACACGCAGGTGGTAATCACCCTCGCCATACACGCAGGTGGTAATCACCCTCGCCATACACGCAGGCGATAATCACCCTCGCCATACACGCAGGCGATAATCACCCTCGCCATGCACGCAGGCGATAATCACCCTCGCCATGCACGCAGGCGATAATCACCCTCGCCATGCACGCAGGCGGTAATCACCCTCGCCATACACGCAGGTGGTAATCACCCTCGCCATACACGCAGGTGGTAATCACCCTCGCCATACACGCAGGCGATAATCACCCTCGCCATACACGCAGGCGATAATCACCCTCGCCATGCACGCAGGCGATAATCACCCTCGCCATGCACGCAGGCGATAATCACCCTCGCCATACACGCAGGTGGTAATCACCCTCGCCATACACGCAGGTGGTAATCACCCTCGCCATACACGCAGGCGATAATCACCCTCGCCATACACGCAGGCGATAATCACCCTCGCCATGCACGCAGGCGATAATCACCCTCGCCATGCACGCAGGCGATAATCACCCTCGCCATACACGCAGGTGGTAATCACCCTCGCCATACACGCAGGTGGTAATCACCCTCGCCATGCACGCAGGCGGTAATCACCCTCGCCATACACGCAGGTGGTAATCACCCTCGCCATACACGCAGGCGATAATCACCCTCGCCATACACGCAGGCGATAATCACCCTCGCCATGCACGCAGGCGATAATCACCCTCGCCATGCACGCAGGCGATAATCACCCTCGCCATACACGCAGGTGGTAATCACCCTCGCCATACACGCAGGCGATAATCACCCTCGCCATGCACGCAGGCGATAATCACCCTCGCCATGCACGCAGGCGATAATCACCCTCGCCATACACGCAGGTGGTAATCACCCTCGCCATACACGCAGGCGATAATCACCCTCGCCATACACGCAGGCGATAATCACCCTCGCCATGCACGCAGGCGATAATCACCCTCGCCATGCACGCAGGCGATAATCACCCTCGCCATACACGCAGGCGATAATCACCCTCGCCATACACGCAGGTGGTAATCACCCTCGCCATGCACGCAGGCGATAATCACCCTCGCCATGCACGCAGGCGATAATCACCCTCGCCATGCACGCAGGTGATAATCACCCTCGCCATACACGCAGGTGGTAATCACCCTCGCCATGCACGCAGGCGGTAATCACCCTCGCCATGCACGCAGGCGGTAATCACCCTCGCCATACACGCAGGTGGTAATCACCCTCGCCATACACGCAGGCGATAATCACCCTCGCCATACACGCAGGCGATAATCACCCTCGCCATACACGCAGGCGATAATCACCCTCGCCATGCACGCAGGCGATAATCACCCTCGCCATGCACGCAGGCGATAATCACCCTCGCCATACACGCAGGTGGTAATCACCCTCGCCATACACGCAGGTGGTAATCACCCTCGCCATACACGCAGGTGGTAATCACCCTCGCCATACACGCAGGCGGTAATCACCCTCGCCATGCACGCAGGTGGTAATCACCCTCGCCATACACGCAGGTGGTAATCACCCTCGCCATACACGCAGGCGATAATCACCCTCGCCATACACGCAGGCGATAATCACCCTCGCCATGCACGCAGGCGATAATCACCCTCGCCATGCACGCAGGCGATAATCACCCTCGCCATGCACGCAGGCGATAATCACCCTCGCCATACACGCAGGTGGTAATCACCCTCGCCATACACGCAGGTGGTAATCACCCTCGCCATGCACGCAGGCGGTAATCACCCTCGCCATACACGCAGGTGGTAATCACCCTCGCCATACACGCAGGCGGTAATCACCCTCGCCATACACGCAGGCGATAATCACCCTCGCCATACACGCAGGCGATAATCACCCTCGCCATGCACGCAGGCGATAATCACCCTCGCCATGCACGCAGGCGATAATCACCCTCGCCATACACGCAGGCGATAATCACCCTCGCCATGCACGCAGGCGATAATCACCCTCGCCATGCACGCAGGCGATAATCACCCTCGCCATACACGCAGGTGGTAATCACCCTCGCCATACACGCAGGTGGTAATCACCCTCGCCATACACGCAGGCGGTAATCACCCTCGCCATACACGCAGGTGGTAATCACCCTCGCCATACACGCAGGCGATAATCACCCTCGCCATACACGCAGGCGATAATCACCCTCGCCATGCACGCAGGCGATAATCACCCTCGCCATGCACGCAGGCGATAATCACCCTCGCCATACACGCAGGTGGTAATCACCCTCGCCATGCACGCAGGCGGTAATCACCCTCGCCATACACGCAGGTGGTAATCACCCTCGCCATGCACGCAGGCGATAATCACCCTCGCCATACACGCAGGCGATAATCACCCTCGCCATGCACGCAGGCGATAATCACCCTCGCCATGCACGCAGGCGATAATCACCCTCGCCATACACGCAGGTGGTAATCACCCTCGCCATACACGCAGGTGGTAATCACCCTCGCCATGCACGCAGGTGGTAATCACCCTCGCCATACACGCAGGTGGTAATCACCCTCGCCATACACGCAGGTGGTAATCACCCTCGCCATACACGCAGGCGATAATCACCCTCGCCATACACGCAGGCGATAATCACCCTCGCCATGCACGCAGGCGATAATCACCCTCGCCATGCACGCAGGCGATAATCACCCTCGCCATGCACGCAGGCGATAATCACCCTCGCCATACACGCAGGTGGTAATCACCCTCGCCATACACGCAGGTGGTAATCACCCTCGCCATACACGCAGGCGGTAATCACCCTCGCCATGCACGCAGGTGGTAATCACCCTCGCCATACACGCAGGTGGTAATCACCCTCGCCATACACGCAGGCGATAATCACCCTCGCCATACACGCAGGCGATAATCACCCTCGCCATGCACGCAGGCGATAATCACCCTCGCCATGCACGCAGGCGATAATCACCCTCGCCATACACGCAGGTGGTAATCACCCTCGCCATACACGCAGGCGGTAATCACCCTCGCCATACACGCAGGTGGTAATCACCCTCGCCATACACGCAGGCGGTAATCACCCTCGCCATGCACGCAGGCGGTAATCACCCTCGCCATACACGCAGGCGGTAATCACCCTCGCCATGCACGCAGGTGGTAATCACCCTCGCCATACACGCAGGTGGTAATCACCCTCGCCATACACGCAGGCGATAATCACCCTCGCCATACACGCAGGCGATAATCACCCTCGCCATACACGCAGGCGATAATCACCCTCGCCATACACGCAGGCGATAATCACCCTCGCCATGCACGCAGGCGATAATCACCCTCGCCATGCACGCAGGCGATAATCACCCTCGCCATACACGCAGGTGGTAATCACCCTCGCCATACACGCAGGTGGTAATCACCCTCGCCATGCACGCAGGCGGTAATCACCCTCGCCATACACGCAGGTGGTAATCACCCTCGCCATACACGCAGGTGGTAATCACCCTCGCCATGCACGCAGGCGATAATCACCCTCGCCATACACGCAGGTGGTAATCACCCTCGCCATACACGCAGGTGGTAATCACCCTCGCCATGCACGCAGGCGGTAATCACCCTCGCCATACACGCAGGTGGTAATCACCCTCGCCATACACGCAGGTGGTAATCACCCTCGCCATACACGCAGGCGATAATCACCCTCGCCATACACGCAGGCGATAATCACCCTCGCCATGCACGCAGACGATAATCACCCTCGCCATGCACGCAGGCGATAATCACCCTCGCCATACACGCAGGTGGTAATCACCCTCGCCATACACGCAGGTGGTAATCACCCTCGCCATACACGCAGGTGGTAATCACCCTCGCCATACACGCAGGCGGTAATCACCCTCGCCATGCACGCAGGTGGTAATCACCCTCGCCATACACGCAGGTGGTAATCACCCTCGCCATGCACGCAGGCGGTAATCACCCTCGCCATACACGCAGGTGGTAATCACCCTCGCCATACACGCAGGTGGTAATCACCCTCGCCATACACGCAGGCGATAATCACCCTCGCCATACACGCAGGCGATAATCACCCTCGCCATACACGCAGGTGGTAATCACCCTCGCCATACACGCAGGTGGTAATCACCCTCGCCATACACGCAGGTGGTAATCACCCTCGCCATACACGCAGGTGGTAATCACCCTCGCCATACACGCAGGTGGTAATCACCCTCGCCATACACGCAGGCGATAATCACCCTCGCCATACACGCAGGCGATAATCACCCTCGCCATGCACGCAGGCGATAATCACCCTCGCCATGCACGCAGGCGATAATCACCCTCGCCATACACGCAGGTGGTAATCACCCTCGCCATACACGCAGGTGGTAATCACCCTCGCCATGCACGCAGGCGGTAATCACCCTCGCCATACACGCAGGTGGTAATCACCCTCGCCATACACGCAGGTGGTAATCACCCTCGCCATACACGCAGGCGATAATCACCCTCGCCATACACGCAGGTGGTAATCACCCTCGCCATACACGCAGGTGGTAATCACCCTCGCCATACACGCAGGTGGTAATCACCCTCGCCATACACGCAGGTGGTAATCACCCTCGCCATACACGCAGGTGGTAATCACCCTCGCCATACACGCAGGTGGTAATCACCCTCGCCATACACGCAGGTGGTAATCACCCTCGCCATACACGCAGGTGGTAATCACCCTCGCCATACACGCAGGTGGTAATCACCCTCGCCATACACGCAGGTGGTAATCACCCTCGCCATACACGCAGGTGGTAATCACCCTCGCCATACACGCAGGCGATAATCACCCTCGCCATACACGCAGGCGATAATCACCCTCGCCATGCACGCAGGCGATAATCACCCTCGCCATGCACGCAGGCGATAATCACCCTCGCCATACACGCAGGTGGTAATCACCCTCGCCATACACGCAGGTGGTAATCACCCTCGCCATGCACGCAGGCGGTAATCACCCTCGCCATACACGCAGGTGGTAATCACCCTCGCCATACACGCAGGTGGTAATCACCCTCGCCATACACGCAGGCGATAATCACCCTCGCCATACACGCAGGCGATAATCACCCTCGCCATGCACGCAGGCGATAATCACCCTCGCCATGCACGCAGGCGATAATCACCCTCGCCATACACGCAGGTGGTAATCACCCTCGCCATACACGCAGGTGGTAATCACCCTCGCCATACACGCAGGTGGTAATCACCCTCGCCATACACGCAGGTGGTAATCACCCTCGCCATACACGCAGGTGGTAATCACCCTCGCCATACACGCAGGTGGTAATCACCCTCGCCATACACGCAGGTGGTAATCACCCTCGCCATACACGCAGGTGGTAATCACCCTCGCCATACACGCAGGTGGTAATCACCCTCGCCATACACGCAGGTGGTAATCACCCTCGCCATGCACGCAGGCGATAATCACCCTCGCCATGCACGCAGGCGATAATCACCCTCGCCATACACGCAGGTGGTAATCACCCTCGCCATACACGCAGGTGGTAATCACCCTCGCCATGCACGCAGGCGATAATCACCCTCGCCATACACGCAGGTGGTAATCACCCTCGCCATACACGCAGGTGGTAATCACCCTCGCCATGCACGCAGGCGGTAATCACCCTCGCCATACACGCAGGTGGTAATCACCCTCGCCATACACGCAGGTGGTAATCACCCTCGCCATACACGCAGGCGATAATCACCCTCGCCATACACGCAGGCGATAATCACCCTCGCCATGCACGCAGACGATAATCACCCTCGCCATGCACGCAGACGATAATCACCCTCGCCATGCACGCAGGCGATAATCACCCTCGCCATACACGCAGGTGGTAATCACCCTCGCCATACACGCAGGTGGTAATCACCCTCGCCATACACGCAGGCGATAATCACCCTCGCCATACACGCAGGTGGTAATCACCCTCGCCATACACGCAGGCGATAATCACCCTCGCCATACACGCAGGCGATAATCACCCTCGCCATACACGCAGGTGGTAATCACCCTCGCCATACACGCAGGCGATAATCACCCTCGCCATACACGCAGGCGATAATCACCCTCGCCATACACGCAGGTGGTAATCACCCTCGCCATACACGCAGGTGGTAATCACCCTCGCCATACACGCAGGTGGTAATCACCCTCGCCATACACGCAGGTGGTAATCACCCTCGCCATACACGCAGGTGGTAATCACCCTCGCCATACACGCAGGCGATAATCACCCTCGCCATACACGCAGGCGATAATCACCCTCGCCATACACGCAGGTGGTAATCACCCTCGCCATACACGCAGGTGGTAATCACCCTCGCCATACACGCAGGTGGTAATCACCCTCGCCATACACGCAGGTGGTAATCACCCTCGCCATACACGCAGGCGATAATCACCCTCGCCATACACGCAGGTGGTAATCACCCTCGCCATACACGCAGGTGGTAATCACCCTCGCCATACACGCAGGTGGTAATCACCCTCGCCATACACGCAGGCGATAATCACCCTCGCCATACACGCAGGTGGTAATCACCCTCGCCATACACGCAGGTGGTAATCACCCTCGCCATACACGCAGGTGGTAATCACCCTCGCCATACACGCAGGTGGTAATCACCCTCGCCATACACGCAGGTGGTAATCACCCTCGCCATACACGCAGGTGGTAATCACCCTCGCCATACACGCAGGCGATAATCACCCTCGCCATACACGCAGGCGATAATCACCCTCGCCATACACGCAGGCGATAATCACCCTCGCCATACACGCAGGTGGTAATCACCCTCGCCATACACGCAGGTGGTAATCACCCTCGCCATACACGCAGGTGGTAATCACCCTCGCCATACACGCAGGCGATAATCACCCTCGCCATACACGCAGGTGGTAATCACCCTCGCCATACACGCAGGTGGTAATCACCCTCGCCATACACGCAGGTGGTAATCACCCTCGCCATACACGCAGGCGATAATCACCCTCGCCATACACGCAGGTGGTAATCACCCTCGCCATACACGCAGGTGGTAATCACCCTCGCCATACACGCAGGTGGTAATCACCCTCGCCATACACGCAGGTGGTAATCACCCTCGCCATACACGCAGGTGGTAATCACCCTCGCCATACACGCAGGTGGTAATCACCCTCGCCATACACGCAGGTGGTAATCACCCTCGCCATACACGCAGGTGGTAATCACCCTCGCCATACACGCAGGTGGTAATCACCCTCGCCATACACGCAGGTGGTAATCACCCTCGCCATACACGCAGGTGGTAATCACCCTCGCCATACACGCAGGTGGTAATCACCCTCGCCATACACGCAGGTGGTAATCACCCTCGCCATACACGCAGGTGGTAATCACCCTCGCCATACACGCAGGTGGTAATCACCCTCGCCATACACGCAGGTGGTAATCACCCTCGCCATACACGCAGGTGGTAATCACCCTCGCCATACACGCAGGTGGTAATCACCCTCGCCATACACGCAGGTGGTAATCACCCTCGCCATACACGCAGGTGGTAATCACCCTCGCCATACACGCAGGTGGTAATCACCCTCGCCATACACGCAGGTGGTAATCACCCTCGCCATGCACGCAGGCGATAATCACCCTCGCCATGCACGCAGGCGATAATCACCCTCGCCATACACGCAGGTGGTAATCACCCTCGCCATACACGCAGGTGGTAATCACCCTCGCCATGCACGCAGGCGATAATCACCCTCGCCATACACGCAGGTGGTAATCACCCTCGCCATACACGCAGGTGGTAATCACCCTCGCCATGCACGCAGGCGGTAATCACCCTCGCCATACACGCAGGTGGTAATCACCCTCGCCATACACGCAGGTGGTAATCACCCTCGCCATACACGCAGGCGATAATCACCCTCGCCATACACGCAGGCGATAATCACCCTCGCCATGCACGCAGACGATAATCACCCTCGCCATGCACGCAGACGATAATCACCCTCGCCATGCACGCAGGCGATAATCACCCTCGCCATACACGCAGGTGGTAATCACCCTCGCCATACACGCAGGTGGTAATCACCCTCGCCATACACGCAGGCGATAATCACCCTCGCCATACACGCAGGTGGTAATCACCCTCGCCATACACGCAGGCGATAATCACCCTCGCCATACACGCAGGCGATAATCACCCTCGCCATACACGCAGGTGGTAATCACCCTCGCCATACACGCAGGCGATAATCACCCTCGCCATACACGCAGGCGATAATCACCCTCGCCATACACGCAGGTGGTAATCACCCTCGCCATACACGCAGGTGGTAATCACCCTCGCCATACACGCAGGTGGTAATCACCCTCGCCATACACGCAGGTGGTAATCACCCTCGCCATACACGCAGGTGGTAATCACCCTCGCCATACACGCAGGCGATAATCACCCTCGCCATACACGCAGGCGATAATCACCCTCGCCATACACGCAGGTGGTAATCACCCTCGCCATACACGCAGGTGGTAATCACCCTCGCCATACACGCAGGTGGTAATCACCCTCGCCATACACGCAGGTGGTAATCACCCTCGCCATACACGCAGGCGATAATCACCCTCGCCATACACGCAGGTGGTAATCACCCTCGCCATACACGCAGGTGGTAATCACCCTCGCCATACACGCAGGTGGTAATCACCCTCGCCATACACGCAGGCGATAATCACCCTCGCCATACACGCAGGTGGTAATCACCCTCGCCATACACGCAGGTGGTAATCACCCTCGCCATACACGCAGGTGGTAATCACCCTCGCCATACACGCAGGTGGTAATCACCCTCGCCATACACGCAGGTGGTAATCACCCTCGCCATACACGCAGGTGGTAATCACCCTCGCCATACACGCAGGCGATAATCACCCTCGCCATACACGCAGGCGATAATCACCCTCGCCATACACGCAGGCGATAATCACCCTCGCCATACACGCAGGTGGTAATCACCCTCGCCATACACGCAGGTGGTAATCACCCTCGCCATACACGCAGGTGGTAATCACCCTCGCCATACACGCAGGCGATAATCACCCTCGCCATACACGCAGGTGGTAATCACCCTCGCCATACACGCAGGTGGTAATCACCCTCGCCATACACGCAGGTGGTAATCACCCTCGCCATACACGCAGGCGATAATCACCCTCGCCATACACGCAGGTGGTAATCACCCTCGCCATACACGCAGGTGGTAATCACCCTCGCCATACACGCAGGTGGTAATCACCCTCGCCATACACGCAGGTGGTAATCACCCTCGCCATACACGCAGGTGGTAATCACCCTCGCCATACACGCAGGTGGTAATCACCCTCGCCATACACGCAGGTGGTAATCACCCTCGCCATACACGCAGGTGGTAATCACCCTCGCCATACACGCAGGTGGTAATCACCCTCGCCATACACGCAGGTGGTAATCACCCTCGCCATACACGCAGGTGGTAATCACCCTCGCCATACACGCAGGTGGTAATCACCCTCGCCATACACGCAGGTGGTAATCACCCTCGCCATACACGCAGGTGGTAATCACCCTCGCCATACACGCAGGTGGTAATCACCCTCGCCATACACGCAGGTGGTAATCACCCTCGCCATACACGCAGGTGGTAATCACCCTCGCCATACACGCAGGTGGTAATCACCCTCGCCATACACGCAGGTGGTAATCACCCTCGCCATACACGCAGGTGGTAATCACCCTCGCCATACACGCAGGTGGTAATCACCCTCGCCATACACGCAGGCGATAATCACCCTCGCCATACACGCAGGCGATAATCACCCTCGCCATACACGCAGGTGGTAATCACCCTCGCCATACACGCAGGTGGTAATCACCCTCGCCATACACGCAGGTGGTAATCACCCTCGCCATACACGCAGGTGGTAATCACCCTCGCCATACACGCAGGCGATAATCACCCTCGCCATACACGCAGGTGGTAATCACCCTCGCCATACACGCAGGCGATAATCACCCTCGCCATACACGCAGGTGGTAATCACCCTCGCCATACACGCAGGCGATAATCACCCTCGCCATACACGCAGGTGGTAATCACCCTCGCCATACACGCAGGTGGTAATCACCCTCGCCATACACGCAGGTGGTAATCACCCTCGCCATACACGCAGGCGATAATCACCCTCGCCATACACGCAGGTGGTAATCACCCTCGCCATACACGCAGGCGATAATCACCCTCGCCATACACGCAGGCGATAATCACCCTCGCCATACACGCAGGCGATAATCACCCTCGCCATACACGCAGGTGGTAATCACCCTCGCCATACACGCAGGTGGTAATCACCCTCGCCATACACGCAGGTGGTAATCACCCTCGCCATACACGCAGGCGATAATCACCCTCGCCATACACGCAGGCGATAATCACCCTCGCCATACACGCAGGTGGTAATCACCCTCGCCATACACGCAGGTGGTAATCACCCTCGCCATACACGCAGGTGGTAATCACCCTCGCCATACACGCAGGTGGTAATCACCCTCGCCATACACGCAGGTGGTAATCACCCTCGCCATACACGCAGGCGATAATCACCCTCGCCATACACGCAGGCGATAATCACCCTCGCCATACACGCAGGTGGTAATCACCCTCGCCATACACGCAGGTGGTAATCACCCTCGCCATACACGCAGGTGGTAATCACCCTCGCCATACACGCAGGTGGTAATCACCCTCGCCATACACGCAGGCGATAATCACCCTCGCCATACACGCAGGTGGTAATCACCCTCGCCATACACGCAGGTGGTAATCACCCTCGCCATACACGCAGGTGGTAATCACCCTCGCCATACACGCAGGCGATAATCACCCTCGCCATACACGCAGGTGGTAATCACCCTCGCCATACACGCAGGTGGTAATCACCCTCGCCATACACGCAGGTGGTAATCACCCTCGCCATACACGCAGGTGGTAATCACCCTCGCCATACACGCAGGTGGTAATCACCCTCGCCATACACGCAGGTGGTAATCACCCTCGCCATACACGCAGGCGATAATCACCCTCGCCATACACGCAGGCGATAATCACCCTCGCCATACACGCAGGCGATAATCACCCTCGCCATACACGCAGGTGGTAATCACCCTCGCCATACACGCAGGTGGTAATCACCCTCGCCATACACGCAGGTGGTAATCACCCTCGCCATACACGCAGGCGATAATCACCCTCGCCATACACGCAGGTGGTAATCACCCTCGCCATACACGCAGGTGGTAATCACCCTCGCCATACACGCAGGTGGTAATCACCCTCGCCATACACGCAGGCGATAATCACCCTCGCCATACACGCAGGTGGTAATCACCCTCGCCATACACGCAGGTGGTAATCACCCTCGCCATACACGCAGGTGGTAATCACCCTCGCCATACACGCAGGTGGTAATCACCCTCGCCATACACGCAGGTGGTAATCACCCTCGCCATACACGCAGGTGGTAATCACCCTCGCCATACACGCAGGTGGTAATCACCCTCGCCATACACGCAGGTGGTAATCACCCTCGCCATACACGCAGGTGGTAATCACCCTCGCCATACACGCAGGTGGTAATCACCCTCGCCATACACGCAGGTGGTAATCACCCTCGCCATACACGCAGGTGGTAATCACCCTCGCCATACACGCAGGTGGTAATCACCCTCGCCATACACGCAGGTGGTAATCACCCTCGCCATACACGCAGGTGGTAATCACCCTCGCCATACACGCAGGTGGTAATCACCCTCGCCATACACGCAGGTGGTAATCACCCTCGCCATACACGCAGGTGGTAATCACCCTCGCCATACACGCAGGTGGTAATCACCCTCGCCATACACGCAGGTGGTAATCACCCTCGCCATACACGCAGGTGGTAATCACCCTCGCCATACACGCAGGCGATAATCACCCTCGCCATACACGCAGGCGATAATCACCCTCGCCATACACGCAGGTGGTAATCACCCTCGCCATACACGCAGGTGGTAATCACCCTCGCCATACACGCAGGTGGTAATCACCCTCGCCATACACGCAGGTGGTAATCACCCTCGCCATACACGCAGGCGATAATCACCCTCGCCATACACGCAGGTGGTAATCACCCTCGCCATACACGCAGGCGATAATCACCCTCGCCATACACGCAGGTGGTAATCACCCTCGCCATACACGCAGGCGATAATCACCCTCGCCATACACGCAGGTGGTAATCACCCTCGCCATACACGCAGGTGGTAATCACCCTCGCCATACACGCAGGTGGTAATCACCCTCGCCATACACGCAGGCGATAATCACCCTCGCCATACACGCAGGTGGTAATCACCCTCGCCATACACGCAGGCGATAATCACCCTCGCCATACACGCAGGCGATAATCACCCTCGCCATACACGCAGGCGATAATCACCCTCGCCATACACGCAGGTGGTAATCACCCTCGCCATACACGCAGGCGATAATCACCCTCGCCATACACGCAGGTGGTAATCACCCTCGCCATACACGCAGGTGGTAATCACCCTCGCCATACACGCAGGTGGTAATCACCCTCGCCATACACGCAGGCGATAATCACCCTCGCCATACACGCAGGTGGTAATCACCCTCGCCATACACGCAGGCGATAATCACCCTCGCCATACACGCAGGCGATAATCACCCTCGCCATACACGCAGGCGATAATCACCCTCGCCATACACGCAGGTGGTAATCACCCTCGCCATACACGCAGGCGATAATCACCCTCGCCATGCACTGTTCTTTTTGAAAAGGCTGAGAAACGGATAAATGAAGCGAAAGTGCAGACTTCGTTCCTATTATTATTATTATTATAAACAATTTTTATACATGATTGATAATTCAATGTTTACACATTGCTATTCATATATGTCCTGTTCCTAATATAAATTACTAAAAATTAAAGAGAGTAAAAATCTAGAGTGAAGAGCAAAAAACGAAAAAGGGAAAAAAGACAAAAAGGCTTAAAATTCGAGTTTAAGTAAAAAGCTAAAAATACTAATGGAAAATATTCAAACAATTTTATTTTACACATAATAAATTAGTAACATGTTTTTTAAAAGTACTATAATTTTCGGCTTTTCGTACGTCGGTTGGTAATTCGTTATAAAGCGTTGCTCCCATGGAGAAAAAAACACATTTCACATATTTTAGTTTCGTGTTTGGAATTTGCAAAGAGCATCGTTTCTCGTTACTCTGCCGTGGGAGTGGATCTTGAAATGCTCTTTGAAGTTTTCGCAGGTTTCTTTTTCGATACATTTACGAACTAATAGTACCGAATGTTTCTTTATTTCGTTCAGAGTTTCATCCTCGCCAATCACTTTTGCTACTAGCCTGTCAATTGTTTGTAATTTTTATTTTTGTGTCTGGGACAAGTTCAAATTAATCGTACAGTTGTATGTGACCCAAGGCAGAATCATTCCCCTGTAAACTTTGATTTTTGAGAACTTGTCTAAGTATTTTCGGAGTGAATATAACATACGTAGTTTGGCTGTAGTCTTTTTATCAAAAAAAAAACATCTTATCAAAATTGGTCGAAAGTGATAGGTTACTATCGAGAGTAGTTCCTAGGTACTTGTAAATTTCAGTTGACTGTATTTCGTTGCCGTTGTAATACAAGGTAAGCTTTTTGTCAAATTTTGAGAGTCTCTTTGCCGTTCCAAATAACATCGTTTCGGTCTTACCTTTTCTTAAATTTACAACTAACTAGTTGGCTTTGAAGTAAAATGAAATAGACTTTAAATCTTTGTTTAGCTCGTTCTCGACTTGATGATTGGTTTTACCTTGAGCATAAATGACGGTGTCATCTACGAATTTCAAGACATTCGAAGTTTTCAAACACTTTTCCAAATCGTTAAAATATACTAAAAATAACAGAGGGCCCAAGATCGACCCTTGGGGAACACCACAAGTGATGTTTATCACCTCTGATTCACGTTTTTCAACTACGCAAAATTGCTTTCTGTTAAACAGATAGTCACTGAACCAGTCGTACGTGGTACCATTTAAGCCAAAACTTTTTAGCTTTGCCAAGAGAACAGAGTGGCTTAAAGTGTCGAAAGCCTTTGACAAATCAATGTATATCACACCAACAATGTTACCTTCGTCGACAGCTTTTCGTATATTGTCGGTAAGTAGTATTGTAGCTAGTTCAGTTGACCTTTGTTTGCGGTAACCAAACTGAGATTTTGAAAGGAGTTCGTTGCTTTCAAGATGGTTGATTAGTTGTTTATGGACAGCTCGTACGGGTATTTTTGAACAAGTGGTTAAAACGGAAATGGGACAAAAGTTGTTATTGTCCTTGGTACTTCCTCCTTTGTGGATGGGTGTTATTTTTGCGACTTTCCACTCGGTAGGCACTAATCCAGTTGATAGTGATAAGTTATTTAGCTTGGTTAATGGGTATGAAAGAGCATGTGCTGCGTCCTTAAGAATTCCCGGAGGAAAGTTGTCACATCCGGCAGCTTTTCTACGTTTTAGAGATTTAAGTTCTCTCTCAACAAAGATTCTACTAACATAACTGAAGCAAAAATAATTTACTGGTGCGCCTGGTATAGGAGGTTTTTCCCAGATTAAATCTCTAAGTTTAAACTCTTTGGCTTTCAGTGATGTTGCGACATTTGTGAAGAAACTGCATAAAGAATTTGCTATCACGGTGTTTTTGTTGTGGTCAGTACTCGTGGTTTCGGATACGGGTGTATATTCTTTTGAAGGAAAGATTTCTTTTATGTATCGCCAGAATTTTGCCAGATTTTTGCTGTTTTCGGTTAACAGGTCTTTTTGATATTTTTGCTTTGCTTGTTTAACTTTATTATTACACATGTTTATTAGACCTTTGTATCTTGACCAGTCGCACTCCTTGTTTGATTTTCTGGCTTTTCGTAATATCTTGTCTTTTGTGTTCATTATCGTCTTGATTTCATGCGATAACCATGGACATTGTCGACCTTTTACGCGTTTTGTAATTAACGGCGCGTGTCGGTCTACAATAGAGGTGAGTGCTTGTTTCAGGTAATCCCAAGCATTGTTTACATTTTTGGCTGTATCGACTGGGTTCCAGTCGTAATTTTTAACGTCTCGGGCTAGATCTCTGTGATTGTATTTAGAGTAATCTCTTCATGTAATTGTTCTGAATGGTGTTTTTCGGAAATTAATTTTACGTACACACGCGACACAATGATGGTCGCTTAGACTCAACGGAATCACTTTAGTCTGTTGCACACTTGAACGATTGTTTGTTATAATAACGTCAATTAAAGTGTTTGTTTCACTTGTAACACGTGTAAGTTCTTTAATGAGTTGATCTAGTCCGTGCGTAATAAAGATGTTTTTTATTTCTTTATGAGACGACTTCGTAAGGTAATTGACATTGATGTCCCCCAAGAGAAAAGTTTCCATTGAAGCGTCATTAACTTTAGTCAGCATATCGTTAAGATGTTTGTTGAAATCTTTTCGGAGGTAATTTGATGAATCAGGGGGTCTATATATGCTTCCTACAAGAAAGTTTTTACCTTTATAAATATCTAATTCCACCCAAATGCATTCAATTTGTTCATTTTCAAGGTCTGTTCGTCTTCTCCACTTTAAATCATCCGATAAGTACATGGCAACTCCTCCGCCCTTTCCATTATTTTATGGAAATAATTTTATAAGAATTTTATATCTTTATGAATGAATTTGAACCCCGGCATTTTAAACATCTCAGAGTTTGTAGATATTATGTTCGTTTCTGACAAAGTTATGATGAATTTTTCTTTTGTAAACAAAGGCTGTAATACATCTCTTTTCTCAAATAAGCCCCTGATGTTTTGGTGAATAAGCTTTATTCCTTTCATGCTCGATAAATTCTGTAAAGCATTTTGAGCTAGTGGCCCAGGACACGATTCAATGTCTCCACATAGGAGAAGTAACATAAACAACAATGTTTTTCTTGGTAGTCTTGGAACTCTCAGTCGCGATAAACTAAACACTTTTTCTCCAAGTAAAACATTGAAAGCAAAACTTTCTTCCGTTTTTAGTAAAACAATGTTAACTCCTTCATTACGCTTTGTATTAGCAATACTAATCGTAAAACATATCAGTACTACTACAAGATAAAAACACGTTCTCACCGCCATCTTTGTATATAGTGATACAAAGATCATACCTTCCTTCGTAGGAATTTCCTCTGTGATTGTAGCGAATTTCCTCTGTGATTGTCGAGGATTTTTTCTGTGACTGTCTAGGATTTTGTCTGAGATTATCATCGGAATTCTTTCGAGAATGTTGGGAATTTTGTCCGATATTGCCAAGAATTTCCTCTGTGACAGTTGAGGATTGTGTCTGAGATGAGCAACAACTTTTCGTTAAGGTTGTCTTATTTTTCTGTGAGATTGACGTGAATTTTCGTTTATGAATGCACTCTGGAAAAGATTAGATATGCCAAGCAGTGTGAAAGATTTAAAGACAGAGATGAAACGACAGTGTAGATATAGTGAAAGAAAGTTAAAAAGTAGGGGATCGAAAACAGTATTGTAAATACAGCATAACATTGTTTATGGTCCATTTTCTGCAACATACACAGTGGTTTCTCTTCAGTGTTCTCTATGTTTTCAAGTGTGCCTCTTATTGACTGACTAGAATTATTCTAATAAATAATTTGTCTCGCTATGTCGGGTCAACGCGTTTTTTATCTTTAAGTATTCGATGTCGATTGTATTTCAAAATGGTGGCCGAGCATTAACATTTTTCTACCATTTAGGAATAACGTGTATAAAATTCATGGAAAAATAATTTTAAATTTTCGAAAAACAATGCCGATTGTTGAAAAAGGACAAAAAGTAAGGCTGATTGGTTAAAAACGACGGAAAACAATGTCGATTGTTGAAAAAGGACAAAAAGTAAGGCTGGTTGGTTAAAAACGACGGAAAACAATGCCGATTGTTGAAAAAGGACAAAAAGTAAGGCTGATTGGTTAAAAACCACGGAAAATAATGCTGATTGGTGGAAAAGTACGAAAACGATCATTATTTGTTAAAAAAAACATGATGCTGATGTTTAAAGTTCCTTAAACTACGTAAAATGCTTCTTAGATAAATGAGCGAATAAACAAATAAGATCATCCCATTTATGTGACTGATACCGTGAGAAAATAAAAAGTCTGATAAAGCTTTCTTACTGTTTAGCAATCTGTTGTTGTTTTTTTTCCTTTAACAAATATCGTGCTCATTTGCGCAAAGGTTTGGATATTAGCGCTGATCTTGAAACTGTACTTTTACTTACTTTTTTTGTTATTGCAAAAGTCAAACTCTATTATTTGTTTTGGGTTCTGGGAACTATACATGGAAAAATGCGCCAGAAAACTTTAAAACCTTTTCTTTTGATTTTGCACTGATTCAAATGGTTTCAATTTGGCCATAGCAAGTCATTTTTCCAACATATACAATAACTTATTTAGATACCATTTTTCTTAAAATAAATTTTCGTTAAAATAGACTATTGCCAAGATTGTTGGACCTTTACTTGCGAAAACATTTTAACAAAAAGAAAATTTTTCAAATCGATAAAATGTTCAAACATAAGATCAACGCGGTCCAAATATTAAAAAGAGGGAAGAGCAGGTAGATGAGTGTACTTCCATGTTAATATACTTCTACTACTGCTACTTTCTGTTCATACATGACTTTATATGACTTTAACGACTCGATTACATCGGATTCAATTCTTCATTTTCATGTCTTGTTTTGAATGTTGTAAACCGCACACGTGATCATTTATTTTTTATCATTTGAGGTCTGGTAATTTTTCGTACAATCTGAACAAACACAAAGAAATCAATGCGTGATTGTTGAACAAAATTGTTTCAGGAATATTTCTCTAGCTAATTGATAAGCACATCCAAAAATCGTACAAGCAAATAAATCGTTATTCAAGGAAAAACGCAATGGAGTGTCAACGCCGAAGAGCATGATGGTCTTCTACGATCACTTAAAAGCAATAAACACAAATGAAAAGGATAGTCTCTTTAAGTTGTGATGTGTTCACCAATACATTCAGATCTAATATATATACATTCAGATCTCTGTCTTGTTACAATAAGAAACTATACTCAATCCATCGCAGATGTAACCCATTAGTAAACAATGATGTCAGCTGTCCTTTGTGTATTTGAACACGATCGCACAATGGAAGTATATAAGTAATATATGCCTATATAGGAAGAGCCTACCTCCTCCAGACAATAGCCATAAAATTACAAAGACGTTTGCATACAGCAAAAAATTCGTTTGTTTTGTTGTTGTTTTTCTGTGCCGTCGAGCAATTGTAACTGGGCATTTCCTGTCCCGAGTTGCATGGCATACCTGGTTAAAAACACGTTATTTCTTCATCACACATTCCAATTGAAATTTCTCAACTGACAAACATTTTCTGAAGGCTGCCAATACAAACAGTTTGGTTGCTATTGTTACTGGGAAAAGAAGGCAAGAAATTGGCCTTATTGTTCCCGCAAAGTACATTGCATATACGAGAGATAAAAAGCATGCCCAGATATTTGCGTCTAAGCTGTTGGAGAAAAAAAACATATTGCAAATCGATGTTGACACCAGCAAAGACATTGTGAATCTTTTATATTAGCTGTACTCTGGTTGCTTATATTCTTACTTGTGTTTTATTTTACAATTTTATTAAAGTTATAAGATTTATAATACAGCCCAGAACTGTCTATTCTTCTGTAATTCATAGCAAAGGATTATGGGTGTTTATAATGAACCATAAATTCATGATATAATATGTTCCCGATTTAGCCCCCATGAGGGTTTAAGTAAACACGAAATTTGAGCGGGGGGCTAATTCGAGGGGAGGGGCTAATAAAAAAATTTGGATTCAATGATGGGGGCTTATTCGAGGGGGGTCAATTCGAGGATAAACGGTACGTTTCGCAACAAACTGTGATTATCCAACAAGATTCGCTCCAAGTAAGAGTTAGTCCAACATGAGTGCTTGGCAAGTGGTTATTACCTGTTTTTAGCTTTTTTTTACTATTTCTCATCATTTTATCATGAAAGGTCGATAAACGATCTTCTTTCTTGTCTGCCTAGGAAAAGAAGATTTCTGTGAAATGAAGCCCCACTATCAGACAAGATTATTTTTTTTATAAGACATCTCAACGAAGAATTTGCTTCCTTCTGAAAACGCAAAATTGCTGAGAAATCTAACCTGGCAACCTAACCCACCTAACTTCACTGATTGGTTAGACTGCAATAAACATATTTACAGGTTTATTATGATTTTAGGAATTCTACAAATTGTCATTGGGGTTGTTTGCTTTGTACTCGGTATTGTCGATATACTTTTGGTTGATTACATCCCTATTGGCACCGGTATGGAGCGGAGCATGCTTTATAACGGCTGGCGCGTTTGGTGTCACTTCTGCCTCTCAACCAAACAATTCATGCATTTGCTATCAGTTCCTCCATCGTATCCTTTTTAGGCATTTGAATTTTTTCTCTCATCGCTGGGTAATTGAATATATTTATTATAGTAGCTGGGTTGCCCGTGTTTTGAAAGGATTATAAATTATAGATATATAGCCTTTTCAAATTGCACTCTAGTTCTATGAGTAGGAATAACTATGCCATTATAAATATATACAGTATACTCTCTCTCTATCTCGACTACTTTCTATCTCGAACTTCTCTCTATTTCGAACAAAAAGCTCGGTCCCTTGGACATTTGTGTACTCTCTAATCTATTTTAATCTCTTTATCTCAAACTTCTCTATCTCGAACAAAAAACTTGGTCCCTTGTGACTATTTCTCTCTCTATCTCGAATTTTTTCCCGTCTAAGGGTCCATTCACACAGCAAATAGAGCAAAAATGTTCGGTATTTCAAAATTCGATTGCAACCAAAATATGACAAAGTGTAAAGGTTTTGTTTTGAATTAAGAAAGCTTAAGTCAAGATGTCGGCCGTTAAACGGAAGCTGAAAAACACAAAATTGATACAAAAGTGTCAAGGGAATGACCAACAAGGAAGCATCAGAGAAGTTTGTTCAAACCTCTTCTGATGCAAAGAAAATGCGAAGTTGTAATTTTGAACAAGTGGACAAAGCTGTTTTTCTCTACTTCGAACTTTCTTTATCTCAAACAAATCTGTTGGCCCCTTTCGAGTTCGAGATAGAGAGAGTCCACTGTATATGAGTATCGGCAAACCTGCAGAATTGCTCCCATAGATTTTTTTTACGCGACGCCCCACAAAGTTTTCTATTGCGTGGAGATATTTATAATCATAAAGAGATTTTTAATAAGTAAATAAAATATTTTAAAGCCTTCGTGCAGTGATGCTGATTAGGAATATTATACATTTGTATACTATATATAGAGTTTATAATTTAAATCATTCCAGCCATAACGACTGTTCAGGCTCCTGTTACACAAGTGAGAATCGTCTCGGTTTGGGAGTCAATAGCACCTTGTTGCTACTAGTGATTGTTAAGTTCAGCATCTCTCTAACATCCTCGATTATGGTCTGTTCAGCGTGGGTGTTTTTCGAAGAGAAGTAACGGTACACTAAATTACATTACAGAGTCATCTTTATTTATGTAGCATTGATCTTTGGGCGCCTTCAATAAGACTCTTATTCCTTATAATAGTACAACTACTTTCGATATATGTGTTATTTTTCCGAGTTTTTGTTACCTTTTATTGGTGAGACTTTACTTACGATTCATTACGGGCTCTCTTTCCAATAAACACCTTTGCGGTCAGACGATGTTTTTATAGGCGTCATCGTATCTATTGCTCCACACGGCCAGTTTACAGTACCAGCTATAATCTCTTCAAACAGTAGTTGCATTTCGCGGTTCAGCCAAAAAAACATATTGTGTTGGAAACAATTTTGAAATTTCAATGAAAACACGAGACCTAAGTACAAGCCCACATAGTTTAACTGTCTTTTACTAACCATGATTTACAAGACATCGGAAAAACATCTTTCTGGTTCAAAGATATCAACATCTGTGTCTATCACTGGATTTCCAAATCCCAAGAATTGACGATCTTTATCCGACGGGTCAAGAAACTTTGTGATGTTGCATTCTTCCTCAAACAACGTAAACAGAGGGTTAATATCTTGATATGGATCTAACCCAGATAATTTCTGTAACTCTTCATCAAGAGCTTGCCAGATCCCAGCAGCCTTCCATCCATTCAAAATGACTTCTTTACATTCACTTGTCGTCATGTGGTTGCACAGCTCTGTTAACCATTGAACGTGAAGTGGCTTGACAGTGGTTAAGCAGAGCTTCACATCTATTTCTTCCAGAGATTTTCCGTCATTAATCTGCTGAAAGATTTGGTCCGTATACCATTCGTTGACCTTCTTCTTGGCATACCTTTTGACGTAACCGTTATTAGTAAGAATTAGCGGCTAGAAAAGTTGTGTCATGTTCGCGGGAACAAAAACATTATCGAGATTATTTTCTTTCATCAGATCTAGGACTACCTGGGTTACCTGACCTCTGAATACGTCAAAAATAGTCTGAGCTTCTTAGTTTGGCAATTCCGATCTTTCTCGCTCCATTCCAACATATCGCCCCAATATCTCATCAATGAAATTCATCGACTCCTCTTGATTGCTGTAATTCTTTGGATTCACATTGAGTGAAAACTTTGTGAGAATTCGTATGGTGGTAAGCTTTGAGCTGTCTTGCCTTCGTATATCAATTGCATCACAAGAAATAGGTCATCAAGGGTGACTGTAATGGTAGCTGTTATAACTCGTTTGTCATCACATCCCTTGATTACCACTTGTTTGCTGTTGCATTCAGCTAATGTTCTGGATGGAGCTGGTACAAATTTTGACGGTGTATGGTCAAAGTTTTCGATTAAAGCCTCTGGAATAGATAGATAGATTCATCTTTGTTTTTGAACAATTGAATGAAGAAACAAAAGCTCTGCTTCTTTCTTTGCTCCTGCAGGAATCTCAAGTTTAGATGTAGTCACTCTTCTTCGCTTAAAATTCATGTAAATAACAAACTTTGTACCTTGGAACGTTCATTGAGACTAATTGACCCAGCTAATTAAATTTCGGATAGCGTTTCATCAATGCTTTTGCAGTAGAGTAATACGGGGCAAGACGGGGCAAAACGGGACACTTAAGGATATTCTATTAAGTCATATCTTCTTTTTAAAAGATAAAATTTTGAAAATAGCTTTAAATGAATTTATACCAAATACAATTTTAATGAAGCAATTTTACTTCACCCAATGATTTTTGTTGCCCTGTTACTCTTGTATGAAGGGCATTTTTGGGGACATTGAATGAATCCGCAGCTTTTCAGAGACTCATATCCTTGTTTTTAACAGCGCGTATCGCCTCTTTCATAGAATCCTCAGACCAAGTTTCTCTCTGTGTCTTTCTAATATAATTTTTAACCATTTTGAATCAATTTTGGACAATTTTATACTTTAATTGAAATAAATTATCGCGAGATAAATTAGAAATATATATTTAAAAAAAGAAGTGAATGAAAGCGTGTTTTTAATTCTGACCTTCTACATAATCTAAGAGGCTTAACATTTTCTAAAATGTGTGATATAGGTGAGGTGATGGCGTGCTTGAAAAGGGTACATTTGCCATGCGTCTCAAATAGCCTCTCCCTCTCCAGTCAACTCCAAACCTCCACGAAGTGATTGTATTAATCACGGGTGATTACTGGAAACTCTGTTGAGGCTAAACGGAGCTCTGACGAAAGGCGAGTGTATGGCGCATTTTAAAAATATCCATTCCCTTGCTGGGGTTCAGTGAAGCGTCGGCAGCAGATCGTGGATGTTTATTTTGGCAGAATTTGAAAGACTGAATATCTGGTAGATTGAACGTGGTGGCTTCGGGCATCAAGTAGTCTTAAAAAGTTGACTACTGCGGATACACATAGAATTGGCACTTATGTGTTGCTATTTTTGCCAACGAAAAATTCAAATGATAATGTTCAAAACTCGTCTTTCAAACCGCCTCGCTCGTCGCGCGGGTAAACAAGGGCCGCGTCCTGCTACTGTTCAGTATGCAGTCGAAAAATCAACTACTGGACAACAACAACAACATTTATTCAAATGTAGGAAATCAACTATTATATCAACTTTTAATACACGCACACTAAGATCTGAATGTCAACTTAATGAATGTATCAATGCTGCTATTGAAACAAAACAAGACGTGGTTTGCATTCACCGAACAGAACACCGTTGTCACAGGAAATTAGGACTCGGGGATTTAAGACTCTAGAGTCTTAATTCTCTAGGAAATTAGGACCTCTAGTCTTATTTTTTTAGTGGATCAGGACCCTATCTAGTCTTATTTTCCTAGGAAATTAAGAGTGGTTCAGTGAATTAGGACTATTATGAAATTGGAATGAGGAGATAATAACAAGAGTTGAAATAAGGAGTTTTGAATCTCGTCTACAAACGTAATACCAATCAGTTTTTATAAAAATAAAATGTTTATGGGTTAGTGTGAAGCCTTTGGAAACGGTTTTAATGTCTTGCTTTTCAATCAATTGATCAAATGTGATCGCATTTTGCGAACGTCGAAGGAAGCATTTATTGGAGATGTGTCATTCAAGAGCTCTGCAGTAAAAGCAATTGCGAATAAACCACAATTTTACCCGTCATTTTGTTTTTGAACTTGGAGAAATGTTATTGGTATCTTTCCGGAGTTATCAACACAATTTCGATAAATTGAATTGATACTCTTCCGTGTGACACGCGAGAGATTAATTTTTAAACTATCGCAAACGTGAACGCGGCCACTTGAACAAAATGTTAACAGCCATTGATTGTTTCCAACTGTCCTGTAGGGGTATTTAACTTGCTTTTGACAGTTTAGAACGGACTGGTAGCCTTTTACTCCAAGAGCTTTACAAACTAGAACTTGTGCTGCATATCCATAAGTTCATCGTTTAGCCAAGCATTCTCTGAAATCAAAATATTTTTGTCTTCCACTTTCAAGTTGTACAGTTCGTTCTTTAACCAAAAGTCTTTGCAACTTAGTCGAGCTTGTATTTGAATACTCATTAGTTTCGCATTTCCCGTTGATAGAACCGTGAATTCGTGGAAAGAATTTTCTTGCTTTTTTGTTCGGCATTTGAAATGGGCAATACTGTTAAAGGTTTTGCATGCATCATCGGAGGTTTGCACTGAATACAAAAGTATCTTTTCCACAATCTTGTCAGGTAACCTAGTAATTAAGTAGCAAGTGAGTATATACATAGTGGGCAACCCCCCCCCCCCCCCCCCCCCCTAGGATTTAGGGAGGGGGGGGGTTGAAGATTTCTGAAAATTCCCAAAATGGGAGGGGGGTTCCAATCAATTGTAATCAATCAATGTAAGTTATTCCAGGAAATTAAAGAGGCACAAAATTAACAATTAACAAAATTAACGTGAAAATTAAGAAAACGAAAATTAACGCGAATACATGCTATACTTTGATACTTCTCCATTTATTTTGGTTCTCAGTAAGCTTTTCATCAGCACCATGTTTTGGTTTGGTATGTTTGGACAGCATCTCTTCATCAATTTCACAGTCAGGTATATCGCTCAAACTATCTTTATTTCTTACTTCAGCATCTTCTGCACCAAAAAAAAGTTGTAGTCTGTGTTGTATGGTTTCAGAAGCATTTTGTTGTATTTCTTCTTAAGAAGATGCCCATTTTTATTTTGTAATGTTGCAAGCCCTGCTTTTGTAATATCTGACACGAGATATGGCTCTAACCACTTAAAGCAAAACTTTCCACCTTTACGATCATTTCGTTTATTGTTTCTCAGCAACACTTTGTCGCCAACGCAAATATCTATAGAGGAAGATTGATGCCGATTATCGTAGTTTGTTTTCTGCTTTTTCTGCGCTTTTTCAATATTTTCTGAAGTTTCTTCATGGATCTCTTCTTGGATTGCAGAGGCCAAAACAAAATCAAACATTTCCATGTCGAAAGGATCATCGGAGTCACGATTTTCAGCATTTTCTAAATTGTGTTTGACGTCGATAGGCAAAACGGGATCTCGATTGTAGAGGAGTTTAAAAGGGGAATATTTTGTGGAAGCATGTTTGCTTACGCGATGAGCAAAAAAGTACACCCTCTATGATGTACGGCTATTGTTTTGGATTCTTTTCCAAAACCTTAATAAGAAAGTTTTTGATCGTTCTATTTTGTCTTTCGACGAGGTCATTTGCTTTGGGATGATACGCACTCGTGATGCGTTGTTCGACACCAGTTAGACGATGAAGTTCATTTGTTATTTCATTTACAAACTCTCTCCCTTGATCGTTTATTTGTATCGAGAAACAACCATGCCGACACAGTAGCTCGTATAAAAACTGAGCAATAGTTGTAGCCTTCTTATTCATAATTGGTTTTGCCTCTGACCATTTGCTGAAGTAGTCGATGCACACTACTAAGTGACGGAAACCATCAACTTCTGGTAAACTGCAAAGATCTACTCGAATTTGTTTCATAACCATCATAGGAACAGGTACACTATGAAGTTTACTCTTCGATTTTAGCTTTAAATCGCCTTGCTTTTGACAGATTCCACAAGCTTTGCAATAATCTACAACATCTTTATAAATTGAATACCAAAAAAATCGTTGAACAATTTTTGCGTACGTAGAGGCTCTTTCGTAGTGCGAGGAAAGAGCTTTTGAATGCTCACTTTGACCTATGTCTTCATGTATATCTCTCACTATTTCTCGCTGTTTTTGTCTTTCAAGAATTACAAGACGTTTTTTTCTTATAAAAATTGCCCAGCTTCAATGGAAAACTTTTTGCTTGCCCTTCTAAAGTTTGATCTGTCTCCCCATTTAATGATGTCTTTGGGATATGTTTGAAAACGCATAAATACTTGATCTTCTAAACTGAAGTGGTTTCTTTTCTTCGCTTCACCACTCATCTTCAAATTCACCGACACGTCATACAATTTACAAACAACAACAAACAAAAAATCAAACAACAACAACAAACAACAACAGACAAAAAATCGGAAATTCGAACTAGTATTATATATATTCGAAATTCGAATGTAAAAGTCTTATTTTTCTAGGAATATAAAACTTTTAATTGTCGAGCTTCTAATCTTAATTCCCTAGTCCACTCTTACTTCACTAAGGTATTAGGACTAGACTAGTCTAAATTCACTAGTGATTTAGGAATCTCGGGTCCTAATTCCCGGAAGTCTTAATTCATGGTTACACCGTCCTATCATCCTGATGATTTTTTAGTGTACAATTATGTAGGTAGTGGCTGGCTCTTTGTTACAGCTTCTGCATGGAAAAATGGTGTGAATGCATCTATTGGTAGAGTTGGTATGTTAGTCAGTCCTAAAGTTATAGTCCGAAAAACTGCAGTGATGAAGAAAACATAAACGTGTTCTACACGGAGCTCTCGTCCCTCATTCGCATGGTGCCAGTGCATAATATCAAACTTATAGCTGGCGATTTCAATGCTAAAATTGGACAAGACAAAGGTTTCAAGCACGCATTCCATACTACAACAAACAGAAACGGCCTTCTTTTATTGAAATTGATGACTGAGCACAAACTGGTGTGTCTTAACTCAAAGTTTCAAAAGAAAAATGGAAAAAAGTGGAGCTGTGAATATCCAAATGGTATTAAAGCACAAATTGATCTCATCTTGATGAACAAAAAATGGATAAATAGAGCCACTAACTGTGAGGTGTACAATACATTTGAGTGTTTTGGATCAGATCACAGGATAGTCGCAGCAAATGTTCGACTAAGCCTGAGAGCTAACAAAGTAAAAAAATCTAAAGTTCCAAGATATGACTGGTCAATTTTGAGAAGGGACAAAGATTTGTCTGACAAATTTAGTTTGGAACTCAAAAACTGATACAGTGCATTCCAATTTGACAATCTTGATGAAGACAACAACAAATCTTATTTGAACTTTGAAACAGCTTGTCGAGATGCAGCTAAAGAATGTATCCCATTGAAACCCATAGTGAAAAGAAAGTACCCGTGGGAAAATGAAGCTGTCGAAGAGAAACGCATTCAACTAAAAAGTGTTGCTGCTCAATAACACGCGCAGTCAACAACAAAAGGTATTATCCTTGTAAAGAAAGCCAAACAGGAACTACGTCTCACTTATGAAAAAGAGCAAGCTAAATTCCTACAAACCAAAATTGATGAGATTAAAAGAGCAGCTGATAACAAGAAGTCAGCTCATGCTTGGAAGGCAGTAAATGAAATTAGTGGAAGAAAGAAAAATCACAGGACAAAAATAAAGGCCAATAATCAAGATGATAGAATATGTAAATAGAAGGACCATTTCCATAAGCTGCTTGGAGCCCAGCGAACATATTACATCAACCTACGCAACAAATATCTAATCAAGAGCTTAATATAAAAACAGGAGATAGTCCAGGAGTATTAGACAAAAAATGGGCCAAAGGTAGAAATAAATATGCTAAAGCTGAATTTTTCAGGATAGGTCCCTAATGTTGTCTGAAACAACATACTAAAAGTCCCCGGGTTTCCCGCGTGTGCTTCCACCCATTTAGGCCATTTTTCAAAATGGCCGCCATCTTAGTGATAATTGTCATATCTTGGTAACCGGTGGGTGTAAATCAATTACTTTGGTGTCAAAATACTCAGAAGACCCATATTTATATTCATTTTAATGGAACAGTTTAACTAAAAATTACCCGAAATGCCATTTTTGACCTTTGACCCTAAGACCGAGATACCGCGATATCTCATTAACGGCTAGCCGTAGAAAATTAAAAATGGTTCCAAATTATTTAGAATACCCAACTTTCTATTCGCTCTAATGAAAGAAAAATATCAAAAACCCCGTATAAACCCCTATTTTGACTTTTGAACTATTGACCTGGTGATAGAAATATCATTTAGTATCAAAATACACAGAACACCATTTTTTATATTTCCTCTTATCTATTGTGTATGCTCCAAATTGTCCTTTTTGGCTTTCCATATAAAATTACCCATAATTCATTGCTGGTGTTGTCTTGTTGGTTGGTTGAAAGTTTCCTTCTAATTTGAATATGGATGATAATAGAAAAAAAACAAAGGACGAGGTGAGATATGAAAATATATATTTGTGAAAAATGTTTTCCAGATACATTTTACCTATAAATAAACTGAAGATTTAGATTTTATTCCAATATATACTTTAAATTTGGGCCTAGGCTAATTGACTAGGCCATCAAAATTAGTTGGTTACAAAACTGTAATAGGACTTTGACTCTGATTAAGGTCTAGGCACTCTACATAAATAAAGAAGTTGTTTTGTTTGAATAACGATTATAAAGAAGCAAACACTTTTGGTATTAGATAGATTTATAAAACAAAGATCAAATTTTGATTTTTGTTGAATGTTACACAGCACTGCTTTTTCACAGGTTAATGTCTGAATGTGTGATATGCAAGGAAGAAATTGTTACCGCCGATGATATATCAATGGTGACAACCAAAGGGCTTCAAACACTGATATCATCTAGTCTAGCACGTGATGATGGGTTGGATGTTGAATTTAAAAATATGACACTGCCACAGTCACTGCATACAAGTTGCAGAAAACAGTATACTAGACCAACTAGTATAAAGTCATATCAGAACAAAAGTGATTTGGTCAAAACATCTTCTGAAGATTTGAAGACATTACGTTCTTGCACCGAAAGAGCTTTTGACTTCAAAAAGGATTGCTTGTTTTGTGGAGAGGACGCACAAATCCCTGTTAAACACAGTTTAAAGCGTAGAAGGTCTGTAAGTAAAGTTGAGACAATAGAATTACGGGAAAACATTTTACAACGAGCTAATGAGCGTAATGATCATACAGAGTATATCTCCAAGTTCAACAATGTTTAGGTCACTCCTTGCCTTCCACAGAGTGGGGCTGGAAACAAGACAACAATACTCTAATTGCAGTTGCCACTGATCAGCCCGTTGCCCCACAATCATTATTAAAATTGGTCAGCTGTGCATGCAGATCTGGTTGTGGCAAAGCCTGTGGTTGTAGAAAAAAAGGCATGGTTTGCTCGGAGATATGCATTCACTGCATGAGGGAGAGCTGTAGCAACACAGTTACAAAAACTGTGGCCGAGGATTCCAACTAAAAGTCAGTTTTCTATGTTTTTAAAATTATGTTAGTGTTATGTTAATGTGAACATTTTTATCAGAGAAGTCGTCATTGGTCACTTTTTATGCATACAAGTTACCCAAATCATCATTGTTATAATTTAAAGTATTGTAGGTCAGAATCTGAGCCCCAAGTATTTTCTTAAAGTATAATACAACATATATATCATTAGATTCAATACAAACAAACATTTGAAATTTTCACAAGCCATTGTTTAGACATTAACATTTAATTGCGAATTTAAGGTCAAAGGTCGAAATATAATATTCGTTCAACTTTTTTATAAGAGTAAATATAAAAATTAGAGTATTTTTACGCTAAATCTGCTAATACACGCCTACTGATCAATGTTATTTCTATAAATGTAATTATCACCAGGTCAATAGTTCAAAGGTCAAAATCTGGGTTTCTATAGGGTTTTGATATTTTTCTTTCATTAGAGCAAATAGAAAGTTGGGTATTCTGAATAATTTGAAACCATTTTTAATTTTCTACGGCTAGTCGTTAATGAGATATCGTGGTATCCCGGTCTTAGGGTCAAAGGTCAAAAATGGCATTTCGGGTAATTTTTCGTTAAACTTTTCCATTAAAGTGAATATAAATATGGGTCTTCTGAGTATTTTGACACCAAAATAATTGATTTAGACCCACCGGTTACCAAGATATGACAATTATCACTAAGATGGCGGCCATTTTGAAAAATGGCCTAAATGGGTGGAAGCACACGCGGGAAACCCGGGGACTTTTAGTATGTTGTTTCAGACAACATTAGGGACCTATCCTGAAAAATTCAGCTTTAGCATATTTATTTCTACCTCAAAGTCTAATACTCCTGGACTAAGACTTTACTATGGATGAAATGGAAGTTGTACTCAAGAAAATATCTAATAATAAAGCTTGTGGACTCAATAATATTCCTGGTGAAGTTTGGAGGACAGGTTCATTCAATGATGAACTTCTTCTGTTTCGTAATGGTTTGTACAATGGAAAACCTATTGATAGATGGACCGTGGGCTGTATCCTTCCATTCCCAAAGAAACGGGATCTGAGAAAAACAGATAACTATAGAGGAATAACGCTGGCAGTAATATCAGCAAAAATCTACAATTTACTACTCTTGCACCGAATTCGACCTCAGATGGAAAAAGTGATGCGTAAAAATCAAAATGGATTTCGCCCAAACCGCTACACAGTAGGACAGATATTAATTGTAAGACGTATACTTGAAGGTGTTAAATCAAAGAACCTTGAGGCTGTGTTGCTATTCATTGATTTCTCGAAAGCGTTTGACTACATCAAACAGCAATTGTACGTTCCCCTGATGGTGATACAGACTTATTTCAAATTGAAGCAGGAGTTTTACAAGGAGACACGCTAGCTCCCTATTTATTCATAATATGTCTGGATTATGCACTTAAAATTTCTGCGGATAAAAACGATGATCTGGGTATAACTCCGACAAAGAGAAAAAGCTTTAGACATCCTGCAACTCATATGACAGACATCGACTATGCTGATGGCTCTTTTAGCAGATGATATTGAAAAGGCAGAAAAATTACTCCATCACATTGAGAAAGTTACCAGTCAAATTGGGTTATACATCAATGTCAAAAAGACAGAATACATTAGCATCAATCTATTCAGTAAAATAGAATCATTAAACGGGAGTGATATCAAAGAGGTTCAAGTTTTTGTATACCTTGAAAGCCACATCCAATTAACAGACAAAGATATTGATATAAGAATTGCCAAAGGTTGGGCTGTTTTTAGCAAACTATTGAGCATCTGGAAATCAAATCTGATGATCTGAAGCGTGATCTTTTCAGATCTGTAGTAGAATCAGTTCTTTTATATGGTTCATCTGCCTGGACACTGATTAAGAAACAGGAGAACTAGACGGAACTTACACCAGAATGCTTAGGGCAGTTCTCAATATACACTGGAAAAAGCACCCTACAATACAGCAACTATGTGGAAAGCTACCAAGAAAAAGCTATGTGCTTCGAGAAGGAAGGCTCAGACTAGCAGGCTATTCATGGAGAAATAAAAATGAGCTAGTCTCTGATGTTCTCTTGTAGACAGCGCCACATGCAAATCTAAACAAAGCAGGCCTGCACGAACCTACATAGATCAGCTTTTAAATGACGCTAGATGTTGTGTAGAAGACCTACCGAGCCTGATGAAAAACCGCCATGTTTGAAAGAATGTTATTAAGGGAATTCAAGACAATTTCTCGTCGCGGTAAGTAAGTAAAAATGTGTATTTGGTAATACAACTTGCATACAACTTATTTGTCTTCAAATTTTACACTGCCAAAAAAGAAAGAAAAAACTAATTCATAGAACTTTAGATATGAGAATGCTCAATAATGGTGTCTGGAATGGTGTCTGGTGATTATCGAATGCTCAAATAATGGTGTCTGGAAAATAAGCCGTATGTTTAGAATAATATCTGTTCAGTCAACTGTCTAGTTCGATATACATAATGTGGTTCGAAACGCGACAGTAAACGCTTTTGATGAGAAACACGCGCATTTTTAATATTCGAATCCTCCTGTAATCTGAAGATCACGAGTGGACTTGAGGATACACCTTGTGCTGTTAGTAGAGGGTTTCATTACTATCGACGTTATTGGAATCTTTTTTTGAGCGAGAATTTGCTGTTTTTACATGACAAACGGGTTACCCCTTTGATGTTTTCGCAATTAAAATATGCTGCGTGCAAAATCGTCAAACTGTTGGACACCTACCGAGGGAAATCGCCAACGTAACCGGCTCCGGCGTACTCCACTTGTCCAAGGTGGACTTTTAATACCTGGCAAGCTATCTGTTGAAATAACAATAGCCTAGCCACCGTTAAAAATATAACATGTTAATCGACAGATTCAAAAACATCTTAGATGAATTGTACGAAGAGCCGAGCAAGGATATCACCATGTGTTTCCTTCTATTTGACGACTCTACCGAAATAAAAATTGACATGGAGATTGATGAATCCCATACAGCTTTAGACGGGACTCCCGCCCGTAACGCGAAGAAAAGAAAAAATTAAGATAAAGCAGATACTCAAACGAAAAATAATGACCATACCCAAATACTTCACCCACTAATTTTTCTCTTTTTTCTTTAAAGTCTGTCAATGATGCAATCTTATATTATACCACAAAGAAGGTAGTTTTAAATGGACCCCTGTCTATTTTTGTACCACGAACTACCTATTTCAAATCCGGCGATAGCGCAATGAGAAAGGCGTTCGCCTCTTAACCCAGAGGTTCTGGGTTCGATACCATGCTATCCCAAAGTTATTTAGTGAGCGGTTATAAATAAAAAACGCCCTGTTTTATCAAAAAATAACCGTAGCACAAATGGGAGCAATTAAATACACTAAAACGCCAGGGCGAAGTCTTCGCAATGCTTAATGAGCGTTCTGGGAACCTCGTTAAAAACAAACAAACATGTCAAAAAAAAAGAAAAAGGATTCACTGATTAGATCATTTGATGAATTTCATGAATCGAAAAATATTTTTTAACTTAATACCATTTCTTATTGTGTTGTAAATTAAACGTACACAAAGGAGTTTTTGTACAAGTATGTCTTCTCTTGTCTATTTGTACTTTCCAACTAACTTGTAATAAAACTACAACAAAATTTATACCCAATCTTATGGGAAAATAACAAGAAAAACCAGTTAAACAAGTATATACACAAAACAATCACGCGGCACGTGGCACGTGACGTCGAAGCGCAATAATGCCCCTCTAGATGCAAATTACCAACACAAAAACGAGCATTGAAAATAAATAACGTAACGTAACGTGTTGACATAAAAATGCTACAATTTTCTACAATTGAGATGCGATTTCCTAAAACACAATTGCGATATTTTATCTTTTTGAAAAGCCAAATTTGGCCAAGATTTTCTGAAAATAATCGAAAAAAGGGTTGTTTTTTATTGTAGTTGCTCAAAGCAAGGCCTTAACACGTTCGCTGCAACGCGCTTATTTTGCCGGGCCGTATTCTAATTGCCGGTCCAAAAAACAGTGGCATTATCTTATTGTCGAGCCTTCTTTCCGTGATTCCATTCTCTTTGCCGAGGCTAAATCTTCATGTTGGTCATTATGTTACCATGGTTACCATATATATTTGTTTAACATATTTTGTACGGAATATGTTGGGGAAATATAACTAACTACGAGTATACTCGTACTTTAGCATTAGAGAAAAAAAAAAATTCTTCAATGCCGAAGTACGAGTATACTCGTAGGCGTTTTAGAATAGATTTCATTGCAGTGTGCTTCATTGCATTTAGATGGTTGTTTTGATTTTGTTGCACGTGTCTGGCCACAATCATGAGCAAAAGAAATAATTTATATTAAATTTCCTTTGACAATTTATTTCTTATACGTTTCAGATATTTACAAAAATGTGTTCTTTGTTATTACAATTTGTACGACATCAAAGAACTAAGTTTTACAGATAAATCCAGGCTTTAAGAATAGACATAAGTGTTTTTTTTCTGTTTTTCAAATTTTCTAATTTTCCCGCTAATAAAACTGTACGCCCCGAGTTTTCTAAGTTCAAACAGCTAAAAAATGTTTTCAGAACCTCTTTGAAAGTGAAAACAAAAAAAAACATGTGACTTAGAGTAGCCAATCAGAATTAATTTAGAGTTGAAATAAGTTGGTGAAACTACGAGTATACTCGTAGTTGGCAATAAGACGACGCCCGTTTACTACGAATATACTCGTAGTTGGCAATTAAATGACGCCCGTTTCTTACGAGTATACTCGTATTTGGCAATTAGACGACGCCCGCTAACTACGAGTATACTCGTAGTTGGCAGCGAACGTGTTAAAAGACACTTGTGTGTAAAGAGCTACAGGAAAGGTTAAGCAGTTTTAAGATATCGATGAACATTTGATTTGAACAGTTGAAGGTTATAGTCAGAAGGAAAGCAAGTAGATGGAAGGGAGTTCCAAAGTCTGGATGTTCGCGGAGAAAAACTGTTCTCATAGAAATCCCTGCGACAATTTGGAATACAAACAATCCATTGATGAGAAGACGACGAAAACCTAATTGTAAGGAGAAAAATTCTGGGAGAAGTTGTAAGTAGTGATAGTTCTCTTGAACAATGTCCATAAAAAACTTGTACAAAAGACAAAGAGATGTTGTAGCATCTCTCTACATATCATTTCATATCATTCTACATTTTGTTTTGTTACCATGGCAATCCATACCATTACATCATTCACAAACTCATACGTGCCATATACTCAGCGTCCCACAGGTCTCATTATCACCTCATTAACCTTTTGTTTACACGTTTACATTTGTGTATATATTGAACTGCAAAAACTTCCACTCCCCTTTTGTAAAGAGAACGCCAACGTGGATTGAGCAAAAACAGTTCTGACGTTTTTTTGAATTAATGGTTCAAACCAACGAAGCCTTAAACTATTAACGTGGTGAACTCGGCGTGATTATTTTACCTTCGTCCTCTTCGCCGTTGTTCTTAGTTTTTTCGTAAATCTCACGCCGTTATGAATGACTCAGAAACAGCTTCCTTCATTTCGGCCTAACGACTCCGCCGTCTGGTTTACTCAAGTCGAAGCCCAATTCAAATGCTCTTTCAGCTCTCCTGTCATATCTCAAGCAGTAAGAAAACCTCAAAGCTAGCGACGACAAGTCCAGCTGGCTCACCATCCACCAGTCGTCTTTTTGTATTACAGACCGTCCTACGGGTACACGTTTCCTCGTTGATACAGACGCTGATGTGATCGCCCTTCCACCTACACCTGTTGACAGACCTCAACAGCTGCCACTCAACAGCTTCCACGCAACACTTAACACAGCAAACATCTACCGGCTACACTCATCACAGCAAACATCTACTCGCTACACTCATCACAGCAATGGTTTTCTTCATCATTCATACCGGCCGTCCACAAAGTAAGGTTGTCCCTCAACAGCTGCATGATGAGCGTGCTATTCTTATAATTCTCTCCGCTCAACTTGTCCAAGTTCACAGCGGCACCATCAAACGCTTGACGCGCGAGTTTGCACGCGCGCTCTGGCAAGTTGAAGATCTAGTAATAAAACACCGAGAAGTTGAGCGCCAGTCGCAGCAATATGGGGTGGGTGAAGTCTAGGCTGTCGGCGTTGGCATCTGTGGCGCTTTTGTAAGCCACCAAGGAGTTCTCGGCCGCATCTCGATTCTTGTTATTACCTTTGGTGAACTCGGCTAGATATCGTAGATAATCACCTTTCATTTTGTAGTAAAACGGAAGAGATTCGGAGTTGTCCTCATCTTCTTTTGGTTTTGCGGCAAGTATGACATGCGTCTCCAACAAATCAAGTATATCCGTGCATATGTCTTGCAGCTCCTCCTCAATCAATTTGCAATATTCGGTGACCAAAGTTGCATCTTTTTCGCTTTCAACTCTAAACTTGAGATAACGCGCCACAACGCACGCCGTGATCTAATCACGTTCTTGTATGCAACCGATAGCAGATTGCTTTCAACCTGCGTCAAACCAGCGCCCAAATGCGAGATGATTTTTATGCATTTTCAACCAATTCTTCATCAGGTTTCTGTTTGTTCACTTGTTCTCGCTGAACAAGCAGAACGCTATGAAGAAATGGTTCAATGTATGAAAACCATCTTGCATTTGCGCGCTGTTTTGAAGCAAGGTGAACGCAATCTGCTATCGGTTGCATGTAAGAATGTGATTAGATCACGTGGTGCGTCGTGGCGCGTTATCTCAAGTTTAAAGTTGAAAGTGAAAGAGAGCGAAGAAGATGCTCCTTTGGTCACCGAATATTGCAAATTGAGTATTTTAGTGATGAGTTTTTAATACTTCCGTGCTAGACTTTGAAAAAATCAAATACACCATTTTCGAGATAACTCTTTAGCGTGACCATTGACGTCAACACCCAAAGGCTGAAAACGATCTGTCATATTATTAGGAACATGTATGATCACGCAATCATTCTCCTCGAGTAATTTGGTGACTTGTTCCGTGACTTGGTCTTTGAATACATCAAAAATCAGCATCGCCTTTTGTTCTTCAGGTAATTCTAAGTGAGCCTTTCTTTTATTGAGGTACGGGAAAACCACTCTTTCCAAATGCTTGATTACTTTTTCGTCGTTGCTCCAATGGTTTGCAGTGCATGTGACATTCCAATCATCCGGAAACTCCACCCCTTTTGACAACGATTGGTGGTTCCTTGGTAAATCAGTTGCATCGGTAGAAACTGGCCTGACATGGTGATAGTGAAAGTACCAGTTATTTGCATTTTCTTTCCCTTACCAACAAGCGGAACGTTAGAAGCGCCTTGTGTGTGTTAGGTTTGCTTTCCTGTGAAAACATGGGGGAGAGGTGTTTGGTCAAAATTCACCATAAGATCTTCTGGATTTTCATGCCACGTTTGAAGTTCCTTTATTTTCCTTTGAAAATCTAGCTTTGTTTCGTTAAGTATAGCTGGAGCAATAAGAATCTTTGCAGTAGTAGCCAAACGACTTTCAAAACGATACAAAATATGGCGCGTGACCAATCAGTACTGAGTTCGATGTAACCGTCATTTGCCAATAGCAATGACCTATCGTTTGCGATAATGACACCTCTTGCAACAGCACGAATGACAGCTGCCGAAACAGGAGCCCCTCTCAATCGCAAATTTGCAACAGTTTCGATTATTTTTTTCATAAAATTTTCGGGTAACAATGTGGGACGGGCGGTTTTTTTCTTTAAATCTTTCAAGTTAGATGAAGAAAAAGAGGACCACCTAATTGATGACGAAAACGATGAAGTTATTTGTATAGATGAGATTAAAACAATAATGAAAGAGTCAAATGAAAAATATATTTTTAATTTTATTTGGTTCTTTAAGGGTTTCCATATAAGTGACAGTTTTTGGAAAGAAGCTATTTAGCACGTTATGTAAAATTACTAAGGCATCTTATGCAATCAAAAACCACTTTAAAATAGTTTTCGTGCTAATTAAAGCTTGTAAAACGAAATTAGAAAAAAATATTTTCCAAAAGTTTCGGCGTTATAAACTTTCGACTAGATTTAGAATAGACTTAGAGAGTCATTAATTTTACCTTTTTTTTATTTTGCCAAAAAATCATTTTTTTTCGCATTGCACAAATGGACATCCTAAGTATACCAGGCCTTAATCATAGCTCTTATGGAATTTCTAGCTCCTTTTTTTAATGGTGTTTTTCAGTGAAAAGCCTATTAAATTGGTGACTTCTAGACACTGAGCTTTTATTTTGCTAAATTTTGTTGGTTATGTCACGAACCTTATTACATATACTATTGGTAAACAAGTACTATTTTGTGAATTCCGGGTTCCGACAAATAAATACTCTTACTGCTAAACCAGCGTGTGTTCTCTTCACTAAAAATGCGTATGAGAATCTCTCGTGTCTATTTTACAACGATCCCCGTATCTAAAAAATTGTCGAGTTTAAATCGTATACACAGTTACTCACATTTAAATAGATAACTTAACTTACAGGCCTATCTACGTCATAAAGTTTTGAGATATTTTTTGTGAATTTTTGTTTTTAAAAGTGTTAAGCTTGCTTTTTTTTACATAGAACCGTATAATATAGATTCAACTCTTTTACACGTGACTATAAATACAAAAGTATTTAACTAAATATGCATATACTTTACCATGTAATAAGAGGATAATAAGAGAATATTCCCGTAATAATGACAACCACAGCGAGTATAAAAACAGTTCATCTTCACTTGGATCTCCTGGATTGTACGGAACCAATATGCGAAGAAGCAGAGCATATCCACAGTAAAATGGCAATACCTTCAAATAGGTCTTTCAAAAACTTCGCCCATTCTGGAGTTGTTTTTGGTGGAGTTAAAGCATTTTTTCCATTTCGAGCTAGGTTTCTCGCAGCGATTTGTGATGTTAGACCCCAAGGTTAGGGTGAAAGGCATGAAATAACTCCTACATTTTATCAAAACAAGAAATTGGGAAGCAGAATTGGATTCTTCAAGTTATAGGAATTCTAAATACAAAATTTTAATTGGTTCTCACTTGCTATTTATCCTAAATACAATTTTTTTTTGCTTGTCTAAAGGATAATATTTTAAGCTAAAAACTGCAAAAAATATTTTTTAAATTAATGAAAACAAAACCAAACAATTGAGGCAAATCCAAACAAAACCATGTCTCGTCTACTGATCTTTTAAAAATACGATATTTTTACGCAACTGAAGATATTCATCTAATAATATTAATGTTCATCCTGATAAAGATATGATAACAAAAGTCGTCAATGTACGATGATATGGGCAATGTGCATCTTAATGCGGTTACTCGCATATGACGTTCACTATAATAAGTTTAAAAAGGAATTTCTGCTGTTCGAACACTCATGACTCTTTCTTTTTCAGTATTTTTCTTGACAGAAAACCTTTCAGCATTTTATCGAATCATCATCGAGTTTCGGCCAGGGACAAAACGCGTGTGTGTTTCTAATGACATTTAATGAATTGCAATTGGCCAGTAAATAAATAAATTCCTAATTAATCTTTAGAACTGTTAGGCTGGCCAGAAAAGTGCTTTAAAAGGTGAAAGTCAAAACATGCTGCTCGAATTTGTGTTGTGTAGGGACTAATAAGGGCCAAGGGTTTGTCCTATCGCAAAGGAACTCTCATTATAAAGAACTATTTAGTTATCTACTTGCTATTTAAATATTTTTTATGAATCGGATGTATTTTTAACAGAAAATAATCAGTGAAATTAAACTCGACAATGCTAGGGTTAAGGTTTGGGTTGAATTAATTAACTTAAATTTCCGAACTAATAATTTTCACGGAAAGCAGTTCAGTCCATACCTTATCGGAAAAAAATCCGTCGGTAAAATGTGACAAAAAAATCGCTAGGTGACGAAATTTTTTACCGACGATTTTATTTTGCCGACGAAATTTTTGACCGACAAATATTTTTTACCGGCGAATATTTTTATCCGACAAAATTTTTGACCGACGGATTTTTTTTAGAAATGAAAAGCGTTTTTTCGTAAAATCGTTATTTTTCATTGTATTTTAGTTCGGAAGTATATATATAATAGACCGAAATCTTTCATTTTAGGGTCTTAATTTGTACCTAAAACTGTTTTCAGAGGGGAAATTCAGGACAGAAACTAGAAAAGCATCGACTGACATTGACCCATATGCTTGTGCAGTAAAGCCAAAAATGCCTATTTTAATGGATGGAAAACTGTTGGTCATGTTCCCCGCGAAATATCAAGATACATTTATTTTTTCATAAAAGAGGAACAAGGAACTGTTGATGGCGTATTGAACTCCTTGAATTACAAACCCTCTGCTATTCCCGCGGGAGGACTCAAAGTGCCACTTTTGTTACGTCTTTCCTGCCCAGACAAAGAAACAAGGGACAAATTAAAAGGCTTCATAGGGGACTTTTACACTTATGATTTCACTGGCATAATCCATGAAGAAGCATCCGACGATGAGAGTGATATTAGATAGACCTAGACATCGAAGACAATGAAGCAGCTGATGGAAATTTAAAGCCCGCAGAAGAAGAAAACACAGAACCCTCAAAACTTGAGGAAAAAGACATTATTATGTTAGATTAGTTGTTCATTTGACAAGAAAAACTAATTTCAGTTAAACGAAAATTTTGTATCTTTATTATTTCCAAAATAACGAAAACCCTTCTAAAGTCCGGTTAAAAAAATCCGGCGGTAAAAAGTGACGAGATTTTTGGCTAGTGACGAAATTTTTTACCGACAAATATTTTTTGCCGACGAAATTTTTGACCGACGGATTTTTTCCGATAAGGTAGTTGTGTTGATTTGCTTTTGGCGAAATTGTGTTCGGTATTATACCATCTCCAACTCCTTCTTCAAATCTCCATCTTTACTTTCTTCTAAAGCGGAAATAAATTTGAATATACTCAACATTAAGAAAAGTTGGATACAAAACTGAAGCTTCATATATTTATCTTACTTCTTACTTCTTGTCAATGCTCAACGAGCAATTTATTATTTTGGCCTTATTTATATAGTTATAAATATAAGGTGAATACAAAACCTGCCGTCGCAATATTTCATTGCGGGCTCTAAAAGAACTTCAAAAGCATGGAAGACTGATATTCAAAGGATAGCTGAGAACTTAGGGATCGAAGTTAAAACCTGAACTATGGGGAATTCATTGCGTATATAACGGTTTTGACCCTAGGAGAGTTTTGAAATCCAAATATGTCTGTTCAACTCAATCACAACACCCAATTGCATCTACTAAACACCATGACAACTCCGCGTTCCAACTCGTCTTGCATTGTTTTGTAACGAAAACGTAATGTGCATGAAATCGTAACTATAGTCCCAACAAAGGAAAATTCTGTTCACAAATCATTGCGCTAAGTCCGTTTCTTAAAACGCCACCGTTCTTCTATACTTTGAAACATTTGCAAATTCTAGTTTTTTTGGTGGCAGTTTATATTTTTATAAAAGTTTATACTTTGGCGAAAACTCCATTTGTGAGTAAGAAATTTTCGAGGTTTATTTCCCTGTTATTCTGTGTTCGCGGTACACGAATACATCTTATTGTCAAACACTTTGCCGACTTCTATACCTCAGAGCACGAATATTGAACACTCTTATATCTAAACATAACCGTTGGACGAGAACACAAAGACTAGACGCACTAACATCAAGTCTTGCTTCATTTTTGGTATTTGCTGTGCATTGATGGAAACCAGCAATTCCAAGTAGACTTGGTTCAATTCTTACGCCATGAGTAACAAAATATAGTAAGGTCCTTAGTAATGTTTCGCACCTCATTATGCCACAACGCAACAAATCGACCTTTTTTGCATTTTTGAAAGAGAATGTGTGATATCGTTACGTGCTCCATAGATGCGAATCATATCTAGTTAAACCGTTTCGTCGGAAGTGTAGTTTTAACCAGTTTCAGACTCCACATTTGTTTTTCCTTTTCATCGCTTGACTTCTTGACATCTCATTTTGCATAGCGTCAAGATTTTGCTTGTATATATATATATAGATAATGAAAAACAACTTTTGTTGTTAGTACTTAAAGTTTCATGCTTTCGCAATCATCAGCTAACTACAGTGAATTAAAACCGTTAAAAACATTAAAATATATATGCTACAATGCAATAACTTCGTGACGTCATTTGATGTTTTTTAGTTTATGTTTGTTTCGGTGCCGACATTTGTTGATTAGTTCGCTGCGTTTGTTGAGGAAATTGGGGTTGTTTGATGTCAGGATATAAAGTTTTTCTTTTAGGCAAAGTGAGCATCTATTGGAGTTTGGCTTGATCTTCGTACATTTTTCTTTTATTGACCATGTTATCATAGGTGTTTTATTAGCATCTTTTATCTTCCATATTTCTTTAGAAAGCTCCGTATCATTTTCATATTTTCGGTGGTTGATTGATTTCTTGTGGTTTGCGTATCTGGTTTTAAATGTTCCTTCACTTATTCCAATGTATATTTTTTGCTGGTAATTTGGGATATCCGAGTTTATTGTTGCTTCATATACTAAGTTTGTTGTTAGACATTTATTGTTTAATGGACATTCTTTTTTCTGGAGGCATAATTTGGTTTCGGGTTCTTCTCCTTGGGTTATTTATTTATTTATTTATTTAAATTTATTCGCTCTTTATGTCGAGCACTCTATGAGAAGAAGTTTTACAACTATCACACACACATATACATATATATTTCTCTCTGATTGAATTTTGTGTTTCGTTCTCCCGTGATTTTCATCATTATTTCTCGATATGGTCCGATTATTATTTCATATTTATGGTATTTTCCCATTCGATTGGCGTTGTTTTGGCGGATATATATATATGTCATTATTTGAGGTAATTGTGGAAAATTACGTTTTTTGTCAATGACAATACGGCTACTTGTTACTGCTGGGATAAACTTGTGGCATTAAAGATTCTTCCATTCCAGGGATCGTTAATAAAATACGTAAATTTGTGTTTATAGTCACTAACAAAGCACGTAAAAGCCGCTTGGGGCTGTATCAATGCGGCATCTGACAGTAGGTTAATTGTGTTGATCCATATCGCTATCAATGTTTGCATGTATGAGTGTTGTTAACGAGCTTCTCCTAATATTCGAAGGTGTTTTTCTCCCTCAGCTGTTATTTCAATACTAGTTTCACTGAGTGCGTTTCTTGCTTCCTCAACTTCATCTTCGTTTGCAATCAATCATGATTTTACTTGTCATGGAAAGAAACTAAACTTCGTCACGGCTTATCCCACCGTTTTTGCAATGATTGTCAGCCGCTGTTACATCGTCTGCGAATGCTGCAGTTTCCATGTATTCAGAACCAATGAAAATATCAAGGAAATCCAGAAGAGATGTTCTACCTATCGCATATAATGCCATACATAACGGGTCACTTTGTGTTGTTACACCCTTTTTAGAAAGAATTTCTGCACCACCGATCGCAAATAGATGTGCTGATGGTCTTGCAATTTTCTGCGAAACTCGATGACTACAGAATCTATTTTTTTAAATTATGATACTCGAGGTGGACTACTGAAATGACGTCATCATTCATCAACAATGTAATGACTTAAATGGTCCGATAAAAAAGTGGCCAATGAAAAACTATGGAAATAACGGTCTATAATTCTATTGTGTTTCCCTCTTTGTTAGACCATTAACAAACTAGTTTATTAACACATATTTACACGTACTCTATTCCAATTTACTTGATATATTGCGCAACACTAATAATCATAATAAATAACTAATAATAGGTCACTTTTATATGTCCATTTTCAACAGTTTCTTTAGCAACGCCTCCACCGAATTGGATAGCGTCTTTTTCGCCGGGTAGACGCTGCTTCTTACCAAGTACAGCTCCTTTACGCTCGGATTGTACTCCAGCCCTTTTTGCAATTTCTTTAAACGATCTATCTCGAAGTCAATTGTTTTCAGATTCTCGAATAACACGTTTGCGGGACGGGATCTTTTTCTCTGGAAGTATACACAGTAATATTACAGAACAAGCAGTAACAAAGTGGATGTTTTCCTCCTATAAAATCAAATCGTAAAATTTCGAGTTCAAGAAAGAACACTAGTGAACAGTTGTTGTTGGGTTGTTTTAACGAGGCTCTCAGAATGCTAAGCCTTATCATGAAGATCTCGAACAATAGTTTTAGTGTATTTAGTTGTCCCTATTTGTGCTACGGTTATCTTTGATGAAATACAGCGTTTTTTTATTCATAACCGCTCACTAAGCAACTTTGTGATAGCATGGTCTCAAAGAACCGAACGCCTTACCATTGCACTATCGCCGGATAAGTTGAATATGTTGAAAATACACAACAGTGTTACTTGAAATGGTTCTCTTAAGTACAGCGGTAATTGTCCTGTTTTTCCCAAGCTATCATATGAGTTGTAGTGCAGTTAAGGCATGAATTGTTTTGAACTAAAGATATGCTAGCCATTGGTTAGGGAGGTAACATAAAGACGTCTTACTCATGTGTGTCAAGTTTAATAAATAGGTTGGCGGAGGGGGCGAGTTGTATATGCGTAGGGTGCCTAAACCAACTAGATTTGTTTTTAGGCAAAATATGACCCTTCTGAAACCTCTACCAAAGGAGTTCTTCACTTTATAAGAGCCTCTAAAATTTAAAATGTTTTACCAGCCAAACAGGAAAAGTATCTTTTTTACTTTTAAGCATTTCTTTGGTTACTTCTAAAAAAATGGAGGTTTTTGGGTTGTTAAAATTTCACACGCACGGAAAGGTCATTTTTTGGAAATTCGGGTGAGCTCGATTCTGCAAGAAAAAATAAGATTACAAGAAAGCAAAATATTTTTTAAAAGGTGGGAATGTCGAAATATTTGCTATGTTGAAACGGCTGCAATTTCCGAGCCCAAAAACCTAAAAAAACCGAGGGAAATGGGTAAATTCTGTTAAAAACCAATTGAGAATTTCACGAAATCAATTAATCATTCACAGTTGCAAATTGACCAACCCATTTTTCAACTAGACCATTTCCAAGCTCGATTGAAAAATATACACCATCAGTCCATCCAATGTTTTTCAGCAAGGTTAAGAAGGGCCGCGATGATTGTGACAATGAATATAGGAAATTGTCTGTTTATCTTCTATGTTCGCATATAATTAATCTAGTCAACAATGAAATGTTTTTGTATTTAATGTTTTTTCAAAACATGTGTGTGTGACAATAACAAAATAATTTAAATAAAAACAACACACAAAAAACGCGCAAAAATGAGGGTTGACTTCTCCCTCAAAAGTACCTTTTGGCAACCTTGCCATCTCAGTCCCGGACATGTTATCTGAGATCGAACACACACCGTAACCATAGAAACCACCACAAACAATAACGTAATCTCAGACCATCTCATGCTGGTTTTTTTCTATGTATATATCTATGTATATAGTTGCGTTTACCCGCTAAGATCGCGTTTCTATTACCAGAATTTTCACTGTTCCCTTTTTATTTTTCCCGCAATGTTCAAATTAACAAGTTAAGTGACGGCGTTCCGTTAAAATTCGCTGTATGCGCTTCTCATTATAGCCATCCGAACTTGTTATTAGAAAAATTGAAACGTGGAAAATAGTACGAATGCGCGAGACATAAAAATAGCGTTATATGGAAAGTGTTTAAAACATGATTTAGCCTTCCTACTCGACTGTACTATGTAGCAACAAACATAGAGAATATCACCGTTTTGCTTTCATCGAGACAGGAAACTGCGACGTTTCTGAAAGCAAAGGCGCTGTTTACATCGGTTCGAGACATCCTTTGTTTCTGACGTTATCGAAAAATACATAGACAAACAAAGGAAAACTCTTTTTTAGGGCGTATAAAATGAATTAACTCATTCCACGATAACATTATTTATTTATGCGTTTATCAATTTTTCATGGTAACTATTAATATTCGAAATTTTTAGGGTGGGCGCTTTTGTGAAAATATGATGTTTATATTGAAATAAAATAAAAAGACAATGCCATAAATAAATTGAAGTTTTGAAATCGTACTTCAACATCTTTTACTGTGTCCAGAGCTGAACAAGTATTCGATGACGGGCACTTAAAGCAGTTGAGGGGGGAGGGGTTCTTCAGATAATTCCGGTAACAATTAAAACGGGACGACACCTTTTACAAACGTTAAACTATAACAATTCGTCAACATTGGAAACTCTTACTAGCAAACTCCGAAAGGCTTGAGACGTTTCGGTACATTTTTGGTACAACTTTTGAGTAAAAGATCAAACTAGTAACCAATGGTTACACCATAATCACTTTTCAGTTTGGTTTGCTCTATAAAAACGCGATAAATTTCCATCGCATATTCAAATTTTTCGGTTATTTCAACAAAGATCTTTAAAGCCTAAAACTAAGCAGTTATTCAAACCAAGGATTCTATGCTTTGTGATAAAACTTGTCTCAAACTTCGGTTTTTTCCGTATGTTGAAGTTTCTGTATGGCAGCGAAATATATCTAGTATCTATCTATTTATCTATCACATATAGTGTAGATTTTTGAGGCAGGGCAACATGTTCATTTAGACAAACTTTCTCGGTCTTGTTTGTCCTTATTATTGTATAATCGAAACATCGATCGTCTCGGTTGCCACCTTTTTTTAAAAAATACAAAAAACAAACACAGAGTAATGAATTCGTGTCGTTTCTACACGAATATACAAATGAAGGCACCAAATGAACAAAAAAAAATATATTATTGGCCTTTTCAGTTAGACGTACACCGCACGAGTCGCAAATACTTGTTAGTTAAAGAATATGGTTTTAGCATATCTTTCACTAGGATTTTTTTGGACAGGGGCGTATTTATCTCCGGCATCTTCACTAAAGCTGAAAGCAACAATAAAAACATTCATCCACGCACTGTTTGACGAAATGAAGTTAAAATGATGCTTTACAAGGACCATCTCAGGCGCCATATAGCCAGGTGCTATAGTGTGTGAAACGGACTTTTTTGAGCGTATACATTTTTTTTTCATATATAACAAATCAGGCTAAGAGAAATGCAAGCCCTATATTGGCGGCCGATAAACCAACAATTTAAAAGTATCAAAAATGATCGTGAGAAGAAACGTATAGTTAAAAAGAAAGCAGCTCTCCAAATAAACCGTTTTCAACACTTTCTAATAAAATTGCGAAATATATGATTTAACAGACTCGTTGAAGCGTGAAATTTTAATTGTCGGCCCTTTTGATCTTCAGCCGATAATCGTGAGTTAATCGTTTTTATATCAGTTTTCGTTAGAAAGATATTGTTGATGTAAACCGCTATTTTTATGTGTTTAATGTTTAATACTCATTTGTATATTCGTGTAGAAACAAATTCATTACCCCGTGTTGATTTCTCGTATTTTGGCATTTTAAAAAAGAGAACAAATGTTTTAAAACCACCATAGAAAAGGATTGAAATATTTAAGTAGGTAAATTGCTGTTTCAGACTAAAACCCGATTATATGAATATGGTTGTTTTTGAAATCGAAAAAGTTTTTCTGCAACAAAGATGTTCCATAAAATTTCTCCGTCCAATTGTGACGATCAATTCAACTCTATCCACGCTAAGTGCATTCGCATGGGTTGTATTGAACTTTCCTTACTTTGGGAGGGCACATTAAGTAGTTCCGTTTGCACTTTTTGACACTTTCTTTCGCTAAGTAGATCATATAACCTCGTACATTAGATTGGGAATATATATCATACCGAAGAAATTATTCTAGCTCCCTTCTTTATACTTAATTTTGTTTAATCATCATGTGTCGCTATTTCAGCTGTTAGCAGATTGCGAACCCGCATAACTGATTTCTTTCCATTTCTTTCTATCTAGGGCAAACTGATTAATTGAGCTCCAGTCATCGATGTTTGACCAGGAGGGAATATTGTCTCTCCACCTTTGTCTTGGCTTTCCACAGCCTCTTTTGCCCTCGACCATGCCCTCAAAACATAATTTGGACAAACCGACAGATGATCTTTTCGGTGTACAGACGTTTCGAAACAATATTATTTTATATTTTTTAATTTTTTATTAATTTTCGAAATATTTTTGTTTTTTTGTCGTTTTTTAAAATTCTATTAACGTTTTTTAAATTCGCGAATTCGAGTCACGAATCAATCACGTGGTTTGTTTATCTTGGAACATTATTACGGTTGTCTTTAGGTGGCCCCGCGACATTCATTTGAAATGTTTCCGCACGTTCACGTGACGGAGCTTGTGCGTAATTGTTCAATAAAATTTTTATGATAAGAGCTCTCTCTGATATGAATGATTATCAAATGAAATTTTAAGTATTGAGGTGAGGTCCAGAGATACGATGGCGAAAAGAAAATATTCCATAAATATCTGTACCCTTACAATAACCATAGAAACAAAACAAATAGAATAGAAAGTCTCATTACATATGCATGCATTTTACTTTATTATAAGAAAGACGTTTAGGCTGGCCATAAGATAGTGTCGAGAATGAGTCAGGTGAGTCGGCAAATAATTATGCCAAGCTAACAATGAGTCATAGAAATCAATCCATGAAAGTTTTTGTTTGATTGTTCGAAGTTAGCATTTTACCACGGAAATTAATCTAATATTTAAAATACTGCATGTCGCATCACCATTCGACAGTCTGGAAGCTAATCGATAGCTTAAAGCTGGAAGATGTCCATGCAAAAACGGATATCAGAAGTTTTATGGCAGGGGAACCATTAAATAAACGATTTCGAATGGAGACACTGACGCTCCAGAGACGCTTAACGTAGGGCTACACCAGATATGAAAAAAGTTTTTGCGAGCTGTTGCTTACAATTTCCGCGACAAATATGTCTTATAATGTATCATAAGAGAAATAAAGATATATAATATATAGCTTAAATACGTCATCATTTGTTCCAAGAATGTACGTTTTCGTGCACAGACGCTAGCTTATAAGATTTCTATCGCTTAGGTGATCTAAAAATTAAGGAAAACTCCACATAGCGCAATGGCAATGGCGTTCGGTTCTTAACAGAAAGGTTCTGGGTTCAAGACCATGCTATCACAAATTTAGTTTAGTGAGCGGTTATAAATAAACAACGCTGTATTTCATCAAAAATAACCGTCGCACAAATGGGAAATTAAATACACTAAAACTCCGGGTCGAGGTCTTCATGATAATTCTTAATGAGCGTTCTGAAAGCCTCGTTAAAAAAAATAAAATAATAATAAAAATAGTTGATGATGTATTGAAAAAAAATTGAATTCTAATCGTAAATGAAAAATCTTTTAATATTGTTTCGAACCGTCCGGTTTCGAATCGTCAATTTCGAAACGACCAGATTCGAATCGGCAGTTTTAGGGTTTTGCTTTTGATTATATCAAAAAGAGAAGGTAACGAAGTTTTGTTACGTAGGGTTGAAATCCTAATTTTGTCAATTAATCTATGCCCGGTGATGAAACGCATGACATGATTTTGGAACACCTCAATGCGATTGGAAAGTACTTTGTTTAAATATTCCTTTAATTAAAAACATGAAAACTCTTTAAATTTTGTTTCTCAGCTTCTAGAAGAGAGATTTTTACTTAAAGATACTGACAGTTAATTTCTTGATTCCACCATTTTGGATGCGCCGAGTGGGATATGTGCGATGCCCTTTGGTACTAGATTTATATACTTCGCGCATGCGCAATCCATAGTCATTTGGCTGCATCATAACCGCAGTGAAAGTTTATCTTGCTCTCGATGTTTATACGACGAGAGTCCACAATGCTTTTTAAATTTATTTACAGTGATTTTTTGAAAGTCCTTGAACAAGGACATCTGGAGTACTAAAAATAATTGAAACGCTTGCTTCATATCAGCAGACTAGGAGAAAGCCTTCAATAGACTGGGACCATTAAAAAAAACCTTTTAATATCTTTAACTTTCACAATATAATTTCACGTATTTTTAACAACGTTTCAATAACTCTCAAAGTGAACGGTCAACTTTGGTCATCTGTTGGAGCCTTTTACTAGAGGCGTCAGGCAAAGATGTTCCCTATCAATGTTACTATACGCAATACATACTGAACCTTTTCACGCATCGATAAAATCATTTGTATTGCGCATGACAAAGATGATAAAAGCATTTGTATTGCGCATGACGAAGATGATAAAAGCATTTGTATTGCGCATGACGAAGATGATAAAAGCATTTGTATTGCGCATTACGAAGATATCTGTAGACGGAACTTGTAAACTGAACACCTACGCAAGCGAAATATTACAAATAAATAACTGACTTCTCCTCCCACAGACTGTACCATCGACTAAGCGACTATGCAACAAATCAGCAAAAAACCGTCAAACAACGGTCTCGGAGTCCTCCATCCACAGTAAAAAAATTGACTCACTGCCATGCCATGGATTAAAAAGCACTCCGACAAACAGACCGACCGTACCGAACGGTACACGGAAGACGCTCGCATTATATAATCTAAACTAATACCGCAAATCAAAGGAAATGCGTCTTTCTTTCTCTCGTTTATCGAGCAGAAAAACTTAAAACAACTGCAAAACTTTTACACATTGCTTATTATGAAATTGCAAAACATGACAAATAATTCTCGTCCTGAACCGAGTTGCATTGAAAGGTTCCTTAACGAGGTTCTTTCTTCAACAGGTTCGTGCCCTACCCAAAATAATGCGAGTTGTCTTATACACAACTGCCGAAACCCACAAACGAGAATAGACACTTAACCGTGGTCGAAGACCTAACGAAAACATTTCTGCTAGGATTTCTCTCGTCGGAAACGCTAGCAATTGACGAATAAACTTTCACGAATAAAAATCTCTGGCTCGAAAGAATCCTTAAAGAAACGCAAACATATGCCTATAACAATTATGTGCCCAAAATACACTTCCCTAATAACAAACTAAATGAAATCTCCAACTTAATCGCGAAAGCGGCCTACGGGATCCTTAAATGTCCAAACTCGTAAACACGGGGTGTATAAAAACCCTTTCTTTTTTACGGCCGTATTGCGCACATATTTATTATAGACGGCTTTTTACAATATCGACACGACACTAAGAAATGTTAACGTCACATTAATCGCCCCCCTGAAAAACAATTTCATTTGTGTTTCATCTTCATTAACTAATTTTTTTACATTATTTCTCTATCTTTCTTTCGTTCTAAATTTGTTTATTTATTCTATTCTGTCCCTCTTTTCGTGTATCTTTCACACAAATCCAGCGAACACCGATTTGTTGATTACTTCACATGAGCAGGAAACTCCGAACGATAAATTCTGAACACCGAGTTGTTTGTGGAAAAGTTTTTTACGTACAAAGTTCGTGATACACACTCCCTCGCCGGACATACAGTCAAGAAAACCATTCAAGTCGCACGTCACGTGACTGTGGTCCCGCGGTGCGTAACTGAAAAACAAGATGGCGCTAAACGAGATTATTTTGGATCCTAAATGTTAAAAATGACTTTTCCCCTCAAATTAATTCAATAATTTAATAACTAAATAATTTTAATTTCTTTATCGTTCTTCTGAGGAATTAGCAAAACACATTTGCTGTGTTTTACCTAACAAAACTGACTTTAAAGGCGTACAATAGAATACCAATCTTCCTAATTCCAACCTTAGTAAGTATGGCGTCATTATTAATAAATTAATAAAAGGGTTGCTATGTAGGTTTGTAGAAAGAAAGATGGTGACATCAGCAGAAAATCAAGAGAGAAGGGGTAAGTCCTAATATTTGATCCCCGTTAGAAAATGAGAATCATATCTCCTTACATTACCTTTGCTAGTTGTGTAATTATAAACAACGTACTCTGCTGGTAGCGTGATTGTGTAGACGTTCCTTGTGCACATGTTAAGCGTGTTTTGAAGTGTCACTTTACCTTTATGGTTGACAGTGGACGAAGAGGTGTGAGTGCCAGCAGGAAAGCGGGACATGTCTCTGGGTATCATTCGCTTGTACAAAATATTTGCTACAAACAACAATACACGATCTTCAGCTTCTTTTAAGAATAAATATTTTCAACCAAAATTTCATCTCATTCCATAATCAACCAAAAAACTCTTCATTTTCTGGTGAAAATAAAGAAGGTTTTGAAACTACATACAGTAGGATTTTAGGTTGTATACTTTCAATGAATTAAAAGAGGCTTGAAAACTGTCGTGTGTATATCTTTCCCTTACAATTAACAGAAACGTTGAAATGTAGAAATATTTAGTAATACTTAAATATTTAATACTTAGTAACTTAAATTAAACTTCATTGTCAAAACAATGAATCCTATATTTAGAGTTAGATTTCTTACATCCGCACTGTTGGTGAGACCGAACGTATCCCCCATCCTTTGAGCAGACGATCTTAATGACTTTTGATACCATGTCCTTTTCGTCCGTGGTCCAACTTCTTGCGCACACTTGGCGATAAGGAAAATACCTTTTATATGCACGCGTGGAAAAGCTATGACATGTCATCATCATTTGGAGATTCAGCAATAGTCGCGACCAAAACATTTTTATCTAAGTGCTAAGATACATATTATGCGTAAGTCAATATCAGGTGTGGATTAAAAAATGTCGAAAATGATTGTATTCGAAAGAACAAGCTTCTGAGAATGCATACTGCGAAAAGGTTTTGAAGGGAAAACCTTTTAAAAGTTAATCTTCAATAAATTTTTGCTACATTCTCCATATACAACAGTGTTGAAAAGAATCACCGAAAGGTGAAGCTGTTAAAAACGAAACAAACGGAAGAAGATGAAGAAGAGATTGATATACAACTTGACCCCAATAGTAACAATATAAACATTGGTAACTTGCTAGGAGGCAGACTGACTAAACCACGTATGGCTATCTGGAAATAATTTGGGAATGATTGTACAGGAGAGTTTTATTTTCGATTAGGCAGATCAGTAACATCATTAAGACGACAGTTCCTTTCATTTTAAACTACCAGACTTACCTCGGCGTTGCCAGTGACGATGATTGTTTTCTAGGTAAAGTACCACAATGTACGAAATTCAACAAAAAAGTGACACTTCGGAAACAACAATACTTATATAATGAAGCATTATCTGAAAGTGTTTCACTCAAGACGTAATACAGAAGGGATAGATTAAAACAGTTTTACGCAAAACTATATGGGAAGTAGAATGACAAAAAAGAGTTCGAGTTAACGCCAGTTTGACTTAACGGAGATCGAGTTATCGGGAAAACATTTTAAAACATTTTAAGTAACTATAACTGAAAAACCTCTTACTATTAAAAACAGCACAACAACATTTCCAGGAACCGGTTGATTCAAAATATGTCATTGGTTTGGCGTGAACGCATACGCCCATAAGCCATATTGCTTTATTGCTCCCCCTCCCCCCTTAATTTAAAATATGCAAATCTGTGGCACTTTTGAATCCAAGCTTTTAGAAGTCTGATTTTATATCTACTATGCAGATAGTAGCAACAATATAGAGAAAATACATTAAAACTTGGCCCCACCAACTTTCATTTCTGAACGCCAATTTCAACTAGCAATAGTGTGTCACAAAGATTTATAACAAAATTCAATTTATGTAATTACATTTATCTTATGAAATGTGAAATAAAAAAATATATAGAATTTAAAAATTTGCTGACGTCATCAAAAGGACAACATTTTGATATTTTTGTATAATTAAAAAGTGCATATATAGAGGAACATATGCGCCAAATTTGAAGTAAAAACATATAATAAAATAAAAATTAGTCGCCAAAATATGAGGGTACCAAGACCCCAGGCAAAATACGGTTAATTAAAGGCATATGATAGCTAAGTTCTTTACTTTCTTTGGGATCAAGCCGCCGGACACTGTGAAATTAGGTAAAATGGTGTCCACATGTGACGCAGACGGTTTGAGGATGTGTAAATAATTTGAAAAAAGTTTGAAAAAAGTCGCGATCTTGAGTCAGTTTGAGCACACCAGTATGTCGGTACCGTTGCATATTTTGCATACTTTGCATGGATTTATATCTAAACTTGCAATAAGACCCGCGTGCAAAATGCACTCATTACTTCTAAGACAAAATGAATATCTGTGTCAGCCCGCTTTTATGAGTTTTTATGTAAATACCCGTTGCCCAAATAAGTTATTAGGGTAGAAAATATTCCAATTTTAGTACTTGATTTGAAATCCTTTAATTAGTAAACCTTGTAATTTTCAAAGCAACGGAATGCCTTATATTTTGGGCCTATAAATCTGGGCTCAGTAAATTTTACTCCCTGGAGTGTTTGAAAGTTTATTAATAATAGCTAGAAAAAGTTGACAAAGTCGAAACTTAATTTTTATCAAAAAAATAGCTCGCTAAATTTCACAAATCACTTCTTAAACAATAAAGCGATTATTTCAAAACGCAATATTTAAAATCTAATGGATTTTTGCAGTTGCTTTTAGCCGTTTTTCGTTACTTGCAAGTGGAAATCATGAAAAAATATTACCATAAACGTTTTTAAAAAACCATTAAAATCGCATGTCGCATGGATTTTAGCCGCTACTTTTTTAGCCATTTTTATCATATTGAACACAAAACTTTAACGGGGGTCGTGTTCATTATGTTAATAATTTAAACCAACAAATCAAATTGCGACAACCAAAGCTTTCAACCCATCAAATTGCAATATTGAGCATGAGCTCTTTTTCTATTTTTATATATATGTCTATCCGTGACAATCTGGATATTTAAACCTTTAAATATCAGTTTCGAAATTTTTTTCACTGCTTCAATAAACCCTCTTTTGCGAAACGATTAGATTTAGATTTAAAATTTTTCACGCAATAACTTTCGTTGACAACAATGCATATGCACGTGCAAATTTCACGCATCATTTCTTTCAAGTAGTGAATGTTGCGCCATCCCGTTTTGGCGTGTTTGAAATTAAAAAACATCTAGCTCGCTTGTTTAAAGGTTTTAGCGTCATCTGCTTAAACCTGTCGATGTACCAACCGTTAAAAAGTGTAGGCACACAATCATCTCTAGGAGCACATTGAAGCAAATCCAGTCTTGCCAAATCTTCCTCTGACTCTAGGTTGTCCAAGATTTCTTGTGGCCGGGTGGTTGTTGTCAGTTTGACACGAGCTTCGTCTCCAAACAAGGCCGAATATGGTGATCGTTTTATTGTTGAATGGTAAGAAGAGTTCTTTTGAAACAGGTCAAATATGATTAGATATGTTTCGGATCTTTTTTTCTGAAGATAGTAAAATAATAATAATAAAATCAGATATTTTAGACCACTTCCCAATTTTCATTTAAATTTTTGTCAAAAACACACAAAAAGCGAGATAGATAAATTTTGTTAAAAGGGTAATTCATCTCAGCCAACGTCAATTTGTGTTTATGTTGGAGTAAGACTCCAATTTACTTTAAGACTCCAATTTTCTTGTTTGAAATATGGTTAGCTTCTGTTTTAACAGTACAAAAATAGATGATCAATCGAGTACCTACAGAAGCAAACATCTTTACTTTATATATATTTCATCGAACCTTATTATTACTTAGCCGTTATTGGTTCATGAAAGTATATTTATATTTTTCCTCTACTTTCTTTATTACATCTTCATAAATAGAACAACGTTTCTGTCCGTCTGTGGATTTGTTCGCGAAGGGATTTTATTAAACGGACTTATTTCAAATATAGACTTATTTCGTTTTCAGTCTCGAGCAAGTTTTTATTAAGTGAGCCAAAATAATTCAATAAAAATCCAATCACAGGTAGAAAAAATGAACAACAAAAGTACAACAAACAGTACAACGACAGTGTCCACGACAGTATAAATCAAATCAATATATTACTTATCTTATGCCTAACAATACGATAAATATCTGTGTACAAATACAAATAGCACAGGAACGTTGCAAATAGTGAAACACTACAAAATACAAAACGATCTCATATTGATAAGATAACAAAACAAAACAAGTTTCAAAAGTAAAAGTAAAACTGCAAAGTACGAGCAAAAAGCCCTAAATTACCAAATGATCTCTTGGAAAAAATGCTTGAGTGGATGGATTTGGTGACAAAAAATAGGAATGAAAAAGTCAAAAAAAGACAGCAAACAAAAAACTGTATATATACACGAGAGATAAACAACTAGATTATTAAAAAATATATATATTATGAATTTTTGTCTCTAAAGTAATTAAGAAGGGCTTTTGAAAATTTACATTTAGATAAATAAATAAATTATCAAATACGACTGTACAACGACAGGTCCACGACAGTATAACGACTGTACAACGACAGTGCAACAAAAGTACAACGACGGTACAACGATAGTATAATGACAGTACAGCGGCAGTACAACGAACAGTACAACGACGGTAAATGAAATGTTCTCATTTTCAAAAAGCAAGAAGTTTATACAGAAAATGCCAACCAAACAAAAAGACATACCATACCCATACGTGGATTAATTTTTGCGATTTTCGCGAATTATGGCCAAATACGCGAAAATATGTCCTCGCGAAAATTTCAAAGAAGGCCAATTCGCGAAAATTAATACTCGCAAAAATATTGAACTGGGCTGATTCGCAAAAATAAATACTCGCGAAATTTTTGAGAAAAAACGTTTTTTTTCATTATTATCTTTTTTGGAAGAAAGATCGAATGTCTTTGCACCCTTTGGGTTTATGAACAGTTTTTTCAGTGTCTTTTTTTTTGCTTTCGGTGGTACATCAAAATCGACGTTAAAAATTAAAATTGAACCTTATAACCCTAACAAGTGCGGAAATCTTTAAGCCACCGGCTTTTTGTTTATTATGACATTTGAAAAAGAAAAGTTTTTGAAGTCTAAAGATTCGCGAAAATAAGTCCTCGCGAAAAATTTGAGGATGGCCGATTCGCGAAAATTAGTACTCGCGAAATGTGATTTTTTGGACCTCGCGAAAATTAGTCCTCGCGAAAATTAATCCACTTAAGATATATGAATGCAGCAAGTAGAAACAGAAAGAAATTGCATAAACGTTTTTCCAATTTTAAAAAACTAACTTTTGAAAGTAAAGTCCATCAAGTAGAAATGTTTTATACGGTCAAAACACTTTTACCTCTTCCATTCCCCTTCCCATCTTTAAAAAGCAGCAAGAAACACCTTTCGCGACACGACACTAATGTTTCGTACCTCCTCAACTCTATGCAAAATCTCTAGCAAGCCCTAATCACCTACCACTTATGCAGAAATCAAAAGAAGTTATTATGTTCAAACACTAACGAGCGTTGTTTTATTCAAGTTTTTATGGTTTTTTAAATGAACAATTTGACTTCCTTGTAAAACCTACGTTTGATTACAAAAATATACGTGTTTTGTGGTTGAAATAAACTCAGTTATGCAACTAGATGTCTAGCATATGTTGTTTAGCTCGGAACATAAAGTTCAAAGTTGTCTTTCTAGCGCAATTCTTTGATTCTACCAATCAGTCAGGGTCGTTAATAAGTCAATCAGCACCGGTGTAGCACTTTATTTCCACTCTCCCAGGATTTCCACTCCACATTATTCTACGTAGAATTTCCACTCCCCAGTCACATTATTCTACGTAGAATTTCTACTCCCCAGTCACATTATTATTCTACGTAGAATTTCCACTCCCCAGTCACATTATTCTACGTAGAATTTCCACTACCCCAGTCACATTATTCTACGTAGAATTTCCACTCCCCAGTCACATTATTCTATTCTTACTTTATCAATGTTTGTTCTTCATTTTTACTCGTTGGTCAGTCAGCAGGTACATAAAATTTGCACTTCCCAATAGATGTTTTATTGAACATACAAACTGTAATTGATTACACAACAATCGTTAGTTTCTTAGTGTTGCGAGTAAGTCGAGCTTACTTTGGTGATTTAGGAAAAGGTAAAAGTACACCCTTTTGAAAACAGTCCACAAGATGTTGTCGCATCTGGCTGTTGTCATACTTCGCCATAACATTGCCATTTTCTGCCACAAATTCGATGGCATTTGCGATAGGATAAAGCCCGAAATAGAAACTGTTTGGCTGTTGATCGCATGGTATAAGGTGAACTTGGAGACTTTAATTGTTTTTCTGCTGATTCAGTCAGCTTTTTTGGCACCATACTACCTGCAATTTCGATCCTCATCCTGACTGTTGCAGAGGTAAACCAGTGGTTTCTATCTTTCATCAAAGTGAATCTGCAAAGCATTGTAACTAACCAAATCAAATCCACTTGGGCTCTGTACTAAGACAGTAGTGTCCAAGCCCTCGATAGGATACTGACAATGCAAAAGAGTCTGTGCAGCATCTATAATTTTATCATTTAGCCAATTGTTGCTTGTGAGAATATTTTTTTCAAATTCGGTGAGACCAAGAGAAAGTAACCACACATCAGAAAGTATTTTGGGTTGATTCTTCTGTGATGTGGAATTTGATTGTTGATCAGCAGTAGCAAATTGCAGTTCATTCCTCTTCACAAATGCTTTAAGGTTACACAAATTTTGCTTTTTTTTAACTGGACATCAGACAATGAAAACTCATCACAAGTATTGTTCTTCAGTATTCTTTTAATTTTATAAGGCCTTTTCCAAGGAAGTAAATGTTTATCACCCTTCTTGTCGACACGTTCCAAATTCTTCAACAGCACAAAATCTCCAGGCTTATACCTACAAGACGCTTCATGTCTTTTGTTGTAACTTTGTCGCTGCTTTGCTTGGGATTTTAAAATGTTATCTCCAGCACGCATTTTGCAGTGCTCGCGGATGTTTGCCATTGCTTGTGCTACTTTAGCGATGTATTATTTGTCAAAGTTGTTTGACGCCGATGGTTGTTGTGTCAGGTTTTTGACATCTACTGAAAGTGTTGGTTCACGGTTGTAAAGAAGAAAAAACGGAGAAAAACCTGTCAACCGATGAATAGCAGTTCTGTGAGCAAATAGCACACCTCGCAGACATGACACCCAGTTGGTATTATCTTCGTCGAGAAATTTGAGCAATTTTTCTTTTATTGTTCGGTTTTGTCTCTCCACAAGGCCATTAGCTTGAGGATGGTATGCACTGGTCACTCTTTGCTCTACTCCAGTAAGTTTATGGAGGGTTTCCGATGCCTGATTGACAAATTCCCTCCCCTGGTCATTTATTTGTATGTCAATACAGAAATGCTGCGTTATCAATTCAAAAAGAAACTCAGCGACACTGGAGGCATCTTTTTGCTTCAATGGTTTGGCTTCAGTCCACTTCGAAAAATAGTCAATAGCAACAACAATATACTTGAATCCAAGGTTTTCTGGGAGACAGCATTCGATTCCTTGCTTGTGCCTGTTCCTTCATGTACCTCTTGAATTACGCATTGAACTTCCTCCTGATTCTACAGAACTTGAACCTAAATCGAATCACCTGCTCTTTGCTTTTTCACGAAGAATAGTTTGCTGTTTACAATGCAAAAAGATTGACATGCGCGGCGAAAGTTAGCTTTTTTGCCTTTATCCTGCATATCGCAAGGATACTTATGGCTGACTAAAAAGTTGAAAGTATCGTCAAACAAATAATGTTTGTTCTTGGTCTCATCCACCTTGTAACGCTGCTGCTACCTAGACAAAGATTATTATCAAAGTTTGTTTTGAACGTGCTCCCTCCCAATAAAATGACGACCAGATAGAAAACAAAACTGGAACCGATAGTCACATGTTAAATTCATCGTCAACTTTATCTGTCGCAAAGCTTACTTATCGGTTTATCGGTTTACAGTTCGTCAAAGAAAAACAAAAAATATGCGTTGCAGAGCAGACCAGAGAACCGTAAAGTGCTAAAAAGAAAATACGTAGAATAATGACTGCAGAGTGAAAATTCTACCTAGAATAATGACTGAGGAGTGGAAATTCTACCTAGAATAATGACTGGGAGAGTGGAAATAATACAGTGGGAGTGGAAATTCTACGTAGAATAATGACTGGGGAGTGGAAATTCTACGTAGAATAATGCCCGGGGAGTGGAAATTCTACGTAGAATAATGACTGGGCAGTGGAAATTCTACGTAGAATAATGACTGGGCGGTGGAAATTCTACGTAGAATAATGACTCGGGAGTGGAAATTCTACGTAGAATAATGACTGGGTAGTGGAAAGTCTACGTAGAATAATGACTGGAGAGTGGAAATTCTGGGGAGTGGAAATAATACGCGACACCGGGCTTGTTTGAAAGATTTTAAATCGGGGGTGGCTTTTGGGACCTGAAAATAAACTGTAAATAGTAGAGACATAAAGTTTGGCAAACTATTAAACATTTATAATGCGCGATAAATATTTTAAAATTCTGCTGACATCGACACTTTTGTTGAAATTGAAATAAACACAATTTTGTTTGCCAGGTAAATTTTCTGGGTTCATATACGTGGCTAATTTTATAAGGTTAAGAAAATAGAAAGGGGAGAAACTCATCAGAGCTGAAATTTCAAATGTTGGATACCGACACAACCCACGACAAAGTACCCGACCAGAATATGCACCGGTGTTTTCAACCGTCAAATATTTCCGCGATTATCAGCTCGATCGCTGCACTCTTCGCAGACGACACAAAGGTTTATCGACTTTGATCTCACACTACCAACTTCAAGCGGACATTGACATTTTAATCAATTGTGCGACAATCTGAGGAATGTCTTTCAACATCGACAAATGCGATGTAATTCACTTCGGAAGCAACAACATACATCACGATTACGCAATGCACGACCCGTCTACTTCAGAAAATATCAACATGAAAGCGTCAACATGTGAGCACCATCTTGGTGTATTCATAAATAAGGATTCTAAAGTTAATAAAGCGGACTGGCTTGTCGGTTTAATACATATAACTTTTGCGAGTTTAGAAATGTCTTCATTTAAAAGGCTCTTTTGTGCTATTTTCCACATCTTGAGTATTGCGGATTGCGATCTCCAACCCTAGACTTTTCTGTGATAAACGACAAATTGAAAATACACTCAAAAGAGCGACAAAAATGATCCCCTTCTTACGCTCACTACCATATCATCAACGACTGACACTCCTGAAGACGCCTATGAAGTACCAACTCATGATAGGTGACATCAACAAAGTTTTTAATTGGTTGCAAAACTATCACACGCTGTAACGAGTTCAAGATACATCAGCAGCTTTGTCGACTTTTAATAAAAATGAGAATCGTACATAAGGAGAACTCCTTACCGAGAGAAGTATAACTGTTGTCAAGGAGAAAAAACGTAGATTGGGATTCGTCAAAATAATAGGAGAAGATGCAGGAATGTTTAGGAAGCGGCGAAAAATAGTTTGTCCCATTATTTATAAAAACAATTTTGCGCGAAAACGAGGAAGCTTGCCAGAAGTTTTTTCGATTTTGTTTTAATTCTAAAATTCGTCAAATAAGGTTTCAAGTAAGTTTACATCGAAAGTTTCGATTCGTGTGAAAATTACCTGATGAAAGTCGAAAAAATTTTTATAACCTCCCATAACAGACTCTATTCTAACAAAATACATTACAATAACATAATACAGACAAATAGATGCATATATCCAAATCGATGAATTCGCACAAATTTTTCGGTTATTCAAATCCAAATCTCATTCCTTGTTACAACAAACCGGGCAAATTGTAATTAAAAAACCGGCAGATTTTTCTGGTCTTAGGGCCAAAAATCGGGAAGCGACAATCTCCAGAACAGCATTCCTCGTGCGTGTTACAAAAGTGAAAGATTCCAATACACCCATCTCCAAACTAAAAAGAGCAAAAACCAATTTGATTTCGACAACTGATCGTCACAAACATGATTATTGGCGACGAATATTTTAAATTGAAATATATATATTAATAATAGGTTTCTGAAATATTACATAAAGTTTCCATTCTAATATAAAACTACCTTTTACATGATTAAAGTTCAATCACACCTTAAAATTGCATTAAAAACTTTAGAGGTCATGGATAAGGTTGGATTCAAGTCATGGTAGCTTAAGGTCCTGGTTTAGGCGTATTGTTGTTTTGAGCCGTGAAGTATAATTCTGGAATTTGTATTTGTATATAACAGTGGACTCTTTATAAATCGAACACCCACGGGGAATCAGAAATTGTTCGAGTTAAGGAAAGTTGGAGTAATAGAGAGTTAGTTTGTATGAGAGTTTATTAGGAAATTTCCATAGTGTCGGCGAAGTTGTTCGAGTTAAGAGATTCGAGTTATAGAGAGTCCACTGTATGTAGAAAAATAAAGTTTGAAATGCTTCTTGATACACTATTTTAATATCATTGAAATTACATGAACTTCAACATGGCCTACCCCAACAGCGTGAAGAAACGTCGCGACCACAAGTACAACGAGTTCAATTCTCATCGTGGAAACCAAATTTATTGTTACATTCGTCGCATCGACAGCATTGCAGTGTTGGTTCAATCGACATTTTGCTCAAACCTCTAGAGGTCAGTTAGGACAATTAAATGGCTATTTCCTTTTACTAAAATGCCTTCCCATGAGATATATCTACCGTTTGATGAAATTAAAAGTAGCTGCTGCTGTAAGTAATATCACCGGAAACGGTGTTTTCGATTTTATGAAACGCACCCGTTTACAGCATTCTGCAGGAACATGTTCTAAAACTATGACTTTTCTACTCACTAAATAAAAGTTTTGGGGGTGAAAAATAGATTCTTGACGGCCTGATTAGCTTACATTATCACAGTAAAAATTAAGCTAAGTAATTTCTAGACCCCTGTTCGGGATAAGAGAAGAGTAATACTTGCCGGAAAATACTTTTACGTACACTGAACCACCGTGGTTTGAAATGAAGTGAACAAAACGTGATATCTCCCATGGAATGTGTCCAACTACTACCGGTACTAGCTCGCTTATTTTTAATTTTTATTTTCTGAGCAAAGAAATATGGGTCGTTTTCCAGGGCTTCTTCATCTTTTTCATTCTCGGGCCTTTCAATGAATATTTTCTACCAGCGCTATCGATCGCGCGCGCATGGTATTGAATTTATACACTACGCGCGTTTTTATTAGCGCCTGCAAAATTCGGGGCGCGCAAATAATTTATTGTCAATTTTTGACGTATTATTACACAGTATAGACAGTTCAACTTAATACAAAAGTTGGCTTGACCTAACACTGTTCCTACTCTTCCTCATAAGCGTACGACAGTAATCGAATTATTTGTATTTTAGGTTGTTACGTCCGTAGCACTATTCAAGAATAGTAAAAGAAAGAATTAAGATCCGTTTAACAGTGCAATATTATTAAATGAGAAAGGAGACGGAGAACGAAGTTATAAAGAAAGACATTTTATATAAAAGTAGCACAAATAATCAGACGGAAGATGTAGTTTTGTTAACAACCATTCTCCCTAAATAGAGCGCCAACACAATCAGATAAAAGAGGTTGCGAAATAATTACAAGAATAAGTTGTTGTCTATTCCCCGTCAGTGCGTCTTTTCATACGCGGAATAGACCCGTTTCATACTGTGCATGTTACACGTACAAATAGAACTTCTACAAGCGAGATTGATGGAGTCGAATTCATTTTTATTGAAGTTGTTGTGATTTCTTTAGAACTTTCTGGGTTTAATTCAATTATCAGCTGTACACTTTTAGACTACGTAAACACTTTTCTCGAGTCTGTGTACCTGAGAAATTTTGTTAACTTTTTCTTTATTGTTTTGTCACCTAAGGAAGCTATTTTAAATCGCCATTAGCCTCATTTATGTATTACATAAATGCAAGTAGGCGTAATAATGTCGTCGAGATGTTCATGGTATATGAGGTGATATTCGTTGAACCATTATGGTTAAGGTGGCACTTCCCTATTAATTTTGATAAAAAAAAAAATTTTCATGATTTTTTTATTTTCATTGATTTTACTCAATTTGGGTATGGGGAATCCAAATCTAGTCTCAGAATTTCCATATTCTAAGCAGAAAGTTAGAATTTTATCATAAACAAACTAGTCGTTGTAAAATATCTCCCTTAGTAACGCCCTAGCAACGCATTTTGGGCAATATTTCTGCCCCCATATGTGGTTTTACTCCCCCATATCTTTCTAATATAGCCGGTTCGCATTGGGGCAATTATTGGTCATAATTTGAAGCAACAAACATCGTGTTCACAGAAAATAATGGTACCCCAAAGTGGTGGACTATTTTCTGAGTTGTGTTTTCAGTTTTCTTGATGTAATTTTGTCTAAGACTCAATTTGTTTTATCTAAAATGTTATTTTCTTCATATTTTACTGCTTTTCTTTTAGCTAGCAAGTATATAAAACAACATGGGTAATAAACAAAACCAATCACACAGAAAGAAGTCTAAATTTCAGGGTAATCGCTACTCCAAAAAAGCAACAAAAATAAAGCAACATCCGGATGGACATTTACCAAAACCAAAAAGATTAAGAGTTGAAGAGGATAGTTTTGTGGCTAAAGGTTGTAGTAAAGGAAACAATGAGGACTCGTTTTTCTTTTTCGTGCATTTTGTGTCAATCAAGAATGTTTTTGAGAAGTTTGGTTGCTGTCCAGAGTGTCAATCAGCTCTATACTTAAAAATGAATATTGACGAGAAGAAAGGATTTGCATTGAAAATTCATATTTTATGCACTGAATGTAGTTTTACTGATGTATTTTACACCTCACCACAAGCTGAGGATTCAAAATCTCCTGGCTGTAATCAGTTTGAAGTAAACATTAGCTCAGTAATAGCATTCCGGGAAATTGGACGTGGACATAATGCAATGGCGACATTTTCAACAATGATGAATATGCCTCCGCCAATGACAGAAAGAATATACAATGAGACAAATAACAAATTGTTACCAGTGTAAGAGACACAGAGGGGGGTAAAACATATCACAGTGGTAATTTTTCATAGTTTTTTAGTATTTATTTTGTCTTGTTAAATATTTTTTTACTTTATCATTCATTTACTCAGATTTACGTTTTGATGAGTTTTCGACCGGCTTGAAAGACAATAACATTTGTGATGTACTTAATATTTTTCAATGAAATTTTCAGGTTACTTTCTTCATAATCATACCTATCATATATACTAGAATAATCATTGTTTAGAAAGTATTTTTCTCTAAATCTCTTCAAACATAACTGTTAAACCGGAATTTCTTCGGTCATTTTATGGTCCTTGCCGCCATTTTGGAAGGAAATTTTATTTTTCATTTATTCTAGTATATATGATTTATGTTTATATAACTAACATTCACACAAAATTTCAATCGTTTTTGACAAGTTCTAAGTGTCTTATAGTGTTTCAAATAAATCATACTTTTTGGATTATTTTTTGCTGACTCAGCACAAAAAAATTGATTTTTTTTTCAGATTTTTGTATATTTTGACACGACACACCTTAATGTTTATAATAAGTGGAAAAACTATGAAATTACATACATTTTTCTTACTTCCAGTCCTAATAGGGAAGTGCCACCTTAATGATTGAGAGATTTCTATTTAAAAGTAAATCGCCACCTTAAACGATCCAGCGATCCAACTTTTTAAAGATTTTTTTATTACATTCCATTCCTCCTGCCTTATACGGATTTGAGATCGTCACAGACAGGCCCACTGAGAGGGGGGTTGGGGGGGGGGGGGGGCAAGGGGGAAAAGTACCCGGGGCCCATGCTAAACAGGGGTCCATAAATATTTGAAACAATTTTTATTTTATTTAGCAATGGGAGAAAGAATCATAAACCATAATATGCCACTTTCAATCTCCTCGTCCATTACGTGAAATTTCTTCTAACTATCTTCGGTATCAGACTCTGTTCAACTTTTGCAACGAAAAACCAACTACTCATTTTTATTTGTTGAAGAATTTGTCGAGAAAAAGCAACCAATGTTCTTATAAAGAAGTTGTGTATTTTAGTCTCATAACTGTAGAAAATTAGTATGTTTTCTAATTAGGGGGCGGCGTTTATTATAAAAACGGAAGTACGGCGTTTACTAGAGGTAACGTGAAGCCCGTCGCTAAAACAGCTATGGAGTTTGAAGAGTAACTGCGTAATGAGTAAAGTAAGTAAAACTGAAGGAAACAATATATTTCTTTATCCGAACATTTTAAATTATTTGTAATGTTTTCCCTCGCAGAATTAGACAAAAATTGCAAGACTTATAGCTTTTATAAATCTAAATTGCTGGAACCCATATTATTTCATAATAATGACGAGTTTGGCATTTTAGTTGGTAAATGTCGAAAGTCTGAAGCTATCAGAGATATACTCTTCATTAACTTTGGATATATATCGAAAAGAAAGCAACAAAACTCGTTCTTCCCTTTACGGATGTATGGCTGGTATGTCAAAAACTTGTAATCACATCGCTGCAACACTTTTTCAGGGTTGATCTGCTGTTAGAAATTGCTTAACAAATCCTGCTCGTACAAGCTGTGCAAACTAATGGCTGACATTTACTTGTTCCCACCCCACGGAAAATTTAAAATTTGAAAAAATACATGGAGCGTCGGAGATCAATTGCGAAATTTTCAATGAAACTGTCATTAGCTTGATCTCTCGGAAACTGTTTAAGAACAAGAAGTGATTTATGAAATTTAGCAAACAACATTTATCAACTTTTTAGCTATTATTAGTGAACTATCCCACCAATCTAGTGAGAAATATTTTTAATGAATTTTGATTAATAATAGCAAAATTTTAAATTTGATCATGATCGCATTTTTTGGTGTAAAATTATATTTTTAAGTAAAAATTTCAAACTTTTTATATACTTTAGTTCTTGATTATATCAGTGTCTTTGAACCTAAATTTGAGGTCAACCCTTTGAGGCTAATTCTCCTGGACTATAAAGCATTTTTCGTAGAGGTCATAAAGTAAAGCTAAACGCTAAAAGTTGCATGTTTTAAATAGTGTTTTTGATAAAATAACATCGTCTAAGGGGCCATACATTTATGACCTTTATTGGTCTGATACCACAAACAAACTGCCCCTTTCCCCCTAAAAATCGCGCTTTAGGTAAAAATAACACTCGTGCTGCGCGCTCGTTCTAGGGCCCAACTACACTTCTGCCCCCCATGCTTATTTTTCCCTTGGCGGCCCTGGTCACAGATAATACGTGTTGCAGTTAATATATGAATTCAAAAAAGTTATCCATCTAGGAAATAAGAGATAAACGCGAAAAAAGATTTTGTGTGTAAATAAGTTTTTCGTAAGATTATGTAATTTAGTTTGTTTGGGATTTTAACTGTCTATACCAACATTTAAATATAGCGCGAGTGAAAAATCGCGCGGTGACTTTGTTATTTTTTTCGACAGCGTGGGTGTTTGCGAGCGCGATCGTGCCACCCTTATTCACAGGCCTGCATTCTCAGCAAAGAGTGCTTGATCTGCCTTAGCGTTTGTTCATGTCGTTTTTCCATGAACACAACAGTCACGGCTAGCCACTGTCATAAAAAAGTTGTCGAATTAACCCTAATGTTGGAAACGGGCGTAAACGAGGGTGTCTATCCCCTTTTCGTTAGCGCAAGACGTTGGGTGTAACTGTTGAGGCGGGCGACACTCCTACCATCAACACCCGTACTTTACCGCATCAAAATGCTACTCATTCGCTGAGTCGGCGAGGCCAAGAGGATTTGAACTTGCAACCTCATAAATCCGAAATTGCAAGCGCTCTACCAACTGAGCTATCCTGACCTTAAAACCACTGGCCACTGTCATGAACAATACAGATTCCATACGATTTGTTTAGCCTGCGACAGATCTATAAACTCTATATTCTGTGTGTGTACAAGTAAAGCTGTAAATATACTCTTACCTTGCGTCAAAGTAGGTCGTTAAAATAGGTTCGTCACGTTTGTGTCAGAGGGGCAAAGCTATGTCGAAAGTTAATGAAAGAAAGAAGATGTAGGTAGAGAGAGGGGCGCCAAGCAAGCTGAAAGATATAGAAGTGCAAAGAAAATGTGTAATTATTATAAACGACTAGACACTTGAACAAAACAGTTTATGAACATCTGAAGTCACAAAAACATCTCATGTATATCAGCATGCGAATGCTAGTACTGATTGTTTTCAAGCCGCTTCCAAAGATAAAGATTTTCTCTAGTTTTCCATTAGATGTAATTTCTTTTCTATGGAAAACAATACGTATTTGACGCAAAAGTATACAAATTAATTCTATTTTAGACGAAATATTCAGGGATCAAATGGTAGAGCGTGGAGTGATTTCAAGAAAGCATACGACGAGCTCATAAAAGCATCAACGTTCGACGCAGAAGTCACGGAAATAAAGAAACGAACAACTGGTCGTCCGACAATGCTTTTGAATTGTCTCGAGAATAATTTACGGGACGGACGGCTAGAAAGGTTTTGAAATGAAGCGTACATCATATGTGCGCCCTGAATGCTCTACTCGTCCGAAGTTATGGTAGAAAAGACACTTAAACTTGACACTTGACACTTGCAACTTAAACAAACAGTTCATGTAATTCACATAGCTTTATATATTTCATTAAAACAGAAAAGGCTTCATTAGGGAATAGTTGCAAGAATAGAGATATTGCCAAACAATATACCATTTTGCCTGCAAAAATTATTAACCACATTGGAAAATTAAAAACCACATTGGAAGGCGGTTTTAACGTTATGCCGAGGTACAGGTTTCTCGATTGAAATAACAAGTTACTTGATGAAAATACTTGGTTTCTGAGAACAACAAAATATCCATTCCAGGATTTCCACGCATAATTTACTAAAGAGTTTACAGAATTCGCGCTGAATTTGCAAATAAAATGAAAAGTGAACTCGTGTGTAATCAACGCGCGAAAGCTCCGCGTAATGACACGAATTAAAATATGGCGGCGTACAAGATGATGCATGCATACAACGTTTCACATGATTTTCTTGTTTTCCAATCGTATTTTGAACTATTATGAAGTATAGGTGACACAAAACTGGCGAAACGTTTTCATTGAATAAAGCTCAATCCTGTTCACATAGATGTAAGTATAGGTTTATAAGTATTCAACAAGCTTATGAAAAGGTTTTTTGAAGAGATTACATCTGTTACTTGTGACGTAATACTTTTTTTAACAGATATTTTCTTATTTGTGACGTAATATTTTTTATCAGACATTCTGATACTGGTGACGTAATTTTGTTAACAGGCATATTATTCCGCGGTCACCACGACCACTGTTCATTAGTGTTCCCCTACCTAGTGTTAAGCATTCAAACAGGCAATATGTACGTAACTACTAAAACGTTAAACCGGGGGGAAACGGGAGAAACGAGAGGGAAACCAGGTGAAACAACCGGGAAACTACGGGGAAACTACGGGGAAACGGAGTAAAACAATACACAAAATACGAGGCGGATACAGAAGACCACTGCAAAATATTATTTTCTTTCAACGAAGAACAATAACTATACATACAATAAATAACAAAACACAAGATAAAATTAAAGTAAAATTAAATTGCTAAAATGGTTTACGTTGTAAGTAAAAACGGTTCATTCAATCGTATATTCTTTGGCTTTAACAATTTAACAACCTGTTTCCCCGGTTTCCCGGTTGTTTCCCCGTAGTTTCCCGGTTGTTTCACCCGGTTTCCCTCTCGTTTCCCCCGTTTCTTCCCGGTTTAACGTTTTAGTAGTTACGCAATATGTACTGGAGTTGAAAAACAGAAATTTTAACCTCATTGTCCTGACAAAAATACTAGCGGAGTGTAAAGTTTTACTTAGCAATTCGTCTCTTTAAAAATAAAGACGATGATTTTTCAATTCTTCGGTTTTTCAAATTCAGTTCTTAAAACTGGAAATTGAAAAGAGAATTCGTGTTCGATCAGTTCGCAACGGACTACTTTATATTTAAAATCAAGAGAGAACTAAAATGTAAAACACGTGGTTTTACACAATGTGAATGCTCACTATTATTTGCAGCATGATGAACAGAGTACACGGTTGTGATAAATGAATATTACGATTGTGATGATTACAAAATGTTGAACGCCTACTTTATCATACGTTTCCAGACATATTTCCAGACATATAAAGCTTAAACTCACCCGTAACCTTTTGTAATTCATAATTATGAACCTGTCATAAGTCATAAGTTAATTCTCAGATGGGAACTTCCAAGTTCTCAAAACTGAAAGTGTTTTTTCAAACATAATAGTTAAGAAATGGCGAAATTCGCAGTGGCTGGACTATAAAGTTTCAGACTTCTGACTCCTCAGAATAAGGTAGCTTCTACACACATTAGTTTTTACTGAGGAAATAAACAATATTGAGTATTAAGAATATCTCTAAATAAAAACGTTTTCAGCAAATACGTAATTTCTTTAGCTAGTTTATCGAAACTCAACTTTTCTAAATATTAAAACAATTTTAAGAAACATTGACAGGCTGAGACAAACAATAAGAATGTAAACAAACAACATATTTCAATTTTACAAAAAACATTTTCCAGAATGATGTTGTGTAAAAAGTAAAGCTGTTAATGTACTTTGCATCCAAGTAGGTCATTAAAAGATCATTAAAAAAGTTTTGTTACATTTGTGTCAGAGATGTGAAGTTATGATGTGTAAAGGACAAAGTTAATGAGAGAAAGAAGAAAAGCAATCTGGTGCAGACCACTGAAATACAGACGAAGAATTGATTATTTTCATTTAGTATTGTTCTGTATATCATAGTGACATAACATCTGACAATGAAGAGTTAATAATCATTCATGATTTTATTATCACACATACACTTTTTTTTTAAAGAACCAGGTAACTTGGGTTCAGCCTTAGCTGTTCTTAATTTTTAGCTGATTCTAGCTTCGATTTGTTCTTATTCTGTTCTTAAATATAATGTAAGAAAAAGGTTTGTGTTTTTACTCCATAAGTTGCATAATACATCTACAAAGAAAAGATAAGAACAAAGATGTACAGGCTCAATTACACTGAAGAATATTTGTGCAGAATAATATTAAATTTATGTTGCACCTGTTATTCTTCCTATATCTTTGAATATTCTTGCGTAATATGGGGTCTTACAGTTGCAAATGTACCAACCTAATTATTAATTAAGCCTTAGCTTTGTTCTTAGTTTGTTCTTAATTCTTGACCAATTTAAGCCTTAGTGTTCTAATAAAATTGTTCTTATAAAAGTCGTGGCTCCCATGTTATATGTACGCTCATGAACAAAACGATGGGCACGGTCCACTTTATAAAATTTAGTTTAATTTTTGACCAATTTAAGCAGGCTTTCTCATATGAGGCGTGCGATCGCACGCGCACGCCTCCACACACGCCTTAATCTCCTGAGGCGTGCATTTAAAAGCTCTCCTTAAATTATTTTCTTTGCGTAAGGCGTGCGACTACTCGCACACCTCAATCATATCACGTTTGTTTAATTTTCCCCATATTTCGTACAGAACATTAAACGCTCCGAAAATATAAAAAATTATTAAGTTAAATTAAGCCTTAGTGTTCTTATAAAATTGTTCTTATAAACTGTATTTTAAAAATAACTATTTGAACATTAGAAATATCAAATATATATTCTACAAAAACTTTTAACTTTGAATTCTATCGTAGTATTGGATGCCTTCCAATTAATTCCATTGATTAAATAAATTAACTTACACTTAGGTTTGTTGTCAGTTTATCCAACATGTGTATTGTACAATACAAAAGCTTCTTCAGTTATCCTTTACGAGTAAATATAGGTTGAAATACGTGCTGTAAAAACTCATGAGACTGTCACTGTAAAAGTTAAAACATATATACAAAGCTTGTTTTTAAGCATTCATGCTGTCTTACACAGATCCATGAAGGAATATTAAGTATATATATATATCTCAAGTATAAATAATTTTTGTGTGTATTATATTTCAGATTTGGATTTTTGTAATTTTGGTTATCTAAATATTAGGGAATTTTGGAAATAAAAAAGAAGAAAATTCTTGAGATCCTTGATAACTCAGAATAAACTATTTTTGTTAAAAGTAAAAGAAAACTTTATTCTATTCATAATTTTCTGTTGTTTATAAATCCCAGATAATATGCGTATTTAATTTCGTAAAGACCCAATACTTGTATTTTTTGCATGTATTAAATTTTGCAAAACACCCCAAATTCAGTGAAATTTAATCAGAAATTAATTTACTTTAATTAAGTATAAATAGGGCTAATCAAAATAGTTTTATATATATACATAGTTTGTTTATCAAACTAAAAATCTGTGGTTCATTAATTGTCATCTATTGCTTCTTAACTTATTTTCTAATTTGTATTTATTAAAGGATTATAGATAATGTTTCTCAGGAATATTTTTGTTTCAAATAAATACTTTTGTTGTACATTTAGAAAAATAATGACAAACGCTGTTCCACCACAGACTGGTCGGGGGCGGGGCCTGGGGAAAGGCTGGATTGCTGCGGGATTCAAACCAAAAGATTGCCCGTTGAAACCAGAAGACATTATAAACGGTGAGTGTAATGTCATGCAAAAAACCCGCGGAAATCAGTTCTTATTTTCTTCCTCTTCTTTGACTTAAATCAGGGGAAATTGTGTATTTACCTATTCATATAACTTTTGTGTTGCACTATTTCTTTATTTCTCTTCTTCTTTTTAAAGAAGGGAACTAATTTTCAGCTATAATAACAAGTTGCAAAGGATTAATGATTTTTAATGACATTAAATGAATGCGCAAATTTCAAAAAATGTATAAAACGATGTATCATGAGTATGAAGAAAAGCAAATTTATAGCAAGGGAATTGCTTAATCGTTACACTGCTATCTCGCAAGGGGTCTGTTGTATGAAAGGTTTTGATACTTGAATATCCTTTGTTGATTTACCTGATCAACGTTTTCTATTTGGATCATTCAGCCAGTAAATTTGAAGATGATGATGTATCAGAAATCGAAAATATTGTCATTGAAGACGAAAAAGAGACATGCAAAGCCGACATCAATGACCTCGGGCAGCAATTAGCAAGCGAATTTACGCTGGAGGACTCGAATAGTCGAAAAAACAGCGCAGAGAATGAACCTCTTTGGGCTGACATTTTAGACGAACGCCCCGCCATCAATCCTGTCACGTTTTCATTAAACTCTTTGCAAAAGGATGTACAACCTGAATCTATTCAATCGAATTCATTATCGATTCTTGAAAAAGCTGTCCTAGCTTCGGAGTTTGTGCCAAACACACACACAGAAGCTGTTGAGGATCTTTACGAAGGAGATGATACTTCTGCGTACAACGACGGTGATATGTTGGACATGCTCCGATACATGATCATGTGTTTAACCGATACTCCGAGCAGTTTTGACATCATCATAGAAGATCTGACGTTGAATCTTCATGCATGTTGTACTTCCGAGGAGACGCTGAAAAATGCTGTTGATATGATTGTGGAACAGGTCTTTATTAATATTCCTTAGCAAGTAAAGCATGAAAACATAATTTTACATCTATATTGCATGTTTGAGTAAGTAAGGTTTGGTTCCAATGAATCAGGGAACCCCTTTTAAAACAATATTTATGATTCCCAGCCCCTTAAATGTATTATTTATAGTTGATATTATATATTTACACTTATTTTGTTATTTTGCTAAATTTATTATGTTTTTGTCTAGCAATTGCTTTAATGTCAGGTGCATTAAAGCAATTCTAATGTGGCTATTTAAGGGACCAAGAAAACCTGATTGTTAAGCCTAACATGTAAATATCCACTCAGTGCAGAAACAAGAAATATTAAACTTGGAGACAAAACTATTAAACTTTCTAAGATTTCTTGAGTGCTGTCATTGAGGTTTGAGGTTGTTTGTTGTCAGAGATAGCTGATAGATGTTTTGATTTCACCAGTAAACGGAAAATTAGCTTCTTTTTTGCATTTCAACTCCTGTAATTTTGACACCAAAACCTCATTTCCACGGTCACTTTGCAATATTTTGCAATTTTTTTCAGGCGATCGATTCACCAAACTTTTGCTATTCAGCAGTGCGATTATGTTCTTCTTTGTACTGTTCAAAGGCTCTCGACTTAGAGAATGGTGTCACATTCAAAAAGATTTTCTTCAAAAGGTTAACAACCGAACCTGGGATTATTACACTGATCTGGTCCTGAAATTATGCTAATTACAATTAGACAAGCAATAGACTCGTTCTCGTTCTGTCCTTACTAGTAATGTTAGTGTATAATTTGACCAAAATCTCTTTCATCTCTCTTCACATATCAAGGTTGGAATTCTCTATCAAAAATATGTACATAATGTACTAATGAACAGTTAAATAAGTTATGGCTATAGAATATAATATATTATTTATAATATATTGTAATTTCATTGATTTTACTAAAAAAACAACTATATATAAATATGTTAATTAAATTAATTAACGTGGATAATTCAAACTGAATTTCAAAACCTTATTTATTGTATTCTAAAAGTAAAATCCCTCTCAGACCTATCAATAATTATTTTTTTAATACTTCTGCGAAAGTTCATTAATTAATGTCTGCTGCATTATATCTACTTCTGCTCATATACCCGTTATCTGCAATAATTACCACTAATCTCAGTCTACTCGTAAAATTGTAGATTGCTTGTTGGTTGGGATATATCTCTCTAAAGAATTTTTCCTACAGGTGCCAGGAAGAGTTCATCAAAGTGAAGGCTATGACTGAAGACACAGACAACCTCAATGAGAACATCGGGCATGTGTGCAACACTTCGTTGTTTTTCGGTGAACTCCTTGTCAATATGAAGGTAACATGGGGTTGTATAATATTTGATGAAAGACATGTAAATAAATGAGAACCAAAAGAAACTCTAATTATCTTTACATTCTTCTCGGTATAAATATAGACTTATGAGGGGCTAATAATAAACAAAAAACAGTAAACAAATTATTATTATTATTATCAAAAATCTTTAAACAGGATGTACAATTCAGTGTTAAAAACATTGCTATCAAATGTGTCCTGCATTAAAACTAAATCAATATACATAAATAAATAAGAACATAATATATAATAGGTTAAAAATTAAAAAAGCTATGATATAAACTGAAAAACTTAAAAGTTTTTTAAATAATTAAGAGTTCAGAAATTCAAAGTAAAAACCGAGGCGGACGAAATTATTAGTTTGAAAAATGATTAGTTTGAAAAGTAACTAGTTACAGCGTTTTTAAAAGCTGGTAGAGCATCAATTTTACGATGCTCAATTAAAAGATTGTTATAAATTGTAACACCCATTGATCTAAACAATGATTTGGTTAATTTAAGTCTCACCAGTGGAATTTCTAGTTTGTAACCATTGTTTCTCGTTCTTATTCCATGTTGTTTGACAACAAAAATATCATTTACATTATCACATACTTCGCCCAACAAACATTTCTTCACTAACATTACAGTATGCCTCTTGATTTCGTTAACAATGGGCGTTAGTTTTCTGTTTGTAAGTTTTTCGATTCTATTGTCTAGTGATGAAAGCATGGACAATTGGGTTTTTGAAAGATTCAGATTGGTTGTACAGTTGTACAACATTGTTGGGAGTAGAATTGCTCTGTAAATCTTGATGATAGTGTCAGTTGGGAGATATTGTTTGAGTGATGAGAGCAATCTCAGTCTTGACGATATTCTCTTGTATAATACTTCAAAGTTTCTTCTGAAAGAAAGGCTTTGATCGAGGATTGTTCCCAAATACTTGTATTTACGAGTGGAGGAAATAACATGTTGGTCATATTTCAGTTTGACACTATCATTACCGCTCAATTTCTTACTTGTGCCAAACAGCATCGATTCTGATTTGCCCTTCTTTAGATTGATGACAAGTTCATTTGTTCTGAAATATTCAGATAGGCATTGAAGGTTGGTGTTTAAATCATTTTCAATCTCCTCTCAATGCGATCTTGCAAGAAAAATTACGGTATTGTCAGCAAATTTGTACACGCGAAAATGATTCAAATATTGTTCAAAGTCATTGAAGTAAAAAAGAACAGGCCCCAATATCGAACCCTGGGGCACACCACAATTGAGCGAGTGTGGTTCGGATCTTTGCCTTTTAATTAAAAAATATTCAAGGTTTTGATAATAATGACGAAGCATCCTTCAACGGACCGGGTGATATGTCATCGATTCCGGCTGCTTTTCTCCTCTTTAAACCTTTTAGCTGTTTTGCAACAAAAATTGTCAATATCGTTTCTGTCTCCATTTGTGGTGGATTGATGTATCCCCAAACAAAGTTTTTCAAAGGTATTGCAGCTGATTTTATAGAGATAGCTACACGAGAGAAAAATTTGCATAATGAATTTGCTTTAGATAACTTCTCAGCCTTTGATGTACCCGTAGATAGATTCATTGGTTTTTCTTTTGTCGGAAATACGTCCTTGACGGTTATGTGTTATGTGTTTGCACATATATGTATGTATAAATGAACAAATGTATCACATTTAAAACAGACAATTTTGTTCCAATCAACCAACTTGAATCTATTAGCTAGGTATCAATCCGCTATCACGTGTCAGTCTTTCTGTAATTTTGTATCCAATGATTTTAAAGCAGAAATCAGACATTTTGTTATGATATTATAGTTTAGAAACATTCATATTGCTTACAATAATATCAATATTCATGTTGGAAAGATTTCTTTGAGTTCCAAAAACACTCACAGCCCCAATAGAAAGGAAAAATATCACAAGGGTTAAGGGTCACATAACAAAATCACCATTACTTTTAAATTGGCAGAATATTTGGATATATACAGGTACTTTAAGCTCAATGGTAAACCTAGAGGACCAATTCAAACACTGAATGAATCACTTTAATTCTTTGCGGCATTAATATGATTCCAAAAGTATATATATAACAAAAACCTGTGATGAGAGTTGACGAAAACGTTACCTAAAAATAAACCAAGTAGAAAGCACAAGTTTGCTTCACTGATTCCGCTGTATAGCTTATACATATGTTTATATAAATTTGTGTGTCCGAAAATATTGTTGTCATAACCAAAGGTGAGTGCTTGAAACCTGCAAGCTGTAGAACACACTATTGGGTATTTTCCTCCAGGCTAGATTTCCTTTCGGAGAATAGTAGAGGTGTAAGGTACTATGTTCTATGGAGACATTTATGTCAATGTAAAATCAACAACTGAACAATTCTCTGATGCAGGAAATAAGTGTAAAATAAAATATACTTTATTTTTTAAAGTGTAAATTTTGATAAATTCACTTACGTTCAAAACATCAATTATTTTCCTTCCATATTTCAGATTAATGACACGGTCATCCCAATATTCATAAACTCAGTGGAAAAGTTTGTGGATATGTTTCTTCTCTCAGCAAACGAAAAGCTTGTCTCTACGCTGGTTCAGCTGCTAAAAGTAAGTTGTTGTTATTGAATGCAACTAGCATTCTTTCTTGATCAATCTTCGCCATTGATATTTCATTTCCTTAAAAATATTTCATATATATATTTCATGTTATTACTAAGTAACTTAACACTACTAAAGAATTGCAATTTTGTTATTTTCACTCAAAAGGGCTTCACATTTTACTAAATATATTATTTGTGCGTTGTATTTTGCAACTGCGAAGTGGGAATCCATAAACTTCTGTGCGAAACATGTTTTTTAACCGCATGAAAAGCATCAACTCTGTTACAGAAACGTTCTTTGAATGTTATAAACTATTGCTGCTCCAATGAATCATCAAATGATTAAACCTACAAAATTGTGGGGAATGTTATCTGTTGAAACTCCGTCTAACCCATGCTAGCATAGAAAATAGACGTGAAAAATGTAAATGATGATGATGATGATGATTACATGCTATTTTTTATAAGAAGCAGTAAAATTCAGGTTGAGAGTTGTTCTTATTTTTCTATTGTTTTAAACAAAAGACCTATTGTTTTCAAGAGCCAATGAATTCATACACTTGTGTGATTACAAAACTTGTTTTTTAACTGTATCTGGACCTCAGTATTCTTATAATATTGTTTTTATATAATAAATAGATTCTTATAAAAAAACGTGTTTTCTTCTTTCTTTTTCGCCTCCATTTGCTAGTAAGCATCGAAAAGAAAATTTAACCAAACGAGGCATTTGATATAGGCTAATAAATTCTACCTCACATTATTCCACCCTGTGTGTGTGTGTTTTTTTAGTTAGTTGGACCAGAGCTTGACAAAACGCAGTCGGAAGAGAATGAGAAAATGTTTGATAAATTAAAGGAATTCTACTTCAACCCGCCAGAGGGTCTTAGCAGGTGAGATTATGTTTTGAAAAAAAAGGAAGAATATACCAGTTTCAAGATAAAAATGTTTAAGATGCGCTTTTTTTATTAGTTAAGTTGAGTTGTCAATCATTTTATCTTTTGTTAGGAATGGTCGTGAAGGAATTGCTTAAGTTTCACAATGCTTTCTTGAAAGGGATCTATTTTCAATAATTATTTGCAATTTACAGTTTTGATGGCTTTGTAAATTGTTTTACAAAATCTTACACATATTTTTTATTATAAGCAAGCAAGTTGCTAAGGGTTGCTAAGGGTTGAGGCTCAGATTTGGCTAAAAAATTAAGCAACTGGTCAGGCTGAAAGTTTGGATAAGTTTTAAAATATCATGAGTTTATACGCGAGATAGTTAAGGATACACGAAACCATTTGTGTACTTTAATATGCTATCAGCAACAGTTGGTTCATTAGAAGAAGAATAAAAAAATGCAGTAGACATATTACTTGGTTATGGAGTAATTGAAATACATTACATCCAATGAGGTTTTCTATATTCTTATTACCTCAGGAATTTTAGAGCGTTACAGCTACACCAGTTCAAACAAGTTGCATGACATTTGTTATTTCATTTAATGTTTTCTTCCATTTTCCTTCGTTTCATTTTTACTTTTTTGAGATTTGTTAAGAGATTAGAGGTTACATGAATACGAAAAAGGAAATAATTTGTTTTCAAATTTTTTTGCTGAAAGTTTCTTAATAATCTATGTTTAATAAAGGTTTATTAATATATACCAAAATAAGCCTCTAAATGATTTAACTTAAGCCTCAACTCTAGATGATTTTAACACTGTATATAATAAAGTTTTTAATATTTAACATTTTCTTTTACAATAGCTTTTAATATTTTTGTTGTCCCTGTTAGTTTCGATTTCCTAATGTTATTATCTCATGTTTTTGGACATGTTCTAACTTTTCAAACATTTCTTTTTAATTTTAATTCTAACTTTAGTTTTTCAATCCAAATCTAATCTCACTTTTACATTTTCGATTTTGTAAGTTTAACTTACTGCAGGACTCATGGAAGAACAGAATTTTGTTAATATTTGTAAATATTTTACAACATTTTGAATGGTGTTATCCTGTACATAAATATTTGTTAATAAATGAATAAATGTTTCAGTGTCTTATTCTCAGAAATGAAATAGTTCGTGTTTCTTTCCAGCTCATTGAAGGAACGATTATGGCGGTTGTATAAACTACGAACTCGAAATTGGGACATTGCCTGTACTCCTCAACCTTCACCAAATATTCCTAAGGGTGACAACGATATCGTAAGATTGATGATGTCATAGTTTGGTTTTGGTTCCATGTGTTGTGATTGAATTTAATAAAGTTAGGTTTTAATTTAATGTCAAATTCAATTTGCTCAGTGGATAGTGTTTTGGTTCACGAAACCCATTATTCAAATCACAACTCAGATATATCTTTCTTATCGAGTGTTTGAGCGGAATGAGTGGAGTGTTTGCGTATGCAAGCCTAACTCGATTTGGTTGGTCTAGTTGAGCAATTTTCGTAGACACAAATTTGCATATTAAGTTCGCCAGGACTAACTGAAGGGACGATATTCCTTAAAACAAGTATTTCTATGCTCGACTTGATATTTTTAAAGAATAGAAAAGTTAAAAACCGTTTGCCGAAGTATACAAGCTGTTGCATATCTGTTGAGTGATTTTAGTAGGCGGGGCTAAGTACGCCAGGACTAACTGAAGGGGGCTATGAAAGGATTAGTTGGGATACAGCTTTTAAATATAATCCTCTGTGCTCTCCCTTAAGCGAACAGAATAAATTTAAATGCATTATTATCAAATACAGTCAAATGATACATGGATCGTTATACCTACTTAGTTGTTTGACTAACAATTGCTAGCTTAAGTCTACAGTGAGAATCTACAAGGAAGCAAAGATTTCATCTATATTTAGGTTACCATGGATACTTAGCCTGGTAATTTTGACAAGTGAAAACATTTGCTAAAGCTCAAACTATTTTGTTGATAAAACGAAAACTACTGGTTTAAAAGTTAACTCTCATGTATTTCCAGTCTTGTATTATACTCTTACAAAAACGTTTTACAAAATTTAAATCTTCACACCATGGTTATGTCAGTGCTTGTTGTTAACGTCTCTTTATTTTATTATTTACAAAAACAGAAGAGGGAACAGTGGAAGTAGCAGCAACTGGAGCCCAATCTTCCCTAAAACACAACATGAACAAGATATTTCTTTGTGAATTAACCATAAATCACTTTTTTTAAAACGAAAAAATAAAAAAAATTCTTGAAATCTTAAAATTATACGCTAAGTTACTTTTATAGCAAAGTCAATTAATAATTTAATTAATTTAATAATTTATTTAATTAATAAAAATATTTGCAGAAATAAAATGTTTACGGACAGTTTCCCTTTCATACCATGAAAATATATCAATTTCAATGTGTAAAACCGTAGTATACTCTTGTAGACACAAACTACTGAGTTATAGTTACAATTAATATGCAATTGAGTTATTGCAGAGTGGGCAGGGGTTATAGATCAGCAATGAGTATACAGTCAGCATGTACCGTGGATGTTAAAACAATCCTTTTTTAGATTGAAATGTTAAAGAAGCAGCAACTGAAAGCAGCATTTTTGCTGAAATTTGTGAAAATGAAAATTCAGAAAATGACTACTCAAAATTTCCATAACTTTCGATAAAAACCTGTAATATTTTTAACCTTACCTTTGATCACCTCGGCTGCACTATTATCGTTTCTTCCTTTCTGGTGGTCAGTCACTCCACTAGCTGAAATAATAGTTTGTTTTATATATACAAGGTTCATATTTATGCAAATATAAGTATGTTTAAGCTAAAAGTATGTTTGCATGTTATGCAGTAACCTAGATTTTTTACCTTCTACGTATAAAACACAAACTAAATTGTTGAAGTGTAAAGTTGTTGTGAGGGAAAATAATGAAATTGCAAAGTTGTATTCAACAGCAATGTCATAATTGAATAGTGTTTATTTGTAATAATATGAAAAATACAAAGTTGTTTTGAGTCAAAATAATGAAATTGCAAAGTTGTATTCAACAGCCATGTCAAAATTGAATAGTGTTCATTAGTAATAATATGAAAATTGTGAAGTTGTTTTGAGTGAAAATAACGAATAAATAAATAAGGCAATGATAGAGAATTGTTAAGAAAATCCTTATATGTGATTATGTTTAATTGTTTAATCTGTTGTTGCTTATGTAGACCTTGTTTTTCATCACTTAATACATTGAATTGTTTTACAACTGCAGCTTTTTCTTACTTACTTCAATATTCAAATCTTAAGAACATCATTTTTCCATTTTTCCTCTGGTGATACAAACTTACTTACTGCACGTTTTGCGTCTCTTTTTCCCCGGGTCCGGGGGTTGGATATTTGAGTATTGGATGGATGGCTGTTCTCCATTTGCTGCGATCCTGCGCCAAAGTGCTGCTTAACTTCTGGGTCTTCAGGTCGTGCTTAATGCAGTCACTCCATATTTTCCTGGGTCTTCCTCTTGGGTAGGGGCCTGCGGCCTCGACGTTAAGGATTTTTTTGGCCAGACATCCTCTGACATACGTTCGATGTGACCATACCACCGCAGTCTACCCCACTGGAGTTCGCTATCAATTGGAATGATGTTGAGCCTAGCTCTCAGCACATCAAGGGAGAGGCGGTCAGACAGCTTTGTGGAGCATATCATGGAGTGGTCACAGCGGGCTAATCTCTTGGCATCCTCTGCTGTGACTGGCCACATCTCACTAGCATGCAGGAGGATCTTCCTCACATATGAACTAAAAGCTTTTCCTTTGTTTCTGAGCGTGAAGCCTCGTCAGAATTGGGAGCAATTCCCTAAACTTCTTCCAAGCAAAGCGAATTCTTGCAGTAATGGCGTCATGACACCCACTTCTTTCTCCAGTTACGTTGCCAAGGTAACAGAACTCACTCACAACCTTAAGGGCCTCCCCATGAAGTATGAATTCATTGATCTCACGAGGGGTAGGCTCAGGCACCAGACCAAGGCAAGTTTTGCATTTGAAGCTAGGGTCCTCATTGAGCTTTACTTTGATGTCCGTGCAACCCTTGTGGATCCATTTGTTACAGCTGGTGCATAGGATGGAGTTACTACCCACCCCATTGTTGCAGACTCCACACAGGTTCCTGCTCTTGATGACCGGCTTTGGGGCGTCATGACGACTACTAAGAATCTTGGTTTTACCCATATTGACCCTAAGCCCCTTAGCCTCCTTAAACTGACTTGAAAAATTGTTTATATTTTATAAAAGATAACCTGTATGTGAGGTCAAATATACAAGCAAAATCTGTTGAAATTGGCTGGCTTAATGCTTAATGACTAAGAATTTGTCAAATATATCAATTCTGTCACTACTATATAAAACACAGGAAAACTGATGTTAAGCTTCTGAAAACAAATGATATATTCGTAATGCAGCCCTTCGTTATTGTACAATAACTTTTCTTATTATGAAAAAATACCAACCTCTAGTGTTTGCCTCCGTTATGTTTGTTGTGTTTAGTTGGTTAGGAAGTACTCCTAAACAAAATCAATTAAACACTAGAGTTAATTATTTTCTTTGTTCTGGAATAAATTACGAATAGAATTAATCCAAGGTAGTTTGTTACTGTATTCTAAATCCCAACCTTCAGTGCTGGTCATTGTTCTGTTTGTTGTATGTAGTTGGGTAGGAAGTACTCCTGTATAGAAATCAACTAATTAAATTAACGTATAATGATTAATAATGGTAACAATAAACATAATTAACTTAAAATACATTCAGAATTATTCAGTATATAAATTAATAGTTTTAGTAGTTTCAGAAAACCTTTCACGTTTTTGATTCATAAATATTATGTCAATAAAGAATGATGACCTTCAGTGGGTAGGAAGTCAAGATATTCCCACATCATGTTTGTGTTGTTCCTTGGAAACAAAGGCTTGTGATTGTCTAAAAAGTTAAAAAATCTCCATCTCTCTCTCAACCCTAACCTCAGAAACATGATATCACTTCACTGAGATGTAATGTTGAATGTGGTACTTCCAGAGACTTTTAAAAGTGTTACCATCTCTCTCTCAACCCTAACCTCAGAAACATGATATCACTTCACTAAGGTGTAACGTTGAGTGTGGTACTTCCAGAGACTTTTAAAAGTGTTACCTCTCTCTCTCTCAACCCTAACTTCAGAAACATGATATCACTTCACTGAGGTGTAACGTTGAGTGTGGTACTTCCAGAGACTTTTAAAAGTGTTTCCATATCTCTCTCAACCAGACATGAATAGAACAAAATGTATGACTCCTTACATATTAAATGGTCGCCAAACGAAAGTAAGGACACTGTGTTGTCATAGGTTAAGTCTGCCAATTCTCTTGACACAGCGCTTAATGGTCGACTCAGCCTGGGAATGATAGAAAATCAGAACTGAGAAGGATAGTGATTGAAATTGAATGTTTCCAAAATTTTATATATGAAATTTACAATAAAATAAACCGTTTGTCCACTTTACCCGTAAAGAACTTACCGACATGTGAGCAGTTGTTCGCCAGTAGGTAGTGTGACCACTGAATTCGAATACAACTTGACTCCCGGCGTCTGATAAGGTAAAATTCCATTCCTTCATGAATCCATATCTGACTTTTAAATTGTTTACTTCTTTACTTAAGTTCAGAACTTCTATCTTTATGATTGCGATAAATTCTGAATTCTGAATTTGTTGTTTATTTATTGAAATCACATTTCGTGCGGATTGGGATGATTCTATGTTGGATTAGCATAAAAAACCAGATATATTTCTGTAACATTTTTAAAAAGTTCAAATATTCTCGCTATTAGTCTTTTACATAATTTTCGTCAAGTCAGAAGTTGATTTTTTCAGGTTGTAATATGAAACCATTGAAGCTTGTTGATTATAATGTAAAATATTATAAACATATAATGTTAATAAAGGAAAACAGTAATTTATTTACTTTTTTATTTACAGAGATTTTCTGTTAATAAATACAAATAAATGTTTATAATAATTTGAAGATATCTTCAAATCTTGTGAAGTTTATTAATTCTATTCCATGCTTTAAACGAATTGAAAATCTTAAATTCATACTAAAAGTGGATGTTTTTATATTTTGAAATAATATTGAAAAATACATTTTTTTATTCCAAAAAAATAAACATATAAATGTAAACATTACACTAGTTTAAACTAATTCATTGATTTAAAATAAAAGAAGCCTTCACCATTAACTGGAAAAATGCACCCACTACTGTGTTTCTGTGTAAGCTCATTGGACATTCCTTTATCAATATCCTTTCTCCAAGCTACTCTTCACACATTCCAAACATGATCACAAAGTTTTAAAGATGAAATTTATAAATTTTATTTAGATCCTGAAACATGTTTCAAAATAAAAGGTGTATCTTATCTTTACATATAATTTTACAATTCGTGCATTAAATATCATTCTTAATGGCATATATTTATAAGCAATTAGCAGTTATTTTTGTGATAATTAAAATAATTTTCTAAACAAAAAAATCTATAAAGTAACACTTTTTTGTGTTAAATGTAACATGGAAACACTTTTATATGCACGAAATATGATTTCACAATTGATTTTATAAGATTGTGTTTGTAAGTTGAATACAAAATACTGTACTGCTATGTTTTAGTAATATGTAACGAAACAAATTGTTGAACCAATAACATACCTGAGATATCTTCCAGTCGCCATGGAAATACTTACCAAGTACAATCAACAAACCAGCTTTCGCTGTCAGTTGGTTGTTGTTGTTTAAAATTTTTGCGCACCAAAATCCCCTGAAGCCATCCTAGAACGAGATATTGTTTGTGTATGTTTTGTACAATCAAAGAGTTGGTAAATAAGAGAAAAAATATTTTTCAGAATTGTAGTACAAGAATGGATTAAATATAAAATAAAGTATGTTAATAAAATAAAATAACACTTGTATAAGACAATTATAATAAAGAGAAGCAACCTATTCTTGACTCAAATGAAGCAATCAACAAATCAGTTTCAGATAACTTTAATGTCGGATCCGACCACGATGATTTGTGTGATCTAGAACCTCTGATGACGTAGTCCGCAGAAGACTGAAATAAAGTTTGGTTCTTATCCACGATGTTGCCAAGGCAACAGCCGTGTCTCTCTTTTCAGCAATCATCAGACTGAGTCGTTTGTAAAACATTGCACATTCAGGACTCATTCCGCCGAAACACGTGAAGACTAACGGGGTGAAGGAGCCATGCTCAACTTCTGTAATACGATCACCATATTCACGCTTCTTCTGTTTTTCGTTGTTTATATGAGCTACTTTCAATGACTGGCGAGAGAAGGATTTGGCTAGTGGGTTAAAAACCCTCATATCAACAAATGCCTTCCTCCCCCTCTTTCCCCAAAACCACGTGCAACTACATCAAGCCTCGCATCATCACTAAGGTTTGCTGAATTTAAAACAAATTTCTCTCCAGAGAGCGAAGTTAGCCCGGGTTCTATGGCAACATCTTTACATACTTCTGAAAGCAGATCGGCAGTCAAATCACGCACTTCATTATGTCGTATTGTTACAAAACCGCCTCGTTTACAGGTTAATGCATGTTCGATCGAGTAGATATTACCACATACACAATTCATATGCATCCGTCGCAACGGGACACCATATCGGATGTAAACAGCATCAAAAAATGACTGCTTGTTTAGGTAAAAGCCGTGTACTTTTAGTGGAAGGTACTTTTAGTACTTGTTCGCCGACAGCATCAAGCAGCTTTTGCTTAGATTTAGGTAAACGGTCATGGACGCTCAATAGCAAAGATTGTTGATCACGTCTTTTAGTGTTTTTGATGTCGCTTTTTACTTTTACGACGGACCCACTATCAATATCGAGGATACCTTTCTGGAATAGCACGTGTTCAGACAAACTTTTCGTGATGCGTATTGAATTCACATACTGTAGAGGCGAGGCTTTCGAAGGTATTATTATACCAAGGCCACCTAGTTTAGAAGGAAGCGAGAACAGTTCTCTTCCGATAGGATTGCATTCATACCCATCAAATAGGCATTTGATTAGCAGGTCAATCGCTCTATCCAATCGTTTTAGGTTATCACTTTATATCTGGGATGGTCCTCATATAATAAGTATATCTGTTTTGTAATCCATGGGTAAATGCACAGAGAGTTGGTAAATTGAGGAAAACAGATTCGGTAAAATCAGTGAAATTTAAGAATTATAAAAACCTTTTTATGCTACGTACCGCGAAAAGTAGATATAAAATAAGTCAATGGTAAATATATTTTCGTCTATATTTCTTTCTTGATCCGTGCTATGAAAATATATTTAGAATTTTGTGTTATTCTAACACGGAATCGTTTCAATTCACACGAAATATTGTTTTATTACATATTTTTTTTCTGATTTAAAAGTTTCCTCACCCATTCTCTCATCGTGTTTTGCCCAAACAACAGCCAATCATGTTTCGTGGTAAGCTCCATGGTAACTGTGTCGTCACGGACAGAGTACACCACCGACCCGTCACACGTTTTGTGTGACGTACAAAAAGTGGGCGTGGTCATGCAATGCAGAGTTCTCCCGCATTCCGGTAGGCTGGCGCCGGTCTGGAAATAGAACAACACTGTTACAGTAGTAACTCCCAACTTCTTTAGAACAACAGAGCTTTCGTTTTAAATAGTAAAATCCGACAAAATATCAACTTATGTTATAAGTGTTAACTATACTGCGGTAAATCCATTAACTTATGAAGTAAAAATGGGATGTTTTGCAATTGGTAATATTGATATGGTATCGGATTTCAGTATGAAAAACTATGCAAACCCGTTTTAATCAGACTTACCGCGCCGAGTGAATTTAGGCTGGCTCGACTCTTATGAAACCCTTATGTTCGGTTAGGATGGCTTAGAGCGACTTATAAAACCAACAGTTGAGTTATTGCTACTTCCTACTTATAAAACGGTCCCAAGATATCTTATAACCGGTGCGTGTATATTTATAGAGACAAAATTTCAAAAGTTCTTTTTACGAGATAAAAAATCTTAATAAATTTTATTTAAAATATTATATATTATTATATATATATATATTTATTTCAAATTTAAGCATCATTATTCCGTCCTCAAAAATATGTTTTTAAATCATAAGTTGCTAACCACTGCTTGTCTTATAAAAAACTGAGCCGATTATGATCTAAGAAGTCATTACTGGTTAAAGGAAAATAATTCAGAACTAGGCGCTGACGGACAGTAAAAAAACATACCGTAGATTTGACTAGTTGATAGAGAAGGATAGACAGAAGCTTTAGTTGCATCTTTGATGTGTTTTTTATGACTTCACTCTTTTATACTGATAGCTGTAATTACGTTGGAATTCCATGGTTATGATGATGGCGCAATATTTAATTGCTTTCTAATAGCTTGGTTACCGTAGTTACGGAGAAAACGTTTAATGTGGAGCAAGCGAATCCTTAGTGCTTTATTTTGTTGTTGTGCTTTATATTCTGAGCGGTAATTATATGTCAATGTTCGTCTTTAGTTTGTTTAATTTCTTTAGTTTTACTAATATAAACCACAAAAATTACTTGAAAACAATAAATATTTCTAAATTAAATAAATATCGTATTAAACAATTGATCATATAAAAGCTTTGTTATTTAACATTTTAGTTTGATATTTCATATTTACTTCAAAAGTTCATTTCTCATAGTGAGTCACTTATATAGCGATATTGTTCGTGAAAGGTATATTGTGGCGTCTGAGTATGAAATTTATTGCTGGTTTTTACGCCTTCCATAAACGGTAGATTGGTTTTCGAGAGTTTGTCTCAAATATTTACGCGTCTATTTAAATGTAACTTGACCAATATTTTAATGGAATCCTCGGAAATTATTTTTGAATGTTTCTTCAAAAAAAATAACACCCATGAGTATACCACACCCTAAAGATATGCTTCCTATACTTATAAAATTACCATTTTGAAATTTTAAAACGGAAACGAAGCTTAGGTTGATCTTTTGTTAATTACAGTTGAGTTGTCAATCATTGATGAATCTTTTGTTAGGAACAGCCGTTTAGGGAATTACTTGATTTTTAATTCCTATCTCAAAGGAAATTTCACGATGAGATTATTTTTTTCGAAATTTTTAATTTTTCAGTTATTATATTCGACCAAACAACATCATCAACAGCAACAGCAACAACATCATCCTCAACAGACCGAAGAAATCGGTGAGATTTAACATCCACTATGCTTTTGCGTAGGTTCTGCGTTTTAAACTATTGTACTTTATACATGTAATTCGCACTGCGCTCTTCTGTTCTTAAAATGGCTCGCACATTTCGACTTATCTTCACTTTCTGAAGAAGAGACCAAATTTAGATGAATTTTCGTGACTTTGTTTTGTTTGTGAACAAAAATAACTCCGTCAGAGTAATTTGTCGAAATTTTCCACCTTAAAGTCGTAAAGGGAAATAATGCATTTACTCTTAATATAGCTGTTTTTTGTTTTATCTGAGTTCAGAAGTAGTTGAGAGAAAGTTTTATTTTCCACTCAGAATAGGTCAAATAGGCCCTAAAAACTATTGTTGTTTTTATGGTTTGTTTCTCGAAATCGATTACGTATTTTGCTTTACGTGTTTATGTATATTTATTATAATACAGTATAATCCCGATAACTCGAACCGCCAAGGGACCGAGTAAAATAGTTTGAGATAACGAATGTTCGAGTTATCGGGAGTTTTTGTGAGAAACTGTTAGGAGAGGGGAATGGAAAAACAGTTCGAGTTAACGCGAGTTCGCCTTAACGGGTGTTCGAGTTAACGGGATTGTACTGTATATACTAACAGTGATTCTTGTTTATTCGCCAGACTGGAATGATTACTACACCGGTGACGACACAGAAATATATTCCATGATACCACGGTAACCGTTTCTTGTTTTTGTGTTTTAAGATGTTGTAGATTTTAAAACTATCGAAATAAAACAGTTAAGTTAGGTATATATACCTTAAATGTATCTAATGGTTGATTCCTTCTGGTTCTAACAACTGCTCAAATAACATTTGGGGTTATAGCTATAACAGAAGTGGTTAGAAGTGGTTACGATGGAGAACTTAATGTCGCGACAAATATTTCATTGGCGACAAAAAGATGATTCTACATGTAAATGAACGAAGAAAATATTGCTGCTATATTGAGGTCGCCATGAAAATATTGCCGTTGGTGATTTTATGGGTGGACTGGAACTTTCGTGTTTAATTTTTTAAAAACCAACTGTTTTGTGATTTTCACCAAATAAGAAGGCTCAAAGAGGCGCTCGTTGTTAATGGTTATAATTTTCTTCAATGTATTTGATGTTGTAGAGAGTGCGGTACTTCCAGGGTCGTTGCAAGATTTGACCCGGGTGGGAGTCAAACCAGGGGGACCTCTTGATTCTGAGCGTAACGCTTAGACCATTACGCCACTTTGTGCTCTAGTTAACAATTACACCTTTTTTATAAGCATAACGGCTATAAACATATTGAGGCTGACATTATCAAAAAAATATTAAGCATACCTTTAAGCATGTACTGAGCCTCACGAATTTATGATATAAAAAAACTGATTGTCAATCTTTACTTTAATTGAATTGTAAGAAGGTAAGGTATGAACAAATGAAGAAAAACATAATTTGGAAAATAACATTACATACAATAGAAAGCATATATACATATATGCATATATTGAGCCTGAAATTGTTAAAATGCTAAGCATAAATGAGGCTGGAGCCGATTTTCCCTCATGCTTATAAAAAAAAGGTGTATGCTGGTTTGGAATGTTGATGCTCATATGTGTGACGATTTGTGAATAATGCGATTATTGTGGTATGAGCGCCAACAGTGTTAAAACCCAATTATAATTAAATTTGCTGTACGCTCTTCGTTACCGTATATCAATTAATGGGATCTGAATCTTTCCGATTTAGTGGCGACGATGATGAAGAAGATGAATTCGAATCTGCATTTGAAGACTTTCTGCGCACGTCTGGACAAATTTAGGAGTAGCTGGAACCGCGCGGTTGTCTTGCAAAATCAAAAACCTAGAAGATGGTTCGTACACTCGAATTCAACAAAATGAACCGCGTTAAAAAAACGAGACAGGGATTTTATTTAATCGAGTAATTTGAAAAAGTGAAATTTTTTGTTAATGATGTTCAAGGTAATTTGATTTTCATCGTGAAGTTGAGGAATGTTTTTTTTTTAAAGAAATGTTCCAAAGCTCATTTTATATCTTAAATCAGAATAAAAACGACAGCTTTTACTTTTAGATGTTTTGGCATCGCGTTTTCAATCGATATATTTTTAAATCTTATGTTACAAAGGCGAATTTCGTTAAATCGATATTTATTATTAACTTATTCACGGCTTTCTTTCAAGCGACATTTTTGTTGATGGGGGCTACTAAGCAATACGAGGAAGGAAAACTATAGTGCGAGATATCCAACGACTTAAACAGTTCTAGTTCCAGGTTTGCAGATTTATAGATAGATTGATTTCTCGAAAATCTCTTGGAATTCTCTAAGGAATGACGGTACACTTGTATTTACTAGAGAAACCTTTGAATATTAGGCCAAGGTAAATTGATTTTCTGTTTAGCGTAACAAAGCCGAAATCTAAATGCAAAATGCGGGATTTTATTTTATTTTTTATTTCATTCCTCAAAAAAATGGTAAATGCGAAAAAACAGAAAAAACATTATTTCAAGATCCAGAAACACTTGATAATGATAAGAAAATGTTACATCAAAGAACTAAAACAAGGCACAGTGTCATCGTGCAAGGGTCACATCTCGGTAACATCAAGGTATTATTTGTTCTTCTTCTTAGATACTTTCGGTCACAGCTTTTCGCTTACGACGGACTGCGTCAGGTTTGTCACTGTTAGAAACAGTATATTTAGTAGCGCCCTTTATGCGCCCCTTGTTAGAAACTATATAGTTAGTAGCGCCCTTTATGCGCCCTTTGTCAAATTGTGGTTTCAATGTATAGCGTTAAGATTAGAAGATATAGCTCTCATTATGTTAAAATTTCATTCAAGATGGTTGTGTTTTTACTGTTTTGAAAATGGCGCCCAGTATGATGGACTTTTTTATGAATTATCTTCTCGATCCAGCAGCATCATCAAGTGATCCTGATTTAATCTGACGATCTGTGAGCAGAGCTGTCCCTAGTAACCTAAATTTTTTCTACTATCACGCTGACTGGACATGATATTTTCTTGATTTTTCCCAGTGGGAACTTTGCAATATTTTTCAGAAAGTGAACTTTTCTTTTCGATTCATGTTTTCTTAATATTTATCTAGCTATTGTTCACAGAGAGAGGCTCTCATTTTAATTACTTACATTTTACACTTTCATGTTTTTTGCATTAGTGTTTGGAAAGGTTCCCTAGAAGTTTTTTGATGTTATGGACATTTAAAGCTACTTTTGCTCTTATCTCTTGGGTTAAAGTATTTCTGCTACCAGTGGTAGCTCCCTGTTTAAAGTTTTTGACACAATTGTGACTTATTTTTTTTGCGGAACGACAGATATTTTTGAGACTTTGATAAGTTCTCTCTTTTTCTTGGAAACTAGCTAAAGACAAACTTATTTTTGACGTTTACCTTAACATTTGTGACGTTCGTGACAATTATTTTTTTCTTTGAAAAACATTTGAGATTTTGTTAATCGTTTTCATACGTTTAAAGCTGTTTTATTTCCTTTATTTACTCTTCCTGTAATCTTTTATCCTGTTTGTTCAAGATCAAGTGGTCTTTTTTTTAAAAAAGTTTTATTTACCTTTGCTATTTTGTGTGATATACAATGGCTTTGACTAGGAAACAGGCAAGAAGAAAAGGGTTAAGAGTGGTTTTCAAAGATCTTTTGGCTGAAATTGATCATAGTTTAAAGCTTGAGAATGTTGAGGTGACAAAGTTGATTGCTCTCAAAGGATCTTTAAATCAGTCAGCTAAGCAAATTGAAGATGTTGATAAAGAAATTCTTAATGCTCTTGATCCTGGAGAAGTGGAGGCAGATGTTATTGAGTCTATGAAAATTCTAATGCCATTTAACGAGGCGTTAGCTCAACTAGATGTAAGGCTGGAAAAACTCAGAATTTCAAAGGTTGATTCGTCTACTCCACCTTCATCTTCCATCAGTGGGTCAGCCTCTGACAGTTGTAAGCTACCCAAGTTCGATCTACCAAAATTCTCAGGTGATGCTCTTTGTTGGCAGGGTTTCTGGGATCAGTTCAATGTTTCTGTCCATTCTAGAGAGATGATTTCTGATATTGACCGATTTAATTATTTGAAAAGGTGTCTTCAAGGTGAAGCATTGACTGCCATTTCTGGACTTTCTCTTTGTTCTGACAATTACAAGGAGGCAATTGACGTCTTGGAGAAAAGGTATGGGAACAAGCATGTGTTGATTTCTGCTCATATGTCTTCTCTCTTGAAGATCAACAAAATCAAAAGAAGTGATGACATCAAAGGTTTGAGGAAACTGCATGATGATGTTGAGAATTGCATGAGAAATTTGAAGGCTCTTGATTACGATTCAGCAGGATATGGTGGGTTGTTGATTCCCATGCTGAAAGAGAGGTTACCTGATGATCTTATTGTGATTGTTTCTCGAAGATTTGGAAGCACAGTTTGGACTTTGGAGAAAATGATGGAATTCTTTCAGGATGAGTTACAAGCTCTAGAAAATTGTGTTGGGTTATCAAGCTCCACAAGGAGTCAGGATAGTTTTCGTAAAGGTTCTGATTTTACTGCATCTACTTTGTTCTCTGGAGGAAGATATGAGAAGCCAACGAATGAGACCCACCCAGGTAAGACTTGTGTTTTCTGTCAACGAAGTCATCCCTCTTGGAAATGCAGGACTGTGACTAATGTGAAAGCCAGGAAAGAGATTTTAAGGAGATTTCATCTTTGTTTTGTCTGCTTGCAGAAGGGTCATCGAAGTGACCAATGTCAATCAGAGTATAAGTGTAGGCGATGTGACAAAGTAGGACATCATATAAGCATTTGTTCAAGTGACGAGGTTGGAAATAGTGGTGAAAGTGTACCAAAGGTGTCTACCTATCATGCAGGTAATCAACGGTCACCAGGATTCAGTGTTCTCTTACAAACTGCTTCGGCAAAGATTTCCAGCGTTGATGAAGAACAAGAAATGTTCACTCGTATCTTGTTTGATGGTGGTAGTCAGAGGACTTACATCACTGACAAAACAAGAAATCAGTTGCATTTGAAGACCATCAGGCGAGAAAGAATAATTTTGGATACTTTTGCTTCCACTGAATCTTCACTCAAGGTTCTAGATGTTGTTCAGTTCAAAGTAAGACATAAGTTCTCAAACTCTTTCACCTTTGTAGAAGCTTTGTGCATTCCTTCCATCTGTACTCCTTTATCGGGTCAGGATATTGATTTCGCCAAGTCTGAATATGGACATCTTTCTCAACTCGCCTTAGCTGATCATGGTACTGGTTTGACTTCTTTCCCTGTTGATATTCTTGTTGGATTAGACTGTTATCATCAGTTTATGACTGGAAAGACAGTTAGGGGTGCATCTGGTCCTGTTGCTTTAGAATCCTCACTTGGTTGGATTTTAAGTGGCCCAATCCGAGAGACTCAGGCTAGAAATTCTTATTGTTTTCATACTCATGTGATGCGTTGCTCTACAAATAGCGATTCAGGTGTCAAGGAAACTCTGGAAAAATTTTGGCAAGTTGAGGAGATTGACCCCAAAGACGATGTTGTGACTTCCTTTCAGAATGACATTTTTCATGATGGTTTGCGCTATGTTACTAAACTTCCTCTGAAAGTTGACCATGATGTGTTACCAGATAATTTCAAAGTTTGTAAGGAACGATTGAAACCTTTGCAGAAACGTCTGGAAAAGGAAGACATCAGAGAGGAGTATCAGAAAATCATTGATGATTATGAGAAGACTGGTATAGTTGAAAAAGTTCCTGAGAATGAGGTATCCAAGCCTGTAGGTCAAGTGCATTACCTACCACATCGTGCTGTTGTCAAAAAAGAGAGGGAAACAACAAAGATAAGGATAGTTTTTGACGCTTCTTGTGAAGCAAATGGATTATCCCTTAACTCTTGTCTGTACCCTGGTCCTAATCTGTTGGGAAAAATTTTTGATATCCTACTTAGGTTTAGGTTGAACAAAGTTGCCATCATCTCTGATATCAAACAAGCGTTTTTGAATGTTGGCATTGCCAAAGAACATCAAGATTTGTTACGTTTTCTGTGGAAAGATGAGAATGGACTCTTGGTGATCTACCGTTTTTTGAGGGTTGTGTTTGGCCTAACTTGTAGTCCGTTCCTCTTGAATGGAACAGTAAGACATCACTTAGAGAAATACATTGAAGAGGATAGAGAATTTGTTGAGCGTTTTCTTCAGGACCTCTATGTTGATGATGTTACATCTGGTTGTTCTTCTGTGGATGAAGGAAAGGCCCTATACATCAAAGCAATGAACCTCATGTCTCAAGCTGGACTTCTTCTCAGGAAATGGACATCTAATGACCAAACTTTGCAACGTTATTTTGACAATGTGGATCAGTCAAGGACTGACTCTGAAGACCAGACATATGTTGAATCCCAGTTTGGAGAGTCAAAAATCTCAGTCAATTCAAAACGAGTGTTAGGCATTGAGTGGGACGTTGCTAAGGATGAGTTTGTTTTCAGATTGAAAGAATTTGTGGAAAAGTGTAAATCTATCACTTTAACAAAGCGAAATGTGCTTAGTGTTGCGGCATCCATTTATGATCCCTTGGGTTTTCTATCACCTGTTACTGCAAGGATCAAAACCCTTTTTCAAATGATTTGCAAAGATGGACATGATTGGGATAGAGAACTTCCGAAGGATATTAAAGTTCAGTGGAATGAATTTGTTGATGTAGTGAGTAGAATGCATGAAATTCGAATTTCTAGGTTTTGTTTTGTTTCACCAGATGTGTCTTTCAAACGCGTCGAGTTGCATGGGTTTTCTGATAGCTCGAATAACGTTTATTGTGCTGTTGTTTACCTCAGGGTAGAGTGTGAATCTGGATTTAAAGTTTTCTTTTTGGGTTCGAAGAATCGAGTCGCCCCTTTAAAGTCATTAACTATTCCTCGTTTGGAACTTTTAGGATGTGGATTACTGGCTAAGTTTATTGAAGAAATAAGAACAGTTTTTTCTAATCGTGTTGTGGTTGATGAGTCTATTTGTTGGACTGATTCAGAAGTGGCTTTATGCTGGATACGTGGGAAGACTAAGACCTGGAAACCATGGGTGGAAAATAGGGTGGTGAATATCAGGATGGTTGTTGCGAGAGAGAATTGGAGACATGTACCTGGCGATGTTAATCCAGCAGATATACCAACAAGGATGGTTTCTGATTTCAATGAGTCTTTAGGTGGCTGTTGGTTTAAAGGTCCAGACTTTCTTTATAATAAATTAGACTCTAATGCTTCTTCTGTGAACAATAAGCCCATTCCTGAAGCGTCTATTGAAGCTAAGAAATCTAATCTTACCTCTACTACTTTGACTGTGACTGAAAACAATGACACTGTGATTAATACTGTAGGGATTAGTAATGTGATCGATCCAAAGAAATTCAGTTCACTCAACAAACTTATCAACATCACCGCCTATGTACTTCGTTTTGTATCCTGTCTTAAGAAGAAACAACTCCAAAATGACACAATCTCACTGGAAGAATACAACACAGCACTCAACCTATGGCTAACTGATGAACAGTCGAAATTGGCGAATCAACCCAATTTTGAAAAACTCAAGACATCAATGCATCTGTTTATAGACACTGACGGAATGGTACGTTTAAAAGGTCGCTTCAATAATTCATCGATGCAATATGAAGAGAAATTTCCACTTTTATTACGTTCGGACAGTTGGATCACTAAACTTGTCGTCCGCCAAGCCCACGAGAGGGTATTGCACCATGGAGTCGAAACAACACTTGCGAACATTCGTGCAAAGTATTGGATTGTCAAAGGAAGGAAAGTAGTCAGAGATATTCTTCACAAGTGCGTAACTTGTATCCGTTTTCAGGGGACTACTTTAAAGCCGCCCAAGTCACCAGATTTACCAGACTTTCGTTTATTTAATTCACATGCATTTCAAGCTACCGGATTAGATTTTGCTGGTCCTCTCACTATTCGATGTACCAAGAACATAAGAACTCAGGCCTATATTCTCCTCCTTACTTGTGCTTCTAGCCGTGCGATCCATCTGGAACTGGTCAACGATTTGTCAGCTCCAACGTTTCTTCGAGGTTTTCGTCGCTTCACAGCTCGTCGTGGTACTCCTGACATCATTATCAGTGACAATGCTAAGACATTTCGATCTAAAACGACTAAACGTTTCATGGTCCAGTCAGGTATCGATCAAAGGTTCATCCTACCAGCCTCACCTTGGTGGGGAGGGTTTTACGAAAGACTCGTCAGATCAGTCAAACAATCGCTACGAAAAGTCCTCGGAAAGTCTTTGTTATCATACGAGGAATTACAAACTGTTCTCTGCGAGATCGAAACTGTCATAAACAACCGCCCACTCGTCTATCAAAGCGATGACGATCTTCACAGAATCCTGACACCTTGGAATCTCATCCATGGACATCACAATACCAAACTTTTTCGCCAAGCTGATGTTCCAGTTGAAATTGAAACAGTACGTGATGTAACCAAACGATATCAATACCTTCGTAAACTTTTGAACGATTACTGGAAACGATTTTCCACAAACTACATGAATGAACTGAGGCAGACACACCTTTACCAGAAAAGTCCTGCCAAAGAAAGCCGTAAACTTCTTGTTGGTGATGTCGTACTTGTTCGTGACGACACACCTCTTCCACGTCACCGATGGAGAATAGCCCGAGTTGCTGAATTAGTCATTGGCAAAGATGGAAACGTCAGAGGAGCAAAACTTTCTATGCTTACTGACAACTCTCACACAACTGCTTACCGTCCTATGCAAAAACTTATCCCGTTCGAGATCAACAACGACACATCACATCCTGTTACCGCACCTCACGATACAGCGGAGATCGATATTTCTGAGACCAAACCCCAGGAGGAAAGTACCGGTAAAGAGCACAAAGGGAGAAAGGCCAAAACATTAGGACAATACGAGCGAAGGCTCCGGAAAAAATATTGTTAATTTTCTCTTGTGGTGGAGGATGTTAGAAACAGTATATTTAGTAGCGCCCTTTATGCGCCCCTTGTTAGAAACTATATAGTTAGTAGCGCCCTTTATGCGCCCTTTGTCAAATTGTGGTTTCAATGTATAGCGTTAAGATTAGAAGATATAGCTCTCATTATGTTAAAATTTCATTCAAGATGGTTGTGTTTTTACTGTTTTGAAAAGTCACTGCAATCCACACATTTCAGGTAATTCTCAACTGAGTTCCCCTGGTTCGACTGGTGTAAGATACCCACAGTAATTACGTATCTTCGGGAAGACGTCAACAGTGTAGTACGGTAGTTCGATGTGCTAAAGCATGAAATAGTTTCGCTAGCAAAAATCGTTTTCAGATATTTCTCATCTTTGTCATTTCCTGTCCCTAGATATTCGGACAGCACCGATCAAGCGGGATTTATTAAACTCTTCACATTTGACAAATCAAACATTCTTTGCTGACTAACCGGTTGGAGAAATTAAAATATTGTGGGGTCCTTTCTCGACGTCTTCATGGGTTGAAGGAAGGAACTTCTCCTCTGCATCGCTGCCAGGTTGATAATCAAGTACACCATCAACCTCGTGCGGAACCGGATCTGCAAAATAATGATTTCTCTGTTGCCGCGAATCGATTTATGGAACTTGCAATCTGCGTCGTTGCACATTTTGATTAGAAAGAAGTATGTGCACAATGTTTTTCATTGAACTCGGTCACATTTCGGATGTTTTTGCTCTCAGCAAACGTATTCATGCCTGCAAATCTTTCATCGATTTGATTGAGGACGCGTTCTAAATCTTCCTCGTCTTCTTCGGTGTCCGACGGAAGGATGGTGAAGGGAATGTCTTTTAAAGATAAGTGTCCAAGGACATTTTCGATAAGTTCTCTTCATTCGCGATTTGATTCCAAAATCCTATTATTTTAAAGGTTTCGTTCATCTCACATTGTTTTCTTACGTCGGCCTTTTCGTCACATTCATCAAACGTTCATCAAAATCGGGATCTTGATCTTTGCAGGAAAAATTGATAAATGCGGTCATTTGCTGAAAAAAACGTTAAATGCGGGATGTTTTTTCTCATGCGCGCGTGTTACGCTAAACTGAAAATCAATTTACCTTGGCCTTATCTAATCGATTGCTGCAAATGCAGTCTGCCGCTGAAATTCAAAGAAAGGAAATATTTGAATACTAGGGTTACAAATGTTAGGTAAAGTTAAGAAGCAAGTGATTAGATCCCACCCCCGATGTTTTTCTGTTACATTTCTCTTGCACGCGCAATATCTTGACCGTTCGGCAGTAGTGACAGTAGTGTATGATACAAGCGTACATTGAAACCTCTTAAAGTAAGGAAAGGTCCTCATATCGAATCGTCGAACATTGACATATCTTAATTCCTTTAATTTTCGCGTCCTTTTTTATTTTCGCGCACCTTTTCTGCGCGAAAGAGGCCTTTATTACGCGCACCTCGATGCGCGAAATAGTAAAAATGCCGAAATAGAAAGGGGAAACCATGTATTTTTATTCACAGAACAGTGGTATACAGATAAAATCTATGATAGATCTATTCATCGATAATAATAACGATTTGTGTCTCTGGTACTGTTTGTGTATTCCCGACATCTTGGGTTTTACCAAAGCTGGTATTCAAAAGAAATCTCCAAACAGATGGAAGCCGGGAAAAGTCCTGATGAAATCAAAGTCGACGTTCGTATCTCCATCATGAAACCATTGCATGCTAAATAGATAGTCAAATGCTATGACTACGCAAGAAAAAAGCCGGAATTGATTGTCAATGGCTGTAAAGGGTCTGGAATATTGGACAAACTTTCAAAGAAAATTAATCTAGATCCGTTTGAGCCATAGGTTGTATTATCGGTTAAAAAAGGTTTATTATCAAATGAAATAAAACGTACACAAATCAACTTTTATTCTATTTGAGTACTCCATCGCAGGTGTTTTGAATATAACAAACATGGGCGTTTCTAATGGTTTCTTCAAAAAGTACAAAAACAAATTCTAGACTAGAAATTTTATGCTTTGAAATGGAAACAGGGAAGGAAAAACATTCTAATTCCAGAGATGCGCGAAAATAAATGGGTGCGCGAAATAACATTTTTATGGGGTGCGTGAAAATATAAGGGCCACCAAAAGAAATTAACGTAATTATATATTTAACCCTCCCTCCACTGATCTAGTAGCCCCTCCCCTTCCAAAGTTACTTCATAAAATATCTAGGAACCAGTAAAATTTCCGTCAAATTTTTTGAAACTGTGCTTCTATTGAGGAGAGCAATTTCACAGAAATCATTCCAAAGTTTCCAAAAGGAAGATATTTGATAATGCGCATGTTTTTAAGGGTATTTCGTTGGGGGGAATTGGGGTTTGAAACGGTCAAATTTCAGGGTAAAAACACAGAAATTGCACAAATCAGAACTGGACCTCTAATACAGCATTTTCAAGCTGAGAGTTCAATTATATCTGCATCCACGTCACCATTGATATCATCTATTCCCATCATCAAAACCCTTAAGTATTTCTTGAGCTATAATTACAATGGAGGTCTATTATGTTTATTAAAAAGCCCGGTGGAGGTAGGAACTTAAATTTTTTATACTATTTCATGCGCGTTATTTTATGTTATTATTATATGTTGGTAGCGTCAGTTTTCTGGCGTTATTTCATTTAATGACTCTGATTTAGAGTAAAGAAGCAGAAAAAATATGTAGGGTAATAATGAACTTTATGAATGAAGCAACACGTAAATTATATGCTCAGTATCTTTTATAACCTATATATATATTCCGTATAACCGTTCACAGGCCCGGCGGAGTAAAACAAAAAGTGAAGGGGCTGAAGAAACAACTTTACAGGCGATGGAAGTGCACACTGTGTTTCTGACTATATTCCGTTAAAAGGTGATGTATGCGCTGTTTATACACATTTTAATATATATGAGCAACGCATACGTCGCAACGCATACCTTTAATTCAACGCAGAAAACGTCAAGACCTAATACATATTTACAGTCTAAGTAAAAAGTCTAAGTAAAAAGTCCAAAAAGTCCTTTGCAGTTGTCTTTCGAACATGCAAGAACATTTGCTTTGGCGATCAAGTCGAGACTATCAATCTGCGCCTTATGAAATGTTATGAAAATGCCAAGTGAATTGAAACGGCTAGGTAACATCGTAGATCGCATCTACGTCTTTACTCTCCTTGCCATGGAAAAAGTTGTTTCAGCTGTTGCGCTAGTGGTTGAGTTTACATCTAACAATTTACACAAAATACAATTGTTTATCAACGTTTATTATTAGTTTCTTTTCTTCAGAGGGAAGTGACTGCATCTTATTAATCAAATCATCGGCACAAACAATATCTTCATCTTTGAGTAAGACTTGGAGGGTTTGTAATTCAACTCCCTGTTCTTCAACGTCGATATCGAACTGGTAATTGCTCTCTACACTCAACATTTCTCCAAGAGTTTCTTCACCCTTCAGAGTTTTGATGAACAATGATTCCAACTGCTGAAAAATCAACGACAACGGCTAATTAAATCTTTCTTGGACAGACGACACTAATGCATCAACTGCTTCGTAGAACGAAACGAGTTATTATTAGGGCAAGTAAAGTCAAGTTTTTATTATTACTCTTAGGTTCCTAATAAACGGGGGGGTGGGGGGGGTCATAATAGTAGGGGGAGGGGGAGGTCGGAAAATTTTCAAAAATTTAATAAACGGGGGGGGGGGGGTCGGAATTTCGAAAAATTGGCAAAATCTCTAAAAAACACAATTCCACAGTCATGTAAGTTTCTTAAGGCTGATTTTCACTTGGCGCTAACGATCGGTACTTAACTTTCGGCAACCTTTGAAGTACAGCGGTAACAATGATGAATAGCGATGAATGAAAACAATAGAAAGTTACGGCTCGTTAGCGCTGAGTGTGGGAAGACAAACAATTTGTAAAAGTTGAAGAAAAAAAAACAACCTCATCTGTCAAATCTTTAAAAATTAATAAACGGGGGGGGGGGTCCAAATAAGGTCCGGGGGGTCGGAAAAGAATCGAAAAATTAATAAGCGTCCCGGGACGTTTATTAGGAACCTAAGAGTAAGTTATTGCGGTGTTGCTTAAAGTAAGAGTTTTGGACACATGGAGTTAGTTTCAAAATCTTAATTTGATAGGTCAATAAAAAGTCAATTTTTTATCGTTAGGTCAATTTTTCAATTTTAGGTCAATAATGTCAATTTCTTTTAAATGCTAAGAAAAACTGACACTTTAACAACATCTTTAACAACATCAACATCAATCTCAATCTGTGCTAACTCTATTTATGCTATAGTGTATAGTGTGGATTATGCCAGGTCCTTGACAGATGGTAGCCTATGTCATTGTTGTAGGCTATAGAGTAAAAAAGTGACGTGACATAGTTCATGGATGTATTTAATTATTTTAAGATATTTATGCGCCAGAAGATGATCATCGTAACGTTTTCGATATTTTTGAAGACATTGAACATTAGATATCATGAAAAATATAGTTAGTATTTCTTTAGAGTTATGTTAGTATTATATACAACATGTGTGAAGAACAAAAAAATCTGGTTAATAAACAAACTAAAATGTTGAATTTTGATTGTCTTTTGTCCATTCGCAAAATTAAATTTCCGCGAAATTTTCTGGCAATAAAATATAAAACACAAAAAGCAATGGTTCACTCAGTCAAATTTTTGTTAGGTCAATAAAGTCAATTTTTCTTAATTTTAAAGTCAAATTTTTTGGATTTTTAGGTCAATAAAAACTTGTCCTAGTTATTATTAAACCTATAAAATCTTCTCGCACACGGAAACAATCATCTACCCATCGCAAGTAAAGTGTTAGTTGCTCTTTGTTAGATATGTCGGTATATTCATCACTGATTATCGCATAAAACGATTTTTGATTTTTTCACAAATGTCACGAATGATCTGATGTGACATAAGCATTATTATTTCATTTTGAATGTCATGAGATAAATACTTATCTGTCTTCTTTAACACCTATTTGCTTAGTTCAGGGAAGTCTTTGCTTTAGTTAAATGAAATTTCAATTTGCGTCATTGTCATCATCCCTTAAGGCTAAACCTTTTGACGCCCTAGAAATTGTAAACATTCTATGATTTTTAGCAAGCATCGTCTATTCTGTTCCATGTAATCTTTCACGGTTTGGTTGGAAATTTCACGAACGTTTCCGCAACATGGAACTATCGTTTCCTAGGCTAATGCTAGTGTGGCACTTTGAATGAAAGTGACTGCCCGACTTAATTTACACAGAATTGACTTCTATAGACCGGTAAATACAGTGGTAATATTAACAACATTGCATAAGGACTTAGGAATAGCCATATATTCCTCTAATGATAGAAAAAAAATTATTATGTAGCAAAAAAGTGCCGCCCCCCCTCAACCCCCCCGGTTCATGACTATCATAATACAACTGACTGTTTACATGTGGCCTACAGGTATATGTATGTATGCTCTCCATCGTAGAGACAAAACAATATGTATCACGAAGGTACGTCAAAAGCAACAAGCTAACTTCACAAAATGAAAAGTTGAGAAGACTTCTTATCAAGATGATAACAAATGATGATGATTATTGAATCTTGGGTATATGACAACAAATTAATTGTCCACTTTTATATTCAAATGCTAGTGAATCGATAGTCAATTAAACACTAAACAATTCATCTGTCACCCTTTTATCCAGATTTCGATTATCCTGACTCTCGCAAATCGTTCGTGGCAATCGTTCGTGTTTCATTGTACGATCAGTCAGTTTGCATATTTTTCCGGATGAAAAACCAAATTATCCACACGCATTTACAATCACACTCGAAACCTAACATTACAAGCTTTGATACGCTCACAATTTTGTCATCAATGGCTAGAATTAATAAACCCGTCTTTGTTCTCTTACATCGAATGACACTTTGTCTTTTATTCTATTCTAAAGAGCTAATTTAGACACCCGGTGATTCACCCTGACATGTGGCAAAATTCCATTTCAAAGCTGTCAAGGGGAACAAATTCAATTATTTCTTCAATTCAAAACATTTTTCTCGCGTCACTGAATTATTTTCATTCCCAAATGGCTTTTTGTTTATTCGAAATAAAAGTTTTCTGCACGTGGAGAGGTCTCTTTTTGCAGGCGGCAAATACCACATAGTCTATAGGAATAATAGCCCTTCTTTGGTAAACTTCTATAGACTATATGATGATACCAATCCGCATGTTGTAAAGTGATTTTCCTCGGTCAATATTTACATAAGCAACTGTGCAGTTTTAATGAAGAATGACAAGAACATTTACTGTAACAGTTACAATGTCTCGAAGGTGGTAGTATTTAGCTATATCATTGCTTTAAAAAATCTTCGTAATTTTTTTTCTTGAGTCGGGCGTTTCCTCTGATATCCGAGTATAACTGCATACATTATTGGAAACTGTTATAATTGAAAGAAAGATCTGTTAGATGATAGAACATGGAACCAAAACTTTATAAAATTGTTTTCAACAGTGTTGATAGTATATACATTTCAATTAAATTTCATTTCAATCATTTCAACACTTATACAAATAGTGATTCAGTGGTAGATTTTTCACCTGTTATGTAGGAGACTGAGGTTTGATTACAGATGCAACATCCTTTCTATTGTTTAAGCTGTTATTTTATTATCGTAGGTATTTATCCCCCTGATAGTAATTTTACTACCATTTTTAGTGGAAATAATTTTAAAATGTTTTCACAACTCAAATCTGGTATTGCTCCAACGTTGCCGAAACAACCAATGGAACAGGAGAGGTCAGTAGTGGATATAAATTCTAATCAAGTCAGAAGAAATAGACCTCAAGTCAAAGTTTTCAACATCCCAGAGAATACTGACAAGGTGAGGTTACATGAAAATGAAATTCATTATTTTCTGTTGTGTGAAACCAAATTGAACATCTACTTGCATTTTTTGTACTAATCCTTGGTCATTGAAATCACCTAAAAGTGATGATTGGTGACATGTCAAATCTTATTGAAATTTTTACCATTTGATGCCCTTATGTAAAAAGTTGTTTCCATTTGTCCAAAAATTTTGAAACTTTGCCTAAAAGTTAATGAGTCAATAAGTTAGTTTTGCCTTTGCCAAATAATTTTATATACAAGATTCAGACTGAAACTTTGTACCCCTAAGGTTTTCTCGCAAATAAACCATTTTTGGCATCAGATTATCGTTGCCTGTTCTGTAAAAACATTAAAAAATAAGTTTCCAATTTATATAGCATAACCTTTCACAGCTAATGAAACTTGGAGCTTAGTGAAAATTGAAATTGTCCATTTATGTTCTGATTCTGCAAAAAGTAGAATTGACTGAAGGATTATTGATTGATTTTTATTGACTATTGAAAGAAATGACAGAGACATTTTTTTTGAGTTCACAAATACACATCAGTGGTAGTAGGTATTTATGGTGGTGTCAGGATTAGTTCGACTAAGATAGCCTATCCAATGCCGCTTGTATTCATAAAATACGGAAGCTCCTAACGTAGCATATTGGGGGTTGGGGGTTGTAAGTGATATACGAAGCTACCCCACAGGTTGTACCAATTTACAGCTTGATTGGTAGCAGAAAAAACTTTTGGACGATAACTTTTTGATTTGTTTGAGCATGATACTGAAATTTTCAGAATGATGTTTTTCCCATGAAGACATCAAATGGTAAAACATTCAGATGTAACCCATGGGGCATTAAGTGATTTGCAACGACCCAAAACGTTTATTTCATATACTTTTTAACTTACATGTTGTTTTATTAAGGATGATCTAGAGGAATTCTTTTCTTCGTGTGGTGACGTCAAATTTGTGAAAATACTACCTGTACGAGATGGAAAAACATCAAGCCTTGGGTATGTATTATTTTTGTGCAATAGTTATAACTATGAGAAATAAATTATATATATATAGGATTTATTCTAAAATATTTGTTAAACATATACACTTCTTTTTATAAGAACACTAAGTTCTCTGTGGTTTATTTTGTCAATTGCTCAGGAAATATTCGTTAACATTTCACTATATTATTTATTATTATATTATTTATATTGTCAATTTTGTTTCCAGTTTTGTTGAGTTTGAAACCACAGAAGAATGCGAGAAGGCAATTGCTGAAAAGAATGACACAGAATTTAACGGTGAAATGCTACGAGTTTTGAATAATAACCGGGATACTGGAGCCCCTGCATCTTCGTTAAGGTGATTTCTTTGTATATAAGGGCCGTCATATAAGTGAAAGATGTGATGACTACTTTAAAAGAAAATTCTGATATAAGGGGATGGATGTTTGTTTCAAAATGCCAAGGGGTAACACTCAAAATTTCTGAATGAAACAGTTGTTTTAAAAATTTTACACACCACGATGATACCTTAAAAATTTATATATGATCTCTACTATCTCTACTTTAAACAAAATATCTTAAAGAAATTAACTTTTAAAGTTGAAAAGACAGAAAGAAAACAATGTGTTGAATTAATTATTGTTTTGACATGCAGGAGAGAAATCTTGTTCTTCTCATATAAAATTCTAATAATTTTCTAATCTTTAATCATTTTTTCTTCGTATTTTGTCTTACGACTAGAAAATTTATTATGTTTAGCAATGGCTTCTCAAACAAGGAAGGGAAATCATCTGTTAAAATTTACAACATCCCTGATGGTACAAACGAAGTGAGTGTTTCATTTTGACAGATTAAAATTTAATTTCGGTAGCAAAAATAGTGCATCAACAAACTTATCTCAAAATAGGATTGGCAAGAAAGCTGAAGATCGCGAATAGCACATTTTAGCTTTACAAGATCACAACGATTTTCCATTGTTGCTATGTTTCTTGGATATACTTTAGAGTTTAAGTTTTAGAATAAAACATAGTAAAATAAAAATCGTAAAATGTATTTTTCTTGAGAGAAATCATGGAATAATGAGAAGGACATGTAACTCAACAAAGCTTCCCTAAAATTTAACGAGAGAATATTGATTTGAGTATTGATTTTTAGGATGATATTCGTGCCTTATTTTCTCAAGCTGGTCAAGTGAAAGATGTTAAAATCCTCCCATGTCGCGAAGGAAAGGTCACCACGTTGGGGTAGTTAAATTTCTAAACTTGAAAATGAACACTGACTGGTTATCATTTGCATTTTTATATAAAATATATAAGTTAATAAATATTGAAGTTAATAATAAAGAGTTATCTATTTATATTATTGATTTTCTTTTTCTCAGTTAGAAACAAAATTCGTTTTGATGCTTGTTTTCTTACTTATGGGCAAAAAACCATGTTTAAAATATATCCCTTTGAATTAATGTTTTTATTGTTCTATATTACAAGAAAAGACTTTTTTTATTATTAGCTGTAGTGATATTCTGAAATAAATGAAAATATTTAAAACTACAAACTGCTGTCTAGGTCGAAACTTGAAACGTTTTACTTATTTCTTGTTGTTCTATAAATAATTATATAAAAATATATATTATTTTATCTAACTATTTAATAATGATGCGGTTAAAAACATTGTTTTATGAACAGCACTACCTTTCACTGTTTTTATTGTGTATGCTTGAAAAATCTAATTTCTAACGTATTTATGACGATGCTTGATTCAGAGAATATTTTATTTTCTAAAGATAATTGTAATATCAAAACCTTTTTGTGTAGGTTTGTGTATTACAATAGTAACGACGAGGCTATGAATGCTGTCTCTCAATTGGATGGCTTCGATTTCCAAGATTCCACATTAAAAGTTGTTAGTGAAAACAACAATGCACCAACTAACGGGTTCAACAGACGGTAAAATTTTCAGTATTTTATTTTTCGTAAGTCACATCAGTTTATTAGGAGAAACCATATGTGATTTTTGTTTTATTTCATTAGTTACTATAAATACCTGTGGGTATGCGGGTCATGTAACATCTTTGACCTCATGAATATAAGCACCCGTGCCCTTTATGCACGGCTGCCACAGAGTTTAAAATCCAAAGTTGGTGTCTTGCGTGGGTTAACTCGCCACTGTTTTCCCTCCCACTGGGGTTGGCGTTAGGAAAGGCATCCAGCTGTAAAAAGCATCTGCTCCAATGAATCATCAAATGATTAAACCTACAGAATTGTGGGGAATATCATCTGTTGAAACCCTGTCTAACCCATGCTAGCATGCAAAATAGAAATGATGATGATGATGGTGATGATAAAACAAACAATTGCTGTAAATTTATACTCATTATGAACTAGACTCTCTACTGAAAATAATGAGCTTTGGTCTCATAGTATGTGTGGCCGTTTGCAATATACTTTATGTAAATTTCTCTTTGAAGTTTTTTTTTCCTGTTTCATTAGTTACTTAATATGAGAATAATTAGAATACTAATAATAATTAAATATCAGCTGATCATTTTCTCTTTTTCCCTTTTTCAATAAACATTTGCCTAAAAATTGAGTATTTTTAATACTAATAATTTAATAGTATTTCTATTAATTTCTTGTTAATAAGGTCATTGGGTAATGACCAAGCAGTGCCACCACCGATGGGTCGTGGTGCTCGGTTGCTTGCGAATCTCTCCCAAACTCGAGGTGGCCAACGAGACGGGAAGCCTCAAGCGAAAGTGTTTGGTATACCACGAGACACAACCGAGGTAAAACATAGTTCATTGACATGCAAATAAGTTTTGAAAAGGATTGTAAGAGGCATTATGAAATGAGACTGAAGACGAAGTTTGTCAAATACTTATAATTCAACCTATGGTCTGTAACGTCTATAATATGGTATCTTAAGGTGAATTTCTTTGCTTCAAATATAAGATGTAGTTTAATTATTAAAAGTTTTCCATAAAACAATATATTTATTTTCTCTCTATTTCCTTTTATTTCTTTACAGTTTTACAATAAATTTAGCACTGTCAGTTTGTGAAATAAAAACATATGAAGAAGTTTTGCAGAAAACAAAGCCGTGTATAATGGAACTGTAGTTAGAATTTTTAACACAAAAAAGATACCCTTGTTTTTAAATAACACCTGGACAAGAATTCGTACTCAAACATAGCTATAGTAAAACCTAGTTTTTCCTAATTTTGCATACTTGGTAAAAAACATCTGTTTTGAAGTTAGCAAGGTCCTAAGTCGGTTGTTGAATTCTTGTGATGACAGATGTGCTCTCTAACTCTTTTGAGCTTTTTAATCGCTAAGTTAAATGTTAATTTTTTCCAAATTATATGATTTATTGACTATTTCAACATTTTACTTTAGGATGAAGTGATTGAATTTTTCGCCAATGCTGGACAAGTGCTGTCTGTAAGGTTGCTCCCCATCCTTGAAGGAAAGGATAATCATTTGGGGTATACAGCTTCTTTTTTTATTGTAGTTGCTCAAAACAAGGCCATTAAAGGCCACTTGTGAGTAAAGAGCTACAAGAGAAGTTAAGTGGTTTTTAGATGACGATGAACATTTGTTTTGAACAGTTGAAGGTTAAAGTCAGAAAGAAAGCTTGCATCTACTTGATGGAAAGGGAGTTTCAAAGTCTAGATGTTTGCGGGAAAAAAACTGTTCTTGTAGAAATCCCTATGACAACACAACACAAACATGGAACATAAACAGTCCATTGATGAGAAGACGACGAAAACCTAGTTGTAAGGAGAAAAATTCTGGGAGAAGGTGTTAGTGATGAAAAGTTCGCTTGAACAACGTCCATAAAAAAATCTGTAGAAGAGACAGAGAGAAGCTACGTTACGTCGGTGTGATAAGGAGTCAAGTTTAGAAGATAACTTTTCGCCAATTGCATCTAACAAATTTAGGCAATTAGCAGGAGCACCTGCCCAAATGTGGCAGCTGTAATAAATGCAAGGACGAATTGAGGATTTATATAGTGGAAAAGTATTTAGGTGTGAGGTAACTCATTTCTCGTAAAAGAGAACCAACCTTTGTGGCAGCTGATTTTGCAATTGTTTCATTGTAAGATCGCCATGAGATGTCGCGAGGGAACCATAAGCTTTGAGTTTATGCCTAGATGCCAGACTTTATCAAATGCCTTTGAGATGTCAAGAGCAACTGCTCACGCTTCACCAGAACCATTGAGAGCACGATAAAAATGTTCAGTTATAACTGTCAAAACTGTTAATTCCACTAAGGTCTGGTTAATTAAAGTCTCAAAAACTTTGCTTAAAATGGAAATGAGACTAATCGGTCTATAATTACAAGGATTAGATCGATCATCACAATTTTTAAAAATTGGAACAACAGAGGCAAATTTCCGAGATGATGGAAAACAAGATTCATCCAAACACTTTTTAAAAACAGCACACAAAACAGGAGACAACTTGGTAGAACACCTTTGAAGAACAATTACAGGAATTCCATCAGGTCCTGTAGCTTTATTAGAATTCATTTTGGAAATAATCTTGGAAATGATATCAGGAGATATAAAGCAATCCTGTAAAGTCTGGTCAGTTTTAGAGGTAAAATGTGGGAGATCGTGTCCAGAATCATCGAGGGTGGAATGAGAGCTGAAGAGTTTAGCAAATAGTTCAACTTTATCCTTAGATAAATTAATGACTTCAGGACCATTGAATAGTGGAGGCACAAATGATTTAGAATTACCCCGGACATTTTTAATGATACGCCAAAATTTACATGAACCTATTTTTTTGGAATTGATATGATTTTTAGTTCTTCCAGCAAAAACAGCTTTTGCTTTGCGAATAACTTATTTACAATTATTGCGAGAGGCAATAAACAGTTGTCTGTTAAGATCAGTCGCATCACGTCGATAGCAATGAAAGAAATGATTACGATGGGCTATTGATGCAGCACAAGCTGGTGTAAATCATGACGATGAATGAGGTTTTATCTGATATTTCCGTGAAGGAACAAATAATCTTATTGCTTCAGATATTATTGAAGTAGTTTTATTAACACAATCATCAGCTGAGTTGGAAAGAATTTTTTTCCAAGGGCCAGACTGAATTTGTGCTTGAAGTTTTGACCAATCCGCAAGATCATATCTAAAATAGGTTCTATGCATGGGATGTTCATGAAACACTTGTTTATTGAAATTAACTTTGACCAATATAACAACATGATCAGAACGACCTAATGGAGATATTTTATAGATGTCAGGGTTAGAGGTTAAAAATAAATCCAACAAGTCAGGTGATTGACTGGAGTGATCAGGAATGCGGGATTGGAAAATCAACAAATTGCGAGAGAGACTGAGATACTGCAAAGTTATAGGTTTCAACACCAGAGCTACTTGTTCCGTTAGAGAATTTTGGCCATTGTTTATGGTGAATGTTAAAGTCACCAAATACAAAGATGTTGGTTGAGCGATGATTAAGAATAGGGTATATAACTAACATGGTGGACATCTCAACAACTTCTAACTCTTTTATTTAAGTATTTGAGCTGTTCTGTTACATGGAAAGAAGTAAAATTGGTGTTCATCGTTATCTTGTTGATCATTTTAAAAATGCATTAATTGGCTGTTTGTGAAAAAATTCACGCAATTATTTCTAGTTGGCAATTTCAATGAAATTTAACAAAAGTTCTAACAGACTCAATGTTCAAGAATTTCAACTTTCTATTCGTGTGTGTGTGTGTTTAACTTCAGATTTGTTGAGTTTGCAACGAACAATGAAGTTGAGGAAGCTGTACGTATGTTTGATGGGATGGAGTTTCAAGGATCCCTTCTTAAAGTTATGGCCGCGGCGCCAAGAATGCAAAACGGGGGCAGTGAACGTAGGGATGGTAAGGTGCTGTATTGTCCTTGTACTCGTGAATATAATAGATACAGTGATGAAGGAGAAAAAATGAAAACAAAGGAGAAACGAACAATGGAGTCGTTTTTTCTCTGTTTAAAACAGTGGATTTTTAATTTTATCATCGGTTTACAAACTTAATCAATGCTATACATAAAAAAATATTGTTTTGCAGGGTCATTCAGGCACATACCTTATTTTTAGGCAATGCAAACTTCTCTCCAAATGAATTCTTGATGGGAGCTTGTAGAAGATGCGGTGAAGAGGGTCATTTTGCTCGAGAATGTGTGAACGCTCCAGGTAGACTGAAAGCAAACCTAAGAATGAAATTAATATTAAAGATTGTAAACAGAAAGGAAATGAATTAAACAGATATATACCTGTAGTCCACCCTTGCTTTACTCGATGAAAACGTAAAGCGGCTTTCAAAAAGAATGGTCCTATTTTAGCGCCCGGTTTCGTGCAAGCTGTTACCTACATTCCTCCTCCTCCACCCGAAACTGAGAACGAGATATTTGAGCAGGGCGTTAATCAAGGGATCAATTTCGAAAAGTACCAGTCCATACCTGTCGAACTGACTGGAAATAATGTACCGAAACGACTTTCATCGTTTAGCGATGCGTCTTTGCATGAGGTAATTTTAAAAACGAATGAGGTTGTTGTTTAGTAATAAAAATAATGGAGTTTGATACTATTATTATTCACGAATTTTTATGCAGGATGACCAAATCAAAATACTGTCTTATAAACATATGTTTGTCACCTTTGGGTCCTGTGTTAAAATTACCAAAAGAGCTAAAAAAAAAAGGCTAAAAACAATTAAAAATATATCAGAATACCATACGTACAGGTTAAGAAAATAGTGGTTTGAGAACGAATGAATATTGATGTGCTTTAGAAAAGTTAAAACCAGGAAAAAGAAAAATTATAGTTCTGTAACGGACATCTATAGAACAGTGACTCTTCTCATCCAAATGGTCGCCTGGTGTACTTAGGATGCCCATTTGCGTCTACAGAGTTTCACCAGACAATCAACCATTTTGACCTGGTGTAGTTGCTTCACTAGACATTCATCTTGAATTAGGTTTGCTAGGATTTCATAGGCAATGAAATCGAAATACATCTGAACTGGAATTTGAACCAGCGTTTGATTTTGTGGTTGAATGCACTAACCACTTTATTTCAGTGTCTTATTTGGGCGTCATTGAGTTAATTTTGTTTCTGAAGTTCCTATGTACATTCATGAAAACAAAGGTGATTCTGTTATACTCCGAGCTTTTATTTGGTCAACCTTCTCTGCATGCCCCATTTGGATACACTTTGGCTTATCTAGCAATGTTTTCTCATATATGTACTATATTCTAAAAAAATCCCATATTTTTTTCTTCTTACCAATGGATGGCCTGTTGTAGCCTATTATCGTAGGTGTTGCATGTGTGTTACGATCACATTTAGGTATGCATGAAGAACGTCAAACGTGCCAGGTACAATGTACCAACACCTGTGCAACAATATGCACTGCCGGTTATCTTAGCGAAAAGAGACCTGATGGCTTGCGCGCAGACTGGATCAGGAAAAACAGTAAGCTTTCATGAATGACCATACAATAGAGTGAGAGGCATTGGTTTGAGTTGATTGTTATGTAACAAGTTCTCGTCTTCTAAAACCGTTATTTAAAAGGAATTTATAAATTGTTTATTCGCACATATTTACAAGGCTTCACATTTAAAAACAGTTAATTAGTAATAAAATACTGAAGTTTAAAGATGTCCTAACAAAACTCGATTTATTGCGTTTGTTGATTTTTTTTCATGAAAATATTTTTCATTTTATTATTTGTTATTTTAAACTGAAATTGTTATGAAATTATTTAAAAAATTTATTATTATATGTTATTTTTAACTGAATTTCGGAATTTCATTACAGTTTAATTATTTACTTTCACAGGCTTCGTTTCTTCTTCCCGTTATCACAAACTTGATGAATGATGGTCTTCCTTCGTGTGAAAGCGATGATGGGCCCGTTTGCCCCCTTGCTACCATTATTGCTCCCACCCGTGAACTTGCTGTTCAGATCTTCATGGAAGCGCGCAAGTTTTCATATAACAGCCCCTTGAAACCCTGTGTTGTTTATGGTGGCATCAGTGTCCATTACCAGTTGGAGCGTCTGGGGATGGGCTGTCACCTCTTAGTGGCCACACCTGGCCGATTGAATGACTTCATTAACCGGGGAAAGGTATTGTATCTTTCTAATCTTGATTTTGACCCTAAGAAAAGCCTTTTTAAAAAGTCATTGAAAGACTTGAAAGTGAAGTGCAACTGTGGCTTCTTATAGTAACTGATAACATTTGTTTTCATGAGCCTGATGGTGTTTATTTGGTGTTTTTTTACACCAAAACATTGATTCTCGATTTCCCATGTAGACATTTAGTCTCGAAAATGAAATATATATATTATGAGATAGCAAGTTAAGTTTGTGATTGAATTTTATGCTGTCTTCTCATTGTATCTTCTCTTTGTTTAGGTTAGCTTTCGGAATTTGAAATACTTGATTCTCGATGAAGCAGATAGGTACGTTGTTTTTTTGTTGGTTTTATCAGCAATTTGGGAAAGCTGAGGATCCTTGATGCCAAACATTTCGCGAATCTGAGTGAACAATCAATAAATGCTTAATAAATATTTCTGAAACACAAAGGATAAAAATCTCCTTTTTAAAAAACGATTTTCGTCTTTTTCGAGACTTCTTTTGTTTGATGATGTTGCATGTCATTTGTTAAGTTTCGGTCCAAAAATACCAAAGCTAATTCAATGTTTTATCTGCAAGTAATAATAAGGTACTGCGTCTAAAATTCGCCTAATAAACTTTCACAAAAGATTGTCATTAATATTAAAAATGCAATTAATTGTTTTGTTGGGAAAAGTACAATTTCTAAGAAGCATGGTTTCCTTAAATTACAACGGCAATAAATTCTACTTATTTAAAAGGAACCTGCTGATTCCATAAACACAAAATTTGTTTTGCAATTGTTTCGATGGTTGATGCACATTTTCGACAATTTGCGGAATTGTGGAAATCTATGATTTTTCTAGAATGTTCCATTTTAACATTCTAGAATGATTGACATGGGTTTCGGTCCGCAGATCCAGCAGATCATCACTAACTCTGAGATGCCACCCAAGGGGAAGCGCAACACCCTCCTGTTCAGTGCCACGTTTCCTGAAGAGATCCAAAAACTCGCTACCGACTTTCTCCATGACTACCTCTTCCTAACGATCGGTCGGGTAGGAGGCACGTGTACCGATGTTCACCAAACCATCATACAAGTGCCAGCCGCGCAAAAGAGAAACACTCTCGAAACCATACTACAAGAGTCGGGTACATGTTAGTTCTCTATTAAAAGATGCACCCGAGTAAACGAAATATGTAGTTCTACTTAGAGAGTTTCAATGCAATTTTTTTGTATGAACTTGATGTTGTTTAAAAATTCTCATTTTTCTGTCTAGGTCGTTGTGTAAATTACCGAACAACTGAGATGGAGTTTTGTTCTTAGATTTCCTCTTATTTATTGATGTGGGTTTCTGTTTTGTAAATTATTTCTTGGCCACAATCAATTTTTTTTTTTTTGAGTGAACCATATTTGAGTTGGGGAAATAATAGGTTTGTGACATGCCCATTGAAATCATATGTTTCAAAATAACAACAACAATAAACAAACAAACAATACAGTTAAGAATTTACGAAGCATACAGTGTACAATACAAAGAATTTTTTTTTAGTTTTTTTAATTTTTCAGTTAGTTTTTACAGTTTAATAAAAATCACAAGCGAAGTGAAACAATGCTAGTTAATGGAAAAAGAAATATTTTTGAATAAACAAATTGATTGAATGTAGAAAGTATCTCAATGGAATATTATTTATTTTTTGTTTTTGTTAATACTTATTAAATAATTACAGTGGTAACGAAAAGCTTTGCAAGCATAAATAAAAATGTGTTGTTAATAATTTTGTATTAAATAATATTTTAATAATAATTTTAATTTAATACGTTTTTAAATACTAGTAGCTCCTATTTGAATTTCAGGTACAGATCGTACATTGGTTTTTGTGGAGAAGAAACGAGATGCTGATTTTCTGGCTAGTGTCCTATCCCAGCACAAATTTCCAGCCACAAGTCTGAGCTCGTAAGTCCGCAATTGTATCTATTGAATGTATTTCATCTTATAAATTATATATAAAATATTGTACTGAATCTATTGAGTGGAATTCAAAATATTACAACTAATAATCTTGAGAATACAGTCAAGAGATAACGTTGTGGACTAGAAAGTGTAAGAGAATCTTTGCAAAGGCGTCGGCTTAGATGGTTTGGTCATGTTGAGGGAATGAATGATAATAACTGGGTTTTAAGAAGTGTAGAGATTTAGTTGTAGATGGTAAGTGTGGCAGAGGCAGGCCACGGACAACATGGAGCCAGGTTTGAATTACAACTAATAAAATTGTCGAGTATTAATTCTCGCCAAACATTAATCAACTTAACGGAAAAAACGAAGCAAAGGGCTCTGGTAAACAAACAAACAAACAAACAAAGCTCTGGTAGTATACTCATGGGAATGGATTCCCATCATTTTGTTGTTGTTGATATTTGACATAATTGATCTACATTTCACATGCTAATTAACCGATGCTCTGGTAAAGTTCTTGTTGAAAAATAACACAGAAATTGAAAACACAATCCAACAAGATGTAAATTTTATACGTAGGTGTGGAAAATCACTTTCAATCGGTCAGCGAGAAAATAAAACCGAAAATGCGTATGGCCACGGTCTTTTTTGGCCTTAGAAGCAAACTACAGTTAGATTTAAATGGTTGGCATGGCAATTTAGGTGTCTTTCTTTCAAATGTTCCTAAAATAGTACATTACTCATAGTTTCAAATGCCATTTTAGTAGTGAAAACTTTTAATGCGTTGTACTTCGATCTACAAATGCTATTGTGTAACAATTAAATTATTGTAAACAAACCTGTGACGTCACGTTGTTGCTATAGAGACCGTAGTCAAAAGGAAAGGGAAGATGCCCTTGGGGAGTTTAAGAACGGAAATGCATCGGTGTTGGTTGCCACAGCGGTAGCTGCAAGAGGTGACTTAATGACAAATATTTATATTATTATTTATTTAATAAACATAGGAAAATAATGGAATCATACAAACAACCATAATTATGTTTATGAAATATTGAACAAACGCCCGCCGTATCAAGATGTCATTAAAAACAGAATTTATTTATTTTAATATTTATATAAATGTGATTAAAGTATTTTAATGCTGTTAATTGATACTAATTAATGCTTCTATTGTCCTTTAGTTTGAGTCGCCGTATAATAGAGTAAAGGGATGTGATTGTTCTTTTAGTTTGAGTCGCCGTATGATAGAGTAAAGGGATGTGATTGTTCTTTTAGTTTGAGTCGCCGTATGATAGAGTAAAGGGATGTGATTGTTCTTTTAGTTTGAGTCGCCGTATGATAGAGTAAAGCGATGTGATTGTTCTTTTAGTTTGAGTCGCCGTATGATAGAGTAAAGGGATGTGATTGTTCTTTTAGTTTGAGTCGCCGTATGATAGAGTAAAGCGATGTGATTGTCCCTTTAGTTTGAGTCAGAAAAATTCCTGAAAATTTGCTACTAATTATTATTATTATTAAGAATCTTTATACAGGTTAAAAAAATATATATCACGTGATACACGTATAAATCACAAAACTTCAAATTGCAAAGTAATGCTTCTATTGTTTCTTTATTTGTGCTTTCAAGTTCTAAAGACATTGCTTTGTTTTATTAAAAGTACCGTTGTTGCGTCTTGCCAGGTCTCGACATCAACGATGTGAAGCACGTCATCAACTACGATCTACCCAATGATGACACAGAGTACGTGCATCGGATCGGTCGTACCGGACGCATAGGGAACAAGGGCAAATCGACGTCGTTTTTCGATTCGAGACGAGACGCGAAGTTGGCTCGCAGTTTAGTGAAGTTGCTCTCAGACGTAAGCGTTTTCTTGTTTGTTGAAACCATTTCAATACTATAAAGGAAATTAATTCTCCCAGTCTCTTAAGTTCGATCTTTCTCATCTCTCAACGGCCGCGGCAAATGAAGAATAGTTTGCAAGAATTTAATATGTTTGCCAATGTCCTTGCCGTTGTATGAAAATACATTGGCTTTTAACAAATGACGTCACGCACATTTTGGCATAATTTGATAAGCCACCATCCCCCCCCCCCCCCTTCCCATGCAACGTCACAAAACCTAGAAACGTTGGTATTTCATTAATTTTTGTTTGTTCTCCCGTTATCACCCGCTCCCTTCTAAAAAGTGCCGCGAACTCTCATAATTTGAGTAAACCTCTTTCCCATCCACACCCAAATCGTGACGTCATTTTCGAATAAGCCCATGTGAAACGTTAAATAAAATAGTCTATTAAAAACTAAAAAAAAAAACGTTCATGGTGTAGGCTGAACAAGAAGTGCCTGACTGGCTTGAAGAGTGCGCTCTAAGCGCAATTGGGACTGGGTACGGGATCGATGGTACCCAGTTTAAAGATAGGAGAAGTGTACCGGAACGTGGGTCTGGCGGCGTACCACAAGTGGAAGAAGATGACGAGTGGTAGATGCGCGTGTTGTGTTTGTGAAGTAATAGTGGCGCATTTCTGTTTTTAACACGTGGAGTTCAGACGTTGTCGCAGCCAGTACTAAAGGGGTGTTTATAAAATTTATTTTTACTTTTGAACGTCTTTTTTACTTTTTTTTATTTGTTTCTTCGCCTCGAAGTGTACATTAACGTTTATATTTTGGAAGAAGTTTGACGAACAAATATTCCTTTTTTTTTAGAACGTTTGAGAAAAGTAAATCTGCAAATTAACTAATGAAAAGTTCAAGTATATCTCTTGAAATTCGACTTGAAAATCGATTTACTGAAACAAACAAAGTTATCGGCTCTCTTATTCTGGACTAGACTAGTCAATGTGTTTATCTTACTTCGATGCGGTTTGCGGTATTTCAAATAAACAGATATGTAGTCGAGAAATTTCCGCGAACTTTTAGTTAAGTCGGAACATGGCCTACTAAAAATAATACGGCCATATATGTCACATTTTAGAGGCCAAAATTAAGAAGCCTACAAATCAACGATTGGTCTGCAGGTCCACTACAGTTGAAAATCACCAACCACTATGAGAGGAATTGAGGCAAAGGGAACTTTACAAACTAAAGGGTAGACCACCTTTTTCAGCATCCATGATTCGATTTGCCCTTCATTTAAGATATACATCCCTTCAGGCGTACAAACTGTTATTAGAAAAAATTCCACTACCATCAGTTTCACTTTAAAATAAGGTTCAACAGGGAGGAGAAGGGAAAACAGGAATATCTTTCTGATCTAATTCTTATGGTTGACGAGAGATGTATTTGCAGAAAGCTGCTCAATACCAATCTGGAGAGTACGTTGGCGCCGATGAAGAAGGAAATCAATTCAATAGAATAATGTCTTTTATGGTTGTAGTTTTAAAGGAATCAGTAACATTTGTTGCCCAAGCTATACCAGAGGTTACATTTGACGGTCGATGGTTATGTAATCAAATTGCCAATGTCATTGAAAATTTAGCGTATGCTGGCTTTTGTGTTCGTGGGTTAGTTGCTGATAACCACTCTTCAAATCAAATCAAATGTTTTGTTTACCAAACACAATTTAAATAATACAAATACAAGTGACAAATATAAACATAACAATTAAATACTTCATACTTTTTTCCAATATGCTAAATGAACAATATAGAATGAAAGAAGAAATTTATATTTTAAAAAGTGATTATTGTGAATGGCTGGTGTCATTCCATAGAAAACTAGGCAAAGGAATGACACTATTGTTTGAATTTATGATTATTAAAAGAAAGAGAGAGTAAAAAGAATGCTTCCGTCCGTGTAAATATAGAAAAAATTTAATTTGCAAATATAGATATAAAAATCATGAATCCATGCAAAAATGATTGAGGTAAGAAAGGTAAGTACTTTTCACAGCAATGATTCATAATGCGTAAAGGTTTTTTAATTAAGAGGCGTTTTAAAGCTGTTTTCGATTTTTTAAAATTTTTTAAGTTAGTATACTTTAACATATCATTCCAATTTAAAATGCATTGGTAACATATCGAGTATTTCCCATATTTTGAAGTATTGAATCGAGGTATATTGAGTTTGGAAGGTTCAGTGTTTCGTGTTGCGTGACAGTGTATATCTGATGATTTTGTGAAAATATTTAAAAGGGCATGGGGAAGGTTTTCATTTACAAAATCGTGAACAAATAAACAGTTGTTGATGTTGACTATATCGTAAAATTTTAGAATATTGCATCTTAAATAAAGTTCATTACTAGGTGCTTGAAATGGAGAAAAATTTATTGCTCTTATAGCAGATTTTTGTAGTAAAAAGATTTTTTTTAAATAGGGATTTTTTTGTCGTCCCCATATTGATGAACCATATGTAAGATGCGAAGAAAAAATGGCGTAGTAGATTGATATTGATGTCTTTTTATCAACATAGTGCCGAATTATACGCAATAAGTTATTTGTTCTAATTAATTTTTTTGACAAAATATATATATGTTTTTCCCATGTCAGATGTTCATCGAGGGTTATACCAAGGTATTTAACTTCCTTAGATGGAGTAAGAACTTTTCCGTTAAATTTAATTTTCATTTTAATATCAAATGTTTTATTTCGCCTACAAAAAATAATATATTCTGTTTTATTAATATTTAAAGATATTCTATTAGCATTAAGCCAGTCGGTAACTCGTTTTAGATCAAAGTTAATTTTTTTGTTGATATTTTTCAACGATTTGTTACAATAGAGTAAATTCGTATCATCTGCAAAATGGTGAACATAAGAATATTTTATGGCTTTTGAGAAGTCGTTAATATAAATCAAAAATAGTAGAGGGCCTAAAACCGAACCTTGGGGAACTCCATACGTGTTTTTTTTTAAGAGAAGAATTGAAACCATTTATAGATACAAACTGTTTTCTGTTTAATAGATACGAATGAAACCAATTAAGTGATATTCCCCTAATTCCGTAATATTCAAGCTTCTTCAATAAGATTTTGTGGTCAACAGTATCAAATGCTTTTCGTAGGTCAATAAAAACTCCACAAGCATATTCACTGGTGTCTAAGGATTTTTTAATCTTATCTGTAATGGATACAAGTGCATGTGTAGTGGAGATTTTAGAGCGGAAGCCAAACTGGGAAAAGGTCAAAGAATTATTTTTATTGAAAAAAACTATAGACTCGTTTGTAAATAATTTTCTCAAGTATTATACTAAGTGTAGATATTAGAGAAATCGGTCGATAGTTACTTGCATTCAATTTTGATCCTTTTTTGTGTACTGGTATTACTGTCGATATTTTTAAATTATCAGAAAATATTCCGCGATTAATAGATAAATTAAATAAGTTTGAAAGAATTGGAGATATTTGTTTATTTATTAGTTGTCATATTGCAGTTGGGATACTATTAGGACCTGAGGTTTTATTTTTAGACAATTTTGCAATTAAAGAAAAGACTTCATCGCTAGTAGTTGGGGAAATGAATATACTATTTAAAGTAGGGTGTTTAAGAAATTTATTAAAATTTGTGTGGGAGGAGTGGATTGACGACTGTATATTACCAGCAATGGATGTGAAGAAGTTGTTAAAGACGTTGCAAATTTGTAAAGGGTTTGTGATGACTGAATCTTCATTAGATGAACTTGTCGGTAGTGTTGATTTTTTTTTACTAATGTTTATTAAATTATTGATTCCTTTCCACGTCTGACGTAGGTTTGAGTTATTCTTTCTAAAATAAGCTTCAAAATGATTTTTTTTACTTTGTTCAATTAGTGAAACAATTAGATTTCTATACAACTTGAATTGTTTGTTTAAAGCTTCCTTTCTGTTAGGATCTTTAGCTCTTATATATTTATTTTTAATCAGGTTGCGCTTTTTTATCGAGACTCTAATGCCTTTGGTTATCCAAGGTTTAAGTAGTCTTTTAAAACATTTCTTGGTAACTTTATTTAGAGGAGACTGACTATCTAATAAAGAATTGAAACTATTTAAAAATAAATTAAATGAACGATTAACATTTTGCTCGTCAATTTTGATAACGTTTTCCCAGTTTGTTGATTTAAAGTCTTCACAAAATTTGGCTGTATTCATTTTTTTTGAAATTCCGTTTAAATATATTATGTTGTTTAGACTTGACTTTGTTTACATTTTGATGAATAAGAAATTGGGGCAAATGATCTGAAATTGAAGAAGTGAGATTTCCAGAAATTATATGATCTGAAGTAGAATTAGTGAAAATGTTATCAATGATTGTACTTGAGGTGTTTGTTATTCGTGTGGGAAGGGTAATAGTAGGCGATAAATTTTTAGAAGATAATAAGTCAAAATAATTTGAAATGCTGTTGTTGTTATTACATGCAAGTAAATTTATATTAAAGTCGCCAAGCAAGAAAACACTTTTGTTCTCCTTTGATAATTTTTGTAGCAAAGAAAGCATATAATCGTTTTTAAATTAATTTAGATCCATAGCTAGATGTTTATATATACATCCCACTATAATATTTGTTTCTCTGCACTCAATTTCAATAAAAGTTGATTCGAGTAATTTGCTTTTGTACATAGTTAGATCATTACGGGTTTTATAGAGAAGTTTTTCCGAGATATATAAAAGTGTTCCCTCACAAGTGGATTCCGTTGGAGTATATTCAGTAACGTATCCGTCAATGTCTATATTTATTAAAGGAGAGGAATCTTTTATAATTCTTGATTCAGATATTCCTATAATTTCAAAATTCAATTATAATGAAGATAATATTAATTTTTTGTTATCTGGAGATTGTAAGCAGGTGGATAGCTCAACATCATTAAGAGCTGAGAAAGGGAATTCCGAAGTACATAGAATACAAAACCATGACGTAGAAGAAGCTTAAACATTGATATAGTCAATATCACTTAATCGGTTGCATTTTTTATGTATCCATTTATTGCAGATGTCGCACTGAATCGCATGGTGAAAAGGACTAACCTTCTTATCGCAAATACCACAATTATCCGTGTTAATTATTAACAGTAGCTATTAATGAATTCGTTCTATGGTGTAAATAACATCTAACTAATCCTAATTAAAATGTAGTGAGATAACAACAAAAACAAGAAAAATAGAACACGATAGAAAATTGAATAAAACACACACAGAAAAAAGAAAACAAAATTTATACCATTAAAATTAAAAATTTTGGTTTAATGAATCGCCAAATTCGTCAATAAGATCGCCAAGATGACGCACGACTCGATAACGGCTTTCTTCAGTCTTCCGATAGCAAATCGATCCACGGCGAACCCAGAATGAAAATATGCGCTTGTTCTTAAACAGACCTTTCAGTTTTCCGTATAAAAATCGATAATGAGGACAAAGACTTTCATTAATGAAAATCCTTGATCTCGTATTATTAGTAAAATTTTCAATATTTATGTCTTTTAATTTTTTTCTTTCTTTCAGGACTGATTCGGCGTTTTTTCTGTTGAGAAATTTAACAATTGATAAGCTAAAAATTGCAAAAATTACACCTATTTATAAAAAAAGGTAGCAGAGAACGCATTGAAAATTACAGACCTATTTCTGTCTTACCATGTTTCTCTAAAATTCTGAAACAAATAATGTACAACAGAATATACTTCCATTTTGTTGCAAATATAAAAGTTATAAAAGTTTTTTGGCGGCAAAAAGAATTTGCATTCTGCAAACAAACAGCGAACAATGCTACAACAAAAACAAACGTGAGTTTGTAATTATTCATATTTTTATAATATTATTTGTGTGTTCATTGAAGCGTTTTCGGGATTTCTATGCATAGTTTGTTTTGACTTTTATAAAAAGAATGGCAACCGAAGAGCTAGCTAAACAAGAAATTGCTTTTTAGACATACGTTTTGTTTCGAGGTAACTACAGGAGAAGGGTTGAAAACATGCTTTTATTTCAATATGAAATGCATCAAACTAGTAATGTAAGATAAGTTAAGAATATTTAGGCATCGCATCTATGAATAATGAGCAAACTTTGGAAGTTACTGTTAATATATATGAAATAAAATACGAATTTTTATTTCTATCAGATCCAACAACTAAAATGAAAGGCAGTGATTTTAGTTATGCAGTGAAGCAAATACTAAACACGTAAGTTGTTGATTTTATATTTTAAACTTATTTAGGACGTATACAAGTATAGAAATTATACTGCAATATGTATAATTTAGGAAATTATAGCATGTAATCACAACTTATTCGACGTTTATCTATTTTACGTTTAAACTTTTCACTGTAGAATTCCTCTCCAGATGTAATGAGGAGAAAGCAATAAGGTTGGAGTAGTGGATACTCCACTTTATAAAGTGATTGTCGGTGAATAATTTTTATTATGCATGCCCTATTTTACCATAGACCAAAGTATCAAACTATACAACGATGGATGAGTCCTACTAAACTAACATTTTACTATGGTGTTTAACCCATAGATGGCCAACTTTTCACTAAGTAAAACTCAATTTATTAGTCAAGTTTTCTTATTTTTAGATACGGTAAATGAAAAGTATGAAGATGCCACCAAAAAGGCGATAAGAAATATCCTTTCAAAGAAATTGAAGAATGTCTGTAAACAAACAGCGAACAAGTTCGGTTCCTAACAGTGCACGCATTGTATATTTATATGTATATATTAGCTATAATATTATGTGAATAATGTTCAATACATGACAATCCAAGAAAATTATGTTTTCCTTTTTCTTTTCGCTTGATAATATGTTTGCAATAAACTCGAAGGTTATTTATTATTTTGAATGAACGACGCCGAAAGAATGTCTTTGAAGGCTTAATTCCGAAAATCGTTTTAAAAACCCCCTTAAAACGTTTATAACGGTTTTAAAAGCGGCATTTGAGACTGAAAAAAAACCTCTTAAAAACCTCTTTCAAAAATGTTTTTAAAACGGATGAAAAAACTTCTTAAAAACCTCTTTCAAAAACTTCTTAAAGACGAACAAAAAAATCGTCTTAAAAGCCTCTTTCAAAAAACGGTTTTTAAAGCGGACATTTTAGACCAAAAAAAAACCTCTTCCGAAGATAAAAAAACTTCTAAAAAACCTCTAAAAAACTTCTTTGTGCCGGCTGGGTTGGTTCCCACTAAGACGATAAATTGGCGACGAATCTATTTCCTTCAGTGGGAACTAAAAGCAAAAGTGAGAAAGTGGGAACTAAAAGTTATACGCGATGAACGAGGCAAAAGGTTTTGATATTAATCGCGTAAGTTCATCGTCTATTTGTAAAATATCAAAGAAATGCCGACATTCCATCGTGAAATTACTCTTTTCCAATGTGTTTGGTAATCGAATGTTTTTACTTTGTGATTAAAGTCGTTTATCTTGTGTGTGAATATTATTATTATAGGATCATAGGAGCAACCAGGAACATTTTCAGGTCTTGGCACAAACAGCTGGTTTCTTTCCAATCCATAAATTTCCAAATTCATCATTTGCTAGTACACCACTATCGTTGTTGCTTCCGTATTGTTCTACGGCAATATAGGTGAAACAATATTTGGCATCACAACTGGCCCACAGTACCATACTGAAGAAGCCTTTGTAATTATGGTATTGTGCTTCTTCGCAGTAACTTGTACATTAATATTATTTCACACTGTAATTTGTCTGCCATCATTGTTAATTAAAATGGAAAGAAGTTTTATTTTTGTTTGTTTTTAAAGTCAAGAATTTACAATAGGCGACGAACTTATATTTCAGTGGGAACAGGAAGGCGATTATTTAGGCGATAAAATAGGCGATAAAATAGATTCGTCGCCAATGCATTCGTCGAGTTATCGCCTCAATGGGAACCAAGCCTTAATGAATCTTACTTGATTCCAACTTTATTATTATTATTATTATTAAAACTTTATTTATACAGGTTGACTCTTGCCAACAAAAATACAAATGCTGCTATCATAAGAGGACCTGTTATATAACATAAAAATAAAATTTAAAACCATTTAAAATATATATATAAAAACACATTAAGATTGAGGCGAAAGTAGAAATTATGCGAGGAAAATAGAAGCAAAATAGGCAATAAGAACAGATATTGCTTGTCCAAAAAACTTGTCATAGGTTCAGTATTAAAAATCCTGTAGGTAAATACAAAACGAAAAGGGTAGAAAAGCATTAAAATAGCAAACGATTTTGGCAAATACAAGATAAATGTGAGGGTTCAAAGTACAGGTAGAGTCAAGTAGTATTAGTAAAATTAAAAACATTAATTTTCTTTCTAAAAATTATAAATGAAGCTTCACATGTTATAGATGATGGTAGCAGGTTATAGATTTTTGCACCAGTGAATTTGAATGTCTTACGTCCATTTTCAGATTTCGCTTTTGGAATTTTCAGTTTATTGTTGTTACCTCTGGTGTTATGTGCATGCGAGATTCTTTCAAATGCGGTATGGAATGGTTCGGGTGCGATTTGATGAATTGACTTAAATACTTCAGTGACGCAGAGCTGCATACGCCGGTTTTTGATGGATTTCCAGTTGTCTGTAATTTTTTCGTTATTCACGATTAACTTAGCTCTATCCTGGATATATTCAAACTTTTGAGCACGACCTTCAGCAATGTTCACAAAGATGTTGTTACAGTAGAGTAGTAAAGGTTGAATCATCATTTGGTAGATCGTGGCAGCAGTAAGCGGTGAGATGTTAGGTCTGATTCGTTTCAACAGCTTGATTCTGCTCGATACTCTTTTATATATCACATTCTGGTGCTCGATTAGATTTAATTTTTCATCCAAGATGATGCCGAGATATTTGTAAGATTTGGCTTGATAGATAGGTGTTCCGTTTATGTTACATTGAATATTAATGTTAGCAAATAACAAACTTTATCAAGAAGTTGATGTGGCGCAGTAGGGAATATTTTCAGAAGTAATTTGTGATTGTACGAAGAAAATATCTAGAAAGTATGGTCAAATGTGGCACATCAGAATTCTGGTAAACCTTTTTCGATCATATAGCTCCTGTTTTAAAAACTATAGCTGCGCGCGAAGACCTATACCGACCAACCGACTACCGACTACCGACCAACTAAGTCTTAAGAGAAAGGAATATCACGTGCTTAGGAAATTGCAGTTCAGAGACGCGGAAGACCATTATTGTTAGGCAACATTGATGAAAAAGTGCGAGATTTCCACGAAATCATGGGGGACGATTCTCATACTCCATCGCCATAGCGACTGCTAAAGCTTTGGCGGAAAGAAGTAATCACGAGCCAACGATCGTTCCTGGAGTTGACTGGGCGCAAATATTATTTCGACGAATGGGATTCAAGAAAAGAACATCAACGAATGGGAAAATTGATAAATGAAAATAAAGAAAAATGTTGATCAATCAGATTAATTACGATGATACGTGGTGTCGTCTATATTGTTTTTTCATTTGAGGATTTTTTACGATGGTAGCTGCCTTTATGAATGCAGTTGTAAATTTGAAATAATTAAAAATCATACTTGAAATGGCTTGAAAAGGTCCGACAGAATTTCTCCACAAAAGTCTATGATTCATTGAATCAACCGCCCTGCCTGTGCTTAGACTATTAACACCGCAGAATAGGACAATGCCTTACACAGAGCTAGTGTTTTAGTGTCGTTATTGCTGGCAGTGAAGTAAATAGTTTTCTTGGGAATAAAATAGAAAATGAATTAAATACAAACGATTTGTTTTATTTACTTTAAATTAGCGCAAGGAAGTAATTTTCTGGAAAACAGACATTCGCGTACATTTAACGCCAGTCTTTACGTAGAAAGACTTGAAAGAAGTTCGCGGGAATTTCTGCCATGTTGCTAAGAAATAAGTCGAGTTATTGTTAGTCTAGGTCAGTGGTCTGCGACCTTTTGTTTATTGAAGGCCCAGATTTGGGTGGAAGTGGGGCGTGGCAAGTTGTTCAGGTCCGCAATAACATATCAATTCAATTTTCTGTTTGGCTACAAGCGTTAACTTTGACTTTCAAAATACAGTTCTCCTGTTGAAACAAATCTCTCTGCAAAAACACTATATATATAGCTAGCTATGAGCTATAAGAAACTAAAAACTGTTCATTTTACTGCCACTGATTGTCATACATGATAAGAAACTCATTAATAATAGAAAATCTCTCAATATATACATATAGCTACAGTTTTTAAAACTTAAAATGTAAAAAACTATTCTTATAGCTATATTTAATACTTAAATTTTATTAACATCATTCTCTTTTAATTCAGTGTAGAAGCGTGATTTTGTTGAATTTGAAGAAATCATAGTCAGAGGAGGTAAATTCTTACTGTCTTTGCAAATCAACAAAATAACCATTATGTATATATATATATATATATATATATATATATATATATATATATATATATATATATATATATATATATATATATATATATATATATATATATATATATATATATATATATATATATATATATATATATATATATATATATATATATATATATATATATATATATATATATACCTTATCTATAGTTTTCGTCCCTGCACTTCGTTCCTTTTCTCAGTAGGGACTATTTCTGAAACCACTCATTGTACATCTTTGTGTTTACAGTCAGTTGCTCTCACTATTGAATAATAAGGCTTCATATATTGAATAATAAGGTTTTGTATTAACTACTACTACCTGTCAGTGTGTTTTGCTTTGCATTAATGTGATGTAGATTTGTGTCGTCAAGTCCTTTTCATCTAATAACTTATATGTATTGTATTGGGTTTTCTCTGTGTTCTTACAGAGTTTATTCTCTGATCTGATAACTCGTCTATATAACTTGAAATTTAAAATACTTTTACTAGGTCCTGCTATACATATATATATTTATTGTATATTTTAGACATTTATTTAAACCTAGACCTGGTTAGAGTTCTGACTGGATATTATATTTCTATAAAGGGTTATGGTTAAGGTTATGGTTAGATTAGGTTTCTTAGTAAGAAAATAAATAACTGATTTACAATGATATATATGTTAGGTCTATATCCACAGAAATATAAGATCCACTGCCAGAACAATTTCCACAGCGGCCTTATTTAATTCTATCACAGGTTCCTATTTTAATGATAGATTAAAGTTTCTATATATTTGTGATGAGAAAAATATTATTGATTGTAAATATAAATGCATCACATATATGTTTCACTCGATGTTGATTTTTATTTATTTATAGTTTGAAGCGAAAATGACTAACAAAACTCCAACTGACGAAAACATTACAATGTTGTTAAATATGGGATTTTATGACATTGAACATGTTCGTAAAGCTCTCACACTGGCAAATAATGATGTGAACGAGGCTGTCTCAATTTTGACTGGTGAATCAAATAAAGGTGAGCTTTGTGTGTTGAACATAAAATTATTTTTCATGTATTGCCACTCAATTTTCAAATATTTACCAAAGATTACAAACCAATCTTTTCACTGCTATCAACGGTTCTAAAGAAATTCATAGCAGATAGTGTATAATAATTACAGTTACTGTTACTGTAGGGGAAATACAAAAGACTGAGCCAGGCTTTCTGATAAGAAAAATTTAGGCGTGTGGTGCTTCGTACGCCTAACCAAAGTTAAAAACATTTCAGGCGTGTGATATCCACTCACCTGAATTTGTCTAGGCGTGCGATGGCGTGCGATAAATTATTAATCTCATTTTTTAATTCTGAAACATTTCATTTAAAACATGCGCGGTAAATGGTCTTAACTTTGTTTGGCTTTAAATCTGAATTACATTGTCCTGTGAATATCTATTTTATGATTTACGTACGTGATGTTTAACGCAGAACATTTTTATCACTTAATAAAATATTCCTCTTTTCGCGACTATTATTGAAAGTTGTTGTACATTATATATTTATGATTAAATGTAAAAACAAAGCGTCTGACATTCGGCTACAACAGTTTAAAAGTTTGCCGTATATGTTACTGATGACCTCTAAGTAGAACGAAACGCTTTGTACACAAATGTTTATCTTTTAAAAGTTTTTAAAAGTAAACAAGCGGGGGACGTTCAAGCTCGTGAACCCCAAACACGAGGGCTAAGCGTCAAGTACAAGTGACTGACTCTCAAAGCCTTAACTTCCTTGTTTACATTCCCTTCTTCTATATTAAAACTTGAGGACGGAAGCGTTAACCTTTTTACTTCATGTTAGTAAAATATTTAAAGTTAAACTGAAATACAAAATATCTTTAAAACCTGAAACCTCTTTTAAAAACATGCAGTCTTTATAAGTCTTTTTTTCAATAGACAATTATTTATATTTCAACAGAATTAAAATAAGAAGCTAGGTATACAGAACATATATTTACAAAGAAAAAAAGTTTTATTTACAAAGATTTATTCAAATATACAATCAAACTCGGAGTCAGAGGATTCCACTCGACAACATTTGTTCTCTTCTGACTCATCTTCACTGTCACTTGCCACCTCGATGGTTGTGGGAAGAACGACTAGCGCAGGATCGTCCATTTTTCTTTTTCTTCTACTTTTCGTGAGATAGAGTTCCAGTGATCTTTTTAATATGGCCTCTCTTTCTTTCTCGTTCCAATAGCGATCGTTCAATTTGATTATTAATCGCATCTTTAGTAGCTGGTGGGACGATTTCAACCTTTTGTCCGAAAGCATTAAGGTTAAAATGCTGAAAGCCCTTTCAACAGCAGAATTTGAACCAGACAAAACCAGCATTATCTCCACTAAAAGACATATATTAGGAAACTCTTTTCTTCTATAATTGAGAATATTTTTCCATAACACATGTGGGTTTTGTCCAGCCATATTCATTGCTACATGTCTTTTCAGGTTTTTCCACTCTTTCGCCAGTCTTGCATCATCATAATCAGTGGAAGCCAATGGTAGGGTGAAGTGTGAAGCAAATAATTTCATTTGATCGACTTCAACCTGCAAATCATCTGTCCACACCTCAGGATTAAAACAGTTCATTTCGGTAAAAATTGGATCATTAAAACTGTCAAACCTTTTCTTGAATATTTTACCGAGGTTTTCCGCAATAGCACCCCTTGAGTTCTTGGCATCGATAGTTGATTTATCATTTAAATTGTTTAGATCAAATGTTACCTTTACCGGCTTTCGATTTTCTTTTTTTCTTTGTAAATCCCCGGGGCTGTTATAAGTAGCCTCAAGGATTTCTTCGCCATCTTCTTTACTGACATGCAAAAAACGCTTAAGGTGGCTGTCAAAATCCGAATCTTTGTCATGGACAAATTCTTTTAACTGGTCTTTCGTAGCTTCAACGATAGTTTTGACTTCAAATGGCAATAGGTCATTTCCTTCAAAAATCTTTGATGCGGGAACTGTCTTTTCTAGAATGTCTAAATACATACAGGTTAGAGACAAAAGCTTGTAATTCTGAAATTTTTTCAGTAGTCCAATAACCTTCGCTTTTGTTTCTGGGCGAGTAGCTCGATCAGCTGACACGTTCTGGTATGCCATAATAAACGCTGGCCAAACTTCGAGCAGAGAAGAAAAGGCTTTTCTTCGGTGTCCTATGAACCGTGTGCCACCTAACCTCGAAAGGGTATAATGTTGAATTCCTAAAGTTTCCGACGCACGTTTTATTTCAGACTTTATTTTCCCTGAGTCCCGTAACAAAAAAAGGTTGCTTAAATAAAAGCTTTCTACATCGCTAAAAACACTGTCAGCGAAGGCTTCTTTCACTGCAAGTTCAACACGATGGTTTATACAGTGTATCTTCACCAGCCAATCTCTACTACTCGCCATTCGGGTCATGAGTCCAGACACCTTCCGTGTATTGACGCTAGCACCATCAGTTGTTACGGAGATCAATTTCTTTTGATAGTCAGACTGCGGTATTTCCCCATCGTCTTGAAAAATACTGTCAATTCCATTTTTTAAAGACTGTGCGTCTGTACCTCCCCAATCAGCCATTTCCAACAGCGATGCGACAAAGTATGTAGGAATACCTGATTTAAAAGAAAAGAGTTGTTATATATTATTTATTTATTACCACAATATTACCATTTTTCGCAACTCGCACTAATACCATCTCTTTGTCAGATCCAGTTTTTCGCGCCTGGCTTCCATCTGAAAGCAGTCCAAAGAAATTGCAACTCGACATAATTCCGATTACTCTTTCTTGGACAGCTTTCGTTATTGCAGACAAATATTCTGTAACCGCGCTAGAGTCGTCTTTTCCTGTTAATGGAAAAAATAAATGTTAAATCAACATCTATATAATCAATGTATTTTGTATAAAAGTGTAAAGAATTGACTAGGACCACTACTACGGTAATACATTGCTTATGATAAAGACAATAGTTTACCTTGAATAAGTCTTAATCCATTTTCACGCTGAACTTTTATGAGTGTTTTAAACTGGCGCGAAGGTAGTGTAGGCTCCATCGCAAGAGTATACGCAGTTTTAAGCATTTTAAAATAACAATCTTCACTTGCTTGTCTTATTGAGCTTGTTATACTCAGTTGTCTACTCGATGAGCTGCCAGTAATACGTGATGACGAGGGTTCCGCTTGATTCAAAGTACAAGCGAATTTATGGCATTCTCCGTTGATGTGCCGAAAAATCTTAATAAATTTTTACTTCATTATTGCACGGTTAAACATTAAAGAGTGACGAAAACGGTTAGTCCGTAAAATTTCAAGAAATAAAAGTTAAAGTCCGTCTTACTTGATGTTTTGTAACTGAGTTTGTACCATCAATAAAAGCCGTAGCTGATGTTTTCGCATTTCCCCGAACCATTGTTGAATTTATTATTTGATTTTTGTGTTCTGCGCAAACCTTGCACCAAACAAAGTTTACAACAACTTTTCCATCCTTTTCTGCGGTTTTATGTCCAATTATCTCACCGACTTTGTAGGATAAAAATGTATTTAGAGCGAGTGAATTACCTTTTTTTACTTCCATTTTTTATCGCGGACTAGACTTAAACACGTGGATTGTAGTGGTTTTATATCCAAATTCCAGACAGTCTACCAGAATTCAATTGCATTACGTTTCGAAACTGACAACTGGAAACTAGCCCTTTTGAAATTTACGTTTAAAATTTATTTATTTAAAAAGAAATTGGCTAGAGAATTAAAACCCAGCCAACACGAATATTTCCGAAACTGCCGACTCGAAACTAGCCCTTTTGAAATTTACTTTGAAATTGGCTAGAAAATTAAAACCCAGCCAACACGAATATTTTCGAAACTGGCCCTTTTAAAATTTACGTTTAAAATTTATTTATTTAAAACAAAATTGGCTAGAGAATTAAAACCCAGCCAACACGAATATTTTCAAAAGGAACCTACAGACATACTAACATGATGCACTACAGGTTCTTTCAACTCAAAGACAAACTAATGCAGAAGAACTACTCTGTAAGACGATAGAAAATCAAAAGATAAAACATGTTGACAATAAATCAACAAATGAAACATTTTGAGCATCTTTCAACGACAACTTAGGCATACAGAAGGAGCATAACTAATGTCGTAAACTACGTCACTAAACAACAATCATCGCGTGTTTTTAATGGTCATTCAAATGAATGTGAATGTAAATTCGTTTAAGTTTTTGTTTAATTTAATAATTTTGAGATTTTCGGAGCGTTTAATGTTCTGTACGAAATATGGGGAAAATTAAACAAACGTGATATGATTGAGGCGTGCGAGTAGTCGCACGCCTTACGCGAAGAAAATAATTTGAGGAGAGCTTTTTAACGCACGCCTCAGGAGATTAAGGCGTGTGTGGAGGCGTGCGCGTGCGATCGCACGCCTTATATGAGAAAGCCTGCTGAGCAAAATAGTTACAATATACAAAAGTTCCACTTGTTTAGTGTTTTAAATACAGAAAAAGTTACATTTGTTTGTAGGAAAAATATTCCTTTAAAATGTATTTTCATTTGGAAAAGTGGCAGTGCTATATATAGAACTTCTTTTTCGGTAGATGCTTTTGAAGGTGAAAGAGATGTAGAGATGAATGAGACTTCGATGCAAAATAACAACACCGTGAAGTCTTCTGTTGAAGTGGTCGATGAGAGTGCCGAAAACATTGACATGTCTCTCGACGAACTCTCTGAAGAATTCCCCGTTGTGAATTTATATGAGTTGGAAGATAAAGTCTTCACTGATAGTTGGTGGATACCTTATAAAAAGGACGAATCGTTAGCCAAATGTTTATATGGAGCAACGAAACTGGCATCGATGCAAAAAACAGAATCGGATGCTAACTGTGATAGATTCGTAAACCATGTTCTGCCGGAATGCATTAAGAAATTGACGTCTTCACAAGCCGCTCGAAAATGGAATAACGAAATACAAGAAGGCGTATTCAACATGCTCCAATTGTTTGTGGACTTTGCCGCCATTAGGCTCTCTTATCAGCCAATACCCACAAAGGTTTTGCAGTCGCTTGTTCATTGTTTCGACCCTGATTCCGTGTTCCATTTTAAAAACCGTCTGCGTAAATGGGATCGGAAATTATACGAAGATTTGTTTGGATACGGAAAATGTCCGGCAGTTAGTCCACAATATAAAGTAAATTGTAATCCTTTTCTTAAGACAAGTGAAATCCTCTTTCTGTTGATGTTGATGTGTTTATCAGTACTTACTAACTATCAGAATACAAAAGTTGGTCTTACTTTTATCAGCTAGCTTTAGTAATTCTACTAAAATTTCAAGTTGTCTTTTACTGCCAGGAACCATTTGGTTGGCTTGTGAACTTAGTTAATCGGTTTGCGTGGAAGAATGGTTTATCTTGCTTGATTAACCAGATGAACTCTTCTACAGATATCTGTTTGTTTTCGCAACTTTGGAGACCATTAGGGTTTTGTGCGCCTTACCTCAACAAAGATATTGTCGCTCATCAATTAAGTGGTTGCGCGGATGACGTGGTCAAGTACGTTACTCAACTATCCAATGATAACATGAAGGAAAAGGTGTGTATTCGTAGTCTGGGAAACGAAAAACTATTTTTAAAAATTTTATATTTTGACATTTAGGTATTTCTTTCTTTTTCCTTTTCATAAGGTTTTCATACTGGTTTTTAACATTTAATTTTTCTATTAACTTTTTATTCAACAGAACTCGTTTCGAAAGCAGTTAATTGTTCATCTTTGTAAATTTGTATGTACTGAAATTACTTGCCTGTATAAATATTTATAAATCAATAAATATCTTCTCATTGTTGTATAAATGATATAAGTTTGCTCTTGTGACATGGGGTCAGCAAATGATATGGGTATGGTCAGTGAGTAAGCCATTTCATACATAGTTCAACACGGCCCATGAGTTCCTCGTATTGATCCTGGCATATTATTGACAGTTTTAAACTCAATATCTTATTAGAAACAACAGACAAACACAAAAAGTATATATATTTTTCCTCAAAATGTTCATGTACGATTTTCAAAATGACTTAAACTGAAATCAAATGGGAGAATTGTTGAATTTTGCTATCCTGTTATCGATAAGAAATGTACAGTTTTAATGAATTACTACAAATTCTTACTCACATTCACATTACTGGCTTTCTTCAAATATATCAGGAAGTCGCCACTGTTTTCGATCTGCTTTTTACGTTGTATGAGGTTTCGTCGTGTTTGTGGTCCAGCGAAGCACCGGCCACCCTTCAACTTCATCTCGCCACGCTCCTTCAAATGTTGAGCGTACCACATTTCAACGCTCGGATGAATGCCGTCAAGGAGCTGTGTCGACTGATTCGAGATGCAGAACGGAACAATGGTAACCATGGGATGGCACGTTCGTTGCTTTCAAAGTGGATGCTGGATAATAAAGTCATTTCAATCATTTTTAAAAGTAAGCTTGATGAAATTCACTGTTTTTGTCATTGTTAATGTGTAAATACAATACTATTCACAAATATGAGCTCTGGGTTCATCACTGTGGTTTCAAAGACATGAAAAACTAAGGCTATACTGATCTTGTTTTTTTGGGAATTACCGGTGGTTGATTCGGTTTTCTGTTAAACATCAGTTTGACGGGCGTAACTTTAGTTCTACTATGCGGTGTGTTTCGATATACAAAGAGGAAATTTTCAACTTTCGATACAATGTTCTTTCTTTCTAGGTGTGCAGTTTGAATTGTTTTGTTTTCCCACTGGCTATAACCTTCAACTTTTCAGCATGTTTGCTTCTATTCAGACAGTTTACACCATGACCAATATTGTGAGAAGCTGAAGCGCATTGTCGAGTTTGTTGGCTCGAAGATCACGCTCGACGAGCTGACAACAATGTGGAAGATGCAGCAGGGAAAACATGTCACCATTGTTGACAACATACACAGCGTTCTTGCGAGTGCCGCGCACAACTTCACAGCCAAGCAAACCGATCATCTCATCACACTTCTGGAAACGGTACGTAACTTTGTAGGATAGGGTTAATCCCCTTGCTGTGTAAAGTTGCACTCATCAAATTTATAAGAGCCATAAACATACTGTGAAACTATAAGCGTAAAGCAATCACACTTTCAAACCTTTAGAAACATTTTTGGACGTTTTTTAAATGTTGTCTTTCTTCAGTTTACTGTTTCTTTTTCTTGATTGTTATTTTGAACTTACTTAACTAAAACTGTGGTAAATTATAATTTTAGCTTCATTAAAGTAGGAATTTGTGAATGCACTGAGTGGTAAAAAAAGTTGTAAAACAAAAGTTGTAGCTCTTTACACACAAGTGACCTTGTTAAGGCCTTGTTTTGAGCAACTACAATAAAAAAAACAAAACTATATTGAACTGGAAACCAGTGTTATGTAGCCTATTGTTAAATACATGAATTGAAGGACCTGGTCTATTGCTTATATACATGGAAATATAAAATAACAAACATTAACAGTTAGTTTCTGAATTTCAAAACCACCATTGATTTTGTCGAATTTTCTTTTTTCCACAGAGTTTTAATGAAGCATCGATAGAGGAAGTGAAGACGAAGGAAGGTTTATTGGAAATGATTAGTAAAATTGGACGGGAGTTGAAAGATGAGGATACTATACAAAAGGTATTTTTGGTTATTTCTGAGTTGTTTTTTTTAAATCAGGGTGTGGCCAGTACTCATTCCTTCAACTGACTCAAGAGAGCTTTTTTCCCCCGGCAATTTTCAAACTTTTTTTCTTCAAACTGTTAATCGCTTTTAGGTGAAATGCCCATTAAAATTTGTATTGTTACAAATGAGAAATGTTTGTTGTGTTTATAAAAAAAATATTTGTTTCGAGACAAAAGAATATTTTGCAGATGTTGTTTTGTTTCAAAGATTTCATAGAACTTTAACATTTTTGACGAAAAAATTGCCAGCCAGAGCATAAAATTTGACCTGATATTTAAAAGAAGGTGCAAATATGTGCGAAGCTCCATTTGATTAAAATATTAACTCTATGCTCCATTTTCCTCACTAATTATAATGTGATATCAAAATTTGAAAAAGTTTGTTTACCAAAAACATGCTGGCTTCAACTTTTTTCAAACTTTTCCTGAACGTTGTATGATTGAATATGGTTTCTTATTGAAGTTAAAGTTGAACAAAACCGGTTCATTAAAAAATTCAACCAATAAAAATTGAAAGATGTTTTTTTGTTATTATTGCTATTTACAATTTTAGTTTCTGAAACTGTTGTGGGATTTTTGGCACCAGCCGGAGTTAGCCGCGTCATTGGTTGACAATGTCATCCAAGTTCATCTGGATATATTCACAGAATCGTTGTTTGTGAAGACACCCCTGAAACTTGAGTATATCAACAAATGTGTGAACGACATACGTAACGATGTGTGTGTCGTGCCAGCTATCCAGCATATCCTGCAGAACTTAAGAGCATTGGTCAGGAAACCATATTCGAAAAATTCAAGGGTAAGGCTATATTGTCACCATGTTTCATCAAAAGAGTTATTCAAAACATTTGTCTCATTATGAAGCAGGTGTTATTTGGTTAACCTTTGTATATTCATTGATACAGAGGTCTCAATCTCAAAACGAGGAGTTTGTTTTTGTTTTTGTCACCGAAGTTTAACAATAAAAATGCAATTAAGTGGCACACTTTTGAAGTCAACTTTTAAATAGGCGCTTCCCTGGTGCTGCTTCACTTATTCAAGGATTCACGACACTCTGATATTACCTTCCACTTGTGGTCAATTATATCTCTTGATGGCATTTTTCCAAAGCTTTTTAGCTTTTCATTGTGAGGTAGCTGGAAAAAATAATTGTTTTACATAAAGAGTTATTACACCATAATTATTTTACACTATTGAATTTCAAACTGATAAATCAAATTTATAACTTTATTGTAAAAAAATTATCATCATCAACAACAAATTAAAACGAGAAAATACAATGTTTTCTACTTAATTGCCTTGTCTTAAATTAGATGCATCAACAACACTGACGTAGAACGCATTGTAAACAAGAAGCGGGTGTGGCGCAAAATCAGTGATTTCTTGACTTAAAATATGTTATTACAATGCAATGAAAGGGGAACAAATATCTTGTAATGGTTTTTCAAATATTTTTTTACATTTAGAATCCAAAAATAAAATCCCAAAAAAAACAGGGGTATTTTGGCGGGTCTACTCCTTTAACAGTTTGAAAATCATTCAGTGCACCTTTACAGTTACAGCACTAATATATGATATAAAGAAAATTCATTAAAAATTATTCTGAGATTAAATTAATTTTGTTCATACTTCTTTCTCTAATTTTAATTTTACTATTTTAGAAAAATATATATTTTTTTCTTTCATGAATGTTGTTTCATGTTGTCCTGTTCTTACACCCACTCCCCCCCCCCCCCCCGAATTGTTTTAATGGCATATGTTAATTATATTATATTATTCTTTTATAATAACAATAATTAATTTCTCCCTCCAGTCATTATTACAAGATGTGCAAAAACAACACGACTTATTGAAACTGCTTTGTAAAAGTCTCAGGCAGAAAAGCTCGCCACGAAACGTCCATTCACATTTGCATCTGATTGAGTTCTTTTTGGACGACGGTGGCTTGTTTCTGAATTGGAATCGATGTAAAGAAATATGGGATTGTTTGATGCTGACTGATTCTTCAGAAGATCATAAGGTGCCTTATACAGAATTTTAAATACTTGGATTATAGTGTGCTGTGCGACAAGAATATCGTACTCCAAGTGTACAAATCTGGTCGCTCCCCCAATGTAACTTAAAGCTATGCAATGTCATTGAGCTGTGACATTCAACTTTTTTCAAAAGCTTTACAATATTTCTTTCTTTTAATTTCTGAAGCAATGCCAGTTTTGTAAATAAAGAATATTGAATTTCGTTCGTTGTATAAGTTTTTGAAATTTCCCTCAGTCTCTGTGTTTGCTTGGTTTTACATTGATACAATGGACTTTTAAATTTATGTCAGCGCTTTTGAGTTTTGTCGACATATTTCGCATATACAATGCGCCTCTTCAAAACTCCACCTTTTTAAAAATCATGGTCAAATTTCTTATCATATAAAACTTAAGTGCTTCACATTGTTGGGAAAAATCTTAGCAAATGAACCCTTAACTGTATAATCTCTCCATACATCTCTAATTTTCCTTCCTTCTGTTATACCATTATCACTTTCTCAATCATAATTACGTCTCCCCCTCATTACATTCTTGACTGACTGACGAAAGCCAATTAAAAATTTAATTACTATTTCGTTGACTTACACTTGAAACATGTTGACAAAACTCAAACATCAAGGTTGAAATTCTTTACACTCTTCGCATTTTTCAAATGAATGTGAATGAACACTATTAAGTTAGAGAAAGCAACTTTGCAAATTTCATTATTTTCGCTCAAAAAAGTTCTTTGCAATTTCATTATTTTCACTCGAAACTTTAATAAATACTGTAGTTTTGTTTTGCATTATGTGATTGCGTTGTGGAGATTTCGCACACTATGACACTATATTATTAAAATAACGAATTTGCTGCTGCTACAACTACACTGTCATATTCGTTTAGACTGGCTTGGAATGGTTCATAAACTGCATCAAGGATTTGTCAGCAGAAAGCCAGAAAGAGTTGTTTTTGACAAGAATTGTCAAAAGTGATGTAAACAAAATCAGCGAGATCGGTGAGTCTTGTGTAAAGAGATCATCATCGTCATCATCCGTTTTTACTCTTCCACTTAGAGTGGGTTGCACGTTTTCCAAAAGATGATATTCCCCACAATTGTGTAGGTTTAATCATCTGATGGTTTATTGAAGCATATGTTTTTCCAGCTGGATGCCCATGCCAGTAAGGGTGGGGGGGGGACAGTGGTGAGTTAAACCACGCAAGACACCAACTTTGCTTTTTAAACTCTGTGCCAGCAGTGCATAAAGGGCATGGGTGCTTATATCCATGAGGTCAAAGATGTTACATGACCCGCATATTCCAGAAAATCAATAGATAATTATATAATAAAAACAAGGCTTAGGTTGTACTTCGTTTGTTAGGAATGCAATGAACCTCCTTAGGGAATTGTTTAATAGAACACAAAAAATGGGGTTATTTTTGTGAAATTTTCTGGTCAAGTAATCAATATAATGCGAATTGGATAAATAGTAGAAACTTTTGAACTACGATTTTTTTATTAATTGTCTTTTACCAGTATCCTTTTAAATTCATAACAGAGTGTATGTGTAGGAAATGCTGCCTAAAGCGCCATAATATGTGAATGTTAACACAAATAAGAAAAATAGTGTTTTGGAGGAATTTTCTTAGGTTTGGATTTCAAAACTGTTTTTTAATCGAAATGTTTTGTTTTAAAATTCTAGTATACTAAACATAATGAAATAATCAACAGGATCTTGTTCACGCACACTTCAACATTTGAATCCTGTCCTGCTTTGTCAGTAGAGTGCATCTGCCGACATTGATTTTGTTGGGAAGGTCACAAACGTTCAGATCTTTTCACACTGGTGTAGATATAATACGCCACATCATCGTAAAGTTGCTATGGTATTTTTAGGTGAACCTAACCAAACACTATTTCAACATCTGCAATTTTTTTTCTATTATTTTTCTAGGAAAGTGATTTGGCTGCCATTCTCAATCCTACTGTTTCTTCTTCTTCAGGGTTTCATTGTTTTAAAGCATACTTCGAAGTGGTGAATATGGAAGAACGAAAACTGCGGCGAAGTGGTGACAATTTCCTTGTGGATAAGCAAGACCTTACTGGTCTCGCTTATCTTTTACAGCTGATCCTGGAGTCTCCGTTTACTGACATCGCGCAAGACGCATCACATTATTTCATCAAAGTTTCGTATGAGTGTTTGTCGACTAAAGTGAAGCAGGTGATACTACACAATAGTGTGTACAGCTAGTTTTACCTCTGTGTGGTATTCTCTTCTTTCTCGAGGGAAAGTTGTACTTTATAACTTTTTCATTCAGTATGTTGCACACATGAACAGCATTAAGCCAACCTAAAAGAGAAATTGAAGACCAGATAGCTGGCCAGTCGTAATATATATATATATATATATATATATATATTAAAATAATTAAAATAATAATTTTAATTTTAAAATAAATTGTAAATTGCCTAAAATATTATAAAAATAGTGCAGCTTAAATCACATTTCAGACCATTTGGAAAGGTAGAAGCCAAAAGCTTTCAGCGCTTCCCAAACCCCCAGTTCCAAATTGAGCAAATTAGTACTTAAATGAATCATTTCATTGATTTTAAACAAAAAAATGCGCAACATATCTTTGTTTTGATTATATCTATAGAAATGATATCTCTCTAGAAAAGTGAAAGTGAAAGTAATGTTCATGTTCAGTTATTGAACGTTAAAGTAGAAAACTGTAAATCCTTAAATAGTGTTTATATAGCATATTAATTAACAACAACAATGAACAAGAGAGAATTTAATCTTTTTAGAATCTCACAAAACAATTTTTAATTTTTGACCTAATTATTTATGTTTTTAAAAAAACAACAGAGGATGGCATTATTTTATGCTATAGAAATGTTGGACAACCCGTTTAAAAACAGAAAGATTTAATGAAAAGGAAAGCATCTTGAATTGCCTCGACTTGAAGGACAGCAAAATTTTGCAGACTTGATTTTACTTTTTGCCAATATAAGCCTTATCTTTTGTCATCTTTTCTTTGTCATCTCATCGTGTCTTTTTTCTTATTCAGAGGGTTGCTCTCGTATTATAGCTGGTTGCTCTATTTATAAGAAGATGTCATAAAATTGTTTGAATTAATTAACTTTATCTTGGTTTTAAAACTTTCGTTATGGTCTGAAATGATTTTCAAGATTTGAATTTGGTATCAAATATAGCTTTACATGTTTTGACAAAGCAAACAACAGTTAATGTTAGTGTTAAACAGACAATACAACTTCACGATTTCATTATTTTCAGCATTTTTACAAATATTTTAGTTTATTACAAAACTAAATATAATAATGAAAAATTATCGTTTGTAATCTTTGTCGTTTTTAACAATTAAACAACTATTGCCCTCAATTTTGTCAGATTCTCTGTATTTCATCTTAAAGACAGAAGTTGATGGTCATCATCGAAAGTTCATCTTGGATTGTCACCAAAGATTAAGCATAATGCTTTCACAACTAAACGACCAGACATCTTCACCTCAGAGAACAAATAAATCATCATTCAAGCAGCCCTTCCCTATTAAAACCCACTCAGTAAACAGGTTAGTATTTGCGGGTTTTTTTAAGTTTTTTATTCTTCAATAAATCCTTTGGTGTCTTCTTGTTTTTATAAGTTACAAAGAAGAAAACCTTTTCATAACATACATGAGCATGAATGACAATTCTTTGTATGAAATTTGCTTGAAATTTTTATTAGTGTTAAGATTTATTTATTTATTTATATATTTATACGAATATTTATACAGGATAACCATTCAAAAATAAGTACAATAATTACAATATATATACAATATTTCTGTTCTCCCATGGGTCCTGTTATTAAAAGAAAAGAAATGGGTCGGGAAGTAAAAAAAGACGTAAAAAAGGGGGATGTTAGTATAAAAATGTAAAATGTAAAAGCTAGTGATTTATTTATAAACAATATAGAACATGTTAAAAACAATATTAAATTTTAAAATGCACATCAAGCATACATTTAAATTTGCTCCTTGTTTCGGCAGATCTAATTTGCAATGGGAGTTCATTGTAACCTTTTGCACCGTTGTAGTTAAAGCTTTTTTCAGGAACATTTGAGTTTGATTCTTGGCAACTTGATGAGTTTGTTTCTGTTCCTTGTGTTGTTATTTAACAGTTCAAAGTAGTCCATGAAGTTCTCACATATGTTTCTCGAGATAGAATCGTAGACTTGCAGGCACAGTCTCTTTCTTGACAGTGACTCGATGGTCGGAATGATGTTTCTGACATTGGTTTTTCCTAAGATGATGTCATGTGCACGTTTCTTGAACCTCTTCATTTTTGCCAGTTGTGTATTGTTCAAGTTCAGAACGACGCTAGAACAGTATGTGAATAACGGGATTATCATACTCTGGTAAATCGTGATTGCAGCATAGACTGTAAGTTGTGGTCAAACTCTCTTGAGGAGATACAGTCTTCCTGTTGCTTTTTTGTAGGTGCTTGCAAAATGATCACGAAAGGATAGGGATTGATCTAGTTTTATCCCAAGGTATTTGTAACTTCTAGTAAATGGGATGTTGTGGTGACGATAGTTTATTTCTAGCGATATATCTTTTGTTTGTTTGGTTGTGCCGAACAGCATACATTCCGTCTTTCCTTTCTTCATGTTGGTAATCAAATCGTTGTTTTCCATCCAGTCTGCGATACGTGTGAAGTCTTCCTTTAGTTTCTGCTCGAGTTCTTCCTTTGATTTTGCGGAGACGAATATAACGGTGTCATCAGCGTACATGATTATTTTCAAGTGGACAAGAACATTTCCTACGTCGTTAAATGCTATCAGAAAGGGTAGAGGCCCCAGGATAGAACCTTGAGGGACACCACATTTAACATATTGGGTAGATGAGGTAACCTTGTTGTAGTAGACAGTTTGTTTTCTGTTGAAGAGGTAGTTGGTCAAGAGTTCCTTTTCAGTCCCAATTATCTCGTAGCTTTGTAGACTTTCTAATATCTTGGCATGACTTAGGGAATCAAAAGCCTTACTGAGATCAATGAAGATTGAGCCAGTCATTTCTCCACTTTCCATACTCTTTCTAATGGTATCAAGGAACAGAGTAGCTGCAAGCTCTGTACTCCTTTGTTTCCTAAAGCCAAATTGGAATGTCGATAACAGTTTGTGTTGTTCGAGATGGTCTATGATCTGGTTGTAAATGCATCTCTCAAATATTTTGGAGCAGGCTGGCAGGACAGTAATCGGCCTGTAATTGTCCATGTTGTTTTTCGAACCGGATTTGTAGACAGGGGTAATTTTCCTGTGTTTGAAATTACTTGGTACAATGCCAGTTTTGATGGAGAGATTGATCACGTAGCAAAGTGGTTCAGCTAAGTAGGAGGCTATGTCCTTTAAAAAACAAGGAGGTAGGTCATCGCTTCCATTTGCCTTTTTCTTTTGGAGTTTTCTCAGTAATTTGTATATCTCTGGGACTTGTATTTGTTTGAAACGGAAGACATTGTACGTTTTAGGGTGAGCATAGAGTGGTTTTGACCAAATTTTTAGATTTTTAAAATAATAGCTTTTGATTTGATTTTCAATGCAGCATTGGTGAAGAAAGTACAGAAACTGTTTGCAATAAGAGTAGAATCTGTTGTAATAACGTTATCAACAAGAAACGATTTCGCACACTTAATTTTTTCTTTGATAGGAAATATTGATTTTAGAGTCTTCCAGAACTTGTCATGATTGCTTGCGGCTTCATTAAGTTCTGTTTGATGATATTGACTTTTTGCTTTTCGAGTCAAAACATTAACTTTGTTTCGTTGGCGTTTAAAGTTTTCGAAGTTGTTTGTACTTTTCGATTTTCTGAATTTTCGCATCAGACAGTCACGGTGATTCATCTCCTTCTTCAGATCACTTGTTATCCAGGAACACTTTTTCCCTTGGACTAACTTTTTTGCTATAGGTTTGTGATTGTTCAGCGTGTTATGTAGCGTACTTTCTAAAGCGTTCCATGCTCGATCGGGGTAGGTTGTAGCGTAGATAGTGTCCCAGCTTTCATCATTGAGTTCATTAATCACCTTTGTCGGATCATAATGGAAAAAGTCTCTACATGTTATTGTTTCTGGGTCGTATTTGGCATTGTTTAGCTTTCTTTTGCATCCAATAATATCGTGATCACTAATAGCTGATGCAATCACTTTAATGTCTGTTAGCTGATCAGGTTTATTTGAGAAGATTAGGTCAATTATAGTTTCGCACGTTTCTGTTGTTCTTGTAGGTTCCTTAACGACTTGTATGAAACCATTCAGAGTTAATTGCTCCTTTAATTCTGTGCAGTGCTTTTTATCAAGGTAATTACAGTTGATATCCCCAATGGATAAAATCTCTTTGGTTTCCTGATTTGCTTTCACGATACTTTGTAGAAAACATGAGTTGAATTTCTTACTGAGATGTTTACTGCTATTCGGTGGGCGATAAATAATTCCTATAAGAAACGACTTTGAATGTTTTGAAAGAATTTTAAGCCAGACGCCTTCTACTTTGTCGGTTTCGAGATCGATCCTCCTAATATAATTTACTCCATTCTTAATATAAACTCCACCTCCCCTTTTATCACGATCTTTACGTTCAAAACAGTAGCCATTTATATCTACGAACGATGAAAGCAATGTAGCAGATAACAACGTTTCTGTAACTCCAGAAACTTTCACTCCATATTTATTAACAAAATCTGCAACAGTATCCTTTTTGTTAAATAAGCCACAAATATTTTGATGAGCAACACTAAAGTCATTCTTTTTCCATGGTCCTGGACACGATTCTATATCTCCAGCTAACAAAATCAATAAACGTAAATATTCCAGCAGCATACAACAAACACGTCCAATTGCCACCATTATAAATCGATTAATAGGTCACTAACCAATCAGATATGAGTGCGTTAACTGCCGTCACTAACCAATCGGATATGGTTGAACTGCCGTCACTAACCAATCAGATATAAGTGAACTGCCATCACTAACCGATCAGATATAAATGTACTGCCGTCACTAACCGATCAGATATAAATGAACTGCTGTCACTAACCAATCAGATATAAATGAACTGCCGTCACTAACCAATCAGATATAAGTGAACTGCCGTCACTAACCAATCAGATAAAAGTGAACTGCCGTCACTAACCAATCAGATATAAAGTGAACTGCCGTCATTAACCAATCAGATATAAGTGAACTGCCATCACTAACCAATCATATTTGACTACTTTTTACTGTTAATGACAGGCAAACTCTTTCACCACTTTGTAAAAAAAACAGCAAACCAAATTCACTCATCTCTCTTTAATATAGCATAAACTTGGCTGTTTGCCTTTGTCTCTTTGTATTTAAATTTATTTTACCACTAAGTTATTGCTCTACTTGCACACGATTCTGTTCAGTGATTTGGGAGTCTATAAATGAATGGCAGACACACATACATGCTACTAGTTTATTATTCGATTGTTGTGTAGGGAGTTATTGTTTCGCTCCACCGCACGGCTATTGGACCTCGTCTCGCTTTACATTCGAACCGTGGAAGAGGCGTGCACATTCCCCCGTTCATTTCCCCCTCACGGATCCTGTTACTATGGGTCACCGGTAACAGTTAATCTTAACTGCGTCATCTGCAAGTTTCAACTTTGTTGTCATAGCAATGAAAAGTTTCTGGGTCTGCGTCAGAAAATTGCAAAACGATTTAAAGAGGAAGTTGAAGATAAAAGCAAAGCCGCAGGGAATGTTGAAGTTTATCACAATGGCCAAAAGGTTGGATACAGTAAAAAGGGATGCATTATTTACCTGCCATTTTGACTTTGTTGATGCTATAGAGTTTATAAAAAAAATTCAGTTTGCTTCTAAAACTTGAGCGATTTGGCTCCGACAGAAACAATATATGAACTTGATATAATAATGCCATTTATATGAATTGTTTGAATTCCACAAACACATATTTACTAAGACAAATTTATCAAATAACAAAGGAATGGATAATGTCTGTACAATGCAGACAATGTGGCCTTTTTTTTCAATTTCTTCAACTAGTTCAATTTGATATTTTTTCTTCCATTGAATGCAGCATAATTTTTAGTCTCTAAGTTGAATGGAACTTTTAAACAACATGTAGCACCACTTGTAAACATGTCTGTCGGTTCTCTTTCAAAATCTTCCTCCTTACTATGTTTTACGTTACGTAACATTTGTAATTATCACACGTCTTCAGACGCCTAGACAAGTTCAGGCGAGTGTATATCACACACCTTAAAACCTGTGGTTAGGCGAGTGTATATCGCACACCTAATTTTTTCTCATGCGAAAGCCTGTTGTACAAAATATATAGACATTTCCTCTAACAAACACCACTCTCTAACAAATTCCACATTGAAAAACTTCAGAACACTTGAAATGAATTTTTCTTTAAACAAATTTCTAAATAAGTACATTTTGTATTCCGGTTTTTAGTTGCTGAAGTATTTTCTCTTCCTTTGAGCTGGATGCTCGTAAATCTTGCTGTGACAACAAAGTCAACTTCTCGCCTTCTTTTACCAATAAATGTTTCCCTTTATCAACACCACCTCATTGCTGCATTTTGGTGTATATGAATTCAAACTCTTTGAATTTAATAAACACTGTTTAAAAGAGGAAATATGGTTCGTATATCTACGGTATGTGTTTTGTTGTTGCAGTTAACAAAGACCTCCGACCACAAAGTTTTACATCAGCTGGGCTTCACACATGATGTCACTCTTAATGTCAAAATGGTGGCAGAATGTAACGGTGTTACAAATCACACGGAAGATAACCAGGAAGAGGTTGTGACTTTGTTATCCAATCAAATCAAACCAAAAAATGTTTTGTAACTCTAAGAAACTAAAACTTGAACAACATTTTTAACTTTATACCTCAGTGAATTGATGCCATATTTCTGAGTTTGGGTTGAGGGAGAGATGGAAACTCTTTTTGACATTGTAAGACAATAATAGCAATCTCGATCTCAAAGATTTATGGCAAAATTTGATTTTTAGATCAAAAATATTTTTCAGCTTCCTTCTCCATCAGAGAAACCATCCAGTCTACTAGAGCAGGAAAAATGCCTACCAGGCTACATGCTAGCATTCGAACATCATGTGTTTGATATATTATACCAACTTGTTTCCGTTTGCGATTTCCAAATCAGCCATGCTGCACAGAAGCTCTTGTCTCTGTTACCCACTGATTCTGATGTTTTACATGCGATTGATATATTCAGCTTTCAGGTAAGCGAGCTAAATTGTTAATTAATTTCAATGTTGCTTAATACTTAATAACAAAGTGTGTTTAGTATGTAAATAAGACTCAAGAAGATTAAAAGTGTCATAATGACGATGAGAACATGGCTTTTAACAGTAGATTTTAAACTGTTAACATTTTTGTTACATAAGATACCTAAGCAGTGGACTGAGTCTTCTTGCAATTATAATAATTTGATTATTCTCAAAGTTTCTTAATTGTCGTTGATTGAACGGAAAAGTTTTCTTAACAAATTTTTTGATAAGGTGTTTTTTAGACGATGTCTTTAGCATGTAAACAAGATTCAAATGGCATGAAACATGGTTCGAAGGAATAATTCTAGTATTAGATTGGTGTCTCCCCTATACGTCAGTTTCTTAACATTAGAGATTCTTGAATGTTGGCTTTCTCAGTGTTTTCCTACAAATTGCGATGTTGTATTCTATTGCAACTTTGAATACTGTTCATTAGTACAAATATGAAACATACAAAGCTAGTTTTGATGAAGGGTTCAAATGTTGCCGTAACAAAGTTCAGTCGTCTTAAAATCTTTAAAATAAAAAAGTAAAAATATACAGTTAATAGTATTAAACAATGAAGTTTTAAATATCAAAATGAGTATCGTGAGTTGTATAGTGGTTTCTCAGAATTAAATATTACGTCTGCAGGTCAGGTTGTGGAAATTTTGTAGGGAAAATTTTATTGGTTAATTTGATTTAAATTTTAAATTTTATTTATGTATGCATCAATATTTTAAATTTGGAAATATATTTTTGTTGGAATGGTTTCTTTCAGAGTCCTTGGACATGCTCCCCTGGCACGAAAGCTGGTTACACACAGTCATCTGAGAACGTTCTTCAGAACTACTTTAAATGTTCAGCGCAAAACATGTCGACGTTTCGTGTGCTCTACAACCTACAAGTAAGATGCGTTTTCAACCCTCTCCTCATAGTCAAACATATAAAGTGATTTCGAGTGAGAAGTTGATAAAAGGCAATGACCTAAAATGGTGATCCAGGCAACAGTAATTGCCTATGTATTAGATTAGGGTATTATTAATGTGCAGCATCATTTTTTAAATAGACAATAAAATGTGCCAACTCAACCTTGTCTAAAAAGCAGCTTTTATCGCCAGCCACTAAGTCATTTTGTTTTAACTTCAACTACGAAACGTTTGCAAAACAAAAGCCTCATGTTTGTAAAATATCCAGCTTTCTTATACTATGTACCCAATCTTATCACTTCTTACTTCACTAGTGGAAATCATCATTAATTCTTACTACGTATGAAGTAATATTCCTGGTTTTAAATCTTTTGATTTGCTTCAATTATATGATTCACTCATTTTCGTGTCTTTGGTAACATAAGGTGCATTTGTTCTAACGACGCATGTTTCATCTCGCTATCCTCTTGTAAGCAATCTTGGGCTTGCACTGAATAGTATTAAGTGTGTACACTGAGATGTTGGACACACTCTATGACTAGATAGATTTTTATCTTTAACCAAATTTTTATATTGTTTAGAATCAATAGTGCTTACTAAAGTTGTAGATTAAGCTTTATTTGTTGATATGTAGTTGTTTTACTTCAAACATGTACTAGGTCCTAAGTAGTAAGCTGATGCCTGTTCTGGAAACATCGTTAATGACGGGATCGTTTCGCCAAAACTGGCTTAATGCTGGTGGATTGCGCCTCATCATGAGCATTCTACTTCCTGGAACGCTACCTGCTGATGCTAACTATGAGTTGCGGCAGTCCTGCTACTTCATCATCCTACAGTTGGCCCGGTAACTCAATATGGACATTCTTTATTTTCTTTCCAGCTTTGATTTTGAATGCAAATGCTTTGAAAATGCTTGAAAAGCTTGCGAAACAGTGTTTGTTGATGTGTTGCTACTCCAGATTTCTGTTGTGCGGCGAAACGTCTGATCACGTGACGAACAATGAATCAGAGATACCAGCTGATCTTCACAGAAGCGTAAGTGCTAAGGTCTCAACAAGTACCCCCGTCAAACCGTCTTGTCAGGATGCTGCGTTATCTTGGCCGGGTGTCAGACAGGAGTTTCTTTCCGACAAGAAATTTACCCCCGAAAACGGGTCGTTAAAGAAACGAATGCGTTCAGCTAGTGTTGTTGATCAGATATCTCCAACAGTGAAAATGGTTATTGAGGTGAGGGAGTCTCTAACGTTAGTGTTTTAACTGTTATGTAATATTTTAAAAACTTTTGCTGTTAGCAAAGTTTGAGAAGAGTGACGTTTATATTATTATATTTCCTTAGAACTTAAACGAGAAGGAATTCACAGAAACTATTTCAAGTCTAATGCAAGTAGCGTGGGCATCAGGGTCCGGTCAGCTCCAGCTACAAATACACAAAGATGTTGAAAACCAACTTCCGTCCCAGACTCTCTTTTCTTTAAAGCCTGGTGTGTGCTTGCAACAAGAAGAAGTTTCAAGCATGGTCAGTGGTTTCTTTTTGTATTCTTTCTTTTTTTTTATCATATTTCATCGAAAAGTTACAATTTTATGATGGTTTAATATTGATATCCCAGACATCTTTTCAATGTTATTGGTGTATGGCCTGAGGATGGAAATGCCACGTAAGTTCTCTTCTACATACACGTGTAGGATTGATTGGATTTTCAATATATAATTATTTATTCTTAAATGGAAGATAAACCTCCTTTGTGTGTTTGTACGGATATATTGTTTTGTCTCCAGTATTGAGTATTATTTCCCTTATTTCTACGGAAAGCCATCTCTGCTAACGAAAAGATTTAATCTAAACGCTTCGCATCAAGAATGTCTTTCTTCATTTATTTTTGAATACAGTTTTTATCCAATTTTTTTTAGCCAATGTCAAATCATGGTCCTCTTCAATCAATTTGTTACTTGTGACAATGGAGCCCTATTCCCCCATAAAACATCAATAGATTAGTTGCATTCTGAAGTAAAATGATTGACTGAGTAGTAGTGCACTTTATAAATAACTCAAGAATAAAATCAAACATTTAAAATCACAAAAACTATTTGAAAAGTAAATTTACAAACTACGAAAAACAAACAAATAAAAAACTGTTTGACAGGTTAAACGGATAGAATGACAGCCGTCATTTAACCCCGCTGCGGGATGTGATTTCTAAATTATGCTAATTTATGACACCCTAATCCAATTATAATTAATAATAATTTTAATACATTTCCAACGTCTTTTTAAAGACCAATTTTAAAGACCGCATTAAATTGCGTGGGACTTGACTGTTTTAATATTATGAATTAGTTAAACGATTGTTCTTTTTTGAATAATATGTTACAACAATGACGAAATATTTTTGATAGGAAAATCACTTGTTTATCTCTTGCTTTTCGTTAACTTGTCGAAAATAAAAGCAGTCGAAGATTCAAAATTCACGATAGTAGTGCACATGCAAACTGAACTAAACTGGCTTTCCTTTTGCATCTTTCTGTCTGATTACAGGACTCGATTTTATCGAACAACAGCCTGGAATTGTTAGTGATGTGCTTGCAGCTACGAGTTAACTTTCTATCTGTGTTCTATAAACTAATGAATGTTGCCGAATTCATTGTGGATTTACTGACTGCATCATCCAGTGAGCAGGTAATGCTTTTGGTTATACTTGCAAACCTCTGTTTTGAATGGAAAATGGTTCCAACACATAATGTCGGAATGTCAGACCAACAGTTGAAACCAACCTTTTTTCAGGTTCGATGTTCAGCAGTAAGATATTTCGCCACGCTTGCCCAAACACAAACAAGTGAGGTCCGACAGCCGAAACTCTTCCTCTTGGAAACGCTGCTCAAAGCTCAATTACCATTCTGGAGTCGCTCTGCGATGATTCGTGGCAATTCGCTCAAAATTTTACATCAATCGCGACAATATTTTGAACTGCTCTGCATCGTCTTTCAAGGACTGTCTCTCATGGAGCAACAATCGATCGATGTTGATGTGAACAGCTTACTTCAAGATCAATTGACGTACCTAACTGACTCAGATAATTCTAGCGCAGAACTGTTAGTGGGCCATTTGAAGCTGACAAACGTATTGTACTCCTGTGAGAGCATAAACATGTTGTCAGTCGACTCGAGTCTCATTCGTTACCTACTCAACGATTTCTTGTTTTGCTCGGCGCAGTTCATTAATCAGTCTTTATCTTGCGTGAACCTCTGTGACTTGAACCCGGTCTCTTACGATGTTCAATGTCGCCAGGAAGCGTTCAATCTGCTGCTCACATTAGCAACTCGTGACAACACGAACTTGGAGGAGATATCTGCAGATTTACGCTTAAGGCATCACGTAACCTCTCCCACGCAGGAATGGAATGTAAGTCTCCGAAGTATATATGGCCCAAAATATTTTTGTGGAAAAGAACTGTTTTGAGCGGGTTAATTTTGGGGTTTTACAGACAACTTTTGTCGTTGGTCATCAACAAATCGTTAAGTTCTAAAAAGGAACTAGCGACTTTTTCTGCACTTGATTTCAAGTTATTTTTCCGCAAATATAACAAATGTTGAATCTCTTTGTTTGTCTTCCTTTACATTTGTAGTTAGTAGTTTTGGTTTGACATATGAGCATCTTAACTTTTTTATTGACTAGGCAATGTTTTAAACTTTTACAGAATAGACCATTTGCGAGATTGCTAATTTTTGAAAAATAATGAGGCTTAGGTTGACCTTCTTTTGTTTGTTAGGGTTGAGTTGTCAATCATTTTATGGACTTTTTTTGTTACGGAGTTGCTTAAGTTTTACACTGTTATTTGCAAGAGGTCTATTGGTTTTGGTTCAAGATGACAAGCATTTCCCGTCAGTAATGAGAAATCTTCTTTGATTGTCAATTTTCTATATTTTTGTGCATCTCTTAATATTCATTATTAAGTTCGAGCCATTGGTCTGCAGTCGTCCAGTGAATGGCTTCGTGGGACTAAAGAATGCTGGTGCCACCTGTTACATGAACAGTGTCCTCCAACAGTTTTTCATGCAGCCTGGATTAAAAGAGGTTACAGTCTAGTCTTTTGTTAAAAAAATAAAATTTCTGTACATTTTTGATGTTTTGTGAGTACAATCCAAGTAGACTCAATAATCCAATAACCCAGAGACAAACTCTTCAATAAATCAATTTACTGAGAAACAAACTGGGCGCAATACTTCCAGGCACATAGCAAGATCTCAAATCAAACATACAATTAACACTTTTTAGGAGAGCTGGTTAATCGAAAATGAGAATCACCTTTCAGATCTAGTAGAAATTAACTGATTGAAACTTACTCGGAGCTTATATTTATTCTGCAATTACTAGAAACGATTGATTAATTTTATTTCGCGCTTGTAAATTTATTGCAGATGATATTGAAGCTGGACGACATGGAGGTGAACAGCAACGTGTACCACTTCCAAGTGATACTTGGCCACCTCCTTGAAAGTCAGCAGCAGTTTTACACACCGGAGGCGTTTTGGCGGACATTCAAACTATGGGGTGAGCACGTAAACGTACGCGAGCAGCAGGATGCGTTTGAGTTCTACACAAACATCACCGATCAGCTCAACGAACATTTGAAGATGCGAGCGGCAAAGAACGAGATCTTCTCCCAATTCTATGGCGGGAAGTTTGTCGATCAGAAAATCTGCCAGCAATGTTCATACTGTTCTGAACGCGAGGAAGTCTTCTCGTCAGTCCCCGTTACGGTGAAGTGCGGCAGTCTTGAGGCCTCGCTTGATCAATTCATAAGCAAAGAAGTCATGGAGGATGAGAACGCTTACTTCTGTGAAAAATGCTGCAAGCGTAGGACAACAGTGAAGAGAACATACATCAAAACATTGCCGCCCGTCTTGGTTTTCCAGCTCAAACGCTTCTGGTATGATTGGGAGAGGAACCGGGCAATCAAGTTTGATGATTTATTCAGTGTGAGTTAACTCGTTCATGATTATGATAAATAAACACGTTTCTTGGGTGCCATTGGTCTTCTTACTACGTAAAATAAACGTTTTTGCCAATTCCTCACCTTTTGTTTCAACACTTTCCTTCATTTCAGTTTCCCTGGTTATTGAATGTTGAACCATACACAAAGGAGGGGATTTCTAAGAAAGGATCGCCTACACCCACCACAAACAGGGAAATCCCCCCACCTATGCGTATAAACACCAACACGCACATCTGGTATGAGTTGGTGGGCATTGTGGTGCACAGTGGACAAGCTAGCGCTGGACATTACTATTCTTTCATTAAAAATCGACAGTAAGTTTGCTTATGGTTTTGGTGTTCTTGGTGTTTTAGTGCACAGAGCCACGACATAGAAAATAGGTTACCACGAATTATCATCTTTTGAAAAATAGAAACAAATTATTCCATACTAACAATCTTTTAAATCAGATATCTATTATAATTTGAAAAGAAAGTAGACACTTTTTATTTTTGTTGACATATTTCGGCTAAATCATATAAATCTTCTGAGCATATACTAAAAAAAAATGCTTTGTAGTCATAATTATGTTAAGGAATGTGGAAAATGTGTGAAATGTAGAGAGATGATGTAATGAGGATATACAGATATATAACGATCTTATAGGTTATGAAGCTGAGCAAAAATGAACTGATCATTTAAAAAACTAATTACAAATCAGACACTGGTATAAAACTCACAACAAAATTACATTATTCACCACTATGGAAACCATTCACCACTGTACTAGCTATATAAACCCCATTGCAAAATGCACTCATTACTTCTTTGATGAAGGTAATAAACAAACACGTCATTTTTAAAACAAAATTTATTACAAATGATGTTGTGATTTCGCTTGAATCCGAACAACTTCAATCTATCAGCTGCATATCAATCTCCCATCATGCATCAGTGTACTGTAATATGTAGAGTTGTAAAGGGGTGGAAAGTTTCATGGAAGTCTCCCATCATGCATCAGTGTACCATAATATGGGGCTAAAATAAAAATATATTTTACATATTTTATATATTTTGGCTTTTGTTCTCGATTCATTAAATATTTTAAATTAAATCATTTGACGATGAACATCACATGAAGGCAAACTATAGGTCTTTGCTCATCAAAGAATACTCACCATAGTTCACCAAACATGTTGTGGGGTCGTCGAAAGAGAGAGGAGATTATTTTGAGGGTGACCAAAACTGAACTGACCATTTAAAATACTAAATTACAAATCAGGAAATCAAAATGACCTATAACATATACAGATAAATACCTCTTGAAGAAAAACTCTGCTTCACCTTTTCTCCAAACCACTGAAAGAATTCTACTAATAAATACAAATAAACACTCACCTTTTCTCTTTCTTCTTAAAAGTATGTCGCTTTGCTCTTTTTCCAAAACACGAATTGTTTGAAAGAATTCTACTTTTTAAAAACAGATAAACACTTACCATTTACTTCGCTTGCATCACCTCTTCTAAAATATTTCTCAGTTAGCTAAGCAAAGTCCTTTAAAAACATCAATTTTACACAAAAAAGAGTTAGCTAGTCAAAAAGAGTACTAACCGCTTCTTAAACAACATCAACAGGAAGCATATAAGTTTTATTGTATTGTATTGTATTATTTTTTATGAGGCTTCCAGAACGTTCATTAAGCATTATCATGAAGACCTCGACCCGGAGTTTTAATGTATTTAATTGCTCCCATTTGTGCTACGGTTATTTTTGATGAAATACGGCGTTGTTTATTTATAACGGCTCACTAAACAACTTTGTGATAGCACGGTCTCGAACCCAGAACCTTTCGGTTAAGAGCCGAACGCCATTACCATTGCGCTATCGACGGATAATAAATGAAAACAATAAAGAATTTATACTGATTCTTCTCGATATGGAAGGATATAGAATTTTTTTAAAGAATCGCGTGGCACATGGAAGCACCCTATTCACCATTTTGAAAGAAAGAATTTCTAAATCATTGGTCAGACGCTCTTTTGTGTTTTGTTGGGTTTCCTAGTGTTGGGTTTTGGACCTTATATATATATATATATATATCTCAAAATTTTCGTGGGTCCAGTGAAAAAAAAGAAAAAAGTAGGAATCGTCACTGAATTGAACTCTGTATTATTATATAGATTGCAATTTCTAACTGTCTCTTTTTTATTGACTTCTTTGGTGGAAACACTCATTGCTTTCATTTTCTTCAAAACAAGATCAACATGAGACCATTTTAAAAGACCCTTTTATTACTTCTGCACAAGAATTCATTCAAAGACCGCAATAAATGGAATTAAGGATAACTTAATAAAGAGATATAAAGGTGGTAAATATCTATCTTCATCTGTTTTTTATAGGAGTGTGACAGGTTGCAAAGATAAATGGTACAAGTTTAACGATTCTGTGGTCGAGCTCTTTGACATGACGGATGAAGCCCTGTGTGTTGAAGCCTTTGGTGGAGAGTATAAAGTCCCCCAGACAAACTCCAGTGAGTTTCTTTATGTGATCGATTTGTTTTAACATGTTTTAGAAGAATAATGAAGAAAATGAGAATGTGAATATTCGTATAAAAGGAGCAAACAGTATTGTTTTTTTGTTTTGAAATTGCAGATGAAAGTAGAAACATCTATTATATCATCTGGTCTGCATTTTTACTTCCATTAATGTTATCTGGTCTGTGTTTTTACTTTCATTATGCCATCTGGTCTGCATTTTTACTTCCACTATGCCATCTAGTCTGCGTTTTTACTTCCATTATCTTATCTAGTCTGCATTTTTTACTCTAGACAACCAATACCCTGAGAATCGGGTCCGCAATTGGAATGCGTACATGTTGTTTTATGAAACGATGGAGAAAAGGGACCTCCCTCGTCACAATGAGCGGAAGGATACACCGATAATGTATGTTCTTAAACATAACTTGAAATTTCTAGAATGTGTTTTTGTGGAAATAATATTCTGGAGTGTTCCATGAAGAAGTTGTAAGATTCCTTTTGTAATATCAGCGTTGTTGTAATATTGATATGCATTCAGCCACGGAAATGGTTGAAAAAAGTAATCGACAAACAATTTGATTATTCTAAGTTCTTTACCAATTCATGTCGTGTTCCAGGAATTATGAAAGCTTCAAAATTGTAGTGCTAACAAATCTGGTTGTATTATTCCAGGTCATGCCCTTCATCACCAGGCTCCTCTGCTAGTTCCAACCCTCCATCGCCCGGTTCAAAAGACGGATTGAATTTGTTATCAGCGCTGATACGTAATGGGGAATGTCGTGGCTTGTTCAAGGACAATGTGCCAGCTGCTGTAAAAAGGCTGGTATGCTTGATTATCTCAACCTTATTGGGGTGTCTATCAGTGATAAGCAAGCAAAGTTTGAGCTGAACATGGCTGTTTGGAATTGCACTTCTACTTTAACTGTCATCTGTTGGTTCTTTATGCTTTCTCCCATTGAGAAACTTTTAATGGGCAAATCAAGGCTTCAATTGACCTAAAAATTTATTTACTTTTTTTGTCAAAATGTGCCAACAGAGTTTAGAGAAAGCAACAACAGAGAAAACAAGATTTTTATAAAGTGAGAATTAATTGAAATAACAAACACCAACTTGTTCATCATTACCAATGGTTTTGCCTGCCACATTCTTATTAACTCTTACATTGATTGATTGCATTTTTCAATAATATATTTCTCCATCGTGGATTATCCACGATATTACCTAAAACCAGTATTCCTATATTCGACTTGATATTTTCAAAGAATAGAAAGGTTAAAAACCATTTGAAGTATACAAGCTGTGGTATCAATGCAGGCTGGTTGAGCGATTTTCGTAGACGCATCCTAAGTTCGCCAGGACTAACTGAAGGGCCCTATGAAAGGATTAGTTGGGAGATAACTTTTAATTATAATCTTCCTGTTCTTAAACAAACAAAAATAAATTGAAATAAAATAATAATAATATTTATTAAAATATTGAATGATACAAAAGACGTGAAATGAATTCGTTCATTGTCATGATAGACATGAGTACTTGTGTAAAACAATGATTCACTGGGTTTAAAAGAAAGCAGGCATGTTTCCATCACTTAGATGTTACAATAAATATATCGTACACCAAAGTTATGTCAACAGATAGAAAGAATATGTCACTGAATCAGTTATTTTTGTGGCAGTGCAGTTCTTTTTTGATGTTTTTTCTTTATGAGAGAATTCAGGTGACAATAAACAATTTTCAATGATTTTGTTCCTTTGGTAAGGTGTATATGCCAGGTCATGGATGCTGATACCTAAATCAACCTAATTCTATACAACCTTTTTTCAGAAAATAGGCGCTGTATTAAATATAGTTATAAAGAGATATATTGAATATAAATATAGTTCTACAATAATAAAATTGTAATTTTGTTTTTTCTAGGTCAACGAAGAGAACCTGAAGTTCATGCAACAAAGAGATGTATTTAACCTCGAGTATTTTGCGTTCATTCGGAACTTATGCTCTCTACATCCAAGCGTAAGTTGGCGTTTTTTATGTAATAGCCAATATTTATCATGTTCAGCATATATAAGGTCAGTTATTAGTTGTTTCCTTTCCTTTCAAATTTTTCTTGAATTTTCACAGATCCATAGACAACAAGTGATTTACCCGGGATGTTTTTGAGTCATAGGGAGGTGAAAGTTGTTCATTTTGTTTAAAAACCTTTAAAATTGTTGATTCGGGTATGCGGGTCATGTGACATCTTTGACCTCATGGACATAAGCACCCATGCCCTTTATGCACTGCTGCCACAGAGTTTAAAATGCAAAGTTGGTATCTTGCGTGGGTTAACTCGCCACTGTTTTCCCTCTCACTAGGGTTGGCGTTAGGAAGGGCATACAGCTGTAAAAACATCTGCTCCAATAAATGAAATGATTAAAACTACAAAATTGTGGGGAATATCATCTGTTGAAACCCCGTCTATCCCATGCTAGCATGGAAAATAGACGTGAAAAATGTAAATGGTGATTATGAAAATTGTTGATTGTAGGAAGGTCCAAGTGAAGTATTTTTTTATAGGTAAACATTCTCAAACGACTATTCTATGTTAGCTTTCATAATTTTTTCATTTCTCAGGCGGGAAATTCAACATTGGAGAGTACTTCTTCTAACGCGTGGCAGTGGAAGATTGAGTTGGCCGTACAATTCTTATTCAACACATATCTACGTATGCCACAAGGGTTTCGGTATGTCCGTCTGTCGATTTGTCTGTTGTTACCCTTTGTTTGCTTATGTCCAGGATTTCTTAAATCTTTTTATTTACCATTTTTCATAATTTTTTGTTTGTTTTAAATTTGTTTTTTTAATAGTGCTATTATTATTTGTTCAAAATAACTAAAATAATTTTAAATTTGAAAGTTCAAGATGGGTCGTGTCAACGATCATACACATTGTGGTCTATAATGTTTGCACATGCACACTGTTCAAAAATAGTTCCGAAAATACATGTAATGCTAACAGTACCCTTGTGATCTACAAACAAGCTTTTAAGACCGCCATTGTAATAAATACCTGACTGTATGAAACAATCAGCCAACCAACTTTTTAACATAATTCTAGTGCACAACGTTTTACCGCACTTACCAATTCAACTTGTATGTAGTTTGTGAATAAAGATTTATCGGACCCAAGCTTTCTCTATTATGCTAGTTAAGTTGCTACTTGTAAACCTAGCATTTAATCTTTTATGGTTTACCTTTATTTTACCCTTTTAATTTTTGCTGGTGTAGAAGATTGAATGCTCTAACTAACGCATTCAAGCATTAATCGAATGATGACAAACAGAAGGGTATGATGTTTACTTTATATTTGATCATAGATTGGACATGGATCAGTGGCATAGCTGCATTGAAAGTATAATGGAAGAAAATGCTGACACATGCTCTTGGTTGGTGGAGTTTTTCTCTGGGGAACAAGGAAAGAAGCATATCTCGTATGTGATCCTCATATTCAATATTTAGTGAACATCCTGCTATTTAAAGTAATTTATTTTTTAGTTAATTTTGTTGATGTATTTTCTCTTACAAAATAACAAATTTATAGACATAAATATCAAATAAATAATTTGATTAACATACGATATAATTAAATAAGTTGATTAACATACAATATAATTAAATAAGTATTGATATTAGTTCTGATTTATATCATTTTTATTTATTTATTTATCATTTTTTAATTACTATTTCATATTATAATTACCAGGTCATATTTACTGGAATGTCCCGATCAATCAATCCGAGAGTTCTTCAACAACATCTTGTTCTCAGTCTTCAAGTCACATTACAGCCACGACAAGGTACGCTATGCTTGAGTTGTTAAATCAACGTTCTAAATTTGAAGTTGCAGTATTGCGAGTATTGCAATTTCCATGTTCACAGTACCACCAATTTTCATCTTTGTTAAACTAATCCAGCATGTAATGATAGTACAACCATGGTGATCTTTAACGTCATTCTTGGATTTGTTACGAAAGTACATTTGACACTCACAAGGTTAACGATAAGAAATTCAAATACTCAATACAATTTAATAATAATAATAATAATATTAACACTTTTCTTTTAAATATGAAAGAGCTTGAAATTCATATTAAATAGGAACTCAGTGGTGAAATTTAAGGTTTTCAACAAAATAGGATTGTTTACTAAGTTCACCTGTGCTAAACGAATTATCGCTCATCTTTGAAGAATTTCAGCTGTCATGTTCCCAAAACATTGCTAGCGAATTTAGCATCAACACTATCATTTAAATGAATTATGACAAAAATTTACATTGATAACCAAGCTTTTGTATTATAAAGAAAAATAAAATAATGAATTAAACACTTTTTATTGTGTAGGTTAATATATTTTAATAAATTCTAGAATCAAAATTTTCATTTAATTTATTTTATTTAAATGTAAATGTGTTAAAATTTGTAACACTAAGGAAATCGTTGAAGTGTAACTATCAACTAAAAAGATTGTCTTTAAATGCAGAATCATTGTGTTATTTTTTGTTGCATCGTTTAACATTTCGAAAACAATTATTTGTCTCTGTTCAGCCACACTCAGATTTAAATCCGCTTATGCTGCAACTGTTTTCGTTCTTGGAGAGTATGTCCACTGAACGTGTGAAGCGATCGTCGCAGTTCTTTGAGCTCTTTTGTAGATACGCAAATCTGGTGGGTTCATTACTACATTTTTTCTACAACGTTTGGTGAATATATTTTTCACACTATTTTTTGTTATCGCAAAGTAAATGCAGTGCTGTTTGTAAACAAAATGGTTGATGGTTGCCAAATCTCTAAATTGATAAAAATCAGTGTGCAAATATTGGTTTTGTTATTACTACTACTGCCGTTGTTTGCCATGATTCTCAATAGTGATGGCCATATTTTGGCGCAAGTTTTGTTGGTTAACTCTCCCCAGACATCTTTTTATCTCTCACGAGAAATAAACCATTTATTTTTCATGCAATGATATCATGCGTCTAAATTAAACTAGTCTCATTTATTACAAATTGACTCATTTATACTACAGAGTTGTTCATCCTTGATTCATCTCGCTGAGGTCGGCTGCTTTCAAAAATTCTATGACTTTTTGATTGGGGAAGCGAGAACAACAGAGGTCAGGCTTGTGATGAATGTCTCATTTTATGTTTTATTATCTTACGCTTTTTGTTATATATTTTATATATATTTTGTTATATTTTTGTTATATATATATATATTACTTTGTGCCGGTGTTCAAGTTTTGCTAGGACAATTCAAATTTCTGATAAAACGAAATGGCAACACAAAGTACCATTTAAAATGGCATTGATTTAAAAAATAATATAGCTGAGTACAGATGTGGTTTTCACAGGTTGGTGCATGTTATACGCGTCGTTGGTGCTGCTATGAAGAGTTCCTATACCTGTACAGCACTCTCATTATTCTTGTTGTCAACACAGATCTATCCGTCAAACAAACAGGTGTGTTCGAATATTGAGTAGTTTATTAAACATTCTATATTATATAGGAATTAGGGTGAAATCTAAAATAATTTCAAACAGTTCAAACAGTGTAGCACAGACAAGTTTTCTTTATATATATTGAAATCAAATTCCTTTTTCATAAGAAAGGTACCCTTCTTCCCTTCTTTAAATCAACAAAAAAAACTGAGCCAGTGGCAAATTAGTTTCGGGTTTGTCCCCTTATTTGAATGGAATACATGTAATGTTTCCCATCTTCATTAAATGAGCTTTGGTTGTAAAAACATTGATACTGAACCATGCTAAATTTCTAATTCAACTGAGTTAGTTTGCGTTGTTCACGGATAATAAATAATTGGAAACTGTTGTGTTACGACCGTCGAGTTTGATAGATTTGCTCCTCAAAAAATATGTTGGATATTGTAAGGTCTTTGGCCACCTTAGTACCAGAAAGCGTATTTTTGTTGCGATGAGTTCAAACAGGTTCAACCTTTTTAAGCAGTACCCAGTCACAAAAAAAATGAAACGCAACAAAAAAGTTTTCACTGAGAAATGTTATTAAGATATTTAATTTTTTGATGATAAAAGTATCCATGGTTACGCACGCAAAACAACAAATATTAATAGCTTTACAAATGGTGACTTCCCATTCAATGCAGATTGATTCTAAATTCTTACAATATTTCTATATAATAATACAACATTACCCCAACTTATAGATATTTTATTTTTACCTCTTTCTACCTAAAAGTGGGTAACCGTAACCCCAAAATTCCTGTGATGTTTCTTGCAGTTTCGTTCGAGGGCGTTCGTCCACATCTTCAAAGCGTGGTTACCTACGACAAACAAGTTTCCTTGACTTGCGATATTGAGGACTGTTTTTATGGAGTTAAAGGGACTCTTTTCTTAGAAGAGGTACGTACTTCATAATCACATTACTCAACGATGTTAATTGTCCCTTCCTCCCCTCTCCTCACTTGTCACACCTACCTTCCCCCAATTGTCCCGCCCTCCCCTCTATTTATTCCCCTCAATTTATTTATAAACGGTTACTTTTAGCATTTTAAAATATACTTTAATTTTGTGTTTCCGATAGTGCTTGCATGCGGCTATAAATCTCCCACAATGCAGTGTGTTGGTTTTTGATATGTTGGCGCATGCGTGCTGGTGTAACACGAATTATTCTCTTGTCGTCATCAAGCTCGTTTGCGTAAGTATAAAAATGGAAATAATTTGAAGGCTTCGTTTCTTCTTTTGTTTTGAAGGCCACTTGAACAGAGAATATATAAATATCTGATATTAATTTTCGATATTAAAAATTACGTTTTCACAAGAAAAAAAACCAACTCCTACCAAATTGACAAAGTTAGAAATCCTGAAATGGCTCTTTTTGGCCTACGCTAATTTCAAAACTTGCTAATTTTTGCCGGTTATATTTTCATTGAATATAGGAGTGAAGTTTTTCCATCTAATCGTTTTTATAATTTTCTTCGGTTCACGGTCAATTATCGACATTCGCTATTGTTTAGTCTTATTTGGCGCATTTTCCTACGAACGACCTAAAAGAACTGTTTACATTGACAACAGAGGTCCTGGTACGTAATTAGTTCTATCTTTTTGCCCATCTATCTCTAATTCACCTATGTGTCTATGTTGTTGTTGTTTTTAGAGCTTACCGGACGACTATCAAGAATTGCGAGTGATGTGTTTCATGGAAGGGGTCCGGGAAAACCACATTACTGGGGTCCTAGGTTAGTATGCTCATAACAAGTGTCGTGTACGGTGCATGCATGGAATGCAAACAATTTGACTCTTATAGCTCATAAATTATTCGTGTCGGTAAGCAGTCATTGCATTTAAGCCATTATGGAAAATGAGCTCTTTAACAAATCTGATGCCGTGTCAATGAATTAAAAACTTATTTTCCGGTAAATGTCCTTTATTCTTCAATTAGCCATGACAGAATATTAAATAGTCTTGTAAATTTGTGTGTAATCTTACATCGAAATTCCACTAAGTATACGGCAAGTAGATTCTTACACAGAATTTAAATATATCACTTGAGGAAACGGAATAAATGGTTTTATCCAGTCTGTATATTTTAAATTATATTTTTACTAACTTAAACTAATTTTTAAATTTTTAAACAGGACTCGCGTTGATAACAGAATGTATTTTTTCTGATGTAATTTTTATAATTATAATCTGTATAAATATTTGTTAAAAATAAATATAAAAATATATCTACACACACACACAATTAGATAATGCTTTTTCCAAATCTTCCTTATATTTTTCAACTATTTGTTTATCATTGTTAATTCGTGCACATTATATTTACTCTCGAAAAACAATATTTTGCTCATACTGAAATTGAAAATCCATACAACATATTGCCAGGTAAAGAAAGCATTTTATTTCAGACTGAAGTTTGGTTACTTTACACACTTTAAATATGCGTTACGTTTTCAAATACAAATTTGACAAACCACTTATTTTGGATTCTCGCATTTTTGTTTCTTGTGTTAGCATTGATCCAAGGATGCCATCAAACAGAGGCGCGACGGGCGTACCAATGCGTGAAGTATTTGGTCCGAAGTTCTAATAAGTTTGTCAGGAGGTACCTGTTGCATCATTCCACGCAGTGGCAGTGGGCTGTTGACTGGCTGAGAAATAAGGTAAGTAGATCTAACGCCAGGGATCAAAGTCTCTGGAAGTACCACACTCAACTTTACACCTCAGTGAAGTGATCTCATGTTTGTGAGGTTAGGGGTGAAAGAGAGATGGAAACACTTTTAAAAGTCTCTGGTGGAGTGGTATCATGTTTTTTTAAATATTTTAGATGAGCGAGTATTCGTATTGGTCGAGCCAGTTGAATGTTACCAATGACAACCACGCTCATACGTCATTCCAGCGGACTACTAGTGCGCAAGTAAGAATTCATTTCAAAAAGAGTATTGCTCTTTAGCGTATTCTTTTTAAAAAATTGTGCTTGCATAGATGAAACCTGACTAAAAGTCATGTTTTTAGCACACACTGGCTGAAGCTACAAAACTACTAACGGAAATCGAGACATGCGACGAAAAAAAGCCTCACCATTTAGTTACCAGTCCTTCTATCCAGGAAGAGGAAACGCAGGACTGATAACAAGTGGTGAACATAGTTTTAGATTGATCGAATTTTAATAATTGTAGATATAAAGACAGATCATTTGTCGGGATATTTATTGTTGATAAATAGCTATTTTTACACCCAAGTTCACGTTTCTTTACCTTTTATCAGGTGCCCACGTTGTTTCGTAGCCTATAACACAGAAGAAATTCCAATGTTTTCTCGTATGCATAACTTACGGCTAATTATGCGGGTAATTCCTTTCAACATATAAAGGCTTTTTTATTACTTTGCCGCGTCCGGATCTTTCCAAATGAGATCCTCACCAACCCGAGTTTTTGCGACGAAAGATATTCTCTTTGCTTCTAAAAATAGACAGTTTTTATTTTTGTTAACATGTTTCGGCTAAGTTCTAGGCATCATCAACAAATGACAGTTTAGTTTATGAAATACAGTTGACTCTTTCTAATTCGAATCCCAAGGGGGGAAAATTGTGTTCGAATTATAGAGAGATTTGAATAGTAGAAAGGATTGTCTAAGTCAAACACACGACTCGCGTCGCGGAGGCCTTTCCACAAATCAACTTCAAATTTCGTAAATCTGACACAGTTCATCAAACCATAGTCACAAGAAAATATGATACTTCATACAAAAAATCAAAACATTCGAACAGAAATTCGAATTTTGAAAAAAAAAATTGGAAGTCTTCACGGTTAGTTTACACTCCGAAAATTCGAATTACAGAGAGGACTTTGCCGAGGGGACCAGAAAATTTGTTCGAAATATGGAGGTTTTCAAATAACAGAGATTCGAATAATAGAAAGTAAATTATAAGAGTTTCTTAACGAAAATTGACGGTGACTTAGAATTTGTTCGAATTATAGAAAGTTCGAATAATAGAGAGTCGACTGTATGCAAAAGTCGTAAATATATGCTAAAATATGTTTTTCACGTACCGTCCGAATATAGGGCAAAGGATTTCGATGTTGTGCGGTATTGCCTGGCGGCTAATATTGTGGTTAAAGACGTTCATCAACAACTAGCACAGCTTCAGAATCCCTTCTTCGAATAGTTCACGCATTGGGTGAATAGCCTCACTTCAGAGTGACCTGTGCACATGTGCACTTTCCAGCAAGAATCTATTATATCTTGTTCAACAACAGACATAACGACTTCACCAACGCCATTTGGTCTCAGTCCTGGTTTCTTGTCCTTTAAGCTTGAAATGCTTCAAGAGAATCGTCACTGATATCTTCTCTGGATAGCTTTTTTGATCAACTTTGCAAGCGCTGAGCGTAAATCTTTACTGCATTCCCCATTCAATTGTGAAGTTAACGGCTTTCTCCATCCATCTGTGTGATCTGTGCAGAGGCTTTAATACCAGACAATTATCGATGATGTCATGAACGATTGAATCGACGGTTATCATGTTGGTTTTCTTAACTCCCAGAGCGCTTTTAGTGTATTTAATTGCTCCCATTTGTCCTACGGTTATCTTTGATGAAATTCGGCGTTTTTGATTTATACCAGCTCATTGAACAACTTTGTGATAGTTTGGTCTCGAACCCGGAAACAATGATATATAATATATAGTTATATATTATATAACATTGCCCGGAAATTTAACGCCTTACCATTGCGCTACCGTCGGCTGAAGATAAAGAATTCGTAACGGTCCTTGTAATATGACGTCTTTGTTGGCTTCGCTCCCTTCCCATCCTTGGATGTTTTTGCGCAAGCAATTCTTCATTTAGCGGTGAAGTTCATTGATCTCAAAATCACTATTAGTTATAGAATTGTTTTGCGTATTTATGTTCAAAAGAGTTACGAACACACACACACAAAGTCTAAGAAATAAATTTGTGGTTATCTAAGTGTAAGTTAGAATCGTTTCAAAATCCCAGTCACAACCATAAAATGATTGCACTAAGTCACTTTTGTGCTGCAACACGCAATCTTGTCTTTGGAAAGGTAAGCGAGCAACCTATCGCAAATCAAATTAGCTGGACAACGGAAATCTTGCAGTTTTGAGATAGTTACAAAAGGAGTGGAGTCAATCCAAGTTGCCTATCTGAAAGTTACTAATAATTCTTATTCCGCCTGCCAGGTGTAAAAAATACAACTCTGTAAAGAAAGTAAATTCAAAATTTAATTCTGACATTTTAAATCCGTATTTTTGTTTACAAAAAACTTCGCGAAGTTAAAAAAATCCCGCAAAGTGAGTACCATTGCGCAACATGATCATAAATTAACATAATTTATGCGATCATAAATTATAATATTTACGACATCTATTTGAGGTATGTTTTCAATCGGCGACCATCGAGCTCCAACCATAGAAATATCCGAACACGAATTTTGTTTGGATATGTAAAAAAGATTTTAAAAACCTTTCTCTTTTTCATGTTACCATAGTTAACATGAAATGAAATATGTATGGCATAGAAACACACAAAGTATACACATATGTGGCAACAAAAACAGGTTAGATGAACTTTTAAATCTCTGCTCTAGATAATTGTAGCTGCTGTCAAACATAAACTTTATAAATTTCACTATATATTTATAATGTAGGTACTAGGTTTGGAGTTTAAATATATTAGTAACCCTTAGCGTAATGTAATGCTCGCTGCTCTTACAATAGTTTCAGCACTTTGATCCATCATTGACAATTCGCGCTTAGATGAGCTCTGCTGTAGTAATATTTAATATTGATACACTGAGTGTCTATTTAAAATAATAGCCATATAACAATGTTGTGGGAGGACTTGTCGCCAAAATACAACCTTGTTGTGGCAAGTCAACCTGTCATTATATATATATATGATGATTATTACATTTTGTGCTCGTCATCACATTTCGTGAGAATGTTGGTCATTGTGTTAATAAAATGTATAGATACTCCAGATTTCCACCTCTTCTCAGCAATCATTTGACCAGTGCGAAAATATTGTATAAGAATAGTCAATGTTTCAGCACCCAGCATAAGTTTCTTTTTATTTCAATAACACAAGATTACCAATACAATGCATTCTGGGTAAAGTTGGATTTAATTGTTTTTTGTTTGCCAGTTGAAGGTTGACTCTGCTAAACCTTTTCTTCTTTGCTTTCCTCCAAAATCGTCATCATCAGTATCTTGTGTTGCCGCGCTTACACTATTTAGATTCATGATGGCATTGATGCACTTTCCTCATGGAATTTAGGCTTAGATAAATAGTGAACATTTGTGATGGATCCAAATTGAGAAGAAATATACTCTTTTCGTTTGAAGTTTTTTGAAGTCAGTGTGGGATGAGTGTATGTTTTAGATTGCATTTTCTGCGCAATATATTATAAAGAACTCATTAAAACAATTGCAAACATTAACTGAATCAGTGATTATAGAATCGGAGCTGTTGTTATATATCGATAAAGGTGGAGCTGTAATTTTTGTTTTGATGTTGATTAATTTATTTATACCCTTCCAGGTTTCACGGAGGTTAAGATTATTTCTTTGAAGAAACGTTTGAAAGTAATTCTTTTTAAATTCACGAATCAATTTAACAATTAGATTTCTGTAAATTTTAAATTCTTTAATTAATTTGTTTTTTCTATTATTGTTATTAATTAATTAACTGTTATTTTGTTGTAGAAAGAATTAAATGACTAAATTCACATCTTGCTTATTAATATCAATTACATCGTTCCAGTTAATATTTTCAAAATCTTTTTCAAATTTATTCACGTTAATGTATTTGATATTTCTCTTAAAATTATTTTGATGTTTGGAAGAAAATTTTGTGTTAAAGTTTGGAACAATTACAAATTGTGGTAGGTGATCGGATATGGATGAAATTATGTTTCCTGAGATCAGATCATCTGATATTTCTTTTTAGAAATACAAATCAGAGCTCCTCCACAAGATGACCTAGTTGGTGTCAATGAGGGGGGTATTAGATTTTATTCTGGGTTCAGTTTTATTCCAATAATATCAAAACTAGAATTTAGAGTTGTCAATAGTTTGTTTAATTCATCGTAGTGTGCATGGAGAGACAAAATATTCATATGAAAAAGGAAAAAATTATTTTTATTGTAAAGTACATTTGAATTATATTCATCAATATCATAGTATTGACAGTTAATTAAGTTTGATTCATTATTTTTGTTAAATTCTGATTGAGTATATATAAAGTTGCCAAAATTAAACAATTTAGGATTTGAAGAATTCATAAAATGTTTTGATTTAGTTGAACAAGAATTTGAGTTCATATTCTTGTTTAAAGATAAGTGAGATTAAAATTGATTGTTATTCAAGTTACAAAATGGAAGAGTATCACTTAAGCATGAAATACAGAACCAAGGTTCGGAATGTCATTTAATTTGGTACATTTTTTATGGGTTCATTTGTTGCAAATATCGCATTGCATTGCATGATGGCGCGAGCTTACCGTCTTAGAACATACATTACATAAACAAACGTTCATTGATTTATAATTATATACCCTTCTTGTGGTGCAGAACAAGAAAAAATTATATATATATATTTTTAAAAAAAGAGGTTCAAAATGGTGGTTTTAATTTAAGCAATATTCAGCATTGTGGCGCACGATTACGTAGCGGGAATCTTCGGTCTTTCTATATTGTAAGGATCCATTCGACAGATAACAACAAGTTTGCCATGGCTATAATGGTTGAAGGCCAAGCAAAATTGTTCATCCCTTCTGCCCATCTAAACTGCACCGTCAAATGCAAACTGATGTAGTGGAATCATAAATGTGGGTGGGTTGGGTTGGGTGGAGAAAAATGTCACGAGTTATGACATTAATGATTCAGAATTGTACAAAGTAACAATAAATGAAACATAGACATTTTTGTGAAAGCTGTCTTTCTAAATACAATGTACTTTACAGAGAGTCGATTTAGTGGAATATTTATTTTGGTACACAAGAAATGTCTGTCTTATAACTGTCCGCTTTACGGAGATTTCTCTATGACTATTTGACCGTAAATCCATCTGTTCATGGTGACACAACCAAGAAAACAAACGAAATTATAATAGTAATTTGTTGAAGAAGGTCAGTTTTACAAAGCAAGTCTAATACACTGGATGTGGTTATCTGCTATATAAAGTATATATTATTTTGAAGGCAGGTACTTACTGAGGTAGTTCCTTCATTAACTTCCCTTTAACCTACAAGAAGGTTGACCTAAATTTATTTTAATTTGATAATTAAAAAATGACTTTCTTTACTTTAAACAGAGCAAGAAATTCCAAATTTAGTTAACGTTTCTGGGAAAAATTTATCCGTTTCTCCTAGACAATTCTAGTATTGTTTTTGCTAATTCATAACATTGTAATTGTTGATTTATGAAATAGTTTGTTTTTTTGTTTATTTTGGTATCAATGTTGTTATTGTTATTCTGATGTTTTCTGATTTCAAGTATTTGGTAATTATGTTAGCGCATCCAGAACTATACCAAATCGTTTCTTGTGATATCTCCTCTTACTCTTCTACTCATTCGCCTTTCTTTGCAGCTGGCAGCTCGCGTAAAATGTCGTTCCGCAGGATCTTCTTCATTCTATTCCTTGCCTTAGTCTTCTTACTTTTGATGTGGTTAGCATTTGTCCGCAACATTACTACACACACGGCGCCGCTATACCCCGACAACCTCGTCTATGTGGGCATTAACGACGCCCAACTTTCGGAGAAATGGAGCCACGAGCCGGAGTTGGACGTTGAAGACGACGCCAAATTTCACGTCGTGACGAACATTATTCTTGTGACGCACAAGCATTACAACACGGATCTACGCTACGACTTGGAAAAACTGCCCGACAATAATCAACTGGAGGAGAGGCAGCGCGAAATCGAGGCGACCCTGCAAGCCAACTTGAACGACAAACATATAGCCGCCGTTCACGTTTTGTTCTTCCATCCGGCCGTGCAGCAATACCTGCTCAAACTGACCCTGAAAAACTCAAAGAAACTCGTGTTGCACTTGACGCGACGCGATCCGACCGTCGGTGTGAACTTGGACTACATCCAGCGCTACTTGACGCACAAAGCCGTCATATTGATGCACATGGATAACTTCCTGGGCGCCGGCTGGGATGACATCGATTTTTCGGCCATGAGATCTCAACGGATTATGTACGCCCTCACGAGACACTCGGTTACCGAGAAATATCCGTGCAATGCGGCGATTAGCGCGTCCTGCAACCCGGGCGCGCAGTATTTAGGCTCTCACGACGCCTTCGCGTTCTATGCGGACAGGAACTTTGCCAGGGACATGCTACAAGAGTTAGATGTGGGCCCGAACTCCAACGGCATCGAGAACGTCATGGTATGGTACTTTCAAGAGAAGATGGCCTACAAAGTCCTCAACTCCTGCCAGCATTTGATAGTCTACCATAACCACTGTATACCGATACGCAATTCGAACCGTAAACGCTTTAATAGGAAAGGGAAAAATGGACTAGCGCCATTTACGAGTCGCCTCGTTTGAAGCCGCGCTAGCCAGCGAATAAATTTCTTTTCAAAATTTTAAATGTATTTATAGCGCGTTTTTGGTGTGTTTTTTTAAAATCAATATTGGAGAAGGTTTTGTTCATTAACGAATATTTATTTTCGACAATTTTCCCTTCATTTGACAATATTATTTACTTGGGGAGTATTCGAGTACTGAAAAATGTACTCAGTTTCTATTTTAGCACAATCAATTTCAAGATACTCAAACTTTTAAACGAAAATGAGGCTTGTGTTGACCCTCCTGTTATTTAAGGTAGAGATATCAATCATTTCTGAACTTCTTCGTTTGGAATAGCCGTTTAGGGAATTGCTATCTCGAAGGGGATATTACAGCCAATTCTTCAATGGAAGAACCAGTAAGCTTCGGACGGGCGACGGTTATGATGTTTCATTGAATTTCCTCTCCATAGAACGTGTAGAAATTAAAAATATAACTTAATACCAGAAAAAATGCCGCATGTGTTCAAGAGACATCAAATCGAATTTAATCGATTGATACTATTACGGTTTTACGTATACTGAATCTTCTCAATGTGACAAGTTAGTCGTGTTAAATAATGCTTTACATGTCCTTTTTCGCGAGTTCGAATCAAATTCGAATGCGGTCTAAAGAAATACGGCGCAATCCCGATTACTCGAACTGTTTTTCATTTCCCTACCGTAATAGTTTCTCATTATAACAGGAAAAATCGTTTTCTCGAATTATTTTTTGTCGGTGCCTTAGATGTTTCAGTTATCGGGATTACACTAATGTTTTTCAATGTATTGACATTTAAGAAAGGATGGAGAAAGCAACATGACGATGTCAATGACTCATTGCTTCAATTTCATCACAGCTATACGTGGTTTTATTGTTGTTTGTTTGTTTTTTACGAGGCTTCCAGAACGCTCATTAAGCATTATCGACCCGGAGTTTTAGTGTATTTAATTGTTCCCATTTGTGCTACGGTTATTTTTGATGAAATACGGCGTTGTTTATTTATAACCACTCACTAAACAACTTTGTGGTAGCATGGTCTCGAACCCAGAACCTTTCGGTTAAGAGCCGAACGCCGGATAGGTTTATGTCTACCATAATGCTGCGAATTGAAATCTATGCATGTGACAAAAAATATCTTTTAATCGCCGATGACAAATTTGTTGTTTTTGCCACGGAAGATTCTTCCTGTGGTTGTTGGTCATGTTCCCATAGACATATTTGGTAAGCAATTCAGAAGGAAAGCAAAGAAGTATCAGTAATTGTATCTGATACTAAGGCACAGGTGGCGGCGGGCCTCTTTTAGAGGGAGGTTTGGATCAGAATAAAAATTTTATGAGACTATTAAAGTAACATTTTGTTATATTTTATGATTAATACTTAGTATGCTATTTAGTTTGCTTGTTATCATTCATATAGTTCCTTATACTTGCTGCCTAATTGTTGCTTTCTACATCCATGGTCGGTATCCCCCTGGCTTTTCTCATATCGCTTCACATTTGTTAATACTTGAGATACCCGCACTTTGAAAAGATATAGAATCACTCTAACAGGGTTCTTAAATGTTCACATTAAAGGAATAAAGTATCATCTTCCGATTCACTATTGCCATCAAATTTATTCTGTAATTTTACATATAAGCGCTGCTCATACATCCTAGAGAACATATTTCTTATATGGCTATCGGGGTAAGGAATACGAAAGATGATCTAAAATAAGAAGTGAAAATAAAATTCTCCAAATAAAATTGAACGAATGAACGGGTAGGTTTAAATTTTATGTTACAAAAATCAGGGAATGGGTCATTCGAAGTATTGAGTATTTATAATATCCGAGATAAAGGTGTCTTTATACGTGATTATATTGTACATCGACTAGCAGAGCAGGTTGATTCACACCACGGACAATTCTTTCTATCATAGCCAATTTGCCGACTTTATCGATCAATTATCATCAATTATCATCAATGGTTTCTTGCAAATGAGTTTGCTGATCAACAGAACAACAAGAAACTGTGGACTGGAGCTATCCAATGACCGACAGAGACTTCTATTAATCAAACTGATCAAATCGAATGATTCTACGCAGAATAGCCGCATAAATGGATAGCAAATACTATCAGACGCAAAATAATTAGTGAATTAGTAAAATTATTAAGATACTAACTGTTCACCAAATCTGAAACATGGTAGAAAAATACAGACCATCTTAGAAAAAGAGACAACAATGTCTAAGGGATTGCTTTCATAGAAAGCGTGCGACGTCACTCTGCTCTAGCAATGACTATCGAATATTGTGAATATGAAAATAATAACAATAGAGGTGGATCAACCATCCCTCGTGCTTGATGAAGGTATCTTATAGGTCCGCATCCTTTGGAAAGGAAATTTCAGTTGGTTGATCAGCTGCTTTATTGGAGTTTCCAGATTTCTTTGAATCGCTCAATTTCCGTTTTGTTTATAACAATTTTGCAGTATTTGCAGAATGGTGAAATGCATTCTTGCCATCTAGCATCAATGTAGGAGAACAGGACCATTCATAATAATAATAAACCATTATGCAATTTTACCTCTGATTATGAATCAGAGTGTTCGAGCTTTTGGTTGTTTTGTCTACACAATGTGTGGAATCTGTTGAAGTGACGTGTGGAATAGCATAATGTGACACATCTTCGTTTTCTTTCCATTCGATTTTATGAAAGACTAAACGTTTCAGCAATGCAGTCAACGATATTTAACAAAGTAAGAACGAAGCACGTAGTATAAAGTCGAATAATACAGGTAAAAAAATTGTCGAATTTTACAGCGCGATTAAATGCCGTAATGACGTCACATGACAAAGATATGACGGAAACCAAAACGTCGGTTATAAACAAGAAGAGTGTTTTATAATATCTCCCTAGGCAACGGACGTATGTGCCCCCCCCCCCCCCAAAAAAAAAAAAAACTACCAGAAACTCTCTAATTGACATAGAATTTTAAGAAAAACAAAAACATTTTTGTTGTAATATTTACAGATACTTCACACCTCTGACACATGACAAAACTATTTTAACGATCTTTTAACGGCCAGCTTTGAGTCGGAGCTAAATATATATACAGCCAAACTTGCAACATCGAAACATGATGAAAATCAAAAAGTTGCTGTTTTTCTTAAAATACTTTGTAAATTCGTGCCACTGCGCTCATCGAATAGAATTGCAGCTTTTAGTCTCGCCAACTCCGCCGATCTGATAAGAGGGTTTAAAGGTACCGACAAATGGAGAAAAAGTATTATTTAGAAGACAACGATTTTTTTACCTTCATAAAATATTTTATACAAAGGTCCGTTTTAATAAGGAAGAAATATTATCAAAGTAACAAACGACTTTGTTGTTTACCTTACCAATTCTTTGTATTCTAAATGTAATGTTGCATTTCGAATGCGTTGAAAGAATTTTGAATTTTAGTTTTTCGCGTACTCTAAAATTCGCGCGGAAAGAAATTTGCGCGCCCATGACGAGCGCGAATTTGAGCGTAGGTAAGTAAGGCGAACTAAATGTTTGTGCGGACTTAATAGGGACAAAAGTCGACTTTTGAGTGATTTCTTTTATTTTTAGCTAACTAATTTTGACATTTGCAGTAGATAGAGCTATAAGTAACTCAACAACAACAACAACAATAAGACAAGACCTCTAATATGTTTGTAAAAAAAATCTGGAAAATTTCCATTTTATAAATAAGTATTATTCACTTTTTAAATCAAATTTTGCACCTACTTCAACCTACTTATCTGATTTGTTGACTCTCCGCATAATATTTCAACCTACCCTGTTCTTTTTTTAGTTTACTCCATTTAAACCGTTTTAAACATTTTTGTAAATAATTAATGTACATAAAATATTTATCATGAACAAAATTTGACCGAGGAAATCTATACATATAGTCAATTAAAAAGATAACGTGTGGGTTTTAGATAGCTGTTATCCGACGTTTTTTTGTCAGATATTGACAACTTGTTGGATACTGGATTGTCTTTCATTGTGTCAGATTATAGTGGTTATTGTAAACAAAACGCACTTGTAATTCAAGTCCTTGTTACCTATATTAGCTGATTAGATCTCAGATATTGTCTAGTATCTGTTTATGTAAAATAACTAATGCAACAAGATTAAACTTACTTAATCAAGTTCATTTCAATAAAGAAATCTGTACCTTGGGGTCAGTCAAAGTTTGATTTTATTAACACCTATGTGACATTTTGGACTGAGTGGGTAGTATTATTGGTTCTCCATTGTATTCTATCTTAATTTTACTTTATCACACAGTATATATATAATCCATTCCTCCGAACCACCTATTAACTTAGCGCCTGTTGAATTGAAAAATCACATTATTTCATAACAATTTTTTTCTGATATTACTCTGCAAAATGTTAATATAAGTCTGCTATATATATATATATATATATATATATATATATATATATATATATATATATATATATATATATATATATATATATATATATATATATATATATATATATATATATATATATATATTAGATACATACAGATAGATACATACAATATACAGTTTTTCATTTTTTTCAGTTTTAATCTCAGTGCTGACTTTTATCTGTTTCTGAACAGGTTTCTTAAAACTATGAAATCAATACCTCGATAGTTGTGCAACAATCTTCAGTGCTATACCTCATCATGGGGAACAACGGCTCGATTGTTGAAAGACAATTGGCTGATAAGACTAACATTGATGACATTGAAGGTGATTATTATAAGATATTATTTCAGTAAAATATTCTTACATGAAGGCATATGTATGGATATTATAAATGAATTTTACATATATATATATATATATATATATATATTTGGTTTTAAAATATCAGAATAAATGTATGCAGAGTCAGCTGTTTTCCAGCAATTTTTTTATTCTTGAGTAATAGTTTAGCTTTTTCTTACTTTTTTTTTCAGTAGATCAATCCATTTTAGGAATATCAATCTATTTTGGGTATCGTTTAAATGTTCATTTCAAAATTGAAATTATTTCTTTTAGAAGTAACTTTTGTATGAAACCTTTTAGAAACGCTGAAATTTTAAAGAAACCTGTATTTACACAAAGAAACAAATAATTATAATATTATACATTTTTTTCTTTTTACTCAAGAAATAATGAAATTTTTTTTTAAAATGAGTTGTTTCTTGGGTCATGGTCAGCCATTCTTTTTGTTTCGTTCTCTTGTTTTCATTTCAACCAAAATGAATGAAAGACTTTGAAGTCATGAGATTTGTTTTTACCAATGTATATATATATACCGTAGTTGTTTGCTCTTTTACATTTCCTTGCCTTGTACAGTACTTGAAAATTTCCTGTTTCTTTGTTTTACACTCCATTTCAGAAATTTGTAAAATAGCAATTATGAGATTTGAAATTAATCGATTGACTGTTTCACCCATTTTGTTAAATTATATATATATATATATATATATACTTGAAATTAATAAATAATAAAAACAAAATAAAATCCTTTTGGTAAAGACTAAGATTATCTTGTTTCTAATGATTACTTTAAACATCTTCGAATTGAATCTTTGATCTCTTCCAGATGTATTGACAACTTTACAAACTGGCTTTCATATGACTAAGATTCATTATACGGGCAAGAAAAGAGTTTTGGCAAAGCGAGTCTTGCTGGACGAGGATAAACTCGCTTTTCGATACCTCCCAACTGTCAAAGGCAAAGATTTCAAAAGTATGTATATATGTAAACACATTGAAGTTTTTCTATAGAAAGTAAATGCAGCTGAATCCTGATTTTCCCTTCAGTAGCTAGATGGTCAAACCAATTTGGAATGTCTTTTGATTTTACCACTATTGGATGCATTGTTAAGTCATTGCTAGGTTTAGTAAACATTGGATAATAGTGTTGGCAGATTACCATGGAATTGCTAATGAATCTCCCTGTGTGTTGGCAGGGGTTATTCTAAGCAGTTTTAGCTCTGAACGGTAGAAGATTGAGTTAATAAGAGAAAAGACAGCTGGAGTGTGCTGTTAGCAGTGGGTACAAAGTTCTTTTAGGGTATAAGCAAAAGCAAATGTTAAAAAAAGCGTTCTTGTGTGGATATACTGGGTAGTACTCTCAGTTGATGAGATTTTCTGACCTCCGGGGAATGAATAAATGGATATGATTGGACAGGTGATATTTTGAAGAGCAACATGTCAATTCATTCAATTAAAAGTGTTTTCGGTGTTCAGATGTTTGTCAAGATGTTTCTAACGTTGGAGGGTAGGATTTTGTCAACATATTTTTGATAAATATTGCTATCGCTTCTGGTAGCTCTTTTCCAAACACACCAAAGTTTTTATGACTTGCAATGATATTGATCCAAATCCATAATCAAAGTACCTGTCGATCCTTTTGTCTTAAGTATTGACTGTTGGTCAATGAAATTGAAGTTGCATTCCATATTATCCATAAGTTCCATATGATCTATAGGACCATAAGGTGTGTACGGTTTTCAGAGATTGGCACCATACGCTTTTGTTTTAATTCATCTATGAGCCAAAGGTAATACTCCAGACTAGCTTTTGGTATTCAAAACGTTTCCCTGCATGATCAATCAGGCTGGCAAAACTTTGTGAAATTTTGTCTAGTCAACAAGATTTTTTCGAGGAAATTTTTAAATAATTATAATTGGTAGACATGAAGGTTGTTGACTTTTGTTTTGATAGTTGTTTTTTTGTTGTTGTTTTTTACACCCAAAGCTTGGCTACGAAAGCCACTGAAGTGCAGAGAGTTACATATTTAATTGGGTCTATTTTTTCAACAGAATTTTTATGTTTTGTAAGGTCCTACCCTCTCTTGGAGAAGTAATGAAGTAATGAAGGAAGAATCATAGTAGCAAATTAAATTGAGTGCTTTTAGGTTTTGTCTCGCTCATTTTTGTTTTTAGTTCCAATAACCTCAATTACAAATGTGAACAACAGAGACAGTGTTCAAGATGACCTTGTTTACAAGAAGTCACCCGAAAAGCAAATAGTTGTCACTTATGAAGACAAGAATAAAACTTCTAGAGTCCTTGGACTTATTGCTGAAAACGAGAAGATGGCAGATCTTTGGGCAACAGGTTTCAACCACTTAATCACAAACGCAAGTATGTTTTTTCTCTCAATCTCTTAGTTTTAGTGCTTTTTTTTATAGATTAGTAACTCCATGCAGCATTTCTGAATATTACAATATATTGTTTTTAAATTTCTTCTAACGTCCGTCACTTATGAGGTTTGTTGGCAACGGAAACATTGCTATAGCGCATGTTTCATGTTAACTTCACTGTTTAATTTGTTTTGGACAAGGGTTGCGCTAGTGGGGGGCTAGGGGGAGGCTACATCCCTCTCATTGGAACTTTTCAGCCCCCCCCCCCCCCCCCCTCTGTCGGAAGTAAAGCAATATTAACAAAATACTGAAATTTTTTAACGTTAAGTCTTTTTTGTGATTAATTCAGATATCAAGTTTCATGGCAGGTTATGTTTAAATATAGAGGTGCCAAATCTGTAATAGATTTGATCATTAGGACAAAACCTCGTTAGGACAAAACCCCCTTAGGACAAAACCCCTCATAATCTCTTCAACATTACAAACAACTCAGATAATGAAGTTTAAAATATTCTGTTTGCTTTGAAAATTGGTAGGTTTACTAATTAGAGGATGCTGATTTCAAATCAAGTACCAGAATTTGGATATTTTCACCGCTAATAACTTATTTGGGAAAATTTGGGCCCAAAGTTTAAAATATTCTGTTTGCTTTCAAAATTCGTTTGGCCGTTTTGCATCCAACATGTACCAATGGAAGCTGGGGTGGAGTCCCCACTTTGTGAATGTGGAGAGGTGCAGATGGCAGCTCACATCATCAACGACTGTCCCATCTATCGCCCTCCCAATGGTCCGCAAGGTCTACGTGACCTTGATGCTCCCATAAGACGTTGGCTGATTTCAGATTGTCCGGACATTTAAATTTGGGCTTCAATACGAGAGAAGAAGAAGAAGAAGACCCCGTAATTATTACGAATTTTTATATGTCTTTTAGCTACATATAGAAAACATCAAAAGGTTTTATTAGTCTTCGGATTTAGATTATAGGGTCGAGGGTAATGACAGTTATATGTATAAAGTGGGGTGACAATAACCCCGTAATTATTACGAATTAGAATTCGGGCTTATATCATGCCGAGGATGGCTTCTTCTTTCACATAAAAATTCACCAAGTTTTAATGGTCAAAATTACAGAAATTATTCGCCTTTGCATTTGCGGCTTTTTGGAGAAAAAAATTCTTTTTTATGGGATCCATCGCATGTCTGAGCCACAATGAGTAATCTAGTGCCATACCCTGAAAAAAACATTAAAATTATGATAGTGATAATCTTCATTATTTATCGATATATTATTAATATACTAGGATTGGCAGCATTCCTTATACTAAAAAAAATGGAACTTTGGGCCCAAATTTGCCCCCAAAAAAAGGAATTAGTGGTGTGAATATCCAAATTCTGGTACTTGATTTGAAATCACCATCATTTTATTAGTAAACATACCAATTTTCAAAGAAAACGAAATATTGTAACCTTTGGGTCCAAATTTGCCCAAATATGGTATTAGGCGTGAAAATATGCAAATTCTTGTACTTGCTCGGAAATCAGCATCATTTAAGTAGTAATTCTACCAATTCTTGAAGCAAAGAGAATACTTTAAACTTTGGGCCCAAATTTGCCCAAAAAAGGAATTAGGGCTGAAAATATCCAAATTCTTGTACTTGGTCTGAAATCAGCATCCTCTAATTAATAAACCTGTCAATTTTCAAAGCAAACGGATTATTTTAAAATTTGGGCCCAAACAATTTATATAATAATTATTTTACATTGTGAAATTTTGCCACATATTTTTCTAGGACTTTGTTGATGGGTAGATTTTAGGTGCCTTGACTATCTAATTATTTATTAAAATAAGAGGTGGTTTGTCCTACTCTATAAAAAAATGAGGGTTTTTGTCCTAGGGGGGTTTTGTCCTACACCCATATACAAACGGAAGAATTCATAACAAAGTGTAAAGGTAAAAGTTTCAGAAATATCTGATAACTGGACGATTTGTTTTGATTTTTCTGGTGTCTTGCCGCTTTCTTCAAATGTAGGTACTTGAAAGATTGTAGCGCCAAGCTTTTGAGTTCAATCTTATCAATTGTTTAAAATGCGTAGCTGTTGACTTTTTCATTAATTCAACTTAAAACATCACTCAATATATCATATCACAGAATGCCAAAATGTCTTTCAAGCAGCAGTGGCACAGTGGTCTAAGCGTTGCGCTCAGAATGAGGTCCCTGGTTTGACTCCCACTTGGGTCGAATCTTGCCACATTCCTGGAAGTATTGTGCTTAATTTGTTTCTCGGTTCTCCTATTCTGGAGTTTCTAGGATTTGTTTCATATTTCCGGGTTAAGAATTGAGAGAGGGTTGGACCTTGGACCTATAACATCAAAATTTCCATGGGTCCGGTGAAAAAATAGACCTTCCAATACACAGGACTTTGTTGAGTCATAGGCCCTGCCTCTCTTGTGTATTTCCTCTCTAAAACAAAAGCGATTGGAAGAAAGCGATAAGAGAGAAGAGATAAGGAGAGAAAACCTCCCAAAAAGGTTTTTCTTTGTTATGAGCATTTTGAAGAAAAACGCTTCAACAAATCCCACAATTGTGTTTCCAAGAGTTTCTGTCCACCAGAGAAATATAAATTTTCTAGGAAGTTATTGCCAGGATCAATCCCTTCAATTTTCCCACACAAATCTGCAACAAAACCCATACGCTATCGAAAACACGTAAATCACAACTTTTCCATGCACACAAAAATAAAATATACATGGATAATTAATTAATTCATTATTTTTCTATTAATTATTCAACATACGATGTGCAATGTGTGTCTTAATGAAAAGCTTGAACTTGCCTTATATGCAAGAAACAACAAAAACAAGCTGATATCTTCATGCACCATCATGATATCTTGAAATCATGTGTTATATCACTTTGCTGAACTGATGATTGAGGAAGGGAATTAAACATTAAGTTTGAAACAAACTAAGTATTCCTGTCTCAATATTGTATAATATATATTATATATATTTATTTTATACCTTAAAGGAAGAAATTTTCGCGAGAATTTAATTTCGCAGATGGTCGAAACAATTTTTTTCACGGAATTTAATTTCGCGGATAGGAAATTTGGTTAATTTTTCAAAGGAAAATTCATGGATTTTTTGGGGATTTTGTTTGTTGAATGATGGTATTTGTATCTAGATGATTCTTATTAAAGATACAACAAAGGCTTATAAGAAGAGAAAACAAACAAACTTCAACAAAATAACGTCAAGGTATCTATATCCACATTAATACTGTTCTTCATCTAAGATAAAATCAAAAGCATTTCTTTCCAAATCATCCTCAAATCCCCACTCTGCATCATCGTCATCATTTCCATCCTCGTCTTTGTTTCTTTCATTCGCGTAGCCCTCCCTTACATCGTGATTAAATGGAAATTCCATGCAAAGTTACAGTGAAAATACCTGGAACTTGCATGAATCTGTCATTACTGGGAAAGTATTGAAAGCAACTTATCGAGCAGTTGTATATAGAGCCGAAAAAGGAAGAAAATCTTGGATCTTTTTTGCAACGGAACAAGATAATCAATATTTTACCAACTCGTAACCCGCCACCAAAAACAACTAAAGTAATAAGAAATGCAAGTATCGGGAAAAGTAAAGACATTCGAAAATTTTTCAAGAAACAAAGCAACAAACTATCGGAAAAATATTCCTCAAAAGAAACGACAGTCATTACGATAGACTAAATATGTTATTACAAAAGTTGTAATGTAATTCTTTTGTTTGTTTATTATATTAAAGGTGTTTTTGTGTGCTCCCACTAATTGTTGTATTGACAAAAAACAGGACTACAACAACGATGGCAAAACATTAATTTTTAATTTCGCAGATGCCTGATTTTGGAAAATTTTGCGGGAATTTAATTTTGCGGACGCCAGATTTTGGAGATTTCCAAATTTTTTTCTCGCGAAAATTTCTTTCTTTTAGGTATATAAATCTACATCCACGTAGAGAATTAAGTCTTTAATCACTTTCTTGTCTCGACAGATCTTATTAACAACATTGAGGATCCATTACATCAGAGTTGGTTGAGCGAGGCATTTGACAACATCGATATTGACAAAAACGGGGCGCTCGATCTGCAAGAAATTTCCCGTCTTTTTCGTCTCTTGAACTTACCAGTTAACGAGGATGTCATTTCAAAGCAGTTTGAAGTAAGTAGCTATTTTTTTTTCTGTTTTATTAATACCGAATATCATTGGAACTTTGCTTACTTTTGCCAAGTCAAAAATCACACAATCAAAGGCATTGAACATTGAAAAGTGCCATGAGTTAAAAAGTTCCAGTTATCTTCGAAAATCCCATTCCCGATTCTCATTTTAAATCGAAAATTTTATCGCGTTTCAAATAGAATATTGGGAGCATTGTATCAATATAAGCCATTTCATTAGTTTGGTAAACTATGAAATTGCTTTACCCTCCAGCTATCATTTTATTAGTCACCATGACATTTAAAAACAATCAAATTTTCATACTTTGTTGGTTTTTTAACACGTTCGCTGCCGCGCTTATTTTGCCCCGCGTATTCTAATTGCCGGTCCAAAAAACAGTGGCATTATCTTATTGCCAAGCCTTCTTTCCGTGATTCCTTCATTCCGAGGCTAGATCTTCATGTTGCTCATTATGTTACCATGGTTACCATATATATTTGTGTAACATTTTTTGTACTGAATATGTAGAAATAAAACTTTTAAAAAATAAAAATTAAAAAAAAATTATAAAAAAAAATAATAAAAAAAATAAAAATTTTTTTTCTTCAATGCCGAAGTACGAGTATAATCGTATGTGTTTTAGAATAGATTTCATCACAGTGTAGCTTACCTCCTACAGAGAAGAAAAAGGCTCCAACAAAACCTTGCAGAATTTGCTCAAAAGTTAAATGGAAAGAAACACGATACGAGTGTGTCACCTGTGAAAACAAACCAGCATTATGTGTTGGTGAATGCTTCAAAACATATCATGTGAAACAATAGCATAACACAATTATTTGATGAAAAAGGCTTTAAGAATAGACATAAGTGCCTTTTTTCTGTTTTCCAAATTTTCTAATTTCCCCGCTATTAAAACTGTACGCCCCGAGGTTTCTACGTTCAAACAGCAAAAATATGTTTTCAGAACCTCTTTGAAAGTGAAAACAAAAAAAAAATGTGACTTAAAGTAGCCAATCAGAATTAATTTAGAGTTAAAATAAGTTAGTGAAACTACGAGTATACTCGTAGTTGGCAACAAGATGATGCTCGTTTACTACGAGTATACTCGTATTTGGCAATTAGACGACGCCCGCTAACTACGAGCATACTCGTAATTGGCAGCGAACGTGTTAACAAACCCAGTTGTTCCCTTCCAGAAACACAACACTGAAGGTCCCGGTGGACTAAAGCAAGGAAAACTTACGAGAGAAGAGTTTGCGAGATTTTTCAAGAATTTCCGTTTCAATGAAGAGGAAGTTTTGAGTATTTTCAACGAATACAAGTGTGTTCATAGGTTTGCTTAGGTGCACAGCTAAACAAAATTCTGGTCAGTCAATAACGCTAAAGCTGGCATAGCTTAGTTGGTAATTTTGAATTTCTGGGGATGTGAATTCAAATCCTCTAGGTCTCTCAGGATTATTATTATTATTATTATTATTAATATTTTATAAAGATATATACATTTGTGATAAAAATCTGCTATCAATATGTGTCCAATTCTTGTCTGTTGCCATCTTTAGGGTTAACACTAAATCTCATTGTTTTCTGCGTACTTTTGTTTGAGAGTTACGTTTTGTTGTAGTAGGAATCAAACCCATCAAGATGTGGGCATGAATACCTCCAGCCTGAAGAATTTTCTCAGAGAGACACAGAAGGTATGTCTTGATTGCCTTGATAAGCAGTATTGTGTTATTTAAGTGACTCGGACAAGTACCATTGTTCAGAATTTCGTAAAATAACTGCATCATTTACGTACATCATATTAAAAATCTGTTAATTCAATTTTTTTTGTAATTGATATGTGTTCTGTATTTTAATAAGGGGCCATACATTTTTGACAACCACAAAAAAGTGCTGAAAATTTGACCCTCCCACTCCCCTCTTAATTCTAAATATTAAAAATTTTGATTGTTCTCCGAGGCGGATGTAGACATGGTGCAACATACCAAAAAATTGGGGAATCGGGGTTTAAAGAAATATCTGTGTTGTTGTGATGTAATTGAATAAGATCTTGAACCTTTGGTGTGACGTGTAACAGCAGCCATGCTAGGAAAATAAACGTGACATTCCTTGCAGATTCATTTGCCTAGGTCCTTATGCACACTTGGAAAATACAAATCATATGGCATGTGTACATAATCACATTCTGGGACCAGTTTGTTGAGTGGCGTTATTTTTCAAAGATCTGGAAATTTGTCAATTTGTCAGAGGATTTGATGTTTTTAGGGTTTGGTATACATAATCGTTACTTGTACGTTACTTTGCTCCGGAAAACGGACCAACAAATTGAATAGCCCTTCTATATTTTCCTTCTCTGATATCCTATTAGGACTAATCAATGTTGTCGCTGACTCCATTCGCTCCATTACTTTGAAGGAGTGGTGTTTATTGGTAGGCGGCGTATAAAAGAGGAAATACGATAATTGTTTTAGAACAATGAACTTGGAAGTTTATTGCGCAGATCTGGTACAGGCTATAAAGTGAAGATTGTGGGTTGTGTATAATTTCCCACCTCCTCTCCGTGTGGACATCATAAATGTATCCCCAATATTGTATAATTTTAATAATAATAATAATAACGTCTGGTCATGTTTGGAAAGAATTAACTAACCAAAAGTTAACATTTTGAATATAATCTGTTGAAAACCCCGTCCATCCCATGCTAGTATGGAAATGGGCGTCAAACAATGATGATGATGACAGAACCTGAACTTTGAGATGTAGGGGCACTACTAAAGATAATTTGTTATCTTCCAGGAAGAGTTGAACTTCACTGACTGTGAAAACATTGTGGCAAAATATGATTCTGTACAAGACTGTATAACGGCAGAAGGTGAGGAATGTACACATTATATATCTCTCTTTAAATGAGGTACCTGTTCTAAAATTTGCCAACAAGATTGATTTTCAAAGATTTTTCAAACTTTCATCAACAAGATTATTTCGAGAAATTCAGAAAAATCTATTTTTTTAAATTATCCGACAGTTAAATTTATTTTTATTTTATTATTAAACTCAAAATATTTCTTCAATATATGTTTTTGATTAATCTTCACTCTTGCATTTATTTATTTGTCGTTTCATTTTAGGGTTGTTAGATTATCTACTCTCTGAAGAGAACAACATCGGTGATCCAAAACAATTGTCTCTACATCAGAACATGAACCTTCCACTCAATCATTACTTCATATCATCCTCTCATAACACGTAAGCTGAAAGTATTTCCATCTCTCTTTCACCCTTAACCTCAGAAACATGATATCACTTCACTGAGGTGTAAAGTTGAGTGTGGTACTTCCAGAGACTTTTAAAAGTGTTTCCATCTCTCTTTCACCCTTAACCTCAGAAACATGATATCACTTCACTGAGGTGTAAAGTTGAGTGTGGTATTTCCAGAGACTTTTAAAAGTGTTTCCATCTCCCTCTCAACCTTAATCTCAGAAACATGATATCACTTCACTGAGGTGTAAAGTTGAGTGTGGTACTTCCAGAGACTTTTAAAAGTGTTTCCATCTCTCTCTCAACCCTAACCTCAGAAACATGATATCACTTCACTGAGGTGTAAAGTTGAGTGTGGTACTCCCAGAGACTTTTAAAAGTGTTTCCATTTCTCTCTCAACCCTAACCTCAGAAACATGATATCACTTCACTGAGGTGTAAAGTTGAGTGTGGTACTTCCAGAGACTTTTAAAAGTGTTTCCATCTCTCTCTCAACCCTAACCTCAGAAACATGATATCACTTCACTGAGGTGTAAAGTTGAGTGTGGTACTCCCAGAGACTTTTAAAAGTGTTTCCATCTCTCTTTCACCCTTAACCTCAGAAACATGATATCACTTCACTGAGGTGTAAAGTTGAATGCGGTACTCCCAGAGACTTTTAAAAGTGTTTCCATCTCTCTCTCAACCCTAACCTCAGAAACATGATATCACTTCACTGAGGTGTAAAGTTGAGTGTGGTACTCCCAGAGACTTTTAAAAGTGTTTCCATCTCTCTTTCACCCTTAACCTCAGAAACATGATATCACTTCACTGAGGTGTAAAGTTGAGTGTGGTACTTCCAGAGACTTTTAAAAGTGTTTCCATCTCTCTCTCAACCCTAACCTCAGAAACATGATATCACTTCACTGAGGTGTAAAGTTGAGTGTGGTACTCCCAGAGACTTTTAAAAGTGTTTCCATCTCTCTTTCACCCTTAACCTCAGAAACATGATATCACTTCACTGAGGTGTAAAGTTGAGTGTGGTACTCCCAGAGACTTTTAAAAGTGTTTCCATTTCTCTCTCAACCCTAACCTCAGAAACATGATATCACTTCACTGAGGTGTAAAATTGAGTGTGGTACTCCCAGAGACTTTTAAAAGTGTTTCCATCTCTCTTTCACCCTTAACCTCAGAAACATGATATCACTTCACTGAGGTGTAAAATTGAGTGTGGTACTCCCAGAGACTTTTAAAAGTGTTTCCATCTCTCTCTCTCAACCCTTAACCTCTAAATCTTTAAAATCCTTGCATAATGCTTCTTCACTAATTTGGTGCCCAAACATTTTTGTTTGTTTTCAGCTATTTGTTAGAAGATCAACTTAAAGGTCCATCCAGTACAGAAGCATATGCCAACGCTCTGAGAATGGGTTGTAAATGCGTAGAACGTAAGGAAGCTATTGTTGAATCAGCGTTTGAAAGCCTGCCGGTGTATACCTTATTGACATTTTCTTTAATATTCCGCATGATTTCCTGTAGATTTTAAACATTCCAAACAGAATCTATAATGGATATGATCATGTATAGGACAAATATCTATAAATCAAATTAATATTCCACTTGAAATAAACTGTTGAAGATGAATCTCATCATCATCATCATCATCATCATCATCAGTTTTTCTTTGTTATTTTTCCTTTAATTTTCATTGATTTGTCTCGATAGTTCAACTAGATTGTAGCTTTTCTTTGCAGTGGATTGCTGGGATGGCGAGAACAATGAACCAGTAATTTACCATGGTCACACACTCACCTCGAAGATTTTATTTAAAGATGTAATAAAAGCCATAGACAAGCACGCGTTTGTTGTTTCTGAGTAAGTCCGTTCCCACTAGAATACGATCTGTCATAGAAGATTATTTTTATGCATGATGACAATTTGCAACGTTCGTTTTTCAATTTGCAAAATATTTTGCGCATGCATCAGCACAAAACAGGAAATTTGAATTTAAATATATATCGTAACATTTATATCTTTTTTCAACTTCACCATGAAATTCCCCCTAAACCTTCTTTTCGGGATGAAGAGCTGTAATTTTTTTATCGATATGCCTGAAATATATCTTTTAATAATAATAATAATAATAATCAATCAATTTAAATCACGGCACGTCTGAGTATCTTTTAGCTATCCACTTATGCTGTCCATGGAAAACCATTGTTCAGTGCCCCAACAAAAGATAATGGCTCAACATTTGAAATCGATACTTAAAGGTAAAGACTATTGTGTATTTATATGTATGACACTGAAGTATTTCGTGCGCCCATCACACCAAACCAAAACATACACAAATTTAGCTCTTCAGTGAAACCCTCATGCGAAATACATTAAATAAAAACACTATATTTCCAACAATTTTTATTATTATTATTATATTATTTATTATAATTATTTTATTTATATTAAATCTGATGTGTTCAAAAAATTATGCCTTCAATGGTGTGTTTCCACTATAAATTTAATTTTGCCGCAAAGAAGATCTATTTTTGATACATTTTGCCAAGATGTTGAATATCGCTATAAAGCTGCAACATTTCTTTAAGTAAAAGTATTTGTGTTTTATTTGTTTGTTGTTAGTATGCTTGCTGTAAAGTGACTTTTGTTTTGTAGAACGTCTGTTCGCGGAACCGTTAGATCCTGATCGCGAGCAACTCCCCTCACCAAACTCCCTACGGGGGAAAATCCTCATCAAGGTCTCTAAATCTCAAATTTACTTGTGCACTCAATCTCCGATTATACGTAATATGCTTTACCCTGACTTAGAATAACAAACGTGCCAAGTGGAGCAATAACCTCTATCTCTATCCGTTTGTTTACGTCATATGTGCTTTTCTTTGATAATGTTGATTGAGATAAGAACCAGCACAAATTAGTATTAGGTTAACAACATCTTCAGTCGAGTTTAAAACACACTTGATTGCTCGGGATAGCTCAGTTGGTAGAACGCTTGCAATTTTGGATATCTGAGGTTTCTGAAGTTGGGAGTTCAAATCCTCCCGGTCTCGCTGACTCATGAGTAGCATTTTGATGCGGTAATGTACGGGTGTTGGTGGTAGGAGTGGCGCCCGCCTCAACAGTTGCACCCAACTTGTGCTTACGGAAAAAGGATAGACACCCTCGTTTACGCCCGTTACCAACATTAGGTTTAATTCGGCCACTTTACTTTTTTTATGATTGCTTTATCAATGTGATCGATATTGCATTATGTAGGTGATCCCGATAAAAAAAATATTTTTTTTCATTCGTTTCCAGGGCAAGAAATGCTTGTTTCTAAGCAACGCTGAACAAGAAAAAGACGAAGATGGTTTTGTCACGGATGAAGACGAAGCAAAGAGAAGCATGAGAAAGGTATACAAATATTTTGTGGTTTGTAGAACATGAGAGACACGTTGTTGACTTTAATAACGACAAGAAGCCAACAATAGAAATTTATCAAAACCTAAAATCCTAAGAATTTATACAATACATATTGTATATGTTGTTAACAGAAGTTTGGATACCATACTGTTTTTCCAATATTTGCAAAATATACACACTTTTTTTTATAAGAAACCAAGCAAAGGGCCTAATAGTATAGACGTAGAGCGAAACGTCAAGCACAAGGAAGTACGAGTCAGTAATAATACGTTTTATAGGTTTCAAAATTCAATACAATATATTTGGATATTTTATTAATTTGATATATATTCTACTAATTCGATATTTGTGCCTGAGCGTTTGAGTGCCTGAGCTTTTATACTCTGTCGAGTGCCTGAGCTTTTATACTCTGTCGAGTGCCTGAGCTTTTATACTCTGTCGAGTGCCTGAGCTTTTATACTCTGTCGAGTGCCTGAGATTTTATACTCTGTCGAGTGCCTGAGCTTTTATACTCTGTTGAGTGTCTGAGCTTTTATACTCTGTCGAGTGCCTGAGCTTTTATACTCTGTCGAGTGCCTGAGCTTTTATACTCTGTCGAGACTGATGATACGACGCCAACGATAACTTCAGTGATGAATCTAAAATCTAATGAATACAAAATTGTATATATGTCTTTACTTTTCAGTACGGGAATGTTGAACCCTCGATCAGGGTGCGTACTTTGATCAAGGTACATACACCCCTTGATTAGGTGGTATGTACTTCGATCGAGGGACACTCATTTTTTCTAAGCTGTTTGGAAGGTGGGAAAACCGGGTGGATAGACTGTCTTTGTTGAATTTGCAAGCCTTGGGTGTATGGAAAATTGACTGTTTAACATATAATTTTACTGTACTATTTGTTTTAAAATCAACACATATAAAACATATAAAGGTAAACGGCACCTCAGCGGATATACCCAATTGGGTTCATGAAAAATTCACAACGTGAGCATGACCTTGATCGAGGTTCGAGAAAAAAGATATATATATACATGGCAAAACCTCAATTGGGGTGAAATAACCTAAACGAGGTGCAAACCCAATCGAGAACATTCCCGTACTGCTTTTAACTTTTTGTCTCCAACATCCAAAATAGAAGAGGGTACAGGGCAGAGACAAGAGCAATTATGTAAACAAATGTCACAAGAATCCATCTATATATATAATTGAAAAGAAATCTCAGTTTTATGGCTCATTACCAGATAAAAGCAAAAACATTTAAACACATTGAAATTTTCTCCTATCCTTAATTCTTACTATAGTTAAATGTTAAACATAAACCAGAAAGAGTTAGTAGCAATATCCTTACCTTGGGCAGACTTGTCGACAATCAAACTCTTGAGCAATAATGAATAAGCAATAAGCAACAAGTAATACGCATTCAAGCAATAAGTAATAAGAATTCAGCAATCAGCAATCAAATAAATGATCAGCAGTCAGCAAGGAATCCCGAACTGCAAGGAACTTTCTTGAGGATTTCCCCTATCTTAGCGGGGGATCTTGAGACCAAAGCAAGATTTTCATTCAGTGGCGGATGCAGGGGGATCCAGGGGTGCAAAGGAATCACCCTTTCAAGCCAAGTCAAGTCAAAAACTTGAAATTGTGTTTTTTCAATGTTATAAGTGTATGTTTCACTCACGCTCTTATTCTGCACATGTAACTGTCAATGAACTATCTGCTTGCAGATCACGATAGAAAGCAGTAGAACCAAGAAAAAATATAGCTAGCTAGGAACAGTATTGCATGTTCTTATACGTATGTAGCTAGCTATTACATTACAGTATTAGCTACTTCTTGATTGTGTTGCAATTATAATTTGAGGGATATTCCCTTGTATGGAGAGGGATTCACCCAAGAAGTGGTCAAAGACACACCCAAAAGGGGCTTGACCAAAAGATTTTCGCCAAAGGGACCCCTTGCTTTATTATTTTGTTATTGGTTAATTTTTGAAATCATTGGGTTAACTCATATAGCCTGAGTTCCACAATTCAAATAAGCACATACGCGCGCAGGCTTTCTGCGGTCTCTATCTATCTATCTATCTATCTAGATAGCCGGCGATAAGATAAGATAAGGTGATTTTAAAGATTCTGTCCTGCCGAGCAGAAATCAATAACGTTATATTATTTATGTAATGTGTTTAGGGTTAGTTTATCTTCTGATTGGCTAGGTTATCAGCTGTTATAACCTCTCATTGGCTGGTTTAACTGCCTCAATAACCTCTGGTTGGCTGGTTTATCACCTTCTGTAAATTATGATTCGCTGGTTTATCAGCTTTTATAACCATTGATTGGCTAGTTTATTAGCTTCTTCTGATTGGCTAGTTTATTAGCTTCTCTGATTGGCTCAGGTTTTAAACGCAAGTGACAGTGCTACTATTGATGGTATTGACGTCTCTCAACTCGATCTTACTGACGGAAACACGCGGGCAAGTCTCAAGAAGAAGAAACAGAAAAAGGTGGGATTGTTTATCTTTGTTGGCCATGTTGTTCAGATCGTATTCATTTATGCCTTGTGTTTTGAATTTCTGGGGTCGTGAATTCAAATCCTGTAGGTCTCTCATGCTTAGCGAATGAGTAGCATTTCAATATTTACGCTTTATACCTCATGTTTGAACCTTATTTATAGGTTATCAAACTCGAGAAAGAGTTCTCAGATTTGGTCAACTATTTGCAATCGGTGTCGTTTGTGTCTTTCGATCATGCAATGGAAAGTGAGATTCATTCTTTCTCGTTGTTTTTCTAGAATATCTGAATAATATTTGCATACCATAGTAATTTTCGTAGATGAAGATATCCGAAGAACTACATTTTAAACTCTTGTTTATTGTGAAATACATAGCCGATTTGCGATATAGCATTATTTCTAAAAGGTTGAGTTGTCAATCATTTTATGAACTTCTTTTGTTAGTTAAGGTTGAGTTGTCAATCATTTTATGAACATCTTTTGTTAGTTAAGGTTGAGTTGTCAATCATTTTATGAACATCTTTTGTTAGTTAAGGTTGAGTTGTCAATCATTTTATGGACTTCTTTTGTTAGTTAAGGTTGAGTTGTCAATCATTTTATGAACATCTTTTGTTAGTTAAGGTTGACTTGTCTATCATTTTATGAACATCCTTTGTTAGTTAAGGTTGAGTTGTCTATCATTTTATGAACATCCTTTGTTAGTTAAGGTTGACTTGTCTATCATTTTATGAACATCCTTTGTTAGGGAATTTGTTATGTTTTTCATTGCCATCTCGATCTACTGCCTTTAAAATTAAGTTTTGAATCGTGAACAAATGCAAAATGTGAAGAATTTGCATGTAGTTTTTACTCAAAGTAACCAATTTTAAAAGTCTAGCAAAAACTGTACTTTTTCAAACCATTTATTTAGGCTAATTCAACTTTTAGACCAGGCCTACTTTCAGATGTCTTCAATCTCCGAGAGCAAATTTTTAAACCTATCAAAGGCCGCACCCCAAAAGTTCATTCAGTACAATCGCAACTTCCTTACCAGACTCTATCCGGGTGCCGTACGATACGACTCAACAAACTACAATCCGGTGTTGGGCTGGGAGACTGGGAGCCAAATTGGTGGGCTAGAATTTCTATTTGCAACCTAGAATCCAGGATTTAGTTTCTATAAAGCGGTATATTTCGGTCATTATCTATTTCGTATAACTCATACAGTGGACTCTTTATAACTCGAACCTCTATAACTCGAACAATTTCGCTGGCACGGTGGAAATTTCCTAATAAACTCTCATAAAAACTAACTTTCTATTACTCGAACTCTCCTTAACTCGAACGATTTCTGATTCCCCGTGGGGGTGTTCGAGTTATAGAGAGTCCACTGTATTAAGAAATGAACTAAGCTTATAAGAAAAGCGTTCACCATGCCTTCGCTTTTGTAGCCTTTGGTTGCTTGTTCATTACAACGAGTGTTTGTTTTGTTTCAGTGGCGTTGAATTTCCAGACAATGGGAGAGATGTTGGAAGTTTACAGCGGAATGTTTGCGTTGAACGGCAGAGCCGGGTACATCCTCAAACCGAGTTGTCTGAGAGATTGTATGTTGGTTTGATGTCTAATTATTGAGTTAATCATCTAAGACTGAAAATTATTATTATCATTATTTTACTAACTTATGCAGGCCTTGATGGCTGATTATTTACATAATTTTATAATTTGAACTGAAGTTTGGTACCCGTTTAAATATTAAAATAATAATATTCAGTGACTATCAATAACCGCGAACACCGTTATGTTTTATGTCGCCTCCCCTTTTACTGTCTTTGGCTTATCCCATTGAGTTCTTGTGGAAATGGTACGGGAGTTACGAGTAGCATGCGGCGCTCGCCTCATACTCAAGAATTTGCGCTGACGTAAAGGGATACTCGCCTTCGTTAGCAACATTAGCGGTGTTCAGACTACTGCACTTTTACGATAAGAGCGCCCTTATTAACGCCTTTAAGGTCTACGAGGTCGCTACCTTGTCTCTTCTACACTATCCCATAGTGACGTCATCGTTTGTGATTTGTATTGAAATATTCTCGTGACACGTTTAGCTTTTATCTCGTAAACAATTTTAAACCGTGTATATTTATGGTTTGATATTTATTTGGTATTTTGTTAGTTTATTTGAAATGGTATTTCTTAACAGCTTGTGAATGGTTCGATCCACACAATGTCGGAACGTTTGATAACAATGACAGTCACCGTGTCAACATCAGAGTATGTCAATACTAAAAATAAATATATTACTAACTGAAGGTCACGTGTTGTTTTGCTTGCCAAATTTAGAACAGCTTTGAAGTAACGAAAAGTTTATTGCCAACCGTCATTAAAGTTTAGAATTATTTTTTTGGATTTCAAACAATTTACCCTTAGCATGACTGAAATCGTTAATTCTTTGTGACAGGGGAAATCTTTGAATTTTGAAAAACTAGTCTATGGAGAGTCCTTCTATTCGAAAATCCTTAGTCGCTGTTTCTGAAAAAGTGGGAGGGGGTTCGAAGTCTCTTTAACATAATTTGACCAGAAGCTTTGTTTAGCTATTTTTATGGTTGTATATTTAGATCGTTAGCGGGCATTTGCTACCGAAAATGGATAAACGAGCTGTAAGTTGACTTATCGAGACAGGTTTTTTCTTGATTACTGCTATGACTATTTCCACATCATGTTTTAAGAACTTTTTTGACATCTGCACACTTTTAAACATTTTTCAAACATATTTCAGTCCTCTTTTAGAATTACTAAAATTATGAAAATTTTAGAATTGGGTGTTGCGTTCGGCTCTTAACCGAAAGGTTCTGGGTTTGAGACCATGCTATCACAAAGTTGTTTAGTGAGCGGTTATAAATAAACAACGCCGTACTTCATCAAAAGTAACCGTAGCACAAATGGGAGAAATTAAATACACTAAAACTCCGGGTTCATGATAATGCTTAATGAGCGTTCTGGAAGCCTCGTTAAAAAAACAAAACAAAGTTCACAAGAGACCATTTTGATAATGTCACAATTTTAGACGTGTTTTCAATCATTCAATGAGGTTCATTTGTCGGATAAGGTTGAGTTGCCAGTTATTCAATGACGTCCATTTGTCGAATAAAATTGAGTTGCCAATCATTCATTGACGTCCATTTGTCGTAAAAGGACGGTTGTTTTCATTATTATAGCTGATGTTTTAGAACACAGACTGCTACGTTAAATTGAACATACATGGCGTGAAGCAAGATCAAGTGCTGGAGAAGTTCAGAACGAAAACCGTCATGAACAACGGTAAGGTGGTATACCATATATTTGCCAAGGTTCGAAAAGCATGAAAGGTGTTATTAACATTAAGTGGAATATTTCAATATTTTATCATTAAAAACTTTATTCACGTTCACGTATTCTTTTGATAGTTGTATAATTGTAGGCTTGTTTACGCACATATACATGTGGCCGCTTCATGCAAAAATCTACTGAATTGTGGAGTAGGAAGTTAACAAGTTATATACACACAATGTTTTAAATGTTCTTTTATCAGTCATATGAGGTAAATAGTAATTTATGCATGATATAAATCCGTTAATTTTTGCGTGGTTGATGTTTATGTATGTTAATTTATGCGTGGTTGATGTTTATGTCTTTTAATTTATGCGTGGTTGATGTTTATGTTTGTTAATTTATGCTTGGTTGATGTTTATGTATGTTAATTTATGCGTGGTTGATGTTTATGTATGTTAATTTATGCGTGGTTGATGTTTATGTTGTTAATTTATGCGTGGTTGATGTATATGTATGTTAATTTATGCATGGTTGATGTTTATATATGTTAATTTATGTGTGGTTGATGTTTATGTATGTTAATTAACATGGTAGGTTTCAATCCCGTGTGGTGTGAAGAGTTTCAGTTCAATTTGCACGCACCGGAGTTAGCGCATGTCCGATTGGCTGTTTACGATCAAGAAATTGGCTTCGATGATTTCATTGGTCAATACTCGATACCATATATGGCAATACGATCAGGTGGGAGTTTGGTCTGATGATTGCATGTATATGAACGCCACATATTCCTTTTACATAGTTTTGTTGATGGTCTATTGAGAGGGGTAGATTTTGCTTAGATAATAAATCTATCAGTGACAGTGGAGCCAAATCGTGAAAAGGGGTGTTTTTATGCTCGACAAAGATGCAACTTGGTACAATTAAAGTTCATATGAAAATAATCAACTTAAGCCTCGGACGTTTGTACAATCCACCTATTTTGAGGTTTTAATATATTGATTGTATGCGATTTAAATTTATCAAAAGCGTTTTTAGCTGGATTATGTTGGCTTGGTATTTCTTTGATCGCGAAGTAACCTTTAATAGAATTGCATGGAAAGAAAGTTTAATTTGATTGGTGTAGATTGTACTTACATAATCTAAGACTTTACTGCTTCGGGGGATGTTCACAAACATTTTAAGATTATTTTCCACGCCTCTTTAGGTCATTGCTGAGACTGTCACACATTGTAATGAAATATATTTGATGTATTTAGAATTCTAGCAAAATTGCGATATAATCAGAACAACATTTTCGTTTCGTAGGATATCGGAGGGTGCCATTATTTAGCAAGTCAGCCGCCGTGATACCTAGAGCTTCCTTGTTGGTCCATATAACTTCGACTTTGTTAAAGGAGGAATGAGCGCCATTTTATTTTTTAACTTTTATCGATTTTAAAATTGTTTATTTCTATCGGTTTTTTTAAGCTTATATCTATGGATTGTAAATAGAATTTCATTTTTCTTGCATTTTTCAAAGACATTAACAGATTAATCAATAAACCGTAATTTATGCGCACCTTCGTGACGTCAGCATTTTATGCGCTCACACTTAAGCGTTCAAGAGACAAAAAACTGTAGTTTTATTAAATTAACAATCTAAATTCTTTCTCAATCTTAAATCACAAATATATCAAAAATACATTTTTTTAATTTTTCAACCAATTTCTGAAATTCTCAGATATTATTACCGACTCAGAAACATTAATCAACTACGGGAAAATTGAAAAAAACATATATACTATTTATCACAATCATACATTTGTTATAATTGAATTTGTTGCAACAAAAACGCATTTGCTGGGTTATGCATATTGCTGCTGCGTGCAACTTTATTAGGCGGAGATCTTCAAAGGAATGCCTCTCGCTGGAATGTAAGGAGTTTCACGATCCACCATTGTGATGCAATCTAAAGAAAGTCATTGCACTTTATCTCCATCAAACATCGTAAATCTTCTAATGAACGCTCCCATTTTTTTAACGTCTCCCTCTAATAAACGCCCCATCCTTACAGGTGAAAAGTGTTTATAAACACTTCTTCTTGAAGTAAAGAATGCCGATACTGCACTTGCTTCGTGACAAAAACAATCGACTCGTGCGAATAAATACGTGCGTGCTTATAACGCCACATTTAAACGCATCGAATCTTTCAATAGAAACTCGATAAAAAGATGAGTCAGCAAATTTCAAAAGGAAAGCGAGGCTTAGGTTGAGCTTTTCTTAATGTTCAGTTGCAAGACATTTTATGATTTACTATTGTTAGGAAGCGCCTTAGGGGATTGTTTAAAGTTTAAATTACAATATCGAAAGCGTTTTATCTGAGGCACATTCTTAAAAGCAAGACTAACCTCCATAAAAACCCTGGGTTTTACAAATAGATAGTTAAGATTCTCTCTATGTATTTGAACTTTATTATCTGCGAGCAGAAGTACCCAAGGAGATGCCCGGGCACATTCCTGTTAGTCCCCCGCCAAAAGAATTTTTTTTACGGTTTTTAGAAAACTCTTGTATTTCTTTATGATAACAAAACTGAAATAAACAAACTATAAACAAACAATTATTCAGGTGGCCAATATGCAGCGATATCTTGGAAGATCTTGTCGGACAAATTCAAATTTCTATGTGTCTGTCGCCACATCCATTCACACAGGTAAGAGTAAGCATCGCTCTACGAGTTCCGATTTGCTTCTTGTTGCGCTTTTTTGCCAATTTCCAGCTGTTCTCTACTTGTTAGGTATTAACACCAGTTACAGGAACGCCAGAATTTAAAAAGTGGTTTAGTGTCAGATGGTTGTACCCCATAGCATTGATTCCGCCATATGCTCTCCACAAATCAAACATGACTGTTGTTGTACCTGATTACGGATTATAGGCTCTAATGTGGCTGCACTTCTGTCCGGAACAGCGTACATAAAACACTCTCTTGTCTCTCGACAGATACCGCCAAATACCCAGTGTTGAGGAAAAACTCGATGATTTTTTCTTCGAGTGAACTAACTCTCGTCTATCTCCACTTCGGAATTCAGTCCACCAATAGCAATTGGATTCTGCAGCAAGTCAATCATCGCACAAACTTCGCATAAAAAGTTATTCCAATCAACAACTGTTTTTGTTCATAACCAACTCGCCTTCACAAAACTTTATCGACGTCATTTCGCAACACCAGCAAAAAATAGGAACAAGAATGTCTCAATACGGGAATGGGGAATTTACAAGACAAGTGTCTTTTTTAAGCCAACATCTCTTCTACACTGTATTGAGTTGCACCTCCAGCAATCGCCGTGATATCTCAAGATGTGATGAACATTTGCGCAAACTCTTGGATTGTGTAAAATCCCACGCTGTTGCAAAAACAAAACACTTGATCGCTTACCAGCTATCTGAGCTGATAAGTTTAAAAAATTATTTTCAATATAGCTTTGCTTTCTCTACCGCTACAGCATGTGCAAGTATCATTTATAACTTTTTTGTCCGTCTGGAAGTTAAACTTATGTATATAAACTGTCTATATAACAAAAGACAACCTTTATAAAACAAAGTTTAAACGATTTTGTTTTAGGCGGGGGAGTAACAGGAAAGTGCCGTTGCCCGTGGCAATCAACGTTTCCTAAGTAAGAATACCTCAATGTACGAAATTTTTCAAACAAGTGACGCGCTAGAAAAACAAAATATCTTCCACTCACCGAGCATCGATCGAAAGTGTTTCAGTCAAATTTAAAAACTTCTTTAATGCCTTATCCATGAGTAATATTCAAGTGACTTGCTAATACTCCTGAAATGTCAGGGGAGTAACTACTCAACTGCAGAGTCGCCCATAATACCGAAGCTACTTTAAAAGTGTCATTAAGCTACTTGCAATTCAGAAAATGCAAGCTACAAACGAAATCTAGTATGATCGCTAACCACTTAATATTTCTTAATATTAAATAACGAATCACTGACTACGATCGAAAATTGCAGTATGATTGCCCACCTATGATCGGACATACGCTGACGCATAAAGTGCACCCGGTACAGTCTTCGGTCACGTGGGGTAGATGTGTGTCCGCGTCGAAAGTAATGGCCTGGTAACCAGAGTCGTTGCACGTCATGTAGCATTTGCCGCAGTTGATGCACATTTGGTCATCGATCACAGCTACGGCGTGCTCTTTGTTATTCAAATTCTGGTAAGCGCCGATGTGTTTCAAGGCATGACCGATAACATCCTGAAACAAAAAGTAACAGATGGCTGCAGCGTGAACGTTAAGAAAGTCCGTCGCCACTCTTAAGTGTCTGGGAATGGTTACTCCTAACAGAAATCAACAAAACAAACTGAATTATTACCAAGAATTCTGTGTGGACTGAAATTATAATTGAGTACGAAATTTAAAAATTAGCATGGTCTCGAACCCAAAACCTTTCGGTTAAGAGCCGCAAACGCCTTACCATTGCGCTATCACCGTCTAAAGGTGAGGGTCTAAGCGTAAGGGTGGTAATAGAAAAAACACTTTAAAGTTTCCCAAGTCGTCAAATACCACGTGGTCACAAACAACGTCACGCAGAACAACAAACGAAAGCCCTCCATGTGACACGACACACCAAACTGCAAACAGAAACACCGCTAGAATCTCAGCGCAGTAGATTTCAGTAAAACTTTTATTTTTTTTATTCCTCTTCTTCGACAACGTGGTTGCGGATAACGGTTTGTCCAGCGTAAATAAGCAATTCAATCGAGCAGAAGGAAAGGGAGTATAGTATTCACAAGAGCAATTGAGCTCTTTAAATATTAAAGAATAGGTAAAAAAACCGGAAAATTATCTTTTTAAGAATCGGAAATCGTTTATAAAAAAAACATCTTGAAAATTATTAATGTTTCGGCACTAGAATATATAAATGGAGTAAAATTAACTAAATTAGTAAAAATAATTTATAAGTAATTAATAGCGAGGGAAGTTTAAATTATGCTAATTTATGCGTGAATAAATAATATGTATATTTGTAAATAACCCCATTCCACTTTCTTACCTTTACCGCGGGTACGGCGCGGGATGGTGTCACACCCGGGCGTACTTTCTGCGGGAACAACTCGTCACGCAAAATGTCCGCCTTCTTGATGTAGTCGGCAACGGCCGATTCTCGTTTTCGTTTGAATTCGCCGAAATGAGGCAGATTCTAAATGGTATCCATGTAACGAAAGAGTGAAGTTCATATTTCAAGCGTGCTAAAACATGCAGATTTCTTGGAGATTGAGTTGTGAACTAAAGAGGATAATGGTGAAAATATTCCATAATCTATGCGGACCTATTGGAACGCCTTCCTCACCTTTCCAACAACATCGGCGATTTTCGGCACGACCTTTCCTTTCTGATGACGTGCGGTAGGTTCACTTTGTCCGTTCCAATTCTGAAACTCTACGCACGACTCCATATAGAGCAGACACTGCAGTCCTGTTTTGTAGTCCTCGATGAGCGTGTAGTCCTGGTTCTGAACCGCACTGCAAATCTACAGTATTATTATTATATTATAAACGCATCTTTATACAGGATAATCATTCAAAAATTTTGTGATGAGCTACAGTGGACTCTCTCTATCTCGAACTCGCAAGGGGCCAACAGATTTGTTCGAAATAGAGAAAGGGATTTATTTATTAGGGATGTATTAGACTTCAAGTTTAAATGCTCAGAAGACTTTTTGTTGAAAAACTTTAAAACATTATATATAAATAAATAATAAATAAACTTTTGTATCAATTTTGTGTTTTTCAGCTTCCGTTTAACGGTCGACATCTTGAATTAAGCTTTCTTAATTCAAAACAAAACCTTTCCACTTTGTAATATTTCGATCGCAATCGAATTTTCAAATATCGAACATTTTTGTTTTATTTGCTGTGTGAAAGAGGAACGAGGTGGGACAAAATTCGAGATAGAGAGAGAAACATTCACAAGGGACCAAGTTTTTTGTTCGAGATAGAGAAGTTCGAGATAAAGAGATAAAAACAGCTTAGAGAGTACACAAATGTCCAAGGAACCGAGCTTTTTGTTCGAAATAGAGAGAAGTTCGAGATAGAGAGTAGTCGAGATAGAGAGAGTATAGTGTAGGAGAGAAAACGCCCAAGGTTTACCAAGAGTAATTAGTTAAAGTCACTATACAATTCTATGGCTCGTGTGAAGTTTCCATAATTGTTAGGGATCTTCTTGTTCTCCTCAAAACTCGCTTACATAGATGACCGAGAAAAAGATAACAAAAAATCACCTGGACAACACTAGCCCCCGCGTGCAGAAACTGAAGAGCCGCGTCAGCAGAATCTATACCACCCGTTGCTAGGATGGGGTAACCAGGCAACGCTCTAGCAACAGCAGACACGGCCCTCAACGCTATTGGCCGGATAGCGTTCCCTGAGACTCCACCGTAAGTAGTCTTTTTGGCTTTACCTGGAAATCAAAAAAGGTGGCATGCAAGAAGAGTATGGGAAACTGTATATGGTACACAGTGAAGATCAGTGGTTTAAAAGTTTATAAGAGGTATTTGGAGATGATTGTCAACTTCTTGGTTAATTTTCTACTGACGTTTCATCTTTGACAAGAGAAGTCAAAATCTGTTGAACACACACCTATGGCCGGCCACGGAGTTCCGTCAGACTTTAGATGCATTAAACCGGACACCGTATTTGTCGCCGTGACACCGGATGCTCCGCCTGAAACAAAGCTTTCATCAGTTCATATTGATAAACATTGATGAAATATTTGCGCGCAACCAAAAAAGAGATATTTCCATGCTCCGTGTAATGGTGTTAGAAAACCGGATCTTAGTTCAACCAGAAGTTCTAAAGTTTTTCCTTGAAAGAGTGAAGAGAATTTCGGCCTTAGTTCGATAAAATGGTGTGATTTGTGTTCAAAGCATGGAATTTGTTTAGAGGCAGAATACCTCCCATAACAGTCAATGTAAATTATAGACCCACTTTGAAAGATTCAAAATGGCGGATAGACCCATAACAGCGGATTATGTTTTTTCTGATTTTTGTGCATATTTTTCGGTGTAAGATGGACAGTTGTTGTGTAAAATGGACATTTTCTTTGTTATGCTAAAGGTTTTTGTGTATCAATATTGCCAACTCTGTGCTTTCTGTCTGTATATATAAAAAATGACCTCATGGCCGACAAAAAAATCTTACGCTTTAGGAATGTTTAATCAACCAAGTCATTTTCAACCTGTGTTTCTACTGCAAATAACCAAAATTTCGTTTCTAGTGATATATGATACGTATAGTTTACATGGGAGAGGGTTGGTTGGTTACCATGGAAACCGGATCCATTTTTAGTTTAACAAGCCTTTCAACTTACCTTAAGAGTACTTATTTCCGCGGGTTTTTATTTTCGCGAGTCGAAAAAAATTACATTTCGCGGGTATTAATTTTTGCGAATGATCGTTTATAAAATATTTCGCGGGTATTTATTTTTGCGAATCCCAGGAAAGTTTGCGTTTCAGGCCCGTAACGAGACAAATTTAGTTAGGGGGGGGGGGGGGGGGCTGAAGATAAGAATTTTTTTAAAGATTCAGAGGTTTAGATTACAGTAAACTGCATCCAAACAGCATTTGATGCTCCTTCTTTGTTCCATATTTACTATTATATTTACTATATATATATATATTTACTATATATTTAAAATTCTTCGTTTTTCCTCAGTACAAATAGACAAAAAGAGTAAATAAACAACATAACAATAAGCAATTACAGGTCTAGAGTATAACATTCTAAATTAAGTTTATGGGAACTGGGAACTCTCAAAGAAAAAAACGGTAAAAGGAAAGAAAAAAAAAGACAAGCGACCACTTTTCAGTTTTTTTTTCATAGTCAGTTTTTGACAAAACACTGATTCGTACCAACAGACGTGTTTCCAATTTCGATGATATCTAATTCATCCAACAGCTCTTTGTGAACGTGCATAAGCATCAAGTGGTTTAGGAGGTTATTTGCGCAACTAACTAACTAACTCCAACTGTTAGAAAAAGAAGACGTGAATCCGTGCAGTAAGTAAGTAAGTATTGGTCATTGTGGAACGCATATACGATTTTACTCACTTCATTGCAGAGAAAATTCTTTCACTCTCAGCGTTTGCTGCTGGGGCTACCATGATCAGCTTGATAAGAGTAATGACTTGTCTGACAAGTTTCCTTTGAGAATCATTCAGCTCTCTAACCTTTTCGAGGATGGTATGGGATATTAAGGGGTGTTACATCTTTGAAAAACGCTATGTTGGATGGAATGTGGGACTGGTTTGCCCCCGCCTTAACGTAGTTTTGTTCAAAAAACACTGATTCAAGCAAGTAAAAATATTGCCAAATTAACGATGAAACACCTTTTTATTAATAAGCAACCAGTCAATAAGAAACTAGGGCTGATCGACCAAATTGTTAAGCAGCTTTCGGAGCTAGGCTGTGCTGACCTAAGCAACAACAAAAAATTAAAATAGCCAAATGAAATATTTTTATGCTTTTATTCATTTCTTCTGTCAATAAATGTGTGCTCTAAGTTAAACTTATTGTGTGTTTAACCCATTAAAGAAAAACTTGTGTCATTTTGAATCTATTGGAACAACCCATTTCGGTTAGAAACGCTAATCAAAACTACATATGTGCTGAAGCAACTATTAAGCAACTTTTAGGGCTGAAATTCAAATAGATGCTAAGCAACTTTGAGGGCTGGAGCAAACCTTAGTTGCTTATTAAAAAAAGTCTATGATTGGAAAAAAGTTGGGGGGGGGGGGGGGCTCAAGCTCCCAAGCCCCCGCCCCTAATTTACGGGCTTGCGTTTACAAAGAGCCATTAATGAGTGTACATAAGGTTATGATGATATTCAGACCACATTCCTTTTCGCTTGTTGAGAAAAACTTTATTATCTTCAGTGTTATTCATGGCTAAAAAAAAACGCCGTGGTTAGAGTTCCGACAACGAATCTTATATTTCTATATGCAAGTGCTAGGGTTAGGGTTCAGGATAGGTTAAGGTTTGGGATACCATTAGGGATAGGTTTAAGGTTCAGTTAGGTTAACTTTCTTAGTAAGAAAGTAAATAACTGATTTACAATGAAATGTCGGGCCTATATCCGCAGAAATATAAGATCCGCTAATCAATATCCGCTGCCTAAAAGAAAACGTTTTGGTAACACAAGATCTCTTCATATGTATAACTGAACTGCGCATGTGCAAAGGATGACATTTTGTCACGTGATCTTCCGCAGCCGCTCATTGAGAGGCATGGCAGAGTTTACTTTCGAAAATCTGCCATCGTCCGAGAGCTTCAAACTGCTTTGGTTAAACATCGCGAAAGCTGTCAACAAAGCCTTTTCGAAAAGAACCCCAAAATTTTCGAAAGGTTTAGTTAGATAATCGTTATTTGGGCATTGCTAAACAAAATTATAAATTTATCTGATAATCGTTGTTTCCAAGTCTCGTTTTGACAAAAAAATTATACGCAATAGTTTGGTAAAATGGAATATACGGGATATTCGCTATAAAATATAACAATATAAGGTCAACAAAGTTTAAGGTTAAGATTTAAAAATGAATCGGATCAGACAAAAAAGGTAGCCCTGCCAAACAGGTCATGCAAAATAAGAAAAACTGTTGTTTGTGGTTTCAAATTATGGTTATTAGAACGGTAGAAGCGTAGTAGATAGTAGTAGTCAAAGTAGATATTTTGCGTTGCTAAGACGCGTTGTTAGGGACTGACGTATAGACTACCTATTATTCAACCCAAATAAACAAAAGATATCAAGTTCTGGTTTTTATAAAATGAAAACTAAATAATTTGTTGTTCCTATGAGATTAAAATAAAAAGAATCACCTTTTCTTAGAAAATTCTAGCTTTGCCAGATTTTTTTCGCGAACGTTGTCTTCGAGAATATTTCGCGGGTATTTAATTTCGCGAATTTGGCAAAAATTATAAGCTATAATTATATATAATAGGAATATGATTTTGCCATAAATCCCACAATTGTGTCCACTATTCTACTAGACAAGTCCGAGGGATTTGGGCCTAAAACAGTTGAAACCTCGAAAAAATTTTCCGGAAAGTACCATTTTTACCTTAGTAATAACATATTAAAATTCCACCGAAATCCCAATGGCGGAACACCGCTATTTTGACACCTAAAGGCACGTGGCTGGTCGCAAATCACCAAAAATTTAACTTTAACAAATTTAAAAACCATTTATATCATTTGATAGATCTTTTGTTTCTGCACAAAAAATAATGTTACTAACTGTTTTTGCAAATCAATATTTTTAGAGTTTCAGGGGGTTGAAATATATGCAAACCAAGGCTAAAAGAATAAAATACAGGAGTTTCAGGGGGTTGAAATATATGCGAACCAGGCTAAAAGAATAAAATACAGGAGTTTCAGGGGGTTGAAATATATGCGAACCAGGCTAAAAGAATAAAATACAGGAGTTTCAGAGGGTTGAAATATATGCAAACCAGGCTAAAAGAATAAAATACAGGAGTTTCAGGGGGTTGAAATATATGCGAACCAGGCTAAAAGAATAAAATACAGGAGTTTCAGGGGGTTGAAATATATGCGAACCAGGCTAAAAGAATAAAATAGAAAGTTTTATTTGTATACACTTTTTGACAAAATGCTTTAAGATGTAATAGAGTGCCTTGTCAAATTTTATTTATTTTCTATGTACAATGGATTTTTTAACTTTTTACAGGGTGACTACAGCTTGGACCAATGCCAAAAATAAGGATTTTTAAGGAGGAATTTACGTTAAAAAGACAGAAAAAACCAAGGAGAATTAAGGAGATTTTTATAATATCATTTTTTTTCAAGAACAAAAGCTGACAAAAAAGAGCAGGATAATCTTCCAAATTTCTACAAATAATTTATATGCAGCAAAATGCATGCAAAACCTAAACAAATGTCTTTCAAATCTGTATATGTACAAAAAATAAAAATGAAATCCTAAAAATAATCTTTTTTCAATAAAAAACATAAATCCTAAGTATGACCTGGCAAAAACTAAGGAGGAATTACGGAGTTTAGTCAAATTTTACACTTTTTAAAGGATTTTAAGGGTTTTTAAGGAGGCGTGGTCACCCTGTTTTATTATCACTTTAAACTTGAAGTTGGGTCTCTTTGAACTCATTTTTTCATATTTTGTTAGTTACAGCGTTTCGTCAAATTAGGGCAGTATTGTTTTTTTAGTAATTTCGCACAAACATTACCACACACTGTGAAAATGAATGCATATATTTCCCTGCTACATAGAAAACCACAAACCTTCTTTTGCGGCTCGAGCTATCTCCACAATATCTGTAACATTCGGCGTCAGTTTCGCAAAGAACGGTATCTCTATGGCCGCACGCACCCACTTACAAATATTGAAGACAAGCTCAGCTTTCTGGCCGCAGGCGAGACCCATGCCCTTCTCGCCCATCCCGTGCGGACAGGACAGATTCAACTCGAGCGCAGGCGCACCGGCTTTCTCCGCCATTCGCGCCAATTCTGTCCAATCAGCTTCATCGTAGCCACACATAATACTCGCTATGAGAACCTGGAAACAAGAAGAAAAGCTAAACACATCGAGCAATGTTGAAACAAAAAAACAATCCCAACAATACCATCCCTTTAAGGTTACTGTAAATCACTCCTTGCTTTCAAAGCTCACAATCAACAATTCAGAAAAAGGTTTGGTCTGGAAGATATTAGAATGATTCGACCTTTCCTTTGTTTTTCAATTTTTTACTGCAGCAACTTGGGGTTAAGTTTATGCTTAAAATTATCGAAAATTGAATGCTGTAACTTCCCTTTCTGATTGTGGTTAGAAATGGGTGTTTGGATAATATAAGAGAGGCAGTCATGGGGAATGTTCGGATAGTGTACAGGATCAAAATATATTGACAAAGTAACAGTTACTCTTTAACAAACAAACTTAATAGTATTCCCGGTCTCGATCAATGTGATTTGAGATAGCAATTGCTCTGTTTTGAGTAAAATGATCGTGCTAGGATACCAAAGTAATAGTGACATGTGGAGTCTCTTAAGAATGTTTTGTGATCATTTGCATCTTTGAGAAGCCCAATCCAATATTCGCTTTACCAACGAGACCACAATATTCCCATTATCTTGCCATAACTTAAATCATCGAAAATCATTAAAAAATGAACAATGAACAATGAACAATAAACACAACAGCCCCCGTGCAAGGTATTTCAACAGTAGAGGCATTTAGTATTTGTATTCAGAAGAAAAGATTATCAACCCGTTAAGTTAACCCATTAAAAAGCCACATCATAAAAATCATCAAATTAGTCTATTTAGGTATTGAGGCAAACACATTATGTGGAAAACTACTTCAAGACATCTTATGGGTGAAAGCAGGACCAATAATCTGCTCATCACTACCCCACGATAGCACAATGGGAATGGCATTCCATTGTAGCAATTCTCTACATATCAGTTCATGCCATTCTAAATCTTGTTTTCTTACCATGGCAACATTCATAAACTCATACGTGTCACATTCTCAGCATCCCACAGGTCTCATTAACACCTCATTAACATTTTGTTTATACGTTCACATTTGTACATATTTAACGGCACAAACTTACTCATCTCTTTTTATGTGAAGAGAACGTCAACGGAGGTTGAGAAAGGACAGTCGCGATTATTTTATATTCCAAATTAATAGTTCAAATAACGAAGCCGTTGAACTATTAAAGCATTCAGCTCTTAACCGAAAGGTTCTGGGTTCGAGACCATACTATCACAAAATTGTTTAGTGAGCAGTTAAAAAGAACAAATAAATAAAAAAAACAGTAAAAATAACTGTAACACAAAAGAGAGTAATTAAATACTAAAACTCCAGTTCTTCATGATAATAGCATAGTTTAAAAAAATTAAATATATAAATAAAAATTAAAGAGCTTGAATTTATTACTTAATTACATACCTGATCAGGGAAATCTGTGACAAGCTCCGTGATAGATTTGCACCAATACTCTGCTGACTTTTCGCTGATCAACTCAATGTTTAGGAACGATCCCTGGTTCGGCCCGTACAAATGCCCCGATGTACTTCCACGTACGATACGAGGGGAAACATTTACAATGTAATCCTTGAATAAAGTAAATAGACAATAATCAATAAAGGATAAATGGATTTTTTTTTGTTAAAAACAAAGTAATATTGTATGGTGCACTTACATGACAAGAATAAACAAAGTCATGCAAACAAAAACAAATCTCTGAAGATTATTATCATCAAAATGCTTACATCTATCGAAGTGGGTTTCAGGAGTTGAAATGAAAAGCTGTATTCTGTACAATTAGAAAAACAGGTGAAACTCTGAGGAAAACAGACAGAAGAAAGAAAACTACTCTACTAACTATTCCTGTTCTATCTGTTAAAATATTTGCCTGTATTTTTCTAGGAATGATAAGCTCCGTTAAATAAGCATGTTGATAGATAGATTTATAATCCTTCATATGGACAAAAGCCTCACCTTGTCCAACACAAATGTCTTGGTAAGCTGGAAGCCCCACCCTGCTTCAAACGCCCGTCGCATCATCGGCGAGGTAGTGGTAGGCGGGGCGGACGCCAAGCCAAACGGGTTTGGGAAGTTCAAGCCACAAACATCAACAGATAAGTCCACCTGATCGATAGCAGTGTAGAACAGAGGTAGTTGTGGAGAAACGGGCACTTCACTGCCGGACAGACTCTAAAGAATGAAGGAGCATCTAACAAGTTTCCTTATCAACACCATTTTAAGTTAACGATTGAAACAACAAAGACACAAGTATTAGCAACATTCAATTGCTTTCATAAAAACAACAAAATTACCAAAAGAACTACTCTCTTGTCACATGATTTTCAACTTTATTGAAGCAAAAATGATTGTTATAAGCAATGACTGATATGAGCAAATACTACATGCAGGGACTGTCTCAGAGACATACCTAAACATATTTTTTTGCACTTCAATAATTTTCAAAAGCTCAAAAGAGCCACAACAGACAATGCTTTGGACCTTGACACTTAGCATTACATTTGCTGAAAGCAAATTTCAGTTTTTAATTGAGTAGAAAATAACAACATAATAAAATAAAAGCATGAAAACATGAAACGTAAAAGCCACCTGCAAGTATCGGTGCATGGACCAGGCGGCATGTTTTCCATCGTTCACGGATTCCACCGTTGTTTGTGCCACACCCGCAATGTCTCCCCCACAGAAGACGCCTGCTTCACTACTCTCCATTGTGTTTTCATTGACTTCGGGTAAACCCCAGCGATTCAAGTTGAGTGGTGCAAGTGCAGACACAACTGCGCGCAAAAAGAAACCATTAGCTTTTATAGAAAGGGACTCATTTTCAATAAAATTTCACGGAACAAGAGAATTTCGAAAGCAGTTAATTCAAGGCAATATAAACGATAATTTTCAATGACATTTCATCCCGTGTAACTGATCGCAAGACAAAACTGTAAAACGTTGATAGGGGAAAAACTATTAGTTACAAGAGTTGATAGAAGTTGATTATGCGCTACCTACCAACAGGGTCGCTTAAAGTCGAACCGAATGCAGAAATGATGAAGTCAGCTTTGATTTTTGTTGTCTGCTCTCCATCTTCTATCCAGCTTCCGTCATTCAACTAAACAAAGTTGTTGAAATATTAAAAATCTGAAAGATTGTATGCTGTACAGATGGAAGCCATCACTATCATTATAGAATTTCAGTTTGGTAGAAGTCCACATAAAACCTGAGTCAAAGAAGAACTACAAGAAAGAAGGAAATGTCTTTTTAACACGTAAACATTTTTACTGCACAAATAAAATGAATGCACTCAAAAAGTCCACTGGTCAATAAAATATTTAACATTGCCTGTTCTGTTCTGTAGAATACAATGCTTGCGATTCGATCGCCTTTCACAATGACTTCCTTCGGAGAGATGAACGGCAAAAACTCGCACTTCTCTTCGCGAGCGAGTTCCATTTCTTCAGGCACCGCGCGGATGTTTGTGAAACCTTTGCGAAAGGCCACAAAAACACGACGTGCACCGCAACGTAGCGCCGACGTGCAGCAATCAAACGCTGTGTCACCAGCGCCCAGAACAACAACGTTACCATGGAGACTAGGTAACTGTGATTTGCAGCCGCACATTCCTATGCACAAGCTCAGTATATATTTGTGAAACTGGTAGCACAACGGGAGACAAAGACTCAAAACTGTTTCCATCTGTCAATGATATTACGAATAAATAAAAAATGGACAACATATAAAATAGAAATATTTTCCTCGGGACCTCTACCCAACTAAAATTAAAACAAAAATGAATTTCTGAGTGTATCAAGCAAGCATCGGAACTTTATTCCTGCGCTAGGTACCGAAACAATACCAAAAGAGGCTATAAAACTAATCATCTTTGGTTCTATCATTATTTACCATTAGCTAAACTGAAAAGAATATCGTTAATCATTAATATTGTAACCACAGCAGCATAGTCACGTAAGCTATGTAGTTTACTTCCTTTATTGTATTTGTTATTTTTATTACCTTTATATTCATCGCATTTGTTATTTCTATTAGCTTCATATTATATGAAATGTTAGTAAAGCACCTGGTTTGCTTGCTTTTGATACAAGAGGTAGGAAGTCCTTTGAAGTATAGAAGCCATGGTTGACTGTTAAACCTTGGAACTGCGAGGCTATTTTTGGCTCGGGGAGACCTGCAAAACAACATCATTTTAAGAAGAAGCCAAGCATGGTCTTGAGATATTGAGACACACTGGTTCCTCTGATTAAGTTTACAGATTTTAGTCCTTATAATTTACTGCTTCCCAACATTGCACAAGGCCATGTTTGATAGATAGAAAAGAAAAAGTCATTTAAGAGAAACAAAACGAAAAAACAATTAAGTTGACAAATAATTAAACGATATATCCACTATTGGTGATCCTTTATCATCGTTTAAACTAAATCATGAATAAAGCAAGGCTCAGCCTATTAAGCCCCTTGCTCACTGCTCACTGCTCTGCTCACTTCTCGTTCAGAATCAAATTTGACTTTAAAACCCCAAAGAATCCCATTGGTTCCAGACAATCAAGAAAAACCAAAACAATCGTTTTCGAATTTAGACGAAAAGAGCCTTTTACACAATGCTATCACAATATTTTCTTGCATGGCAATATTTTCTTCTTACCTATTCCAACAAAGATCGCTTTGTAGCCATCCTTCTGCAACGACTGAATGGTGAACCCACTTTCCGCATTCAACGCTTTTCCTTCTTCAACCTAATCGAAGATTGTTGTAAAAGTTGCGAAATGCAGGCTGAGAGTTGAAAAACGAATTATATTTCAGATTTATTAATTTCATATTTCATATTTCACAGTCTTTTAATTTGCACATATAAATAACAATAGCACTTTCTTTTCCGTATCATATTAACAAAATTGCTGACACCGTTCTTCCAATATCTATCCAGACAAGCATACCAATCATGAAATTTCACTGAGAATTCAACTTTCTTTCTTAACAAATCACGGCAAAAGCATAAAAACATTTCAATTAAAACTGACCATTTATTGTTTTACACCTTGCAGTACCTTTACACTTACGCCACTGTCAATGCCACAGAATTCAGATGATGGCCACGATTATTACCTTGACTCCGAGATCTTTCATCTGCTCCATCTCGAAGCTCACAACATTGTATGGTAAACGATACTGCGGAATCTCAGATGAACTAAATGTGGTAAGATGAAAAATAACAAGACTCCATTACCTCAGTGGAGATACGGTCTTTGTATAATAATAACTGTTCGGTTAAGAATGGTTTGAGAAAGAATGACGGAGTGAGGTTATTACCAAATTACAAATTTTTATTGGAACATCATTTCATTGGAACATCATTTGTCCTGAGTATGACATTAAACTGCTTCATCCTAAGTTTGTCCTGAGTATGACATTAAACTGCTTCGTCCTAAGTATGATGTTAAACTGCTTAGGCTTGATGGGAGTCTTTAGCTTTGGTTAGTAACCTGTCTAGGAGAAGGGAACTCTGAGATTGAACCTCTACTTTTAAGTAGGAAAGGGTAGGGAGAGCTTCAATTCAATTCAAGTAAATATTTTCTTTTTCATAACTACAATTTTCCTCTTTATATTAGAATGTAGCACAAAAATATGATTAAATGATAATAAAAATAATAACAATGATATTGATACGTGTTTGATTTCAAATAAAAGAAAAGTTCAGTTAATGAAAAAGTGGAATCTCGTAGAAGGTCAAAATCGACTTTATCATCGAGAACCAATTTGAGCTTTAGGATTAAGAGTCGTTAAAAATATATATAACTAAAAATATATATATAATAAAATAACGCAAATACTTCAAATCAAATTAAATAACAATTATTTAAATTATATTAAGTAGAAACAATTAAATTCAAAAATCTATCAAATATATTTTAAATCAAAAAAAGTGACAATTTTATTTCGTTTATTCTTAAAAATACTTATAAGTATCTTCTAATTTTAATAAAATGTATTTTGTCTTATTTTTAAAAGCAGAGAGAGAAAGAGAATCTTCCAAATTTTCAAAGTTTGAATGAATTAACTCATTCCATAGTTTAGGGCCACGAATTGAGATGCAAAATTGGCAAATTTTAGTTTTACAAAAAGGTTGTACTATTACTCCAAATGATCTTGTATTATTTAGATTTGGTTTAAGAGTATAAATTCGGTCAAATATATTGGGAACTAAATTATATTTACATTTATACATGAAATTGACTATATGAAATATATTTATTTCGTAAACATTCATTGCTTCCATATCATCGAAAAGAGGCTTTGTGTGAGTAAACTTGTCTTTAAAGTAGATGACACGAATCGCATGTTTTTGTGTTTTAAAAATAGATTTTAATTTGCTTTTATGTGTACTTGCCCACACTAAGTTTGCATAACTTAGATGGCTGTGTATAAAAGAAAAATAAAGTTGTTTTAATCATTTTTTCTTTAAAATATTTCTAGTTTTGTATAATATTCCTACACTTTTAGATATCTTGTTATTTATTAAGTTAATATGGTGTTCCCAAGACAGATTTTCATCAACTAACACCCCTAAAAATTTAATAGATTGTGTTTTTTCTAATGTTTTATTGTTAATGTGGAGATTAGGTAGATTTTCTGTGACCATTTTCCTTTTTGAATGAAATACTATATATTTAGTTTTATCTGAATTTAAGGACAACTTATTGCTATGAAACCACGATGATATTTTATTTAACGCAATATTTATTATTTTGAAAGCATTATTTATATCCGAGGTTGAGGTGAACATGTTTGTATCGTCTGCAAACATTATGAAATCGATATTTGGAGAAGAAAAAGCTAGGTCGTTCACATAAATTAAAAACAATAATGGGCCAAGAATCGAGCCTTGAGGAACACCACATAATATTTCAAGAAAAGCAGATGCACTACTTCCATAAAAGACGCATTGTTTTCTGTTTTGTAGGTAACTTTTAAACCACTTCAAATAAGTATTTGAAATTCCGTAATGTTGTAATTTTTTTAATAATATTGAATGGTTTACAGTGTCAAAAGCTTTCGATAGATCTATAAAAACACCTAATGTATATTCGCCATTTTCAAAGGAATTTGATATTTTATCACTTAATTCTAACAACGCATGTTCAGTGGAAGTGTTTGCTTGAAAACCAAACTGTTTGTTGTAAAACAGCTTGTTTTTTTTAAAATATGAATAAACTCTGTTAAACATGATTCTCTCCAATAATTTTGAGAAAAAAGGCAAGATAGATATTGGTCTGTAATTTCCAACTTCAGTAGAAATGCCAGTTTTAAAAATTGGTTTAACTTTAGCATATTTAAATTCTTCTGGGAAAATTCCATTTCTAAGGGAAGACTGAAAAATTTTAAATAGCGGTTGTTTTATTTCATTCATCGCATCTATTACAATATTTCCATTTATATTATCAATCCCGACAGCTTTGTTGCGTTTTAAATACTTTAAAGCATCATCAAATTCATTCATAGAAAGGTGCTCAAATTTTAATTTGGAGTTAATTTGTGGGAGATACGTCTGAAAACTGATATTTGATGAAGGAAACGAGGTAGCTAATTTTGGACCAATGCGAGTAAAATATTTGTTAAATTCGTTCAATATTTCATGTTGATTGGTAATATAAGTATCGTTTACATTGAGAACTTTTGGGAAATCGTCGTGATTCTTTTTTCTTCCGGAAATTTCGTTAATTATTTTCCATGTTTCTTTAGAATTATATTGATATTGCTCTAATAGTGATGAATAATAATTACGTTTTGATTTATGTTTCAGTTTTTCAAAAAGGTTTTTATAATCTTTATAAAGATTCTGTTCATTCTGTTCCGTTTTGTTTTTTAAAAATTTTATATATAGTTTTTGTTTTAATTTTGAAGATTTCTTTAGTCCTTTAGACATCCATGGTGCATTTATATCTTTAATTTTAACTAAGGTTGTTATTAAAGGAAAGTTATCATTATATAAATTTAAAAAGATTTCGAAAAATTCTTTATAACACATGTTTGTATCCTCATTAACTAAAACTTCTGACCAATCAACAGCGGACAATGCATCTTTAAATGATTGAACTTGAGGTGATTTAAAATGGCGTTTTACAATTTTTATTTTCTTTACTTTTTCCTTATTATCGGATAAATTAATAGAAACAAAAATTGGGAAATGATCAGAGATGTCATTTTTTATTATTCCTTTTAGTAAGTAATTGTTAATAATGAAATTTGTAAAAATGTTATCAATAATAGAGACTGAATTCTTAGTAACGCGTGTTGGTTTATTTATGAGGGGAAAAGTTCCATATTGGAAAATTGTATCATAAAAATGTTTGACAGTATTCTTTTCGTTATAATTTAAGCAATTTATATTAAAGTCTCCTAAAATAAAATACTTTTTCTTTTCTAGATTATTTACATTAAAAATATCATGTAAGTTGGAAAGAATGTTCTTATAAACGCCATCAGGTGGTCTATAGCAACAAGAAATTATAATATTTTTAGTTTTTTTCATTATAATCTCAATGCTTAGCGTTTCGTTATCTTTAGTTGAAAATGAAATGTCTTTTCGTTCCCTATATAAAATGGATGTTTTGATATATATTAAAACTCCACCGCCACGTTTTCCAGTCTTCCTTTCATGGTGAATTAAATGAAAATTAGGGATTTGATAACATGAGTTGTTTTTAAATTCATCATCCAAACACCAAGTTTCACTCAGACAGATGATATCGAAGCAATGTTTGCATTCACAAAGAAATATTAAAAGGTTTTCAAAATTTGCATTTAAACTTCTGATATTTACATAGACAATAGAGAGATTGTTGCTAGTTACTTGCTTGCAAAGTAATGAAGACATTTCATGTGATAGAAAATTGCGTAACTCCCTTTCTCGCGTAATTCTTTTGCTTCTTTGAATAGTAGCTTCCTTTTGTTAATTGTAATGTCCGAGAAATCTTCATTAATGTAAATACCGTTTTCCCATAACCTCTTCTCGCGAAACTTTTCAAACACAACTTGACGATCTTTATAGGATAGGAATTTTACAATGATTGTACGCTTTGTTTTTTTTACCCCGTTGTAATATTTTCTTCCCACTCTGTGAGATCTTTCAATGTGCACTGCATTTCTTATGCCTAGATTACCTTTTATTATTTGTTTTACTTTATTTTCAGTTTCAGTCCAAGACTCATCTTTATCTTCAACAATTCCATTAATTCTAAGGTTATTCCGCCTCGACCGATCTTCAAGTTCATTAATTTTATTTTCAAGATGTAATACGTCGTGGTTTTGTGTCTCTTCGGAAAATTTTTGCTCCATTATCTTAACGTTTTCGTCATATGCGTTGCTAATAAATTCAACAGAGTGTTTTAGGTCTTTAATCTCGCTCTTTAATGAATTATTTTCTTTGACAAGGGATTCTATTCGCCTTTCCAGTCGATCAAAACTGCCATTAAAAACATTAATCAGGGTTTTTTCGTGCATTGAGATGATTTCTTTAATTTGTTGGATTGAAAACGTAGTTTCAACTTTCGGGCCCATGGTGTAAATATTTATGGGTGTTTATTATTTTATTATTAAATTTACTCAGGGAATATGTGAATGAATATGTTTTATCGATAAATTAATGATTTAGTTAATTCTCCGGTAGAAATACTCCGCCCGGTGGCAAGCAGTCAGGCGTTAAAGTCTACACAGAGAAATTATGAAAATAATGAAATAAGCTCAGTGATAGAGAGCAGAGAGTTAATGATGATATAGAGAATAATTAAATGTGTTTATGAAATGATCTAGAGAGGAAGTATTTTTACTAAATTAAGGTTAATGTTAGGAGAACTTAAAGTTCGATCAACATGAAAAGATATCGTTTATCGATCAGCCTCAAAAATTCACTCTTTTGATAGATAATTGAAACAAAACAACCAGTTTTCCCTCAGCAATACAAAGATGCCAAAACAATATATAAACTCCAGCTAAAAACCGCCACAAGACAAATTTAAATTAACCAATATCAATTGTTTTCAAACACGTCACGTTCCAATTAATCCACAATGCAATTGCAATGCAAGAGCTCTTTTAGCCTTGGTTGGTATTCTCCCTAGTGATAGTGTCACGATAAAAACAGCTAGTTTCCTGATCTACAAATCAGGTTGAACGTTAGGAAGGGAATCCAGTTCATAAAAACCCCGCTCCAACACACATGATGGTACAACAAAATTTTAACAAAAACACAACTGTGTAAACGGGACCCGAACTTTATGTAAAGGTGTCGCGTACGGTAGTGATGGTGTAAGGTGTAAGCATCACTCGACCGTCAACAAGTTATTGCATCAAAATCGTAGTAGTTTAGATAAGAAAGTCAATTTTCGAGTTGGGTTTCGATAGTCTTCATAAAAGGTCAGGGGAAGTGGTTGAAACAATTAGTAGAAGGCATATTGATTTATGTTGCATACAGGAAGTTAGATGGAAAGGAGCATCTACAAGGATGATAAGAGTTCATACAAGTTTTTTTGGGTGGGAAATAAGAAAGGGACAGGAGGAGTAGGAATATTCCTAGCTGAAAAGTGGATTGATAAAGTGATAGATATAGATAGGGTTAATGACAGGATAATTATTATTAAGTAAATAGTGAGTAAGAATGTAGTTTCAGTAGTTTCTGTTTATGCACCCCAGTGTGGTTTGGATGATAGTCTTAAAGATGCTTTTTATGATGGTCTTTTAGCGGTGGTATCAAAGTTAGGAGAAAAGGAGATAGTGTTAGTAGCTGGTGATTTTAATGGACATGTTGGAAGTACACCTAGAGGGTACGAAGGTACACATGGAGGTTATGGGTATGGAACTAGAAACACTGAACGTGAAAATTTTTTAGAGTTTAGTGAAGCTATGGATATGTTGGTAGGTAATACTGTGTTTAAGAAAAGGAATAGCAGACTAGTGACCTTTCAATCAGGCAATTCAAGTACCCAGATTGATTATATCCTTATCAGGAAGTCAGATCGGAATCTACTTAGGAATGTAAAAGTTATTGCAAGAGAGGAATGTGTTAGTCAGCATAGGTTGGTTGTATGTGACTTGAGCATTAAGTCAGGAACTGAGAGGAAAAGAACTTTTGTTCCTAGAAGAAAAATTTGGAAATTAAAAGACTCTGCATTAAGGGATAGTTTTTGTACCAGTTTTAAACAAAACTTGGAGAGAGTAGAAATAAAGACTGATGTTGAAGGTATATGGTCTAAGTTGAAAGGCAGCCTATTGGGTGCATCTAATAGTGTATGTGGATAGACTAAGGGCCCTATCAGGAGACGGGAGACTTGGTGGTGGAATGTTGTTGATAAGGCTATTAAGGAGAAAAGAAGGTTATGGAAAGAATAGAAGGCAGGTGGGAATAAAGAGCCATATTTAGAAGCAAAGCGGACAGCAAAGTTAGAAGTTTATACAGCAAAGAAAAGGGCAGAGGAAGAAAGATTTTCCAATTTGCTAGGTAGAGAAGATCAGAAAAACGAAGTTTTTAAAATAGCAAAGCAGATGAGTAAGACAAATCAGGATATCATTGGAGAAAAGTGTGTGAGAAATGACATCAGAGATTTAGCTTTTGATGATGGTGCTAAAAAATTGGCCTGGGAAAGTAATTATAGTAAATTACTAAATGAAGAGTTTGAATGGGACCACAGTCTTCTGTCACCAGTTAGTCCAATTGAGGGTCCTGCTGTCAGAATAGAAAAGGATTGGGTTAAATCGGCTCTTAGTAAGATGAAAGATGGTAAAGCTGCTGGTCCATCAGGCATTGTTTCTGAAATGCTGAAGGCATCTGGTAAGGATGGTATTGACATCATCACTAAACTTGTAAATGCTATCGTCAGTCAAGGTATAGTGCCTGCGGACTGGGAAATTAGCTCTATAGTAAACTGCTATAAAGGTAAAGATAATGCCTTGGAGAGAAGTAATTATAGAGGGCTGAAAATGTTAGACCAAGTTATGGAAGTATTAGAAAGGATATTAAAAAGATTTATTAGAGATAGGGTGAATATTGATGATATGCAGTTTGGATTTATGCCTGGACGGGGAACTATTGATGCAATTTTTATAGTCAGGCAGTTGCAGGAGAAATATCTGCAAAAGAATAAGAGGTTATATTTTGCATTTGTTGATTTAGAGAAAGCTTTTGACAGAGTACCACGTGAAGTAATCTGGTGGGTGATGCAAAGGTTAAGAGTCGATGAATGGATAGTGTCAGTTGTTATGTCTATGTATGAAAATGCCAGAAGTCACGTCAGAGTGAATGGATCATATAGCAAGGAATTTGGAGTTAAGGTTGGTGTTCATCAGGGATCTGTTCCTCTGCTACTTGGAAGAAAGGTATAGAGTCAAAAGGGCTTAGAGTTAACATGGGTAAGACAAAAGAGTAGGATGGAGGCGTGCCATCAGTAAAAGAGAAGAGAGAGAGAGATCAAAGACATCAATTTACCGTAGTGTCTCACTCTACCAGATGTACATTACCTCAATCCGCCATTGTATGTCTCTTTTTCAAATATAGTGATATTTGAATAACCAAGGCGAGCCAGGTAGGTAGCACAGCTAATCGAGGCAGGGCCACATCCGATTAATGCAATCTACAAAGACACATACTCTATTTTAGCAGCAGTAACGCGTCTCCCGTCTCAATCACGGCAAAATACCAAAAATCTTTATACATTAATTATCATTACAGCATGCTATCAATTGATTATTACCGATACATATTAAGCAATGAGAGACAGATAATAAGGTTGTTAAAAGCCAAGCACGAGTTTCTTTGTCATGTTGATGCATAAAACTACACATGTTTCTACTTTTCGAAGTTTAGTATTATGGTTTTAGCACAGTCAAATGATTTTTCAGATTTTAATAATTTAACGAAGTGTATACAAGATTGCGTTCCTATTCAATTTTTCCATCATTAAGAGACATCAGATAAATTACTTCTCCAAAGGAGACATGATAGGAAAGTGAAACTAACTATATTTCCTATCAAAATCAAAGTAATTATAGCTGTTTAGAAACTGTTTGATAAGACAATACATGGAATACTCTTTTTAAAAAAAAAATAAGTTTTAAAGGATTTTAAGCCGTTTTGACAGTTTTAATTTATTGCACAAAAAATAAAAATCGCAAAACACGGGGTAGAAAACTCAATGTTATATCATTGTTAATATCACCTTGGACTTGTAACTTTGCGGCAATTGATCCACCGGTGGCAGTTTTGGATCACGGATTTGGGGGATTCGCATTTTCTTAAATACCTGAAGAGGGAAGACAAACATGACAGCAATTTCATTTCTGTTAAGGAGAAACAATGGTATTAAAAGTAACAGATGCTAGTTAAAACTCCCATTATCAGCAATTTCCTCTTGGTCATCTGCCACACCGTCCCACTCATCATCGATTAAAAATCATTGAATTACAAAAAGATCAATTTTTTAAAGTTGTTTCCTAGAATAAAATTGTTTTTTGCCGTACTGGAGTTTGTTGTAAAAAAAATTGTGTACTTGGCTAATATAGATAATACCTTATGTTTGACTGCAACTGTTGGCGGGTTAACTTATGTTTGACTGCTACTGTGGGCATGATTAACTTATGTTTGACTGCTACTGTGGGCAGGTTCACTTATATCTGACTGCCACTATGGGCAGGTTAACTTATGTTTGACTGCTACTGTGGGCATGAATACCTGATGTCTGACTACTACTATGGGCATGATTACCTTATGTCTGACTGCTACTATGGGCAGGTTAACTTATGTTTGACTGCTACTGTGGGCAGGTTAACTTATGTTTGACTGCTGTTATATAAAAACAAAATAATAATTTACCTCTGTGGCAAACTGTTGAAGTCCTCCAATGTTTATAGGACCCTCCTCCGTTGCGTACAAATTACACCCTCCCACGCATAGATCACTAGTGGGACAAACCATACCACATGTTAATCCCAGTGGGTTGTCACTGAAGATGGCTTTCGCAGCTCCGTAGTAATTCTACAATAACAAAAGAATCATGTTTTATGAATTGACTTTGAAAAGCATTATTTACTTGTTTTAACTATCCAAGTATCTAAAGCATTGCTATTGTACTGATTGATAGATATGCACACAGAGCAATGAATTAATCATCATGGAACAGACAATGTTAGCGAAAAGGTTTTTAAACTTCTTTGTCAAAATAAATAATTACGGATATAATATACATAAAATTTGAGTTAAAAGCCTAGAAGGAACTTTCAAATGTGACTTTGTTTCCGAACTTGTTCATTTCATTAGTCATCTTATCAAGTCATTGAAGTCAGGGCCATAACGGAACTTTGAAGAAATTCACTTACCTTGTTAGAGATGCTGGTGATAAAATATTTGATATCGAGTTGTGTTGGACAGCTTTTCTGGCATGGTGCATCTGCGCATTTAAGACATCTGTGAAACAGATAGCATTGTTAGTTTTCACAAAATAGACGAGAACATCGCTATTATTGAAATCGTTAGCTGCATTTGCTCGAGTTAAAAGGCATGTATTCCGACCTCTCCTGATCATTAGGGATAGCGTCTGTAAGTATTATGGAAATATTCAAGCATAACCCTGACTTAAATAGCATCTAAGACTATCTGGTATCAACAATCTGTTACCTCCCTTTCTACCGGGTACCACACAAATGTTTGGAAGAATGAGCAGAAGACATGGGAAGACAGTCAACATTTCATGTAGGGATATTACATACATTAGCCATTACATACTTATGAAATTATGCTGAAAAAAAAAATGGAGTGAGAACTTTTGGCAGCCAGATGAAGCAATGCAATGCACAATTATCAAAAATATCAAATCAAACTGAGCCAATGTAAAAGGACAACATGCTAGGTCCTAGTTTGAAATTGTGAAAGATTGTTTGAATTCATGCAAGAAAGTGAAAACTCAAACAAACTTGGATCAATTTTTTGTCTCTTATTTTTAATAATTATAGACTTTTCAACTCAAACAATGGTGTCATTCCTTTGCCCAGTTTTCTATTGAATGACACCAGCCATTCACAATAATCACTTTTTAAAATACATATTTCTTCTTTCTTTCTATCTAGTTCATTTAGCATGTTAAAAAAAAGTACGAAATATTTAATTGTTATGTTTATATTGTCACTTGTATTTGTATTATTAAAATTGTGTTATCAGCGACGTATCCAGAGATTATTTGGGGATACCGTTTTGCTCGTACAAAAATGTAGTTGTTTTAGTGTCACCCTGGTGGGGGCTGAAATTTTTTGGATTTTATGTGTCTACATTGCTGGAAAATGCACTTCCCGGGGGATAATACACTCATTATCCAGTGGCGTAACATAAGGCTTTTTTTGCGCGGACGAATATTATTTACTAATCTAAACAAGGATTATTTTGAATATGATATAAAAAAGGTATTTTATAATATCCAAGAGCTTTTAAAACAACTCCATTTTGAATAAACTGCGCAAATCATAACTACATGACCGACAGACATGTTTACACGCGATGCCACAGATTGTTTAAAAGTTCCATTCAACTTAGAGACAAACAAATGCAGAAGAACTATGCTGCTTTCAATGGAAAAAAAAAAGATCAAACCACAAAGAAACGTTCAGTTTTGTTTACAACAATCACTTTAACAAAACTAATAAACATGCAGAAGACACCCTTCAAAGAATAAAATAAATATGACTGTTCAGTTTTCTTCAACCCTTTTAAAGGGAAACTAATTCCTAATTTCAAAGAAAGAGCTATCACTGAAAAAGTCGTCCTATTATATTTATCAAATGTTTCCAGCAAAAACATTATATTGCATAAGGTAACACAACTATAACAATTTAACACGTATTTGGGTAATTCCATGTCAAGTCATCCAGACCATGTCACCCTTGTGTTTCAGATTTCTTTGAAATTTTGACCTGTGATAGATACTGATGAGAAAAGCAAATCCTGAAAATTTCATGGTCATAGCTCGTACGGTTCAAAATTTATGGCATTTTGAAATTTTGCCTAATTTTGACTTGCCGGTCATTTTGAATTTTCATTTTATTTAATAAACCTGGAAAAAATCATTCAATAATCTTGAAATTTGGAGCCTAGGGGTTTTTTGGTGTGAGGAATCCAAAAATAACATTAAAAATTACCATAATTCAAGTGTCCAAACACTATTGAAGATTTCAACTTCACTGTGTTTCTTAGGCTCGAAGACTAAAAAAGGGCGTGGCCAAAAACATTTTTCAAAATAAATTGGTTTATCCAAATCTTAATATGTTAAACTAAATTGTGTCTAAAAATGGTATTTAGTTCTCTTGTAGATCAGTAATAATCTCATTTAGAAATAAGGACAAGTTTGAAGTTGAAAATTGAAAGTTCAATTTTTCAATAGTAAATAGTAAGAATATCCAATTTTGTAAATGTGTTATGGAAAAAATTATTTTGCCGTCATTAAAAGGTTATACCAGGAATTAGCTTGCAGCAAGACATATTTCATTTTGTTTTGTTAAAATTTTTATTTTTATCACCACATTGCTTGTTTACTTTTGACATATTTTCATTCATTAAATATTAATTACTTCTATACTGAACCACATGGCTTAATAAGGTTTGTTTTTTATTTTGCTTTTCATCTTCCACATTTTTGTATAATATACCTGTTTCACATGGAGTAACTTTCAGCATGATTGCTTTTTCTTTCAGTCAAAATGAGTAATGGTGAAGAAGTAAAGTGTGATTTTGGAAATATTCTTGAAAAACCTTGTAATAAACGTGTTTACTCACGAAGTAGCGGCCTAAACAAATTAAATGATCTTGATAGTGAGAAACAGGCTGTTCTTCTTTGGAGATCACAATTGACCGACTATAAATCAGATGGAATGTCGATTTGTAATCACCATTTAGAACAATTTGGACGCATCTTTGAAAGGAATGAGACTAAATGTTGTGGAATAATCCAAAAGCATAAAAGAAAAGTTAAAGGACAAAAATTGATTTCATTAGATATGGCAATAAATTTAAAACAAAAGGGATGTAATGTTAAACCAGGACAGAAACTTTGTCGCCAATGTATTAACAAATATGAGAAATTGATGAGAGAGCCAGAAGAAATTGATAAAATTGAAACCGAGGAAGAGCTTCAGACTGAGAATTACAGTGCAAAGTACGAGGAATCTCCAAGGAAAAAACTCAATACCAGTTTGGAATCTGTTGGTGTTTCCCCAATCAATGTTCATGCTGTACCACAACATAGTCGATCAACCAGAGCAAAGGAAAAACTCAAAAGTGTCAAGGAGAAGTATCAAGATTCTATATCTGATGCTTGTGATGTTTCAGTTGATGTGATCAAGGAGAAACCAAACGATGACATTCTGAATGAAACTGCAAAAAAAGCAGATGAACTAGATAAACTTCATATTGCAATGAAAGAAAAATTAACTCTCTGTTCCTACCCTCAAAAGATACAACTTCTTACTCTTGTGCCTGACAGTTGGTCTCAAGATTACTGCTCAAAATATTTTGAAGTTTCTGAATATCTCATTCGTTCTGCAAGAGATTTAAAAAGAACATCAGGAATTCTTGCCACACCCTTGCCAAAGAAAGGCAAAAAGCTGCCACAAGAAAATCTAAATTTAATTATCAATTTTTATAAATGTGATGAAAATAGCAGACAGATGCCAGGCAAAAAGGACTATGTTAGTATAAGCAAAAATCAACATGAGCAAAAACGTCTAGTACTCTGCAATTTACATGAACTGTATGTTTCATTTAAAGAACAGAATCCAAACATTCAAATGGAATTTTCTAAATTCTGTTCACTTCGTCCAAAGTCATGCATTATTGCTGGAAAATCAGGAACACATTCAGTTTGTGTATGTACAATACATCAAAATGCAGTACTACTTGTAGAAGCACTTAAGTGGGATGTGACATACAAGGATCTCATCAACAAAATCGTATGCGACTCAACTAACAGGGAATTCATGATGCATAGGTGTGAAAACTGCCCTGGACAAGAAGCATTGAGAATTTTTTTAAATGAAGAGTTAAATGAATTTGATGAAGATGAAGAGTTTCATTACATGCAATGGGAAACAACTGATAGAGCTGCACTTCAAACAATCACTGTTACATGCAGTGAATACATTGAAAAAGTAATAGAAGACATTAATACATTAACTAAACACTCTTTTCTTTCAAAGTGCCAAGCCAATTTCTTGAAGTCCAAAAAGGATTCACTTTTACGTAATGAAGCAATTGTTCTCGGTGATTTTGCAGAAAACTACCAGTTTATCATTCAAGATGAAATTCAAAGTTACCATTGGAGTAAGGAATATTGTACCCTCCATCCAATCGTTGTTTACTTTTTAGATGATCATGGAAACCTCTCACACAAATCATTTTGCTTCATTTCAAATGGTAATCAACATGACACATGTTTTGTTTATAGAGTCCAAAAATTACTTATTGATTACATGAAAGTCCATTATCCCCATATTACAATGTTGTTTCGTGACGATTTTGGACTGGATGCAGAGTGGATATTTTTTGCAACAAGCCATGGGAAATCACCATGTGATGGTATCGGTGGATTTGTCAAGAGGCATGTTGCAAAAAGGAGCTTGCAGCGCCCTTTAAATAACCAAATTTTAGATCATAAAGCTATGATCAACCTATGCATCGAAGAAATAAAAGACATAGAATTCATAGAGATAAGTCAGGAGGAAATGCAAGTTGTTCGAGCTCGTCTAATAGAGCGTTTCGATGTTTCAGAAACGATACCGGGTACTAGGAAAAGTCATCATTTCGTCCCTAAATCCAAATCAAAACTGATGCATAAATTAACAAGTGAAGATAACACTTTCTTAACCTTTGATTTCTTGAATGTTGTTGAAACAATTGATTTAGTAGCATTGAAGACTTTTTCTTATATTGCTTGCATATATGGGGATTTCTGGTGGATTGGTATGGTGACTGAAGTAAACATGGATGAACAAGATGTCATGGTAGAGTTTCTACACCCACATGGACCACAAAAAAACTTCAAGTGGCCCAGAAATACTGACAGGTGTCTTGTCCCGGCCCAAAGTATTTTATGTACAATATCAACACCCGTAACAACTACTGGACGTATATATAACATATCTGATGAAGAGTATGATACTATTTTAAAATCTTATCAGTCTATTTTCAACAAAGCTATGTAGATTTCCATTAGATTTATTGTTTTCACAATAGTTGTAGAAATAAATGAATCGTTTTTTTTTGCTTCCATTCTCACTATTAAATAATTTTTTGAATTAAAAAATGTCCCAATTTCTACATTAAATTTTGATTGATCTACAAGAGAACTAAATATCATTTTTAGACACAACTTAGTTTAACATATTAAGATTTGGATAAACCATTTCATTTTGAAAAATGTTTTTGGCCACGCCCTTTTTTGGTCTTCGAGCCTAAGAAACACAGTGAAGTTGAAATCTTCAATAGTGTTTGAACACTTGAATTATGGTAATTTCTAATGTTATTTTTGGATTCCTCACACCAAAAAACCCCTAGGCTCCAAATTTCAAGATTATTGAATGATTTGTTCCAGGTCTATTAAATAAAACGTAAATTCAAAATGGCCGGCAAGTCAAAATTAGGTAAAATTTCAAAACGCCATAAAATTTGAACCATAAGAGTTGTGGCCATGAAATTTTCTGGATTTGCTTTTCTCATCAGTAACTATCATAGGTCCAAATTTAAAGGAAATCTGAGACATAAGGGTGACATTCATAGAAAAAATTGGATGATTTGACATGGAATTACCCATTTACTAATTAACACGTTTTTAAATTTCGCTATACCAGGTTCCTATTTTAGTATTTTTTCGTCGTGAATTTTTGGTTCAGCTCAATTATCAACACTTATGATAAATTTATGCAGAATGTATTAATTCTGTACGAAAAGCGTGCAACAAAAATCACTGTTTGACTAAATTTCACTGTTAAGTTTAACCAATGTGATAAAACAATTTGCACGTGAAATGTCCTGTAAGTGAAGGAAAAATATCTAAAACAGAACACAAAACAAATAAAGATCAACATTTATAAAACATTTTTTGCGTTCATGTCAATTGAAACAAAAAAAGAGTGTACCAAATAGATTGAAAAACATAGCTGAATAAGGAAAAACAGTTGTTTAATGTTAGAATAAATCTTTGATAGTGCATTTTTTTCATTTTCAAACATTTTTTTTTTTTTTTTGCGCCAGAGTTTGGGCGCCGATACCGTACTCACGGTATCAAATTCCCACTGGATACGTCGCTGGTCATTGTGTTTGGCAAACAAAACATTTGATTGATTGATTGACTTCAGTTCTTTGAAGAATCTCAATTGAAAATAAGATTTGGGAATCACGTTTGAAGCTTCTTAAACATATATCAACCATTCAGTTGTACTCAGAGTATTACCTACTCCCTTATTAATAAGTTTTTCTTTATTGAACAGTTCAACAACAAATGTAGTAGAGCGCTCAAAATTGACGAAAGAACCTTTTGTAGTGGTTTATGTATTCCATTGCCGTACAAAGAAAAACTGAAGAAATCACACGTATTTTCATTATAGAAAACATACAGAATAAGACAAAAAAAAGAAAAGAAATGCAATCAAATATGCTAAACATGCAAGGTTGAGTCCAGCCAGCACTTTCACACAAATCACAAGAAAAATTGCTCAAACATTTCAGTATGAGTGGAAAACTGTGTTCTTTGAGCAAAAGGATCACCAATGGTTGTAATTGGATTTCAGACAACATTGTTGTTAATGCGGTTTCAGTAAGTGTTTTCAAAAAGCCAAGGCTTGATTGGTCGAAATAAAACAACTTGAATAAATTGCGTAAAACACTGAAAGAACTTGTTTTTAATGACATCTTGATACGAGTGTTTGTTTAATATTTAATAGACATGTGTATGGTCGTTCGCATGATTTTATTATTTTCGTAAACTTTATCTATCAAAAGATTAATTCCGTTCACTTAATAGTTTGAGCCATATTAAAGCCATAATAATAGGGAACGATTGCACTATAGTCACATTCCAATTTGGATGTACGAAAGTGCTTTACCCTACGTTTCAGTCCTGTATAATGCATATATAAAATAACCAACCTGGCAGATTCTTTTAGGGCCGCCCGTTCACTCAATGTTGTGTGTTTGATATCATCAAAGTTCTTCGTCAAATCTGTGCACGACTAAATGCAAGTAGCAATAAAAGAAACGAAAGCATAAAAACAATATGATAAATTACTTTAAATATTTTCAAATTGAAATAGAAGAATACAAGAATAAAAGAAAATAAGATTATTTAAAAGTTGTGATTTAGTGAAAACAACGACACAATGTAAGTCATACAGAGCAAGAATGATCATCGTTTCGTTTCCAATACTTGCGATTTTTCTTTGTTTTTGTAGTAGGCACATAATTTGCGTGGGTCGAAACTTTCGGATTCAATGCAAGAAGATTCTATAACATTTTTAAACAAACTGAGTTACAATAATAGTATATTTTGACGAACATAACTACTTATATATATAAATTTACTGATTCACAAATAACAAAAATCAGATCAGGGAGAGGGAGAAACACAACATCAAAACACCCAAATCTGTAATCTGTATCAAATTGTTTTGTTTTATTTTAGTCTCTTCTGGTTCGTTACTAGGTATATTGAAATCATGTGTGAAGTAAAGTGCAATCAAAATAATAATAATAATAACATACTCAGTAGTTTCTGCTTATATTTGTTTGAAGGTTAGAAGAGAAATGTTTTTCGTTATATGTTTTGGCTCTTTGTTCAGTTGATTGGAGGCTCCGTTGCAAGCATTCTTAAGGCCAGCTTTATGGATTCCTGGCCTCAGAGCTCTTCACAGGCGCAAAGAAAAGTAAGTTTCAGTCAACATTCTTCCTCTCTTTCATTTTGATGATAATGATTTCTGGTAAAAACGTTTGTTTTCGTTAAACAACTGTGTTGGTTACAACTAAATTGCGTAATATTTCATTCTGTTTTAGCAAATTATACCTATCATCTACGCATCGGATGTACGGAGAGATATGTATTGCGCGTGTTACAATGATTCTGTTTTTAGTGTTAGATGCAATCTATCACAATCATCATCACTCGCTATCCACTGTACATATTCACTAGGTGTCAACAAACACTGCAAGTACCAAGTACGGCCGTACTTTTATTCCTATGTAGAGTACTACTAAACTCTTTTAATATTATTACGAATACTAGGAGGCTGAGTAGTCCCCTATCGGGATGGCTGTTAGATCTGTATGCTACTTGACAACTAATGTTAAAAACACTTTATAATGATTTGTTTTCATTGCAAAAACTGACACTGTCTGTGTTATCTTTTCTTTATCTCTCTTTAAAAATTTCTTCCCACGGTTCGTGGTTCTTGAATCGCAACATAAAGTTATCGCTGCCCTTCATCCTAGTACAGAACATTCTTGACAGATCCAAAACTCCATTTTCCAAAAACATGGTATGGGTGGACCCTAGTAACTGGCAAGAAGATAGGAAGTATGAAGTTGAGATGTAGCCAACTTCTTATTAAGCCCTTTGAAGTCTCTCTTGGCCTATCTCTGATTGCTAGTCTCCATATTCTTCACTATCAACTTTCTTTCAGTTTTCTCTTATGTTTAGGTTTGAACAAAGCCAGGTGTGTAAAAAACCTCAAACTAACTCTCTTCCCCTAAAATAATGGCATACGTAAAATAAAATAAAAACGTAGTAGGCCAGTTCGAAGAAACACATCTCGTAATGCAGAAAAACATGTACGCATTGTTTGTTCTAAGCCAAAATTTAATTAATATAATAACTTTTCTTTGTCACTGATCTTGTTTTTAGTGTAGTTTTATATTTGGGAAAATATTAAGTTTTTGTCACGTTAATCCCATCAAATGGATTTATCCTTTTAAGTTTATGATGATCCCCTGGGTAGGTCTAAATTCCAGTGTTTTTTGAGGGGTCATCAAGTAGTTTTCGTCATGCCGTGACAGAGATTTTTTGCCCATGATCCAAACACCACATATTTTTAATAAAACTGTCATTTTTTTAATAAAAATGTCAGAAACTTGAAACCACTCTAGTCTTTCGATTTGCACTGGAGGGTAGTGCCATATTTTAGGCTCAAAGAAGGTGTTCATATACTTACTTAGGACCTCTTTTGATCACAAATTGGAAAAATTTGGACAAATTACTTGAAAATGTCACATCCCCTCAAAAAAAAGGTTCCTCGCCAACAAAATTTTGACAGAGTGCCACGTAAGGTGGTTTGGTGGGCTATGAGGAAATTAGGCTAGAATTTTTGCCTATATGACTACCTGAAATGATAATAATAATAATTTAAAATCTAAATTAATACCAAATTTATGTTTTTTATATTGAATAATATTCCTATCCGTGTGCCTAGTCAGGCTTATAAAATCAACATAACAAAGACACTCTTAACAACATAAAGCAAATTAAAACAATAGAGATAAATGACATTAAATTAATCAGATTAACACATTTTCACAATTTGGCTTTAAAATATACATATATATATATAGTGTATATATATGTATACCTGTATAACTTGCAATTATTTCCACCAAAATGAATTTTGATATTGTTTTACATCAATAAAAACCAAGTAAAAATCTGTGCACTTTCCATAAGTCACACATGAGTAAGCCTTTAATTAGCTACTATATACTTAAAATATATCTATAGCTATTTACAAATCGGTTAGCGACCAAACTGTCAAATTAAAACAAGGTAAATGTATACTTTCGCCGCACCTTCACCGCACCGGGCGGGAAACTCGGAATGAAAATAAGTTTTCATATTTTTGTGTTTGCAAAATGCTGGTTAATATGAATAGAATGTATGAAGTTGAATAAAATAGAAATGTATATAAATAAAAAAAATAGCAAACCTCAATATCCTGAACATGTCTGGACAAAGCCATACTAGACTTGTGACCCAGATATTTTCAGACCTAAAATAAAACCTGCATATGCAAAGTTAAGTAAAACTTCTGCCAGATGCGCGAACACAGTTTAGATTTTTAATACATGGTTTTTACTAACGAAGTGTGAAAGTGTAACTGAGCCACGGCGCCGTTTAAAAACGTCAACAGAATCAGCCTCCAGTCGAGCGATCGAAATAGGTCTGTTATTTTAGGGGCCCGCTGAACTGAGCCAATACAAACTTTGAATTCCAAAGCTAATTTGTAATCACGAATATAAAATTTGTAATGAAAAGCTAATCACAATATATTATAATATTTAAGGCTACACAACAATGCATGAAAATTGAAGCCGTTGTTCATATCACTTTGACAGTTATTCCCTCAAAACCATATAAAAACCGCTTCTTAAGTTCTACTTAAACAAAATCTGACCCGAATCAACTTTGGAACGTGGATAAATTCGCAAACAACATTGCACCGGATGCAAATATTGACTAACAACATTTTACAAAATGAACAGTGTTTTCAAATTGTCACACAAGTCATTTAGCAAGTAACACGCATATCTCATCAGCGTTTTGGTCTAATTTCGAAATGCTAATTACGGGGTAAATCATAGCTACATCTGGTCATTTGTACTCGAAATATTTTATTTTTATAAGAAACCGAACGAACGACCCTAGTGCTGAAATATTATGTCTTTTCTTATTGGCTTTCTTAATTTTTTGTTTGTTTTTGTTTTAAGTCAACTTCATATATGTTCACTTCCATGCATGACCATCTTTATTAACATGCCTCGGCAACGGCGATTCGATTTAAAAACTGGGGCCGATTTTTTATATATATATATACAAACCTATTAGAAGCACAAATTGTGTTGCTTAAAGAATAACATATTTAAACAAAAAATGAGACATAGTTTCGTGAAAACAACATTCTTTTATTTTCCAAAACATCACACTATATACAAATTGTCATTAGCTAAAAACATCAAAAACAACTACTTAACCCACACGAATACACGAATGCCCTGGTTCAAAAGAAATTTGGCATTTTCATTTAATGATAGTAATTTTGTGGTTACTTAACTCACATTTTTCTATGACCTGTTGAACATTTATAAAAATAGATGCCTCCAGAGCCTTGCCTAACATTAGAAAATTCTTATTTATACCATTTATAAGGACACGTTGTCTTTGGTTTTTCAAAAGGCTTTTTATCCAGGAAAGAATCTGGCCATTCCATGTGCCGGAAGTTTTAGCTCTTCTAACTCTGATGTTGTTCTTTACTAACTTATGTGAAACTTTGATTTTTTACATGTCTTTTACATGTTCGCAACAAGAATGTTTAAGGCGCTCTGATGAGTGGTTTGTTTTGCTAAACTTTAACCCAGGGTGGGCTCTAAAAGGTTAATTTTTTCGACATTTTCTTATTTAGAAGTTTCTTATATTGCGGTTGCAAACAATCGGTTAAAACGGGTGATGAAACAAAACTCCTTGTGTCTGGAAGGCCGTATATTTGTTAAGAGGTTTATTTTCTTTTTAAACATCTTCAAACAGCATGTTCGATAGCACCTCGATCTCTTTTTCCATTTTGCAACTAGTGATTTATTTATTTGGCATCTTCCAAATCAGATGAAGCTGCTTTGCTATTTGCTTTTTCAATAACGTGGTATTTGAAGCCGTTTGTGTAAGATTTGCGCTTGGCTCTCAGCTCTGCGGCTTTCAGTTTGACTTGTATTTTGACAGACCTTATCTACCAGAACTTCCGGTACAAAAACTGGTGCCTGTGTTGTTTCGGGGAAGTTCAGAACCCCCTACTCTCGAGTATGGAATAAACGACCATGGATGTTTATTTTTCCGAAAAATAAAATTCACCCTGGAAACTCTTATTTGATCCTGGACGCTAATCAATTTCTGCAAAAAAATTCCAAGGTGGACGTTTATTCTATCGTATCATGGACGTTTATTTGATTTTCCGAAAGTTAAAAAAATGTAGTGGCGTTTGGCCAAAATACTTACCCTAGTGTTATGTAACAAACTTCCTCATATATTCACATAAGTTGTTCGTTAGTTTGAAGTAATATTAGACATAATTTATCAAAATAAGTTGAAACAGCTAACTCCAGGATTAAAAAACTTTTTTTAAGGACACTTTAGGGTGGACGTTTATTCCAAGGTGGACGCTTATTAAAGGGATTCCCAAGTTCTCATACAAACATTATTACAATAACTCAAAACCGAATGTAAAAAATAATACGATAACTTGTTTTTAAAGTCGCTATCTCTAATCCTCTAAAACAACGAAGAAAGTCTCGTGTTTTATCCGCCATTAAAATTTTCACGATGTTTACATTTTTAAACCTCGGTTCAAACCTCTTTGGAATAACGCGACCTGTGACGTACAAGGTATTAACATCGTTGCGTATTGTTTGCTTTTGGAATAGAAATGTCTGTTCAACCTTATCGCTTTGAGCAAAACAAAAAAAACTTCACTGAAAAATAAGAAACTAACTAACTTTGTTGTGATTTGCTTCGTTATTATATCAGAAAATTGTTCTGTTTATTTTTTCTTTATGACTTCCCAGGTGTTTTCACACGTTATGCATAATTTAGCTCATCCAGAAAACGAGTTTCAATGTATGTATTCAATTTAAATTCCAGACATCTCTTGTGTTAAGCCGGTCTTACACGTTCCAATTTGTATGATAAGATTTTTATGACACAACTAGTTGGCCAACTTTTCTGTATGCTTACACGCTCATACAAATGTTTTCAAAAATTAAGTAATAACTCTTTCTAATCTTGCACGCGCTGAGTGTGGAGTTACGACGACACAATTAGGAGCATGTGACACGTTACTGGCTACAAATAGGAGATCGATTTGAATATGCAAACTATTTGAGGATGCTCCAAAAAAACCTCGCTAAACAATCGTGTTTCTCCCACTCTTGAATAAAATTCTCATTTAACTGAACCTATTTTGCTGTTATGTTTGTTTTTAATCGTAATGTTCTTCGTAGACGTTTTTCGTAAATCGCAAAATTAAATTCCGCAAAACTTAATGAAAATTCAGTACTAACTATTCCCCTAAACTCTGCAAACTGCGAAATTCAGGTATATTACCTCATCCGCGAAATTTTCCAGGGTGGACGTTTATTCCATACTCAAGAGTAACTTTACAGCCTAATCCAGCATCGGCAGTCTTAGTAAATTGTTTCGCCGTGGTATGTACGAGATTTCTTCCATGCTCGTCTTTTCTTTTAAAGTTATATTTAAATAATGTTGTCTGTCTTGTTGCCATCTTTTCTTCTTAACAGCCGGGTTGCTTCGTTGATACCGTGAAATGTTTTGTGACATTTTGTTTTGCTGTTTGTTTGTTGTTTCATCACACTTATGTAGATTACTGTGTTTTACGAAAAAAATAAATCTGATTTCTTATGTAAATACAGGTTACTATGGTACTATAGTACTATGAGTTTCTTAAAAATTTTGGTGCTACTAAAGGTTTCTTATAAAAAAATAATATGATGGGAGACATACAAATGCTTACTTGAATCGTCCTGAAGGATGTGCTTTGTGTAATATGCTCACCATTGACCACAACTTAACTTAAAAGTAAAAAGCATTTTCAAGTAATTACTGATTACTGAATGGTCGCAACAGCGTTTATTATTGTGACTTATAAGTCTTTACAAGAACACTTTTATGAGAACGGAGAGGCAGAGATTTGTTGAAAAAATGTAGTGCATAAAGGCTGGATTAAATTTCGAATTCGGCATTAAAGAAAAAACATGCTTAGTCCGCGAAAGACCAAAAATCGGGATATTTAAGGGGCCTGTCTGTTTAGGAATGATAAAGATAATAAATATATTAAAAGTTGTCATTTAACATATAAATATACTAAAGCTTGACACTAAATACTGATCAATCCAAGATTAGCAGCTATTTGAGGATCTGTCCGTGAATATTGGAAAACTAAACAAATCCTATTGAAATCGCGATTTCACCTTTGAGTCACTTGGTGTCTCTTCACCGTCCTGCTCATTTTGAGTCACTTGGTGGCACTCCACCGTCCTGCTCATTTTGAGTCGCTTGGTGGCTCTCCAACGTCCTGTTCATATCTGAAGGTAGTTTTCATAACCGGGTTACACAATATAAGTTAAACATTACTCAATGTCTTGCCAGAAAGACAAAAAAATAAAAACTTGATGTCAAGGTGAATACTGTAATGTAACAGTAATTGTGTGTTTTTCACACTTCATAAAAAGATAGAATTCGACAAATAAACAAAAGCAGGTTCAAATATCCTTAAAAAAGAACTCTCGCTCTTAAATCCGAAGTAGATTTCAATGTTCTCCTTTTAATATTATAACGTATTACACGTATCAACATGGCGGATGTTTTAAAACTTGCAATGATTTTGTTTATATTGTTTTTTTCGTTAAACATTCACAAAGTTGTTTATGTTACATCGAATGGTATAAGTACCGACATGCAACAATACTCTTCACAAGAATATGCCAAAGTGACTTATATCTTTCCTGTTTTGTGGAATAATCGAAGAAAAATTGATTTACATTGGTCGAGTCGTAGTTGTTTCTTTGTCGCAACCAGGACCAAGCCAACAACTTTTTCGAAACAAGGGCATGCATATTTTACACCAAAACATACGTGGACTGCTTAACAATTTCACCGAGCTCCAAGGTTTTATCGATGTGAACAAAGGCATAGATTTTTTTCTGTCGGAAACCCATATCACCGATTTTAACGACAATGACGATCTTTACAATACTCCGGGTTACGTATTTACATCGAAAAGAAGACGATCTGGTATAGGAGTCGGAGTCGGAATTTACATTAAGAGGCGTTATGATTTAGAGGATGAAGAGCTGGAGAGTTTAGTTATTGAAGTAATTATAAACAAATCAAAAAGTTTTTTTATAGCTGTTTATTATAGACCGCCTGATACATCAAATCATTTACATCCTGATTTTAATGAGCGTTTTAATGACATATTGTCATTATTTAATAACGAATCAAAGGAAGTTATCATACTTGGCAATTTCAACATTGATTACTTAATAGCAAATAAAAACAAAGACATAAAAAACATGTTGAGATTAAATGGTTTTACTCAAATAGTAGCCAAGCCAACAAGAATAACAACTGAAACAAAATCTCTGATTGATATAATTGCTACAAATAATCTCGGGAATATATCATATTGTGACGTTACGCCAACTTCTCTGAGCGACCACGACATGGTATATTGCGTACGTAAACTTAACCATTTTCGCTATACACCTCGAACGATCAAATGAGGAAACTACTCTAATTATAACAAAGCCATAATTAACGACGAACTGCGTTCTGTTGACTGGGAATGCGTTTATTCTACGAATGATGTGAATTTGTCTTTGTCGTATTTAACGAAGCAATTATGCGAAATATTCAATAAACATGCACCGCACATTACAAAGCGAGAGTAAAAGGAAGAAGCTGTCTATGGTTATGCCCAGACGCAAAAAAGGCTATGAACGATCGAGATAAAGCTTTGCGAAAATACCGAAAAACAGAAAGCGAAACAGATTTTTCACACTATAAACGTTTGAAAAATCACTGCACAATTTTACTTAAACGATCTAAGTCTAAATATAATCAAGGCCTAATAAATGAGAACTTGTTAGATCCGAGAGGTTTTTGGAAAACCGTAAAGCAAATATTTCCGACAAAATCAAAAAACATCTCAGCTTCATTAAAACCATTGACGACAGGAAAAACGTCCGCTCAGATATTTGCTGACTACTTCAATCATATTGTACAACAACTTAAATCTAGTTCTTTTGTTTTTCAAAACCTTGTTTGGAGGAAACCTGCCGATCCTATAAAGAAGACTTACAAACGTTTCAAATTTTCATACGTTTCGAAAATCTATATCGAGAAGCAGCTAAAGTCGTTAAAAAGAAATAAATCTACAGGTTTGGACGACCTACTTCCTACGTTACTTAGAGATTGTGCTGAAACTATTGCTAAGCCTATAACTCACATCATCAACTTGTCTCTGGCCACATCCACTGTACCAACCTTGTGGAAAAAAGCGAAAATTGTACCGGTACATAAATCTGGGCCATCAAACACACCAGATAACTATCGACCGATATCGATATTACCCACATTATCGAAACTATTAGAGAAGGCTGTACATTGTCAGTTGACCACATTTATCGAAACAAATAACTTACTAAACGATGATCAATTTGGATACCGAGCAAAACGATCAACACAACTTGCTTCTACACTTCTTATTGATAATATTCAAAAAGAGATCGATAAAGGGTTATTAGTTGGTACCGTCTTCATTGACTTGAGGAAGGCATTCGATACAATATCGCACAGTGTATTGCTGAACAAGCTGTCCTCGTTCGGCGTTTTGCATGAAGAGATGGCTCGGTTTACCAACTACCTTTTCAATCGAGATCAGTTTGTCGAATCGGATAAAAATCTCTCTGATAATTATAAATGTGTGTCTGGTGTGCCGCAAGGTTCGATTTTAGGTCCACTTCTTTTTGGTCATGTTTTTTGACGATCTAAAGGAGCATCTAAAATATTGTTCCGTAATTAAATATGCTGACGATACGGTGATCTACTTTGCTGATAAAAGTTTCGAAGTAATTGAAAATTGTTTGATCAAAGATTTGAAGCTAATTTCAGAATATTTTAGATTAAATGACTTGATCATAAACTTAAACAAGGGGAAAACAGAGTCAATGATGTTCGGGACCAGTCCAAGTCTTTCAAAAACAAGACCACTGAAAGTAGTTTATCAAGATCACCCCATCAACTTCACTGATAGTTATAAATACCTCGGCTGCACCATCGACTCAACGTTAACATTGAACCAGTTCTTTCAAAGCTCCTTCAAAAAGTGAGTAAGAGATTAAGTCTGTTATCGAAGATGAGAAGTAATCTAACAAGAGATGCTAGTTTGAAAGTATACACTTCAATGATTTTACCCCTGTTGACGTATAACAGCCTGATAATGCTTCACTTGACAATGACACAACGTAATGCGTTGAAATCGATTGAAAAACGTGCTAACAAAATTATTGGCTCTGAATCAAAAGTACCATCTGGAGAGTCATCTATTAAACGAAATGCTTGCTTGGTAGTACGGAAATGCATCGAAAACTCTACATGCAGTAACTTCACGGAATACTTCCAAATAAACACGGCTACCGAAAGTAAAACTTGAATGTGGTAGAAAATCGTTTTATTTTTCTGGAGCCAAATTGTACAATGAATTGCCACTAGAAATAAGATCAACAGAACGTTATTCCACCTTTAAACATCTTTTAAAAGAGCATTTTGAATAATTATTTTAACCACTAATTCACATTTATTACAATAAAATATATTTTACTTTTTATATTTTTATATTTTTGTGCAGGACACACATTGATAGCAATTTTTCTTATAAAGTTGACGTGTATATATCCTGTGTAAATATTCATTTTAATAATAATAATAATAATAATAATAATAATAATAATAATAATAATAATAATAATAATAATAATAATAATAATAATAATAATAATAATAATAATAATAATAATAATAATAATAATAATAATAATAATAATAATAATAATAATAATAATAATAATAATAATAATAATAATAATAATAATAATAATAATAATAATAATAATAATAATAATAATAATAATAATAATAATAATAATAATAATAATAATAATAATAATAATAATAATAATAATAATAATAATAATAATAATAATAATAATAATAATAATAATAATAATAATAATAATAATAATAACAGTTAACTCACAGTGGAATATTGTATAAAAGGGACTACCGAAACTTAAGAAGGGGAGAATGCTCTAAAGGAGGAGAAGTAGATTTATAAAGGCGGAGGGTTCACACATTTTACCTAAATATTAACTTTTTGTATATGATTTGGCCGCACAAAGGTTTCCATTTCTTGTCTACAATGAGTGAAAGCCATTTCATATACAGGCCTTGATAATATCTTTCGTTGATATGACCTTTTAACACGTTAATCTGGAATTGAGTCTCTCATTACGGTTTTTATCTATACATCATCTGCAATGTACACCTGTGACGGAGATGACTCTGTCGAAATATAATCTCTTAAATATGTAGATAAGGCTAAGGTAAATTAATTTTCTGTTTGGCGTAACACGCGCGCACGAGAAAAAACATCCCGCGTTTAACGTTTTATTCAGCAAATGTCCGCATTTATCAATTTTTCCTGCTAATGCAATATTTTTCTGAGCCACTCATATTTCCAATAATTTGCCTAAGGGGGCATCCATAAAGTATCGTAACGCAGTAATATCGTCAATTTTAGACCCCTTCCCCCTGTACTTTTTTAACAACTCCCCACCCCCCCCCCCCCCCCCCACCTTAATTATTACTAAAATTATGCCCCCTCCCCTCACCTTAAAAACGCAAGATTCCCTAAATTCTGATCACTTTAAAACCAAAATTACTCGCTTAGTTGCTTAGGTTATTACATTCAAAATCTTATGTTATATAATTATATTGGACACTTTCAAAAAATATTTCAGCCTTCAGTGATTAAAAAGAAAAAAACATCGAAAAAGATAGTAAAACTGCGTATGTACTCCCTGTCTTTGACACCCCCTCCCCCTGTACCCATGTGTACGCTTTTGGATAACCACCTCTCTCCCTACCTGCGTACGTACTTTATGGATGCCCCCTAAGCCCACTGCAGCGTACGCAGCAATATAATTTTAAATTTTAGATAATTAAAACCCGTGCGGCAAAATCTTTGATATGTTGAGCTCAGCACGAGTATTGTTGTAATGTTAACTTTCGAATTATCACACATGAGGTGTAATACATTCAAAACACAAACTGAAAGCTGATGATACAAAAAGTGCAAAGAGAACGTTGTCAAAGGTTTCGTATATATGTGGCTCGGTGCTGTCCAAATATCTATGGACAGGAAATGGCAAAGATGAGAAATAACTGGAAACGATTTTTGCTAGCGAAACTATTTCATGCTTTAGCAAATGGAACTACCGTACTGCACTGTTGACGTCTTCGCAAAGTATTTATGTATTTACTGTGGGACACCTGGCGCCAGTCAAATCTTGGGGAACTCAGTTGAGAATTACTTGAAGTGTGTGGATTGCAGTGACAAACCTGACGTAGTCCGCCATACTAAGCGAAGAGCTGTGACCGAAAGTGATTCATCTAAGAAGAAGAACAAATAATACCTTGATGTTACTGTGATGTGACGCTTGCACGATGACAATAATACTGTGCCTTGTTATAGTTCTTTGATGTAACATCTTCTCAACATTATCAAGTGTTTCTGGATTTTTGAGGTATGAAATAAAAAATAAAATCCCGCATTTAGATTTCGGCTTTGTTACGCTAAACAGAAAATCGATTTACCTTGGCATAAGCAATACAACAACTAAGAAACCAAATAATTGTAGATACAAAAGAACCAGGAATCAACCTTGAAGCATTGAATGTAATTTTTTTACTTAATTGGAAAGTTCCATCGTGTCTTTGATTTGTTCATAAATGTCTGCACCTATGCAGTAGACCTAAATATCAAGAATTTACAATACTTTAGGAGCAGAAACTTTTGCGAATAGAAACTTTCGCGAGGACAAATATTCGCGAAATGTTTGCCTTTTGCGAATTGTCCAAAAGAGAATTTTTTGAGAGGATAAATTTTCGCGGATGAGCAAAAATAGTAATTTATTTTTCGTATTTAAAGGAATAATTGGAGAATTCCTATTCTTTACTACAATGGATTCAGAGAGAATAAAAAGAGAAAAACTAAATACTTATTGACTTATCATACTTCTATTCCTTCCAAAAAGATACTATTCATCAAATGGCTCCTCATCAAATAGGTTGAATGCACCTCGTTCTTCTTGCTCTGGATTTTCCCAATCCGAATCATCATCACTGCTAACTACTTCTTTTGAGTTTCTAGGGTTGAAAATGGACAGCTCGTCAGCAGTTAAATTTACTACTGCCGTGAGCTGCTGGTTATCACGATCAATAATACTTGTTGATGAATCAACCATCGTGTCAATTTCTTTGAAAGGATCGATCAACGGTAAATTTCCCAGGCCGAGATTAATGGCATCAGTAATACCTGCTGTTCTCTATCCGCTCTTGGTAATGTGGATTCCTTCATCTGATGTCATATGATTATAGAAGTCTACAAGCCATCCTGGATAAAGCGGTTTTAAAGATGATAAACGAAGCTTAATCTGCACGTCTTTTAACATAACTCCGTCCGCTAATTGTTTCGATACTTGCATGGAATACCATTCGTTAAACTTCTTCTTTAAAAAGCGTTTGGAATAGCCATTTACAGTTAAGCTGGTACATCACACTTAATTTAAGTAAAATTTGAAAATTTTCGGATTTTTCAAAATTGATGTATTTATATGTAAAAATTACCGTAGAATTCATTTATAAACATTTCTTGCCGTTATCTACATGCTAAAATGGTCAATTTATCATTTTACCTCACCCTACCTAAGATTTTTTCCATAGTAATGCATTGGGGATTAGTTATTCTTCCTCACAGGCCATAATTTAAATTGGGGGTGTTTTTACAAAAAGGCCTAGATATCTACCTTGCTTTTGCGTTAGTTTGCCGTGACTTATTGCCATATTTTAAAGTCACATTCTTGTTTTTACAGATTGGTGTGTGTAACTGATCTCTGACTGTTTTGAACTTCTCAGTTAGTTTTCTGTTTGTTACTACTGGAATTGTCTATGTTCTTCTATTTATCATGTTTTTATTTAGATATAATATGAAAACTAATTTATAATCATGCCAAGATCTTTCCAAAGAACCAAAAAGAGAAAATACAAAGACATAAACAAATTTGACCAAGCAAAGAAAAAACAACCAGAATGTCAAGATGACGATATATCAACATCTTCATGTGCTAAAAAAAATGGTCAAACCATCCCACCTGAGTGTAGAAACAACAATGACTTCAATTTAATTATATATTTCTCTACCTTGAAAGACATTGAAACATTAGCTTCTTGCCAAGAGTGTTCAAAGCCTGTAGGTGTTGCTCGTAAACAGAAATTGGGTCTGAAATATTTGTTTGAAATACGTTGTACTTCTTGTGTCTGGAAAGAAACTTAGCAATTCCAATCTCCAGACAGTATATGGCATTTAGAGAGATTGGTTATGGTTTTGCTGCAATGCAAACGTTTTCCAATATTATGAACATGGAATCACCGATGTCGGTAACCACATACAATGAAATGAATGAAAGTTTGTATTCAGCATATTCAGTTGCAGCTTTGAAAAGTATAACTGATGCTGCTATTGAGACCAGAAATAAAATACTAGGTGATACGTTTTAATGCCAATGAAGCATTCAATGGTTTGATCTGGAAATGGTATTGTCCGAAAACCACTTATGTGAGCAAAAGTGTGCTAGAAATTGCAGTGAATTGCAATTTAACAATGGATAAGTTGGCCTTTCTGCTGTATTCAATAATCTTGGTATAGAGTTTGGATGTCAGACACAAAGGAAATTGTGGAATATGACAATAACCTAGTAAAGCGGATGAATGCAAAATCAACGGACAATGTGAAAAGTGATAGAAAACAACTGCAACATATGAAAAAGGGATATTTGGACAAAGAAAAGGAAGAAGAAACAGTTCCCTGTTATTCTAAGGGAGCCTATTGAGAATTTTTGTCATGTGTTTTATGTAAAAAGTGGTGTTTTTCACCAGTTATATATATATTCAATCTTTAATGTTAATTTCCTAGGTTTGTTGGTTTTGCAATATAGGACATGTTTGAAAACGTGATTTCTTCATAACTACAAGAGCTTTTGACTTTAAATTTTCAGGATGTATTTATTATATATTTTATGAGGAATGGACATATGGAAATTTCATATGATAGAATATTTCTTCTTATTTTAATAAAAAGAAGCAGAAATAAGTAAGATATTTAGTACCGGTTCATCTCATATGCTGCCATTTTGAAACTATTAGAGATTTTGAAAAATCCATGTCATTACCTTTATTCATGTATGCAGAGCATTCTCAGAAAATCTCAAAATGAAAACTTTAATCATTATTGTTCTATCGTGTTTTGAATTAGTATTATAAAAGTTGCATTTTTGAGAAATAGAGGTAAAATAATCGAGGCAAAAATATTTTTTTTTTGTTATTATAATTAGTTTTATCATTGGTATGATTTTTATTGTGGAATACTCTATTAGTATGCATTTTTCAATCTTTTCCAAATAAGTGTGATGTACCACCACCTTAAGGTGGAATAGAAATTGCTTGCTTAGTGATTGCAAAAATGCCTGCTACATTAAGGAATACCAAAATTGCTGAAAAATATCTCGCTCTTGTTAAAGAAAAATACACGGAACCGAAAGAAAAATAAATTCTCGGTTCATACGTAATTTAAATTCTCGTTGATCACCATGCTCCATCAAAACAGAAAAGAAAGAAAAAGACAACTAAGCCACCCCCGCAAAAGAAATCAAAACAGCACGATATTCGTCAAATGTTTGCGAGAAGAAACATAAGAAGGAACACGGATGTCATCGAAATTGATTGCTCGTAGTACATGTCATTTTAAAAACTAAAACAACGTCTCATTCTTACATAATTTTTTTATTTCTTTGTTCTTAGAATACGCGTATGTTGTTAGCCCGGATTCCCAGCTTCTCATTTTTTCTTTTGCAATTCTTATAACTGATTTTCCGATTTTTATAATTATATGAGGGAAAAAAGAAGCTAACTAAGATGAGCTTAGTATACTAGGTTAAGGTGTAAGAATTGTAAAAAAATCGTCGTTTTAGTGATACGATCCAAAACTAACATACAGAAGAAATTTTGGAAAATTTTTTATAAAAATTCGCGAGCATAAACTTTCGCGAATTGATCAATATAGGATTTTTCGCGTATTGGGCCCAAATTCACGAAAGTTTTTGCTCCTAAAGTAGTTATAATTGGACCTTGTTTCATCAGACCGATCACACGGGGTTGGGATGTAAATAAAAAGTGTGAAGTTGATCGCGAAGGGGGTGGGGTTTACTCCCGCACTGTGACTGAGCGAGTCAATTTTTTTTTGCTTAGGCGCTGTAGTCCAGTGGATAGTTTTTTGGTTCACAAAACCTTAAATTGGTTGGCTGTCTGGTTGAGCGATCTTCATAGTCTTTAAGTACACCAAAAGTAACAGTGGAAGGCTATGAAAGGATCAGTTGAGGATGACAACTTTCAAATACAATCCTATTGGCTCTCTTATTCTTAAACTAACAAAACAAATAACATACTGACGCGTTATAAATGATCTGTTATACGTGACGTAAGAAAATTGCTCCCAATTTAGAAAAAACGTTATAGTAACAACGCTTTATTCCAAGTATTTCTTCATTGACAAATAGTAACAAGCCTGCAGAGAACAAATTTTAACAAGTTTATTAGTGAGAGATTTTCATATTGACGATTTCACAGCCGCCAAACGAAGATGCAGAATTCGCAATGTTACCAGGAGGCAGAGTTTGCCTAGCAATATTATCAGGAAATCCAACACAACGACATCAGAAAACGAAGCATTGTTCCAAAATATTTATACGTTCCCATCTTAAAAAAGGCAAAGAACAAGAAGCCTGAAGCTGGGAAATGCGCAGCACTGTTTATGAACACCGACGAAATTCAAGGTCACCTCCTCTTTAAACAGAAATAGATCGAGGTTTCTTTCTACTAGGCCATTCTATTAGTTTTCCTTTGAACATAGAATCAAGGTTCATTATGTGGCAATCTCATGGAAACATGGAAAGTTAATGGAAATGTTGGAAATGTTGAATAGAAGAAAAAGGACGCTCTAAATATGCAAGGAGTCAAAAACAATGAACAACTGCCACATTGATGTTACCCTCGGAGTCATTCAAAAAGTGAGTGAGATACCAAAAAGCGCACGAAAACGACCAAAAGGAGAATGCTGCCTGAAGCGAACGTACGCTTTGTGAAAAAACGATGAGGCGGGAAAAGTGATTTTGTCAAAATGCAAAGAAAGCCGGCTCGCAACAAAATACAAGCTAACTGGTAAACTACTATATACAGAAATAATGTTAGAAAAGCATTATCTAACAAAATTATTTCTAAATAAAACCAGTCTTAAAGTGTATTTTTTAAATATCAGAAGACATAAGGGAAAATAAGGAGGTCTGCGGAAAAGAAGTAATATGACTTTTTCACAAGCGAAGCGTACACATTGTTGGTTACAAATGAAACTTCCTTCGATTCGTGTCCATTTCTTTTCGCTGAAAAGTTAAAAACAGAATGAAAAATGTTGAGAAATCTTGCGGAAATCACGTTTTACCAAGAAATATAAGTATGATATCAGCTAACAAAAATAATTGGTAAAAAATACAAAAATGTTAGTGAATGAAAAAACACCCGAAGAAATTTAATTCATTTCCGTAAACATGCCACTGTAGAAAGATTGTTTTTGGAATTTTTCTTAACACTATATTTGTAAATTGTGTACAAAAAGTATACAATAAAACGAAGACGAGTAGCTAAAACTTAAAACCAAACAAACATTTTCAAAACGTGTTAATAATCACGAGGGGATGATACCTTATGGATCCATTCGTATTCACCAAATCTCGTGTCGAAGGTACCTTTCTGTAAAGACCGCAGCTTCAAAGTAAATCGAGGGCCGAGCTCCTGAAGCCCCGTTTTCTTGCCGTTTTTAAAGACATACCTGCAATCATACATCGTTAATGTATACACAGGGAGCCTTCAAGATTGACTTCGACTGTTACGGAGACGAAGATTCATGAAAAGTGTACATCATTTTAAAGAAATGAATGAATATCAACATGCTGAAAAGTTGCAATATTAATTTTAATAATGATATATTATTAAAAATATAAATATATAGGTTTATTTAATAACGATTTTTGCAAATGGCATACAATTCCTAAGTTATGTAAAATGCCACAATGACGAAACATTATGTGAAATATGCGCTGATTCCACTATAAGAGTTAATTATTCCAAAAAACAACGAAAATATAACATTGAATTGAATAACACGATAAAAGAATGAAAACAGTACTTAAATCGTAAAAACTTCGCAAGCACCTATGATGTCGAAAGAATATAAAATCCCTCTGGTTGTGAAACGTTACAGCCCGTCTACCGTGAAATTGAGGGTCGTAGGGAAATAATGCCGCGAGTAACCTAGCAACGGAGTGTCCGAGTCGCGTGTTGAAATTGTTTAGAATTAGCTCCGGTCGATGGAGCGATGTTTTGCCGTGGTTCTGAAATTCATTAGACAAAACCTTACCAAACAAATTTACCAAAAATGACCAATTAAGCGCCCAGGTCTCAAATAGGCGTTTATCCTTTGACCAAAAGTTTTTAATAAGGTATTCAAAGAAGATATCACTGCATCGAGGAAAATATCAACATAATTCGGGCAATAATTAAAGACATCTCACTGATAAAAAAAGAAAATAATTGATTTTCCCAACATTGTTATTTCCAATTGTACATACTTCTGAGAAAAGTTATACATAATAAAGTGTTAACCACCTTTATATATTTCACAGGGCGATTTTCAAAAGTGTTAGTTACACTTCAAAACGAGAGTACTGTTTAAGTTTTATGCTTTTGGTCAGGGAACGTGGTGTAACTAACTATAAGAATGTAAGGTGATGGACTAACTATATAAATGGACTCATCATCATCATCGGTTGTCTTTCTTATTACCGTTGCAGGGACATTGTACGCGACAGTCAGACTGGCTAGCTGCATACATGGCAGACCTCCGGCCGCTTTGACTAACTATTCAAATGCTATATGTTTGTCTCTTTATCTGTTTCTATTCGAACTTGTCGGACCTTTTTGGATGAAACTTGGCCTAGGAGTGTTACAAGGGGTATAGTTTTCAGCAAAAGAAAAACACAATTTCACTATTATATTACCACTATATGCAATCTGATAGAATGGGGCATGTCCTGTTTTCGGAATGAGAGACACGATAGAAAAGTATTTTGAAACTAAATCTTTAAAATTTTGACGCGATTCCATTTATTCTATAAGGATTAAACTCAGAATTTTTAACTGATCTGATTTGCAATCTGACTTCACTTTTTGACACCTTCATGATGACGAGTGTTTTGATTTCAAAAAAACATTTAATTTAAGTGGCCATGTCCGAATAAAGCAGCCACCCTAACGGTTTGAGCATTAAATAAGCGCCCAGGGCATTTAATTGGCTGTTTCCGGTAATCTTAATACAAGTATTATTAGCAGTCACTCAATTACTGAATTGTGACATTTAAATCATCAAATGCAATTTTCAGTATTAGACAACAAAATGATAGCGAAAAACTCGTTCACCTTTATATTAGCGGTCCGTCTTATAGAGGAAAGCTTGAAATGAGCAGTAGGACCGTTAGGAAGATGCGAGATGACCAAGGCATCTGAACGAGAAGAATGTAGTAATTGATGATTAACATTATCTAAAAAAAGTTGAAGCCGGAAGTTTGTTTACCGGAACACTTGAAACAAGAGAGACCTTAGTAATAATTTGTGCTAATAAGTTTAAGAAGATCTCTTTTTCTCTATCGTTTTTAATTGTTGACATCATGAATGAGCTTGAAGTACGAATAAATATTAATAAATATTTCTAAATTACATAACCTTGGTGTAATTTAATTAATTGCACCACACCCTGTAACTGTTTTCAACCGTAATTAATATTTTTTTTTCCAGATTTTCAGGCAAAAGAGGGGAACACAAAGTAAAGTAAACACAGTATAGAGTGAAGCAATAGTTGAGATTGAGAGAAATCTAGAATATATACCCCAGACAAGAACTAAGGCAAATTGCAAATTGGTAACATACTAGCTTTCTTCTGGTCTTCATTGATGACCACCAGATCTGTGAAGCCCCTCTCAACAGCTTGTGGGATAACCTTCTTGAGATCAACGCCGTTTCTATGCCGATACTCAGAGTTGGGAACAATCTGCAGCATATTTTCGATGAACAACATTGTTTCCTGAAAAGCAGAAATATAAAATGACAAATTAAATAATGAATCCGTCTAACCCGTGCCAGCATGGAAAATAGACGTTAAATGTATAGTTGCACTACAGATGCAATATTTTTCCTAAGTCAGCTCCAGGGAAAATATTTAGGAAAGAAAAATAATCTTTTTTGCAGATTTGAATTTCCAGCTTCAGCATACAGCAGTGACACATTAGAAATTGTTGAGAAGTTCTGTTACTTAGGTGATATGTTGGGTAGTGAAGGGAGATTGGAAAGAAGTGTTATTTGTAGGTAGGTTGATCTGCTTGGTGAAAATTTTGAGAGTTAACTAATAGTTTTGTTAACTAGGAGAATTTTGTCGGTTCAGGTTAAATGTAACTTGTAAAAAGCCTTTCTCAGAAGTGTTATGTTGTATGGGAGAGAGAAATGGGCTGTGAAGCAGGAAGATCTTGATCATTTGGAAAGAAATGACATGAGAATGGTTAGGTGGATATGATATCACATCACTCTGAGAGAGAGAGAGACAGAAAAGGTTAAGATGAGCTATGAAGCAGGCTAGGTATTCATAGCAACAAAGATGTTATTCAGATCAGGAGGTTGAGTTGGTTGGCAACTTGGAGAGAACGGAGGAGGATAATTGGGTAAGGAAGTGTAGAGACTTAATAGTTCCGAAAGTAAAGCCTAGAAGTGCACTTAGAAAGAGGTAATAAGGAGAGACTTGCTTCAGAGGAATTTGAGTTTAAGTAAGACGGCCATTAATATGGATGGACGTTAAACCAATAATAGATCAATCCAGATATGCTGGGAGATGGGATTCAAACCGCCCCAGTTTGATTTGGGTTCAATAAGCAATTATCCACTGAGCTTCAATGCGTAGGTTAGGAAAGCTAAATTTTCTATCAAACAAAACGACATTCTAAAATATAGTACTTTCATCCACAACAAGGATTTTTTAAACAGAACTTTTGACAAAATAAATAAACGCACAATCAAATGAACAATTCAGTCACGAGTTGCTGCTACTGTTTTAACATTTTTTTGTGCAGATGTTTGTCCCTGTCCCTGATAATAAATGATCTTAATGTTCCAAAATGTTGAATTTTACCATATACTTAAATTTTAATTAAACCTTGTTAAAAACAAAGATGGTCAAATTCTCTATTTTTGATATATAGAAGAGCGCACAGGTTTTATATAGCTAGAAGAAATTAATACAAAAACAAAGGAAAAACTATATAATGATTGAGTAGGCTGAGTTTTTAATGTTCAGTTCCAAACTACCATTATCCGATAGTAACACGTTGTGTGTGACAAAATCCGTAAAAGTTCAAAGAAAACGTGTCTCAATGAAAAAGTAATTACCTTACAGTATTGTATCAACAAAAACACGAGATTAACAAAAAAAATGTACTACAATTAAATGGTTAAAAACTCCTGAGAACCTCAACACTCACGTGACATTTCGGTCGGTTGCAGGTTGTAAATAAAACCTTTGGCACACGTTCACCGGCGAAATACGAAGCCATCTCATCTGTAGCAGCGTCTTGCAACACTTCTTCATCGTCCATTTCAACCATGGTTTCATCTCTCACTCTCATGTTCTCCAAGGTTGTGTGTACTTGCTTTGGTGGGGCCTTAGAAATAAAGAAAAATGTTTAGTATATAAATATAATATATATTATATATCTTTAAAAAGTTACCCTGAAATAATTGGTTATATAAAAAATAAATTCTGAGAAACATAAAACCTCAAGAAAATGTACATGTGCTATTCTCACATGCCATGCAACTTCTTTGTGTCTCAAAGTCAATTGAATCATTTTCTATTAGAGTGCTCAAACATTATCTTCATGTGAATCTTCAAAAACCAATATTGGTACCAGCAGAAAAATGCTTGTATTAATCATTGAGTGAGAAACGGATGTGATGTAAGGATCAGTTACCCATACAGTACGCCATCAAAGAAAATTCAATACTATTTCATTCGTGTATATTTAGATAGATATATAAATGCTGGTTTGGCTAGTAAGTGCTACCAAAACTTTTAGTCATTGCTAACAACACGTGGGTGCAAAATTGGAAAAACAGGCCACTCAAGAAACAATACTATTTCAATACTATTTCATTCGTGTATATTTAGATAGACATATAAATAAAGGTTTGGCTAGTAAGTGCTACCAAAACTTTTAGTCATTGCTAACAACACGTGGGTGCAAAATTGGAAAAACAGGCCACCCAAGAAACGATATTAATGAAATCCTTTAGTGTCTTGTAAAAATGTAATGAGCAAAGAATGACCTTGTATTGTGGTTGTTCACTCTTCCAATTAAACAATGCATTTCCTGGGTCACACCTGAAAGTTTCATGTAACACATTTGTGTTTTTTAAATGTTTTAATTTGATAATTTGAATAGATAAAGTTTTTAGCATACGTTGATAGATGTTCTGCCCAACCCAACCCAACCCAATGGCAATGTTGCAAAAGAATATCTGGCATTATTAGTATAATCTCATCTTCTTAATTTCACTGTCACTGACACTGACATTTGTTACAAGACTCAAAGCTTTTTACCATTTGCTTGTCAAAATTTGTCAAGTCAAATTTGTTTGTTGATTGTAAAAATTCACCTCATTGCCAAGAGCGTCTCTTTCCTGCTTACGTTTCTCGCGTCTTTTTCTTTTCTCTTTATCCTTTAATCCTTTTTCTTTTCTGTACAAATCGTTTCTTTTGATTTTATTTTTGATAGTTGACAAGTCTTTCTTTCTTGGAGTTTTTTCTCCTTGTTCAGTTTTATTATTTTTCACGTGTTTACTAGGTGCCATTTTTGTTGTTTCTGAAATATTTACCCGGTTACCGTAACTTTGATCAAATAAACAGACGATAAACGCGGTTCTCAAGACTCGTTTCCATGCGACTGCATTTTGAGCTACAGCGAAAAAGCATCACGAGCATTTTTCACTCGAGTGTAATTTGATTTCCACACAACTGCATTTTTTCGAGGGGCCTGTTTACGCACGTTCCCCCTCAAATTAATTTTGGGTAAATTTTCCACCCCGGGCATTCTTATTCCAACCCCCCCCCCTCCCCCGCTTATTAATTTTGACAAAAATATCCAGCCATGCCATAACATTTATTATGTATTGTTTTTTCACGATTGAGATTTTTACAAATAAGATGATCCGAATATGTGAAGTCGTCGCCAAACATTAATTAACATTAACATTGGCCAAATAATTAATTTTTATTGTAGTTTCGCAAGAAAGATAAGTTTAAGATAAATATTAATGTATGAAACGTATAGATGTGAGAGTACTTACTAGGGAGGAATTTTGTTTTTGTTTCATTATATATACTAAATAATGAACATTAAAACGATTATTTGTTATCTTTATAAATTAAACTGTTAAATAACTGAACTGAACAAAATTAAAAGTACATGTTTACCAGCGCGATAGCGTGCTCCCGTGTTTAAACGTGCGAGCGCAGCGCCGATAAAAAAAATATTAAACGGGTTCTGCGCTCCTTAATCTTTGTTATCATTAGATTTCATCATTTTTCATATGTTAGAAAATATGTAAAGGAAACAAACATGGTCTAAGTTTATCTTTTGTTCATTTGTTAATATTTTGTTAATAGACTTTAAAACTACACATTATATTTTATTTAACTTTTGTCAACTTCTCTCGGTCAGGAATTCCACTTGTCTACGATTCTCATCGTGAAAAACGACTTTTTGTAAGTCAAGTTGACAAAATTGTAATTTGAACTCGTGACCGCGTGTGAATACTCGATTCTCGATCTTAAACAGTGGAGCGCATTTATAGTGACTGTTCAACCATTTAGTAACTTCGTTGAGGTCACCTCACATGAATCGGTACTTTATATCTCCACATCTTTAGGTGTGCCAATCACTGATGATATGGTAGTGAGCGCAAGTAAGGGGATCATTTTCGTCGCATTTCTGAGTGTGTTTTCAATTTGTCTTTATCACGTCTAGGGTTGGATATCGATCTGCAATACTCAAGATGTGGACAATAGCATAAAAGAACCTTTTAAATGAAGGCCCGTCTAAATTCAGAAAAGTTCTGTGTATTAAACTGGCAAGCTGGTTCGCTTTATTAACTTGAGAAGTCGTATGTTTCGTGAATTTCATGTCGTTATTGATGAATACACCGGGATCGTGCTCACATGTTGACGCTTTTATGTTGATACTAGGGAGATTAAGAAATAAAACCTGAGACGGCGACTGCAACGAGCGTGATGTAAACAATCTAACTGCGCATGCGTTCTTAGTGGAAACCCCAACGTTCATGTTTAGTTGTATACAGGCCGCGACAACTTCAAATCATCAAAATTGACGTTTCGTTAAAACGTGTGTGATTTGAAAATAAAATGGCTGAGAATAAATAATATTTTTGATTAATTTGTTTTACTTTTTATATTTATTTGTTTATTTGAAGCCACAATAATAATGTTTACGTTTTCTATTACAACTCGTTTCTTTTTACCTTTCAGATTTATCTATCTGTTTTTACGTTTGTTATTACATTTGATGAATTAATTACATTCTGCGTGCGATTTTAATAGAACAATAAAAAACATTATTTTTCATCTTTCAATAACATTTTGTCTTTTGTAAAAAAAATCGACAAACATGAATTGTTTTGTTGTTGTCGTTTTTGTAACTTAACTATTTATAACAAAACGTCAACCGGAACACAAGACGTCTCGTTTTCGATTTTCGCCGTTGTAGATTTGTTTCTTAATCTCCCTAATTTCTTAAGTAGACGGGTCGTGCATTGTGTAAACGTGCATTGTGTAATCGTTGTTGCTTCCGAAGTGAATTACAACGCATTTGTCGATGTTGAAAGACATTCCCCGGGTTGTCGCAGAATTGATTAAGATGTCAATGTCCGCTTGAAGTTGGTAATGGGAGATCAAAGTCGACATGCGTCAGTAAACCTTTGTGTCGTCTGCGAAGAGTGCAGCAATCGAGCTGGTAATCATGGGTTTATCGTTGATGTAAACGTTAAATAGAAGTGCTGCCAGAACAGACCTTGAAGAACACCACTCCTTAGAGGTAACCAGAGTATGACTAAACGTCGTTAACAATTACTCACCGCCTTCGATTCGTCAAAAAGCTTTTAATCCAAGAGAATGTCTTTCCTTTTACTCTGTAAGCTTTAATTTGAAAAGTAAACGATTGTGCGGGACCGTGTCAAATGCCTTGGCAAAGTCAGAAATACAGTCAACTGCCGTTGTCTCGAGCGTACAAAAGCGTAACTATATTTTACTGTGGAGTAAAGGATATGGGTGCTTAACCAATGAGGACAAAGATGTTAGCGTAGCGTACATTGCTTCTAAGTGTTATGTTTTGGTGTTATGTTGGGTAGTGAAGGGGTAAAAAAGAGCTCTCTCTGTAGTTTAGGTTCTGTTTAGAGAAAATTAATTTCTTTGTTACTTACAGTAGAGATTTGTAGATTCATGAGGTAGAATGTATGTCTTTTTACGTTGTTTGTATGGAATTTAGGCATGGACATATATAACAGGGTTGGATCCAGGAATGTTGAAAAGAGGGGCGCAATAATAATGGAAAGACTTTCTATGCCCGGAATGTTATTTCCATAACATCCGTCGGGGAATTGTTTTTGTATACATATCTATAATTTTATCCAAATTTAGCTTGATGTCTCTGTAAAAAAACATACAATCAAATTATAGCATTAAAGCGATCTTCTGACATGTTAGGAATTCTGTCTTTATATTACGAAGAGCAGAGTTTGTTCTTTCTACTGTAGCACTTGTTACTGATGTCGTCAAAGCATACTTATAATTCTTGTAATATTTGGAAACATTTGTCGGATGTTCTTTTCTGTAATGTAACCCAAAGTCCAGCAAGAGATTTTTAGGGACTGTGGATTTTTTCATCAAACAATATCTCTTCCTGGACCCAATTTCCTGACCAAATTTGCCAGGACCGGAAAGATTGTTGCGGTAGAAATTTTCAATTGAATCTTTTTCTGCATCAATATTTTGAAGATTGCTCCGAATCAAAATCATTTCTTTGATACCATCTTTTGCTTTTCCTTGAAAACGATCATTCAGCTGTTGAAGAAAACTACCCACGAAGGGGATAAAAATAGATTGCCTAATGTATCCCTCCGGAGTATTATGTTCCACTTTTAACGTCTGCTGTGGGCTGTCCGAGGAACTTCTAATGTTGCGTCGCTTACAATCGCCATCTATTCGCATTGCTCAAAGACTTCTTCAAACTTCAAAACGTCGTTTGAACATCAAACAATATGATATATCGGTAGATACATCACATATGAAAAGATAACAAATCACCAAAGCTGAAAAAGGAGGTATGCGAGCTTTGTTTGATACAGTTTTATTTCTTCGAATTTGTCTCGGTTGTCCACTAAAGGACACCAAGCCTTTTCAGCTAATTTATAAACTTTCAAACACATAAAACCTCTTCCCAGAAGTATGTTTAAAGAAAGAAAAGCAAACATGAGAGGCACAATGATTAATAGATATATCCAGAAACACATCTTTCCAAGCACACAGCCAACTCTTTTAGCTACGCATAATAAAATCTAAATATAGCAACAAAGTTAGGTAATCTAACATTGAATGCAAAATAAAAATGTAGAAAGTAAAAATGAATACAACTATAGTTAGTAATCTTATTTATTATATTATTGATTATTTGTTTTAGCTTTATTTATGTCTACTTATATAAGTTGGCTGTTCATTCTGAAAAAAGATGTCATTACCTATTTCTTCTGAGATCCTCTTAACATTCAACAATAAGGTGGATCTCACTAATGCATTGTAAAGCACCGCAAACATGTCCCATAATGGGGTAAGAATTGGCTGGTTAATTTCAATCCATCTAAAACTAGTCTTCTTTTCATTAATCATTTCAAGCAAGCATATTTACCTCAAATTTTGTTGAATAGTTCTCATTTGCCTGAAAACAATTCATTTCGCCTTCTTGATCTCATATTCACAAGCGAACTCTCATGGCGTTCATACATTGAAACCATCTGCAAAATCAGCTGCCATGAAGGTTGGTTCTCTTTTACGAGAAATGAGTTACCTCACCCCTGAGTGTATCCTTTACCTTAACAAATTTTCAATACATCCTTGCATGGAATACAGCTGCCACATTTGGGCAGGTGCTCCTGCGAATTGCTTGATTTTGTTAGACCGTGTTCAACGGCGTGTTTGCAACGCAATCGCCCAAACTTATCTTAGAAACTGGACTCCCTATCACACCGGCGTAACGTAGCTTCTCTCTGTCTTTTCTACAAGTTTTTTTATGGACGTTGTTCAAGCGAACTATCTTCACTTACACCTTATCCCAGAATTTTTCTCCGTACAACTAGGTTTTCGTCGTCTTCTCATCAATGGACTGTTTGTGTTTCAAATTGTCGTAGGGATTTCTACAAGAACAGTTTTTTCCCGCGAACATCTAGACTTTGGAACTCCCTTCCATCTACTTGCTTTTCTTTTGACTTTAACCTTCAACTGTTCAAAACAAATGTTCATCGTCATCTAAAACCACTTAACTTCTCTTGTAGCTCTTTACTCACAAGTGGCCTTTAATGGCCTTGTTTTGAGCAACTTCAATAAAAAAAATAAAAAAAATAGCGAAACGCTTCATCGCATTGTCCTAATGCTCTCTTATCAATATTTGGTATTGGGTGGTATTTGTTATACCAGATTATAACAGATACCAGAGTAAGGACCCTGAGTAACCTCCACCCCCATAGCTCGTTTTCCTTCTTTCTAGTTCTCAATTCTTCCCAGCATTCTAGTTGCCTAGGGTTAGTTGATGTCATCTGGTAGGGTTAAGGTACCTAGCCTCTTATTCCAACATTAACACTGTACATAACTAATTAACATATTTACTATGGGTGGCAACTGGATAAAATGCTGAACTCTTTCCTTTTTATCCTCATCATTGGGTTATGGGAGCCCAATAGCCTTGTATGGAAGTCCCCTAGTGCCGGTAGCACGAACAAAATACCTGGGTGAGAGAGCCCATTAGCCCTGTAAGGCAATCTCCTAGTGTTGGTGTCACAAACAAATCACTTGGGTGGGAGAGCCCAATAGCCCTGTAAGGCAATCTCCTTGCAATGGTGTTGCAATCCAAAATACCCCCAATTATGGGAAAAATGAAATTAGCATATGAAAATGTCCTCTCAAAAAATATCATACCGCCTCGCTCGTCGCGCGGGTGAACAAGGAGCGCCTCCCTCAGTGAGACGCCAGGCTGAGGTCGTAAAATATGCTACTGGCTGTGACAGGTTGTCTCTGTCCTCCAAAAATACTTTCATGTCACATGAAACAACGTCTTCGGACCGAAGTTTCTCTATAAAATCTTGCTCAAAGCAAAACAAAGCTGTGAAATATGTCAACATTAATATTTCAACATTAAATATAAGAACTCTGACATGCGACATTAAACTTGCAAATTCCATACAAGAGGCAAGAAAACCTAATCTTGACATCCTTTCCTTACAAGAAGTCCGTCGTTGTGGCTCTGGTACCATTGGGTTTGATTGTGAAAGTTTACAAGGTTGGCAATTTATCTGGAGTGGATATAAATCTAAGAGTAGGGATGGAGTAGGTTTTATTTTGGCACCTCATGTTAAGTTGGTTGATACCCAAATTCATCTTGAAGCGAGAATACTATCTGTTCGTGTTGTTGTTCATGGTTTGTTCCTGACTTTGACATGTTCTTATGCATGCCCGTACCGTGGGGGGGGGGGGGGGGGGGGGTCGTTGGGTGCAAACGACCCCCTTTTTTGTCCAAACTGCCCTTTTTGATTTAACAACAACAACAAAATTTGTTTAGTTATATATTTATTTGCCTCTTCCAGAACCTCCTCGTCTTGTTTTGAATGAATGACCTGTTTGAATGTCATGTTTTGAATGAATGAAAAAGAAAATAATTTCTTTTCTGACCTCCTTTGTCTTGATGTTTCGTTTGAATTGATACATTGAATTGTAATCATGTCGAAGAAGAGAGTGCGAAAATGTTTCACAACATAAAAATCAAAACACATCTTCGATTGGCATTAAGTAGAGTAGACAGTTTTAATTTTTAAAAGAAGCGAAAAATAAAATGCCCAACAAAGAAATAAAACGAGCTGCTGATGAAAAAGAGTTACAAAAGGCTGCAAAGAAATGTAAATCGTTAACTGGATATTAAAACTGTACGATATTGGCGAACTCTTAGTTGGGCGTCGTGATTTATCATCGCATAAAAAATATCAAGTCTATAATCATATTGTAAAACAAAAAAACTACGTTTGAATTTCCAAAGAAACTGCATCACGGTTGCAATCGTTCTTGTAAAGAAGAATACTTGCAGGGTGGATTCATTTACGACAAAAAGGACGACTCGGTGTTATGCATCTACTGTGTTTTATTTTTAACACCAGATAAAAAACGATCCTTGGGAGCTTTTGTTAACCGCGGGTATAAGAAATGGAACAATATTATGGAAAAAGAAAAAAAACATTCAGGAAATATATACCATCAAGAAGCTTTAGAACAATATGCTGGCATTTGTAATCGTTTTGAAAATCCAACGGGAACCATACCATTACAAAGCGATGAAACTTTACAAAGTCGACAACAAACATATCCATACATTGTAGAAGTATTGGCAAGAATAGTACATTTGATGGGGAAACAAGGTCTTGCATTTCGTGGAACACATGAAAATATCATGATGGAAGAATCATCACAGACAGGTAATCCCGGAAACATTCTTGCCATTGTACAAGAAATTGCTCAGCATAATTCGGAACTTAGAAATCATTTACAGGCGCCATTACGCAAAGATGTCAGTTACTTGAGACCAAAATGTCAAAATGGACTAATTGACATCATTGGCAAAAAATGCATACAAGAGCGACTAATTAGCGAAATGAAAACTGCAAAATACCATTCCATTTCAACAGATGAAGTAACAAGTGCGATCCGAGAAATTTTATCGGTTTGCATGCGATATGTAAACGAAGAAAGCGATATCAGAGAAGTGTTTCTTGACTTTCTTGACCGAATAACGGGTGAATATATTGGAAAACGTTTGCTCAAATTCTACAAAGATTGATATCAATTGATATCGCTTCATGTAGAGGCCAGTACTACGATGGCGCTGCGAACATGCAATCATTAAAAAAGGCGTTGCTAGCTATATTTTAAATAGATCGCCAAAAGCTATAGTTACACATTGCAACTCTCATAACTTGAATCTATGCATTGCTTCGGCATCACGAATACCTATTGTCAATAACATTTTGGAGGTATATAAAGGAATAACAATATTTTTCAACACCTCTCCAAAAAGGGAGCGACTACTAGAGCATGTGACAGGACTTCATTATGCATCAAGTGAACGAAAGAAGATATTTGTTGGGATGTGCAAAACACGATGGTCGGAAAGAGACACGGCCTACGAACATTTTTATCTGGCAATCCCATTTATGGCCGAGGCATTGGAGATTATTGCAGGAGTACACACTGATATGAAAGACTTTCGGTCAGAATTTACAAGTGGATGGGACCCAAAAACAAAAAAGGAAGCTTCCTCTTTCCTAAATGGACTTACGAAGTTCGTGTTTATTATAGGCATCATTACATTGTACCGACTGCTGCACCCATTAACCTGCATCACACAGAAGTTGCAAGGGCGCACTACAGATATTGTGTACGCTTACAACAACATTCAAGAAGTCATAGAAAATTTAAGTTATATACGAGAAAATGTCGAGAAAGAGGCTGATGTTATTTATCAACAAGCCACCAGGATGGCAGGTAAACTATTTGTTGAGCCTGCCATACCCAGGACAGCCACGAGACAAGCGCACAGAAATAACGTGCCTGCAGAGACGCCACTTGTATATTATAAACGTGCCTTGATCATACCTTTTATGGATACAATCATTTCAGAAACGAAATCACGATTCCAGAAAACGCATTGCATTGCTGGTAAGGTATTATGCTTAATTCCCTCGATAATATGCAATGAGGATACAACTGATTTAAAAGAGTTAGTTGAAATATATGAAAGCGACCTTCCAAACCCTGACGCTGTTGATCAAGAGTTAATGTTGTGGAACAAGAAATGGTCAGTTGTCAATTCCAAAGACAGGCCTAATACCCTCGCTAGAGCCATTAAAATCTGCGATAATATCCAAACCTCTTTGAACTTCTCAAGATCGGATGTACACTTCCGGTAACATCGTCCGAATGTGAACGCAGCTTTTCTGCCATGAGAAGGTTAAGGACATGGCTAAGAGCAAATATGACTACAGAAAGACTCGGTTCACTGGCAATAATAAATATCCATTACAATGAGAAGATCGAGTATAAACAAGTTTCGAAATTATTTTTTTCCCTGCACCCAAGAAAATTGTATGAAAAGAACTTAGTTTTTGAGTAAAAAATCCATCTTCTAACTACCATAATCTTGATTTATATATCTGGACAAACAGTGTTACTTAAATTGTTCCTTTATCAATTACCAAAATGTCGCCCAACCATGGTGGGCGACATTTTTCCACTGCCCTTTTTTTTCAAAACCGACCCCCCCCCCTTCAAAAGTTTCACGGTACGGCCTTGTTATGCCCCTACTAATTGCAGCAGTGAGTCTGCTAAATCTCATTTCTATGGTAAACTCACACAAGCTAACAAAGATATGCTAAAATTTAACCGCTTTAAATCCATTAACCTGGGTGATTTCAATACGTCTATTGGAATGGATTCTAAGAATAGTGGTGCTTGGGACAATGTTCTAGGTCCCAACAATTCTTCTTTTTCCAATCTTTTTTGAAATTTTGTTCAGAAAATAGGCTGAGAATCATCAACAGCATCTTCCGGACAAAGAGAATTCACAAGGAAACATGGGTTCATAAGCCAACAGGCAAAGCAAAACTCCTTGGTTATATAACCACGAGGAAATATGTATCAAAATTTATCACATCTTGTAGAGCATAGCATCCATCTTTGACACATATCACTACATGGTAACCATGACATTGAAATATCCTACAACAAACAAGAAACTTTTTCAATTAGGATCTAAAAAACAGACACCCAAGCCAAAGTTGAACATATCCCTTTTGCGCGATAACAAAGACGCTGCTAAGCGCTATTCAGATCAACTAGATTCAAAGCTTGGGTTGGAAGATATTCCAAATGACTTAGAGCAAATAGCAGATGATATTACAGTGGCGATACAAGATTCGCTAGAGGCTGTTTGCCCGACGAGCATTCCTGAGAAAACTTCTGAACCCTGGCAAGAGCTTGAATTACAAAATCTAATGAGTAATCTGCATAAAAATCCAAAAAATAGGGCTCTTCAAAAACAAATTTGTAAAAAGAGAAAAACCTTAAAAGATCAATATTTTCATGAAAAAGCTGTTGCTTTAAACACTGCAGCAGCAGAATCAAGGCAGGTCGAGAAGGAATTTCAACTTTCCAAGACTCGATCTATGCATTCTACCACCTCAAAAATTATGATCTCAAAAGAAAAATTAACAAAGCATTTTAAAGAACATTTTTCTAAAAAGGTTATTGACATACCACCTGAGTTAGAGCATCCAAATCAGTATAATTATTTGTTGGATACACAGGTTGATGTAAATGAAGATCCACCTAACCTTGATGAAATTGCTGAAGTGGTTAAAACATTTAAGAATAACAAATCTGCTGGTACAGATAATCTTCATTCAGAAGGTCTGAAATACCATAGCAGCAATAATCTTCTTGTGTATTTAACCATGCTTACTTCTCTTATCTGGTCTTTGGTAGCTGTTCCACAATCTTGGCTTGCTATGAAAATAGTATGTCTTTATAAAAAGGGTTCAAAGTCTCTAGCTGAAAACTACCGGGCATTGTCGGTTGGATCAAATCTTAGTAAAATAATTCCTCGTATAATTTTGAACAGGTTGCAGGAAACCTATGAGCGGAATATTTTTGAATCCCAGTTTGGTTTTAGAAAAGGTCGGTCAACTGTGGATGCAATCTTTGTCATCAAGAATGTTGTGCAGAAGCATGCTGGACCACTTGTTCTAGTCTTTGTTGATTTAACTGCAGCATATGATAATATCCCTAGAGGTTTTTTATTTCGGGTCTTAGAACTACGCACTGGTGCCAAACTTCTTGTATACACTCTCAGAAAATTATATGATGGTACATCTGCATGTATTTCTGGGACAAAAGTAAAGTTTGATATTTTATCTGGCTGTCAGCAGGGAGGCCTAAAAAGTCCAACACTGTTTAACTTCTTTTTTGATTTTGTCTTGAAAGTGTGTGCAGAGGCTATTGACAGAGAATATCCGGGTGGATGGGGTGTTCCATTTGAGTACAATATTCCTAGTGAATGCACTAATCAGGGTCAGAGGAAAATTAAGAGGATAAATGGTGTTGAGATTATAAGGTGGCTCCTATATGCCGACGGTTTGGCTCTATTTTGTATAAGCATTGCTGATGCACAAGAAATCATGAATATAATGAATACCACTTGTAAAAGGTTTGGTCTAACAATTTCTTTCAAAAAACAAAAGTGATGCAATTGAATACATCTACGAGTGATACTAAAATTATCATTGATGGTACTGAACTTGAAGATGTGTCCAAATTCTTCTATCTTGGACACATCATTTTCAAGGATGGTAGAAACTCCATTGATCTACGAATTGCAAAGGCAACAGCAAAATTTTACAAACTCAAGGGAGTCCTTTGTGACAAAGAAGTTCATATGTCCATTCGGACTAAAATACTTGAAGCATGTATTCGTCCCAGACTAACATATGCTACCCAATGCTGGAGGCCAAAAGAGAAATAAATAAAAAGAATTGAAGGTTGTTGGTATGGCTTTCTAAGGCGAATAATTAAGGATGGTTTGCGTAGGAAACCTTCACTTGTAGAAGGAGAAATTAATCATGCTCTTTTTTATGCTAATACAGATCTAGAGCGCATAACAAAAAGTCAACCCTTACAAGAATATATTAACACTCAGTATCTGAAATACATAACCCATGTGTGTCGTAGGGAAAATACAAATTTGGCTAAGCTTAGTTTATTTTTCATTTCTAGAGTTCCATACTATCGAGATCCCTGGATAGGTATCTCAAAACTTCTGGGTGATCTTCCTATTGAGCAGATTAAAAGAGAAACACAGTCTAAGACTGGTTTCACCAGGTTCCTAGAAGTCCTGACTCATATGAAGCCTAAAGCTTCAAAATGAGTACCTAAACTGTACTGTACTGTAATAGGTTGCGGGAATATCTGTAACGTGATTGGCTAATCACGAAGAAATATATATCATATATATATATAAAAATATAAAAGAAATATAAAAGAAAGAAAGAAATATATATATAAACTTAATATTTTTTCTTGATTGGCTAAAAAGGAGGGCAAAATTCAATATTTCTTCTCTGATTGGTTAAAGCAACTATTCCCGAGATTCTTATTGGTTAAAAACAGAGTGCAAAATATGACACGTGCGAATGTTTCTGAAGCATTCATTACTATAAGTATACCTACACTAAAAGGGAATGGAATAGGTCACGGTTAATATAAGCATCCCTACACTAAAAGGGAATTGAATAGGTCACGGTTACTAAGATGCTAGGTTGGGACGCTTATAGTAACCGTGACCTATACAATTCCCCTTAAGTGTAGGGATGCTTATAGTAACCGTGACCTATACAATTCCCCTTTAGTGTAGGGATGCTTATAGTAACCGTGACCTATTCAATTCTCTTTTAGTGTAAGGATGCTTATAGTAATGAATGCTTCAGAAAAGATCATAACTGAGAGAGTCATTTCGGAAAATACGGTATAAAATCGAAAATATACTGCCGATTTAATAGTTCAAAGGTTTCGTCGTTTGAACTATTAATTCCAAAATAAAAACTTCACAACTGTTCTCGCTCAATCTACGTTGGCGTTCTCTTTACAAAAGGGAGAGGAAGTTTTTGTCGTTCAACATATATACAAATGTAAACGTGTAAACAAAAGGTTAATGAGGTGATAATGAGACCTGTGGGACGCTGAGTATATGACACGTATGAGTTTGTGAATGATGTAATGGTATGGGTTGCCATGGTAGGAAAACAAAATGTAGAATGGCATGAAATGATATGTAGAGAGATGCTACACCTACCTCTTTTTGCTAAAAAAAATGCTCAAACGTCGTCTGACCACCTCGCTTACTCGAGGCCATTGCTAAGGTAAAAATAGGACTGAAGAACTGAAAAGTTAGCCGCGGGTAACACATGTTAATGTTACATGTTACTTAACGCGACAAACAAAACAGGAAAAGCAGGATGAACGTGAGCTCAAATATACCCGGATGACGGCCGAAAACAAGAGTGAATGTTTATTCGGCAATTCAAAAAGTGGGCAACACCTTCATTTTGGTCAACTTTAATTATTGTAAGATAAGCTTTCGGCACCAGGGAGTCTTTATCGGGTCTGCCTGGATGTTTAGTAAACACCTACCAGCTTACAATGAGGCCGGTTTACTTTAGTAATCACACTAGCCAGAGCCCGTATTCCCGTATCCCGAGTGTCGGGCATATTTTAGAATACTTATGGCGCCCCAGGATAACTGCAAGTATTGAGACATCGGTCGCGCGCTTTCTGTAAAAAAAATAGGAAAATTTTATATATATATTTTTTGGCGCTCGAAAAAAAATCGTTGTTCGCCGCCGAAAAGCGGGGAGGGGACGCGCCCCCAGTTTGCCTCCCCCTAAATCTACCACTGATAACGACGTGTAACATTGATTGTTGACAACTCAACCATACAACCAAATGCGCAAAAAATTGGTTGCTTTTTTATTTGCGATTTTGAAATGCGTTTGTTATACCAACAATACTTTTTCATGTGAGATGGGAGGAACCTTGTCGTGGTTCACATGCTTAATTTAAGTACAGTGCCATTTATACTGTCTTAAAAACAAATATCTTACTTTTTAAAAAAAATAAAACTTCAAGCATCAAATATTGTTGTTTTTAATTTGTACACCTCAAATCCTAGTCCCTAAACCCCCGACCACCAGGACCACGTATCCTGAATACTTTTGAGCAATTTCTTCAAACGCATTTTTAGACGTTATCATTTTATTGTTTTTAAACTTCAGTTTTTACTTTTGATTGTTATTCTCAACTGCAATTAAAACAAAGCACTCAAAAAATTTGTTAATTATGACGTCATTAATGTAAAATTGTTTACAAAAGTTTGTTGTTTGAATTTTACGTTTTATGCGTCGCCCTAAAATATCCTAGATCCGCCCCTGGGAATCTCCACATTTCATCTCCAAATTGTAGCGGTTATTAAAGATACCCTTGTGAATTCAAAAACATCTTCACAACAAATGGATTTAAACAATTGATTAAAAGAAAATACCAGAACAACACAGCAATCATCCACATTGATAGACATCATAGCAACTACGTCTACAATTACAATGAAAACATCTTTTGTTATTCAAACTACTTTTTCGGATCATGACATGGTTGGTTGTTTCAGAAAACTTAATTTTATCAAGTACCCTGGGAAATGTATCAAAACTAGAGACTTCCGAAATTATGAGCTTAACTACGATGTTAAGAGTACGGATTGGTCTCCAGTCTACAGTGCAAAAAATGCAAATCGTGCTGTCGAAATATTGAATGACATGCTTCGTGACATTTTTAACAAAAACGCCTTTTTCATAAACAAAAAGATCAAAAACAAACTATGTCCGTGGATTGACGATGCTACAAAACTGAAAATGAAAGAACGAGATCAAAGCCTTCGAAAGGCAAGGCGTGCTAACCTCGACGCTGACTGGAAAAATACAGATCACTTCGACCAGCCTTAAGAAACTTACATGACTATGGAATTGTGTTTTTTTAGAGATTTTGACAATTTTTCGAAATTCCGACCCCCCCCCCCCGTTTATTAAATTTTTGAAAATTTTCCGACCCTCCCCTTATTATGAAACATAATGCCCATATCTGGAAATGCTTCAATAAAATTATTTCCGCCTATCTGTTGGTACATGAAAATTTCGAAAGGATCAATGATCTCTGCATCAACAAGTCCTTTGGTTAAGTGAGAAAAGTGTGCAAGTTCCGGTTCGAGTTCACTGTCCAAATCCTCTGGATAAATGTTGACACGTTTTTGTGGCGTCGCGTATTATGTATTCCTTGAAACTTGCAATATTGGACAAAAACCAAACTGCTCTCCCAGCCTATTGTAAGCATCCATTCAACCATATGAAGTGCTGTACAGAGATGGTCAACGATGGGCATATAAGTGATGACTCAAAATATGACTCGTGATCGAACGTCGACCAGATCCAGTTTAATTTTCGTCATGGAAACGCTTCCTCTTTCTTTCCCTCTGATGATCTGAATATATAAGATCCTTTCTACAACCATTATCTACATTTTTGTGTCATTTGGGTACACAAATGAGACAACAGTATATAATATAAATATTAACTGAATAAAAACAGAATAAATAGGTGAAAATTTGTTTGTGTCTTGGATTAAAAATGTATATTGATCCAAAACATAAATAAGTATACAAGACAGATATCTTATAATTTTTCAATGGAAAATCTCCACCAAACAAAAGGCATAGCAAGCAAAAACCACCATCAAGTTTCTTTGAATAACACAGCCAAGGAAACTGACTCTGCCACTTCAAAAAAAAGTTTCAGTCGTTCTTGCCTGCTGGGAATTTGAATTACTGTCACGAACAAAAACATTTTTTATCAAATGAAGAACTCTTTGGCGAGAATGGGTCAATATCAAGGGTCAATTCTTTCTTTCAGTTGCTCTTGGAAACACACAATGTTTAACTCAGACATTGCATCTTTTAATTTCACTGTTTCGAGAAATGTGACATCTTAACCAATATTGTTACTATTGTTACCAACAGTTTTAGATGTTGACTTTTGTACATTTGGATCCACACAGGATGAAAAGGCAGACTTGTATTGCCTTGTATTGTATTGTACTTGTATTGTATTGTATCATAGCAGACAAAGTACTGACAAACGTAAGAGCTTTGGCAGGCAACTGAATATCAATAGGTAGATTTAAAGGTCGTTTCTGCAGTTTACAAACATCGCACACAACATGCAAGACAAAATGATTAGCCTGAAAAGAGCCTCCCCGAATAATTTGTCTATGGTGACAGAACATAACATTTAATACTTTCTCCCTTTTAGGTTTAAACAGGTTAACTCTTGGATCTATTAACCTATGTATTTAATAATAAATTAGAACATTTAGGACCAAACATTAGAAAATGATTAAATATCTTACATAGAACAAATGACAAACCTAGTAACATACACATAAACAAACATGAACATAAAAACCGCGAAAATAAGTACCCATGAAATTTAGTACCACTAAAAGGTAAACAAACCTTTAGAACAATTGTTCAGAGTCTCAACCTGAAATGTTTCGGTGTAATTCTAACAAAGTTAGTGTGTGTAGAGTATTAACTACATCACTGTTATAAGGACCTGTGTAGTGAATACTAGTTGCAGTGGATCTAAGAAGAAGAAGAAATACATTTTAAAGTTATGCTGGTCTTGTATTTATGTTGCAATCAAATAAAAAACAATATTTAATAAAAGCAGATAAGCTCCATAAAAATGGCATATATAAACTCAAATCATGTTTTACATTGAACAAAAGTATAGCAGGTAAACAAAATAAACAATATTGAACTGTTCATTCTTGAACTATGATAGTGACAGAATGTAATTTTCATTCATTTGATTATGTCAGACCAACTAGCTAAAAGGTGTCGAAAGTGATTAGCCAAGACATAATGCAAACTCAAAAACAATCTACTTATTGACTGACAAAATCTTATAAGCAGTGTAATATAAACAAACAAATTAAATATTTATTTATATGGTATTTACTGTAGAGATACAAGACTCACCGTTTTGCATCTTCGTCCAGCTCTAAAATTGCGATGTAAGTAGGGAACCGTTGTGTACTGAAAGTAAATCTGACATATGCTAGTATGAAAGATGTGTCGAGAGCGAACCCTATTTTTGTCCAAGATATTTTCGCTGAACGGAACCAAACTCTTCTCCAGTTATTCATACTATTTGCACTCTATAACTTAAAAAAACTGCGAACTAGTTGGGTTTGATTAGGCAAAAAAAAAAATTTCTTTTTTTCTTTAAAAAAATATATTAATCGTATTGGGTTTAACCTAATACGAGTATTGTCTTGCGTTAAAGAACTGGGACTAGGTAGTGTCCGTTAGGCGAAAAAATTATAGTAGCTGTAAGGCAAGATTTTTGGCATGTCAATTCCGTCCCAACATCTTTACTAAAAACAATGAGCATTTCGAAAGTAACCTGCGGACATTGAAGTGATCAAACAATCAACTAATATTAACCATGAAAATAGGAAAGACAGAAGCTATGCTGTTCGGAACTGCCAAAAGAATAGGAGATCAAAAGTTAACGTTAACATATCGTGGAAACAAAGTGAACGAAACAAAAAAACTTGGGGAATGTTCTGGACAGCCGGCGATAACCCGGCCATAGCGCAATGGTAATGGCGTTGGTCTCGTAACCGAAAGGTTCTGGGTTCGAGAGCATGCTATCACAAATTGGTTTAGTGAGCGGTTATAAATAAACAACGCCGTATTTCGTCAAAAATAACCGTAGCAAAAATGGGGGCAATTAAATACACTAAAACTCCGGGTCTAGGTCTTTATGATAATGCTTAATTAGCGTTCTGAAAGCCTCGTTAAAAATAAAACAAACAATAAACAAACAACAGCACGCTTTCTTTAAATGAAGATTTCTTCACAAAATACAAACGAGCTGCCACTAGAGTTAATCTACTACGAAAAATACGACACTTACTCACAATCAAGGCAACTCAGAAAATATTTGAAATGATGATTGTACCACTCGTCACATATTGTGGAAATTTGCATCACAACAGAGCAGACGCACCCCACTTGAAAACAGGTTCAACAACGTCTGAACAACAAAACCTACGTGCAATCCATTCAAAACAGACTTCATCTGAAAACCTGCGTCTATGTTAGAAAATATATGAATGGAGAAGTATGCAGTGACTTTAAACTGGTTCAGTACAACAAAAACACTCGAAACAATAACCTAGTTTTAAGATTGCCACGTGTTAAGTTAGAAATATGTCAAAAGTCGCTTGCTTTTGCAGGGGTCAATTTATATAACGAATTGCCCTTTGAAATAAGAGCGGAAGGTTCTTTTAATAGTTTCAAAAAAAGGTTATAGTATATTTTAAATTTTAATATGTTAATATTGTATCTGTTTATTTATTTACGGTAAGCCATTCAAGATTTAGAAACTTCACATCTTTTAGGTTTTAAGTCTTGAGAGACACTGTACTTTTTATTTTAACAGGACCTAACAGTATTTAGTACTGGAATAGTTACCTGTATAAATATTTACTTTAATAATAGAAGCCCTGAAACATTTCCCTACCTATAAGGACGGCTGCGGTCATTTTTGACCGCATATTTTTAATTTTGTTTTACGTTTTCTTTTAGTTACGTGCGATTATCGATACAAGACAGGCAATCATTTTTGCGGTTTCTACGACTGAAAAAACACAGAACCTTAATTATTAGGAAATCAAAAACCCGCAAAACTGAAAACTAAAACGAAAATCACAGAAAAATATACACTCAATCAGCACAATTTCTACACTTCATAATGGTTCTTTTTTGAGATGTGTGTTGGCCACAGCAGACCCTTGAGCAGTTTTGGCAGGAGTTTGATTTGTTTCTGCATGACTCAAACTAGCATTGCTTTCTTTTCCGGGATTGGTGTTCTTCACCACTGATTGCTGGCATTGACCTGGGGGATATTTGAGCCACTTCTTGGTTGGAAGTTATGGGGTCCACACTATCTTTTGGCTTACAAAGCTCTTTTATGAGCTCAAGCAGAAACTGTCTCCTTGACAACTTCGATTTTGTAATAAGACAGTAAATGATGTACGCATTTATGCAAGCACAGTCGACTATATTGAAAAATACAGCTACCGGCCATCGTCTAGTGGAACTTTTACAGGTGTGGTATCTAGCCATCTGGTCCAGCACGTCTACGCCTACCTTCGATTTGTTGTAGTACTCTATCGTCTCTGGAAGTTTCTTTTTGTGGCTTTGATTGACATTTACGGTTCTATGTGTTGAGCTCAGGATGCATACAACTTTTTTTCTCTTAGCTTTGTACATTGTCAAACTGCAAGCAGATGGCGTAGAAAAATCCCAGAAGCATGTAATGACTTGTCTTTCATCACCAGCTCAGCGTTTGGTACCTCCCGTCGTTGTTTCCTTATCGTGCCTAAGATTGTTGTCTTTCTCACCTTGAGTTCTTCCGCTAACTTTAGACTGGTAAAGAAATTATCCGTTGTTACGTTGTAGCCTTTCTTGTAATAAGGTTGCAGAAGGTACAAGCACACATCACCAGGAACATCGGTACATCTTGGTCGGCTTAGATCTTTTCCTAAATATGGTTTTCCATTGCACAGGTATTTTGACTGAGCATCAGCCAAAAGCAAGAATTTAATTCCAAATTTATCTGGCTTGTTTGCCATATATTGTGTAAAAGGGCATTTTGTTTTGCATGGAAAAAGTTGCTCATCAATAGTCAAATCAAAGATTGGCACGTAACATTTCTTACAATTTTCTATGAAGCAATTCCATAGACCTCAGAAATCAAGCAAAATTTGTCAGTTTGTCTTCTTTGTCTCCGACTAGAGACATTATCGAATCTCAAATGCTTCATTACTTTTTGGTATCTATCACGGCCCATGGTTTTTCTGAAGATTGGATGCCCCCATTCGTTACTCCAAAGTTGCTTTACAGGCATGTTCTTCCCAACTAACACTCCCCGAACAATTTGGAGACCTATGAAACTTTCTAGCTGTTCAATCAAAATTTTCATCATCTTTCCATCCATGATTGACAGTGTGCTTTTGAACACACCTGAGCATAAGCTCATCTATAAACAGATGGAGAGCACTGTAGGGACTTCCATGCACGACAGATCTATGACAATACGATGTTGGACCAAGACATTCAGAAAACACATTAGCCAAAGAAGCTCTCCCCAAATTTGGAACACCTGTTATGTTTTTCCATACAGTTCCGTTTCGTGCTTTCAAGTCCATGCTATCATTTTGAGGTGCAAGAGTATCACTTACAGAAGAAGCATCTACTGGAGCAGAAAATGTGTCTTGCTCGGCTTCATCAGAGCCTGTGCCACTGTCAGAACTTCCTACTTCAGCATTGTGAGTAGGAATAAACTCCTCATCTTGAATTTCAGTTTCTTCATCTTCATCACAGGAGTCATCTATCTGATCGGTTTGCAAACGTTCAAGTGCTTGTTGTACAGTGAGGTTGTTGCCTCGAGCCATAGCAAGAGAAAACAGTATCTCAAAATCGCTAAAAACAGCCTAGCAAGATTTATATGTGAGAAAGTCAAAGATTCTTTTTGCAATAGGTTACACACTGAACAACCTTCAAGTCAGTAAGATGCATGCACTACCACTATTAGATCTGCTACCCAAAAAAATTCAAAATTATAAAGCTTTCGTCTGAATAAAATTTAGTTCTTTTTTGGTCAAGTCTGTGAAGCAATCAAACAGTCTAGCTCCCACTTCTCTGAAATCCGTTACAAATTAGGTCAATTGTCACTTCACTGTTGCGTAAATGCATTGTTAGCAACAACAAGAATTTTTGTTCCACTTTTATAGACGAATAATCTCCTCATAAGCTGCGGTCATTTTTGACCGCTTTAGGATTTATAGGTAGGTATATAAATTGTTCAGTTCACAAACGCTCTAAAGAAAAAGTTTTTACATCTGCTAAATCTTGGTCATAAATTAGGAAAACTCAAGGAGTGGCACGACGCAAATAGCAACAGCGCCAAAAATCTGACCAATCAAAATCCAAAAGCGTTCAAATATGACCGCTCCAGGCTTCTAGTGTTAATAATACTAGCGCACTTTGAGTTGTTTTATTAACATGGTTTCCAATGACCTTGAACGTCATAAAAAACAAAAAAGTCTCGCCAACGTCGACTTGAAAATGAATGTTTATAGCTAAAACGAAACATTTTGTTCCTAACATTTTATGAAAAATTCGCTTACACTAAGGTACGAGCAAAAACATTTTCATGTACTTTATATCATTTTTTCCCAATTATTATTTGTTCAGCCCTGGTAAATATTTATTGTTGAATCAAATCAAAGAAAGAACGCGCGTGCAGGAAGTGGTTTAAAACTGGGTGGGAGAAGCGGGTTCAAAATAATCTGAAAATCTTTCAATAAACGCAGGGGAAAAATTTGCATCTGGAATGTCTAAAAGCGCGAAACTTTTAGAGAAGGAAGCAAGCCAAACATGAAATACACTCGTAACGAAGGCAAAAGCAACACGAAACGCTCGGAAGTTGACGCGACGAAACGACCGATACACAAAAACATCAATTCAACATGGAAAGTTTCGAATTGATTGACCATATTGCTTCTGAAAGATTGGCATATAAACAACACTTCTTGCTTCTGAGCGCTTATACCATCGCCCTACAGCTTTTCTACTTGGTCACCCGTTGTTTTGTATTCTATAGCAGTATTTTATTAGATTGAAGTGAGAAAGTGTGAACCGACTGCTATTACTTATAGTAACCCGCGTATATTGCATTGGTTACTTCTATGAGAAACTGTGTCCGCCCGCCCAAGTGTGTTTTATATAAACATGTATCTCTTTCTTAAACAGTTGTGTTGCTTTGAGTGTTGAAATGCTGTTCATCAAATGGTGTTATTATACTCTGTGTGCAAAACGATATTAGGTTTGTAAAATCCCTTAGCGCAAACACGGAAATAAATGCAAATACGGCATCTATAACGGAAAGTAAGAATTTTCTTTTAAAATACCTCCACAACTACTTGTTCATTATAAAAGGTCAAATATTTTTTACTAGAGTAACCACTTCAAAGGAAAAATCGAATCATAAACAAAAAATAAATGCTAACAAAATTACAACTACCGAAATTTCAATTAGTTAACTGAGACGAAACAACGAGCGGTCTGGGGCCTCGATTATTCTCCTGGTTTTCAGCCTCAGGCTTCTTTCTCATTAAGTACTTCGGTTCCAGTTGGTCAGTGAACCGATCGGCTGGTGTTGACATCTGCTTTTCACGTAACGGGTGTCGATCTTGAGGCATGATCGGACTGATACCATCCGCCTGGAACTGAGGCTTTTTCAAGATGGGACGATAACCCACCTAGAATGTAGCGCTTTAATGCAACTATTAACAAAACGTTCATATATATATTTTAATTTGGATATCGTTATGTTTCGAATATGTCAATATGGTCGGATGAAATATTTTGATAACTCAAGGATAATAACAAAAGCATAATACAACATTTCAATATATGAAAATACGTAATCCCAGTATTCTATATCATGATCACCTGGGATTTTGGTAGATAGTTCGTAGCGTTGAATCGGGTGGGATTGTTTGATTGAACGATGTTAGGATTATTCGATGAGTCAGCAATCTGAGTTGAAATGGCAGACACAAATAAAGTGAGATTGTTTTCATGGAACTTAAACAAAAGTCATTGACAAAAAACTTCGAAATTGACCTTTAGTCACCAAGTAAATATGAGAAAATCACTGTCCCATAAAAATGCACCAATCAACTACGTGTCCCTCCAATCAATGTGAACCACATAAATTTATTAAAAACTCCACCAGATAAAGCCAAAATAAGTAAATTTGCGTCGCCCGACTCAACATTTTATCGCCTTCTACCGACACACTAGCTAGCTTCACGTTGTCACTTACAGTAGTTCTGCCGCTGTATGACACCCTGCTGCTAGGAAATGCTGATGCATTGTGGGTAGACGAAAGCTTATTAACGGTCTGTTCATTGAGCTGCTTGTTCAACCAGTTGATGACTAATAGACAACAATTTAGAAGTCACTCAAAACGAAATCAATAAAAACAATATTCAGAGCATGATAGAAACCCACATTACTGGGAAAGAATTTAGTATTTCATATTTAGGGCTTCAAATTTAAAGATATGAAGATATGAAACATTGTGAACAGAAATAATAAAAATAAGTATAGTAATAAATAGTGAGTAAAAGATTTATTTTGGATTTATCCATTTACATATGGCTCTTCATCCCTATAAAATTTAAAATAAAACAAGTCAGTTTAAAAAATAAAACAGTTTAGTACAATACATTATTAATTTATGCAAAAAATTCTTGATTAAAAAGATGCTCTTTAGTTTTGGAACAGAATTGTTTTTCAGTTCTTTTCAGTTCTGTAGGTAGTGCGTTGAAACTCTTGCTAGCAAAATCTTGGAATAAAATAATTAGTAAACATTGATTTGGCTCGAATACTGACTGAATTCAACTTTTTGTTGTTAAAAAATGTTCTTTTTATTTCTTTACGTTTATAGACTTCGCAGAGTAAAACAATAATTGATGACGTAATCTCTTTGCTTTGACGTAGGCACCGACACTTACAGACACCGAAAGAAAACTTATTTTGCATTTGCACAAGTTTCGCTCGAAGATAAAAAGAGATTGTGTGTAAATGGCGCACCGTTCTCATTGTTCTTCAGCTCCTCGCGGCTTTCATTCAATTTCTGTGTGACGTCATTGACGGAAACTTTCACCCGGTTGTTCTGCGAAAGAAGAGTAAAAATTTTTTTCTTAACTGAAATTAGATTTTCATCAAACCTTTATACTGAGTGTAGAGTGAACTAGATCCCCCCCCCCCCCCCCCCCCGGACCGAATGTATAATACGAGGCGCTTGTACCACAGTCGTGCTTTCTACGGGAGATAACAAATTTCTCCATATGTTATATTCTGGAGTTTTTTACGACGAATTTTTTATATCAGAGATTTCCTTCTGATAGACAGGTTGCCTTCCCAACAGCTTATAGAGACCTTATCAACCTTGAAATTATTTTTAGAAACTTGTCAAAACCTACTTTTAGAAACTCGCCGAAAGTTATTTTCAGAAACTCGGAAAAAGTTATTTTCCGAAACTCGCCAAAACCTACTTTTAGAAACTCGCCGACAGTTATATTCCGAAACTCGCCAAAAGTTATTCTTAGAAACTCAAGACAAGTTGTTTTTCACAACAACTCATGAAGACCTATCAGCCATAGAAAATAGTAGAAAACAATTGAGATTCGCGCAAACGATGCAACTAAAAACGCCAGAGAAGAAACTCGTAAATGAAAATGCATGAATGGTAAAATATATGCACACCTAACCTTCAACATATTTAATAACCGAAGAAACTAAATATTACAAAAATATTCAAAATAAAACTTTAAAGAGACAGAAATAAACATTCACCTCATCTTGCAATCCACTTAAAAGTTGTTTGGTCTCTGAGAGCTCTTTCTCTTTTTGAGCGAACACGGTTTCCTGAGCAATAAACAAACAGAAATAATATACGCATAATTATGCGGTAAACCTGATAATTATGTAGATTAAATGTTAATTATCCGAAACAGATTAAATGAATAGTTCCGGTATGTTTACAGAATGAAAATAGAATTTATGCGGAAAAGCAAGATTTAAATAAAGTTATTAAGAAAACGTTATATAAATGGTAAACTGTTTGACCGCCAATAACTCGGTAACCGTTGGTTTTAGATCCTACAAACCACAATATTCTTAATCAGCATCATTGCGCGAAGGTTTGAAACTATTTTATTGATTCATTTTTTCACATCCACGCGATAGAAAACTTTGTGGGACGTCACGTGATAGAAAACTTTGTGGGGCGCCCCGTAAAAGATTCTATGGGCGCAATTCTGCAGGTTTGCCGATACTTATGTATTTATAAAACTCATTAAGTCGGGCTGGCACAGTTATTGCTTCTCATGGGACTAATGCGTGCAATTTGCAAGGGCTATATAGCTATCAGTTATAGTTAACAGGACCCATGGGAGTACAGAAATATTGTATATATATTGTAATTATTGTACTTATTATTGAATGGTTATCCTGTATAAATATTCGTATAAATAAATAAATCATTTATAATTCTTTCGAAACACGGGCAATGCCGGGCAACCCGGCTAGTGAATTGTTATAAGCACACAAATATCTCAAACAACCTAAAGCAATTTTGCCTCTGTGCTAAAACGAGTAGCCGAAAAGGAAACGTTCACGATATAGGACATAAAAACAGTCTCTTTTCCCCGCATAGGATGAGGTCGATTAAAAATGAACTGGAAAGAGAGAATTTTTGAGTAACTTATTTACGAAACATGAAGTCCGATATTATCGTAAATTTCAAATAACCTTAAAATAACTTTAAAAGCACATGTTCGAATGCATGAGATAAAGATAAAACTGAATTGCAATGACTTCTTTCTATGAATCTCTAAACAAAATTAAAAATATAACCCCCTGCGCTAATAAAATCAGTGATTACTACAAGAGGGTTAAGAATTAGTTCATTCGATAACCATATACCTTTTCTTCCAGTAGTTTCTCTTGCTTAGCTGTGACCAAGCCCATCATTTTAAGCTGGAAAAGCAAAATGGGATATAAAACAATATAGTTCGGCTTGGTAAAACATACGATACCGAGTTGAGCTTATTATTAGAACTGAATGAATGCAGGAGATATATTGTATATATATACATATATTAGAGTAATTATATAAAATAAATTAGAAATACAATATGTTATGCGCATAAATTACAATATGTTATTCGCATAAATTACAATTATATTTACCAAAGTAAAATATTTTTCGAATTACAGTCCATTTCATTTCTGATGTCATGAGTTAAATACTTTACCAGGAAATGGATTGAGTTTATAACAGCATTGCAGATAACGGCTTTTATTTCAATCGCAATTAGGTGATCTTAAACGATCTTAAACAAGCTGGACATAAGTGCAGGTGTGTTCTTATCACTATTGGAGAAAATCACTTGTTTCGCTGTTAATTACCTACATAAAATCTCAACTGAAGTTCATAAAGAAACATGTCGGGGCTTATGTTTGAAGCATGCTGGTTCAATTAATCACAGAGCTGCAGACGCCTTGGAAAATTAAGTCAATTTCCAAGAGTTTCTTTAGGCGCTGTAGCCCAGGGGATACCGGTCCAGTTCGAATCCCACTACAGATGTACCTTTCTTTCTGAGTTACAATTTTTTCACAGTTCTTAAACAAACTCAATATGGTTGGTTGGTCTGGTTGAGTGATTTTCGTAGACACAAATGGGCGTGCTAAGAGGAACCAATTACTTACTTTTGACTTCGTCGCTTTCAGTTCCTTCTGCAGTTTTTGAATAATTTCGTTACCCTGCAAAACCAAGCGAAACATTTAGCTATATTTAATGGTTTTTAAGACATCTACACAGTGCATTATTAAAAAAAAAGTATTTTGAAAAAGTATAAGTGTATCACATGTAAAATGCGTCTGGTAAAGTTAGTACTTTAAGTCAACAGTATTAATGGGATAATCTACCAACGGGCCGCTTAATGTTCACCTTAGGATCAACAGCAACCACCGAGAGAGAGGGAGAGAGTGGTTGAAATATTTTTGGCATAATTTTAAATGCTTTAAAAAAGTCAAACAACAGTGCACGCTTCTCAGGAATGGTCGCCGCTAACACCAATCTTTGTGTTTCACTGATTAAAATGCAGCAATGGCAGATTTTACTTTGTCTCACGAAAAAATGACTTTATTTATTTAAGCTTACAATCCAAAAATCTACCAAATGAAATAAAAATTTAGATTGTGGAGGCATAAAATCTGCCCTTAAAAGCTCTTCTACATTTCGATATAAAAACACTAGAAAGTCAGAAAAGTCAGAAAATGCAAAAAAAAGGAAAAAAAGGAAAAAAAAGAAAGAAAAATCGGCTGTTTAAGATTAGAGAACAAGATTAGTCTATAACAAACTTAATGTCAGCAAAATATATATCAAAAAGTATTTTAAAAAGAGCGATTGATGTCGCATTTACATTGTCCTCGGGAAGTGCGTTCCAACTATTCACTACTCTCTGTGTGAAAAAATGCCTTCGAGACTCCAGTCGGTAAAATTTTTCTCCAGTTTTAACGGATGGCCGCACGTTAGAATATTGTTTGTTCTTAAAAAGCTTATCGGTTGAGACGTTGTAGTATGCGCGACGGAGCTTGTAGGTCTCGACAAGATCGGAGCGAAAAAACCTGTATTTCATACTGGATATATCAAGACGTTGTAGTCGTTCAATATAGGAAAAAAATTTTAATGACGGGACGAATTTGATGGCTCTTCTCAAGACATTTTCAATCAAACGTTTGTCAGAGATTAGTCGAGGGTGGTATATAGAAGAACAATACTCCAGATGAGGGCGTACTAGCGCATAGAACAATAGTTTAAAAGACGATTCATTGAGGAACGAGTAAGATCTTCTAATCATAGCGAATATCTTGTTAGCTTTTGAAACTTGAGACGAAGTTTGACGAGAGAAAATGTTTACACCAAGATCTTTTACGCAACAGGTCCTTTCAAGTTCAACTGTTTCTCCGTTCTCTGTCATAGTATAGGTGGTTTGTGGGTTTGCACGCCCAAGATGCATGACATGACACTTTTCAACATTGAAACGCATTAGCCATTTTTTACCATACAGTGAGGTTATCGATATCATTTTGTAGTTGGGCTGGAGAGGAATCATCTACAATGTCAAACAATTTCGTATCGTCTGCAAACAACAAAACTGTAGATTTTACCGAACTCGTTGATATAAACGAGAAAAAGGATAGGCCCGAGAACTGAACCCTGGGGAACACCACTCGTCACATTGCGAAAAGCAGAACAAGTACCATTCACGATTATCAAGTCATATACAAATATATATATACGTTACATAATGTATATTGTTCTGTTCCTTTTAGTATGTATAATATATTGGCATAATATATTGGCTGGCCTTTCTGGCATTATCATAACTAACTGGTATTTACTCTAATATGGCGCTGCGAGTAGGACCATGGGAAAAGTTCTTTGAAGATGCCCAGGTTCCAAAAAAAGAATCCCGAGCTTACGCAAAACTGTTCACGGAAAACAGGATATCTGAGCATATTCTACCAGATCTAACTAAAGAGACTCTAAAAGAGATGGGTATCACAATCATGGGGGACATTCTTTCCATTTTACAGCAATGTAAAAATGTTGCTGTGCCTGAGAGCACACCTGCACCCCCTACTGTCAAAGCACCATCCGCAAAACTCCCAAATGTTTCGATGGACATGACTATGCCACAATATCAAAAGTTTGTAATTGATTGGACAGTGTTCAAGCAGATTACTGGAGTCACCGGAACCCAAATCCTAGCCCAACTTTACAGCTGCTGTGAGGACTCTGTTCAAAACAGTATTGCTAACACCATCCCAAACATTTTTGCTGTCAACGAAAAGGAGCTACTAAAGGAGATAGAATCCATAGTCACCAAACGAACATAGAATGACATTTTCATCCATAAACCAAAATCCTGACGAAAGCATTCAAGATTATTTGGTGAGGCTCCGATCATCTGCACCCGATTGTGAGTTTGTCTGTCCAAGCTGTAAATTCGATATCTCAGAAGAGCACATTAAAGACCAATTCATTCGTGGATTATACACTGAATCCATTCAAACAGACATTTTAGCCAAGGCCAGCCAGCTAAAAACCCTTATTGATGTTATCAAACACGTCGAAGCCATCGAAACAGCAACACGTGATCAACAAGCCCTTCAAAACCCGTCAGAGGTGATGGGAGCAAGGCAGTCACGTTACAAAAAGGATAACCAACAAGGTAAAAATAACAACAGGAGACCATGCACAGGATGCGGATCCTACGAACATGGTCAAAAGAACACAAACGACCGTCCTTCCCATTGTCCTGCATGGGGCACCACCTGCCACAGTTGTGAAATCCCCAACCACTTCTCAAGAATTTGCAGAAAGAAAGTTCAGAAGGACAAAGCTCACGCCATACCCACCTCTGCCCAACCAATCAGTATTCAGTCTATTGAAGAGCAGATCTACATTACCATGTCACCATCATTACCTCGTTTTCAAAAGACACCACCAATCATCGCTAAAGTATTCCCAGACAGTGGTGCTAGCATCTGCCTTGCTGGAACTTCTCATCTGATTCGGTTCAACTGAAGAAAAGATCAGCTGATCCCCTGTTCAAAACCAATAACTGTTGTTGGATGATCCACACTCAATTGCTTTGGCTGGTTGCCGATGACTTTTTCTATAGCCAACCTCACAACAAGACAGCCCTCATTCTTCTGTGAGGAGGCTGATCGTATTTACCTGAGCCGTAAAACTTGCACTGAGCTATCCATACTACCACCATCTTATCTTCATCCAATGAATTTACACCATGGGGAATCAGTTCATGCAGCAAAGACCCCAATTATCCCTGAAAAGCCGAAAGTTCTACCATTCCCAGCAACTGAGGACAATATAAACAATTTGAAACAACACCTTATTGACAGTTTTAAAGAGACAGCATTCAACAAATCCACACCATTTCCGTCAATAGACACGAAACCAGTACATATCCATTTAAAACCAGATGCTGAACCATTTGCGCACCACGTCCCAATTCCTGTTCCGTACCACTGGAAAACCAGTCAAACAAGCCCTCGACGATGATAATACAGCTAGAGAGATCATTCAACCAGTGCCGATCGGAACACCTGTCGAATGGTGTAGTAAAATGATTGTGATTGCAAAGAAAAATGGATCCCCACGTCGTGTTGTAGACTTTCAAAAACTGAACAACCAATGCTCTCGAGAAACTCATCACTGTCCTTCTCCATTCACTGCTGCCTCCCAAGTTCCTGCAGCCACAAAAAAGACAGTCTTTGATGCCGTTGATGGATACCATTCGATACAACTAGACAAATCATCTCAGCCATTGACAACATTTATCACGGAATGGGGACGCTACAGAGATACCTTCGACTACCACAAGGATACGTTGCTGCTGGAGACGCATACACTCGCAGGTTTGATGAAATACTTCATCCAATTATGAGAAAGATTAAAGTTGTCAATGATTGTTTGCTATATGACAATGATATTGAGGAAGCCTTCTACCATGCATGGGACTTTTTAACACTCTGTTCTAAACATGGTATCGTGTTAAACATTGACAAGTTTTAATTCTGCCAGGACATTGTTGAATTTGCAGGACTTCAACTTACCAAAGATGGAATCGCACCATCACAAAAAATTCTGACTGCTATCCGTGACTTTCCGGTCCCAGAAAACATAACTGACACTAGGTCATGGTTTGGTCTGGTCAACCAGGTTGCATGGGCATACTCAATTGGACCTATCATGGAACCCTTCCGCCAGCTGGTGAAGGCAAACAACAGTTTTTATTGGGACTCTGCCCTTGACTGCCTTTTCTCTAACTCAAAAGAACTTCTCATCAACAAAGTTTCTGATGGCATCCGTGCCTTTGATCCGAAACGTCACACATGTCTTCAGCCTGACTGGTCGAAACAAGGCCTAGACTACCTGCTTCTTCAGAAATATTGTTCTTGCCCACTTGACAATGCACCAATATGCTGCTCTGAAGGTTGGCATCAAGTTTTTGCAGGTTCCCGCTGCACCCAAGGAGCTGAAAGTAAATACTCCCCTACCGAAAGTGAAGCTCTCGCCGTCACTTGGAGTCTCAACCATGCAAAATACTTCATACTTGGCTGTCCAAACCTTATCGTTGTTACGGATCATAAGCCCCTGCTGGGTATCCTTAATGACAGGGATTTAAGCACCATTGCGAATCCAAGAATCTTTAAGTTGAAAGAGCGGACATTGAGATACCAATTCAGCATCCAACACTGCCCCGGTAAATGGCACCGAGGTCCAGATGCCTGCTCGCGTAACCCTTCCAACATAAACCTCCAATCAGTTATTCGCGCTCAACCAACTCAAAACGACATCATTGAGACAGCAAACATTGAAGAACATATCCTCGCTACACACAAAAATGCCATTAAAATGATCACACATGAAGTCGATATCGCGGTAATTAATGAAAGTAAGCTTATCACACTAGAGCAAATTCACATATCTGTTGAAAATGACCCTTCCTACCAAAGCCTAGTAAACACTGTAAATGAAGGCTTTCCATCATTGAAATAAACCTTAGAATCAGCGTTAAGAGAGTACTGGGAAGTTCGTGACAGACTATCCACCAGCCATGGACTTGTCCTTCTAAACAACCGCATTGTCATCCCCCACTCTCTTCGTCAGCAAGTACTTAATAACCTCCACGCTGCTCATCAAGGATACAACAGCATGACTGCTCGTGCCAATCAAACAGTCTATTGGCCTGGTATGAACGCCAGCATACGCCGGCATCGCGCTAACTGCCAATCATTGCCAAATTGCACCCAGTCAACCGGCAGAGCCAATGATCCAAACGCCCCCACCCGAATGGCCATTTCAACATATATGTACCAACTATTTTGAGAATGAGGAACAGTCTTATCTTGTTGTGGTGGACCGTTTCAGCTGCTGGCTGTCCATTTATCACTTTCCTACCAATGCTAAATCTGATTCGCTCATCCTGCACCTTCGTCGCCTATTCATGTCCTATAGTGTTCCAGAAAAAATTTCCAGTGATGGAGGGCCTCAATTTACATCCTCATCATTCAACACCTTCCTTAAAAACTGGGGTATTCATCATCGCCTGTCATCAGCCGCATACCCTCAGTCAAATGGACGAACAGAGCTTGCCGTTAAATCAGCAAAACGCATCATATTGGGGAACACTATCAGAGGTTCCTTGGACAACGACCGTACAGCTCGTGCCATCCTTCAACATCGCAACACACCGATACAAGGTCTCGGCCTCAGTCCTGCCAAGATTCTTTTTCACATGCAACTACGCGATCATATGCCAAACCATCCCAACCACCTCCGTCTACATAAGAAATGGCTTCTCATTGCTAAACACAGAGAACGGCAATCAGCTACATCCACCTCCGACCAAAAAAACGCATCTTCTCGCAATCTACCACTACTACAAGCTGGAGATCAAGTACTCATCCACGACCCACCATCAGCCCAAGGACACAAAAGATGGGTGCGAACAGGTCAAATTGTGGAGGTATTACCATACCGCCAATATTGTGTCCGAATGAATGGCTCTGGTAGATTATCATTACGCAATCGCAAATTTCTTAAAATTGACCATAATGCAAAGGGAAGAACATTGCAAACCAGTGCCACTGCAGCACCTACAGTCGAGAATGGGCCCACAACGCCCGAAAAAGCGTTCGAGTACCCCACCATCACATCTAGCCCTGATGCATCGCCATTTGTCCCAGCTAATCAATCAACCGTAGTCACAACACATGTTTCAAGAGCTTTGAAGCAACTTGAAAACTTTAATAAACCAGGACTGAAGGGGCTAGCTATTTTTTCCATCCCTCAAAATGCAAAAACATTTTCAAGTTAAAACATGTTAATTTATTTTACAACAAACGTATAATTATACGTAAAAAGAATTTTCAAAAATAAACTTTGCACGTGTTTTGACGAATTAAATTTTTGATTTGAACTTTTTTTGGTGTTAGGTTTACACTACATTTATACATTGTTTAAGTAAGCATTTCTCTTCGCGCAAAAGTTTCTGCACCTATAATAAACTAATTTTATTTATAAACATCAAGACTGTGAAATGACCTTCCGGTAGCTATGCTTAGCAATTTTACATTTTTTACCGTAAAAAATATGCTTATAGCTATGCTTATGTATATGGAAACCATGCATATCATATGCTGGTAATATCCCTTGAAATGTAAATTATGTACAGTATATAAAAATCTTTTTCTTGTATAATTATTTTTAGCTTTGTTTTAAATTTACTCATATCTTCTGATCATTTAATATTGTCTCACTAAGCCCATTTTACTCTTTAAAACATGGCATTTTTAAATAATTGGGAATTTTTGTTCGTACGATGTTTATAGCTGTCTTGCTTATAAAAAATTTAGTGTATGTATTGTTTATGCAAGGCTTTAAGAACATGGAAAACAAAATAAAGCACTGCGTTGGTGAGTATGATAATAAATTATAAGTTACAACACTCCTCCGCCATGATTTTAATTTTCGCATTTTGAGGGATGGAAAAAATAGCTGACCGACTGAAGGAATGAAACTTCCTCATCTGGACCTACTGGACATTTTTCCTAAAGGGGGAGATATTAAGTCATATATAAATATATATACGTTACTTAATGTATATTGTTCTGTTCCTTTTAGTATGTATAATATATTGGCATAATATATTGGCTGGCCTTTCTGGCATTATCATAACTAACTGGTATTTACTCTAATAACAATAACTTTTTGACTTCTGCCAGTTAAAAAACAGCGTATGAAATTTATAGTTTTGTGACATAAACCATAACCTCTTAGTTTCGTAAGGAGATGCCGATGAGGAACTTTGTCAAATGCTTTAGCGAAGTCCAGGTAAATGATGTCAACGTTTAAACCTTGGTCTAGGGCATACAACCACTCATCAATTGCTGTTACTAAGTTTGTGAAGCTGGAACGACTTGGAATAAAACCATGTTGACTGTTACTGAGTAGATTGTGCTGAAGAAGATGAGAAAGAATATGAGCACGTATGATGGATTCAAAGATTTTGGAGAGAATGCAGGTTAAGGAGATTGGACGATAATTGAGAGGATTAGAATGTTTTCCTTTTTTGAAAATAAGTATTACTAAACCTTGCTTCCAGACCTCAGGTAGAACTCCGGTTTCGTAAACTTCTTTAAACAAGATTGAAATTGGATTGGAAAGTTCATTGGCTGCTTCTTTTAATACCCTAGGGTGTATATTATCGGGTCCAGGCGATTTACTGGCGTTTAACTTCAAGAGGTGATTTAAAATAATTTTAGGAGAAAAATCGATTGTGTCGTTATTAGTAAGAGAACTACTAACAATGTCGTCATATTCTGTTATAGGTTCAAGATCATCACATGTGAAAACTTCGGCAAAGCATTTATTGAAAAACTCAGCCTTTAGATCATAATATATCAACGTTATCAACGTTTTTCAGCGCTTTTACGTTTGAGATTTCAAGGTATTTTCAAGGGTAATTTCGGTAAATTACTGTGGTGAAAAAGGTCTGACTGTGATATAAGTATATGGACTGAGATATGGTATTATGATTTACTAGCTATATAAACCCACGCAAAATCCACTCATCGCTTAATAGAGAATAAGTGCAACTCTTTGTATATAAATGCATATATGCGTGTCTACAAGTGACAATATTTAAACCTCTTTAAGTATCAGTTTTTGGTTTCAATGGTTTGAAATTATAAAAAAATTCAATACCTTGTGTACTTCTGAAGAAACAGAACGCAATGTGACCTCAAGCTGTGAAACACTGGTCAATTTCTCCTCCAAGTCAAACTTCAGACACTCCTACAATGGAAATGAATCTATTATTTATTTATTCTGAATCTTTATACAGGATTTACATTTCAGTATTAAATACTGCTATAAATATGTGTCCTGTGCAATAAAAACAGGAATAAAAATGAAAATGTACCTACATGTACAGCACGTCTCAAAGATATATGTTTATGGTAGAAAGAAATGTAATCCATTAAACATCCTGTCATGGCAACAGGACAAAACCCTAAAACTTCTAATCAATCAATCAGTAAGAACTCAGAAAAAACAAAATTTCACATTTACTTTTTGCTCGTTGGATGTTTTCAACAATCTGTTCGTTTGTGTAACATCCTGCAAAGGTAAATTGAAACTGTGAAATTAAATGCAGTTAAAACAATATACATCAAGGGTTGCATCTCCTAAATAAAAAAAAATATGACTATTACTTTGCTTTAGGGCAGTTTCAGCAACAACACAGCTCCTCCAACATGGCGGACAGTGCATTTTTAAAATCAATGTGTCACGTGACAGCACATAGACTATTGTTCGCCTTTTAAAGCGATCTATTAAATTCAACTTAATAACTTTAACATTGAGTTATTTTGAACGAAAAGGAGCAGTCACTCCCCGAAACTTGATTTCTGTTTTCAATTTCCTACTGAGTGAAATTTCCTACATTGTACATACATGTTCTTTGTCTTTGAGTTCCTGCTCCAATACAGCGATTCTTGTTCGTAGATGATTCAGTGTTTTGTCGCGTTCGTGACGCTCGGAATCCAAATTTGTATTCTGTCTTCTTAAATGAATCACATCTTTGGATATCATGCGTCTTTCCTGAAAAAACAACAACACACATCCCATTAAAACATTTCCATTGTAACGAGATCTTTCGATGATAGACTACACGATCAGCTGAGTGTTTAGTGCATTCGACCCAAAAAACCAAACTACCGTCAAATTCCACTTCAGATATTTCATTGTTACATTTGAGTTGTTGAGCGAAACCCCCGGCTCAAAATAGTGGGTTGCCTGATGATGAACGAACTTATTCTTCTTCTTATACATCAATTTTTCTATGTTGACATAGGTTAGATGAAATTCATAGCTACAAACGGATTTCTTAAGAACAGCATGATGTGGGATAAAAAAATCTGATAGTTATACGCAGAGATGCCCGTCAAGCTGTTAACTTAAACAATTAACAAAACGGTTTGTAGGTTCCAATGTAAACAAATCAATAACCTCTTCCAAATTTGCAACCTTCGATTTCAGATCTCGTATCAAAGACTCATACTTGTATTTTTGGTCAGTCAATTCCTAAACAAAAGTAAACAAAAAGTTCAATGCAGTGCTGTGCGAAAAACTGAAGTTTTCAAAATGAAGTTTGAAAATATGCAGAGACAAGTATTTAGGGAACAAAATTAAGACGAAGATCAAGTCATATAGATGTAGATTCACCAATGAATAAGGTGTTACTGTATTACAAACAATCTAATTCACAAACCGTAAATAAAGTTTGTTATGTGTTGCTTTGCAACAATGTTTATGACCGTTCTCCTGAAAGAGAATCCCAAAATGCTTTTTGAGGAGGCGGTGTCAAGAAAAGTTCCTTAAAACTCAGCTAAATGGGGTCAAGTCAAACGCCCAACTTTTGTTTTCCTTATGTAGAAATAGAGCTGCCTTGCAAATTCTTCCTAGGTTTTCAAACTTAGTTTCCTACATAAAGGGATTTCATTATATAGATGATATTAGGTCATATTAGTACATTAAGGGGAATTAATATATAGTTTAAGGGGTTTAACATACAGTTTAAGGGGTTTAACATGAAGTTTAAGGGGTTTAACATGGAGTTTAAGGGGTTTAACATGGAGTTTAAGGGGTTTAACATGGAGATTAAGGGGTTTAACATGGAGTTTAAGGGGTTTAACATGGAGTTTAAGGGGTTTAAGGGGTTTAACATGGAGTTTAAGGGGTTTAACATAGAGTTTAAGGGGTTTAACATGGAGTTTAAGGGGTTTAACATGGAGTTTAAGGGGTTTAACATGGAGTTTAAGGGGTTTAACATGGAGTTTAAGGGGTTTAACATGGAGTTTAAGGGGTTTAACATGGAGTTTAAGGGGTTTAACATGGAGTTTAAGGGGTTTAACATACAGTTTAAGAGGTTTAACATGGAGATTAAGGGGTTTAACATGGAGTTTAAGAGGTTTAACATGGAGTTTAAGGGGTTTAACATGGAGTTTAAGGGGTTTAACATAGAGTTTAAGGAGTTTAACATGGAGTTTAAGGGGTTTAACATAAAGTTTAAGGGGTTTAACATAGAGTATAAGGGGTATTAATATCTGTTGTATATATATGAATGAGTTTAGCTGTCCTGAGTATGACATTAAACTGCTTCGTCCTAAGTATGATGTTAAACTGCTTAGGCTTGATGGGAGTCTTTAGCTTTGGCTAGTAACCTGTCTAGGAGAAGGGAACTCTGAAATAAAACCTCTACTTTTAAGTAGGAAAGGGTAGGGAGAGCTCTTTTAGCCTTGGTTGGTAATCTCCCTAGTGATGGTGTCACGATAAAAACAGCTAGTTTCCTGATCTACAAATCAGGTTGAACGTTAGGAAGGGCATCCAGTTCATAAAAACCCCGCTCCAACACACATGATGGTACAACAAAATTTTAAACACAACTGCGTAAACGGGACCCAAACTTCATGTAAAGGTGTCGCACACGGTAGTGATGGTGTAAGGTGTAAGCATCACTCGACCGTCAACAAGTTATTGCATCAAAATCGTAGTAGTGTAGATGAGAAAGTCAATTTTCGAGTTGGGACGCTTAATGTAGGTAGTCTTCATAAAAGGTCAGAAGAAGTGGTTGAAACAATACACCAATTGCACGACCGTGGCCTCGCATTGATGTGGAGACCTGGGACTAGTTTTTGGGTGAAAACAATTTCACCCATAGCAATAACCAGTATAGCGGCAATCTTGTAAACAAACAAATCAACTCGCATTTAGTTCACTTTTTCAACGTTTATCTTTACTTGGAGTTGTCTTTGGAACGTCTCTTGTAAGTTCTAAGCTCTTGCGGGCTATGCCGACAGCGTTCATCCACGAGAAGGAGATATGGTGAATGGAAATTGCGCGGTTGTAGGCTGTACGAACAGCAGATATAAAATCAAGGTTTGGGAAAAAAAAGAATGTGATGAACATAAAGATCAGACACACAAGGATTGTCCATGCATTCCTCCATTTAGCCTACATATTTTCCCCAGTGTGAAGCTAAATTTTGACAAGAGGAAGGAGTGGATTAAACTTATTCGCCGTACAAGAAAGGGAAATAAAGAATGGAGTCCAGAGCAGAGTGACATGGTCTGTTCAAGACATTTTGTTGATGGCCGACCGACTTTGATTAACCCAAACCCTGCTTTGGATTTAGGTTATGATAAGCCTGCCAAGAAGTCCAGAAAAGAACTGATTAGAACTGTACATGTTGCAAGTACACTAAAGAAAATGTCTAAAGTGATGACAACAGCAAACAAAGAAGAAATGTTGACTGCATCTAAAGGTGCCTCAGAAGCACAATCCAGCTGCAGCAGTTCTACAATTCCAAGCCAGGTTGAGTGCGAAAAATGTTCTGAAATGGGTTCTCTTGCACAAGAGATTGATTTCATTAAGAAAGAAAGAGACAATTTGAAAGAAAATTTTGCAAAGTTGTCACAAGAACTAGAATCGTTGAAATTGAAGAAATCAGATGTAAAACAACCACAAAGAATGTTGGCATCTTTTATAAAATCTGATGAGAAAATTAAATTTTATACTGGTATTCAGTCACTTGCCATTTTTAATATACTTTTTGGTATTTTAAAACCATTTTTGCCAAAGTTAGTGTTTTGGAGAGGATCAAGAACCATTATCTCAACGAAAACAAAGCCTACTGGATGCAAAAGAATGAGTTCCCAGAAGTTATGTGGAAAGGATCAGTTTTTACTTGTCTTGATGCGGTTAAGACTTGGCTTGTTGCTTAATGACCTTGCGTATAGATTTCAAATTTCACCATCCACTTGCTCAAGAATATTTACAACTTGGATCAGGTTTTTAAGCAAAACCCTTGGATCTGCCTCATTAGTCTGGCTTGATAAAGACATCATACAAACAAATTTGTCGAATGTTTTCAAAGGGCCTTACAGAAAGACCAGGTGTATAATTGATTGCAGTGAAATCACAATTGAAAGGCCAAAGTCACTCAGCGATCAAGCTGCAACATGGTCAGATTATAAAAAAAGGAACACCATTAAATTCCTAATTGGTATTGCCCCATCTGGCTTTATCACCTTCCTTTCTGAGTGCTATGGGGGTAGAACCACTGATCAGTATATATGTCAGAACAGTGGATTCTACTCTCTACTTGAATATGGAGATATAATTATGGCCGATCGTGGGTTCCAAATAAGAGAGGACCTACTCCATTATTACTGCACGCTATTTGTTCCACCAGGAGCTAGAGTGAAATCTCAGATGACAGCTGGAGAGTGTGAAAAGACAAAAGCAATTGCAAACTTAAGAATCCATGTTGAACGTGCAATCAATCGCATAAAAACATTTAGGCTATTGAAGGGTACACTGCCCCTAACCATCCTTCCATATGCTGATGACATTGTAAGGACTTGTGCTTTAATTTGTAATGTGCAGCCTCCTCTTATCAAGGCAAGAGAGAAAAGTGATTAATTTATCATATATATATATATATATATATATATGTATGTATATTCTCATAAACTCATAAACTTTTGCAATATGCTTGTGTTTTTTTTAGAATCTATGTGCGTATATGTATAATGAATATTCCTAAAAAAAATCATCATGAGTTTCGATAACATAAAACTTAGGTGGAAAATATGTGTGGAATATATAGATTAAAGTGAAATTCATTAAATATGTCCTTTATATCATCCCAAAAACACTCATCAAACTGAATTTTCTCTGTAAATGAACCATGTGATGTCCAAACATGAAAATAGCATTGTTTTGACCCAGTAACTGCCATTTGGACTTATGTGAAGTACTTGCGCTTCTTATTCAACAATATTGAATTGGATACAGAGTCAATGTTTAAATATGGTGAAATGCCAAAAAGTTAAATATATCAGGATACAATGTGTGTGGCCAACGCTTGACTGCTTCGCTTTCAGAAAACCAACCTTCTGTGAGTTTGAAAGGATCCGGTATTGATTCGATTCTAATTTCATCAGATATAAACACTTTACACTTTGTACTGTACTGGCTCGCAAGTGCTACCTCAACTTCCTCGGCCGTTTTAACAATTGGAACGTTGTTCTCGATAGCCACAAAAGCTCTGGCAACTAGTTCTTCTTTCCAACCACTCACTTTTAAACCTCGGAGGCGGAGAAAGGCCTTCAACACTTCCACCTTCATGCCAGAGAGCAAGTCAAAATCCATCCTTTGGGTAGCTTAGTACTTGCAAGAGATTTAAAAAAAGCTGAACAGACAACTCGCAAGTAAAAGTAATGGTAATCGTTGAAAAAGTATGTCAAAATGCGAGTTTAAATTTTTTGTTTACAAGATTTATTGCTATGGGTGAAATTGTTTTCACCCAAAAACTAGTCCCAAATCTCTAAGCCAATGTGAGGCCGTGGTCGTGCAATTGGGGTATTGGTAGAAGGCATATTGATTTATGTTGCATACAGGAAGTTAGATGGAAAGGAGCATCTACAAGGATGATTAGAGTTCATACAAGTTTTTTTGGGTGGGAAATAAGGAAGGGACAGGAGGAGTAGGGATATTCTTAGCTGAAAAGTGGATTGATAAAGTGATAGATATAGATAGGGTTAATGACAGGATAATTATTATTAAGTTAATAGTGGGTAAGAATGTAGTTTCAGTAGTTTCTGTTTATGCACCCCATTGTGGTTTGGATGATAGTCTTAAAGATGCTTTTTATAATGGTCTTTTAGCGGTGGTATCAAAGTTAGGAGAAAAGGAGATAGTGTTAGTAGCTGGTGACTTTAATGGACATGTTGAAAGTACACCTAGAGGGTACGGAAGTATACATGGAGGTTATGGGTATGGAACTAGAAACACTGAAGGTGAAAGAATTTTAGAGTTTAGTGAAGCTATGAATATGTTGGTAGGTAATACTGTGTTTAAGAAAAGGAATAGCAGACTAGTGACCTTTCAATCAGGCAATTCAAGTACCCAGATTGATTATATCCTTATCAGGAAGTCAGATCGGAATCTACTTAGGAATGTAAAGGTTATTTCAGGAGAGAAATGTGTTAGTCAGCATAGGTTGGTTGTATGTGACTTGAGCATTAAGTCAGGGGCTGAGAGGAAAAGGACTTTTGTTCCTAGAAGAAAAATTTGGAAATTAAAAGACTCTGCAGTAAGGGATAGTTTTTGTACAAGTTTTAAACAAAACTTGGAGAGAGAGTAGAAATAAAGACTGATGTTGAAGGTATATGGTCTAAGTTGAAAGGCAGCCTCTTAGGTGCTTCTAATAGTGTATGTGGATGGACTAAGGGCCCTATCAGGAGACAAGAGACTTGGTGGTGGAATGATGTTGTTGATAAGGCTATTAAAGAGAAAAGAAGGTTATGGAAAGAATGGAAGGCAGGTGGGAATAAAGAGCCATATTTAGAAGCAAAGCGTACAGCAAAGTTAGAAGTTTATACAGCAAAGAAAAGGGCAGAGGAAGAAAGATTTCCCAATTTTCTAGGTAGAGAAGATCAGAAAAACGAAGTTTTTAAATTTGCAAAGCAGATGAGTAAGACAAATCAGGATATCATTGGAGAAATGTGTGTGAGAAATGACATCGGAGATTTAGCTTTTGATGATAGTGCTAAAAAATTGGCCTGGAAAAGTTATTATAGTAAATTACTAAATGAGGAGTTTGAATGGAACCGCAGTCTTTTGTCACAAGTTAGTCCAATTGAGGGTCCTGCTGTCAGAATAGAAAAGGATTGGGTTAAATCGGCTCTTAGTAAGATGAAAGATGGTAAAGCTGCTGGTCCTTCAGGTATTGTTTCTGAAATGCTGAAGGCATCTGGTGAGGACGGTATTGACATCATCACTGAGCTTGTAAATGCTATCGTCAGTCAAGGTGTAGTCCCTGCAGACTGGGAAATTAGCTCTATAGTAAACTGCTATAAAGGTAAAGGTGATGCCCTGGAGAGAAGTAATTATAGGGCTGAAAATGTTAGACCAAGTTATGAAAGTATTAGAAAGGATATTGACAAGATTTATTAGAGATATTAGAGATATTTATTGTGAATATTGATGATATGCCGTTTGGATTTATGCCTGGACGGGGAACTATTGATGCAATTTTTATAGTCAGGCAGTTGCAGGAGAAATATCTGCAAAAGAAAAAGAGGTTATATTTTGCATTTGTTGATTTAGAGAAAGCTTTTGACAGAGTACCACATGAAGTAATCTGGTGGGCGATGCAAAGGTTAAGAGTCGATGAATGGATAGTGTCAGTTGTTATGTCTATGTATGAAAATGCCAGAAGTCACGTCAGAGTGAATGGATCATATAGCAAGGAATTTGGAGTTAAGGTTGGTGTTCATCAGGGATCTGTTCTTAGTCCGTTACTCTTTATTATGGTTTTGGAAGCTTTATCTCAGGAGTTTAGAGTAGGGTGTCCATGGGAATTATTGTATGCCGATGATCTTGTGCTTATTTCAGATAGTCTAGAAGAGTTAACTGCAAAATTTGCTACTTGGAAGAAAGGTATAGAGTCAAAAGGGCTTAGAGTTAACATGGGTAAGACAAAAGTTATGGTCAGTGGAGTTGGCATTTCAGCACCTATTGCTTCAGGCAGATGGCCATGCTCTGTATGTAGTAAGGGTGTTGGTAATAACTCAATATATTGCAAATATTGTGATCATTGGGTTCATAAAAAATGTAGTGGGATAAAGGGTCGACTTACCTCAGTGGTGGACTATGTGTGTAGGGTGTGTACTGGTGATATTACCTTAGCAACTGGACAGCCAGTAGAATCTGTGCCAATAGGTGATGACTTTTTAGAGACAAAGGATGGATTTTGTTATTTGGGCAACATGATTAGTACAGGAGGTGGCGCAGAACAAAGTTGTATAACTCAAATTAGATCTGGGTGGAAAAAGTTTAGAGAACTTTTACCTCTCTTAACTTCTAGAGTGATATCTCTTCGCACAAAAAGAACGGTGTATGACGCTTGTGTAAGGAGTATTTTTCTATATAGTGGGGAGACATGGGGAGTTAGAACTGTTGAACTAAACAGACTAGAGCGTAATGACATGAGAATGATTAGATGGATGTCAAATGTGACATTGAAGGATAGGAAGCCTTCAAATGAGTTAAGAGAGCGCTGTGGACTAGAAAATGTTAGAAAATCTTTGCAAAGGCGTCGGCTTAGATGGTTTGGTCATGTTGAGAGAATGAATGATAATAACTGGGTTAAGAAGTGTAGAGATTTAGTTGTAGATGGTAAGTGTGGCAGAGGCAGGCTACGGACAACATGGAGCCAGGTTGTGAAGAAAGATCTCGTTGAGAAACGTATTCAGCCTGGGTTGGCGCAGGATAAAATAGGATGGAGGCGTACCATCAGTAAACCCGTCTAACCCGTGCCAGCATGGAAAATAGACGTTAAATGTAGAGAGAGAGAGAGAGAGAGGGAGAGGGAGAGGGAGAGGGAGAGGGAGAGGGAGAGGGAGAGAGATCAAAAACATCAATTTACCGTAGTGTCTCACTCTACCAGATGTACATTACCTCAATCCGCCATTGTATGTCTCTCTTTCAAATATAGTGATATTTGAATAACCAAGGCGAGCCAGGTAGGTAGCACAGCTAATCGAGGCAGGGCCACATCCGATTAATGCAACCTACAAAGACACATACTCTATTTTAGCAGCAGTAACACCAGTATCAGATTCTGACAGACTGGTATGTGAAATGACTTTTAGTTAAACAGATATGTATATCTGATGAAGCCCTAATACAGTGCAACCTTGAGAGTGCCTTTAGCGGAGTATTTTTGGGTGCATGAAATTTAACGACACAAAGAGATCCAAGAAATGTCTCCTCGAAAAGGTAATGTCAATCACGACAAAATACCAAAAATCTTTATACATTAATTATCATTACAGCATGCTATCAATTGATTATTACCGATACATAGTAAGTAATGAGAGACAGATAATAAGGTTGTTAAAAGCCAAGCACGAGTTTCTTTGTCATGTTGATGCATAAAACTACACATGTTTCTACTTTTCGAAGTTTAGTATTATGGTTTTAGCACAGTCAAATGATTTTTCAGATTTTAATAATTTAACAAAGTGTATACAAGATTGCGTTCCTATTCAATATTTCCAACATTAAGAGACATCAGATAAATTACTTCTCAAAAGGAGACATGATAGGAAAGTGAAACTAACTATATTTCCTATCAAAATCAAAGTAATTATAGCTGTTTAGAAACTGTTTGATAAGACAATACATGGAATACTCTTTTTTTTAAAAAAGTAAGTTTTAAAGGATTTTAAGCCGTTTTGACAGTTTTAATTTATTGCACAAAAAATAAAAATCGCAAAACACGGGGTAGAAAACTCATTGTTATATCATTGTTATATCACCTTGGACTTGTAACTTTGCGGCAATTGATCCACCGGTGGCAGTTTTGGATCACGGATTTGGGGGATTCGCATTTTCTTAAATACCTGAAGAGGGAAGACAAACATGACAGCAAATATTCTTAAGTCATTACAGTTCTTAAGGTGACGTTGTGAAGGCACAAGAAAAGAAAGAAGCTTTCAGGGAATAGAGCCAGTGAATCGTCTTCTATAAACTTTATTTCAACCTCAATTACAGCAAAACTCAATTCATTTCTGTTAAGGAGAAACAATGGTGTTAAAAGTAACAGATGCTAGTTAAAACTCCCATTATCAGCAATTTCCTCTTGGTCATCTGCCACACCGTCCCACTCATCATCGATTAAAAATCATTGAATTAAAAAAAGATCAATTTTTTAAAGTTGTTTCCTAGAATAAAACTTTTTTTTGCCGTACTGGAGTTTGTTGTAAAAAAAATTGTGTACTTGGCTAATATAGATAATACCTTATGTTTGACTGCAACTGTGGGCATGATTAACTTATGTTTGACTGCTACTGTGGGCAGGTTTACTTATGTCTGACTGCTACTATGGGCATGATTAACTTATGTTTGACTGCTACTGTGGACAGATTCATTTATGTCTGACTGCTACTATGGGCAGGTTAATTTATGGTTGACTGCTACTGTGGGCATGAATACCTTATGTCTGACTGCTACTATGGGCATGATTACCTTATGTCTGACTGCTACTATGGGCAGGTTAACTTATGTTTGACTGCTACTGTGGGCAGGTTAACTTATGTTTGACTGCTGTTATATAAAAACAAAATAATAATTTACCTCTGTGGCAAACTGTTGAAGTCCTCCAATGTTTATAGGACCCTCCTCCGTTGCGTACAAATTACACCCTCCCACGCATAGATCACTGGTGGGACAAACCATACCACATGTTAATCCCAGCGGGTTGTCACTGAAGATGGCTTTCGCAGCTCCGTAGTAATTCTACAATAACAAAAGAATCACCTGCTTCAAAAGCGAAACAAAAACAACAACACAAAACACATGATAGAATTCACTGTTCCTGGGAGAAAGAAACCACCATGAATTGACACAGATGCAAGGCATGGATTTGAGACAAAATGTTTTATGAATTGACTTCGAAAAGCATTATTTACTTGTTTCAACTATCCAAGTATCTAAAGCATTGTTTTTGTACTGATTGATAGATATGCACACAGAGCAATGAATTAATCATCATGGAACAGACAATGTTGGCGAAAAGGTTTTTAAACTTCTATGTCAAAATAAATAATTACGTATATAATATACATAAAATTTATAGCCTAGAAGGAACTTTCAAATGTGACTTTGTTTCCGAACTTGTTCATTTCATTAGTCATCTTATCAAGTCATTGAAGTCAGGGCCATAACGAAACTTTGAAGAATTTCACTTACCTTGTTAGAGATGCTGGTGATAAAATATTTGATATCAAGTTGTGTTGGACAGCTTTTCTGGCATGGTGCATCTGCGCATTTAAGACATCTGTGAAACAGGAAGCATTGTTAGTTTTCACAAAATAGACGAGAACATCGCTATTATTGAAATCGCTAGCTGCATTTGCTCGAGTTTAAAGGCATGTATTCCGACCTCCCCTGATCATTAGGGAAAGCGTCTGTAAGTATTACGGAAATATTCAAGCATAACCCTGACTTAAATAGCATCTAAGACTGTCTGGTATCAACAATCTGTTACCTCCCTTTCTACCGGGTACCACACAAATGTTCGGGAGAACGAGCAGAAGACATGGGAAGACAGTCAACATTTCATGTAAGGATATTACATACATTAGCCATTACATACTTATGAAATTATGCTGAAAAAAAAAATGGAGTGAGAACTTTTGGCAGCCAGATGAAGCAATGCAATGCACAATTATCGAAAATATCAAATCAAACTGAACCAATGTAAAAGGATAACATGCTAGGTCCTAGTTTGAAATTGTGAAAGATTGTTTGAAGTCATGCAAGAAAGTGAAAACTCAAACAAACTTGGATCAATTTTTTGTCTCTTATTTTTAATAATTATAAATTTTTCAATTCAAACAATGGTGTCATTCCTTTGCCTAGTTTTCTATTGAATGACACCAGCCATTCACAATAATCACTTTTTAAAATACATATTTCTTCTTTCTTTCTATCTAGTTCATTTAGCATATTGAAAAAAAGTACGAAATATTTAATTGTTATGTTTATATTGTCACTTGTATTTGTATTATTAAAATTGTGTTATCAGCGACGTATCCAGAGATTATTTGGGGATACCGTTTTGCTCGTACGAAAATGTAGTCGTTTTAGTGTCACCCTGGTGGGGGCTGAAATTTTTTGGATTTTATGTGTCTACATTGCTAGAAAATGCACTTCCCGGGGAATAATACACTCATTATCCAGTGGCGTAACATAAGGCTTTTTTTGCGCGGACGAATATTATTTACTAATCTAAACAAGGATTATTTTGAATATGATATAAAAAAGGTATTTTATAATATCCAAGAGCTTTTAAAACAACTCCATTTTGAATAAACTGCGCAAATCATAACTACATGACCGACAGACATGTTTACACGCGATGCCACAGATTGTTTAAAAGTTCCATTCAACTTAGAGACAAACAAATGCAGAAGAACTATGCTGCTTTCAATGGAAAAAAAAAAAGATCAAACCACAAAGAAACGTTCAGTTTTGTTTACAACAATCACTTTAACAAAACTAATAAACATGCAGAAGACACCCTTCAAAGAATAAAATAAATATGACTGTTCAATTTTCTTCAACCCTTTTAAAGGGAAACTAATTCCTAATTTCAAAGAAAGAGCTATCACTGAAAAAGTCGTCCTATTATATTTATCAAATGTTTCCAGCAAAAACATTATATTGCATAAGGTAACACAACTATAACAATTTAACACGTATTTGGGTAATTCCATGTCAAGTCATCCAGACCATGTCACCCTTGTGTTTCAGATTTCTTTGAAATTTTGACCTGTGATAGGTACTGATGAGAAAAGCAAATCCTGAAAATTTCATGGTCATAGCTCGTACGGTTCAAAATTTATGGCATTTTGAAATTTTGCCTAATTTTGACTTGCCGGTCATTTTGAATTTTCATTTTATTTAATAAACCTGGAAAAAATCATTCAATAATCTTGAAATTTGGAGCCTAGGGGTTTTTTGGTGTGAGGAATCCAAAAATAACATTAAAAATTACCATAATTCAAGTGTCCAAACACTATTGAAGATTTCAACTTCACTGTGTTTCTTAGGCTCGAAGACTAAAAAAGGGCGTGGCCAAAAACATTTTTCAAAATAAATTGGTTTATCCAAATCTTAATATGTTAAACTAAATTGTGTCTAAAAATGGTATTTAGTTCTCTTGTAGATCAGTAATAATCTCATTTAGAAATAAGGACAAGTTTGAAGTTGAAAATTGAAAGTTCAATTTTTCAATAGTAAATAGTAAGAATATCCAATTTTGTAAATGTGTTATGGAAAAAATTATTTTGCCGTCATTAAAAGGTTATACCAGGAATTAGCTTGCAGCAAGACATATTTCATTTTGTTTTGTTAAAATTTTTATTTTTATCACCACATTGCTTGTTTACTTTTGACATATTTTCATTCATTAAATATTAATTACTTCTATACTGAACCACATGGCTTAATAAGGTTTGTTTTTTATTTTGCTTTTCATCTTCCACATTTTTGTATAATATACCTGTTTCACATGAAGTAACTTTCAGCATGATTGCTTTTTCTTTCAGTCAAAATGAGTAATGGTGAAGAAGTAAAGTGTGATTTTGGAAATATTCTTGAAAAACCTTGTAATAAACATGTTTACTCACGAAGTAGCGGCCTAAACAAATTAAATGATCTTGATAGTGAGAAACAGGCTGTTCTTCTTTGGAGATCACAATTGACCGACTATAAATCAGATGGAATGTCGATTTGTAATCACCATTTAGAACAATTTGGACGCATCTTTGAAAGGAATGAGACTAAATGTTGTGGAATAATCCAAAAGCATAAAAGAAAAGTTAAAGGACAAAAATTGATTTCATTAGATATGGCAATAAATTTAAAACAAAAGGGATGTAATGTTAAACCAGGACAGAAACTTTGTCGCCAATGTATTAACAAATATGAGAAATTGATGAGAGAGCCAGAAGAAATTGATAAAATTGAAACCGAGGAAGAGCTTCAGACTGAGAATTACAGTGCAAAGTACGAGGAATCTCCAAGGAAAAAACTCAATACCAGTTTGGAATCTGTTGGTGTTTCCCCAATCAATGTTCATGCTGTACCACAACATAGTCGATCAACCAGAGCAAAGGAAAAACTCAAAAGTGTCAAGGAGAAGTATCAAGATTCTATATCTGATGCTTGTGATGTTTCAGTTGATGTGATCAAGGAGAAACCAAACGATGACATTCTGAATGAAACTGCAAAAAAAGCAGATGAACTAGATAAACTTCATATTGCAATGAAAGAAAAATTAACTCTCTGTTCCTACCCTCAAAAGATACAACTTCTTACTCTTGTGCCTGACAGTTGGTCTCAAGATTACTGCTCAAAATATTTTGAAGTTTCTGAATATCTCATTCGTTCTGCAAGAGATTTAAAAAGAACATCAGGAATTCTTGCCACACCCTTGCCAAAGAAAGGCAAAAAGCTGCCACAAGAAAATCTAAATTTAATTATCAATTTTTATAAATGTGATGAAAATAGCAGACAGATGCCAGGCAAAAAGGACTATGTTAGTATAAGCAAAAATCAACATGAGCAAAAACGTCTAGTACTCTGCAATTTACATGAACTGTATGTTTCATTTAAAGAACAGAATCCAAACATTCAAATGGGATTTTCTAAATTCTGTTCACTTCGTCCAAAGTCATGCATTATTGCTGGAAAATCAGGAACACATTCAGTTTGTGTATGTACAATACATCAAAATGCAGTACTACTTGTAGAAGCACTTAAGTGGGATGTGACATACAAGGATCTCATCAACAAAATCGTATGCGACTCAACTAACAGGGAATTCATGATGCATAGGTGTGAAAACTGTCCTGGACAAGAAGCATTGAGAATTTAAATGAAGAGTTAAATGAATTTGATGAAGATGAAGAGTTTCATTACATGCAATGGGAAACAACTGATAGAGCTGCACTTCAAACAATCACTGTTACATGCAGTGAATACATTGAAAAAGTAATAGAAGACATTAATACATTAACTAAACACTCTTTTCTTTCAAAGTGCCAAGCCAATTTCTTGAAGTCCAAAAAGGATTCACTTTTACGTAATGAAGCAATTGTTCTTGGTGATTTTGCAGAAAACTACCAGTTTATCATTCAAGATGAAATTCAAAGTTACCATTGGAGTAAGGAATATTGTACCCTCCATCCAATCGTTGTTTACTTTTTAGATGATCATGGAAACCTCTCACACAAATCATTTTGCTTCATTTCAAATGGTAATCAACATGACACATGTTTTGTTTATAGAGTCCAAAAATTACTTATTGATTACATGAAAGTCCATTATCCCCATATTACAATGTTGTTTCGTGACGATTTTGGACTGGATGCAGAGTGGATATTTTTTGCAACAAGCCATGGGAAATCACCATGTGATGGTATCGGTGGATTTGTCAAGAGGCATGTTGCAAAAAGGAGCTTGCAGCGCCCTTTAAATAACCAAATTTTAGATCATAAAGCTATGATCAACCTATGCATCGAAGAAATAAAAGACATAGAATTCATAGAGATAAGTCAGGAGGAAATGCAAGTTGTTCGAGCTCGTCTAATAGAGCGTTTCGATGTTTCAGAAACGATACCGGGTACTAGGAAAAGTCATCATTTCGTCCCTAAATCCAAATCGAAACTGATGCATAAATTAACAAGTGAAGATAACACTTTCTTAACCTTTGATTTCTTGAATGTTGTTGAAACAATTGATTTAGTAGCATTGAAGACTTTTTCTTATATTGCTTGCATATATGGGGATTTCTGGTGGATTGGTATGGTGACTGAAGTAAACATGGATGAACAAGATGTCATGGTAGAGTTTCTACACCCACATGGACCACAAAAAAACTTCAAGTGGCCCAGAAATACTGACAGGTGTCTTGTCCCGGCCCAAAGTATTTTATGTACAATATCAACACCCGTAACAACTACTGGACGTATATATAACATATCTGATGAAGAGTATGATACTATTTTAAAATCTTATCAGTCTATTTTCAACAAAGCTATGTAGATTTCCATTAGATTTATTGTTTTCACAATAGTTGTAGAAATAAATGAATCGTTTTTTTTTGCTTCCATTCTCACTATTAAATAAGTTTTTGAATTAAAAAATGTCCCAATTTCTACATTAAATTTTGATTGATCTACAAGAGAACTAAATATCATTTTTAGACACAACTTAGTTTAACATATTAAGATTTGGATAAACCATTTCATTTTGAAAAATGTTTTTGGCCACGCCCCTTTTTGGTCTTCGAGCCTAAGAAACACAGTGAAGTTGAAATCTTCAATAGTGTTTGAACACTTGAATTATGGTAATTTCTAATGTTATTTTTGGATTCCTCACACCAAAAAATCCCTAGGCTCCAAATTTCAAGATTATTGAATGATTTGTTCCAGGTCTATTAAATAAAACGTAAATTCAAAATGGCCGGCAAGTCAAAATTAGGTAAAATTTCAAAACGCCATAAAATTTGAACCATAAGAGTTGTGGCCATGAAATTTTCTGGATTTGCTTTTCTCATCAGTAACTATCATAGGTCCAAATTTAAAGGAAATCTGAGACATAAGAGTGACATTCATAGAAAAAATTGGATGATTTGACATGGAATTACCCATTTACTAATTAACACGTTTTTAAATTTCGCTATACCAGGTTCCTATTTTAGTATTTTTTCGTCGTGAATTTTTGGTTCAGCTCAATTATCAACACTTATGATAAATTTATGCAGAATGTATTAATTCTGTACGAAAAGCGTGCAACAAAAATCACTGTTTGACTAAATTTCACTGTTAAGTTTAACCAATGTGATAAAACAATTTGCACGTGAAATGTCCTGTAAGTGAAGGAAAAATATCTAAAACAGAACACAAAACAAATAAAGATCAACATTTATAAAACATTTTTTGCGTTCATGTCAATTGAAACAAAAAAAGAGTGTACCAAATAGATTGAAAAACATAGCTGAATAAGGAAAAACAGTTGTTTAATGTTAGAATAAATCTTTGATAGTGCATTTTTTTCATTTTCAAACATTTTTTTTTTTTTTTTGCGCCAGAGTTTGGGCGCCGATACCGTACTCGCGGTATCAAATTCCCACTGGATACGTCGCTGGTCATTGTGTTTGGCAAACAAAACATTTGATTGATTGATTGACTTCAGTTCTTTGAAGAATCTCAATTGAAAATAAGATTTGGGAATCACGTTTGAAGCTTCTTAAACATATATCAACCATTCAGTTGTACTCAGAGTATTACCTACTCCCTTATTAATAAGTTTTTCTTTATTGAACAGTTCAACAACAAATGTAGTAGAGCGCTCAAAATTGACGAAAGAACCTTTTGTAGTGGTTTATGTATTCCATTGCCGTACAAAGAAAAACTGAAGAAATCACACGTATTTTCATTATAGAAAACATACAGAATAAGACAAAAAAAAGAAAAGAAATGCAATCAAATATGCTAAACATGCAAGGTTGAGTCCAGCCAGCACTTTCACACAAATCACAAGAAAAATTGCTCAAACATTTCAGTATGAGTGGAAAACTGTGTTCTTTGAGCAAAAGGATCACCAATGGTTGTAATTGGATTTCAGACAACATTGTTGTTAATGCGGTTTCAGTAAGTGTTTTCAAAAAGCCAAGGCTTGATTGGTCGAAATAAAACAACTTGAATAAATTGCGTAAAACACTGAAAGAACTTGTTTTTAATGACATCTTGATACGAGTGTTTGTTTAATATTTAATAGACATGTGTATGGTCGTTCGCATGATTTTATTATTTTCGTAAACTTTATCTATCAAAAGATTAATTCCGTTCACTTAATAGTTTGAGCCATATTAAAGCCATAATAATAGGGAACGATTGCACTATAGTCACATTCCAATTTGGATGTACGAAAGTGCTTTACCCTACGTTTCAGTCCTGTATAATGCATATATAAAATAACCAACCTGGCAGATTCTTTTAGGGCCGCCCGTTCACTCAATGTTGTGTGTTTGATATCATCAAAGTTCTTCGTCAAATCTGTGCACGACTAAATGCAAGTAGCAATAAAAGAAACGAAAGCATAAAAACAATATGATAAATTACTTTAAATATTTTCAAATTGAAATAGAAGAATACAAGAATAAAAGAAAATAAGATTATTTAAAAGTTGTGATTTAGTGAAAACAACGACACAATGTAAGTCATACAGAGCAAGAATGATCATCGTTTCGTTTCCAATACTTGCGATTTTTCTTTGTTTTTGTAGTAGGCACATAATTTGCGTGGGTCGAAACTTTCGGATTCAATGCAAGAAGATTCTATAACATTTTTAAACAAACTGAGTTACAATAATAGTATATTTTGACGAACATAACTACTTATATATATAAATTTACTGATTCACAAATAACAAAAATCAGATCAGGGAGAGGGAGAAACACAACATCAAAACACCCAAATCTGTAATCTGTATCAAATTGTTTTGTTTTATTTTAGTCTCTTCTGGTTCGTTACTAGGTATATTGAAATCATGTGTGAAGTAAAGTGCAATCAAAATAATAATAATAATAACATACTCAGTAGTTTCTGCTTATATTTGTTTGAAGGTTAGAAGAGAAATGTTTTTCGTTATATGTTTTGGCTCTTTGTTCAGTTGATTGGAGGCTCCGTTGCAAGCATTCTTAAGGCCAGCTTTATGGATTCCTGGCCTCAGAGCTCTTCACAGGCGCAAAGAAAAGTAAGTTTCAGTCAACATTCTTCCTCTCTTTCATTTTGATGATAATGATTTCTGGTAAAAACGTTTGTTTTCGTTAAACAACTGTGTTGGTTACAACTAAATTGCGTAATATTTCATTCTGTTTTAGCAAATTATACCTATCATCTACGCATCGGATGTACGGAGAGATATGTATTGCGCGTGTTACAATGATTCTGTTTTTAGTGTTAGATGCAATCTATCACAATCATCATCACTCGCTATCCACTGTACATATTCACTAGGTGTCAACAAACACTGCAAGTACCAAGTACGGCCGTACTTTTATTCCTATGTAGAGTACTACTAAACTCTTTTAATATTATTACGAATACTAGGAGGCTGAGTAGTCCCCTATCGGGATGGCTGTTAGATCTGTATGCTACTTGACAACTAATGTTAAAAACACTTTATAATGATTTGTTTTCATTGCAAAAACTGACACTGTCTGTGTTATCTTTTCTTTATCTCTCTTTAAAAATTTCTTCCCACGGTTCGTGGTTCTTGAATCGCAACATAAAGTTATCGCTGCCCTTCATCCTAGTACAGAACATTCTTGACAGATCCAAAACTCCATTTTCCAAAAACATGGTATGGGTGGACCCTAGTAACTGGCAAGAAGATAGGAAGTATGAAGTTGAGATGTAGCCAACTTCTTATTAAGCCCTTTGAAGTCTCTCTTGGCCTATCTCTGATTGCTAGTCTCCATATTCTTCACTATCAACTTTCTTTCAGTTTTCTCTTATGTTTAGGTTTGAACAAAGCCAGGTGTGTAAAAAACCTCAAACTAACTCTCTTCCCCTAAAATAATGGCATACGTAAAATAAAATAAAAACGTAGTAGGCCAGTTCGAAGAAACACATCTCGTAATGCAGAAAAACATGTACGCATTGTTTGTTCTAAGCCAAAATTTAATTAATATAATAACTTTTCTTTGTCACTGATCTTGTTTTTAGTGTAGTTTTATATTTGGGAAAATATTAAGTTTTTGTCACGTTAATCCCATCAAATGGATTTATCCTTTTAAGTTTATGATGATCCCCTGGGTAGGTCTAAATTCCAGTGTTTTTTGAGGGGTCATCAAGTAGTTTTCGTCATGCCGTGACAGAGATTTTTTGCCCATGATCCAAACACCACATATTTTTAATAAAACTGTCATTTTTTTAATAAAAATGTCAGAAACTTGAAACCACTCTAGTCTTTCGATTTGCACTGGAGGGTAGTGCCATATTTTAGGCTCAAAGAAGGTGTTCATATACTTACTTAGGACCTCTTTTGATCACAAATTGGAAAAATTTGGACAAATTACTTGAAAATGTCACATCCCCTCAAAAAAAAGGTTCCTCGCCAACAAAATTTTGACAGAGTGCCACGTAAGGTGGTTTGGTGGGCTATGAGGAAATTAGGCTAGAATTTTTGCCTATATGACTACCTGAAATGATAATAATAATAATAATTTAAAATCTAAATTAATACCAAATTTATGTTTTTTATATTGAATAATATTCCTATCCCTGTGTGCCTAGTCAGGCTTATAAAATCAACATAACAAAGACACTCTTAACAACATAAAGCAAATTAAAACAATAGAGATAAATGACATTAAATTAATCAGATTAACACATTTTCACAATTTGGCTTTAAAATATACATATATATATATAGTGTATATATATGTATACCTGTATAACTTGCAATTATTTCCACCAAAATGAATTTTGATATTGTTTTACACCAATAAAAACCAAGTAAAAATCTGTGCACTTTCCATAAATCACACATGAGTAAGCCTTTAATTAGCTACTATATACTTAAAATATATCTATAGCTATTTACAAATCGGTTAGCGACCAAACTGTCAAATTAAAACAAGGTAAATGTATACTTTCGCCGCACCTTCACCGCACCGGGCGGGAAACTCGGAATGAAAATAAGTTTTCATATTTTTGTGTTTGCAAAATGCTGGTTAATATGAATAGAATGTATGAAGTTGAATAAAATAGAAATGTATATAAATAAAAAAAATAGCAAACCTCAATATCCTGAACATGTCTGGACAAAGCCATACTAGACTTGTGACCCAGATATTTTCAGACCTAAAATAAAACCTGCATATGCAAAGTTAAGTAAAACTTCTGTCAGATGCGCGAACACAGTTTAGATTTTTAATACATGGTTTTTACTAACGAAGTGTGAAAGTGTAACTGAGCCACGGCGCCGTTTAAAAACGTCAACAGAATCGGCCTCCAGTCGAGCGATCGAAATAGGTCTGTTATTTTAGGGGCCCGCTGAACTGAGCCAATACAAACTTTGAATTCCAAAGCTAATTTGTAATCATGAATATAAAATTTGTAATGAAAAGCTAATCACAATATATTATAATATTTAAGGCTACACAACAATGCATGAAAATTGAAGCCGTTGTTCATATCACTTTGACAGTTATTCCCTCAAAACCATATAAAAACCGCTTCTTAAGTTCTACTTAAACAAAATCTGACCCGAATCAACTTTGGAACGTGGATAAATTCGCAAACAACATTGCACCGGATGCAAATATTGACTAACAACATTTTACAAAATGAACAGTGTTTTCAAATTGTCACACAAGTCATTTAGCAAGTAACACGCATATCTCATCAGCGTTTTGGTCTAATTTCGAAATGCTAATTACGGGGTAAATCATAGCTACATCTGGTCATTTGTACTCGAAATATTTTATTTTTATAAGAAACCGAACGAACGACCCTAGTGCTGAAATATTATGTCTTTTCTTATTGGCTTTCTTAATTTTTTGTTTGTTTTTGTTTTAAGTCAACTTCATATATGTTCACTTCCATGCATGACCATCTTTATTAACATGCCTCGGCAACGGCGATTCGATTTAAAAACTGGGGCCGATTTTTTTATATATATATATATACAAACCTATTAGAAGCACAAATTGTGTTGCTTAAAGAATAACATATTTAAACAAAAAATGAGACATAGTTTCGTGAAAACAACATTCTTTTATTTTCCAAAACATCACACTATATACAAATTGTCATTAGCTAAAAACATCAAAAACAACTACTTAACCCACACGAATACACGAATGCCCTGGTTCAAAAGAAATTTGGCATTTTCATTTAATGATAGTAATTTTGTGGTTACTTAACTCACATTTTTCTATGACCTGTTGAACATTTATAAAAATAGATGCCTCCAGAGCCTTGCCTAACATTAGAAAATTCTTATTTATACCATTTATAAGGACACGTTGTCTTTGGTTTTTCAAAAGGCTTTTTATCCAGGAAAGAATCTGGCCATTCCATGTGCCGGAAGTTTTAGCTCTTCTAACTCTGATGTTGTTCTTTACTAACTTATGTGAAACTTTGATTTTTTACATGTCTTTTACATGTTCGCAACAAGAATGTTTAAGGCGCTCTGATGAATGGTTTGTTTTGCTAAACTTTAACCCAGGGTGGGCTCTAAAAGGTTAATTTTTTCGACATTTTCTTATTTAGAAGTTTCTTATATTGCGCTTGCAAACAATCGGTTAAAACGGGTGATGAAACAAAACTCCTTGTGTCTGGAAGGCCGTATATTTGTTAAGAGCTTTATGTCCTTTTAAACAACTTCAAACAGCATGTTCGATAGCACCTCGATCTCTTTTTCCATTTTGCAACTAGTGATTTATTTATTTGGCATCTTCCAAATCAGATAAAGCTGCTTTGCTATTTGCTTTTTCAATAACGTGGTATTTGAAGCCGTTTGTGTAAGATTTGCGCTTGGCTCTCAGCTCTGTGGCTTTCAGTTTGACTTGTATTTTGACAGACCTTATCTACCAGAACTTCCGGTACAAAAACTGGTGCCTGTGTTGTTTCGGGGAAGTTCAGAACCCCCTACTCTCGAGTATGGAATAAACGATCATGGATGTTTATTTTTCCGAAAAATAAAATTCACCCTGGAAACTCTTATTTGATCCTGGACGCTAATCAATTTCTGCAAAAAAATTCCAAGGTGGACGTTTATTCTATCGTATCATGGACGTTTATTTGATTTTCCGAAAGTTAAAAAAATGTAGTGGCGTTTGGCCAAAATACTTACCCTAGTGTTATGTAACCAACTTTCTCATATATTCGTATAAGTTGTTCGTTAGTTTGAAGTAATATTAGACATATTTTATCAAAATAAGTTGAAACAGCTAACTCCAGGATTAAAAAACTTTTTTTAAGGACACTTTAGGGTGGACGTTTATTCCATGGTGGACGCTTATTAAAGGGATTCCCAAGTTCTCATACAAACATTATTACAATAACTCAAAACCGAATGTAAAAAATAATACGATAACTTGTTTTTAAAGTCGCTATCTCTAATCCTCTAAAACAACGAAGATAGTCTCGTGTTTTATCCGCCATTAAAATTTTCACGATGATTACATTTTTAAACCTCGGTTCAAACCTCTTTGGAATAACGCGACCTGTGACGTACAAGGTATGTAACATCGTTGCGTATTGTTTGCTTTTGGAATAGAAATGTCTGTTCAACCTTATCGCTTTGAGCAAAACAAAAAAAACTTCACTGAAAAATAAGAAACTAACTAACTTTGTTGTGATTTGCTTCGTTATTATATCAGAAAATTGTTCTGTCTATTTTTTCTTTATGACTTCCCAGGTGTTTTCACATGTTATGCATAATTTAGCTCATCCAGAAAACGAGTTTCAATGTATTCAATTTAAATTCCAGACATCTCTTGTGTTAAGCCAGACTTACATGCTCCAATTTGTATGATAAGATTTTTATGACACAACTAGTTGGCCAACTTTTCTGTATGCTTACACGCTCATACAAATGTTTTCAAAAATTAAGTAATAACTCTTTCTAATCTTGCACGCGCTGAGTGTGGAGCTAGCTGCTGCAACAGCCGTGGTCGCTATTTAGCTATAGGAAAAAAATGAAACAGAGAAAGGCTAGGAGTGTGTGGGTTAAACCGTGGCTGTTACAACGGCACAATTAGGAGCATGTGACTCGATTTGAATATGCAAACTATTTGAGGATGTTCCAAGAAAACCTCGCTAAACAATCGTGTTTCTCTCACTCTTGAATAAAATTCTCATTTAACTGAACCTTTTTTGCTGTCATGTTTGTTTTTAATCGTAATGTTCTTCGTAAACGTTCTTCGTAAATCGCGAAATTAAATTCTGCAAAACTTAATAAAAATTCGAGAATTTGCGCCGCGCTTATAAAATTCTCGAATTTTATACCAGAAAATCTTTCAAGATTTTATGGTGTGACCATGGTCCAAAATTGGCCTAAGTAGGCCGAGTTTGGCCATTACCTTCCTTGTTCAAAGCTTTAACTTATTCCAGCATAATTTTCTGAACTGTCGCAGACTCAGATGAAATTGGCTTATTATAAAATCTTTGCCATGTTGAACTATTGTTCCAATTGCCACAGGCTATAATTTCCTTAATTGAGGCCCCCATTGTATGTGCTTTAGAAGACGAAGCCGATCTTACAGAATGAGCTGTAAACCTTGAAACGTCTATCCCTGCTGTATGTAATACAGTCTTAAGCCACCTGCCGATGGTACTTGTTGTAACTTGTTTGTGAGGGTTGATAAAACTAAGAAAGAATTTTGACGTTTTGTTTATTTCTCGCCAATGTTTTGTTCTCTCTTCGTAAGCCTTGATTGTAGATACTGGACATAAGCTTTCGCCTGAAGCTAGAAAAATGATTGGGTCCGGTTTTCTCCCTTGTTTTTTGAAATTTTTGGGCTTACTTGCCAGTTGGAATATGACCTTGTTTTCTCCCAATGCCATATATTTTGTATCTAACATGTTCAACTCTGAACACCTTTTCATAGATGTGAGTGCTAGTAGCATAACAGTTTTCAATGTAAGATCTTTGTCTGATAATTCTTCCTCAGGGACTAATTGTTTTAGAAATTTAGTCACTGTATCTACCTCCCAGACAGGGGTGGAGCTAGAGAAAAATATTGGGGGGGGGGGGGGGGGGGTGCAAGGTTCATAAAGGCCGAATTTGCCGACAAGAATTTTTTTATTCAATAAACACAAAAAACTGAACAATACACAAAAACTAGACCAAAGGATATATGAAATGTGTGTTTATTTGTTCGATATTAAGACTCTTCTGGTCTAGCTGTGTAGCCCAAATGGTGGTTAGTTTTTCAACACGTACATTATCGGTGACGTCTCTCTCACAAGCTATTAACATTAACTGTTCAAGTCTGTCGTCAAGCATTTTTGATCTGGCTACCATTTGTGTTCGTTCGATTGAGATTACTCAATAAAATAGTTTGAAATGTATGCTGCATGTGATTGTTTCATCATTTGAAATAGTTTAATGTGAAAATGTTTTGGCTTTAGATTTATTCTATGATAGATTTGAATTATGTTAAATCTGGCATAATTGTTGCATTTTTCAAGCAATTAAATCCGTCACAACGTCGACGACAATGAGAGTGAATGAATGAACAATGATTCACTCACTCTGGTTGTCAACGTCAGTCAATGAAAATTGCGTAATGAGCATACACAAAGTAGAAATAAAAAGTTATTGATCCAATGATAACATATAATGACGACGCTTTTTGTTCAGCATTACAACAGAAGAAAGAAGGTAGAAAACAGGAAATTTTCATTTTGCCGACAGGGTTTGAGAATTTGCCGACAAACAAAATGTTGGGGGGGGTGCCGCACCCCCCCCCCCCCCCGCATCTCCCCTTTGGCTACGCCCCTGCTCCCAGATTACTGTATATCTAGGTGTTGGAGGACGGAGATTATCTATTCCTGATAATAGTGTGCAAACCTCGTCTACCTGACCTATGGGCGTGTTCTCAACAGGAACGTGATAGGCTGAGATTGCAGATCTGTACACATTAATAGTCCTATATTCTAGCCCTTTGTGGTACAATTCTGTTAGGAAGTCTAAAACATGTTTGACAGGGGAATTAATGGGATCCACCTGTTGTTGATTACACCACAAAACCCACTTATTCCAAGGCGTTGTGTAAGCCTTTGTCGTACTGTCTCGTCTTGCACTAAGCATGATCTCAGAAGCTCCTGATGATATTCCTTTCTCCTGATGCTGTTGCTTGATACAAGAAATGCCGCTAGACTTAGTGATTTGTTTATTATTAATGGATGAGTTTCCCCCTGATGATTTTTTAAGAGGTTTAGACATTGTGGCAGAAGAATAGGGTTTGCAATGCACATGTGTAGAAGTGTGGGAAACCATGGTTGGCCTGGCCACAGTGGGGCTATCAAAATCGCCCTTTGTGTTGCTTTTGATTGTATTAGTTTTAACACTTTCCTTATCAGACAAAATGGAGGGAAAAGATAGGGGAAATCCCCCCACTCTTGGCACAAAGCATTTGTTGCTATGCAAACCGGGTCTGGGTTTAGAGACATGTATTGGGGTAATTTCTTCATTGCTCGTGAGGCAAAGCAATCGATTTTTGGTGTCCCCCATAGTTGAGTCAGTTGATAAAACGCTTGGTTTGACAATTCCCACTCGCTCGAATTGGGTTTTTGTCGAGATCTCCAATCTGCTCGTTCGTTCTCTTGGGAGGGCATCCACGATGCTGTTATCATGATCCCCCTTTTCTGGAGATATTCCCAAATACGTTTGGTTATTACTGTTAATTTTAGACTCTTGGTCCCTCCCCCTTTCGAATTAGGTAATACAGAGCTGTCATGTTGTCCATGTACAGATGTATCACTTTGAATTTCTGATTTTTTACAAACGTTTTGATCGCTAATTCGGCTGCCAGGAGTTCTAGTTCGTTTATGTGGTATGACCGTTTTTCCTGTTTTGTCCAAGCTCCCCCTGTTGATATCCCTCCCTCTAGTGATGCCCCCAGCCCTGACTGGATGATGCATCGGAGTATATTACCATGTCTGGATTCCCCAATCTTATTGGGCAACCCTTTGAGAGCTTGATGTTGTTTATCCACCACATTATCTCCTCTGTTGCAACTAGAGACAGAGAAATCTCCTGTCCATAGTTCACCTGATTTCGTTGAGCTTTTATGAGGTCTTGTTGCAATGATCTTATTTGGAGTGAGGCTATTGAAATTGCTGGGAGTGTGGAATAAAGTTTTCCTATCAGACTGGCTAAAGATTTTAAGGTCAATTTCTTTTCCTGTAGAGTGCTCTGACAAAGGTTTAAAAGTTTCTCTGACTTTTCTGCTGGTAGCCAAATTTTCATTGCTGAACTGTTCAGCATCATCCCTAAGAACTCTATTTCTTGAGTTGGATGCATTACTGACTTTTCCCAATTTATTGAGAAACCCAGATGAGTTAGTAGATATATTACAGTGTCTCTGGATTGTATTGCCTCCTCCTTGGTTCTGGCTATGATCAACAGGTCGTCTAGGTATGCAATGACTGTGATCATCAGTTTCCTTAGGACTGTCAATGGAACCTTCATCAGTTTTGTAAATATCCTTGGTCCTGGCCCCACCCCAAAGGCTAACACTAACATTTCGTATAGTTTCCCTCTCCAACGAAATCTTAGGTACTTTTGGGAAGATGGATGGATTGGAACATGCCAATAAGCCTCTTTCAGATCTATCTTGATCATGTAATCCCCTTGATTTAAAAGGTCTGATACATTTTTTATACCTTCCATCTTGAAGTGGATATATGGCATGTGACGGTTTAAATGTTTTAGGTTTATTATTGGACGAAATTTTTTCTCTCCCTTTTTGGGTCTTACAAATATTGTCGAAAGAAACTGTCCTGCCACAGGTTGAACCTCTCTTAAGGCTCCTTTTCTTATCATTTCCTGGACTTCCTTGTCTACTACTAGCTGTTCTAGTCTGGACATTTTTATTTCCCTTGGCTCCCTCACTTGATGAGGTCTGCCCCTTATTGGTAATTTCCAGCCCTGCACAATTTCTAGGATTGCCTGGTCTGAAGTTAGTATTCTCTAATTTTGATAAAAGTCCTTTAGCTTTCCTGCCCTTGAAGAGTTTTCTATATTTACTTTGTAAAACATGTCCCTTAGATTTGGATGTACAAATTTTAGGGCTTGGAGTTCCCTTGGAATTGGATTGTCCTCCTGTTTCCTTATTTGAACAAACAATGGATATTTTCTTACCTTTTTTCCAAAACTGTCCCCCACCACGACTCTTTGGGAAAGATGCTCCTCCGGCTGGTATGTAGTAGTTGTTATTGTTGGAGGAACCCATTGGAAAAGGCCGGTAATTGTTGTGGGTAGGTCTCTTCCATTTTGGTTTGTTGTTGTTATTGTTGTGGCTATTTGGTCGCACCAATAGCCTCTCCGCTGACTCTTGAGCTTTGGAAACCGCCTTGATCTGTTTTTGGAAATCCTCTCCAAATAAAAGGTGTTCCTCTTTGTTTATGGTCTCACTATTGTCCTTTATCTGGCGTTTGGCTTTCTTCATGTCGTTTAGCGGAGCAAGTACTGTGAGTCGTCTCTCATATGCCACTTTGTTGATAGCTTGTCCCAGAAGGACAACTACTTCGTTTAAATCTTGCAAGATTTCCCCCGGGTCTGGACCTTCCTCGTCTTCTCCTTGGGTCTATCTTTGGATGCCAGCCCACACTTTGCATAGTGGTCCTGCGGCCTGATATAGTTTGTTATGAAGTTTCTCCATCTCTTCATCAACACTAATGCTCTTGTGGTGCCCTTTTTTGTCTAAAAGGGCCCTCATGAAGGAGTCCAATTTAATGGCCCCTTTCACATTTTTTGGAACAGAAATCTTAACAAATTCCTCTAGTTCCTTCTCGCTCATATGAGATTGACAACGTTCTTTAAAGAAGTCTGCCAGTTCCTGTGGAAGTTCCCAGTCTTCCTTTTTGGAGATAATGCTAGGTAGTAAATACACTTTCTTCGGGGCGACATCTGTCCCTTCTTCTCCTTCACTACTTTCTGATCTTTTTCTCTTTCTGGGCTTTTCTTTCTCCCCTGTAATATCGCCACTAATAGAAAGCACCGTTTCCTCCGTTTCACTTTCGTTCATGATTTGAGATTCGTTTGATATTTATGGATATAAATCTTGATTTTATTTTCGTTTTTCTTTCACTTGTTTTGCTTCTTGTTCCTTCCTCAATGGATTTCACGCAAGGAAGGTAATGGCCAAACTCGGCCTACTTAGGCCAATTTTGGACTATGGTCACACCATAAAATCTTGAAAGATTTTCTGGTATAAAATTCAGTACTAACTATTCCCCTAAACTCTGCAAACCGCGAAATTCAGGTATATTACCTCATTCGCGAAATTTTCCAAGGTGGACGTTTATTCCATACTCGAGAGTAACTTTACAGCCTAATCCAGCATCGGCAGTCTTAGTAAATTGTTTCGCCGTGGTATGTACGAGATTTCTTCCATGCTCGTCTCTTCTTTTAAAGTTATATTTAAATAATGTTGTCTGTCTCGTTGCCATCTTTTCTTCTTAACAGCCGGGTTGCTTTGTTGATACTGTGAAATGTTTTGTGACATTTTGTTTTGCTGTTTGTTTGTTGTTTCATCCCACTTATGTAGATTACTGTGTTTTACGAAAGAAAAAAAATCTGATTTCTTATGTAAATACAAGTTACTATGGTACTATAGTACTATGAGTTTCTTAAAAAATTTTTAATTTTGGTGCTACTAAAAGGTTTCTTATAAAAAAATAATATGATGGGAGACATACAAATGCTTACTTGAATCCTCCTGAAAGATGTGCTTTGTGTAATATGCTCACCATTGACCACAACTTAACTTAAAAGTAAAAAGCATTTTCAAGTAATTACTGATTACTGAATGGTCGCAACAGCGTTTATTATTGTGACTTATAAGTCTTTACAAGAACACTTTTATGAGAACGGAGAGGCAGAGATTTGTTGAAAAAATGTAGTGCATAAAGGCTGGATTAAATTTCGAATTCGGCATTAAAGAAAAAACATGCTTAGTCCGCGAAAGACCAAAAATCGGGATATTTAAGGGGCCTGTCTGTTTAGGAATGATAAAGATAATAAATATATTAAAAGTTGTCATTTAACATATAGATATACTAAAGCTTGACACTAAATACTGATCAATACAAGATTAGCAGCTATTTGAAGATCTGTCCGTGAATATTGGAAAACTAAACAAATCCTATTGAAATCGCGATTTCACCTTTGAGTCACTTGGTGTCTCTTCACCGTCCTGCTCATTTTGAGTCACTTGGTGGCACTCCACCGTCCTGCTCATTTTGAGTCGCTTGGTTGCTCTCCAACGTCCTGTTCATATCTGAAGGTAGTTTTCATAACCGGGTTACACAATATAAGTTAAACATTACTCAATGTCTTGCCAGAAAGACAAAAAAATAAAAACTTGATGTCAAGGTGAATACTGTAATGTAACAGTAATTGTGTGTTTTTCACACTTCATAAAAAGATAGAATTCGACAAATAAACAAAAGCAGGTTCAAATATCCTTAAAAAAGAACTCTCGCTCTTAAATCCGAAGTAGATTTCAATGTTCTCCTTTTAATATTATAACGTATTACACGTATCAACATGGCGGATGTTTTAAAACTTGCGATGATTTTGTTTATATTGTTTTTTTCGTTAAACATACACAAAGTTGTTTATGTTACATCGAATGGTATAAGTACCGACATGCAACAATACTCTTCACAAGAATATGCCAAAGTGACTTATATCTTTCCTGTTTTGTGGAATAATCGAAGAAAAATTGATTTACATTGGTCGAGTCGTAGTTGTTTCTTTGTCTTGTTGTTAATGTGTGGCGATGTCGAATCGCAACCAGGACCAAGCCAACAACTTTTTCGAAACAAGGGCATGCATATTTTACCAAAACATACGAGGACTGCTTAACAATTTCACCGAGCTCCAAGGTTTTATCGATGTGAACAAAGGCATAGATTTTTTCACTCTGTCGGAAACCCATATCACCGATTTTAACGACAATGACGATCTTTACAATACTCCGGGTTACGTATTTACATCGAAAAGAAGACGATCTGGTATAGGAGTCGGAGTCGGAATTTACATTAAGAGGCGTTATGATTTAGAGGATGAAGAGCTGGAGAGTTTAGTTATTGAAGTAATTATAAACAAATCAAAAAGTTTTTTTATAGCTGTTTATTATAGACCGCCTGATACATCAAATCATTTACATCCTGATTTTAATGAGCGTTTTAATGACATATTGTCATTATTTAATAACGAATCAAAGGAAGTTATCATACTTGGCGATTTCAACATTGATTACTTAATAGCAAATAAAAACAAAGACATAAAAAACATGTTGAGATTAAATGGTTTTACTCAAATAGTAACCAAGCCAACAAGAATAACAACTGAAACAAAATCTCTGATTGATATAATTGCTACAAATAATCTCGGGAATATATCATATTGTGACGTTACGCCAACTTCTCTGAGCGACCACGACATGGTATATTGCGTACGTAAACTTAACCATTTTCGCTATACACCTCGAACGATCAAATGAGGAAACTACTCTAATTATAACAAAGCCATAATTAACGACGAACTGCGTTCTGTTGACTGGGAATGCGTTTATTCTACGAATGATGTGAATTTGTCTTTGTCGTATTTAACGAAGCAATTATGCGAAATATTCAATAAACATGCACCGCACATTACAAAGCGAGTAAAAGGAAGAAGCTGTCTATGGTTATGCCCAGACGCAAAAAAGGCTATGAACGATCGAGATAAAGCTTTGCGAAAATACCGAAAAACAGAAAGCGAAACAGATTTTTCACACTATAAACGTTTGAAAAATCACTGCACAATTTTACTTAAACGATCTAAGTCTAAATATAATCAAGGCCTAATAAATGAGAACTTGTTAGATCCGAGAGGTTTTTGGAAAACCGTAAAGCAAATATTTCCGACAAAATCAAAAAACATCTCAGCTTCATTAAAACCATTGACGACAGGAAAAACGTCCGCTCAGATATTTGCTGACTACTTCAATCATATTGTACAACAACTTAAATCTAGTTCTTTTGTTTTTCAAAACCTTGTTTGGAGGAAACCTGCCGATCCTATAAAGAAGACTTACAAACGTTTCAAATTTTCATACGTTTCGAAAATCTATATCGAGAAGCAGCTAAAGTCGTTAAAAAGAAATAAATCTACAGGTTTGGACGACCTACTTCCTACGTTACTTAGAGATTGTGCTGAAACTATTGCTAAGCCTATAATTCACATCATCAACTTGTCTCTGGCCACATCCACTGTACCAACCTTGTGGAAAAAAGCGAAAATTGTACCGGTACATAAATCTGGGCCATCAAACACACCAGATAACTATCGACCGATATCGATATTACCCACATTATCGAAACTATTAGAGAAGGCTGTACATTGTCAGTTGACCACATTTATCAAAACAAATAACTTACTAAACGATGATCAATTTGGATACCGAGCAAAACGATCAACACAACTTGCTTCTACACTTCTTATTGATAATATTCGAAAAGAGATCGATAAAGGGTTATTAGTTGGTACCGTCTTCATTAATTTGAGGAAGGCATTCGATACAATATCGCACAGTGTATTGCTGAACAAGCTGTCCTCGTTCGGCGTTTTGCATGAAGAGATGGCTTGGTTTACCAATTACCTTTTCAATCGAGATCAGTTTGTCGAATCGGATAAAAATCTCTCTGATAATTATAAATGTGTGTCTGGTGTGCCGCAAGGTTCGATTTTAGGTCCACTTCTTTTTGGTCATGTTTTTTGACGATCTAAAGGAGCATCTAAAATATTGTTCCGTAATTAAATATGCTGACGATACGGTGATCTACTTTGCTGATAAAAGTTTCGAAGTAATTGAAAATTGTTTGATCGAAGATTTGAAGCTAATTTCAGAATATTTTAGTTTAAATGACTTGATCGTAAACTTAAACAAGGGGAAAACAGAGTCAATGATGTTCGGGACCAGTCCAAGACTTTCAAAAACAAGACCACTAAAAGTAGTTTAGCAAGATCACCCCATTAACTTCACTGATAGTTATAAATACCTCGGCTGCACCACCGACTCAACGTTAACCCTATTCATACCGGGGTGGCGCTGATTAAGCGCCACCCAATATATTTATACCCACCATATTTGATGCGTTAATCGCAGTCCACCCAAATTTTGTGACTTTTAATCTTTTTATTATGCGGGCAATCTGTGAAAATTTGAGAAATAAAATCCAAGCGGTTTAGCCATAGTGACCATTTCCTTAATGATGGTCCTCCGTGCGCAGATCAATTTTCCATTTGTTTACTTCAATTCATCTAATTTTTAGTTCATAGTAATAAAATCATGCCACCAAAGAGAAAAAGAATTTCAGCAGAGAAAGCAATTGAAGATATTCTTAGATTTGTTGCAGCGGAAGGTGATGGTATCAATGATGAGGATGACAGCGATGATGCGTCTAACGTTTGCATAGGCCTATTACATGGTGAACCAGGTAATAATAATAAGCGGTTCTATATCTTTGAACAATGGATTCATTTATTATTATTCATTATAATGAATTTTTATTCAGATATTGAAAGTGATGATGAGCTTGTTCACGACAACCAATCTACTGCAGGTGATGTAGGCGATGATGAACACCCTATCCAGGCCGATGATTTACGCAGCAGTAGGCTAAAAAGGCGCTTACTAACCAAAAATAGATTGGTTTGTAGTATTGATACTGCCTTGGACATCAATAATTACATATTTAATATATATATATATATATATATATATATATATATATATATATATATATATATATATATATATATATATATATATATAAGGACATTCTAATGACATTTTGAAACTACATTTTGAGAAAAAAATCATAAATTCCACAGTTTTTATGTACCCGCAATGTACCCGCTCCAATTGGGTATTTTAGAACCAAAATTTTATTGCTAAATTATTTATTTTGATTAAATATAGGAGAAAATAGATTAAACTACTCACAGGAAAAATTGTAGCTTGATTTGGGGATTTTTGACTGAAATATCTGGGTGGCGTTCATTAAGCGCCACCCCGGGATTTCAGCAGGCTTCAGAAGCCCGGTAGGAATAGGGTTAACATTGAACCAGTTCTTTCAAAGCTCCTTCAAAAAGTGAGTAAGAGATTAAGTCTGTTATCGAAGATGAGAAGTAATCTAACAAGAGATGCTAGTTTGAAAGTATACACTTCAATGATTTTACCCCCGTTGACGTATAACAGCCTGATAATGCTTCACTTGACAATGACACAACGTAATGCGTTGAAATCAATTGAAAAACTGAATCAAAAGTACCATCTGGACAGTCATCTATTAAACGAAATGCTTGCTTGGTAGTACGGAAATGCATCGAAAACTCTACATGCAGTAACTTCACGGAATACTTCCAAATAAACACGCATACTATTCAAACTAGAAATAACAGTTGCATAATACGGCTACCGAAAGTAAAACTTGAATGTGATAAAAAATCGTTTTATTTTTCTGGAGCAATATTGTACAATGAATTGCCACTAGAAATAAGATCAACAGAACGTTATTCCACCTTTAAACATCTTTTAAAAGAGCATTTTGAATAATTATTTTAACCACTAATTCACATTTATTACAATAAAATATATTTTACTTTTTATATTTTTATGTTTTTGTGCAGGACACACATTGATAGCAATTTTTCTTATAAAGTTGACGTGTATATATTCTGTGTAAATATTCATTTTAATAATAATAATAATAATAATAACAGTTAACTCACAGTGGAATATTGTATAAAAGGGACTACCGAAACTTAAGAAGGGGAGAATGCTCTAAAGGAGGAGAAGTAGATTTATAAAGGCGGAGGGTTCACACATTTTACCTAAATATTAACTTTTTGTATATGATTTGGCCGCACAAAGGTTTCCATTTCTTGTCTACAATGAGTGAAAGCCATTTCATATACAGGCCTTGATAATATCTTTCGTTGATATGACCTTTTAACACGTTAATCTGGAATTGAGTCTCTCATTACGGTTTTTATCTATACATCATCTGCAATGTACACCTGTGACGGAGATGACTCTGTCGAAATATAATCTCTTAAATATGTAGATAAGGCTAAGGTAAATTGATTTTCTGTTTGGCGTAACACGCGCGCACGAGAAAAAACATCCCGCGTTTAACGTTTTATTCAGCAAATGTCCGCATTTATCAATTTTTCCTGCTAATGCAATATTTTTCCGAGCCACTCATATTTCCAATAATTTGCCTAAGGGGGCATCCATAAAGTATCGTAACGCAGTAATATCGTCAATTTTAGACCCCTTCCCCCTGTACTTTTTCAACAACCCCCCACCCCCCCCCCACCTTAATTATTACTAAAATTATGCCCCCTCCCCTCACCTTAAAAACGCAAGATTCCCTAAATTCTGATCACTTTAAAACCAAAATTACTCGCTTAGTTGCTTAGATTATTACATTCAAAATCTTATGTTATATAATTATATTGGACACTTTCAAAAAATATTTCAGCCTTCAGTGATTAAAAAGAAAAAAACATCGAAAAAGATAGTAAAACTGCGTATGTACTCCCTGTCTTTGACACCCCCTCCCCCTGTACCCATGTGTACGCTTTTGGATAACCACCTCTCTCCCTACCTGCGTACGTACTTTATGGATGCCCCCTAAGCCCACTGCAGCGTACGCAGCAATATAATTTTAAATTTTAGATAATTAAAACCCGTGCGGCAAAATCTTTGATATGTTGAGCTCAGCACGAGTATTGTTGTAATGTTAACTTTCGAATTATCACACACGAGGTGTAATACATTCAAAACACAAACTGAAAGCTGATAATACAAAAAGTGCAAAGAGAACGTTGTCAAAGGTTTCGTATATATGTGGCTCGGTGCTGTCCAAATATCTATGGACAGGAAATGGCAAAGATGAGAAATAACTGGAAACGATTTTTGCTAGCGAAACTATTTCATGCTTTAGCAAATGGAACTACCGTACTGCACTGTTGACGTCTTCGCAAAGTATTTATGTATTTACTGTGGGACACCTGGCACCAGTCAAATCTTGGGGAACTCAGTTGAGAATTACTTGAAGTGTGTGGATTGCAGTGACAAACCTGACGTAGTCCGCCATACTAAGCGAAGAGCTGTGACCGAAAGTGATTCATCTAAGAAGAAGAACAAATAATACCTTGATGTTACTGTGATGTGACGCTTGCACGATGACAATAATACTGTGCCTTGTTATAGTTCTTTGATGTAACATCTTCTCAACATTATCAAGTGTTTCTGGATTTTTGAGGTATGAAATAAAAAATAAAATCCCGCATTTAGATTTCGGCTTTGTTACGCTAAACAGAAAATCGATTTACCTTGGCATAAGCAATACAACAACTAGGAAACCAAATAATTGTAGATACAAAAGAACCAGGAATCAACCTTGAAGCATTGAATGTAATTTTTTTACTTAATTGGAAAGTTCCATCGTGTCTTCGATTTATTCATAAATGTCTGCACCTATGCAGTAGACCTAAATATCAAGAATTCACAATACTTTTGGAGCAGAAACTTTCGCGAATAGAAACTTTCGCGAGGACAAATATTCGCGAAATGTTTGCCTTTTGCGAATCGTCCAAAAGAGAATTTTTTGAGAGCATAAATTTTCGCGGATGAGCAAAAATAGTAATTTATTTTTCGTATTTAAAGGAATAATTAGAGAATTCCTATTCTTTACTACAATGGATTCAGGGAGAATAAAAAAAGAAAAACTAAACTTGACTTATCATACTTCTATTCCTTCCAAAAAGATACTATTCATCAAATGGCTCCTCATCAAATAGGTCGAATGCACCTCGTTCTTCTTGCTCTGGATTTTCCCAATCCGAATCATCATCACTGCTAGCTATTTCTTTTGAGTTGCTAGGGTTGAAAATGGACAGCTCGTCAGCAGTTAAATTTGCTACTGCCGTGAGCTGCTGGTTATCACGATCAATAATACTTGCTGATGAATCAACCATCGTGTCAATTTCTTCGAAAGGATCGATCGACGGTAAATTTTCCAAGCCGAGATTAATGGCATCAGTAATACCTGCTGCTCTCTATCCGCTCTTGGTGATGTGGATTCCTTTATCTGATGTCATATGAGCAAGCCATCCTGCATGAAGCGGTTTTAAAGATTATAAACGAAGCTTAATCTGCACGTCTTCTAACATATCTCCGTCCGCTAATTGTTTCAATACTTGCATGGAATACCATTCGTTAAACTTCTTCTTTAAAAAGCGTTTGGAATAGCCATTTACAGTTAAGGTGGTACATCACACTTAATTTAAGCAAAATTTGAAAATTTTCGGATTTTTCAAAATTGATGTATTTATATGTAAAAATTACCGTAGAATTCATTTATAAACATCTCTTGCCGTTATCTACATGCTAAAATGGTCAATTTATCATTTTACCTCACCCTACCTAAGATTTTTTCCATAGTAATGCATTGGGGATTAGTTATTCTTCCTAGCTCACAGGCCATAATTTAAATTGGGGGTGTTTTTACAAAAAGGCCTACATATCTACCTTGCTTTTGCGTTAGTTTGCCGTTACTTATTGCCATATTTTAAAGTCACATTCTTGTTTTTACAAATTGGTGTGTGTAACTGATCTCTGACTGTTTTGAACTTCTCGGTTAGTTTTCTGTTTGTTACTACTGGAATTATCTATGTTCTTCTATTTATCATGTTTTTATTTATATATAATATGAAAACTAATTTATAATCATGCCAAGATCTTTCCAAAGAACCAAAAAGAGAAAATACAAAGACATAAACAAATTTGACCAAGCAAAGAAAAAACAACCAGAATGTCAAGATGATGATATATCAACATCTTCATGTGCTAAAAAAAATGGTCAAACCATCCCACCTGAGTGTAGAAACAACAATGACTTTAATTTAATTATATATTTCTCTACCTTGAAAGGCATCATTGAAACATTAGCTTCTTGCCAAGAGTGTTCAAAGCCTGTAGGTGTTGCTTGTAAACAGAACTTGGGTCTGAAGTATTTGTTTGAAATACGTTGTACTTCTTGTGTCTGGAAAGAAACTTAGCAATTCCAATCTCCAGACAGTATATGGCATTTAGAGAGATTGGTTGTGGTTTTGCTGCAATGCAAACGTTTTCCAATATTATGAACATGGAATCACCAATGTCGGTAACCACATACAATGAAATGAATGAAAGTTTGTATTCAGCATATTTAGTTGCAGCTTTGAAAAGTATAACTGATCCTGCTATTGAGACCAGAAATAAAATACTAGGTGATACGTTTAAATGCCAATGAAGCATTCAATGGTTTGATCTGGAAATGGTGTTGTCCGAAAACCATTTATGTGAGCAAAAGTGTGCTAGAAATTGCAGTGAATTGCAATTTAACAATGGATAAGTTGGCATTTCTGCTGTATTTAATAATCTTGGTATAGAGTTTGGATGTCAGACACAAAGGGAATTGTGGAATATGACAATAACCTAGTAAAGCGGATGAATGCAAAATCTACGGACAATGTGAAAAGTGATAGAAAACAACTGCAACATATAAAAAAGGGATATTTGGACAAAGAAAAGGAAGAAGAAACAGTTCCCTGTTATTCTAAGGGAGCCTATTGAGAATTTTTGTCATGTGTTTTATGTAAAAAGTGGTGTTTTTCACCAGTTATATATATATTCAATCTTTAATGTTAATTTCCTAGATTTGTTGGTTTTGCAATATAGGACATGTTTGAAAACGTGATTTCTTCATAACTACAAGAGCTTTTGACTTTAAATTTTCAGGATGTATTTATTATATATTTTATGAGGAATGGACATATGGAAATTTCATATGATAGAATATTTCTTCTTATTTTAATAAAAAGAAGCAGAAATAAGTAAGATATTTAGTACCGGTTCATCTCATATGCTGCCATTTTGAAACTATTAGAGATTTTGAAAAATCCATGTCATTACCTTTATTCATGTATGCAGAGCATTCTCAGAAAATCTCAAAATGAAAACTTTAATCATTATTGTTCTATCGTGTTTTGAATTAGTATTATAAAAGTTGCATTTTTGAGAAATAGAGGTAAAATAATCGAGGCAAAAATTTTTTTTTTTTGTTAATATAATTAGTTTTATCATTGGTATGATTTTTATTGTAGAATACTCTATTAGTATGCATTTTTCAATCTTTTCCAAATAAGTGTGATGTACCACCACCTTAAGGTGGAATAGAAATTGCTTGCTTAGTGATTGCAAAAATGCCTGCTACATTAAGGAATACCAAAATTGCTGAAAAATATCTCGCTCTTGTTAAAGAAAAATACACGGAACCGAAAGAAAAATAAATTCTCGGTTCATACGTAATTTAAATTCTCGTTGATCACCATGCTCCATCAAAACAGAAAAGAAAGAAAAAGACAACTAAGCCACCCCCGCAAAAGAAATCAAAACAGCACGATATTCGTCAAATGTTTGCGAGAAGAAACATAAGAAGGAACACGGATGTCATCGAAATTGATTGCTCGTAGTACATGTCATTTTAAAAACTAAAACAACGTCTCATTCTTACATAATTTTTTTATTTCTTTGTTCTTAGAATACGCGTATGTTGTTAGCCCGGATTCCCAGCTTCTCATTTTTTCTTTTGCAATTCTTATAACTGATTTTCCGATTTTTATAATTATATGAGGGAAAAAAGAAGCTAACTAAGATGAGCTTAGTATACTAGGTTAAGGTGTAAGAATTGTAAAAAAATCGTCGTTTTAGTGATACGATCCAAAACTAACATACAGAAGAAATTTTGGAAAATTTTTTATAAAAATTTGCGAGCATAAACTTTCGCGAATTGATCAATATAGGATTTTTCGCGTATTGGGCCCAAATTCACGAAAGTTTTTGCTCCTAAAGTAGTTATAATTGGACCTTGTTTCATCAGACCGATCACACGGGGTTGGGATGTAAATAAAAAGTGTGAAGTTGATCGCGAAGGGGGTGGGGTTTACTCCCGCACTGTGACTGAGCGAGTCAATTTTCTTTTGCTTAGGCGCTGTAGTCCAGTGGATAGTTTTTTGGTTCACAAAACCTTAAATTGGTTGGCTGTCTGGTTGAGCGATCTTCATAGTCTTTAAGTACACCAAAAGTAACAGTGGAAGGCTATGAAAGGATCAGTTGAGGATGACAACTTTCAAATACAATCCTATTGGCTCTCTTATTCTTAAACTAACAAAACAAATAACATACTGACGCGTTATAAATGATCTGTTATACGTGACGTAAGAAAATTGCTCCCAATTTAGAAAAAACGTTATAGTAACAACGCTTTATTCCAAGTATTTCTTCATTGACAAATAGTAACAAACCTGCAGAGAACAAATTTTAACAAGTTTATTAGTGAGAGATTTTCATATTGACGAGTTCACAGCCGCCAAACGAAGATGCAGAATTCGCAATGTTACCAGGAGGCAGAGTTTGCCTAGCAATATTACCAGGAAATCCAACACAACGACATCAGAAAACGAAGCATTGTTCCAAAATATTTATACGTTCCCATCTTAAAAAAGGCAAAGAACAAGAAGCCTGAAGCTGGGAAATGCGCAGCACTGTTTATGAACACCGACGAAATTCAAGGTCACCTCCTCTTTAAACAGAAATAGATCGAGGTTTCTTTCTACTAGGCCATTCTATTAGTTTTCCTTTGAACATAGAATCAAGGTTCATTATGTGGCAATCTCATGGAAACATGGAAAGTTAATGGAAATGTTGGAAATGTTGAATAGAAGAAAAAGGACGCTCTAAATATGCAAGGAGTCAAAGGCAATGAACAACTGCCACATTGATGTTACCCTCGGAGTCATTCAAAAAGTGAGTGAGATACCAAAAAGCGCACGAAAACGACCAAAAGGAGAATGCTGCCTGAAGCGAACGTACGCTTTGTGAAAAAACGATGAGGCGGGAAAAGTGATTTTGTCAAAATGCAAAGAAAGCCGGCTCGCAACAAAATACAAGCTAACTGGTAAACTACTATATACAGAAATAATGTTAGAAAAGCATTATCTAACAAAATTATTTCTAAATAAAACCAAAAGTCTTAAAGTGTATTTTTTAAATATCAGAAGACATAAGGGAAAATAAGGAGGTCTGCGGAAAAGAAGTAATATAACTTTTTCACAAGCGAAGCGTACACATTGTTGGTTACAAATGAAACTTCCTTCGATTCGTGTCCATTTCTTTTCGCTGAAAAGTTAAAAACAGAATGAAAAATGTCGAGAAATCTTGCGGAAATCACGTTTTACCAAGAAATATAAGTATGATATCAGCTAACAAAAATAATTGGTAAAAAAATACAAAAATGTTAGTGAATGAAAAAACACCCGAGGAAATTTAATTCATTTCCGCAAACATGCCACTGTAGAAAGGTTGTTTTTGGAATTTTTCTTAACACTATATTTGTAAATCGTGTACAAAAAGTATACAATAAAACGAAGACGAGTAGCCAAAACTTAAAACCAAACATTTTCAAAACGTGTTAATAATCACGAGGGGATCATACCTTATGAATCCATTCGTATTCACCAAATCTCGTGTCGAAGGTACCTTTCTGTAAGGACCGCAGCTTCAAAGTAAATCGAGGGCCGAGCTCCTGAAGCCCCGTTTTCTTGCCGTTTTTAAAGACATACCTGCAATCATACATCGTTAATGTATACACATGGAGCCTTCAAGATTGACTTCGACTGTTACGGAGACGAAGATTCACGAAAGGTGTACATCATTTTAAAGAAATGAATGAATATCAACATGCTGAAAAGTTGCAACATTAATTTCGATAATGATATATTATTAAAAATATAAATATTTAATGTTATAGGTTTATTTAATAACGATTTTTGCAAATGGCATACAAATCCTAAGTTATGTAAAATGCCACAATGACGAAACATTATGTGAAATATGCGCTGTTTCCACTATAAGAGTTAATTATTCCAAAAAACAACGGAAATATAACATTGAATTGAATAACACGATAAAAGAATGAAAACAGTATTTAAATCGTAAAAACTTCGCAAGCACCTATGATGTCGAAAGAATATAAAATCCCTCTGGTTGTGAAACGTTACGGCCCGTCTACCGTGAAATTGAGGGTCGTAGGGAAATAATGCCGCGAGTAACCTAGCAACGGAGTGTCCGAGTCGCGTGTTGAAATTGTTTAGAATTAGCTCCGGTCGATGGAGCGATGTTTTGCCGTGGTTCTGAAATTCATTAGACAAAACCTTACCAAACAAATTTACCAAAAATGACCAATTAAGCGCCCAGGTCTCAAATAGGCGCTTATCCTTTGACCAAAGGTTTTTAATAAGGTATTCAAAGAAGATATAACTGCATCGAGGAAAATATCAACATAATTAAAAAAAAACTCGGGCAATAATTAAAGACATCTCACTGATAAAAGAAGAAAATAATTGATTTTCCCAACATTGTTATTTCCAATTGCACATACTTCTGAGAAAACTTATACATAATAAAGTGTTAACCACCTTTAAATATTTCACAGGGCGGTTTTCAAAAGTGTTAGTTACACTTCAAAACAAGAGTACTGTTTAAGTTTTATGCTTTTGGTCAGGGAACGTGGTGTAACTAACTATAAGAATGTAAGGTGATGGACTAACTATATAAATGGACTCATCATCATCATCGGTTGTCTTTCTTATTACCGTTGCAGGGACATCGTACGCGACAGTCAGACTGGCTAGCTGCATACATGGCAGACCTCCGGCCGCTTTGACTAACTATTCAAATGCTATATGTTTGTCTCTTTATCTGTTTCTATTCGAACTTGTCGGACCTTTTTGGATGAAACTTGGCCTAGGAGTGTTACAAGGGGTATAGTTTTCAGCAAAAGAAAAACACAATTTCACTATTATATTACCACTATATGCAATCTGATAGAATGGGGCATGTCCTGTTTTCGGAATGAGAGACACGATAGAAAAGTATTTTGAAACTAAATCTTTAAAATTTTGACGCGATTCCATTTATTCTATAAGGATTAAACTCAGAATTTTTAACTGATCTGATTTGCAATCTGACTTCACTTTTTGACACCTTCATGATGACAAGTGTTTTGATTTCAAAAAAACATTTAATAAGTGGCCATGTCCGAATAAAGCAGCCACCCTAACGGTTTGAACATTAAATAAGCTCCCAGAGCATTTAATTGGCTGTTTCCAGTAATCTTAATACAAGTATTATTAGCAGTCACTCAATTACTGAATTGTGACATTTAAATCATCAAATGCAATTTTCAGTATTAGACAACAAAATGATAGCGAAGAACTCGTTCACCTTTATATTAGCGGTCCGTCTTATAGAGGAAAGCTTGAAATGAGCAGTAGGACCGTTAGGAAGATGCGAGATGACCAGGGCATCTGAACGAGAAGAATGTAGTAATTGATGATTAACATTATCTATAAAAAGTTGAAGCCGGAAGTTTGTTTACCGGAACACTTGAAACAAGAGAGACCTTAATTAATAATTTGTGCTAATAAGTTTAAGAAGATCTCTTTTTCTCTATCGTTTTTAATTGTTGACATCATGAATGAGCTTGAAGTACGAATAAATATTAATAAATATTTCTAAATTACATAACCTTGGTGTAATTTAATTAATTGCACCACACCCTGTAACTGTTTTCAACCGTAATTAATATTTTTTTTCTTCAGATTTTCAGGCAAAAGAGGGGAACACAAAGTAAAGTAAACACAGTATAGAGTGAAGCAATAGTTGAGATTGAGAGAAATCTAGAATATATACCCCGACAAGAACTAAGGCAAATTGCAAATTGGTAACATACTAGCTTTCTTCTGGTCTTCATTGATGACCACCAGATCTGTGAAGCCCCTCTCAACAGCTTGTGGGATAACCTTCTTGAGATCAACGCCGTTTCTATGCCGATACTCAGAGTTGGGAACAATCTGCAGCATATTTTCGATGAACAACATTGTTTCCTGAAAAGCAGAAATATAAAATGACAAATTAAATAATGAATCCGTCTAACCCGTGCCAGCATGGAAAATAGACGTTAAATGTATAGTTGCACTACAGATGCAATATTTTTCCTAAGTCAGCTCCAGGGAAAATATTTAGGAAAGAAAAATAATCTTTTTTGCAGATTTGAATTTCCAGCTTCAGCATACAGCAGTGACACATTAGAAATTGTTGAGAAGTTCTGTTACTGTGATATGTTGGGTAGTGAAGGGAGATTGGAAAGAAGTGTTATTTGTAGGTAGGTTGATCTGCTTGGTGAAAATTTTGAGAGTTAACTAATAGTTTTGTTAACTAGGAGAATTTTGTCGGTTCAGGTTAAATGTAACTTGTAAAAAGCCTTTCTCAGAAGTGTTATGTTGTATGGGAGAGAGAAATGGGCTGTGAAGCAGGAAGATCTTGATCATTTGGAAAGAAATGACATGAGAATGGTTAGGTGGATATGATATCACATCACTCTGAGAGAGAGAGAGACAGAAAAGGTTAAGATGAGCTATGAAGCAGGCTAGGTATTCATAGCAACAAAGATGTTATTCAGATCAGGAGGTTGAGTTGGTTGGCAACTTGGAGAGAACGGAGGAGGATAATTGGGTAAGGAAGTGTAGAGACTTAATAGTTCCGAAAGTAAAGCCTAGAAGTGCACTTAGAAAGAGGTAATAAGGAGAGACTTGCTTCAGAGAAATTTGAGTTTAGGTAAGACGGCCATTAATATGGATGGACGTTAAACCAATAATAGATCAATCCAGATATGCTGGGAGATGGGATTCAAACCACCCCAGTTTGATTTGGGTTCAATAAGCAATTATCAACTGAGCTTCAATGCGTAGGTTAGGAAAGCTAAATTTTCTATCAAACAAAACGACATTCTAAAATATAGTACTTTCATCCACAACAAGGATTTTTGAAACAGAACTTTTGACAAAATAAATAAACGCACAATCAAATGAACAATTCAGTAACGAGTTGCTGCTACTGTTTTAACATTTTTTTGTGCAGATGTTTGCCCCTGATAATGAATGATCTTAATGTTCCAAAATGTTGAATTTTACCATATACTTAAATTTTAATTAAACCTTGTTAAAAACAAAGATGGACAAATTCTCTATTTTTGATATATAGAAGAGCGCACAGGTTTTATATAGCTAGAAGAAATTAATACAAAAACAAAGGAAAAACTATATAATGATTGAGTAGGCTGAGTTTTTAATGTTCAGTTTCAAACTACCATTATCCGATAGTAACACGTTGTGTGTGACAAAATCCGTAAAAGTTCAAAGAAAACGTGTCTCAATGAAAAAGTAATTACCTTACAGTATTGTATCAACAAAAACACGAGATTAACAAAAAAAATGTACTACAATTAAATGGTTAAAAACTCCTGAGAACCTCAACACTCACGTGACATTTCGGTCGGTTGCAGGTTGTAAATAAAACCTTTGGCACACGTTCACCGGCGAAATACGAAGCCATCTCATCTGTAGCAGCGTCTTGCAACACTTCTTCATCGTCCATTTCAACCATGGTTTCATCTCTCACTCTCATGTTCTCCAAGGTTGTGTGTACTTGCTTTGGTGGGGCCTTAGAAATAAAGAAAAATGTTTAGTATATAAATATAATATATATTATATATCTTTAACAAGTTACCCTGAAATAATTGGTTATATATAAAATAAATTCTGAGAAACATAAAACCTCAAGAAAATGTACATGTGCTATTCTCACATGCCATGCAACTTCTTTGTGTCTCAAAGTCAATTGAATCATTTTCTATTAGAGTGCTCAAACATTATCTTCACGTGAATCTTCAAAAACCAATATTGGTACCAGCAGAAAAATGCTTGTATTAATCATTGAGTGAGAAACGTATGTGATGTAAGGATCAGTTACCCATACAGTACGCCATCAAAGAAAATTCAATACTATTTCATTCGTGTATATTTAGATAGATATATAAATACTGGTTTGGCTAGTAAGTGCTACCAAAACTTTTAGTCATTGCTAACAACACGTGGGTGCAAAATTGGAAAAACAGGCCACTCAAGAAACGATATTAATGAATTCCTTTAGTGTCTTGTAAAAGTGTAATGAGCAAAGAATGACCTTGTATTGTGGTTGTTCACTCTTCCAATTAAACAATGCATTTCCTGGGTCACACCTGAACGTTTCATGTGACACATTTGTGTTTTTTAAATGTTTTAATTTGATAATTTGAATAGATAAAGTTTTTAGCATACGTTGATAGGTGTTCTGCCCAACCCAACCCAACCCAATGGCAATGTTGCAAAAGAATATCTGGCATTATTAGTATAATCTCATCTTCTTAATTTCACTGTCACTGACACTGACATTCGTTACGAGACTCAAAGCTTTTTACCATTTGCTTGTCAAAATTTGTCAAGTCAAATGTGTTTGTTGATTGTAAAAATTCACCTCATTGCCAAGAGCGTCTCTTTCCTGCTTACGTTTCTCGCGTCTTTTTCTTTTCTCTTTATCCTTTAATCCTTTTTCTTTTCTGTACAAATCGTTTCTTTTGATTTTATTTTTGATAGTTGACAAGTCTTTCTTTCTTGGAGTTTTTTCTCCTTGTTCAGTTTTATTATTTTTCACGTGTTTACTAGGTGCCATTTTTGTTGTTTCTGAAATATTTACCCGGTTACCGTAACTTTGATCAAATAAACAGACGATAAACGCGGTTCTCAAGACTCGTTTCCATGCGACTGCATTTTGAGCTACAGCGAAAAAGCATCACGAGCATTTTTCACTCGAGTGTAATTTGATTTCCACACAACCGCATTTTTTCGAGGGGCCTTTTTACGCACGTTTTTCCCAAATATCCAAAATGGCTGCTGTAGAATATTCCCTGAAGAATATTCGTGAAGAATAATACTAAATTTATGTTGTTGCACCTATTATTCTTGCTATATCTTTGAATATTCTTCTGTAATATGGGGTATTAATTAAGCCTTAGCCTTGTTGTTAGTTTGTTCTTAATTTTTGACCAATTTAAGCCTTAGTGTTTTTATAAAGTTGTTCTTATAAAAAAAATTGTATTTCTTCTTAAACTTAATTTGGCTATCCTTTCCATATACATATTATTACTATAAGGTTTTACAATTGCAGTAGTCATAAAATTGCCTGTCAACCTACACGTATACATCAAACGATTAAAAAGTAAAGATAAGTGTAAAAACGTAGATAACTACTCTCTGGTCTCTAATAGACGTTCCCCCTCGAATTAATTTTGGGTAAATTTTCCACCCCGGGCATTCTTATTCCAAATTCTTATTCATGTTTACCAGCGCGATAGCGTGCTCCCGTGTTTAAACGTGCAAGCACAGCGCAGATAAAAAATATTAAACGGGCTCTGCGCTCCTTAATCTTTGTTATCATGATATTTCATCATTTTTGATATGTTAGAAAATATGTAAAAGAAACAAACATGGTCTAAATTTATCTTTTGTTCATTTATTAATATTTTGTTAATAGACTTTAAAACTACACATTATATTTTATTTAACTTTTGTTAACTTCTCTCGGTCAGGAATTCCACTTGTCTACGATTCTCATCGTGAAAAACGACTTTTCGTAAGTCAAGTTGACAAAATTGTAATTTGAACTTGTGACCGCGTGTGAATACTCGATTCTTGATCTTAAACAGCGGAGCGCATTTATAGTGACTGTTCAACCATTTAGTAACTTCGATGAGGTCACCTCACATAAGTCGGTACTTCATATCTCCACATCTTGAGGTGTGCCAATCACTGATGATATGGTAGTGAGCGCAAGTAAGGGGATCATTTTCGTTGCATTTATGAGTGTGTTTTCAATTTGTCTTTATCGCGTCTAGGGTTGGATATCGATCTGCAATACTCAAGATGTGGACAATAGCATAAAAGAACCTTTTAAATGAAGGCCCGTCTAAATTCAGAAAAGTTCTGTGTATTAAACTGACAAGCCGGTTCGCTTTATTAACTTGAGAAGTCGTATGTTTCGTGAATTTCATGACGTTATCGATGAATACACCGGGATCGTGCTCACATGTTGACACTTTTATGTTGATACTAGGGAGATTAAGAAAAAAAACCTGAGACGGCGACTGCAACGAGCGTGATGTAAACAATCTAACTGCGCATGCGTTCTTAGTGGAAACCCCAACGTTCATGTTTAGTTGTATACAGGCCGCGACAACTTCAAATCATCAAAATTGGCGTTTTGTTAAAACGTGTGTGATTTGAAAATAAAGTGGCTGAGAATAAATAATATTTTTGATTAATTTGTTTTACTTTTCTATATTTATTTGTTTATTTGAAGCCACAATAATTATGTTTACGTTTTCTATAACAACTCGTTTCTTTATACCTTTCAGATTTATCTATCTGATTTTACGTTTGTTATTACATTTGATGAATTAATTACATTCTGCGTGCGATTTTAATAGAACAATAAAAAACATTATTTTTCATCTTTCAATAACATTTTGTCTTTTGTAAAAAATCAACAAACAAGAATTGTTTTGTTGTTGTCGTTTTTGTAACTTAACTATTTATAACAAAACGTCAACCGGAACACAAGACGTCTCGTTTACGATTTTCGCCCTTGCCGTCCCCGTTGTAGATTTGTTTCTTAATCTCCCTAATTTCTTAAGTAGACGGGTCGTGCATTGTGTAAACGTGCATTGTGTAATCGTTGTTGCTTACGAAGTGAAATACAACGCATTTGTCGATGTTGAAAGACATTCCCCAGGTTGTCGCACAATTGATTAAAATGTCAATGTCCGCTTGAAGTTGGTAGTGTGAGAACAAAGTCGACATGCGTCAGTAAACCTTTGTGTCGTCTGCGAAGAGTGCAGCGATCGAGCTGGTAATCATGGGTTTATCGTTGATGTAAACGTTAAATAGAAGTGCTGCCAGAACAGACCTTGAAGAACACCACTCCTTAGAGGTAACCAGAGTATGACTTAACGTCGTTAACAATTACTCACCGCCTTCGATTCGTCAAAAAGCTTTTAATCCAAGAGAATGTCTTTCCTTTTACTCTGTAAGCTTTAATTTGAAAAGTAAACGATTGTGCGGGACCGTGTCAAATGTCTTGGCAAAGTCAGAAATACAGTCAACTGCCGTTGTCTCGAGCGTACAAAAGCGTAACTATATTTTACTGTGGAGTAAAGGATATGGGTGCTTAACCAATGAGGACAAAGATGTTAGCGTAGCGTACATTGCTTCTAAGTGTTATGTTTTGGTGTTATGTTGGGTAGTGAAGGGGTGAAAAAGAGCTCTCTCTGTAGTTTAGGTTCTGTTTAGAAAAAAATAATTTCTTTGTTACTTACAGTAGAGATTTGTAGATTCATGAGGTAAAATGTATGTCTTTTTACGTTGTTTGTATGGAATTTAGACATGGACATATATAACAGGGTTGGATCCAGGAATGTTGAAAAGAGGGGGCACAATAATAATGAAAAGACTTTCTATGCCCGGAATGTTATTTCCATAACATCCGTCGGGGAATCGTTTTTGTATACATATCTATAATTTTATCCAAATTTAGTTTGATGTCTCTGTAAAAAAACATACAATAAAATTATAGCATTGAAGCGATCTTCTGACATGTTAGGAATTCTGTCTTTATATTACGACGAGCAGAGTTTGTTCTTTCTACTGTAGCACTTGTTGCTGATGTCGTCAAAGCATACTTATAATTTTTGTAATATTTGGAAACATTTGTCGGATGTTCTTTTCTGTAATGTAACCCAAAGTCCAGCAAGAGATTTTTAGGGACTGTGGATTTTTTCATCAAACAATATCTCTTCCTGGACCCAATTTCCTGACCAAATTTGCCAGGACCGGAAAGATTGTTGCGGTAGAAATTTTCAATTGAATCTTTTTCTGCATCAATATTTTGAAGATTGCTCCGAATCAAAATCATTTCTTTGATACCATCTTTTGCTTTTCCTTGAAAACGATCATTCAGCTGTTGAAGAAAACTACCCACGAAGGGGATAAAAATAGATCGCCTAATGTATCCCTCCGGAGTATTATGTTCCACTTTTAACGTCTGCTGTGGGCTGTCCGAGGAACTTCTAATGTTGCGTCGCTTACGATCGCCATCTTTTCGCATTGCTCAAAGACTTCTTCCAACTTCAAAACCTCGTTTGAACATCAAACAATATGATATATTGGTAGATACATCACATATGAAAAGATAACAAATCACCAAAGCTGAAAAAGGAGGTATGTGAGCTTTGGTTGATACAGTTTTATTTCTTCGAATTTGTCTCGGTTGTCCACTAAATGACACCAAGCCTTTTCAGCTAATTTATAAACTTTCAAACACATAAAATCTCTTCCCAGAAGTATGTTTAAAGAAAGAAAAACAAACATGAGAGGCACAATGATTAATAGATATATCCAGAAATACATTTTTCCAAGCACACAACCAACTCTTTTAGCTACGCATAATAAAATCTAAATATAGCTGCAAAGTTAGGTAATCTAACATTGAATGCAAAATAAAAATGTAGAAAGTAAAAATGAATACAACTATAGTTAGTAATCTTATTTATTATATTATTGATTATTTGTTTTAGCTTTATTTATGTCTACTTATATAAGTTGACTGTTCATTCTGAAAAAAGATGTCATTACCTATTTCTTCTGAGATCCTCTTAACATTCAACAATAAGGTGGATCTCACTAATGCATTGTAAAGCACAGCAAACATGTCCCATAATGGGGTAAGAATTGGCTGGTTAATTTCAATCCATCTAAAACTAGTCTTCTTTCCATTAATCATTTCAAGCAAGCATATCTACCTCAAATTTTGTTGAATGGTTCTTTTTTGCCTGAAAACAATTCATTTCGCCTTCTTGGTCTCATATTCACAAGCGAACTCTCATGGCGTTCATACATTGAAACCATTGCAAAATCAGCTGCCATGAAGGTTGGTTCTCTTTTACGAGAAATGGGTTACCTCACCCCTGAGTGTATCCTTTACCTTTACAAATCTTCAATACGTCCTTGCATAAAATACAGCTGTCACATTTGGGCAGGTGCTCCTGCGAATTGCTTGATTTTGTTAGACCGTGTTCAATGGCGTGTTTGCAACGCAATCGGCCCAAACTTATCTTAGAAACTGGACTCCCTATCACACCGGCGTAACGTAGCTTCTCTCTGTCTTTTCTACAAGTTTTTTTATGGACGTTGTTCAAGCGAACTATCTTCACTTACACCTTCTCCCAGAATTTTTCTCCGTCCAACTAGGTTTTCGTCGTCTTCTCATCAATGGACTGTTTGTGTTCCAAATTGTCGTAGGAATTTCTACAAGAACAGTTTTTTCCCGCGAACATCTAGACTTTGGAACTCCCTTCCATCTACTTGCTTTCCTTTTGACTTTAACCTTCAACTGTTCAAAACAAATGTTCATCGTCATCTAAAAACCACTTAACTTCTCTTGTAGCTCTTTACTCACAAGTGGCCTTTAATGGCCTTGTTTTGAGCAACTTCAATAAAAAAAATAATAAAAAATAGCGAAACGCTTCATCGCATTGTTCTACAGCTCTCTTATCAATATTTGGTATTGGGTGGTATTTGTTATACCAGATTATAACAGATACCAGAGCGAGGACCCTGAGTGACCTCCACCCCCCATAGCTTGTTTTCTTTCTTTCTAGTTCTCAATTCTTCCCAGCATTCTAGTTGCCTAGGGTTAGTTGATGTCATCTGGTAGGGTTAAGGTACCTAGCCTCTTATTCCAACATTAACACTGTACATAACTAATTAACATATTTACTATGGGTGGCAACTGGATAAAATGCTGAACTCTTTCCTTTCTATCCTCATCATTGGGTTATGGGAGCCCAATAGCCCTGTATGGAAGTCCCCTAGTGCCGGTAGCACGAACAAAATACCTGGGTGGGAGAGCCCATTAGCCCTGTAAGGCAATCTCCTAGTGCTGGTGTCACAAACAAATCACTTGGGTGGGAGAGCCCAATAGCCCTGTAAGGCAATCTCCTAGCAATGGTGTTGCAATCCAAAATACTCCCAATTATGGGAAAAATAAAATTAGCATATGAAAATGTCCACTCAAAGAATATCATACCGCCTCGCTCGTCGCTCGGGTGAACAAGGAGCGCGTCCCTCAGTGAGGCGCCAGGCTGAGGTTGTAAAATATGCTACTGGCTATGACAGGTTGTCTCTGTCTTCCAAAAATACCTTCATGTCACATGAAACAACGTCTTCGGACCGAAGTTTCTCTATAAAATCTTGCTCAAAGCAAAACAAAGCTGTGAAATATGTCAACATCAATATTTCAACATTAAATATAAGAACTCTGACATGCGACATTAAACTTGCAAATTCCATACAAGAGGCAAGAAAACTCAATCTTGACATACTTTCCTTACAAGAAGTCCGTCGTTGTGGCTCTGGTACCATTGAGTTTGACTGTGAAAGTTTACAAGGTTGGCAATTTATCTGGAGTGGATATAAATCTAAGAGTAGGGATGGAGTAAGTTTTATTTTGGCACCTCATGTTAAGTTGGTTGATACCCAAATTTATCTTGAAGCGAGAATACTGTCTGTTCGTGTTGTTGTTCATGGTTTGTTCCTGACTTTGACATGTTCTTATGCATGCCTGTACCGTGGGGGGGGGGGGGGGGTCGTTGGGTGCGAACGACCCTCCTTTTTGTCCAAACTGCCCTTTTTGATTTAACAACAGCAACAAAATTTTTTTAGTTATATATTTATTTGCCTCTTCCAGAACCTCCTCGTCTTGTTTTGAATGAATGACCTGTTTGAATGTCATGTTTTGAATGAATGAAAAAGAAAAGAATTTCTTTTCTGACCTCCTTTGTCTTGATGTTTCGTTTGAATTGATACATTGGATTGTAATCATGCCGAAGAAGAGAGTGCGAAAATGTTTCACAACATAAAAATCAAAACACATTTTCGATTGGCATTAAGTATAGAGTAGACAGTTTTAATTTTTAAAAGAAGCGAAAAATAAAATGCCCAACAAAGAAATAAAACGAGCTGCTGATGAAAAAGAGTTACAAAAGGCTGCAAAGAAATGTAAATCGTTAACTGGATATTAAAACTGTACGATATTGGCGAACTCTTAGTTGGGCGTTGTGATTTATCATCGCATAAAAAATATCAAGTCTATAATCATATTGTAAAACAAAAAACTACGTTTGAATTTCCAAAGAAAGTGCATCACGGTTGCAATCGTTCTTGTAAAGAAGAATACTTGCAGGGTGGATTCATTTACGACAAAAAGGACGACTCGGTGTTATGCATCTACTGTGTTTTATTTTTAACACCAGATAGAAAACAATCTTTGGGAGCTTTTGTTAACCGCGGGTATAAGGAATGGAACAATATTATGGAAAAAGAAAAAAAACATTCAGGAAATATATACCATCAAGAAGCTTTAGAACAATATGCTGGCATTTGTAATCGTTTTGAAAATCGGGAACCATACCATTACAAAGCGATGAAACTTTAAAAAGTCGACAACAAACATATCCATACATTGTAGAAGTATTGGCAAGAATAGTACATTTGATGGGGAAACAAGGTCTTGCATTTCGTGGAACACATGAAAATATCATGATGGAAGAATCATCACAGACAGGTAATCCCGGAAACATTCTTGCCATTGTACAAGAAATTGCTCAGCATAATTCGGAACTTAGAAATCATTTACAGGCGCCATTACGCAAAGATGTCAGTTACTTGGGACCAAAATATCAAAATGGACTAATTGACATCATTGGCAAAAAATGCATACAAGAGCGACTAATTAGCGAAATGAAAACTGCAAAATACCATTCCATTTCAACAGATGAAGTAACAAGTGCGATCCGAGAAATTTTATCGGTTTGCATGCGATATGTAAACGAAGAAAGCGATATCAGAGAAGTGTTTCTTGACTTTCTTGACCGAATAACGGGTGAATATATTGGAAAACGTTTGCTCAAATTCTACAAAGATAATGCAATTGATATCGCTTCATGTAGAGGCCAGTACTACGATGGCGCTGCGAACATGCAATCATTAAAAAAGGCGTTGCTAGCTATATTTTAAATGGATCGCCAAAAGCTATAGTTACACATTGCAACTCTCATAACTTGAATCTATGCATTGCTTCGGCATCACGAATACCTATTGTCAATAACATTTTGGAGGTATATAAGGGAATAACAATATTTTTCAACACCTCTCCAAAAAGGGAGCGACTACTAGAGCATGTGACAGGACTTCATTATGCATCAAGTGAACGAAAGAAGATATTTGTTGGGATGTGCAAAACACGATGGTCGGAAAGAGACACGGCCTACGAACATTTTTATCTGGCAATCCCATTTATGGCCGAGGCATTGGAGATTATTGCAGGAGTACACACTGATATGAAAGACTTTCGGTCAGAATTTACAAGTGGATGGGACCCAAAAACAAAAAAGGAAGCTTCCTCTTTCCTAAATGGACTTACGAAGTTCGTGTTTATTATAGGCATCATTACATTGTACCGACTGCTGCACCCATTAACCTGCATCACACAGAAGTTGCAAGGGCGCACTACAGATATTGTGTACGCTTACAACAACATTCAAGAAGTCATAGAAAATTTAAGTTATATACGAGAAAATGTCGAGAAAGAGGCTGATGTTATTTATCAACAAGCCACCAGGATGGCAGGTAAACTATTTGTTGAGCCTGCCATACCCAGGACAGCCACGAGACAAGCGCACAGAAATAACGTGCCTGCAGAGACGCCACTTGTATATTATAAACGTGCCTTGATCATACCTTTTATGGATACAATCATTTCAGAAACGAAATCACGATTCCAGAAAACGCATTGCATTGCTGGTAAGGTATTATGCTTAATTCCCTCGATAATATGCAATGAGGAGACAACTGATTTAAAAGAGTTAGTTGAAATATATGAAAGCGACCTTCCAAACCCTGACGCTGTTGATCAAGAGTTAATGTTGTGGAACAAGAAATGGTCAGTTGTCAATTCCAAAGACAGGCCTAATACCCTCGCTAGAGCCATTAAAATCTGCGATAAAATCCAATATCCAAACCTCTTTGAACTTCTCAAGATCGGATGTACACTTCCGGTAACATCGTCCGAATGTGAACGCAGCTTTTCTGCCATGAGAAGGTTAAGGACATGGCTAAGAGCAAATATGACTACAGAAAGACTCGGTTCACTGGCAATAATAAATATCCATTACAATGAGAAGATCGAGTATAAACAAGTTTCGAAATTATTTTTTTCCCTGCACCCAAGAAAATTGTATGAAAAGAACTTAGTTTTTGAGTAAAAAATCCATCTTCTAACTACCATAATCTTGATTTATATATCTGGACAAACAGTGTTACTTAAATTGTTCCTTTATCAATTACCAAAATGTCGCCCAACCATGGTGGGCGACATTTTTCCACTGCCCTTTTTTTTCAAAACCGACCCCCCCTTCAAAAGTTTCACGGTACGGCCTTGTTATGCCCCTACTAATTGCAGCAGTGAGTCTGCTAAATCTCATTTCTATGGTAAACTCACACAAGCTAACAAAGATATGCTAAAATTTAACCGCTTTAAATCCATTAACCTGGGTGATTTCAATGCGTCTATTGGAATGGATTCTAAGAATAGTGGTGCTTGGGACAATGTTCTAGGTCCCAACAATTCTTCTTTTCCCAATCTTTTTTGAAATTTTGTTCAGAAAATAGGCTGAGAATCATCAACAGCATCTTCCGGACAAAGAGAATTCACAAGGAAACATGGGTTCATAAGCCAACAAGCAAAGCAAAACTCTTTGGTTATATAACCACGAGGAAATATGTATCAAAATTTATCACATCTTGTAGAGCATAGCATCCATCTTTGACACAGATCACTACATGGTAACCATGACATTGAAATATCCTACAACAAACAAGAAACTTTTTCAATTAGGATCTAAAAAACAGACACCCAAGCCAAAGTTGAACATATCCCTTTTGCGCGATAACAAAGACGCTGCTAAGCGCTATTCAGATCAACTAGATTCAAAGCTTGGGTTGGAAGATATTCCAAATGACTTAGAGCAAATAGCAGATGATATTACAGTGGCGATACAAGATTCGCTAGAGGCTGTTTGCCCGAAGAGCATTCCTGAGAAAACTTCTGAACCCTGGCAAGATCTTGAATTACAAAATCTAATGAGTAATCTGCATAAAAATCCAAAAAATAGGGCTCTTCAAAAGCAAATTAGTAAAAAGAGAATAACCTTAAAAGATCAATATTTTCATGAAAAAGCTGTTGCTTTAAACACTGCAGCAGCAGAATCAAGGCAGGTCGAGAAGGAATTTCAACTTTCCAAGACTCGATCTATGCATTCTACCACCTCAAAAATTATGATCTCAAAAGAAAAATTAACAAAGCATTTTAAAGAACATTTTTCTAAAAAGGTTATTGACATACCACCTGAGTTAGAGCATCCAAATCAGTATAATTATTTGTTGGATACACAGGTTGATGTAAATGAAGATTCACCTAACCTTGATGAAATTGCTGAAGTGGTTAAAACATTTAAGAATAACAAATCTGCTGGTACAGATAATCTTCATTCAGAAGGTCTGAAATACCATAGCAGCAATAATCTTCTTGTGTATTTAACCATGCTTACTTCTCTTATCTGGTCTTTGGTAGCTGTTCCACAATCTTGGCTTGCTATGAAAATAGTATGTCTTTATAAAAAGGGTTCAAAGTCTCTAGCTGAAAACTACCGGGCATTGTCGGTTGGATCAAATCTTAGTAAAATAATTCCTCGTATAATTTTGAACAGGTTGCAGGAAACCTATGAGCGGAATATTTCTGAATCCCAGTTTGGTTTTAGAAAAGGTCGGTCAACTGTGGATGCAATCTTTGTCATCAAGAATGTTGTGCAGAAGCATGCTGGACCACTTGTTCTAGTCTTTGTTGATTTAACTGCAGCATATGATAATATCCCTAGAGGTTTTTTATTTCGGGTCTTAGAACTACGCACTGGTGCCAAACTTCTTGTATACACTCTCAGAAAATTATATGATGGTACATCTGCATGTATTTCTGGGACAAAAGTAAAGTTTGATATTTTATCTGGCTGTCAGCAGGGAGGCCTAAAAAGTCCAACACTGTTTAACTTCTTTTTTGATTTTGTCTTGAAAGTGTGTGCAGAGGCTATTGACAGAGAATATCCGGGTGGATGGGGTGTTCCATTTGAGTACAATATTCCTAGTGAATGCACTAATCGGGGTCAGAGGAAAATTAAGAGGATGAATGGTGTTGAGATTATAAGGTGGCTCCTATATGCCGACGGTTTGGCTCTATTTTGTATAAGCATTGCTGATGCACAAGAAATCATGAATATAATGAATACCACTTGTAAAAGGTTTGGTCTAACAATTTCTTTCAAAAAACAAAAGTGATGCAATTGAATACATCTACGAGTGATACTAAAATTATCATTGATGGTACTGAACTTGAACATGTGTCCGAATTCTTCTATCTTGGACACATCATTTTCAAGGATGGTAGAAACTCCATTGATCTACGAATTGCAAAGGCAACAGCAAAATTTTACGAACTCAAGGGAGTCCTTTGTGACAAAGAAGTTCATATGTCCATTCGGACTAAAATACTTGAAGCATGTATTCGTCCCAGACTAACATATGCTACCCAATGCTGGAGGCCAAAAGAGAAATAAATAAAAAGAATTGAAGGTTGTTGGTATGGCTTTCTAAGGCGAATAATTAAGGATGGTTTGCGTAGGAAACCTTCACTTGTAGAAGGAGAAATTAATCATGCTCTTTTTTATGCTAATACAGATCTAGAGCGCATAACAAAAAGTCAACCCTTACAAGAATATATTAACACTCAGTATCTGAAATACATAACCCATGTGTGTCGTAGGGAAAATACAAATTTGGCTAAGCTTAGTTTATTTTTCATTTCTAGAGTTCCATACTATCGAGATCCCTGGATAGGTATCTCAAAACTTCTGGGTGATCTTCCTATTGAGCAGATTAAAAGAGAAACACAGTCTAAGACTGGTTTCACCAGGTTCCTAGAAGTCCTGACTCATATGAAGCCTAAAGCTTCAAAATGAGTACCTAAACTGTACTGTACTGTAATAGGTTGCGGGAATATCTGTAACGTGATTGGCTAATCACGAAGAAATATATATCATATATATATATAAAAATATAAAAGAAATATAAAAGAAAGAAAGAAATATATATATAAACTTAATATTTTTTCTTGATTGGCTAAAAAGGAGGGCAAAATTCAATATTTCTTCTCTGATTGGTTAAAGCAACTATTCCCGAGATTCCTATTGGTTAAAACCAGAGTGCAAAATATGACACGTGCGAATGTTTCTGAAGCATTCATTACTATAAGTATACCTACACTAAAAGGGAATGGAATAGGTCACGGTTACTAAGATGCTAGGTTGGGACGCTTATAGTAACCGTGACCTATACAATTCCCCTTAAGTGTAGGGATGCTTATAGTAACCGTGATCTATACAATTCCCCTTTAGTGTAGGGATGCTTATAGTAACCGTGACCTATTCAATTCTCTTTTAGTGTAGGGATGCTTATAGTAATGAATGCTTCAGAAAAGATCATAACTGAGAGAGTCATTTCGGAAAATACGGTATAAAATCGAAAATATACTGCCGATTTAATAGTTCAAAGGTTTCGTCGTTTGAACTATTAATTCCAAAATAAAAACTTCACAACTGTTCTCGCTCAATCTACGTTGGCGTTCTCTTTACAAAAGGGAGAGGAAGTTTTTGTCGTTCAATATATATACAAATGTAAACGTGTAAACAAAAGGTTAATGAGGTGATAATGAGACCTGTGGGTCGCTGAGTATATGACACGTATGAGTTTGTGAATGATGTAATGGTATGGGTTGCCATGGTAGGAAAACAAAATGTAGAATGACATCAAATGATATCTAGAGAGATGCTACACCTACTTCATTTTGCTAAAAAAATGCTCAAACGTCGTCTGACCACCTCGCTTACTCGAGGCCATTGCTAAGGTAAACATAGGACTGAAGAACTGAAGAGTTAGCCGCGGGTATGTTAATGTTACATGTTACTTAACGCGACAAACAAAACAGGAAAAGCAGGATGAACGTGAGCTCAAATTTACCCGGATGACGGCCGAAAACAAGAGTGAATGTTTATTCGGCAATTCAAAAAGTGGGCAACACCTTCATTTTGGTCAACTTTATTTATTGTAAGAGAAGCTTTCGCCACCAGGGAGTCTTTATCGGGTCTGCCTGGATGTTTAGTCAACACCTACCAGCTTACAATGAGGCCGGTTTACTTTAGTAATCACACTAGCCAGGGCCCGTATTCTCGTATTCCGAGTGTCGGGCATATTTTAGAATACTTATAGCGCCCCAGGATAACTGCAAGTATTGAGACATCGGTCGCGCGCCTTCTGTAAAAAAAAATAGGAAAATTTTATATATATATTTTTTTGGCGCCCGAAAAAAAATCGTTGCTCGCCGCCGAAAAGGGGGGAGGGGGCGCGCCCCCGGTGCGCCTCCCCCTAAATCTACCACTGATAACGACGTGATAACATTGATTGTTGACAACTCAACCATACAACCAAATGCGCAAAAAAATTGGTTGCTTTTTTATTTGCGATTTGGAAATGTGTTTGTATACCAACAATACTTTTTCATGTGAGATGGGAGGAACCTTGTCGTGGTTCACATGCTTAATTTAAGTACAGTGCCATTTATACTGTCTTAAAAACAAATACCTTACCTTTTTGAAAAAATAAAACTTCAAGCATCAAATATTGTTGTTTTTAATTTGTACACCTCAAATCCTAGACCCCTAAATCCCGACCACCAGGACCACGTATCCTGAATACTTTTAAGCAATTTCTTCAAACGCATTTTTAGACGTTATCATTTTATAGTTTTTAAACTTCAGTTTTTACTTTTGATTGCTATTCTCAACTGCAATTAAAACAAAGCACTTTTTCAAAAAAATTGTTAATTATGACGTCATTAATGTAAAATTGTTTACAAAAGTTTGTTGTTTGAATTTTACGTTTTATGCATCACCCTAAAAAATCCTAGATCCGCCCCTGGGAATCTCCACATTTCATCTCCAAATTGTAGCGGTTATTAATAAGACCCTTGTGAATTCAAAAACATCCTCACAACAAATGGATTTAAACAATTGATTAAAAGAAAATGCCAGAACAACACAGCAATCATCCACATTGATAGACATCATAGCAACTACGTCTACAATTACAATGAAAACATATTTTGTTATTCAAACTAATTTTTCGGATCATGACATGGTTGGTTGTTTCAGAAAACTTAATTTTATCAAGTACCCTGGGAAATGTATCAAAACTAGAGACTTCCGAAATTATGAGCTTAACTACGGATTGGTCTCCAGTCTACAATGCATAAAATGCAAATCGTGCTGTCGAAATATTGAATGACATGCTTCGTGACATTTTTAACAAAAACGCCCCTTTTATAAACAAAAAGATCAAAAGCAAACTATGTCCGTGGATTGACGATGCTACAAAACTGAAAATGAAAGAACGAGATCAAAGCTTTCGAAAGGCAAGGCGTGCTAACCTCGAAGCTGACTGTAAAAATACAGATCACTTCGAAACAGCTGCAGCAACATGCTACGAAAATCAAAAAGTATGTACCACAAAGACTTACTCTTAGGTTCCTAATAAACGTCCCGGGACGCTTATGAATTTTTAGATTTTTTTCCGACCCCCCCCCCCCGGACCTTATTTGGACCTCCCCCCCGTTTATTAATTTTCAAAGATTTGACAAATGAGGTTGTTCTTTTTTTTCAACTTTTACAAATTGTTTGTCTTTGTGTGCTCCGCTAATATATCGGAGATATTTCGCTTCTTTTTTCTTATTTTCAGACAGTTCTTTCTTTTGACTAGACATAAATACTGTTTCTTTTTTGCTTTTGAGACAGCTGTCTCTCTTTTTTTGACTAGACAGACAACAATAAAGAATATTTGCGCTATAAAGGTTTCCACACTCAGCGCTAACGAGCGGTAACTTTCTATTGTTTTCATTCATCGCTTGTTATTGTTACCGCTATACTTCAAAGGTTGCCGAAAGGTAAGTACCGATCGTTAGCACCAAGTGAAAACCAGCCTTAAGAAACTTACATCACTATGGAATTGTGTTTTTTTAAAGATTTTGACAATTTTTCGAAATTCTGACCCCTCCGTTTAATAAGACCCCCCCCCCGTTTATTAAATTTTTGAAAATTTTCCGACTCCCCCCCCCCTACTATTATGACCCCCACCCCATTTATTAGGAACCTAAGAGTACTTACAGAACAACAGTATAACCCTAAAGATTTTTGGAACATTATCAAAAAGATTTTTTCGACAAAAAAAACAACCGGAAATTCAGAAAGTGGAGATAGAGCAATTTTCTCAAATTACTTCCGTAGTGCAGTCGGAAAAATGAAATCAGCTGTAATAACATTAGTTGATTTCACGTGGAAAAAACCATCAAATATTCTACCAAAGTCAGAAAACATTTAAATTCATTCAATTTAAATTCATATGTCTCAACTGTGTTTGTGCGAAATCAACTGAAACGTTTGAAATGTAAAAAGGCAACAGGAGTTGATGGACTCACCACCTCGATGATAAAGGACTGTGCTGAAGCTGTTGCAGCTATTCTTTCTCATGTAATAAACTTATCACTCAATATGGGATCTTTTCCAAAACTATGGAAAATGGCAAAGGTCACACCAATTTACAAATCCGGTCCAGTAGATGCTCCAGAAAACTATAGACACATCTCGATATTACCTGTCCTATCAAAAGTCATTGAAAGGGCAGTCCAAATACAATTTATAGAGTTCCTCGATACCAACAATCTTATCGACTCTAGACAATATGGATACCGTAAAAAACATTCAACCGAGGAAGCAGCTGTGAAACTCTGTGACGATATCAGGGGCGGATACAGGATTTTTTTCTCCTTAGGCGAAAATATTACTCACCCCTACCCTTCTAATTAAATTATCGAGTTTTTAAGCAGGGCGTCGTTTAATATAAGAGGTCGTTTAAATGTCTATTTACGGTATGCGAACAGCGGCGGTTTCAGGGTGCGCGGGCCCTTGGGTAATTTCAATCTGCAAGGAAAATTTAGTACAAACCCATTTCTATCATTTTCTCGTGACGTGAAATAAGACAGATTTTTAATGAGAAAGAGTGAATCGTTTTTGTGAGTCCTGTAATTGAAATAGAAGAGAATGGATAAAATTTATTGATGATATTTTTCAAATGTGCTAACAAATAACAACACTAACAAATAACTACCATGTTAAAAATCTTTTCGTCGGTCTGTATCTTTGACAAATCTCTCTATTATTTCCCCCAAAATCTATACTTCGCTTCACTATTGCAGCATATTCTCAATAGAAAGAAGCACCATCGAGGAAACTGTTTATGTCCCAATGCGCTTTTGCAGTTGGTGACGAATATACACAAATAGATAGGAAACATAATGTCCATATTTGGAAATGCTTCAATGAGATTATTTCCGCCTATCTGTTGGTACATGAAAATTTCGAAAGAATCAATGATCTCTGCATTAACAAGTCCTTTTGTTAAGTGAGAAAAGTGAGCAAGATCCGGTTAAAGTTCACTGTCCAAATCCTCTGGATAAATGTTGACACGTTTTTGTGGCGTCGCGTATTATGTATTCCTTGAAACTTGCAATATTGGACAAAAACCAAACTGCTCTCCCAGCCTATTGTAAGCATCCATTTGACCATATGAAGTGCTGTACAAAGATGGTCAACGATGGGCATATAAATGATGACTCAAAATCTGACTCGTGATCGAACTTCCCGAACGTCGACCAGATCCAGTTTAATTTTCGTCATGGAAACGCTTCCTCTTTCTTTCCCTCTGATGATCTGAATATATAAGATCCTTTCTACAACCATTATCTACATTTTTGTGTCATTTGGGTACACAAATGAGACAACAGTATATAATATAAATATTAACTGAATAAAAACAGAATAAATAGGTGAAAATTTGTTTGTGTCTTGGATTAAAAATGTATATTGATCCAAAACATAAATAAGTATACAAGACAGATATCTTATAATTTTTCAATGGAAAATCTCCACCAAACAAAAGGCATAGCAAGCAAAAACCACCATCAAGTTTCTTTGAATAACACAGCCAAGGAAACTGACTCTGCCACTTCAAAAAAAAGTTTCAGTCGTTCTTGCCTGCTGGGAATTTGAATTACTGTCACGAACAAAAACATTTTTTATCAAATGAAGAACTCTTTGGCGAGAATGGGTCAATATCAAGGGTCAATTCTTTCTTTCAGTTGCTCTTGGAAACACACAATGTTTAACTCAGACATTGCATCTTTTAATTTCACTGTTTCGAGAAATGTGACATCTTAACCAATATTGTTACTATTGTTACCAACAGTTTTAGATGTTGACTTTTGTACATTTGGATCCACACAGGATGAAAAGGCAATACAAGTCTGCCTTTTCATAGCAGACAAAGTACTGACAAACGTAAGAGTTTTGGCAGGCAACTGAATATCAATAGGTAGATTTAAAGGTCGTTTCTGCAGTTTACAAACATCGCACACAACATGCAAGACAAAATGATTAGCCTGAAAAGAGCCTCCCCGAATAATTTGCCTATGGTGACAGAACATAACATTTAATACTCTCTCCCTTTTAGGTTTAAACAGGTTAACTCTTGGATCTATTAACCTATGTATTTAATAATACATTAGAACGTTTAGGACCAAACATTAGAAAATGATTAAATATCTTACATAGAACAGATGGCAAACCTAGTAACATACACATAAACAAACATAAACATAAAAACCGCGAAAATAAGTACCCATGAAATTTAGTACCACTAAAAGGTAAACAAACCTTTAGAACAATTGTTCAGAGTCTCAACCTGAAATGTTTCAATGTAATTCTAACGGGTGTGTGTAGAGTATTAACTACGTCACTGTTATAAGGACCTGTGTAGTGAATACTAGTTGCAGTGGATCTAAGAAGAAGAAGAAATACATTTTAAAGTTATGCTGGTCTTGTATTTATGTTGTAATCAAATAAAAAACAATGTTTAATAAAAGCAGATAAGCTCCATAAAAATGGCATATATAAACTCAAGTCATGTTTTACATTGAACAAAACTATAGCAGCTAAACAAAATAAACAATATTGAACTGTTCATTCTTGAACTATGATAGTGACAGAATGTAATTTTCATTCATTTGATTATGTCAGACTAACTAGCTAAAAGGTGTCGAAAGTGATTAGCCAAGACATAATGCAAACTCAAAAACAATCTACTTATTGACTGACAAAATCTTATAAGCAGTGTAACATAAACAAACAAATTAAATATTTATTTATATGGTATTTACTGTAGAGGTACAAGACTCACCGTTTTGCATCTTCGTCCAGCTCTAAAATTGCGATGTAAGTAGGGAACCGTTGTGTACTGAAAGTAAATCTGACATATGCTAGTATGAAAGATGTGTCGAGAGCGAACCTTATTTTTGTCCAAGATATTTTCGCTGAACGGAACCAAACTCTTCTCCAGTTATTCATACTATTTGCACTCTATAACTTAAAAAAAACTGCGAACTAGTTGGGTTTGATTAGGCAAAAAAAAAATTTTCTTTTTTTCTTTAAAAAAATATATTAATCGTATTGGGTTAAAAGGCTAGAGACGAGGTAGCATCCATTAGGCGAAATTTTTTTTTGCCTAATGGACGCTACCTAGTCCCTAGCTCTTTAACCTAATACGAGTATTGTCTTGCGTTAAAGTACTGGGACTAGGTAGTGTCCGTTAGGCGAAAAAAATATAGTAGCTGTAAGGCAAGATTTTTGGCATGTCAATTCCGTCCCAACTCCTTTACTAAAAACAATGAGTATTTCGAAAGTAACCTGTACACAAGTTGGAAAAACTACGGCGAAAATAAATTTGAGATGTAAAATCGGGCGTAACAGTTAAATGACACAAAACATGCGGGCATGTTTGACGATACGCCCTAAGATTTTTTTATTTCTTCTTTGGCGGCCGACTTATTTGCCGTACTATGAATCCGCCACTGGATATCAGAAAACATGCAAACGATGGTTTTCTTGCCGGGTTTGTTTTGGTTGTAGATCTCAGTCGTGCTTTTAACACCATAAGCCATACATAGTAAACTGACTGAGAAAATAAGGTGAAAGATCAACAGAACTCGAATGGTTTAAATGCTATTTGTTCGAACGACGACAGATCATCTATATAGGCGGGAAAATGTCTAAAGTACAAACAGTATCATCAGGTATTCCCCAGGGGTATATACTGGGTCCTTTACTTTTCCTTCTACAGTAACTTGCGAGACTGATCATTGTTAATGTATGCTGATGATACTGTCTCGTATTATGCTAACAAGTACATTGAAGTGATCAAACAATCAACTAATATTAACCATGAAAATAGGAAAGACAGAAGCTATGCTGTTCGGAACTGCCAAAAGAATAGGAGATCAAAAGTTAACGTTAACATATCGTGGAAACAAAGTGAACGAAACAAAAAAATATGTTTACTTGGGGAATGTTCTGGACAGCCGGCGATAACCCGGCCATAGCGCAATGGTAATGGCGTTGGTCTCGTAACCGAAAGGTTCTGGGTTCGAGAGCATGCTATCACAAATTGGTTTAGTGAGCGGTTATAAATAAACAACGCCGTATTTCGTCAAAAATAACCGTAGCAAAAATGGGGGCAATTAAATACACTAAAACTCCGGGTCGAGGTCTTTATGATAATGCTTAATTAGCGTTCTGAAAGCCTCGTTAAAAATAAAACAAACAATAAACAAACAACAGCACGCTTTCTTTAAATGAGGATTTCTTCACAAAATACAAACGAGCTGCCACTAGAGTTAATCTACTACGAAAAATACGACACTTACTCACAATCAAGGCAACTCAGAAAATATTTGAAATGATGATTGTACCACTCGTCACATATTGTGGAAATTTGCATCACAACAGAGCAGACGCACCCCACTTGAAAACAAGTTCAACAACGTCTGAACAACGAAACCTACGTGCAATCCATTCAAAACAGACTTCATTTGAAAACCTGCGTCTATGTTAGAAAATATATGAATGGAGAAGTATGCAGTGACTTTAAACTGGTTCAGCACAACAAAAACACTCGAAACAATAACCTAGTTTTAAGATTGCCACGTGTTAAGTTAGAAATATGTCGAAAGTCGCTTGCTTTTGCAGGGGCTAAATTATATAACGAATTGCCCTTTGAAATAAGAGCGGAAGGTTCTTTTAATAGTTTCAAAAAAAGGTTATAGTATATTTTAAATTTTAATATGTTAATATTGTATCTGTTTATTTATTTTAACAGGACCTAACAGTATTTAGTACTGGAATAGTTACCTGTATAAATATTTACTTTAATAATACTAGCGCACTTTGAGTTGTTTTATTAACATGGTTTCCAATGACCTTGAACGTCATAAAAAACAAAAAAGCCACGCCAACGTCGACTTGAAAATGAATGTTTATAGCTAAAACGAAACATTTTGTTCCTAACATTTTATGAAAAATTCGCTTACACTAAGGTACGAGCAAAAACATTTTCATGTACTTTATATCATTTTTTCCAAATTATTATTTGTTCAGCCCTGGTAAATATTTATTGTTGAATCAAATCAAAGAAAGAACGCGCGTGCAGGAAGTGGTTTAAAACTGGGTGGGAGAAGCGGGTTCAAAAAAATCTGAAAATCTTCCAATAAACGCAGGGAAAAAATTTGCATCTGGAATGTCTAAAAGCGCGAAACTTTTAGAGAAGGAAGCAAGCCAAACATGAAATACACTCGTAACGAAGGCAAAAGCAACACGAAACGCACGGAAGTTGACGCGACGAAACGACCGATACACAAAAACATCAATTCAACATGGAAAGTTTCGAATTGATTGACCATATTGCTTCTGAAAGATTGGCATATAAACAACACTTCTTGCTTCTGAGCGCTTATACCGTCGCCCTACAGCTTTTCTACTTGGTCACCCGTTGTTTTGTATTCTATAGCAGTATTTTATTAGATTGAAGTGAGAAAGTGTGAACCGACTGCTATTACTTATAGTAACCCGCGTATATTGCATTGGTTACTTCTATGAGAAACTGTGTCCGCCCGCCCAAGTGTGTTTTATGTAAACATGTATCTCTTTCTTAAACAGTTGTGTTGCTTTGAGTATTGAAATGCTGTTCATCAAATGGTGTTATTATACTCTGTGTGCAAAACGATATTAGGTTTGTAAAATCCCTTAGCGCAAACACGGAAATAAATGCAAATACGGCATCTATAACGGAAAGTAAGAATTTTCTTTTAAAATACCTCCCCAACTACTAGTTCATTATAAAAGGTCAAATATTTTTTACTAGAGTAACCACTTCAAAGGAAAAATCGAATCATAAACAAAAAATGAATGCTAACAAAATTACAACTACCGAAATTTCAATTAGTTAACTGAGACGAAACAACGAGCGGTCTGGGGCCTCGATTATTCTCCTGGTTTTCAGCCTCAGGCTTCTTTCTCATTAAGTACTTCGGTTCCAGTTGGTCAGTGAACCGATCGGCTGGTGTTGACATCTGCTTTTCACGTAACGGGTGTCGATCTTGAGGCATGATCGGACTGATACCATCCGCCTGGAACTGAGGCTTTTTCAAGATGGGACGATAACCCACCTAGAATGTAGCGCTTTAATGCAACTATTAACAAAACGTTCATATATATATTTTAATTTGGATATCGATATGTTTCGAATATGTCAATATGGTCGGATGAAAATGATAACTATGATAACTCAAGGATAATAACAAAAGCATAATACAACATTTCAATATATGAAAATATGTAATCCCAGTATTCTATATCATGATCACCTGGGATTTTGGTAGATAGTTCATAGCATTGAATCGGGTGGGATTGTTTTGAGATGATTGAACGATGTTCGGATTATTCGATGAGTCAGCAATCTGAGTTGAAATGGCAGACGCAAATAAAGTGAGATTGTTTTCATGGAACTTAAACAAAAGTCATTGACAAAAGGCTTCGAAATTGACCTTTAGTCACCAAGTAAATATGAGAAAATCACTGTCCCATAAAAATGCACCAATCAACTACGTGTCCCTCCAATCAATGTGAACCACATAAATTTATTAAAAACTCCACCAGATAAAGCCAAAATAAGTAAATTTGCGTCGCCCGACTCAACATTTTATCGCCTTCTACCGACACACTAGCTAGCTTCACGTTGTCACTTACAGTAGTTCTGCCGCTGTATGACACCCTGCTGCTAGGAAATGCTGATGCATTGTGGGTAGACGAAAGCTTATTAACGGTCTGTTCATTGAGCTGCTTGTTCAACCAGTTGATGACTAATAGACAACAATTTAGAAGTCACTCAAAACGAAATCAATAAAAACAATATTCAGAGCATGATAGAAAACCCACATTACTGGGAAAGAATTTAGTATTTCATATTTAGGGCTTCAAATTTAAAGATATGAAGATATGAAACATTGTGAACAGAAATAATAAAAATAAGTATAGTAATAAAAAGTGAGTAAAAGATTTATTTTGGGTTTATCCATTTACATATGGCTCTTCATCCCTATAAAATTTAAAATAAAACAAGTCAGTTTAAAAAATAAAACAGTTTAGTACAATACATTATTAATTTATGCAAAAAATTCTTGATTAAAAAGATGCTCTTTAGTTTTGGAACAGAATTGTTTTTCAGTTCTTTTCAGTTCTGTAGGTAGTGCGTTGAAACTCTTGCTAGCAAAATCTTGGAATAAAATAATTAGTAAACATTGATTTGGCTCGAATACTGACTGAATTCAACTTTTGTTGTTAAAAAATGTTCTTTTTATTTCTTTACGTTTATAGACTTCGCAGAGTAAAACAATAATTGATGACGTAATCTCTTTGCTTTGACGTAGGCACCGACACTTACAGACACCGAAAGAAAACTTATTTTGCATTTGCACAAGTTTCGCTCGAAGATAAAAAGAGATTGTGTGTAAATGGCGCACCGTTCTCATTGTTCTTCAGCTCCTCGCGGCTTTCATTCAATTTCTGTGTGACGTCACTGACGGAAACTTTCACCCGGTTGTTCTGCGAAAGAAGAGTAAAAAATTTTTTTCTTAACTGAAATTAGATTTCCATCAAACCTTTATACTGAGTGTAGAGTGAACTAGATCCCCCCCCCCCTTCTGATAGACAGGTTGCCTTCCCAACAGCTTATAGAGACCTATCAACCTTGAAATTATTTTTAGAAACTTGTCAAAACCTACTTTTAGAAACTCGCCGAAAGTTATTTTCAGAAACACGGAAAAAGTTATTTTCCGAAACTCGCCAAAACCTACTTTTAGAAACTCGCCGACAGTTATATTCCGAAACTCGCCGAAAGTTATTCTTAGAAACTCAAGACAAGTTGTTTTTTACAACAACTCATGAAGACCTATCAGCCATAGAAAATAGTAGAAAACAATTGAGATTCGCGCAAACGATGCAACTAAAAACGCCAGAGAAGAAACTCGTAAATGAAAATGCATGAATGGTAAAATATATGCACACCTAACCTTCAACATATTTAATAACCGAAGAAACTAAATATTACAAAAATATTCAAAATAAAACTTTAAAGAGACAGAAATAAACATTCACCTCATCTTGCAATCCACTTAAAAGTTGTTTGGTCTCTGAGAGCTCTTTCTCTTTTTGAGCGAACACGGTTTCCTGAGCAATAAACAAACAGAAATAATATACGCATAATTATGCGGTAAACCTGATAATTATGTAGATTAAATGTTAATTATCCGAAACAGATTAAATGAATAGTTCCGGTATGTTTACAGAATGAAAATAGAATTTATGCGGAAAAGCAAGATTTAAATAAAGTTATTAAGAAAACGTTATATAAATGGTAAACTGTTTGACCGCCAATAACTCGGTAACCGTTGGTTTTAGATCCTACAAACCACAATATTCTTAATCAGCATCATTGCGCGAAGGTTTGAAACTATTTCATTGATTCATTTTTTCACATCCACGCGATAGAAAACTTTGTGGGACGTCACGTGATAGAAAACTTTGTGGGGCGCCCCGTAAAAGATTCTATGGGCGCAATTCTGCAGGTTTGCCGATACTTATGTATTTATAAAACTCATTAAGTCGGGCTGGCACAGTTATTGCTTCTCATGGGACTAATGCGTGCAATTTGCAAGGGCTATATAGCTATCAGTTATAGTTAACAGGACCCATGGGAGTACAGAAATATTGTATATATATTGTAATTATTGTACTTATTATTGAATGGTTATCCTGCATAAATATTCGTATAAATAAATAAATCATTTATAATTCTTTCGAAACACGGGCAATGCCGGGCAACCCGGCTAGTGAATTGTTATAAGCACACAAATATCTCAAACAACCTAAAGCAATTTTGCTTCTGTGCTAAAACGAGTAGCCGAAAAGGAAACGTTCACGATATAGGACATAAAAACAGTCTCTTATCCCCGCATAGAATAAGGTCGATTAAAAATGAACTGGAAAGAGAGAATTTTTGAGTAACTTATTTACGAAACATGAAGTCCGATATTATCGTAAATTTCAAATGACCTTAAAATAACTTTAAAAGCACATGTTCGAATGCACGAGATAAAGATAAAACTGAATTGCAATGACTTCTTTCTATGAATCTCTAAACAAAATTAAAAATATAACCCCCTGCGCTAATAAAATCAGTGATTACTACAAGAGGGTTAAGAATTAGTTCATTCGATAACCATATACCTTTTCTTCCAGTAGTTTCTCTTGCTTAGCTGTGACCAAGCCCATCATTTTAAGCTGGAAAAGCAAAATGGGATATAAAACAATATAGTTCGGCTTGGTAAAACATACGGTACCGAGTTGAGCTTATTATTAGAACTGAATGAATGCAGGAGATATATTGTATATATATACATATATTAGAGTAATTATATAAAATAAATTAGAAATACAATATGTTATGCGCATAAATTACAATATGTTATTCGCATAAATTACAATTATATTTACCAAAGTAAAATATTTTTCGAATTACAGTCCATTTCATTTCTGATGTCATGAGTTAAATACTTTACCAGGAAATGGATTGAGTTTATAACAGCATTGCAGATAACGGCTTTTATTTCAATCGCAATTAGGTGATCTTAAACGATCTTAAACAAGCTGGACATAAGTGCAGGTGTGTTCTTATCACTATTGGAGAAAATCACTTGTTTCGCTGTTAATTACCTACATAAAATCTCAACTGAAGTTCATAAAGAAACATGTCGGGGCTTATGTTTGAAGCATGCTGGTTCAATTAATCACAGAGCTGCAGACGCCTTGGAAAATTAAGTCAATTTCCAAGGGTTTCTTTAGGCGCTGTAGCCCAGGGGATACCGGTCCAGTTCGAATCCCACCACAGATGTACCTTTCTTTCTGAGTTACAATTTTTTCACAGTTCTTAAACAAACTCAATATGGTTGGTTGGTCTGGTTGAGTGATTTTCGTAGACACAAATGGGCGTGCTAAGAGGAACCAATTACTTACTTTTGACTTCGTCGCTTTCAGTTCCTTCTGCAGTTTTTGAATAATTTCGTTACCCTGCAAAACCAAGCGAAACATTTAGCTATATTTAATGGTTTTTAAGACATCTACACAGTGCATTATTAAAAAAAAAGTATTTTGAAAAAGTATAAGTGTATCACATGTAAAATGCGTCTGGTAAAGTTAGTACTTTAAGTCAACAGTATTAATGGGATAATCTACCAACGGGCCGCTTAATGTTCACCTTAGGATCAACAGCAACCACCGAGAGAGAGGGAGAGAGTGGTTGAAATATTTTTGGCATAATTTTAAATGCTTTAAAAAAGTCAAACAACAGTGCACGCTTCTCAGGAATGGTCGCCGCTAACACCAATCTTTGTGTTTCACTGATTAAAATGCAGCAATGGCAGATTTTACTTTGTCTCACGAAAAAATGACTTTATTTATTTAAGCTTACATTCCAAAAATCTACCAAATGAAATAAAAATTTAGATTGTGGAGGCATAAAATCTGCCCTTAAAAGCTCTTCTACATTTCGATATAAAAACACTAGAAAGTCAGAAAAGTCAGAAAATGCAAAAAAAAGGAAAAAAAGGAAAAAAAAGAAAGAAAAATCGGCTGTTTAAGATTAGAGAACAAGATTAGTCTATAACAAACTTAATGTCAGCAAAATATATATCAAAAAGTATTTTAAAAAGAGCGATTGATGTCGCATTTACATTGTCCTCGGGAAGTGCGTTCCAACTATTCACTACTCTCTGTGTGAAAAAATGCCTTCGAGACTCCAGTCGGTAAAATTTTTCTCCAGTTTTAACGGATGGCCGCACGTTAGAATATTGTTTGTTCTTAAAAAGCTTATCGGTTGAGACGTTGTAGTATGCGCGACGGAGCTTGTAGGTCTCGACAAGATCGGAGCGAAAAAACCTGTATTTCATACTGGATATATCAAGACGTTGTAGTCGTTCAATATAGGAAAAATTTTTTAATGACGGGACGAATTTGGTGGCTCTTCTCAAGACATTTTCAATCAAACGTTTGTCAGAGATTAGTCGAGGGTGGTATATAGAAGAACAATACTCCAGATGAGGGCGTACTAGCGCATAGAACAATAGTTTAAAAGACGATTCATTGAGGAACGAGTAGGATCTTCTAATCATAGCGAATATCTTGTTAGCTTTTGAAACTTGAGACGAAGTTTGACGAGAGAAAATGTTTACACCAAGATCTTTTACTCAACAGGTCCTTTCAAGTTCAACTGTTTCTCCGTTCTCTGTCATAGTATAGGTGGTTTGTGGGTTTGCACGCCCAAGATGCATGACATGACACTTTTCAACATTGAAACGCATTAGCCATTTTTTACCATACAGTGAGGTTATCGATATCATTTTGTAGTTGGGCTGGAGAGGAATCATCTACAATGTCAAACAATTTCGTATCGTCTGCAAACAACAAAACTGTAGATTTTACCGAACTCGTTGATATAAACGAGAAAAAGGATAGGCCCGAGAACTGAACCCTGGGGAACACCACTCGTCACATTGCGAAAAGCAGAACAAGTACCATTCACGATTATCAAGTCATATACAAATATATATATACGTTACATAATGTATATTGTTCTGTTCCTTTTAGTATGTATAATATATTGGCATAATATATTGGCTGGCCTTTCTGGCATTATCATAACTAACTGGTATTTACTCTAATATGGCGCTGCGAGTAGGACCATGGGAAAAGTTCTTTGAAGATGCCCAGGTTCCAAAAAAAGAATCCCGAGCTTACGCAAAACTGTTCACGGAAAACAGGATATCTGAGCATATTCTACCAGATCTAACTAAAGAGACTCTAAAAGAGATGGGTATCACAATCATGGGGGACATTCTTTCCATTTTACAGCAATGTAAAAATGTTGCTGTGCCTGAGAGCACACCTGCACCCCCTACTGTCAAAGCACCATCCGCAAAACTCCCAAATGTTTCGATGGACATGACTATGCCACAATTTCAAAAGTTTGTAATTGATTGGACAGTGTTCAAGCAGATTACTGGAGTCACCGGAACCCAAATCCTAGCCCAACTTTACAGCTGCTGTGAGGACTCTGTTCAAAACAGTATTGCTAACACCATCCCAAACATTTTTGCTGTCACCGAAAAGGAGCTACTAAAGGAGATAGAATCCATAGTCACCAAACGAGCATAGAATGACATTTTCATCCATAAACCAAAATCCTGACGAAAGCATTCAAGATTATTTGGTGAGGCTCCGATCATCTGCACCCGATTGTGAGTTTGTCTGTCCAAGCTGTAAATTCGATATCTCAGAAGAGCACATTAAAGACCAATTCATTCGTGGATTATACACTGAATCCATTCAAACAGACATTTTAGCCAAGGCCAGCCAGCTAAAAACCCTTATTGATGTTATCAAACACGTTGAAGCCATCGAAACAGCAACACGTGATCAACAAGCCCTTCAAAACCCGTCAGAGGTGATGGGAGCAAGGCAGTCACGTTACAAAAAGGATAACCAACAAGGTAAAAATAACAACAGGAGACCATGCACAGGATGCGGATCCTACGAACATGGTCAAAAGAACACAAACGACCGTCCTTCCCATTGTCCTGCATGGGGCACCACCTGCCACAGTGAAATCCCCAACCACTTCTCAAGAATTTGCAGAAAGAAAGTTCAGAAGGACAAAGCTCACGCCATACCCACCTCTGCCCAACCAATCAGTATTCAGTCTATTGAAGAGCAGATCTACATTACCATGTCACCATCATTACCTCGTTTTCAAAAGACACCACCAATCATCGCTAAAGTATTCCCAGACAGTGGTGCTAGCATCTGCCTTTCTGGAACTTCTCATCTGATTCGGTTCAACTGAAGAAAAGATCAGCTGATCCCCTGTTCAAAACCAATAACTGTTGTTGGATGATCCACACTCAATTGCTTTGGCTGGTTGCCGATGACTTTTTCTATAGCCAACCTCACAACAAGACAGCCCTCATTCTTCTGTGAGGAGGCTGATCGTATTTACCTGAGCCGTAAAACTTGCACTGAGCTATCCATACTACCACCATCTTATCTTCATCCAATGAATTTACACCATGGGGAATCAGTTCATGCAGCAAAGACCCCAATTATCCCTGAAAAGCCGAAAGTTCTACCATTCCCAGCAACTGAGGACAATATAAACAATTTGAAACAACACCTTATTGACAGTTTTAAAGAGACAGCATTCAACAAATCCACTCCATTTCCGTCAATAGACACGAAACCAGTACATATCCATTTAAAACCAGATGCTGAACCATTTGCGCACCACGTCCCAATTCCTGTTCCGTACCACTGGAAAACCAGTCAAACAAGCCCTCGACGATGATAATACAGCTAGAGAGATCATTCAACCAGTGCCGATCAGAACACCTGTCGAATGGTGTAGTAAAATGATTGTGACTGCAAAGAAAAATGGATCCCCACGTCGTGTTGTAGACTTTCAAAAACTGAACAACCAATGCTCTCGAGAAACTCATCACTGTCCTTCTCCATTCACTGCTGCCTCCCAAGTTCCTGTAGCCACAAAAAAGACAGTCTTTGATGCCGTTGATGGATACCATTCGATACAACTAGACAAATCATCTCAGCCATTGACAACATTTATCACGGAATGGGGCGCTACAGAGATACCTTCGACTACCACAAGGATACGTTGCTGCTGGAGACGCATACACTCGCAGGTTTGATGAAATACTTCATCCAATTATGAGAAAGATTAAAGTTGTCAATGATTGTTTGCTATATGACAATGATATTGAGGAAGCCTTCTACCATGCATGGGACTTTTTAACACTCTGTTCTAAACATGGTATCGTGTTAAACATTGACAAGTTTTAATTCTGCCAGGACATTGTTGAATTTGCAGGACTTCAACTTACCAAAGATGGAATCGCACCATCACAAAAAATTCTGACTGCTATCCGTGACTTTCCGGTCCCAGAAAACATAACTGACACTAGGTCATGGTTTGGTCTGGTCAACCAGGTTGCATGGGCATACTCAATTGGACCTATCATGGAACCCTTCCGCCAGCTGGTGAAGGCAAACAACAGTTTTTATTGGGACTCTGCCCTTGACTGCCTTTTCTCTAACTCAAAAGAACTTCTCATCAACAAAGTTTCTGATGGCATCCGTGCCTTTGATCCGAAACGTCACACATGTCTTCAGCCTGACTGGTCGAAACAAGGCCTAGACTACCTGCTTCTTCAGAAATATTGTTCTTGCCCACTTGACAATGCACCAATATGCTGCTCTGAAGGTTGGCATCAAGTTTTTGCAGGTTCCCGCTGCACCCAAGGAGCTGAAAGTAAATACTCCCCTACCGAAAGTGAAGCTCTCGCCGTCACTTGGAGTCTCAACCATGCAAAATACTTCATACTTGGCTGTCCAAACCTTATCGTTGTTACGGATCATAAGCCCCTGCTGGGTATCCTTAATGACAGGGATTTAAGCACCATTGCGAATCCAAGAATCTTTAAGTTGAAAGAGCGGACATTGAGATACCAATTCAGCATCCAACACTGCCCCGGTAAATGGCACCGAGGTCCAGATGCCTGCTCGCGTAACCCTTCCAACATAAACCTCCAATCAGTTATTCGCGCTCAACCAACTCAAAACGACATCATTGAGACAGCAAACATTGAAGAACATATCCTCGCTACACACAAAAATGCCATTAAAATGATCACACATGAAGTCGATATCGCGGTAATTAATGAAAGTAAGCTTATCACACTAGAGCAAATTCACATATCTGTTGAAAATGACCCTTCCTACCAAAGCCTAGTAAACACTGTAAATGAAGGCTTTCCATCATTGAAATAAACCTTAGAATCAGCGTTAAGAGAGTACTGGGAAGTTCGTGACAGACTATCCACCAGCCATGGACTTGTCCTTCTAAACAACCGCATTGTCATCCCCCACTCTCTTCGTCAGCAAGTACTTAATAACCTCCACGCTGCTCATCAAGGATACAACAGCATGACTGCTCGTGCCAATCAAACAGTCTATTGGCCTGGTATGAACGCCAGCATACGCCGGCATCGCGCTAACTGCCAATCATTGCCAAATTGCACCCAGTCAACCGGCAGAGCCAATGATCCAAATGCCCCCACCCGAATGGCCATTTCAACATATATGTACCAACTATTTTGAGAATGAGGAACAGTCTTATCTTGTTGTGGTGGACCGTTTCAGCTGCTGGCTGTCCATTTATCACTTTCCTACCAATGCTAAATCTGATTCGCTCATCCTGCACCTTCGTCGCCTATTCATGTCCTATAGTGTTCCAGAAAAAATTTCCAGTGATGGAGGGCCTCAATTTACATCCTCATCATTCAACACCTTCCTTAAAAACTGGGGTATTCATCATCGCCTGTCATCAGCCGCATACCCTCAGTCAAATGGACGAACAGAGCTTGCCGTTAAATCAGCAAAACGCATCATATTGGGGAACATTATCAGAGGTTCCTTGGACAACGACCGTACAGCTCGTGCCATCCTTCAACATCGCAACACACCAATACAAGGTCTCGGCCTCAGTCCTGCCAAGATTCTTTTTCACATGCAACTACGTGATCATATGCCAAACCATCCCAACCACCTCCGTCTACATAAGAAATGGCTTCTCATTGCTAAACACAGAGAACGGCAATCAGCTACATCCACCTCCGACCAAAAAAACGCATCTTCTCGCAATCTACCACTACTACAAGCTGGAGATCAAGTACTCATCCACGACCCACCATCAGCCCAAGGACACAAAAGATGGGTGCGAACAGGTCAAATTGTGGAGGTATTACCATACCGCCAATATTGTGTCCGAATGAATGGCTCTGGTAGATTATCATTACGCAATCGCAAATTTCTTAAAATTGACCATAATGCAAAGGGAAGAACATTGCAAACCAGTGCCACTGCAGCACCTACAGTCGAGAATGGGCCCACAACGCCCGAAAAAGCGTTCGAGTACCCCACCATCACATCTAGCCCTGATGCATCACCATTTGTCCCAGCTAATCAATCAACCGTAGTCACAACACATGTTTCAAGAGCTTTGAAGCAACTTGAAAACTTTAATAAACCAGGACTGAAGGGGCTAGCTATTTTTTCCATCCCTCAAAATGCAAAAACATTTTTAAGTTAAAACATGTTAATTTATTTTACAACAAACGTATAATTATACGTAAAAAGAATTTTCAAAAATAAACTTTGCACGTGTTTTGACGAATTAAATTTTTGATTTGAACTTTTTTTGGTGTTAGGTTTACACTACATTTATACATTGTTTAAGTAAGCATTTCTCTTCGCGCAAAAGTTTCTGCACCTATAATAAACTAATTTTATTTATAAACATCAAGACTGTGAAATGACCTTCCGGTAGCTATGCTTAGCAATTTTACATTTTTTACCGTAAAAAATATGCTTATAGCTATGCTTATGTATATGGAAACCATGCATATCATATGCTGGTAATATCCCTTGAAATGTAAATTATGTACAGTATATAAAAATCTTTTTCTTGTATAATTATTTTTAGCTTTGTTTTAAATTTACTCATATCTTCTGATCATTTAATATTGTCTCACTAAGCCCATTTTACTCTTTAAAACATGGCATTTTTAAATAATTGGGAATTTTTGTTCGTACGATGTTTATAGCTGTCTTGCTTATAAAAAATTTAGTGTATGTATTGTTTATGCAAGGCTTTAAGAACATGGAAAACAAAATAAAGCACTGCGTTGGTGATTATGATAATAAATTATAAGTTACAACACTCCTCCGCCAGGATTTTAATTTTCGCATTTTGAGGGATGGAAAAAATAGCTGACCGACTGAAGGAATGAAACTTCCTCATCTGGACCTACTGGACATTTTTCCTAAAGGGGGAGATATTAAGTCATATATAAATATATATACGTTACTTAATGTATATTGTTCTGTTCCTTTTAGTATGTATAATATATTGGCATAATATATTGGCTGGCCTTTCTGGCATTATCATAACTAACTCGTATTTACTCTAATAACAATAACTTTTTGACTTCTGCCAGTTAAAAAACAGCGTATGAAATTTATAGTTTTGTGACATAAACCATAACCTCTTAGTTTCGTAAGGAAATGCAGATGAGGAACTTTGTCAAATGCTTTAGCGAAGTCCAGGTAAATGATGTCAACGTTTAAACCTTGGTCTAGGGCATACAACCACTCATCAATTGCTGTTACTAAGTTTGTGAAGCTGGAACGACTTGGAATAAAACCATGTTGACTGTTACTGAGTAGATTGTGCTGAAGAAGATGAGAAAGAATATGAGCACGTATGATGGATTCAAAGATTTTGGAGAGAATGCAGGTTAAGGAGATTGGACGATAATTGAGAGGATTAGAATGTTTTCCTTTTTTGAAAATAAGTATTACTAAACCTTGCTTCCAGACCTCAGGTAGAACTCCGGTTTCGTAAACTTCTTTAAACAAGATTGAAATTGGATTGGAAAGTTCATTGGCTGCTTCTTTTAATACCCTAGGGTGTATATTATCGGGTCCAGGCGATTTACTGGCGTTTAACTTCAAGAGGTGATTTAAAATAATTTTAGGAGAAAAATCGATTGTGTCGTTATTAGTAAGAGAACTACTAACAATATCGTCATATTCTGTTATAGGTTCAAGATCATCACATGTGAAAACTTCGGCAAAGCATTTATTGAAAAACTCAGCCTTTAGATCATAATATATCAACGTTATCAACGTTTTTCAGCGCTTTTACATTTGAGATTTCAAGGTACTTTTAAGGGTAATTTCGGTAAATTACTGTGGTGAAAAAGGTCTGTCTGTGATATAAGTATATGGACTGAGATATGGTAATATGATTTACTAGCTATATAAACCCACGCAAAATCCACTCATCGCTTAATAGAGAATAAGTGCAACTCTTTGTATATAAATGCATATATGCGTGTCTACAAGTGACAATATTTAAACCTCTTTAAGTATCAGTTTTTGGTTTCAATGGTTTGAAATTATAAAAAAATTCAATACCTTGTGTACTTCTGAAGAAACAGAACGCAATGTGACCTCAAGCTGTGAAACACTGGTCAATTTCTCCTCCAAGTCAAACTTCAGACGCTCCTACAATGGAAATGAATCTATTATTTATTTATTCTGAATCTTTATACAGGATTTACATTTCAGTATTAAATACTGCTATAAATATGTGTCCTGTGCAATAAACACAGGATTAAAAATGAAAATACCCTACATGTACAGCACGTCTCAAAGATATGTTTATGGTAGAAAGAAATGTAATCCATTAAACATCCTGTCATGGCAACAGGACAAAACCCTAAAACTTCTAATCAATCAATCAGTAAGAACTCAGAAAAAACAAAATTTCACATTTACTTTTTGCTCGTTGGATGTTTTCAACAATCTGTTCGTTTGTGTAACGTCCTGCAAAGGTAAATTGAAACTGTGAAATTAAATGCAGTTAAAACAATATACATCAAGGGTTGCATCTCCTAAATAAAAAAAAATATGACTATGACTTTGCTTTAGGGCAGTTTCAGTAACAACACAGCTCCTCCAACATGGCGGACAGTGCATTTTTAAAATCAATGTGTCACGTGACAGCACATAGACTATTGTTCACCTTTTAAAGTGATCTATTAAATTCAACTTAATAACTTTAACATTGAGTTATTTTGAACGAAAAGGAGCAGTCACTCCCCGAAACTTGATTTCTGTTTTCAATTTCCTACTGAGTGAAATTTCCTACATCTGTACATACATGTTCTTTGTCTTTGAGTTCCTGCTCCAATACGGCGATTCTTGTTCGCAGATGATTCAGTGTTTTGTCGCGTTCGTGACGCTCGGAATCCAAATTTGTATTCTGTCTTCTTAAATGAATCACATCTTTGGATATCATGCGTCTTTCCTGAAAAAACAACAACACACATCCCATTAAAACATTTCCATTGTAACGAGATCTTTCGATGATAGACTACACGATCAGCTGAGTGTTTAGTGCATTTGACCCAAAAAACCAAACTACCGTCAAATTCCACTTCAGATATTTCATTGTTACATTTGAGTTGTTGAGCGAAACCCCTGGCTCAAAATAGTGGGTTGCCTGATGATGAACGAACTTATTCTTCTTCTTATACATCAATTTTTCTATGTTGACATAGGTTAGATGAAATTCATAGCTACAAACGGATTTCTTAAGAACAGCATGATGTGGGATAAAAAAATCTGATAGTTATACGCGGAGATGCCCGTCAAGCTGTTAACTTAAACAATTAACAAAACGGTTTGTAGGTTCCAATGTAAACAAATCAATAACCTCTTCCAAATTTGCAACCTTCGATTTCAGATCTCGTATCAAAGACTCATACTTGTATTTTTGGTCAGTCAATTCCTAAACAAAAGTAAACAAAAAGTTCAATGCAGTGCTGTGCGGAAAACTGAAGTTTTCAAAATGAAAAAGTTTGAAAATATGCACAGACAAGTATTTAGGGAACAAAATTAAGACGAAGATCAAGTCATATAGATGTAGATTCACCAATGAATAAGGTGTTACTGTATTACAAACAATCTAATTCACAAACCGTAAATAAAGTTTGTTATGTGTTGCTTTGCAACAATGTTTATGACCGTTCTCCTGAAAGAGAATCCCAAAATGCTTTTTGAGAAGGCGGTGTCAAGAAAAGTTCCTTAAAACTCAGCTAAATGGGGTCAAGTCAAACGCCCAACTTTTGTTTTCCTTATGTAGAAATAGAGCTGCCTTGCAAATTCTTCCTAGGTTTTCAAACTTAGTTTCCTACATAAAGGGATTTCATTATATAGATGATATTAGGTCATATTAGTACATTAAGGGGAATTAATATATAGTTTAAGGGGTTTAACATACAGTTTAAGGGGTTTAACATGGAGTTTAAGGGGTTTAACATGGAGTTTAAGGGGTTTAACATGGAGTTTAAGGGGTTTAACATGGAGATTAAGGGGTTTAACATGGAGTTTAAGGGGTTTAACATGGAGTTTAAGGGGTTTAACATGGAGTTTAAGGGGTTTAACATACAGTTTAAGAGGTTTAACATGGAGATTAAGGGGTTTAACATGGAGTTTAAGGGGTTTAACATGGAGTTTAAGGGGTTTAACATGGAGTTTAAGGGGTTTAACATGGAGTTTAAGGGGTTTAACATGGAGTTTAAGGGGTTTAACATAGAGTTTAAGGGGTTTAACATGGAGTTTAAGGGGTTTAACATAAAGTTTAAGGGGTTTAACATAGAGTATAAGGGGTATTAATATCTGTTGTATATATATGAATGAGTTTAGCTGTCCTGAGTATGACATTAAACTGCTTCGTCCTAAGTATGATGTTAAACTGCTTAGGCTTGATGGGAGTCTTTAGCTTTGGCTAGTAACCTGTCTAAGAGAAGGGAACTCTGAAATAAAACCTCTACTTTTAAGTAGGAAAGGGTAGGGAGAACTCTTTTAGCCTTGGTTGGTAATCTCCCTAGTGATGGTGTCACAATAAAAACAGCTAGTTTCCTGATCTACAAATCAGGTTGAACGTTAGGAAGGGCATCCAGTTCATAAAAACCCCGCTCCAACACACATGATGGTACAACAAAATTTTAAACACAACTGCGTAAACGGGACCCAAACTTCATGTAAAGGTGTCACACACGGTAGTGATGGTGTAAGGTGTAAGCATCACTCGACCGTCAACAAGTTATTGCATCAAAATCGTAGTAGTGTAGATGAGAAAGTCAATTTTCGAGTTGGGACGCTTAATGTAGGTAGTCTTCATAAAAGGTCAGAAAAAGTGGTTGAAACAATACACCAATTGCACGACCGTGGCCTCGCATTGACGTGGAGACCTGGGACTAGTTTTTGGGTGAAAACAATTTCACCCATAGCAATAACCAGTATAGCGGCAATCTTGTAAACAAACAAATCAACTTGCATTTAGTTCACTTTTTCAACGTTTATCTTTACTTGGAGTTGTCTTTGGAACGTCTCTTGTAAGTTCTAAGCTCTTGCGGGCTATGCCGACAGCGTTCATCGACGAGAAGGAGATATGGTGAATGGAAATTGCGCGGTTGTAGGCTGTACGAACAGCAGATATAAAATCAAGGTTTGAGAAAAAAAAGAATGTGATGAACATAAAGATCAGACACACAAGGATTGTCCATGCATTCCTCCATTTAGCCTACATATTTTCCCCAGTGTGAAGCTAAATTTTGACAAGAGGAAGGAGTGGATTAAACTTATTCGCCGTACGAGAAAGGGAAATAAAGAATGGAGTCCAGAGCAGAGTGACATGGTCTGTTCAAGACATTTTGTTGATGGCTGACCAACTTTGATTAACCCAAACCCTGCTTTGGATTTAGGTTATGATAAGCCTGCCAAGAAGTCCAGAAGAGAACTGATTAGAACTCTACATGTTGCAAGTACACTAAAGAAAATGTCTAAAGTGATGACAACAGCAAACAAAGAAGAAATGTTGACTGCATCTAAAGGTGCCTCAGAAGCACAATCCAGCTGCAGCAGTTCTACAATTCCAAGCCAGGTTGAGTGCGAAAAATGTTCTGAAATGAGTTCTCTTGCACAAGAGTTTTAGTGTTTTGGAGAGGATCAAGAACCATTATCTCAACGAAAACAAAGCCTACTGGATGCAAAAAAATGAGTTCCCAGAAGTTATGTGGAAAGGATCAGTTTTTACTTGTCTTGATGCGGTTAAGACTTGGCTTGTTGCTTAATGACCTTGCGTATAGATTTCAAATTTCACCATCCACTTGCTCAAGAATATTTACAACTTGGATCAGATTTTTAAGCAAAACCCTTGGATCTGCCTCATTAGTCTGGCTTGATAAAGACATCATACAAACAAATTTGTCGAATGTTTTCAAAGGGCCTTACAGAAAGACCAGGTGTATAATTGATTGGAGTGAAATCACAATTGAAAGGCCAAAGTCACTCAGTGATCAAGCTGCAACATGGTCAGATTATAAAAAAAGGAACACCATTAAATTCCTAATTGGTATTGCCCCATCTGGCTTTATCACCTTCCTTTCTGAGTGCTATAGGGGTAGAACCACTGATCAGTATATATGTCAGAACAGTGGATTCTACTCTCTACTTGAGATATAATTATATGGAGATATAATTATGGCCGATCGTGGGTTCCAAATAAGAGAGGACCTACTCCGTTATTACTGCATGCTATTTGTTCCACCAGGAGCTAGAGTGAAATCTCAGATGACAGCTAGAGAGTGTGAAAAGACAAAAGCAATTGCAAATTTAAGAATCCATGTTGAACGTGCAATCAATCGCATAAAAACATTTAGGCTATTAAAGGGTACACTGCCCCTAACTATCCTTCCATATGCTGATGACATTGTAAGGACTTGTGCTTTAATTTGTAATGTGCAGCCTCCTCTTATCAAGTCAAGAGAGAAAAGTGATTAATTTATCATATATATATATATGTATATGCTCATAAACTCATAAACTTTTGCAATATGCTTGTGTTTTTTTTTAGAATCTATGTGTGTATATGTATAATGAATATTCCTAAAAAAAATCATCACGAGTTTCGATAACATAAAACTTAGGTGGAAAATATGTGCGGAATATATACATTGAAGTGAAATTCATTAAATATGTCCTTTATATCATCCCAAAAACACTCATCAAACTGAATTTTCTCTGTAAATGAACCATGTGATGTCCAAACATGAAAATAGCATTGTTTTGACCCAGTAACTGCCATTTGGACTTGGCATTGTGTGAAGTACTTGCGCTTCTTATTCAACAATATTGAATTGGATACAGAGTCAATGTTTAAATGTGATGAAATGCCAAAAAGTTAAATATATCAGGATACAATGTGTGTGGCCAACGCTTGACTGCTTCGCTTTCAGAAAGCCAACCTTCTGTGAGTTTGAAAGGATCCGGTATTGATTCGATTCCAATTTCATCAGAGATAAACACTTTACACTTTGTACTGTACTGGCTCGCAAGTGCTACCTCGACTTCCTCGGCCGTTTTAACAATTGGAACGTTGTTCTCGATGGCCACAAAAGCTCTGGCAACTAGTTCTTCTTTCCGACCACTCACTTTTAAACCTCGGAGGCGGAGAAAGGCCTTCAACTCTTCCACCTTCATGCCAGAGAACAAGTCAAAATCCATCCTTTGGGTAGCTTAGTACTTGCAAGAGATTTAAAAAAAGCTGAACAGACAACTCGCAAGTAAAAGTAAAGGTAAACGTTGAAAAAGTATGTCAAAATGTGAGTTTAAATTTTTTGTTTACAAGATTTATTGGTATGGGTGAAATTGTTTTCACCCAAAAACTAGTCCCAGATCTCTAAGCCAATGCGAGGCCGTGGTCGTGCAATTGGTGTATTGGTAGAAGGCATATTGATTTATGTTGCATACAGGACGTTAGATGGAAAGGAGCATCTACAAGGATGATTACAGGCAAAGAGAGTTCATACAAGTTTTTTTGGGTGGGAAAAAAGGAAGGGACAGGAGGAGTAGGGATATTCTTAGCTGAAAAGTGGATTGATAAAGTGATAGATATAGATAGAGTTAATGACAGGATAATTATTAAGTTAATAGTGGGTAAGAATGTAGTTTCAGTAGGTTCTGTTTATGCACCCCAGTGTGGTTTGGATGATAGTCTTCAAGATGCTTTTTAAAATGGTCTTTTAGCGGTGGTATCAAAGTTAGGAGAAAAGGAGATAGTGTTAGTAGCTGGTGACTTTAATGGACATGTTGAAAGTACACCTAGAGAGTACGGAAGTATAAATGGAGGTTATGGGTATGGAACTAGAAACACTGAACGTGAAAGAATTTTAGAGTTTAGTGAAGCTATGAATATGTTGGTAGGTAATACTGTGTTTAAGAAAAGGAATAGCAGACTAGTGACCTTTCAATCAGGCAATTCAAGTACCCAGATTGATTATATCCTTATCAGGAAGTCAGATCGGAATCTACTTAGGAATGTAAAGGTTATTGCAGGAGAGGAATGTGTTAGTCAGCATAGGTTGGTTGTATGTGACTTGAGCATTAAGGGACTGGGACAGGGACTGAGAGGAAAAGGACTTTTGTTCCTAGAAGAAAAATTTGGAAATTAAAAGACTCTGCAGTAAGGGATAGTTTTTGTACAAGTTTTAAACAAAACTTGGAGAGAGTAGAAATAAAGACTGATGTTGAAGGTATATGGTCTAAGTTGAAAGGCAGCCTCTTAGGTGCTTCTAATAGTGTATGTGGATGGACTAAGGGCCCTATCAGGAGACGGGAGACTTGGTGGTGGAATGATGTTGTTGATAAGGCTATTAAGGAGAAAAGAAGGTTATGGAAAGAATGGAAGGCATGTGGGAATAAAGAGCCATATTTAGAAGCAAAGCGTACAGCAAAGTTAGAAGTTTATTGTTATGTCTCAAATAAAATACACGAAATACACGGTGAGTCTATATCTCTCTTCTTTTCAAAAAGTAAAAGCGTACATTAAAAAACTCGTTAATAATTAATCGCTTCTCCGTTCTCCCCGGTCCGCATTCTCGTGACACGTCGACTTAACACACGTGTTTAACACAAACATGACTGCACAGTCAAATGAAGATATAACAATCCTCCACCCTAAGAATCATACTCCCTTAAGTAAGCTGGTCTACGTCTCATTCTCCCAGAACGTCTTGGCTCCGCCACAATCGTCTCACTAGAAATCGCACCCTTACTTGAAGTCAAAACACCTGCCCCAGCATGATCAGCATCTTCTGTCGGAACAACCTCCGTTGACTCCTCACCTCGACTGTCTGGATAACTCTCCAACTTTCCAAAACCACTACTATCTGCTTCAGACCTATAATCCTCAGCTGTAGACAAATTGGGAGTTTCAACAGAAATTCACTCATCAACCAGAGATCGGTCCGAACTATCACGTCGGACAATCTGATCTACATGTCTATGAGCCACATGCCCCTCGTCCGTTCTAACCTCGTAATCAACATTTCCACAAACAGCCACAATGACACCGGGAGTCCATTTCCGATCAGCGCTATACGTCTTGATCATCACATCGTCATTGATGTTAAACACGCAAAGCTTCCCTTTATATAGACGTTGCTTCCCTGTCACAGCGGCGTGAAGATCTGGGCGTACTAGAGTCAAAGCTGATCGCAGTTGGCGTCCGAATAATAGTTCAGCAGGAGAAATACCAGTTGTAGTATGTGGTGTTATTCTGTACTTAAACAGAAAACGACATAATTTGGTATGGATACTCCCTTCTTTTAACGTTTTTAATGAATCCTTCAGTACACGCACAATTCTTTCCGCTTGACCATTAGATGACGAATGATATGGAGCAGAGAAAAGATGATCGACACCATTCTTTTGGAGAAATGCATTGAACTCCTCGCTGGCAAACCCTGATCCATTGTCACTGACCACAACTCTCGGCAACCCATGCGTCGCAAATAACTTCCTTAGAACTCCAACAGTAGTTTTTGCATCGGTACTTCCAACAACTTCTACCTCAATCCACTTCGAAAAACTGTCAACCACCACCAAAAACGTCTTACCATCAACAGGTCCAGCATGATCAATGTGAATCCTTTCCCAAGGTCTAACCGGATACTCCCAAGAATGCACTGGTGCCTTTGTAGGATTGCTTTGACTCCGCTGACAAATCTCACATTTCCGAACAAGCTCTTCAATATCCCTATCAATTCTCGGCCACCAAACATAACTCCTGGCTAATGATTTCATCTTACTCATCCCAAGATGTACCTCATGCAATTCTGCCAGAACCTTACTCCTCAAAGAGCTTGTTATAACGACTCTCCCTCCCCACAATACACATCCATATTCCGTAGTAAGCTCCGACCATCTAGACACATACGGTTCCATCTCTTTTATATCACTGGCTGCCTTATCCATACCCTCCAACACCATGTTCATCACTGGCCCAAGCAACGGATCTTTCCTGGTTTCAATCTTGACTTCTCTTCCAGTAACCGGTGCACTAACCAAATCCATCATCAAAACCGAAACAACCTCCTGCGATACTTCCCCATTCTTGGCATCAAGAGGCAGACGACTTAGTGCATCCGCATTCAGATTTGAATCACCCGGACGATATCGCAAAACATAATTATATCCTGACAACAGCAATGCCCATCTTAACACTCTTGCAGCTGACCGCGCAGGCAACCCACTTGTCTCAGCAAACAAACCCAACAACGGCTTATGATCTGTATACATCGTGAATTTCTGACCAAATAAAAATTGATGTAGCTTACGCACTGCAAAAACTAATGCTAACCCCTCCTTCTCAACCTGTGCATAATTCCGCTCAGCAACAGTCAATGTTCTAGAAGCATAACATACGGGTTTCTCACTACCATCAAACATAACATGGCTCAACACTACTCCCAAACCAAATGGACTAGCATCACAATGAACGACTATTGGTTTCGACTGGTCAAACCAAAGTTTTTAAATTTGCAAAGCAGATGAGTAAGACAAATCAGGATATTATTGGAGAAATGTGTGTGAGAAATGACATCGGAGATTTAGCTTTTGATGATAGTGCTAAAAATTAGCCTGGGAAAGTTATTATAGTAAATTACTAAATGAGAAGTTTGAATGGGACCACAGTCTTATGTCACCAGTTAGTCCAATTGAGGGTCCTGCTGTCAGAATAGAAAAAGATTGGGTTAAATCGGCTCTTAGTAAAATGAAAGATGGTAAAGCTGCTGGTCCATCAGGCATTGTTTCTGAAATGCTGAAGGCATCTGGTGAGGATGGAGGATGAACTTGTAAATGCTATCGTCAGTCAAGGTGTAGTCCCTGCAGACTGGGAAATTAGCTCTATAGTAAACTGATATAAAGGTAAAGGCGATGCCCTGGAGAGAAGTAATTATAGAGGGCTGAAAATGTTATACCAAGTTATGAAAGTATTAGAAAGGATATTGACAAGATTTATTAGAGGGTGAATATTGATGATATGCAATTTGGATTTATGGCTGGACGAGGAACTATTGATGCAATTTTTATAGTCAGGCAGTTGCAGGAGAAATATCTGCAAAAGAATAAGAGGTTATATTTTGCATTTGTTGATTTAGAGAAAGCTTTTGACAGAGTACCACGTGAAGTAATCTGGTAGGCGATGCAAAGGTTAAGAGTCGATGAATGGATAGTGTCAGTTGTTATGTCTATGTATGAAAATGCCAGAAGTCATGTCAAAGTGAATGGATCATATAGCAAGGAATTTGGAGTTAAGGTTGGTGTTCATCAGGGATCTGTTCTTAGTCCATTACTCTTTATCATGGTTTTGGAGGCTTTATCTCAGGAGTTTAGAGTAGGGTGTCCATGGGAATTATTGTATGCCGATGATCTTGTGCTTATTTCAGATAGTCTAGAAGAGTTAACTGCGAAATTTGCTACTTGGAAGAAAGGTATAGAGTCAAAAGGGCTTAGAGTTAACATGGGTAAGACAAAAGTTATGGTCAGTGGAGTTGGCATTTCAGCACCTATTGCTTCAGGCAGATGGCCATGCTCTGTATGTAGTAAGGGTGTTGGTAATAACTCAATATATTGCAAATATTGTGATCATTGGGTTCATAAAAAATGTAGTGGGATAAAGGGTCGACTTACCTCAGTGGTGGACTATGTGTGTAGGGTGTGTACTGGTGATATTACCTTAGCAACTGGACAGCCAGTAGAATCTGTGCCAATAGGTGATGACTTTTTAGAGACAAAGGATGGATTTTGTTATTTGGGCAACATGATTAGTACAGGAGGTGGTGCAGAACAAAGTTGTATAACTCAAATTAGATCTGGGTGGAAAAAGTTTAGAGAACTTTTACCTCTCTTAACTTCTAGAGTGATATCTCTTCGCACAAAAGGAACGGTGTATGACGCTTGTGTAAGGAGTATTTTTCTATATAGTGGGGAGACATGGGGAGTTAGAACTGTTGAACTAAACAGACTAGAGCGTAATGACATGAGAATGATTAGATGGATGTCAAATGTGACATTGAAGGATAGGAAGCCTTCAAATGAGTTAAGAGAACGCTGTGGACTAGAAAGTGTAGATGTCTGTTCCGGTTTTCAGGCCAGACCATTAAAGATCCTTAACCCTAATATATGTTCCTTATCACAGAATCCAGAGAGTATGCTAAGGGGTATAATTTTTCTCGCAGGGTTGTCATAATGTCCTGAATTTCTGTTTTTACCATTAACTATTTTTCATTATATGTAAATACCAACAAGTGCAAGTTGATACTGTAATACTCTTTCTTCGATATAGTGATGTCCATAATTTGCGTGTTTCATGTCACTTGTGCTATGTAGAAACGAAAAGGTGCTAGGGTTCATTATACGTGGCTGTTCTGTAGGAAGTCGACTGTATTAAAAATGTTACCTTGTTTGCTGCATCATACTCTTTAATTCTGACTTCATAGTTCTCCACCTAATAAAAAGACTATACTAAATAAAATATCTTTCTAAATAGTCAATAATAGATATATTTAAGTAGCTTGTTTACAAATCATTTGTTATAGATTCATGTGTCTTTTATTTAAGACACAATACAGCGATGACACAAAAAATAATTTTTTTAAATTGTCAATTCTATGTCACATTAAACGGTGTTAACATCACAAAAAGTGTTTCATATAAATCATTGCACACCGCGCTACGATATTGCTCTTCAGAATTCTGACTCTCAGTTCTTCGTTTTTGTTCGTAACTTTCCTGCAACTAAAATAAAAACTTAAAAATCAAAACAAGTTAATAGAGCTAATGATTACAGATCATTCACATGCAAGTAAAAGAACGATGATTTAATATTAACGCAGTAAAAACCAAAATTCAAACAATTCAACATGATTTCAGTGCGTTGCCTTAATTTTGAATGACCTTCAGTCCATTTTTGTCAAAAATGACTTTTTTGCACTTTTTTGAAAAAGGCCTTAATGTCCATCGTTACAAGATTTTATTGAGGACCTTACGTCCATCATAAAGTCAAATATTTTCATGTTAAATTATTAATAATTGCAATATGTTTATTGAATAACCTGAAGTCCAGAGATGTCAAAACAGTTATTTTTATGAAAAGATTATATCACATAACAAAATTTGAATAATAACTGGAAAATACAAAGCCATAAAGAAAAAATGTGGATGGGAGAGTTATTTGGAAGATTTAACGCAATATCTTAATTATCCCAAAACTATAAAGTTGGACTTCAGGTTTTTCAAAATTAAGGTGGCAAGTAGATTAACAACATTGAAGAAGATCGCCACAGGGAAAGCAAGATATTACGCCTCAAAAAGATTTTTCTGCGACACATTTTCAAAGGTCGAAAGAGATGTCTAACCTTTCTGTAGTTTTCGCGTTCAGTTTGCAGTTCACGACTCAAAGATGTTTGCGTCTGCTCGAGCTGATGCTTCATCTCCTCTCTAAGATTCAACATCTCCTTGGTACGTTCATCAATCACCTAAGGGAATTGTGGCACCCACTCACTTCTTGATTAAAGATACTACATGACAAACTCTATTTTATTTATCTCTGTAAAAATTCATACACATGAGAATTTGTTTACATATATCCAGATAAGTGATTGTCAACAACAGGCTTCTATGGTCATGTCTTATATTTGCATGTAGCGATAAAAGACGAAATTCACTTTCAACAACACACCAACAACACCAATTTCAACAATGCATTTGCACATTGGAAACGAACGGAAATTTGCTACAACTTTAACCTGTTGGGCTGAAGCGAGTCTTGATGAAAGACTACTGGCTGTAGTCTGTTCCCTTTCAACAATCAATAAATTTTCCTCCTAAAACAAAACAAAAAATAATGTTAAATGAATTGAAATGGGCTTTAGAGCCCTTATTAAAGACAAACAAATAACTAAAATAAAACACAGAAGATAAAAAAGTTTGGGTGTAAATTTGATACACCTTTTAATTAAATCACATTGGTCTAGGTTTTTTGGCCTTGGGGGATAAAGTATAAAAATTAGTGGACAATGATGCAATTTAGACCAAGAATTTTCTTGTTGTCAAAATCTTGTTTTGTAAAACTGGAATGTTATATCATACGTAAAACATGTAATAACACGAGAAATCTTTCATGGAGAGGAGGGAGGAAGGCAAATAGGATGCATCAAAAACAGACAGTTGTCAAGCATGCTTTATTTCATTAGGAGAAGAAAAATAATTGAAACATCTTTAATTGAATATCAATCAGTTTCTTCACATGTATTTCGTTTTTATCAGAAAAAAGTCCACTAGTCGTCCAGCGACACGTGCCTGTTTGTCAAATTTTTATTCTTTTACGAATTCACCAAATTCAAAGAAAGATAAAATAACTTGGATCAAAATTCAGGATGATAACAAATTGTACAAAACAAGATTTTTTGAAAGCCCTGATAGTCAAGTAGTCACAGAAAGTTTGACTCAAGTTCATGTTCACTTCACAAACAACAATGCTATTCACTTCAACCAATTATCAAAAAGTACTTGTGGTCAAAGGAGAATTCAATGTTGTATATTTCTTTCTTTCAGAGTTCATCCCGTAGTAATCACCTTGAGTTGCTTCAAGCATGAAACCAGATAAGTTTTCACTTCTTCACTGTTTCCAGGTATGAACTTCAATGTCAAATGAACAAGGTGCTTAAACGGATTGGTTTCGATGATCTCCAAACACCCTTGAGATGCCGTTGACATTCCAACCCCCGCAGAGAAATGAAGCAGAAACCTACAATGCAATCATCTCTTGATTACGATAAACTTTAGATCTTATCCATCAATATCACAGTCATCTCTTGATTACAATTAACTGGCGACCTTATCCCTCAATATCACAGTCATCTCTTGATTACGATTAACTTGAGACCTTATCCCTCAATATCACAGTCATCTCTTGATTACGATTAACTTGAGACCTTATCCCTCAATATCACAGTCATCTCTTGATTACGATTAACTTGAAACCTTATCCATGTCAAAACTGTATATCCAGGCTTTTCAATGGATATTTTACAGTGCGAAAACAGTGCTGATAAAAAAATATTTAACAGTAACAGTATTTTATTTCTTGAATCTATATTCAATATATACTATCTCATCGAATCCTTCACTATGCATATAAAAATTAAAGCAATGCAGACATATAATGCACAGGAAAGAAAAGACTTGCAGAGGTAAAGAAAGTTATATTTTTTGGCGATCATATGCTGGCCTAGAGCTATGGCGAGGTGAGCCTAGTTTTGGGCTCGCCATAACTCTGGAGGTGATACTTTTCGACTGCCTCATTTCATAATGACAACACTGCTAATTGAAAAGCCTGATATCCCTCCTAACATATTACATATTTACCGGGGTTCTGCATTCTTTCCTTCAGTAATGCATGTTTCAAGAAGATCCACAAATTTCTTTGGAAAGGCCGAAAAATCCACTAGCAAGCCTTGCTGTTGTTTCAAGCTGAAAAAAAAAGAAGGAGATTTAGGAAAATAATAAAACGCATGCGTGAATACAATAAAGGCTGGCTCTTTTGTAGAGCATCATTAAACATCAACCAAACATGGTCCATGAAAAAAATAATATTCCAATATTATAATTGTCAGCTTTACCTTTGAAAATCTTCATCGTTCAGCCGCAGTGATTGCAGGAAAAACAAATCATCAACACTCGTTAATCTAACATGAAGCTCCTGCAACAAGAACATTGCTTCTTTAATAAACAATAATAGAAGTGTCTTTCATCGTAAAACAACCCCCATTTTTTAAATTGCCATAAATCAATTAAGTTAAAGATCAAATTTCACAACAAAAAATCATTATTCATTGTTTCAGAATGGTAACATTTCAAATCGATCATCAAGCTTCTCCGTGACAGTTACATAATCGTGTGCACTGCTATGTAGCTAAAACCAATCTGGTACACTGTTTCCCACAGAGCTAGCGTTTTCAAATTAAATAGTTTTTGTCATTATTATATTTTTAACAGGTATTCATAGGTGATGGAAAATTTTTGATGTTTTTTTTTCAGACACCAACCATCTTAAGTTATGAATAAAATAAGCACAATCAGAGTTTGTTTTGTTGTCAAAAACAACAACATATGTTGTTTAGAATGTTGAGAAACGTGGAGATGCATTGTCACCAAACCTGCAAATCACATCAACTGTTCTCAAATCAATCAATTTCAAAATTTTAATGTTATATAATGTGCATGTTAACACTGGCGCAAATACATCAGCTAATATGACGATTTCTTTTGCAATACTCAAAGTACAGCTTATATCAGGTTAGCAGAATATCATAAAGACCTTGATTATACGACTTCTGTATGCCAAGTAATTATGACAACATATGCTTATAACGTTTATTGAAAAGCCCTTAAAAAACTATGGTTCTTCATGTTTAATGCTTTCGCTCTTTGTCTCAGGGTTTTCAATTTGAGGCTAGCCATTTATCGCAATCACCTTCAGGTCGCCTCAATCTCTTCAAGGCAATCCTTAAGTTATCGCCATGGCTCGCCTAGAATAATTCAAAATTAGTCTAGATGACGGTCTAGGCTCTTTTAGCTCGCCTGCAATTTTCACAATGACAAGCCTGATGTCTGATAGATCACAAGCTGGAAAAAAGGTGACTGCAAAAAGATGATCTCCTCTCTCCAGAGACTCTTCTTTTAAATTTTTAGAATTTTATTTTTTTTATTGCAGTCAAATTAAAAAGTCAAATTAATCTGTTTTTTGTGTAAGATTTGCCTGTGTTTCAATGTATTTTCTCTTTGTCCACTGCTGTGATGAAAATTGCGCTATCAACATTGAAAAACTATTTTTACGTATATACTGTAAAAAGTAAAACATTTCACAAACATATATATCGTGATGTCACTGTCCTTCCTAAGAACGTCAACCCCAATAAAAGAAGAGAAAAGAATGACGAGTTAACCTACATAGGACACCATCTTGTATTTTAAACTCTGTGGCATTTAAGCATAAAAGGCAGAGATACAAAAAGTGCAAAAGTAAACAATTGTAATCTTGTGGCTGTCTAAGATTATATAAAACATCGCGAAGAAAAGTTTTATAAGTTTTATATTTATATTTATAACTGTGTTTTGATTGAAATGTTTGTTTCACATATTAATCTTTCATCTTTGCTGCATTAAACATAAAAAAGATTGAACATTAAAATTGTATGGTTTAAAAAACTGGTTCTCGAAACAACCTAAATCAATTAAATGCAATGGTGACACTTTTTCTATATTTGTTTTCTGTGTGTTTCTAAATGAGAAGCCTGCACAAGCTAACATAATGATGATATAATATTGAATTTTGTAACTAGCCTTGATTTACACTTGCTGTTTAATTAAGGCGTGCGCGCACACACACAACAGTAAAGATTCAGTATTACGAGTTTAAAAAACATACGTCGTATTTTTTATCATCTGGAAAAAATACTTGATTAATTTTTAAGACCTTGGTATACGGGTCATGTAATATCTTTGACCTCATGGACATAAGCACCCATCTTTCTGGTGTTTGGCAGTTTTCTTAAAAACATCTGCTCCAATAAATCATTGAATGATTAAATTGTGACGAATATCATCAGTTGAAACCCCTATCTCCAACCCATGCTAGCACAGAAAATGGATGATGATCATGATAAATAAGGTAAATGTTTCACTATTAAACTATTTGTTATTTGACATCATTATCTCTATTATTATCTGAAATTATATTAACGTAATAAAATATACAAATTCTTACTTTTGCATGAGGACCGCTGGCTCCTTGAAACTCAGTAGAAATATCAAATGTTAAGGAGGAACTCCTGAGGAAAGAAAACAAAAATGTTAGCATTTTACTTTTAGTAAAAAACAAAAGAAAAAAGGAAGATGTTCCAATATGAGGTCTTATACTGAGGCCTTACATATGTTGAATGCCTAAAATACTGCATTTAGTGGTATGAAATTTTGGTTGCCATCCAAGAAATCAAATTAAGAAAGTTGAGATTTTAAACAAAACTTTGCATTAGTGCAACGCCTGCCTAATGTAAATTAGTTGGTTGGCCGCTTGGAAGATTTTGTTTTGAACAAATGTGTGTTTCAAAAACATTAACTTTCTTTGATTCGTAATTATAAAGAAATACGACTCAAGTTGATTCACAAATTGTTACATTTGATTCGTGAATCGCGGTCCACTGAATTGGAGCTCTGCCTCATTCTACAATGTTATCAAGATCAGAAGAAAGCAAATGGACAAGGTCAGTATCACCATTTTTGTTGTGATTACAATCATGTATAATGTGATTAGGAAGACCACTGATAAAGATTAAGAAGAGTGATGGGCCAAGGAGAAATCCTTGAGGTACAACTGCATTGGTGCGCTTGGGATATCTGTACATTAACAACTACATTCATTAACCTGTCTGTCATTAACACATTTCAGGAGATTTAACCAGCCAGCTTGTGCAGCAAACCTTTATGCCAAACTTTGTTAAAACCTTTTGATATATCAACCCTAGACTCAAAACGGTTACCCTGATACAAACTCTCGCTTATTCTTTGAGATTAACGTCAACACACCACCAGCAGTATATCTCACAGAGCAGAAACCATATCGGGTGTCAAACCTAGGGAGGTTATTTTCTGAAAAATGTCTAATAAACCTATGATTGATCAATGCCTCAGAGGAGGATAATTGGGAGGTACTGTGAAGGAAAAGACGGCAGATTAGCATTTTCGAAAACAAGGCCACATTATCTATTTGTTTATTTTACATTCAGTCAACTAATCTAAATAAGTTTGTTCGGTACACAAAAAGGCAATATCATTTCATTTCTTACTGAAAGCTAAAAATATCTTCTATTATTATATACATATATATTAAAGTAAATTTTACCTCCCATTTAAATCCTTCCGAATAACTTGGATTGATTTTGAAAATACGATTTCTGATTGCATGTTTATTATTTTGTTTAATACTTGAAAACCTGTAAATGAATAAAGTCTAAAAATAATTTGTATATACTCCTCATAAAATTAAAAATCTTTTATAAATTGACTTTTGCAGATTTTTTGGCATTATATCTACAGCCTTTTATATTAGTCATAAAATATGGCGGCAACATTTTGCCAAACATTATACCAGTGTTTCTCAACCTTTTTATCCCGCGGACTATTTCCACATTAGCATAAATCTTCGCGGACTCAAGCATATAATAAAATTAAAAATATTGAGCTAGCTGCTAGTTTAACATGATAGATAAATTTGGAAGTACAGTATATTATTGCAGGTTTTATATTGGGCACTCATGCAATGTAAATCTCAATGATAACCTTGTTCCTCCTTTCACAAGTTTGTCAAAATCCGGTATCTTAGATGCCAATGCACATCTGAGATCGTTTTCTATTTTTACAAAACTCATGAAACCTTTTTTACTTCCCATCATGGATGGAGCGCCATCAGCGGAAACACACGCAGTCAGACCACTCAAGCTGATGCTCTTTAAAGAAAGAATCTGCTTTCTTAAATATTTCCTCTCCTGTGGTATTTTTGGCAAGTGGATGGCAAAACAAAAACTGCTCCACATAGTCGTATCACTCCCAATATCTGTTGTCTCATCTAATTGCAAACTAAATTTTCCACTACGCTTCACAGACGCAATGTTTGTTGCAGAACATCTTTTGAGAGTTCTTGGATACGTCTTTGGATGGTGTCGTTTGATAAGGTTCCTTTATTCCTTTATAGCTAACTTATTAGCAACAGTATCACCACACAATATTCTGGCCATTTCCACAGCTGCTAGTTTAATTAAGTTTTCTCCCGCTGTATGGGGCGTTTTCGCTCGAGCAATTTTCCAAGCAACAGAAAAAGAAACATACACTGCAAGTTGTACAAAATGTCTGAAAAGATTCTTGTTTCTGTCCAGTGGCTATAATAAGGCCTTGATCGGTAAAGAAAATAACAGGAAGAATTCTTTATGACAGGATTATTGTGCCAACGTAATTCATTACTCCATCGGCAGTTATGATGACAATGCCGCTGTGAATTCAGAGAGATGTATCTATTATTATATAACTAGATTTTTTAGTGAGTTTTGTGTTAAAAAGAGTATATATGTGGGTAATGTAACATCTTTGACCTCATAGACAGAATCATGTCCATGCCCATTCACTGCTGCCAGAGTTTAAAATGCAGAGTTGATATCTTGCGTGGGTTAACTCACCACTGTGTTCCTCTTAATGCGTTGGCGTTAGGAAGGGCATCCAGCTGTAAAAACATCTGGTCCAATAAGTGGAATGATTAAACCTACACAATTGTGGGGAATATCATCTGTTGAAAACCGAAAAATGGATGTTAAACGATGGTAACGATATCGCTTTAAAATACGCCTTAGTTCGGTCCTGTAATAGATGCGGATAAAAACACATTGATACACTTCTACATACAGAAAGTCAAAATTAAACACCACAACACTAAAAGTCTTCTGATAAAAATTTGTTTACAAATTTTCCCGCTTAAAACAAGAACCATTCATACGTTAAGAAATCTGTATGTATATGTAACTAATAACTTGTAAATTTGTTATTTTTTTGCTGTACTTTTTACTCTTCTAAATACCTTATAACTTCTTATTTTTAACATTTTAATCAATCCAACAACTCAAATTGGTGACATTGAAAACATTCTTCGATTGGAAAAGATTGGCTATTTTAATGTCCGAAATGTTTTTACGTGTAACCTTATCGGACAAAAACAAGTTACAAAAAAAACAAGTTAGATGTTACATTACCCACATATATACTCTTTTTAACACAAAACTCACTAAAAAATCTAGTTATATAATAATAGATACATCTCTCTGAATTCACAGCGGCATTGTCATCATCTTGACAAAATTTTAGCCGGACAAAATAAGTCGGACATAATGTTAGTCACTTAAAAAAAATTTGGTCACTTTCGTCCAACTAACAATTTGCCACTCTCACTCTATGACATGAATTATCTAAAAAATTGTTAAAAATTTTAATCTATAAAATATGATCTTGCTGAATTTATTCTAATATAAAGTTATTTATTCGGATGAGTCAGGAAATATATTTTTTAATTCTGATGAAGCTAGCCAGGAATAAAATAGATCAAAAATAAAATAGATTTGGTTTGTTGAAATAGTTGTCAGTAAGAATGAAAATGGCGCTAAAATAAGCGAACAAATTGACTAACGAAAGCGCACGGAAATCTTTAAATCAATGGCTTTTATAAATGCAGGAACTATTTAATTTGTTTATTAAATACTTGAAAAGTGTCTTTCTACTTCTAAACGCTCTTTAGCTAACTTGTACGAGTGACCGCGTGAAGTGCGCGTGTAATATTTCTAATATCCACGTACTTTAGGGGCAGAAACTTTCGCGAGCATTAACTTTCGCGTGTCAAAAAAAACGCGAAATATTTGACAAAAACTTTCGCGCTTGGCGATTTTTGGAACAAATTTCGCGGAAAAACTTTCGCGAATTCAAAATAAGGTTCGTATTCGCGTGAAAAAACTTTCGCAAATGGGAAAAATCCAATTAAAAAATTTATTCGTTAAATCACATCTAAGGTCTTTACCGTAATAAAAAATGTATAAAATATACAAGTTTAGGCTAAGTAAATTTATTTATCTGCCTCTTTCCATTTTGAGTCAGTATCGTCGTCACTTTCTTGAATCTTGCTTCCATATAACGCTTCAAGTTCCTCAACTGTCAGCATCGGATCAATATCTTGGAAAGGATCGATCGATGGCATTTTGTTGAACCAAGTTCTAAGGCATAAAAAATACCAGCACTTTTCCATCCACTATCAATAATTTCTTTCCCTTTTGGCGTGCTCATGTGGTTGTAGAATTCCACAATCCAACCGGCGTGAACAGGTTTAAGTTTGGACAACTGTAACCCTACTTGGACGTCATCAATCTCAACACCATCATCTAGCTGCGCTTTCACTTGGTCTGAGTACCATTCGTTAAATTTACGTTTGAGAAATCGTTTGCAGAAACCATTGATCGTCAGATCAAATGGCTGGTAAAACTTTGTCATATTAGCAGGGACATTGACGATACATATGTTTTGTTCTTTAAAGGCGTCGAGTACAGCTGCCGTCATTTGACCAGTAAAGACGTCCATGATGACGAGTGCTTTCTGATCCGTAGAGCATTTCAGGATCTGTCTTTGTTTGATTACATAAGGCTTGATGACTTCTTTCAAGAACTTAAACGATTCATCCGTGTTTGAAAAATGTTTAGGATTTGTGCTGAGGCTGAAATCTTTTGGAAATTCAAACCTCGGTAGACTTTTCGTTGTCTTGCCACCATAAATAAGTTGAATAGGAAGAAAGTTTCCATCAAACGAAATGGTAAATGTTTCAGTTATTGAACGCTTATCCGCACTTCTTACAATCGTCACATAGTAAACTCCCTTTGCTGCAATTGTTTCATTACCCACTGGAACGTACTTTAACGGAGTTTGATCGACATTTAAAATTAAAGCAGATGGTATGTTGTACTGCTCTACTTTTGATATAATGTCATGGAGATATAGGAACTCTATCTCTTTTCGAGCCCCATCAGGTATGTCCACCAGATGTTTCTCTCCGCTTGACAAAATTTATTCGGGAAAATAGGCTTTCTGCCCAACGCGATAAGTTGATGTCAACTTGACCGACAGCATGAGGATACTTACTCATCAGAGCTTTGACTGTTGCATTTGCGACTGTTGTATTGATTACTCTACGTCTTTTGCTCAGTGATAGAAGATATTTTTTCACCATCTCATCAAGCTCACCTAATAATAAGGGTCTGCCGGTTTGTCTAGAATACTTTTGTATGCGTTGTGACGCTTCAAGCTCCTTTTTTGTGTGGCGGCTCAGCTCTTTGTAATATTTCTTCTTAAAAGTTCGAACTGTACTTTCGCTTAATTTCGGAAAATCCTTTTTGAATTTCCTCACAGCATTGATATTTCCATTTTCGGCAGCATATTTCCCTATGTTGTATCGTTCATTTTCTGACCATTTATGGTATTGAGGCTTTCTCTTTGCTGATTCTAGGGAAGCAACGTTATCTTTTATAACCTGCACATCTAACGTGTCAATTTCCGAAGTTGCAGGCTCTTGCGATGTCTCTATAATAATGAAAAGAACTTCATCAATTAAAGGTTTTAAAAAATGTTTTAAGTAGAAAGTTTTTTGCGAAAATGGAGAAACTGTTGGATACTTGCCAAAAGAGATTTCAAGAATAGCAAAGTATTTCTTAGATCGAGGTGCGTCTATGTATTGCACGCTTTCTTCACAACATTATCGCCGTTCTCCCTTAGTACAAGGAGGACTTGAAATAGAATGTCAAGCTGTGATCGAAACACGAGCTACTATTTTTCAAGCCAAATTAACATCATGTTATTTAGATCTAGTTAAGGAACACGGAACCAACAGAAGACATAGCGGTTGGAAATCTGTTCAATTTCGTCATGACGTTGCCCCCTACAGTTGTTACACCGCAAGCCCCCGGCAAAAGGAAGAAAAAGTCTGCATCCACAAGCACTACTGTTTCGAATAATCGGGACATCCGAGAAATGCTCGCAGCTCCGAAGAAGAAAAAACACCAAGTGTTATTGTAGTTGACGACAATTAAAGTAGAAATAAATCATTATTTTAAAAATTGTCCCGTTTTTATGATTTTGCTTAAGGTGAATAAACTTTGCGTTTTGAAAAATGTCCATAATTTCGCGTGAAAAAACTTTTGCGTTTTGATGATTTAGAATTTCCAAAAGCATAAACTTTCGCGAAAATGACCAAAAAACGCGAAAAACGCGAAAGTTAATGCCCGCGAAAGTTTCTGCCCCTAAAGTAATATGATTTCCTTTCAATTCAACCATTTCTATACTTCTATGAGATTTTCTTCGAAACGAAATTTCAACTGACCAGCTCCGTGTACGTGCTTGAAAATTGCTTCCAAATGATGGCTCTCTGCAATCCCGAAAATAGAATTTAACTACTTCTTGAAAAATACGTTGTTTACGATGCAGTCTGTCTTCGCTACTAATGGCGAGCCTAAAGTAACTCCCTACAAAGTTACGAAAAATATTCTTCTATGACATCGAAAATCCGAATAATCAAGCACGGATATTTGTCTGTATGTCAGCTATCTCCACCTAATTCCCTGGGCGGATTTCAATGAAACTTTACACCAATATTATATCGCAAGGTTTAGAAATATTGAAAATTTTGCAATTCTCAACAACAACAAAATTTCCAATTCATAAATTTTTAGCAGTATTCCTATATGATACATAGCGCTATAATAAAAGCTGTAAAGATTTCCCAAGAAAAAATTCTTTTCCGACTAAATCTAATAAAAATACGAAAATGTACTTATGGATTAAAAATCCTCGGTTTTAACAATTTCTGACGATTTAATTAGTTTCAAAAGTTGATCCCATAGAGTTTTTAAACGATTTAAAGCATGGGAATACGAAAAAGTCACGAATAAAGCAATGGAAATTCGGCAGGAGAAGTTCATGAAACTTGAATGGGACGTTGGTGGCAGAGGCGTACACAGTACCGGTCAAAGTATGCAAACGACTGACCTGACAGTAAAATTAAAAAATTATTCCGATCATTGTATTTATGCGAACTGTTTTTCTTCACGAAATCATGTGTAGACTTTAATTGCTACTTTTTTGCAGTTTACTACTTTGCGCATGTTAATAAGGGGCTGTTTATATGGAACAAAATCATCCCGGTTAACCGGGGCCTCGCTTAGGTGAGATCTCGCATTCTTTAAGAAAACCTTATAAAACGTATGTGTGTTTTGAAGAATATGAGAATTGAGCCAGCCCGCCTAGCCGAGATCTCGGTTGAAACTGCCGAAATCCCGGCAAGGCGGGATGGAATTTTATGATATTTTATGAATGATATAAACAACTTTTCCAGCCCGGTTTGCCGGGATAAAAAATTTTCATGTAAACGCGGGATGAAATGTGTCTCGGCTAGCCGGGCCAGCTTGTTTCCATATAAACAGCCCCATAGTTGAAAAATCATCAAATCAATTAGTTAACAGAAGGTGTGTTTTGAAGAGCTCTTCAAAATTTTGCAGTTCGTTGTTATTTTTGGATTGAATTTTTGTTCCTATTGGAGTTTACTCATTATATTATTGTGGAGTCAATTTGGTGTAGTTGTGGTGGTGTTTTTTTGGTAAAGTTCTTTGAAATTTGGATAAAAACAGCTGTTATTTGCTGACTTTGCCGATCAAGATTGATATTCTCCCAACTGTTCTCAAGTCATAAGTACTTTTAGTTCCTGTATCTAATACAGAAAACCAATAATCTTAATTGCTCCATTTGCAGCATAATTACATTTCTTACTTACCCTAACAATCCTTAATACAAAACAATTAACTGATCATTTAACTGATCGTTACAATTTGCTGTATAACTTATCACTACACGCCTATTCAGCCAAATAAATTGCTTACTTTCTTGTTTTTAATTGAACTTTTTTAAAAAAAAAACTGTATACAAAATTTTATCTTTGTTTTAAACTAAGCACCATCCCTTTTTCTTTATTTCTAATCATTTTATCTTTTAACTTCTTAATTGTATATATATAAAAATAAACTGTTTAATATTTTAACTTTGTCCCTTAACTGAAGTGTGCAACCTGTTGGCAATAAGTAAATCCTAGATTCCCACGAGGGTCGTTGGACGGTCGAGGTGGTTCTTTCTAGGTGAAGAATATTGTTCTCAGGTCACCTTCTTTTGCTCATTTCCACTTTTACTGCTACACCTTCCGGGGTGTTGGGGACTTTAGGGAGCTTGGGTTGTAATCTCAGGGGACTGCCTCATATTCCGAAGAAACAGTTTTTTAGTTTGAGTGTTGTAATCCTTTCTGCATTTGTCATTCTATATTATATTTCATTGATCATGTCATCTAACAAGTCATCCTTCGGTCGAATTTTGAAAAAACCTGACAGATTCAATAAAAATCGGTCCAATCTACTCAGATTTCAACGAAAATTGCACCAGTGAGGACAGCATTATATATTTTAGGCACTGCACACGTTGTTCCAAATACTATTGCAGTGAGTGTTGTGGGTTTAGTAAGGACATCATTGAGCTTCTCAATGAGAAAGTTGATAACTTTTGGTTCTGTCCGGACTGCACTAAACCTGCTCTAAATGCAATTTTCTCGGAAAAAGATATCGAAACCAGATGCAGCGTCTACTTTGAAAAAATTGAATCTCGCCTTGTTTCTCTTGAGCGTCTCATTCTTTGAACCATTCTTCAATGATCAACATCCAAAACAGCCTTGAGACAAACTCCTCTTTAATTCAGAAATTAGTAGATGATAATTTAAAATTGAATAAGCAAATTTCCAATTTAAAAAATATTTTTAATAATGAATGTATAGACTCTGAACGTACTCTGAGTAAAAAAATTGTTAAAAATATTGAGGTGCACAACAGGCGCAAAAATAATTTAATTATTTACGGTCTGAAAGAGACTGATTCTATAAACAACTCTGTGCAAGTATTGGATCTCTTAAAAGCCAGCTAAGACTAAATATTTGCATAGACGATATTAAAAGTTGTGAAAGACTTGGGACTTTTCAATCCGGTAAAACTCGACCTTTAAGAGTTACTCTTTGTGATTATGGCACAAAAATCTCCATTTTAAAACATAAAAGGATTTTAAAAGAAGTAGATGAAAATATCTATATTAATCAGGACAGGAGCAAAGAAGAAAGAGATCTGTTTAATAAACTTCGAGTTGAAGCTAAACAGAGGGAGGCAGAAGATAGTTCGGGGGAATGGGTCTACAGAGTAAGAGGACCACCGTGGGATCTGTTTGTGAAACAAATAAGAAAAAAGCCCTCTTCAAAATAAAATCTTGGAATAACAAAGCCAGAAGACTAAAGAATTCTCATCCTCCTTTCTCTTTAGCATTTTGTAACATTCGAGGTTTACGAACAAATTTTACGGATGTTGAAGCTTTTTTGTTCGAAAATAAACCGGATGTATTAGCGCTTTGTGAATCTAATCTAAATGCTGGTATGTCTTCTAATGATTTCCTTGTTCCTGAATATCTTCCTTTGTTTAGAATGGATTCCTCCATTCATATGCATGGTCTAGCAGTTTATGTTAAGGAAACGTTACCAATATCTAGAGAAATTGACCTGGAAGACCCCGACCAACCTTTCATGTGTTTTCGTTTGTCTCTTCTTCATTCAACTAGTTTTCTATTTTTCCTCTATCGCTCTCCATCTTCCCAAGACTGTTCTGTTATCAAATCAGTCTCAAAGTCCGCTGATTCAGCTATTCTTAAACATTGCTCAAACAACATCTTTGTATTTGGTGACTTTAACATTCACCATAAACAATGGCTAAAATTCTCTAACGGAACAAGTAGCTCTGGTGTTGAAACCTATAACTTTGCAGTATCTCAGTCTCTCTCGCAATTAGTTGATTTTCCAACCCGCATTCCTGATCAATCCAGTCAATCGCCTTCCTTGTTGGATTTATTTTTAACCTCTAACCCGGACATCTGTAAATTATCTCATGGCGCTCCTTTAGGTCGTTCTGACCATGTTGTTATATCGGTCAAAGTTAACTTCAATAGACAAGTTTCTCATGAGCATCCCATGCATAGAACCTATTTTAGATATGATCTTGCGGATTGGCAAAAATTTCAAGCACACATTCAGTCTGTCCCTTGGAAGGAAATTCTTTCCAACTCAGCTGATGATTGTGTTAATGAAACTACTTCAATAATATCTGAAGCAATAAGATTATTCGTTCTTTCAAGGAAATATCAGATAAAGCCTCATTCTTCGTCTTGGTTTTCACCAGCATGTGCTGCAGCCATAGCCCATCGTAATCATTTCTTTCATTGCTACCGACGTCATCCGACTGATCTTAACAGAAAATTGTTTATTGTCTCTCGCAATAACTGTAAATATGTTGTTCGTAAAGCAAAAACTGTTTTTGCTGAAAGAACTAAAGATCATATCAATTCAATAAAAATAGGTTCATGTAAATTTTGGCGTATCATTAAAAATGTCCGGGGCAATTCCAATTCTAAATCATCTGTGCCTCCACTATTCAATGGTCCTGAAGTCATTAATTTATCTAAGGATAAAGTTGAACTATTTGCTAAACTCTTCAGTTCTCATTCTACCCTCGATGATTCTGGACACGATCTCCCTTATTTCACCTCCAAAACTGATCAGACATTACAGGATTGCTTTATATCTCCGGATAACGTTTCCAAGATAATTTCCAAAATGGATTCCACTAAAGCTACAGGACCTGATGGAATTCCTGTAATTGTTCTTCAGAAATGTTCTACCGAGTTATCTCCTGTTTTGTGTGCTGTTTACAAAAAGTGTTTGGATGAATCTTGTTTTCCTTCATCCTGGAAATTTGCCTCTGTTATTCCAATTTTTAAAAATTGTGGTGACCGTTCTAATCCTAGAAATTATAGACCGATTAGTCTCATTTCCATTTTAAGCAAAGTTTTTGAGACTTTACTTAACCAGTCCTTAGTGGAATTTATTGAAAAAAATAATTTGTTTTATGATTCCCAGTACGGGTTTCGTTCTGGTCGTTCCACTGCTGATGTTTTGACAGTTATAACTGAACATTTTTATCGTGCCCTTGATGTTTCCGGTGAAGCGCGAGCAGTTGCTCTTGACATCTCCAAGGCATTTGATAAAGTCTGGCATCTGGGTCTATTGCATAAACTCAAAGCATATGGTTTAAAAGGTTCCTTTTTTAAAATTATCTCATCCTTCCTTTCCAACCATAGACTCAAGGTTGTCCTTAGTGGTCATTCATCTTCAACTTTTTCCATCAATGCTGGTGTTCCACAAGGATCAGTTCTCGGACCAACCCTGTTCCTACTCTACATAAACGATCTCTCAGAAAATTTATCTTCTAAAACCATTATTTACGCTGACGATTCCACATTGTATTCCTGTCTTGATAAATCAGATGATTGTGATAAGGTTAATTTGGCCTCTGTTTTCAATAAAGATCTCAATTCGGTAGTTGAATGGGGTAAGAATTGGCTGATTTTGACCGATCCGGTCAGATTTTTACCATATCTAGACATACTATTGCCATATAAAAGCTTGCAATTTCCATTTATGGTTTGAAAAGTTAATTGCTTTAGATTTTGACCGATATAATACATCGCCTTTTGAAAAGTAATTTTGATTGAGAGTATAGATTATCATTGATTTCGTTTTCGTAATCTTGAAATATCGTAGTAAAAGAATTAATGTATACGGTTGGCAAAAAAAGTGAATTTTTGGAAGTGGAATTTTTGGAAGTGGAACACAATTTAGAGAACAGGGGCGGATCTAGGATTTTTTAAGGTGATGTAAAAAACGTAAAATTCAAACAAATTTTTGTTTTCATTGATGACGTCATAATTAACAAATCAGAAAAATGCTTTATTTAATTTCAGTCTATAATAACAATCAAAAGTTAAAACTAAAGTTTAAAAGCAATAAAACGTTAAGGTAGTAGGTTCACCTATAAAAGGTGTTTGAAAAAACGAGAGTCGTGATGCAAAACATCCACGTTAGAGTGAGAAATGATGCAAAATTAAAAATTTCTTTTTTTTGCAGTTTACTTCTCTGACAGTTAACAGTATTAACAAGAACCATTATCACGCCAAGCACGGGAATAACGTTCCCTTGCTGCTGTAAGGGCTGAATGATGTTTAACAACGGGAACGGAATCCGGAATTGGATATGGTGTCTCACAAAAAATACCAAGATGCCCTGGTTTGCAACAGGTTGACGTCAGGAAAGGCATCCGATCGTAAAACGTTGCCTCAATTTATTGTATATGTTAGTTTTTAATGAACCTCTCATAAACTGGATTGGAAACTCTGTTGAGAGTGTCGTTCCCGGTAGCGCTGGTAGTGGGCCAGTCAGATCATTATCAAGGGAAATCCCACATGTATCACTAAAGATGGCTTCATAGGACGTAGGCAATATTCGTGATAGGTATAGCATACATGCCAACTCTCCCGATTTCGGTGGGAGACTACCGATTTTTACACTATTCTTTTTCTCCCGCTCGATTAAACAAAATACTTTCAAATCTCCCGATTTTGATATTTTTTTCCACACAAGGGAATAAAAACCAAATAATAATTAAAAACAACATGTTTCTGACTCAAAGTAATGAATAAATTATTGGTTGAATTATATTTTTATTGTGAATTTGGTTGAAATATCCTAGAGTAAATTGCCTAAAATATTATAAAAAATAGCGCGGCTTAAATCACATTTCAGACCATTTGCTTGGGTAAAAACCCAAAGCGTTCAGCGCCCCTCCCCCCAAATCCAAGGACGCTGCACGGGATACGGTTGGTACGGTTTCCGTCGTACCAGATTTTTTCCCGTGAGTTTATGCATCATTTGCGGCCCCGTCTTTTGTAGCCCTTAGTCTCTTAATGTGTTCTTTATAAAAGGCTTTCTTTATAAAAAAGGATTTTGATGGCAGTTCAAATCATTAAAATAATTGGAAGATAGATATCTTTTATCTTGATTATAATGACAATGATACGAAAATTTTACAATTTTATATGAAAAAAGATAATGGCAAATTTCTATTGCATCCTCCGCACTGAGGATAGGTTCATTTCAAATAAAAATTCTTGTTGGGAGGCTTACAGACTTCCAGCTGAATTTTAACTTGCTTCGCTCGTTTTTGCTCGCTCACCTATAAATCCCCTCCGGCGTCCCTAAAACCCCCATTTCCAAATTGAGCAAATTCCACCTCGTGGCTAAGCTTCCTACCCTAAACTCCCCCTTTCAAATTTCAAAATGTTGGCATGTCTGGGTCTATTGAAATAGTTTAGACTCCATCGAGAAGAAACATTGCCGTTTTGTTGTGTTAAAGAGGTTAGATGAATGGGCTGTAGCATCTCTCTGCACATCATTTTTTCATAACTTTCTGCAGTTTGCTTTCCTACCATGGCAACCCATACCATTACATCATTCACAAATTCATACGTGTCATATGTTCAGCGTTCCACAGGTCTCATTATCACCTCATTAACTACCTCTTTTACACGTTTACTTTTGTATATATTTAGGATGACAAAAACTTCCTCTTTCCTATTTAAAAGAGTGCCAATGTACATTGAGCAAGATAGCGAAGAGGATTGCAAATTTTTGATTTTTTGAATTAATGGTTTAAACCAACGAAGCTCTTTTCTTAGATGGAAAAAACTGCAGATTAGGCGAAGACCAAAGCTCTGGTGTAGTCAGTTTGATGCTTGCTGAAAAATGGATCAACAAAATTTTCGATATCAAGCGTATGTTTATTAAACTAATGATCGGCGAATCTGTTATCACAAAATTTTCTGTATACGCTCCTGAAACAAGTTTACAAGAACACTTGAAGGACTCTTAATACAATAATCTGCAAACTGTCATTTCAGGGCTACCTGCTAATGAGATGGTCTTTCTAGTGGGTGACTGGAATGGACACATCGGTAAAGAGTCTGCCAGATATGCCGGTGTCTATGGTGGTTATGGGTACGGTGCAGGTAACACTGATGGAGAGAGAGACTTTGATTTCACTATAGCTAATAACATGGCCATTTCTCATTCCTTTCTTTGGCGTTTGTGATTTACAACTGAAGCAGCCAAGACACTAACCAAAACGATTGGTACCAAAATTACGTCACTGGAAACTCACTGATGCTAATCTTTGGAACGATTTTGTGCGTAGATTTTCTAAAAAGGTTAACTCCATTACTATTGACAATATCTCAACAGAGGATATCTGGAATCTATTAAAGTCATCTCTTCTCAGTTCTACTGTGGAAACCTGCGGCCAAGCCAAGAAGGGTAATCGTAAAATGATAACCTGGTGGTGGAATAATGAGGCTAGTGTTACAATTGCCGAGAAAAGACGGTGCTGCAAGTTGTGGAAGCAGGGCAACAACAGTAAAGAAGTCTATTTACAGGCAACGCGCAACGCGAAAAGAGCAGTCTATTTCGCAAAGAGTCATAGGTTTATGAAATACAAATATCGCACATTCTCTTAAAATTCATACTACATACATACCACCCTAATTATTCAATGATTTTGCTTTTTATTAGAAGAAAAAAAATATGCCGGCAGAATTGGAGAGACAAGCAGCACATTCCCAACGCCAAGAAAGAGAAAAAAACGAACAGAATAGAGAACCACTTGTCGAATGTCCAATTTGGAAGATATGTTGCATGGTTTGCCATCTCTTTGATTGTAACAGGAGTATAGTACGCGGGGTCATAATGTTTGGTCTGCTCGTAGCAGTGGCAGCTGGTTTGTTGGTTGCAACTTTTTTAAGTGGAGCCAATTATATTATTTATTTACTATTTCTTTTATTTATCCTTCTTGCTTTAGTTGATGTCCTATATAATATATGGACAACAAAGTGTTTTGGTACATGTAATAGTCAATTTGATGACTTATCTGAACAGGGTACAAGTGATGATGTAGGGTAAATTAATTAAATGAAAGTCACATCAGTAATAGTTCCACATTTTTATTTCTTTTATTTCTAACATATTGGATTGTTGCATGTGCATTGAATTTGGGTATTCTATTTTGTCAAACAGACATTTGTATTTTATGTATCCACGATTGATTGAGTGTTATATAACTGGTATAAAGGAAGAAAATATTGACTATATTAAAAGACATTGGTTGTGTTTTATAGTAGAAATTGTCATGGTGAGATTGTAGCGTGTAAGAACCGAACTTGGTATTATTTTATCGTCTATCAATATGATTCGATTGCAAAACACTCATTCCTCCTATGACAAAGAATAACTTTCAGCTTTTAACTTTGACCGTCAGTCCGTCCTATATAAATATATACCCGTTGCGGTGTATTATTTATGATTGCCAATTGGACGCCACGCTTCATAAATAAAGTATAGTAAAGTTAACCGGCCTTTGTGTGTTTGTAATCGTCACAGTTAGTAATAAAGTTGATAAGATAAGAAAAAGTTCACTGATATGTCATCATTACCAAAATCATTTTATTAAATGGTTTGTAGTTAACTAATCTTTATACAGTATTCTCTCTAATTAACGGACACTCCAAAAAGCGGACACCTCCAATTAACGGACAAATTTCATTACACCGGACGAATCCTAGTCAAACTCTCATAAATAACTTTCTAAAAAGCGGACAAACAATTAGCGGACACTCCAATTAGCGGACAGTTTTTTTTTACACCAAATGGCTTTTTTGGCCATTTGTCTTTTCTAATTAGCGGACACCACGAGAAATTTTTCAAAGTTTTAAAGATTTTCATTGATAAGAATAAAGAATTCTTGTTTATTAACTTTTTTTCTTACTTTATTTTACTTTAAGCATTTATTAATACAATCGTTTAGTTCTTTCTCCGATTTCTCTATTATCTTCATCAACCACTTTAAGGCTTGGTAGCCTCTTGCGAATGAAGAAAAGTTGTGGATTTCAAAGTCTTGATCGACTATGATAGGAATATATATCTGTCTCGTACATGTCAACTGTGATCATTCTAGTTGTTTTATAGATGGTGAGCAAAACCAAAATGAAACAGAAGAGACCTTTCTTCGAATTTGACAATAGAATGTTTTGATATTCGATTTTCATAACTCTCTCCGTTGCAGAGTTCAACAAAAAGTAAAAGTACAATACAGTAATTGTTAAACTTGTGCGATGGAGATCTTTAGAAGTTTGGGTTTGTTTTGTTCGCTAAAAAGTAAACATTAGCAAACAACTTCAACATGGCGTCGATAGGTTCAAAAAAAAAAGAGAAGCAGGAAAACTAAATAAAATATGTCTCACATTAGATGAAAAGATAAATATTTATATGCTGTTAAGAAAAGAAAATTAAGTTGCAGGGCAATCGCCGACCAATACAAAATTGGAAAAACACAAGCTGCTAATATCGTAAAAAATGAAACAAAATTGAGAGAAAAATATGAAAACTTCCAAGGAAAGGTGTATAAACATATCATCAGAGAAAACCATCAAAAGTTTAAGCCAAGAAATGGCATTCTTTTTTCCTGGTTCAACAAGTGTGAACAATCTGGTATTTATGTAAGCGGAGCTTTGCTGAAAGAGGAGGCAAATAACATCAAGGAAACCCTTAACCTGCCTGAATTGGAATCTTTCAAGGCATCAGAAGGATGGCTTGATAAATGGAAGCTGAGTCATGGAATCAGGGAAAAACTGATCTCTGGAGAATCTCTTGATGTATCGAAAACAACTGTTGAATCTTGGATGGAGAGGTTAAAGAAGTTGTGTAAAGGTTACGAACTGAAGGACATCTGGAACATGGATGGAAGTGGATGTTTTTTCAAAACATTACCAACAAAAGGGCTGGCCTTAAAAAAAAAGAAGGCCAAAGGTGGAAAGAAATCCAAACAAAGAATCACTGTTGCATTTTTTGTTAGTGCGGATGGAGGAAAAGTGGGGAAGCCGATAGTAATATGGCGAAACAAGAAGCCACGACCATTTCGTCTGGCTAGAGAAGCTGATATATATCTAAATGGAGTCAATTATTTTGCTTGTATCAAAGATGATTTGACGGCATCTCAGATCGTGAAAAAAGTTGACATCCTTCAAGCTATTCAATGGGTAGCAGATTCCTGGAAAGAAGTTACAGATGAGACTATCAAGAACTGTTTTGGAAAATGCGGTATGTCAGAGAAAACCATTGAAAGTGAAGAAGAAGAAAACGACGAAGAATTTATGGCCCTATTTGAGGAGCTTACAAAGGATTCAGAAGATTCCATAACAGCAGAAGAATACATTGATTTTGATGTATCAACATGCAGTGCATCACCAGCAATCAATTCAGACAAGATAGATTGGACAGTAAGTTCAGTACAAGAATGTGTCGACGATTACATCAAAAATGGAAATGGCAAGGAGGAAAACAGCATTGTTTTGGAAAGTGACGAAGAGGATAATGACGATGAGATCGAAATTAAAGAGATCAGCGATATAAAAGCATTATCAATTATAGATAAACTTGTAAACATAACCATATTAGATGAAAATGAAAGAAAAACATTGTACTTAATGAGAACTAAGTTAGAAAAGAAAATAATGCGTAAAAAGAAACAAACAAACATAACCAATTTTTTTAGACGTTAGTGTATAGCTATAGGTATATATTTTTATTGGCACGTGCCGATTTTGCTAAAAACAAAACAAAAACTAATATTTATATTTTTCTAGGTTTTATTAATATTTTAAAAATATTTTTCTTGTGTGTTTGATAAAAAAGCTTGTATGTCTTAAAATAACCTATTTTTACTGTTCTTCTGAGTCTACAATAATCCAATATTCTCTAAAAACCTCAAAATACATCATTTTTTGGACTCAACAACAAAATATAGCCCAAAAATAGTTAACTTTCTAAAAAGCGGACACCTCTAATTAGCGGACAGATTTTTTGCACTAATGGTGTCCGCTAATTAGAAAGAGTATACTTTTAGAAATAAACATTTTCCATATCTTTTCCTTGATATTTTCTCGCTAGATTGCTTGAAATTCATTAATAATAGCTAGAAAAAGTTGCCAAATATGCTGAAAGTCAATTTTCATCCAAAAATAGCTACGTTTATCATCAAAACAGAACTTTGGTACTAACTATTCTACCAATAAACACCACTTCTTCGAAGTTTATAGCAAAATAAAAAATAAAATAAAATAGGGCTATTGAATTTGTTGGTCCGTATTCCAGAGCGAAGTAACGTACACAAGTTCGATAGCGAAAAAAAATTCTGATGTCCGCCACAGGCAAATTTCTTGGATTATGTATACCAAGTCTTAAAAACGTCAAATCTTCTGACAAGTGTCCAGATCTTTCAGATCAGACCCAATAGGCGATTTCAAAGGAACTCGGTGATCGGAAACCTTTACAATTGCTTTGTAAAATGCAACAGCTTTTTAGTATCCCACGCCAAATTTTGCAACATCTCGAAATTCTTTTTGACCGTCTGTCCGGCTACGGTGTAACAATCGACCCTTCAAAGTGTGTTTTTGGTGTCTCATCTTTGGACAACCTTGGTCCAGAAACCACGTTTCTGCTAAATACGCCTCTTCCGCAATGTGCTGAGATTGTACAAGCCATAACGAATCTACTTTGGAAAGAACATGCGTAACACTGTTTTCCATCTCAGCGATCCCGCCATAGCCGCGTACAACTGTTCAAAAGATGTGCTCGCCAATGCAACGATGCTGACTCATCCGTCTTCCGCTGGACTATTCGGTCTTATGGTTGATGCTTTGAAAGTTGCGGTCAGGGTTTTTACAACAGCAGTTAAATGGCACCTGACAACCAAACTCCTTCTTATCTAAGCGATTGCAACTAGCAGAAGTCAAATGAATAACTTTCGGTCGTGAGCTGATTGCAGTTTACCTTTAAATATGTCACTTTTGCCACTTTCTCGAGGGGAAGGGAATCTATGTTGAAACTGACCATAAATCTCTGATGCATGCATTGTCATTTTTGCCCTCGCGTTTTTCTCCAAGAGAATCACGCCATCTCGATTTCATTTTGTAGTTTACATTGGATATACGGCATGTTAATGGAAAAGAAAACCCTGTCGCAGACGCTTTGTCGCTCGTGGAGATCGACGCTCTTATTGGACCGTCTAACGTTAAGTTCACTCTCCTTGCAGCCGCACAGCAACAAGATTCGGATAACACTCGTTAGCATCCTCGTCTTCGCTTTACCTGCAAGAAATTCCACTACCATTATCCACAGGCCCCAATCTATACGATACATCCACAGCTGCGTCCCGTCCGTATGTACAACCTTTGTACCACCGGAAAATCTTCGATCAACGTCATGGCCTCTCTCATCCTGTAATTCACGTCTCAAGGTTTACGACATTTTTTAACCGTCATTATTCGTTTCACGCGTTGGCCCGGCCGAAGCCATTCCGCTCACAGATATCGCGGCCGAGTCCGTTGCTTTCGCATTCATTTTGCGTTGATTCTCAACCGTTGGTGTATCGTCACAACAAATCGGGGTGCACAGTTTCATTCTTCTCTTTCTCCTGTCTGACGCTTTTACTTGGCATCAAACGCATTCGTACAACTGCTTACAATTTGTCTCCAATGGTATGGTTGAGTGTTTCCACCGCCTAACAGCCTCGATCAAAGCGTACCAAAAGGGATTGAAATCCTTCCTATTGTATTGTTTGGAATCTGCAACACCGAAAAATGCGAACTTCTTTGCACGACCTCTCAACTCGTCTATTAAACTACCCTTCAATTCCATGGCCAATTCATTTTACGCAACTTTTCTACAGAGCTTGATCCGATTGTTTTTGCTGACCGTCTTGTGTTTTATAGTAGGAATTGTCATGGTGAGATTGTAGCGTGTAAGAACCGAACTTGGTATTATTTTATCGTCTATTAATATGATTCGATTGCAAAACACTCATTCCTCCTATGACAAAGAATAACTTTCAGCTTTTAACTTTGACCGTCAGTCCGTCCTATATAAATATGTACCCGTTCCGGTGTATTATTTATGATTGCCAATTGGACGCCACGCTTCATAAATAAAGTATAGTCAAGTTAACTGGCCTTTGTGTGTTTGTAATCGTCACAGTTAGTAATAAAGTTGATAAGATAAGAAAAAGTTCACTGATATGTCATCATTACCAAAATCATTTTATTAAATGGTTTGTAGTTAACTAATCTTTATACAGTATTCTCTCTAATTAACAGACACTCCAAAAAGCGGACACCTCCAATTAACGGACAAATTTCATTACACCGGACGAATCCTAGTCAAACTCTTATAAATAACTTTCTAAAAAGCGGACAAACAATTAGCGGACACTCCAATTAGCGGACAGTTTTTTTTACACCAAATGGCTTTTTTGGCCATTTGTCTTTTCTAATTAGCGGACACCAGGAGAAATTTTTCAAAGTTTTAAAGATTTTCATTGATAAGAATAAAGAATTCTTGTTTATTAACTTTTTTTCTTACTTTATTTTACTTTAAGCATTTATTAATACAATCGTTTAGTTCTTTCTCCGATTTCTCTATTATCTTCATCAACCACTTTAAGGCTTTTGAAGGCCCCATAAAACGAAATGTTACTGGAATTTTCAGCCCATATCCTTCTCCGCGGTTAACGCTTTTACCAACAACTTTGGCTTGTATGGAGGTTTGTGGTAAAGTTAGAAACATAGAGGAAGCTTTTGAAATGTATTTTGGGATGTGCCCTACAATAACTTTATTTTCCAGAGAATCCATTTTTGTGATTTTAACGGCATTTTCAACTTCCTTATTTGTCGGTTCTCTGCTGCATTTCAACGTTTCACTAATTAATGGACTCCAAATATTCATGTAAGCATGGTAGCCTCTTGCGAATGAAGAAAAGTTGTGGATTTCAAAGTCTTGATCCGACTATAATAGGAATATATATCTGTCTCGTACATGTCAACTGTGATCATTCTAGTTGTTTTATAGATGGTGAGCAAAACCAAAATGAAACAGAAGAGACCTTTCTTCGAATTTGACAATAGAATGTTTTGATATTCGATTTTCATAACTCTCTCCGTCGCAGAGTTCAACAAAAAGTAAAAGTACAATACAGTAATTGTTAAACTTGTGCGATGGAGATCTTTAGAAGTTTGGGTTTGTTTTGTTCGCTAAAAAGTAAACATTAGCAAACAACTTCAACATGGCGTCGATAGGTTCAAAAAAAAAAGAAACAGGAAAACTAAATAAAATATGTCTCACATTAGATGAAAAGATAAATATTTATATGCTGTTAAGAAAAGAAAATTAAGTTGCAGGGCAATCGCCGACCAATACAAAATTGGAAAGACACAAGCTGCCAATATCGTAAAAAAATGAAACAAAATTGAGAAAAGAATATGAAAACTTCCAAGGAAAGGTGTATAAACATATCATCAGAGAAAACCATCAAAAGTTTAAGCCAATAAATGGCATTCTTTTTTCCTGGTTCAACAAGTGTGAACAATCTGGTATTTATGTAAGCGGAGCTTTGCTGAAAGAGGAGGCAAATAACATCAAAGAAACCCTTAACCTGCCTGAATTGGAATCTTTCAAGGCATCAGAAGGATGGCTTGATAAATGGAAGCTGAGTCATGGAATCAGGGAAAAACTGATCTCTGGAGAATCTCTTGATGTATCGAAAACAACTGTTGAATCTTGGATGGAGAGATTAAAGAAGTTGTGTAAAGGTTACGAACTGAAGGACATCTGGAACATGGATGGAAGTGGATGTTTTTTCAAAACATTACCAACAAAAGGGCTGGCCTTAAAAGGAATGAAGGCCAAAGGTAGAAAGAAATCCAAACAAAGAATCACTGTTGCATTTTTTGTTAGTGCGGACGGAGGAAAAGTGGGGAAGCCGATAGTAATATGGCGAAACAAGAAGTCACGACCATTTTGTCTGGCTAGAGAAGCTGATATATATCTAAATGGAGTCAATTATTTTGCTTGTATCAAAAATGATTTGACGGCATCTCAGATCGTGAAAAAAGTTGACATCCTTCAAGCTATTCAATGGGTAGCAGATTCCTGGAAAGAAGTTACAGATGAGACTATCAAGAACTGTTTTGGAAAATGCGGTATGTTAGAGAAAACCATTGAAAGTGAAAAAGAAGAAATCGACGAAGAATTTATGGCCCTATTTGAGGAGCTTACAAAGGATTCAGAAGATTCCAAAACAGCAGAAGATACATTGATTTTGATGTATCAACATGCAGTGCATCACCAGCAATCAATTCAGACAAGATAGATTGGACAGTAAGTTCAGTACAAGAATGTGTCGACGATTACATCAAAAATGGAAATGGCAAGGAGGAAAACAGCATTGTTTTGGAAAGTGACGAAGAGGATAATGACGATGAGATCGAAATTAAAGAGATCAGCGATATAAAAGCATTATCAATTATAGATAAACTTGTAAACATAACCATATTAGATGAAAATGAAAGAAAAACATTGTACTTAATGAGAACTAAGTTAGAAAAGAAAATAATGCGTAAAAAGAAACAAACAAACATAATCAATTTTTTTAGACGTTAGTGTATAGTTATAGGTATATATTTTTATTGGCACGTGCCGATTTTGCTGATATTCGAAACAAAAACTATTATTTATATTTTTCTAGGTTTTTTTAATATTTTTAAAATATTTTTCTTGTGTGTTTGATAAAAAAAGCTTGTATGTCTTAAAATAACCTATTTTTACTGTTCTTCTGAGTCTACAATAATCCAATATTCCCTAAAAACCTTAAAATACATCATTTTTTGGACTCAACAACAAAATATTGCCCAAAAATAGTTAACTTTCTAAAAAGCGGACGCCTCTAATTAGCGGACAGATTTTTTTGCACCAATAGTGTCCGCTAATTAGAAAGAGGATACTTTTAGAAATAAACATTTTCCATATCTTTTCCTTGATATTTTCTCGCTAGATTGCTTGAAATTCATTAACAATAGCTAGAAAAAGTTGCCAAAAATGCTGAAAGTCAATTTTCATCCAAAAATATCTACGTTTATCATCAAAACAGAACTTTGGTACTAACTATTCTACCAATAAACACCACTTCTTCAAAGTTTATGGCAAAATAAAAAAGAAAAGAAAATAGGGCTATTGAATTTGTTGGTCCGTTTCCGGAGCGAAGTAACGTACACAAGTTCGATAGCGAAAAATTTGTTTGATGTCCGCCACAGGCAAATTTCTTGGATTATGTATACCAAGTCTTAAAAACGTCAAATCTTCTGACAATTGTCTATATCTTTCAGATCAGACCCAATAGGCGATTTCAGAGGAACTCGGTGATCGGAAACCTTCACAATTGCTTTGTACAATGCAACAGCTTTTTAGTATCCCACGCCAAATTTTTTTGCAACGCCTTCCAACAAATGTCCAACTAATTTTTGCTCCACTGCTGACAAAGCCCCACTTTGAAATCTGGCAGACCGAATTCTAGAAGTCGCTCCTTTGCAGCTATCCGTCGCTGCAATTTCAAATCCTCCTTTGCCCTCCTCGACAGCGCAAGAAAATGACGCTCTTCGCAAATTAAGTCGACAGTCTCACAAATGTGGTTTCGACTTTGATAAACAAACTGAGCATCCAGCCGGGTTTGTTTTTACGCTGCCGTGATAAAAGTCCGCCACAATTCCGTCCGGAAACAAATTAGCTTCCTCAGACTTTCCAGCGATATTGCAATAAAGTTTTTCATGGGCTACATTTCGCTTATGCATACCTTGATGACCTCCTGATTGCCAGTTTTTCCGAAACCGAACATTTGCAACATCTCGAAATTCTTTTTGACCGTCTGTCCGGTTACGGTGTAACAATCGACCCTTCAAAGTGTGTTTTTGGTGTCTCATCTTTGGACTTCCTTGGTCACCACGTTTCTGCTGAATACGCCTTTTCCGCAATGTGCTGAGATTGTACAAGCCATAACGGATCTACTTTGGAAAGAACATGCGTAACACTGTTTTCCATCTCAGCGATCCCGCCATAGCCGCGTACAACTGTTCAAAAGATGTGCTCGCCAATGCAACGATGCTGACTCATCCGTCTTCCGCTGGACTATTCGGTCTTATGGTTGATGCTTTGAAAGTTGCGGTCAGGGTTTTTACAACAGCAGTTAAATGGCACCTGACAACCAAACTCCTTCTTATCTAAGCGATTGCAACTAGCAGAAGTCAAATGAATAACTTTCGGTCGTGAGCTGATTGCAGTTTACCTTTAAATATGTCACTTTTGCCACTTTCTCGAGGGGAAGGGAATCTATGTTGAAACTGACCATAAATCTCTGATGCATGCATTGTCATTTTTGCCCTCGCGTTTTTCTCCAAGAGAATCACGCCATCTCGATTTCATTTTGTAGTTTACATTGGATATACGGCATGTTAATGGAAAAGAAAACCCTGTCGCAGACGCTTTGTCGCTCGTGGAGATCGACGCTCTTATTGGACCGTCTAACGTTAAGTTCACTCTCCTTGCAGCCGCACAGCAACAAGATTCGGATAACACTACTTAACTTGCAAGACATTCCACTACCATTCTCCACAGGCCCCAATCTATACGATACATCCACAGCTGCGCCTCGTCCGTATGTACAACCTTTGTACCACCGGAAAATCTTCGATCAACGTCATGGCCTCTCTCATCCTGTAATTCACGTCTCAAGGTTTACGACATTTTTTAACCGTCATTATTCGTTTCACGCGTTGGCCCGGCCGAAGCCATTCCGCTCACAGATATCGCGGCCGAGTCCGTTGCTTTCGCATTCATTTTGCGTTGATTCTCAACCGTTGGTGTATCGTCACAACAAATCGGGGTGCACAGTTTCATTCTTCTCTTTCTCCTGTCTGACGCTTTTACTTGGCATCAAACGCATTCGTACAACTGCTTACAATTTGTCTCCAATGGTATGGTTGAGTGTTTCCACCGCCTAACAGCCTCGATCATAGCGTACCAAAAGGGATTGAAATCCTTCCTATTGTACTGCTTGGAATCTGCAACACCGAAAAATGCGAACTTCGTTGCACGACCTCTCAACTCGTCTATTAAACTACCCTTTAATTCCATGGCCAATTCATTTTACGCAACTTTTCTACAGAACTTGATCCGACTGTTTTTGCTGACCGTCTTTAACACGCCACATACAGGCCTCGCGCGCAACGCATCAAGTCTTTCGTACCAAAGAACTTTCTTCTTGCACTCACGTTTATGTCCACACCGATGCGGTCTGTTAGCCATTTCAGCCGCTCTACAATGGATCATACAAAGTTTTGCAACGCCATTAAAAATATTTCACTTTGTATGTTCGAGGTAACAAACGCAACATCAGCATCGATCGCCTTAAAGTCGCCTACATTGAGACTGATCTTCTTTCGCCATCGCAACCAGTTGTGTTACAACTCGGGCCTCAGCTCAAGTTGACTACTCGGTCAAAAAGAAAAGTTTATTTCCCAGACCGTTCCGCAAGAAATCGAACATTCACCAGACACATTTTTGCTTTATATATATATACAGTGGACTCTCTCTATCTTGAACTCACAAGGAGGCAACAGATTTGTTCGAGATAGAGAAAATAACCGTACAAATCAAAATTTTTACTAATAAAGCAAGAGAAACAATAAGTTTTATTAGGGATGTATTAGATTAAATGCTCAGAAGACCTTTTTGTTGAAAAACTTTAAAACAGTACGTATAAAGTTAGACAGGTGTAAAAAAATTTAGAGATTTCAATCTCTCGTCTTCTTATAGCCATTCAAAACGTGGATATTGTGTTTGTTGGAACACCAAACTATTCTAATGCCTCTATGTTGGTCATTCCTCTCTCAATTTATCTAATGATTTGACACTTTTCTATTAATTTGTGTTTTTCATCTTCCGTTTAACAGCCGACATCTTGACTTAAGCCCTTTTCTTAATTCAAAACAAAACCTTTACTTTGTAATATTTTGGTTGCAATCGAATTTTCAAATATCGAAGATTTTTGCTCTATTTGCCGTATAAATGAGGAAAAAGACGGGAAAAATCCGAGATAGAGAGAGAAACATTCGCAAAGAACCAAGTTTTTTTGTTCGAGATAGAGAAAAATTCGAGATAGAGAAGTACGAGATAAAGAGATAAAAATAGCTTAGAGAGTACACAAATGTCCAAGGGACCGAGCTTTTTGTTCGAGATAGAGAGAAGTTCGAGATAGAGAGTAGTCGAGATAGAGAGAGTACACTGTATATATTTTGCCTATATATATATATTCTTTATATTATTATCGTAGGGTTCTTTGCCACTGGTATTCTAGGCGGGGGAGGCATTGTAGCATCTCTCTGCACATCACTTTTCCGTAATATTCTACGGTTTGATTTCCTACCATGGCAACCCATAGTATTACATTATTCATACGTGTCATATGTTCAGCGTTCCACACGCCTCATTATCACCTCATTAACTACCTCATTTACACGTTTACTATTGTATATATTTAGGACGACAAAAACTTCCTCTTTCCTATTTAAAAGAGAATGCTAATATGTACATTGAGCGAGATAGCGAAGAAGATTGTGAATTTTTTAATTAATGGTCTAAACCCGCGAAGCTCTTTTCTTAGATGAAAAAACTCCAGATATAAATGATTCTGGGTAGGCAACGACCAAAGTTCAAATGGAGTCGGTTTGATGCTTGCTGAAAAACGTTGAACAAGATCTTCAGTATACACTCCCCAAACATAAATACAAGAGCACATGAAGGACTCTTTTTACAATAATCTGCGAACTCTCATTTCAGGGCTACCTGCTAATGAGATAGTCTTTCTAGTGGGTGGCTGGAATGGACACATCGGTAAAGAGTCTGCCAGATATGCCGGTGTCTATGGTGGTTATGGGTACGGTGCAGGTAACACTGATGGAGAGAAAGACTTTGATTTCACTATAGCTAATAACATGGCCATTTCTCATTCCTTTCTTCGGCGTTTGTGATTTACAACTGAAGCAGCCAAGACACTAATCAAAACAATTTGTACCAAAATTATGTCACTGGAAACTCACTGATGCTAATCTTTGGAACGATTTTGTGAGTATATTTTCTGAAAAGGTTAACTCCATTACTATTGACGAAGATTCAACAGAGGACATCTGGAATCTAATGAAGTCATTTCTTCTCAGTTCTACTGTGGAAACCTACGGCCAAGCCAAAAAGGGTTGTCGGAAAATGGTAATCTGGCGGTGAGAAAATTTTGCAGTTGCGAGAAAAGACGGTACTGCAAGTTGTGGAAGCAGGGCAACAACAGTAAAGAAGTCTATTTACAGGCAAAGCGCAACGCGAAAAGAGCAGTCTATTTCGCAAAGAGTCATAGGTTTAAGAAATACAAATATCGCACATTCTCTTAAAATTCATACTACATACATACCACCCTAATTATTCAATAATTTTGCTTTTCATTAGAAGAAAAAAAATATGCCGGCAGAATTGGAGAGACAAGCAGCACATTCCCAACGCCAAGAAAGAGAAATGAACGAACAGAATATAGAATCACTTTTTTAATGTCCAATTTGGAAGATATGTTGCATGGTTTGCCATCTCTTTGATTGTAACAGGAGTATAGTGCGCGGGGTCATAATGTTTGGTCTGCTCGTAGCAGTGGTAGCTGGTTTGTTGGTTGCAACTTTTTTAAGTGGAGCCAATTATATTATTTATTTACTATTTCTTTTATTTATCCTTCTTGCTTTAGTTGATGTCCTATATAATATATGGACAACAATGTGTTTTGGTATATGTAATAGTCGATATGATGACTTATCTGAACAGGGTACAAGTGATGATGTAGGGTAAATCAATTAAATGAAAGTCACATCAGTAATAGTTCCACATTTTCATTTCTTTTATTTCTAACATATTGGATTGTTGCATGTGCATTGAATTTGTGCATTCTATTTTGTAGAACAGACATTTGTATTTTATGTATCCACGATTGATTGAGTGTTATATAACTGGTATAAAGAAAGAAAGTTCTTAAATTTTGACTATATTAAAAGACATTGGTTGTGTTTTATAGTAGGAATTGTCATGGTGAGATTGTAGCGTGTAAGAACCGAACTTGGTATTATTTTATCGTCTATCAATATGACTCGATTGCAAAACACTCATTCCTCCCTTTATAACAAAGAATAACTTTCAGCTTTTAACTTTGACCGTCAGTCCGTCTTATATAAATATATACCCGTTGCGGTGTATTATTTATTATTGAAAATTGGCAAGCCACGCTTCCTAAATAGAGTATAATCAAGTTAACTGGCCTTTGTGTGTTTGTAATCGTCACAGTTAGCAATACAGTTGATAAGAAAAGAAAAGGTTTACTGATATATCATCATTACCAAAACTATTTTATTCAAAGATTTGTAGCTAACTAATTTTTATACTTTTAGAAATAAACATTTCCCATATCATTTCCTTAATATTTTCTCGCTAGATTGCTTGAAAGTTCATTAATAAAAGCTAAAGAAGTTGCCAAATATGCTGAAAGTCAATTTTTATCCAAAAATAGCTACGTTTATCATCAAAGCAGAACTTTGTTACTAACTATTCTACCAATAAACACCACTTCTTCTTCCACTTCAAGTTTATGGCAAAATAAAAAATGGAATAAAATAGGGTTATTGAATTTGTTGGTCCGTATTCCGAAGCGAAGTAACGCACACAAGTCCGATTGCGAAAAAAATTTCTGATGTCCGCCACAGGCAAATTTTTTGGATTATGTATACCAAATCTTAAAAACGTCAAATCTTCTGACAAGTGTCCAAATCTTTCAGATCAGACCCAATCGGTGATAACAGACCCAATCGGTGATATCAGAGAAACTCGGTGATCGGAAACCTTCACAATTGCTTTGTAAAATGCGACAGCTTCTTGGCGACAATCAAGTAGAAGATAGTATCCTTCACCAAATTTTTCTGCAACGCCTTCCAACAAGTGTCCAACAAATCCTTGCTTCCACTGTTGACAAAGTCCCACTTTGGGAACTGGCAGTACTAGCAGACCAAATTCAAAAAGTCCCTCCTTCGCAGCCATCAGTCGCGGCAATTTTAAATCCTGCTCGACAGCGAAAGAAATTGACGCTCTCTGCAATCAAGTCGATCTATCCCACAAATGAGATTTCGACTTTGATAAACAAACTGAGCATGCAGCCAGGTTCATTTTCACGCAGCCGTGGTAAAAGTCCGGCACAATTCCGTCCGCAAACAAATTACCTTCTTCAGACTTTCCAGCGATTCATGCAATGAAGTTCTTCATGGGCTATATTTCGGTTATGCACACCTTGATGACCTCCTGATTGCCAGTTCTTCCGAAACGGAACATTTGCAACATCTCAAAATTCCTTTTGACCGTCTGTCCGACTACGGTGTAACAATCGACCCTTCAAAGTGTGTTTTGGTGTCTCATCTTTGGACTTCCTTAGTCACCACGTTTCTGCTGCAAGTATTACGCCTCTTCCGCAATGTTCTCAAATTGTATAACCCTTAACGGATCTACTTTCGAAAGAACATGCTAACACTGTTTTCTATCTTAGCGATCCCGCCATAGCCGCGTCCAACTGTTCAAAAGATGTGCTCGTCAATGCAACGATGCTGACTCAGCTGACTCATCCGTCTTCCGCTGCACCATTCTGTCTCATGGTTGATGCTTTGAACGTTGCGGTCGAGGTTTTTATAGCAGTTAAATGGCACATGGCAACCAATCTCTTTATCTAAGCGATTTCAACTAGCAGAAGTCAAATGCAGCACTTTCGGCCGTGAGCTGATTGCAGTTTACCTTTAAATATGTCACTTTCGTCACTTTCTCGAGGGAAGGGAATCTATGTTGAAACTGACCATAAACCTTTGATGCATGTATTGTCCTTTTCGCCCTCGTTTTTTTCTCCAAGAAAAACACGCTATCTCAATTTAATTTTGCCATTTACAACGGATATACGGCATATACGGTTAATGGAAAAGAAAGTCCGGGTGCAGACGCTTTGTCGCTCGTGGAGATCGACGCTCTTATTTGCCCCTTCAACGTTAAGTTCACTCTCCTTCCAGCCGCACAGCAACAAGATTCAGATAACACTCGTTAGCATTTTCGTCTTCGTTTCACCTGCAAGAAATTCCACTACCATTCTCCACAGGCTCTAATCTATGCGATGTATCCGCAGCTGCGCCCCGTCCGTATGTACTACCTTCGTACTGTCGGAAAATCTTCGATCAACGTCAGGACTTCTGTCATCCTGTAATTCACGCCTCACAGAAATGAGTGTCTGTCCAAAATTCCAAGCAGCAAAGATTCACCGCCACGTCACTGCTCCTTGTGGAACATTTTCAACACCAGATGCACGTTTCAAGTTCATGTTTGACAGTGTGAGGTAATTGTAAAAAAAGTCTATTAAGTGAAATGGTGCCATAAGATGCGAAAGACCAGGTGACCAAGTAAATTATACCTCACTAAACAATTGAAGTAATGTTGGTGCCACAAGTTTGACTTGATTTCACTGCACGTTCATTTATCACTGCATTGCAAATCACGAAAAAGCAAAGGAATCTCGAAAAGCCAAAATCTTTACGGCTTATATGTTTATTTGTTTTTATTGTAAGAATCGTTTGATGATTTCACTTAAGTATCTAGTTATTGTGTAAAAAGTGATTTGTGAAATTTAGAGACTTAACTACTTTGGGGAGAAAATTAAGTTTCAAATTTGCCAACTTTTTCCTAGCTGTTATTAATGAACTTTCAACCAATCTAGCGATTAAATATGAATGAAATGAGATGAAATAATTCTAATAGTATTATAAAGAATAGTTAGCTACAGACGATAACCTTTTGAAAAAGAATGGATATATATTGATGGTTTTGGTAATGTTTGAATATCAGTGAACCTTTTCTTTTCTTATCAACTGTATTGCTAACTGTGACGATTACAAACACACAAAGGCCGGTTAACTTGATTATACTCTATTTAAGAAGCGTGGCGTTTTTGGAATCGTATTTTGTTTGTCTGTTTGTTTGTTTTTAACGAGGCTTTCAGAACGCTCATTAAGCATTATCATGAAGACCCCGACCCGGAGCTTTAGTGTATTTAATTGCTCCCATTTGTGCTACGGTTATTTTTGATGAAATACGGCGTTGTTTATTTATAACCGCTCACTAAACAACTTTGTGATAGCATGGTCTCGAACCCAGAATCTTTCGGTTAAGAGCCAAATGCCATTACCATGGCGCTATCGCCGAATTAATGAAACATGGAATACAAATGTATGTTCTACAAAATAGAATACACAAATTCAATGCACATGCAACATTCTAATTTGTTACAAATAAAAGAAATGAAAATGTGGAATTCTAACTGATGGTGTTGCCACTTAATTGATCAATGATTTACTCTGCTCTACGAACTATAGGTAGATAGATTGACCTACGTCTGCCGAGAAACATATACATTATACGGCAGAAGATAAGTGCGTACAAACAACATACTATTAAGCAATAGTAAAAGGAGGCTGACATTGCACAACGGCAGGACCCTGTCCAGGTAAAGCACCATCATCAGATTGATCATTACATACACCAAAACACTTTGTTGTACATGTATTATATAATACATCAACTAAAGCAAGAATGATAAATAAAAGAAATAGTAAAATATAACTGGCATCTCTACTAAAGAAAGATGCAACCAACAAACCAGCTGCCACTGCTACGAGCAGACCAAACATTATGCGCCCGCGCACTATACTCCTGTTACAATCAAAGAGATGGCAAACCATGCAACATATCTCGCAAATTGAACATTCGCAATCTGGTCCGCTATGCAGTTCGTTCTTTCTCTTCTCTCTTTCGTAATATGCTTGGTATTTGAACCAATGTTCTTGTCGGTCCATTTCAGTCGGCATATTTCTTTCTTTTATTAAAGCAAAATCATTGAATTAAGAGAAAATTAGGGTGGTAACACACTAAATACAAATCATCAATATTTCAATTTTAAGAGAATGTGCAATTTTTGTAAAAAAAAACATATATTCAAGTTGTACATACATTCAGAACTTGAATTTTTTATCATTAAAATTATTTAGAAAATAAGTATAGCAAGTGTGGCAGCTGTAAATTTTATGTTGCTATCTTTTGACTGACCCATATTCATCTTTTTCCTATTTCTGTACATGTGACGGTTTTTAGAGACTCATTGTCAAACTGGTTGAGTAGTTCCACTCGCTAGTTGGAAATATGCAATAGGTTGGTTATACACCGTAACATCAAAAATCACCATAACTATCTTGTTTTGTAGGGCTTAAAAAATTGAACATTGGTTTTATCATGATTTTGGGCTAAAGATTCTTGTACCTTTATTATCTTACGAGCTATTTAGTAGCGTGAAAAATTCATTCATTACTTCTATGATAAAAATATAAACAAATGTATCACATTTGTAACAATTGATGCCATGATTATGCTCCAATCAAAACAATTTGAAACTATCAGCTACGTAGCGATCTCCCATCATGCATCAGTGGTATCAGCTACGTAGCGATCTCCCATCATGCATCAGTGGTATCTGTATTATACTTGATTCTAAAATAAAAAGTAGACGCTTTATGTTTTAATTTTAGATTTCGAACAAAATTATGACATGATTAGTATTTTCGTTAAGATTTATAACAATTCTTAAAATATATCTGTTTTTAGAGTTTGTTGCAACGCCTCTTCAACTTTTAAAAAATAGATAAACACTTACCTTTTTTTTTCTCTTACCTTAAAGGTTGTTTGTTTGATTTTGTTTACTTTTACTTTTAACGTTAGAAATTAGCGTTCTCCACCACTGAGTTTTTTCGATAGTGCCTAGATGATGGATTTACAAAAAAACGAAGACAAAAGCGAGGGGATCAGCGGACAGATCGTAGTTAATGAAGGTAGAATGAACGTGAAATAATCACGCCTAACTTGGCGGTGCACGGTAAAACGATATATATGTGAACCAAATACCAGTTGTACCAAATGTACACGTATATTTGGTGCGACTCAGCTGGAAGTAGTCGTGTCTTGTCGCAAAAGGTTCATCAAACATGAGTTGCTTTCGGAAGAGCACAGCGTCGTCGACTGGAAGCAGTTTTGTCATGATGTCGCTGTCGTACTTCTTAAACAACCCAGTACAATTGTGTGGCCCTGAGAGGATAGTAGAGATCAACAAATCCATGTTCTCTCGACGAAAATATAATCATGGTCGAGTTATTGTCAAACAGTGGATCTTTGGTGGGTATGAACCTGCAACTAAAAAGGTTCCCGTTGGTCATCGTGACGCTGCTACTCTGCGAGATATGATAACCGATTATCTTGTCGAGTTCATGTGGATGCAGAGATTCGACAACCATCGGTTTGTTCACTTTTTGAATCAAATAGTAGACTTGTATCCTATTGAATCTTTTTCAAGACCACGCATTCATTCATCTTCATTTGTTTGTTTGGTTTCCTTTTATCATTTGTTTCCCCCGCGTTTTTTACTTGACGGCAGTTTACCCCAGAAACTGGGACCCCCACTGCAGTTAAAAGAAGAAACCCGGCTAGATGAGAGAGATCATGGCAGCATTCCTTCATTTTATGACTTAGAAAGCGTGCCGGCTAGATGAGAAAGATGATGGCAGCATTCCTTCATTTTATGACTTAGAAAGCGTGCCTGCTATCTGCTCATCAACCAGCCGAAAGAAACCTTTTGAAAGCGTACTTGCCTTTATAAAACGGGAAATTTTGCGACGGAACCACGTATTATCTGCGAAACAGGTGAGTCCCTTTAATCAACGAGTTTTTCAGCTAATTTCTTGAGACAAATTTCTGCCTTTTTCTGCTTTTATCACTTAATTCCGTTTTTCAATCTTATTTTCATTTTTTACACTTTGCTATTCACACAGGACGCATATGGAAAACAGCATATTTTATATTTGTTGATATGTATATCCTGTATAAATACTGGTAAAATAAATAAATAAATGCCTCCTGACTGCATCTTCCCATGGTTGAAAAGACGAGTGTCGTGACGTGACCCTATAAAAATTTTTAAGATTTAAAGGCGGATTCAAGATTCTCGGTTATTGGATGTCGATGTAATGTTTTTTCACACCGTTTCAAATAATGATTAAATTTTGTTTTTAATGACATCTTGATACGAACGTTTGTTTAATATTTAATAGACATGTGTATGGTCGTTCGCATGATTTTATTATTTTCGTAATATTTCGACCTGCTTAGTGTAGGTCTTCATCAGACTAATAAAAACCGTTATAAAAAGAAGTTAAAAACTCGAAAACAAATGACGTCAATACAATGTCCTCTTTCGAAGATGCGCATATTCAATACAATGACTTCTTCCGAAGTCATTGAAGTTGATGAAGTGACACGAAAATCCGAAACAACGTCATTTCAACACTGGAAAAATCACCTGAAAGAAAAATTTGAAAAATACAACACCAGCAACAGACAACGCAACACCAATCCAACAATGAAACCAACTACACTGAACCTGTGCGATGACGAAATACCACAACATCACAAAGAACTGCTCGATCTCGGTCCAAAATTCGTACCGGTTCAAGCCCGCATTCCGTACATAGATATCATCTCTAAAACAGAATCTACGGCGCTAAAACTGTCTTACGAAAGGAAAGACGACACCGACGCATTGAAACTACGACAAGATGTATTGAGGGATTTGAAAATGTGTAAGACACCAAAGAACAATCTTACACCCAGCCAACGACAAGCTATGAGAGAACTAAAAACAGCCGACGAAATAAGAATTTACCCTTACGATAAAGGGGCTGGCTTTGTACGTCTACCCAATGAAATTGCACTCCAAAAAATTGAAAAACAAATAGGTAACACCGAGAAGATAAACAAAGACCCGACACCAACGCTAACGAGAAAGTTCCAAGCCACATTGAAGCAACTTAAACAACAAGGGAAGTTCAATGACAATGAATACAAAAGCCTGTACCCATCAGATCCTGTACCACCGAGGATGTATGGAGTATTAAAAGCGCACAAACCCGAAAAGAACTTTCCAATAAGGATCGTCGTTTCCACTATTGGCACACCAAGCTACAAAACATCGGAATACTTGGTAAAGATTATTCAACCGACACTCAACAAAAACAAAACTCGGCTGAAAAATTCACAAACATTTGTCGAAACATCAAAAACCTGGAAGATTGGAAGTGAAGAGGTTCAAGTTTCATTCGACGTTGTAAACTTATACCCTTCAGTACCAGTAGGTGAAGCAACCGACATCATCATGGAATTCTTGGCGAGTGACCCTAAATTAAAAAGAAGGACAAAACTAAATCTATGTGACATCAAAACGCTGATTGACCTTTGCCTTTCAAAATGCTACTTTTTGTGGGAAGGGAACTTCTACGTTCTTAAGAACTCTGCTCCCATCGGTTTAGCATTGATGGTTGTCATCGCTGAAGCGTTCTTACAGTGCCACGAGCAGAACGCAATTAATATCGCCCGTCTGAACAACCCCTCAATAGCACCCTTGTCATTTTTAAGATACGTCGACGATAGTCATGCCAGATTTAAAAACCTACAAACGGCAACTCAGTTCCAACGGATACTGAATGAACAAGACCGACACATCCAGTACACCATGGAGACGGAAGACGCTGGTAAGTCTCTTCAATACCTAGACCTCAAAATTACAAACAGATGCGATGGCCGTTACGAATATAAAATCCATCGAAAGAACGCCATCACAAACGTCCAAATTAAACCACACTCCGGACACGACCCAAAAGTGCTGAAGGGAATCTTTACCGGTTTCCTTCATCGTGCTTACACCGTATGCCAAGGACAACAACGAGATGAGGAAATCGAATTCCTCATATCTTGCTTTGTCGAGAATGGTTACAAGGAGAAGGAATTGAAACACATTATTACGGATTTTAAACGAAAAAGGACAAACAACAACAACAATCAAAATCAACAACAACCAGATCCCATAACCAACATTGTCACTCTACCATGGATACCAGGCTTAAGCCCGAAACTACGCAAATCGTTTCGTAAACAAGGTTTCAGAGCGGTCTTCAAAAGCTCAAGGAACCTTAAATCCATACTGACTGCAAGAAACAAAAGTAGCCTCCCAAGGTTTAGCCTACCTGGAGTTTACAAGGTGAATTGTAAATGTGGAAAAAAGTACGTTGACCAAATTTCCACACGCCTGGAACAACACAAGAAATCAATCAGGGAAAAAAGTGGGAACTGACAGGCATTTCAAACCATGCCCAAATTTGTAGCAAGTTCGAATGGAAGGATACAGAGGTCCTCAAAGTGGAAGCTAGGAAGTTTGACCGCAAGGTGCGGGAAGCATTGGAGATCTAGTTCCGGGAAACGTCACCACATAGTGAAGATGGTCTGAACCAAGACTATGGTCAATATGTGACGACAAGATTCTGGAAACCAATGTTCTCGCATCTTCGGAAGAAGTCATTGTATTGAATATGCGCATCTTCGAAAGAGGACATTGTATTGACGTCATTTGTTTTCGAGTTTTTAACTTCTTTTTATAACGGTTTTTATTAGTCTGATGAAGACCTACACTAAGCAGGTCGAAATATTACGAAAATAATAAAATCATGCGAACGACCATACACATGTCTATTAAATATGATTAAATTTTGTGATCCTAATTGGGAATCGATTTAGATTACAACATTTCTTTATATTATATTGATGTTTTTCAAGTTGAGCCTTAAAATAGTTGAATTTACTTGTCTTTCTATTTACTTCGAACAATTTTCTGGAAATATTTTTTAGGCATTTTTTGTACAGTTTTGTTTTTTTCTGTGCCCCTTGTGATCCAAGGGCTTAAAGTGTCCTTAACTTTAATTTTAATGCGTGTCATTGGAAAGCATTTGTCATATAATGGAGAAATTGTCGCTCAAAATTTTGAATACGCTTCATTAAGACAATTGTTGTTTGTAAGAAGCTCCAGGTAACATCAGTTAACGCGCTCTTAAACTTTTCAATAGACTAGTCATTAATTTTTCGTGTCTGAACGTAAGTGCACGCAATGTTGTTATTAGTTTTGGAATTACTTTAGGTGAAACTTTCCCGGGAAAAGAAATGGCAAAATTTTGTACTGTTCGAGTGGATAAATTTTTGCGGATGGACCAAACTGGAAAATTTCACGAGGATGAACTTTCGCGGATGGACCAAACTGAAAAATTTCACGCGAATGAACTTTCGCGGATGGACCAAACTGGAAACTTTCGCGTTGCTTTTAATTTGAATTTTTATAGACAGGTGGACATTTTTAGACATTTTTATTGTGGTAGTTGGGTTAATACCAACGCCCTGGTGAAATACCACTACTCCTGCTGCTACTGGTGGCTTATGTCACTGGCTTTCCCCACCAGGCAGGATGTTCCAGGTATCCTTTCCTTCTTAATGATAGTACATTCATTCAATAATCATACTGGCTCGGACGTCGCCCAGGCTAAAAAGGTCCGCGTTCCCAGTGCTGCGAATCCGCTGGGTTCATCAAGTTTACTAGATTCTGCCCGCGACGTTCCATATTCATTGAATACTGTCTTAAAATTTAAAATTGCATTGTGCAAGATTCGTGGATTAAATGCGGATATCGATTCTGTACATCAACATCTTTTGGCCAAACGACCCCATTTACTCTGCCTGACTGAAACTTAGATTTGTCCGGCAGATCACACTAATCTGGAAACCGTTTCCCTTCATCTCCGTTGCCCAGATTATGGATTCTTCTCTGGCCTGTCTCCACGAGGTGGAGTTTGTGTCCGTTCTTGTGTCCAGGTTGCTAGAGTAGACGATCTTAACAGATTTTCTGAAGGACTTTCAGATACTTTGGTTAAAATTCAATGGTTGTGGCAACATCAAATTTTTCTGTACTAAACTCCAAAAATCATAAAATATTTTTTGATCAACTTTCCAACAACATCGAAACACTTCTAATCAAATTCCCTCGGTGCGAAATTTCCATTTTAGGTTATTTTAATGTCCACAACCCAGCGTGGATTGCGCACTCCTCCCCGCGGGCTAACGCAGCAGGCCTCGAAGCAGAATCTTTTGCCACTATAAACCATCTCAAACAATTGGCAACCTTCCCAACACGTATTCCAGATCGCGTTAGTGATTCAGCTAACACCTTAAATCTTTTCCTTACAACTGACCCGTCAATATTCGAAACACCAACGGCATCTGCTCCGATCCGAAACTCAGATCATTGCCTAATATCAACTAGCTGCAATCGAAACTCCTTACACTACCCTTCATCAGATAAATCATATATTGGCTATAACTTTAATAAGGCTGACTGGGACTTTCTTCGTGAATTCATCGCAAACGACATTCCCTGGGCCTCATTTTCGTCCGACGACCCTTCAAAACTTGCCGACAACATTGTCGAATGGATTCACATTGGTATGCGTTTGGCCATTCCATCCACTGAACACCTTGGCCGGGTTAATTCGCCAAAATCGTTCAACCATAAATGTTTTCGCGCAGTGAACCGCAAGAACAAAACGTTCCGTGAATGGAAAAGAAAAAACACCCAACAGAATTGTGAAAACTTCACTCTTGCCCGAAATGGCTTGCTCTAACTCCATCCGAAAGGCCAAAGATTTTTTTTTGGAGTTAATTTATGACAAATCAAATTGAGCGACCCTAAAGCTTTCTGGTCGATGGTGAAATCCATAAAGTCAAATTTCTGCGAATCAACATTCCCTGATATCGTTCATCTCGATGGAAGCGTGAATGTCACCCCCCGATGGAAGCGTGAATGTCACCCCCCGATGGAAGCGTGAATGTCACCCTTCCCTGATATCGTTCATCTCGATGGAAGCGTGAATGTCACCCCCCGATGGAAGCGTGAATGTCACCCGCCGATGGAAGCGTGAATGTCACCCTTCCCTGATATCGTTCATCCCGATGGAAGCGTGGATGTCACCCCCCGATGGAAGCGTGGATGTCACCCCCCGATGGAAGCGTGGATGTCACCCCCCGATGGAAGCGTGAATGTCACCCCCCGATGGAAGCGTGAATGTCACCCCCCGATGGAAGCGTGAATGTCACCCGCCGATGGAAGCGTGAATGTCACCCTTCCCTGATATCGTTCATCCCGATGGAAGCGTGGATGTCACCCCCCGATGGAAGCGTGAATGTCACCCCCCGATGGAAGCGTGAATGTCACCCCCCGATGGAAGCGTGGATGTCACCCGCCGATGGAAGCGTGAATGTCACCCGTTGCACAAAGTTGAATAAAAATAAGTATTACTAGCTAACAAATGATATTATATATATATATATTAAACACGTATGATGAATGTAGTGCAAATCCTTACATTGACCCATTATTGTATATAGCTATTCATTGAACAAAATATCAATAATTAACAAAAATGGTGTATTTCACTTATAATAGATTACAAAATTTGTGCAATAAATACTTTTTAACTATAAATACATTTAACAGAAATATTGTAAGGGGGTAATACTATTCCGGGGAGGTATTATTATACCGGTACGATTATACCTCCCCGGTATAGTTATTCCGGTATAGTTATACCGGGGCGGGGGTATAATAGTTTACACCGGTGTAAAGGAACTATAATTTTTTTTTTTGGGGGGGGAGGGGTGTTAGTACCGCTACACCGGTTCTTGTTGGACGACCGAGATGATTACGAAAAAGGCAGGAACGCGCTAAACTTAAAAGTGTAAACAAACAAATTCCATGAATTTTGCTGCGCAATAAATCTTGAATCATGCCAAATTTAAATAAAGTATTTCATATTTTACGACGTTGGCTATATTACTGACAAGGAATACATGTTGTTGTACGATATTAATTGGTCTGAAAATCTTGATTTGCCATACTGGAAGTACAGTAAATTTGACTTTGACAGTGTCGTAGTTAGACTTGGTCAAAGTCTGCGGTCGACCAAGTCAAAAAGTGAGACAAAAGAATTCATACCGTCTCTTTTGAAACTTTTTTTACGGAATTTTTGCGCCCGCCCAACTTCTCTATTATGTTTTTCCGTCCCGTATTTTCCGCAATGCAAAAGTATTTTTTTAAGTTCCAACCGTCGCAACCACTAAAACGTGTGTGCATGTATAAAATATCTTCTTTGCTATCTCCGTCTTGCAGAATTCGATAAAAGTATATCGCACTTGTTTCGCAGAATATAACTTTCGCAGAAAATTCTGCGAAAATCGAGGATAAATTCACCATATAAGGCTTTTTGAACGCCATATTAGCCAATCAGATGATTCAAACAGCAAAATAAAAAATTCGCAGATGTTGGCTAAAACCTATTTGATAGAGTATTGTATTTTGCCGTCTTGTGGACGTTTCTTGTGAGCACGCAGTTCAAATATGCTCTCTTGTGCCCTTGAAGCCTTAGAAAATAAAAATTATGATGAAATTTAGAATATTAAAAAAGAATTGGCAAATTTAAAGCCACATGTGAATATTGTTGCTGCTTTTGAAAATGGAATTGTTTCCAGAAATTTAATTTCTGTTGTTTTCCTATTTTTGTTATATTATTTTATATTCTTACCTATCAAGATAAATAAAAACAAACTATGTCATGAAACCTGTCTAATTGCGTGTAATCATAATGTTAATTATTGAAATCTAAAATAGATTTGTAGTGGTTTTTAAATTTGATACCTTCTATAGGCAAGGATACCACAAATTATTTTTATTGTTTGCTCTCCCTTAGATTATTATTAGACACACAATAACATCATAACAAATTAAAGTGATACAATGTTATTTGAAAGTAGCCTTGCTGGTTCTGCTATAGTTTTTGAGACAATATATTTTTAATTTAGCTTGTTAACCAATGGTGATTGTTTATACAGATCTGTTTCTCTTGCGCTTTATGGGGATAATTCAATGGTGGATCAGCTCAGAGTCTTGACCAGTATTGAGTTATTTTTACACTGCAAATTTTATAGTAAGCCTCCAGTTTTAACATTTTGTTTACAAAATAGTCAGTTGTTTTCGTCACTAGAAAGTGTTGTGTTTCTGATAATACTTTGAACTCTGACTTGTCGTCATTTGAACTTGTTCAATGTGAAGCAATTAACACTTGCTCCAAATATAAATGGTCTTTGTTATGTTATGTTATGTTTATTTCGCCAAATAAAAGACATTTACAAATCAGTGCGTGATATATAAACCACAGAACAAAAAAAAAGGAAATGGCTAGGAATCCATAGAAGACCAAGCGGTCTTTTCATTGGACACCTGTATACACTCATTTATTTATTAAGAACGAAAGTTTAGACGTGAAAATTATAAAATTAAAAATACACAATCTCACAGAAAAAAAAACAATAATAACAAATATATAAAAAAATAATAATAAAAAAAAGGATAAAATAAAAATTAACTATCCGAATTCAAAAGTTCGTTTTTAATTCGGCGTTTGAAAATTTGTAACGATCCGCACTCAGTGTTATATGCATAATTGTTCCATAAGCGTGGACCTCGGTATCTTATTGAAAACTGGCCTTTTGTAGTTTTTCTGAAAGGGTACTCGATGAAACTCTAAAAATATATTTCTGCAATGAGTTAAAATACATACTATATGTTAGTAAAAAATCAATAAAAGTAAAAGCACAACTCGTTCTTTCGTGTTTATATATTATCAAATTCTAATGTCGTCACAGGCAATGGTGAAATCATCGACAACATCAGAGTTTTTGTCTGTAAAAACACTCCTACTACCTCTCACACATATAAGGGCAGAACGTATAACAATGAATGAAATTTTACAACGTATCCAACTTTTTCGTATCGATCACCGGTTTTCGTAGCAATTTTTTCAGCTAGGTGTTTGTGAAAAACTGAACATTCTGGACCTTCACCGCCGTTAACGGAGAAAACAAGTGGGGTAAAGGTTCCTTGTTCGACATTCATAATACGTTCGTTATATCTTCGTTTTTCTCATTTTTGTGAGATTTGAAGATAACGTTCTGCTCTTTGTTGATCTGTGAGGAAGAATTACAATTAGTGACACGTACGTCAAAGTAGTTCTTTGCGCGTGACAAAAGAATCCTCTCGCACGAATGTCCAGTCTTGCTTCATCTCCTTTGGCGACTTGATTCCGAAACGTCTCACCATTGATCGGCTGCAAGGGGGGTTCCACTTCAACATCATTGCACACTTTCTTCAGTAGGTTAGCCTCGAAGTCGCGGAGGTTGTTGTGACGCATAATTACAAATCCACTCTTTTTGCAGTCTAAAGCGTGTGTAACGTTGAAGGTTTGACCGCAAGAGCAGGTAGATGGTAGCCCCTTTAGTGGCTTGTTGTAACGAAGTGCCAGTGCATCTCTAAATTCACTTTTGTTAAGGAGAAACCCATGCTCTTCTAAAGGTAATACACTCAGCCAACTGGAGGCACCTTTTGATTTTGCTTGATGAACAGCTCTTAGTGTTTCAGAATCTATTTGTGTTTCAATTTTCTCAGCTTTTTCCTTCAATAAACTGTCGCATTGAACCCGAATATCGTTTCTTATGTTTATGTCTTCTTTAGGTAGCGCATCACCCTGCATTGCCATTATTGCACATAACGGAGCAATTATTTTCTTGGATGCTTCAAAGTCTGAAGACGATTTTTCAGAAATCTTGGGTAAACCGAAACCGCCGAGTCTGATAGGAAATGAAAATAACTCCCGTTCCACAACTGAAATTTCGGAGCCCAAAAGTGATGGAATAAACTTTGTGTCTATCACATCATCTAGGGGTTTGAGTAAATGTTCGATGTCTGGAATTGTGCGAAGAAAATAGCTGAATTTGTGCTGTTCACCATGTATAAACGCAGCAAAAGCTGCTTGTGGCTGTGTTTCTGCAAATTCTGCCAACTTTTCAACTTCACTGCACCATTTCTTGACTTTTTCTTTCATAAAAGATACTTTAAACTCTTCACTTCCTAATGCAGCTCCAAGGTGTCTTTTCCCTTCCGTAGTGAATTTTGTCTTGCTGTTTTTAAATATCTCTTTCGCTTCATCTAGCCGGTTCGAATCCTTTATAATGATCCACAATTTTGACTCGTTTACAAAATATCCAAGCTTTTTGCCTTCGTTTATCACAGTATCCCACCAAACTTTAAGTGATGCTAGTTTTCCGGCGCCTGTTGCATCATCAGCTAGCCATATTTCTTTGACATCTGGAATAGTGGTTCTGAGTTGGCGAATTAATGGACTTATTCCGAGAGCATAAAAAGACATAGCTAGATTGTCGCCTTGGGTTGTTCCTTCGCACGATGATATTTTCTCATTTCCCCGAATTATTAGACGGGAATTGGAACGATAGGTATTGATAAGTACAGTTGAGAATGCAGGGCAAATGTATTGCATGTTATGGAGTGCCACTTTTCTATTTAGAGAGTTAAAAGCATTTTCAGCATCAACTAAAATCACGGCTTCCGTGTCTTCATTAGAAAACATGTCTCGCATGGTGTGAATGGCCGCTTCAGAGCCACCTTTCAGACCTGTCAAAGCTTGAAGTGGACCAGCTGCTTCCTGTATTTCTGTCTTTAAAACCCATCCAATTGCTTTTCCGACAATTCGTCAAAGCACTTTTCCAATTCCAATTGGACGAACGCCAGGATTTTTGTTTAGAGGAATTAGTCGACATGCCACATAAGGTTCCAGAACAAGCGGGTCTATAGCGGTAGTAGATATTTTTCGTGCAAATAAAGCGATCTGTTCGCGAAGATCTCTACTTTCATTTTTGTGTTTCGGCTAACCAGAATTAGTTTGAATTGTTCAGAATCAAAATTCGATGGTCCTGCAGCACCTTTCGTCAATCGGGCAGATTCCTCAATCATAGCTTCGTCAATGGAGTCAAAAAACCCTTTATGCACTTCTTCTATCGGTCCATTAAATAAAGAATCATTCTGGATTTCCGATGGTTTAGGGTGTTTTTCTTTAAGTTGTTTCAAGGTATTTTCATCAGATGAAAGGATACCATTATCCCATTCTTCAGAGAGAAGTTTGAGGGCAGCATTCACTTTCCCTTGAAACATAAGTTTTGAAAATATTCTCGCTGCGTCTTCGTCTGTTCTTTTTTTTGAAGATATCAACTTCTTTTGGATGTTTCTACCCTCCTTGATTAGGTCGCAGATATCTCCATTCGTTCATGTGATTAATCTATTATGTAATCTTTTTAGATGGTCTTTTGCTTTGCTTTTTCTGGATGGTTTCTGCAGTAGAAGTGAGGGCAATACCATGAATACTTTTAACGATATCCCTTTTAACTGAGTGTCACTATTAAATTGTTCCATCCAAAACGTTAATTCTTTGATGAAACCTTTGACAGCTTGGCCAGATGGTATTCTGAAAAGATTTTTCCTCCAGTTTATTATCTCTTCATATGCATTATCAATGGTGTTAACAAAGTCTACACTCACAATATTTTCCCAATTGTTAGTTGGAATTCTATTAATTCTACCGTACGATGGGAGGTTTGGTATTATTTTGCTGGTTGTTTTCAAATCTGTTTGAGGATATTTTTTTTTCTGGTAATGCTGGTAGCATTCTTGGTGTTCGTGGTGTTTTCGGGGCAAGATAAATTGTATTATTTGTTTTGTTGTCATTTGTTGGAGTCTCAGGATCGAATGATGCCGGTCTATTTTTGCATTTTAACATGTGGCGTCTTATACCTGCTGCTGTAAGTAATTCGTGTTTGCAGAAAAGGCACGAGTGTCTTGACTTGTTTGTTGCCATATTCTCAAGATTTGACAAAGTTAAAATATTAAGTACGATGAAATGTTAAAAGGTGTTTTTAAAAAAAATTTCCAAATAGAAACCATTCCACAACTTGCGATAACGATGCGCAAATTATTTAATTAAACAAAATTATGAACGGATGTTGTTTAATTGAAGTTTGCGATTTTAAAATGTGATTTTTTATAAGAAACAAATCTGTTTACCACAACAACAAGTAAAATCTCTTAAAATGTTTAAAACAAATAAAATATGAAAAGAAAAGTTTTCCCAGACTCAAACCCTATTTTTTCAGGATATGGGGCAGTCCACTGGGGTTACAACTCAATCTCCCGAAGATCCCCAACAACCCAGAAAAAGGAAGAGAGAATGGATACTTGACTTCGAATATCTCAAGGAAATGCTAGCTAGAGATTCAAGTCTTGAATATGCCGCACCATAAACAACTTACGAATACTTTATCGTCGCTTTCCTTTCCAGCTAAGCAAACGCAAGTAAGATATAAGCCAACTATCTGATTTAGGAGCAGAAAAAACACGTCTTGTCCACTCAGAAACCAGTCTGATCAGTATGTGATCAGATCAATCTTTCTTTTATACGATCTGTTTTGTCATCAAGCTATACACCCAAAAAAATTGTTTCTTCATTTCACAATGCTTCTTACGTTGCTTTTCATCCATTCATTCTGAAAGGGTACTTGTATTTTATATTAGAATTCCTAGTATTATATTTATTAGAACAAAGTTGAAATTGAGATTGGAAAACATTTGGAATTGATCCATTATTTACTCTATACATAAAGATCAGAGTTTGAAAGATATTTATTTGGTAGATATTTAAAATCTTTAGATCTTTTAATATTTCATGGGATGAAATGTCACAGTTTTTGCCTTTTATAATTTTAGCCGCTCGTTTCTGCTTATTAAGGAGATTTTTGAGGTGAGATTTATGTGTGCTTGCCCATACTATGTTAGTGTATATAAGATAATTGTGGATGAATGAAAAGTAAATTTGCTTTAAAGATGATTTATTTAAGAATGATTTTGCTCTGTGCATTAAGCCTATATTTCGGGAGATTTTTTTCTCAAGGTATTTTATATGGAAATTCCATGTTAGATTCTCGTCAATATATACTCCTAAAAATTTATTGTATTTTTCTCTAGTGATTTTACAATTGTCGATACTTAACACTTTAACACGGAAGATTTTGGATGAAAAAGAATATATTTAGATTTATTAGGATTTAAAGACAACTTGTTAACCAGTCGTTTATAAGTGACAATTCCATGTTCATTATCGAAAAGATCTTATCAATATTATCACCTGACAAAAAAAGATTTGTGTCATCAGCGAATAAAATTGCGGAAGTGTTTTTAGAGACATTTGAAATATCGTTGATGTATAATAAAAATAGTAACGGTCCTAAAATAGAACCCTGAGGAACACCGCATAATACTGTTAGTTTGTTCGTTTGTTTATTATTGTAACTGACGAATTGTTTTCTTTCTTGAAGATAATTCCTAATTAGTTTTAAGATTGGTCCATGGACACTGTAGTATTTCAATTTACACAGAAGAATTTCGTGATCCACAGTATCGAAGGCCTTCGATAAGTCTACAAACACACCCAAAGTGAATCGTTTTCTGTCAAAGTTTGATAAAATATTTTCCGATAACTGTAGAACTGCATGTTCAACACTTACACGCTTTTGAAACCCAAATTGATTTTCGTTTAGCAAATTGTTGGTAGATAGGTGTTCATACAGGCGGTTGTAAACTATTCTCTCGAGTATTTTAGAAAATACAGGAAGAATGGATATAGGTCTATCATTTTGTGGGGATGATATATTTTTAGATTTATGAATAGGGATAACCTTTGCAATTTTTAATTCGGTGGGAAATATTCCAGTTGCTAGACTCAGTTGAAAGATATAGAAAAGGGGATCAAATATTTCGTAGAACACATTTTTAACAACTTTAGGTAAGACATCATCGTGACCTGCTGCCTTAGTCACTTTTAAAGAATTGAATGCAGTCATAAACTCCTCTATAGTTAACTTTTTTTTACAATCAATATATTTATTACATGTATCAAGAAAGTCTGTAACTACGGAATTTTTATTAGTAGATATTTCTGATGCAAGAGATGGACCAATATTTGTGAAGAAAGTGTTATGGGAAGACGCTATTTCATCATCATCAAAGATCTCCTCGCCGTCAACAACCATACAGTTTGGAAACTTTGAAACAAGATCACGTTATCCAATAACTTCCTTAATCACATTCCACGTTTTTTTGCTGTCGTGTTTGCTCAAATCAAGCAGCTTTGAATAATATTTTCTTTTTGTCATTTTCTTTAAGCTTTCAAATAAATTTTTATAATTCTTATATTTAATTTCGTTAGAAAAGGTTCGATGCTTTAAGAATTTGTTGTACAATCGTTGTTTTTTCTTTGATGACTTTATTAAGCCCTTGGTCATCCATGGGTTTAAAAGACTTTTTGTTTTTACGTGATATTCAGTGAGGGGGAACGACTTGTTATACTCTGTAAGAAAGAGGTCTATAAGTATTTCATACGACGTGCTTGGATTATTTGACAAATAAACATTTTCCCAGTTTACTGTTTTCAAAGATTCCTTAAACAGGACTATGTTGTCGTAACAGATGTTTCTTTTGAAAACTTTTGTTTTTCTGTTTTTTTTGTTTTTTTTCTTTATTACTTAAGTTGATTGCACAATAAACCGCAAAATGGTCAGAAACGTCACATTTAATTACACCAGAGTTTATTTTCGAAATAATATTAGTGTTGCAAAATATGTTGTCTATCAAAGTGGCAGATGCTCTTGTTACCCGCGTGGGGCGATTAATAATTGGCGACATTGCATTTTGAATGAAGGTGTTTAGGAATGTGGTAGTAATTGCGTCGTTACGTAGGATATTAAGGTTAAAGTCGCCAAGGAGGAAAATGTCGCTGGAGGCAATTTTTTGCGTGAAAATGTTATCGATGAATGAAAGAAAGGGTTTTAGAGATTGACTGGGTGGTCTGTAGACCGAACATATAAAAATGTTTTTACGAGCCGGAAAATAAACTTTTAAAGTGTAAAATTCGAAGAACACATTGCTTTGTGATATATCGCACCGGATTTTATAAGTTAATTTGTTAATTTGTCTTCTTTTCTAAATATTTTAGCTTTCAGTACTGTCATAGGTAAAAGCATTGAAACTTTTTATCCTGATTTTGGTGCACTAAAATATGAGTTTTTGTTCAATCAACTAATAAATCCTCAAATTCTAAATAAAAAATTTCATCTGATAGAATCTCAATTTTATTTTCTCGTGTAGACAATGTTTTGGATGATTTTAAACCAAACCACTTTGTCCCTCTTGTCTCTGTACCTCATTTCAAAAATTGGGAGGAAATAAATTACAAAATTTTGAATTTCCAATCACGCGTTAATAATTAGGAGAAAATAAATTCATACGCAGTAAATTAGAAAAAATTCGAATCAATATTCTTCTTTTTTTCTCCTCCATCTCCTTGAGTTTAGTTTTCTATTGTTCCATGACCTTTTGTACAAGAATTTCTAGCTTGTTGTATATTTCGGAATCCAATGAACAATAAACAAGCCATTTAAAGCAGTTTTACGAAAATGTTGGGCGAGTTACGTTTCAAATGACATCGATGCTTTCCCCGATTCTTCAATAAACGACTCAAGCTTCAAAATACCTACGCCAACACGTCAACAGATTGTAGATTTGGTAAAAGAAGCGGTTGATCGTATTGCCCAAAATGTGGATATGGTCGAGCGCTCTTTTGAAGTGTGGTATCACAACTTCAGATTCCACTAAAGTTCGGAATGCAGACTTTTACAAAAGGTGTATGCATGATGGATTGAACATGATTGAAGAGGACGAAAACGACGACGACGATCCATTTGATATTGACGACTTATAAATTTTTATTTTATGCATGTATTTGTTGTATTTATTCACTAAACATATAACGAGGAGTAAACCATTGATTTTTTCCTGTTTGACCCAGAAGATGTTAAAAACATATTTCGACTACGCGTTATAATTAGACGAAAATAAATCATTCTAAATCTCGGCTACGCGTTAATAATTGGGAGGAAATAAATTACAATTTTTCCTAAAAATTGCCTATGCGCGTTAATTAGGACACGCGTTAAATTAGAGAATTTACGGTAGGTCGAAAATTGACGCGGAAAACTGGTGACCACGCGAGCTTCGGCTATTCGAGAGAATGTCAATTGCCGTTGTTCGTGGGAATTATGCAAGTTTAGTTGCGTCTTCTTGACAATTTTTTATCAGTTGAATTGCTCGTTTATTTTCGGTTTTATGACATATCTGTAAAGATTTATTAGTTTTATAACAGATAAATGTACCAGCACAATGTTCCATTCCATTTACATCGCGAGATCTACGTATAATAATTGTATGATCTCTTGATATTTAATGCTGAATATCAAGAATTTTGATGCTTTGATAGCCGTTTCAGATGTTTGAGAATCGAAAAAAACTTTCCACCATGGTTGGGCGGGCTTTTCCCACTGAACTCATTTTAGGTTTCGCAGAACTTAAAAAAAAATCCTAGATACGACCCTGCTTGAAAGCCTGAATGAAGGTGAGTGTCGTAGAGAATTCCGATTTCAAAAACAACAAGGCATTTATCGCTTGGAAAATGTTACTAGATTGCCTGAATCAATCACATGTTACAATGGTGTTGTTTGTGACAGTACAGAAGCATTGTGTATATAAACACGCTTTTTTATAAGAATACGCTTTATAGGAATTGCAGGGTGAAAATGGGCATTTTTTGAAGAATACTCTAAGAATATGCCCAGGGTGAGAATTCTACTGTGTTGGGGAATATTTTGCCGAAATATAGCTGAATTTGCAAAAGTTGATAGAAGACTAAGACAAGAAAATAAGATATGTATTTATGTCAACAGTTATTGAAAGATGAAAAAAGCCTTTTTTATTGTTCTATTGCAATTAAAATTACAAACATTCATTAACTTATTAAACATTGCATAACTATTGTATTTTCAAATCACGCGTTTTAACAAAACGCCAATTTTGATGATTTGAAGTTGTCGCGGCCTGTATAAAACATGAAAGTTGGGGTTTCGACTAAGAACGCATGCGCAGTTAGATTGTTTACATCACGCACTTTGCAGTCGCCGTCTCAGGTTTTATTTCTTAATCTCCCTAATGATATTTTGTACTCGAGTCAAGAAACTATTTGAAACAATTTCATGCCAAGACTATACCAATTATACAGCAGAAAATTTACAACAAGATCTTCAAAATACTGATCTCTCATCTGTTTACACTGAAAAAAATCCGGATAAATCGTGGAGCTCATTGAAGTCTATTTTTTCGAGAATTCTTAACGACCATGTCCCACTCATTTCAAAACGTTTCAAGAGTAAATGATCTCCCTGGCTCATCCAAGACATTAAAAATGAGATGAATTATTGGGACTCGCTTCATCGCAGATTCTGTAAATTATGATCCCAGATAGATTTTGACGCATACAAAACCCAATGTAATAAGGTGAACGTGGTCGTTAGAAAAGCTAAGAATAGTTAGTCATTACGAATCTTTGTTAACTGAATTCGCCAGTGACCCAAAAAGGTTTTGGAAAACGCTGAAACAAATCTTTCCGGAAGTGGTAACTAGTGCAAAGTCCTTCTTTATCGATGGTTTGTTGGAGTCGGAACCGGCAAAGATATATGGCAATAAACCCGAAGAAGAAATCTATATATTTAAAAGATTTCATCTGGTCTAAACCGGTTCAAACATATCTAGTATGGTCTGTATGTGCAAAAATTGTGCATGACCATCTACAAGCATGAAATTTGGCACATAGGTAGATTAGGTGACAAAAATTAATTTAAGCCTCGGACCCACTCAAAAAACACCTGTTTTGTGTATTTTACAGACCAGAATTGGTTTCCATAGCAACAAAAAATCTTTTCGAAAAAACCCATAATGTTGTATATCGATGGAAAGCTTATCGAATGTAGATCAAGGAAAATATTACAACTTATATCTAAAAATAAACTGGTAACGTTCTGTAAGTGTTTGAAGTTATTATGTAATCAGGGGGTTTGCACATAACAAGTGTGAATTTTCACACGATCAAAAATGTTTAAATAAATAAAATACTTTTTCACACCTGCTTTTATAAAAATGTTCAGTCCAAATGAATAAATAAAAGTATGGAAAATAATTATAATAAGTGTATTTTACATTTTAATTTGTTGATTAAAAAAGTTCCTAACCCCCTGAAAATGGTAAAAAATTCTTAAAAATTGATTAAAATCATATAATTCACTGAAATTTTTTTATTTGTAACAAAGTGTTTTATTCTATATGAAAATTTGAAGTTTCTGCCCTTTGGAAAATAATGAAAAAGAAAATATAATAGAAAAATTCATCAAAAAAAGGGGTACCAGGAAGAAAAATTATTATATTTTAAATACTTAGGCCATTGCGCAATCACCTCCGCATTTGCATAAAGCAGTACAATCAAGGGATGTTTTTTTGCACTTGCATCGTCCTTTACAACCTTTATCTTTGTTGCACCCGCAACGAATTAGCTCACTGCATATTTCAGAAGCTTGGGGTATGGTCATCCACTGTATTGTGTAGTCTTCATCATCGTTTCTTTTCCAACCCTATTCGTACGGATCTGGAAGATTTGTATGTTGAGCAAGTGCATCATGAGTTGGTGGAATTGTATCCAACGCCCTTCCCTTTGTCGCGAACAAAACCTTTCTGCATTCGTTGATTGAAGAAACTGTACAAGATGAGTCGTACATCAAGCTAACATACCTTTCAATGACGGGAAAATGTTCCTCAAATTCTTGGTTTAAAGGGAAGTTTGACAAGGAAACAAAGCTTGCAGACACATCTTCAAAGTGATTCCATGTTTTCCACGCGATCTTCTTCCCCTTTCCATTAAAGAATGAAACTTGGTCACAACCTGTGAATGCATGGAAGAAAAGCAGACCGTTGCATTTGGCTGGACCAATCGAATTGTAGATGGAATGTATAGGTAAAATTAGGTGATTTTTCCCAGTACCAAAAGAAATCCAAAGATGAGTGAGTCTCAATCTCGAAAACATCCCTAAGGCGATGACCACAACATCGGTATCAACTGTCCGTATGAGGACCTTGTTCATTCCATTTTGACTTGCGTTTAAAGCGTGTAAAAACATCCGTGTGTCTGCTTCCTCGTAGTTCGAAGGGCTCATAGATGATGTGTCGAAGAAGCTGTTCGTGACAACAAATGAGTTGATGGTGCTGATGACGAGCTTGTCAGTTTCAATTTGTGTTACGCAATCAGCCAGAAAACTAAAAAGTTCTTTTTCGTTTTCATCGAGACGCAAAAAAGACTGCCAATTGCCAGGAATTTTTGCGCCATCCATAACTCTACGTCGAATGCCCTTGCCTGTGAATTATATGAAAAAAATGCGATTTAGATAAAAAATTTATTAAACTCATTGTCAAACAGAACCTTACCATACCAACTACTGTAAACATCGATTGTATACACACTAGAAAAAATGTTAAGTATTAAATGAAAAGATGCTATTGCTTTAGAGATTAAACTACTAGCCTCACTTTTGTCGAGCTGAAGATTTCAAGGAATTCTTGACATAGACGTCCCAAACAATATCGATTCTCTGACATCTCTGTAGTTGGTTCTTTATGAATGGTATGAGGTTTTGTGTTGCATACTCTTTGAAAGTAGCAACACCGTTGGGCTTTATGATGTTAACTATTGCTGCTCCGTCCAGGATAACGCAATCAGGAGAAATGTTGTCAGCTGTTGGTTCTATGTTAACTTCTGCTTCCTCAAAGCATCAAAGAAGATCTGATTTGGATCCGGAGCGCAGATCACCATTTTTGGAGATGGAAGGGGGGAAGCTGCCATTTTCATGCGAAAAGAATTCCGCGAGATCACTATTACGAACCTAACAGGCGATGTATAGTCGAGAAAAGATTATTATCTGTTTAAATCCACATTAAATCCAACTTTATTAAAAAACAACCAACAACAAACCAAAAACAACCAACCATGATAAAGCCATGACAAAAAGTTATGTAAAAACCACTGTACATACATCGCAAACGAAACTCCGAAAAATTTATCAAATCATAAAATTCAAAATAAAACTATAGTACATGACAGTACATGATCACAAAAATACTTTTTTTGAACGAACGAGTGGAAATACTTTTTACAAAATAACGATCTATTATAGATATTTTTTATGAAAAACGTCAAGACTTACTTTGAGTATTAAAAGAAAAGAAGTGTATATTTTCCCTAATTTGCGTTCAGAAATTTGCAGTATTTATTGAATTATGTATATTTTAATGATTTCCGGGGGTATAATTTTTAAATTTTCATTTTAATAAATTCTTTTATAAAAGGTACGACGGTCTTTGTTTTAGTTTCAGTGAAAAGGTATGAAAACATAAAAAGCATTGTTATCTTTTTTTAAATTGTCTCATTTAATTGTGTGCAAATTGACACTCAAGTTTACGTGCAAACCCCCTGATTACATAATAACTTCAAACACTTACAGAACGTAACCAGTTTATTTTTAGATATAAGTTGTAATATTTTTCTTGATCTACATTCGATAAGCTTTCCATCGATATGCAACATTATGGGTTTTTACAAAAAAAAATTTCGTTGCTATAGAAACGTATTCTGGTCTGTAAAATACACAAAACAGGTGTTTTTTAAATGGGACCGAGGCTTAAACTAATCTTTGTCACCTAAACTACCACTGTGCCAAATTTCATGCTTGTAGATGGTCATGCACAATAATAGCTTTTTTTTGCACATACAGACCGTACTAATCCTAAGACTTATTCAACGTTTCGCTTCAAAGAAGTTCTAGTTAATGACGTCTTCAAACTGCTCAAAAAGCTCTCAAGAAGTAAAGCGACAGGCCATGACGATCTTCCACCTGGGTTATTAAAGGACTCTGCACGGTTCATTGCCAGACCACTTGCACATATAGTCAACGCCACACTAAAAACTACCATCGTAGCCATGGACTTCAAAATTGGGATAATTACTCCAATCTTCAAATCCGGAGGTAGATCTGATCTTGACAATTATCGTCCAGTAACAGTCTTACAGGTATGCTAAAAAATCTTCGAAAAATGTATACATTCTCAAGTTTTGAAATTTCTCGAAGACAGTTCTGTCCCAAACACAATTCGGATTTCGTAAAAAACGGAACACTGAACTTGCAGCAACTTTCTTTCTAGATCATGTACGGCAAAACATGGATAACGGTCAAATGACAGGGGCTATGTTTGTCGACCTATGCAAAGTCTTCGACACGTTGAACCATGCTCAAATAATCGAAAACCTGTCCAACTACGGCATACATGGACGTGAAAAAGAACTTTTCAAAAACTACCTATTTAACAGAAAACAAGCTGTATGCTTGGGTCGAGAGATATCCGAGTTGCGCGATGTTACTTGTGGTGTACCACAAGGGTCCATTCTGGGACCTTTGCTCTTCCTACTAACATTTAATCATGTTGAATCAGTACTTCGCCATTCGAAAATAGTTACTTATGCTAACGATACGGTTATATACATCCCGGGAAAATCGAAAGAGGACATAAAGAAATTATTAAATAAAGATTTCCATGCCCTTGTCGATTGGTTGGAGTCAATGCACCTTGTTTGCAATATGAAAAAGGGGAAAACCGAGGCGATGCTTTTTGATACCTCAAAACGGATTAAAAATCAATCCTTACATATTCAACATCAATTCAAAAGTCTATCGTGCACCTCAACCTGCAAATACCTAAGAGTGAGGCTTGACCAGATGCTAGCATTAAGTGAACACATTGCTTCGTCTTATAAGAAAACATCTGGAAGACTCTACATTTTAAAACGAATTCGTCTCCAAGCAACGACCAATGCAGCAATAAAACTGTACCAGTCGATGATCCTACCAATTTTTACGTACTGCTCGATATTAACTAGCACATATTCAAGATCTATCGAAGAGGAGATTTATAATTTTGAGAGGAGATTGGAACACACCATCTACAAGCGTCTAAATATCCACGACATTGGCAAAGTCTCGATTCGAACCCTTCAAAAGCGTAGACTTTGCACGCACATGTTCAACTGCATAAACGGAAACGTTTGTAGCAATTTCGCTAATTATTTTGAGGTGATGTCAAATAATACCAGAAATTCCAATAAATTGATCAGGTTACCTCGTGTAAAGTTGGAATCTTCTAAGAAAAGTTTTCGTTTCGTTGGTGCCAGTGAATACAACAAATTACCAAAGGAAATTAGAGACGCTAAAACTACAAAGGAATTTCTCTCACTATATAATAAAGTTTTTAAAATTTAAATAATCATAACTTAATAAATTTTTCTTTTTTTATATATTATATATATTTTTTAGACATTTTTTAGATATTTTTTAACATATATTTTTAGACACAGGACCCAACTGACAACAGAAATTTGTAGATATATATATATATATTTCTAATTTTTGACATGGCTATCCTGTGTAAAGATTCGTAAATAAATAAATATAAATCATCTATAAATACATACGCGATCAAAACATGTATGCAGTGTATAGAAGAAAAAACTTCATTGAGAAATTTTTATGGAACAAAAAATAAGAATGCTTGACTCTGGTCGAATCAAGACTATGTTTATAAACAAAGCGTATATATAGCTAGTATTATTTGAGAATTCTGAGAAGTTGAACAGAAAAGAAAGGAAGGAATTCCCGCCAAATTTAAAAATATTTCGCATCCGCCAAATTAAATTCCCGCCAAATTTTGTTTCCACCAAAATTTCTTCCCCTAAAGGTATCCATATGTAAAATACTGTTAACCTTTCTAAGAATTTTCTTGTGGTGTAACATAAATTTTGAAATCTTTTCATTCATTGAAAACAATAAAAAACAATAAACAAGAAGGCTCCATCTTTCACGTTTTTAGAGGACGTCAGTTGATTTCAAAGCCGGCGCAGAAAAAACGACGTCTGAGTTGGGGTTTTCCCCTAAGATACGCATACGCACTAGGTCATAATTTTATTCATTTCGCGCCGTTGCCGTTCTCGTCTTCTATTTGTAAAGCTTACCAGCTACCCGACCATGCATATAACTTGTAACCTTTGAAGGGACGGACGTCTAAGCAATGTTGTCATCACCTCTACCGCTTGGACCACGATTTAATTTTCGCATTATATAAATAATAGTTCTCTTTTATTTTATTTTTATTCCACATATATCGTCAACGAACACAAAGTAGCATGTGGTTCCTATAGAATATTCCGAATGTGAGCTAATTCTGTTGATATTATGACGGCTATTTTTCTAGTTTCACTTTTGTTTGTTTTCTTTTCAGCGGTACCGTACATATTTTGTCACATGGCAAGATGGTAGCGTTAGTTGCGTTTTTGTTTTTATAGAAGAAAGAAGCGTGTTTAGCATTATATGATATCCAGTCTCATTTCATTTCGTTTGTCCCTTTTACATTATGGCCACAGCTTCGAATTCAACAAATTCTGCCACGTATTTTTTCTAAATCTTTCTAGTATGCCGGACACGAAGGTAATTTTGAGTGCTTTTTGTGTTGTTTATGTTTTGATGTTATAACAGTGTGATACAAGCTTTAAATAACGTGAATAAGAAATATGGCTAAAAGATCAGGGTTTTACGACGAAGGGGCTTACAGCGCCGGCGGGGGCGCTATTCTGGTTTCGTCTCCCCTATTTTGTTTGTCCAATTCAAATTATTTTTGTTATTTGTAATGAAAGAAACAGAAAAGAATAACAATTAACCAAATAAAACATAACAAAAATTAAATTAAAAGTTTAAAAAAATAGGATGAAAGTTTATATGTTTACCTTTGCTAAATGACATAACAAAAACCTCGATGAAATTGTCTCGATCATTGCAAACATCACGCGTGCGTAAAAAGACATGGTTTCTTTTGACCGTCAAAATAAACCAATGAAGAAAAACAATTTGTTGCTTGAAACCAATGATATAGAGATATCATTGCTTGAAACATACGAAGTTATGTTTGTTGTGCATGTTTTTTTATCTCTTGGGTATTTATTTCTAGTAGCATTATACGTTTTTATCTTATCGAAAAATAATAATAATTTAACATTTAACGGTAATTCGTTCTCCGATCGTAATGTGTGAAATCCTTAATGTTTATCTCCTCTTCTTTGTTCAATTTCCGCAAATCGCATTTTATTAAAAAACAGAACATCGAACAAAAACTCGAAAATGGCGGAATCTCCTTTTGTCAGTAGAAACCATCCACGTCTGAAATGAATCAAGAAACATACAGAAAACAGAAACGTTGTTGATAAGTGCGCGATACAAGAAACTTTTTAAGATATTACATAAAAAATATAACAAAAAAGGAAAACGAAAAAGATTTTCATGCAAGGTGATAATAATTTATCATTAATTTTAGGAGATAATTCGAATTGAGCAAAAAAATTAGGGGGGGGGACGAAACCAGAATAGCGCCCCGACGGGGAGGGGGGCTAATTGCTTGACTCACTTTAACACAAAACTCATTGATGATCAAATCTATTGCAGATTTGCACCTCTTTTAAATTTAAACATAACCTGCCATGAAACTTGATATCATGATAATTGTATTAATCACAAAAAAGACTAAACGTTAAAAAATGTCAGTATTTTGTTTGGGGATGTGGGCTGAGAAGTTCCGCAGGCTGTAGCGCCCCATTAGCGCCACCCCTGTAAAAGATATTTATCATAAGAAGATGTAAATATCGAAATAAATAAATTTTAATGAAATCATGTGTTTTTAATTTAGTTCTTTCTTGATTTATATTGTTAGAATTTAAGTTTTATTGCTGTTTTATTGAGCATGCTAAGACAAATAAATATATTTCAAGAAAATTACTGTAGTGCAAAGGTTTTCTTGCAAAACAGCCATAAAAATTGATTGGAGAGACGTCATTGCCCAGTTTATGACGTCACAGGTGACAAACTATTATTTTAGTCCATAAAAGGTTTGAAATAAATTAGTTCATATTGAACTCCCAAACCAAAAATATCACAAGAATTAGCCTATATTATGAATTCCTTTATAAGAAATGGAAAAAGGCAGAACTAAAATATTTGATAATTACAACAGCAGAATTAATAATATAATTATAGAACTTAATTTGGGATCTAATTAAATACAAGAATCTGCAAACAGAATCTAAAAAACTCTTTTAGTTCTATTTTGACAATAATTTTAGTAAGGCGCGAAAATTAGTACAAATAACAATAAGGTATTTCTACTTTTTTTCATACATCGATCAGAAATGATGACGTCGTAACAGTGAAGAATTTTTTTAGAAGTTCTTTGGAAGGCTTTTGGCTAGCATTTATCTCCATGACGACGGTTGGGTGAGATTTAAAATTTCTTTTGTTATATGAAACAATAATTATAATAATTATTATATTATAACAATAATTATATATTTAACTTAAATTACATATGAATAGTGATGTGACGTCATCAGAAGGTATATAAGTGTCCTTCTTATCATTACATTTTTGCTAAAGCTCTAATTTCCAGAAATATAAAAAGTGCGTAAACGGTCACAATAAAACTTAAATTTTTGTTCAAAGGGTTCTACGTGTCGGGTGAATATCGATGCCTCTTAAGATTCCATTTAAGGTCACTCAGCTGATGCCTCTTCAGATTCCTTTTAAGGTCACTAAGCTCAACTCGCTCATTCAGTTGCTCCTCATACGTTCGATTGACCAATCTACTGATGTCGAGTAAAGACCTCATATCTTGCTGTAAGGTGACAAGGGAGTTGTAATATCGCTTTCCATTTGTCTCTGTAAGAGATACACATATTATCATTCAATAAATCTTTATATAATATCATATGTAGATATTCAGCTCTATATGTTTAGGTTTTGCGAGTAATTACTTTCGTAACTTTAATTTTTGATTTTTTTTACTGTAATAAACTTCTTAGAAATCCTAATTTTGCGCTTTAACAAAACACGGAAACCGATTGGTTTCAGAATCACTTTGCATGCGAAAAAAACCCATCTGAAATAAAAAAAATAGTCACATGTACGATCAATATTTAAAAATTCTTTCAGTGTCTTACACTGACGCAAAAGATTGGTTGCAGCAAAATATGCGAAAGGTGGTACCCCAGGGTTCTTAAACAATACACGCTACCTTTTGGATGCAGTTTGTTGTTGTTCTTCATTTTAGTAGAGATACACCATTTCAAGATGCCAACAAGTGAAAGCGCAATGAATGCAATGCCAAAGTACATAAACATGGCAACTGTTTCCTCTTCGCTGAGAATTTGTTCACTTTGCTGGAAAGAGGTGATCTAAAAATAGCAAAAAATCAAAATATAATATAATAACACAGAGTAGTAAAAGTTCTAAATAGAAAACCAGCCTTTGACGAGTGACAACTTATAAGTTTAAATTTCAGTTCGGTCACGTGAGAAAGTTAACAATAAACTGTTGGTCAAAGAAATTTAACCGCAATATTTATTTTCCCGCTATTTTTATTGCTGCTTCGTAATTTAGTTTTTCTATTATATGAAATGTATATGATACAATGGAGGAAAATGTCAAATTATATTAATTCGCTAATAATAACACTCTCTGTTCAGTCCATAAATTACCACTTACAGTAATGATGCCATATTGATCTATCATGTTCTGAACAATCTTCGCTTGGTTCATTGTCACATAAGTGCGAAAGTCGTTCTCCAGCCTGGAAATAAAAATCAATTCTAAGTGCAGTAGAATAAATGATAAATTGATGTCTGGTACAACTACTTTAAGGACAGAAAGCTTTATTATTCATGTCCTTTCGCCCAATGACTTGTCGAGCGGCTATATGTGCCATTTTAGCCGCAATCAAATAAAAATCTTAAATTTCGTAACTTTCAATTTTTCTTAGTTATATTTTTTTGTCAATATGTACATTACACTATAAATATCTACATCGTATATATATTTACAATGTTTGTTATATAAAGACAGTAGCACATGCTCCAGATTAATCCCTTCATAGCACCCCTTATCCTTGCTCCACAGTAGCACATGCTCCAGATTAATCCTTTCATAGCACCCCTTATCCTTGCTCCACAGTAGCACATGCTCCAGATTAATCCTTTCATATCACCCCTTATCCTTGCTCCACAGTAGCACATGCTCCAGATTAATCCTTTCATATCACCCCTTATCCTTGCTCCACAGTAGCACATGCTCCAGATTAATCCTTTCATATCACCCCTTATCCTTGCTCCACAGTAGCACATGCTCCAGATTAATCCTTTCATATCACCCCTTATTCTTGCTCCACAGTAGCACATGCTCCAGATTAATCCTTTCATAGCACCCCTTATCCTTGCTCCAAATACAATAAAAGCTCTATTTTATATATTATTATTATTATTAAAACTTTATTTATACAGGTTGACTCTTGCCAACAAAAATACAAATGCTGCTATCATAAGACACCTGTTATAACATAAAAATAAAAGTAAAATTTAAAACCACAAATAAATATATATAAAAACACATTAAGATTGAGGCGAAAGTAGAATTTATGCGAGGAAAATAGAAGCAAAATAGGCAATAAGAACAGATATTGCTTGTCCAGAAAAACTTGTCATAGATTCAGTATTAAAAATCCTGTAGGTAAATACAAAATGAAAAGGGTAGAAAAGCATTAAAATATTAAAATAGATTTAGATAAAGACCTGAAAATATATTTTTAAGGGTAAGTTTAACAGCTAAAATATATATAAAATAAGACAATCGGTACGTTCAATGCATGCCTATAAGCAGTCCAAATGCAGTCTAGCGGATGAAATTAGGGAATTATCTTTATTCGAAAAATTGACAAATGGAATTATCTTTATTAAGAATAAATAATAAAACAAAAATCGGAACAATTTCGACCCTGAAATTTTTGGAAATTTGTGAACATCTTTTGGGTCTATTATTTGGTTTATCGCACCATATTTGGTTTATCAAAAGATAGTTAAACTTTCGATTGATAACAATAGCTCTTAATGCTCCCATAAACATCTTTGAGTTAAACACGTGCACGTTATTTGTGCAATTATGCTCTAATGATAAGCCCGCTATACACCCATGGTTGGTGTACAGAAAGAATATATAAAGGGTTGGAGCTCAGCCAAGTGTATAAGTAGGTTATCGATACAGCGCATTAAACAAGTGATTAATGGACATGAAACAATAATTTTTAGGAAATCCATTCGTTTGGCCATTCGTTGTTTATCTTTATTGCTAATTCTCACGCTTGGATTCACTAATTGTTTATTTCATACTCATCGTATCACCACGATGGAACACATTTTCGGTTTCCCAGGCAAACGAATGCGATTTCCATACCATACCTTTTCAATTCTGCAGACAAAACAATTCCGTATCCATAATGCAGTTGTAAGATTCTCCCAACTTGGATATTCATACTGACCATTTCCTTTTCGCGTCCCATCAACTCAAAAACATCGACTAGACCCATTTCTACCTCTTGTTTCGAAACGGCCGCGAACACCTCATCCACCGTCGAATAATTCCGATTCAAAATGGCGTTCCGAGATATGGCTGTCTTCTCTTCATTTGAATATTCCAAAACAGCCATCTTGAAGCAAAATAAGCAGATAGTACATACTACAATATCAAAAACTCGAGTATTTTTCAAAACAGTTGTCCATTATTACAGAATATCAATATTCATCCGAATAGAAGTCAAAGGATTAAAAAGGCGAGCGGTGCCTTGAATCGACATTTTTCAAGCGACTCACATTTCTTCCGTATAAGCTATAATCGGACGTCAATTGCTTCACGCTTAACCTAGATGAAACTGCACTACCAAACAGACAAACAATCACCAAACCGGTAAGCGTCCAAAAGAACATGATGACACGCGATCGAGGTGAATACACTGTGTAGTCACCATAACTGAAATAGAAAATATGGTAATGGAAAACTGTGCAATCAATATTATCAATATAATAAGTTACACAAATTACATTCCTTATTGCTCGACCCTAAAATTCATATGCATTTATCCAAAGACAAAGAGTTGGCAAGTAGACACAGTTATATTAGGTGAATAGTGAATTCTGCACAGGGTTTATACAAGTTCTAGTTATACAATACTAGCCACATTTGCTTTCGGAATGGAAATATTTACCATTATACAGCAAAGTCTCATGAAAGCAAAGCAGTCTTAAGAAGACGAAAATGGAGAAAGTGATTAGAAAGAATAAAAGGGAAAATAATAAACAACACGAAAAACAGCTAAAATTAACAGATTAAATTGCCACCATTTCACAGGAAAAAGTATAATTGACGTTAAATATATAGTTATTGTTCCAGATAACAAAAGAAATTTTAAAGCTGAAAATCTCACCCAACCGTCGTCATGGAGATAAATGCTAGCCAAAAGCCTTCCAAAGAACCTCTGAAAATCTTCTTCACTGTTAAGTCTGCCACAGGTGAATTTTGCTCCTGAGAATGACAATAAAAAAGTTTGAGAACTACGTTGGTTGGGGATATAATTTCGTTATGAAGAGTTGGACGTGAAGAGAATTAATTGTAAAACAAAATCAATAATATTCCAGGTCATTTAATCAAGGGAGAATGAAGGAATTAAAAGTAAAAATATTGATGACAATGGAATTTCAGTATACATTCTAGATAAGTAATTTTGGGTTCAATTGGGTTGAATTAATTCATTTAAGCTCTTACTCCAAACCAAAGCACCAATCCAACACACTGACACAGTAGGACAGCTACAAGCACAACGGGCCACGAGGAACACACAGCCGCAAATACCTCCGAAAAGCCCACAATGCGTACTTTGGGTTTGTAAACAAGCAGAGCACTTCCTTGCGATGGGATGATACCTACGAAAGGGTATTCGCCCATGAACCTTGTATACGTGAACTTCTGGTTGATAGGGAAGCTTAAGTGCGTTCGATCGCTTACGTATCCTTTCAGGTCGCGTTCATTGACCTTCCTAGCAAAATGCCCATCATTGGTATACTCAAGGTGAACGCGTGAGCGATGCTGGTAGGCCAAACATGTAGTGCAAACAGTCTCAAATACATCAAGGATTATACTCGGCAACGTTCCAACAATCGCATCCTGGCGGTTGACATAAACCATCGGCTTTAGTAGGTACCAGTTTCCGAAGATATATTCCGGACAAGCGCAGGTTTCTTCAGAAGAAAATGTATTTATAAATTCACTTGCCTATATGAAAAAAGGTTTTATTATCCAAGTCGTGTCAAAGAACATTTTCCAATAAAAAAGGCAATGAACATATTACTATTCTCACAAAAATGTTAGAGTTAGGGAAAGGTTTTGAAAAATGCAAAGATTAGGATTTGCCTAAGTTCTAGGATGATTTGACAAGAGTAGAGACTTATCACGCTCCGTTATTTCGTACGCCTTTACATACCTACAAATGTTACAGCACTCGGACCATTTCCAATCGCCGAAAACGCTGATACTGTAATCATGTAGGTGGAATAACTTTCCAGGTTGTTCAGGCGATATCTTCGTGTGTAGCGGTCCACAATTCGGACAATGGGCAACTCTCCAATAACCCCCATGTTTGATTGCCTTACTAGAATATAAGATACCTCGTATCCTATCACTCTGCCGTTCTCCTGTTCCGTCGGTAGGAAATCCCACGTTACTAACGCTTCCTTCCATGACGTATGATTGACAGCGGTCATATTGGGTGGCGCAACTCCAGGCCCTTGAATAGATTGAACAGTACTTTATAAATAGAAAATTCGGTTAATGATTATTGAAATATAATTATATATATATAACAATTTCTCCGGTTGTCTTCACTTTCAAGAATACATAAGTTTTGGTCTGTCTGCATCCCAACTCTACGCGTAACGCAATGTGAGGATAGATGGTGCTCCTCTTGGATATTACTGGAGAGCATGCCACACTTACAAAACAAATTGTCTTAAAAATATTATTTATTATCAACGTAAAAAACGCACATGCTATAAAAATATATTGTCTTCAATATTACCTATTATCAATAGGTTGCGTGAATATCTGTAACGTGATTGGCTAATCACGAGATAATATATATCATATTTCAGAGTGCAAAACTCAATATTTTTCTTGATTGGTTAAAAAGGAGTGCAAAATTCAATATTTTCTCTGATTGGTTAAAGCAACTATTCCCGGGATTCCTATTGGTTAAAAACAGAGTGGAAAATATGACACGTGCAAATGTTAGAATAACAATAATATTACTTACTATTTTGTAAATACAAGTAACTGAAAACATTTACGTTCATCATACAATATAATACTTTTCATTTCATTCAGAAAATTTACTTCCTGGCGGCGTCCTCACAAAGAACAGCTCATGAGGTCCACTACCGGCAATTGTAAACCCAGCAATTTCCACTCTGTACAACTGCGCACCTTCCAAGACATCAACAACAATGCCAAACATGTTCGTGAAAGCAATTTTCGTGTGCTTATTCCAAGATTTGTGGACGTTTTCTATAGAGATTTTGTATCCAAGCAAGACACCGGGAACAAACTCTGCAGGTATGAAGTCCCACGAAAAGTAAACCGTCTCGTAGTCCATTACTTGATAGTGGCAGTTGGGTGGCTTAATCAAAGGCACTAAGTCAAAATGATAAAAAATTGAGTTTATACCCTAATTTTAAAGCGACTAAATCTTACCAGATTCCATTGTCCGGACAAATAATGGAGGAGAAGCCACTCCATTTCCATTCTCATTGGATATTAAAACACGAAGGCTGTACAGCATTCCTGGACTTAAATCCACAATCTGCTGATGCGTGCCCCGGGTACCTACATGATTCCATGGATAATCTTCGGACTTATAGTAGACGTAGTAGAGATAAAATTGCCCGTTGTACGCCGTGATATTTACGATCTCATTCCATGCCACGTTGATGGTGGACGGAGAATTGGATTGGGCAGTGATGTTTGGCGGGAAATCAGTTGGAACTGTTTGCAAAAAATGTTGAAATGGAATCTTCAAATTTACGATCTCATTTATTTAAACTATGCATGAACTAGGGAAATACCGGAGACAACAACAAGGAGAAATATAATTCTTAAAAGTGCTCCCATGAAGCATATAAAGTTGGGAATCTTCTTTCAAACAAAGCCATACCGTTTTCTGTTGTTATACTAAGAAGCTTGACCTGCATGTCTCCAAGAAAACCAGTGTAATCAAGAAGGTTTTGAAGGTATAACATCTCCACTGAGGGTACAGATGGGTATGTGATAGCAAAATGAACAACAACGCTTCCTGACCTAAAACATGATAATAGGTAATGCAGCATAATTGTAGATAGCAATCAGTTTCTCTCTTACTTAGTGTGGACCAATGGTGAAACCATTGTGCACTTTTTGCTAAAAGCATGATATTTTGCACGGGTCCAGTTTAGACCAAAAGAAATGATTTGAATCCGAGACGCAAAAATAATTTCTTTAAATTAACACCTATTTTGGATAAATTGCAGACCAGATCCTAGTATTGTAATAAGATTTTGCTTGAAGATGTATCTTTATAACGTGCAACTAAAAGCAGTGAAAAATAATTATGGGTATGTGATGGCGAAATGAATGAAAACAAAAACCCTTCCTGACCTAAAACATGATAATAGGTAATGCAACATAAATATAGACAGCAATGAGTTTCTCATTATTTATTTCGACTGCAACTGTTATTTCGTACCAATGGAAAACACACAGTTTTCCATAATAGCGTTGATCATTAAAGCGAAAGAAATGAACAGATTCTTACCACATTTGAAACACAAAGAATGTGAGATCTTCACTTATATGAGCGATGGAGCTGTTCCGGTACGCCCCCAATATCTAAGAACGAAAGCAATTATATTCAGTTTCCTCAAAACAGTTCAAATTATTATTTTTTAATTCAGCAACATGGTTTATGAGTATCTTTATTATTACGTATCTCTACCCCAGAAAAAAATCTTGTGGTCAATGATTGACAGTAGAAAATGTTAAATTATCCTACAAATGGCATTATTCATACCCATTATCCTTAAATATATTGAATTAAATTAGATTCTATGTAATTCTATTGCTGGAATTAATCTTGGTGATACAAGAAAGACACACACAGTGTAAAGCGATTAAACCTACTTGATCAATGATATGATTGAAGAGATTCACATTACGTTTATTATCAATCCTATACATGGAGTAGTGCCATTGTTCTTTCACAAATCGAACCACGAAGTCCACTTTTACAGCTAGAATTGAATTTCGAGAGAGATATTGCATCTACAGTGGTATGAAATATAATGTACACAAATACACAAATACACGGCCATTTTTTCTTTTATATTCTATTTTTAGGATCCACATATTCCTGTTACCAGTAAAATACCACATTCTTCTTTTTGGTCCATTTGTAAACGAAGGTAAATTATACATACGAGGGCATGTTCTGTTGTACTCGCAACCAAAGTATTCGTGTTTGATTCCAATGCAGTCACTGCCGCCATGATCAGGTGAAGGACTGTTGCAGTAACGCGTCCGCTTTCTGTGTCCATTATTACCACACGCCGCACTGCACTCTCCTATTTTCCCCCATTCTCCCCAACCGCCATGAACTGTGGAAAATTACTTGGTTGTTAATGTGATAAATATATATTATATAGGTATGCCTAACATGTAAAAAATATATATATTTGGTAAAAATCTAAAAATCACTTTCGAAAAATATTTTAATCTTTACCTAGCAACAATTAATATATTTACTACCTAGCAACAAGTATTTAGTTTGAACCTTTTGTGCATTTAGATGACATACATTAGTTTGTGTTCCCGTAAAACAGAAATGAAGAAATGAAAGAATTTCTTTTGATAAAAGATTTTATTTACCTGCACATGGGTTAAGTTGGCAATCAGGTATGACTTCAATAGAGATTCCATCACATGTCAAGCCACCATGCCAAGGGTAAGGATTGCTACATTCACGCGTTCGTTGCATGTAACCATGACCACAAGATTGAGAACATGATGACAAAGGGGACCATTCACTCCATCTACCATTGACTAAAGTTAAATGAAAGACAATGTGGAACTTGATCAACTTAACGTTCAATGTTCTTTTGTTTTTCAAGAAACTCTCTCTGACTTTCCTTTAAAAGAATGACAAAATTATGAAAATTTTACTGATATTATTAATATCAATACATTAACTTACTAGGGCAAGGATGTGTATTGCAGTCTCTCCCTTCTACATATATTCTATCACCACATCCTTCATCCAAAATGCATTCCCTGTACCTCACTTGTTTACCAAGACCGCAAGATTCTGTGCATAACAGACTCCAGGGAGCCCATGATGTAAAATATGATGAAGCTGGAAATAAAACAATTAAAAAGAGAAAAGGACCAATGAATGTTGAATTGAAGGACTGAAAGACCGACTTAAAATAATGTTAAATTATGTCTGAGAAACTGAATGCCGCTTCTCACAACACATTAATGAACATTTTAAGAGCAAAAACTTCACATGTTTTTAACATATGGTGGGAAATGCTTTTCTACTGTCTTGACAATTTATTAGAAAGATGTTTCACAAACGTTGATAATTTCTTTACATAATAGTACCAACAGAAAGGAGGTATATATCACGATGAAAATCTGAGCTTATTAAGTAGGTATTTTATTACAAAATATTTCTTTTCCTGCTTTAGTTTAATGTTCTCATTGACGATTCATGAATATTATGCAATTTAAAAGTCAATACTTTTATGAGTACTTCTTCATCAAAGATATATGTCACATTTCAATATTTCAAACTGAAGTTATAGATTCATTTCTACAAAACAAAAGTCAAAAGTTGAGTAATGTCTTCTTTCTGAATTATCTTTAAAAGGACGCAAACTATGCAAATACAACAATGAGGAACAAATACCAGCATCAAGACAATGACAAAGTCTTCGTATGTTCTGTGGAGCTTGAAAACTGCATTTGGTGATCGTAGGAACATTCGAATAACCTTCACATACGTTTGTTTCGAGATCAAAACTCGGATTGTAGAACATGCTGTAAGCTTTTGAGTTTTCAGTCACAGAGCAAGAGCTCGCGATGATTTCACGATAGTCGTAGCCATCATGAAGATGATTGAATATTTCAGAGGAATTCTCAGTGTTGATTATAGCAGAGCATTTTATTGTTGGGTCTAAGCTCTCACAAAATGCTGTACAACTTTCCCCTGCCCTTGATAAATAATATGCTGAGAAAAAAGAAGAGCACAACATCAGGAGGGAAGGAAATCGTCAAATGTCCGTTGTATTTATTGTTTAAAAGAAAAATCAATTTTAAAAATTGATTGTCAAATTATTTCGCAAATTAATAAAATTAATATCCCTTTCAAAAAGACCTTTCAACTTGAAATCCTCCATAATTCATATTAATAACTTCTTATCAAATTTTGGAAATGATTGTTTTCGCACAAACCTAGAAAGAAAATACCATCAGAAAGATTTTCTAAAATCTAGGACTTACTGGGACAGGGAAAGTCATTGCAGGGGAGTGATTTCATAGTGGGTCCGTCACAATCACGTCCGTTGTTTAAAGGTGGAGGATTGGCACACGTTCGATAGCGAGAGATTTCACCAAGGGCACAACTTTGGGAACATTCACCCCAGTTTGTCCATTGTGTCCAGTTTCCATCGACTGTATCAAATAGAAATAATAAATTGTTTATTTTCGAAAAAATAACATTTAGAGTTCTCTCTACATAACAATTACTACATTTTGAAGCAAAATAGAGAATGGTCTCACCATAACTACCGGAATATTGTTCTTGTGCTTCACTAAATACGCCTGTGCCTTTCGCTGTATTTGCAGCTATCTTTATCATATATGGTGTACCAAGTGACAAATTGCCTAACACACAACTTGTAAAGAAATGTTGCACACAGCCACTTAATATGCCCCCTCTGACGTTCGTGAAACTTTCAGGAACACTATAGCAGACATTGTAGGAGGTTACCAGTCCTTGAGAATATTCTGGTAGCAGTTCATCCCACTGAACAGAGATGCTGGAACTTGTCAACGCTTCTGTGGAAATATTTTTAGGTGGCGCGCTAGGAACTGTTTGAAGGAAAATGAATTAACAACAAATAAACGCAGACAACAATACTTCAATATTAACAATTATATTATATTACATTAACCTGAAACATGTTTTGCTTTTGTGTAAATCAAATTTTACTGCACTAAACTTCAATTGAACGGTTAATAACAAATTGACATGAAAATTTGATAATTTACTTTACATTTTAGAGGAAAATGTAGAGAATTAAACTCAATTTTGAATGAAACTGGCCATATGCAATCTTTAATAGACATTCCACTAAAAAATGCTTAAGAAAATTGATTACAGCACAACTTACCGTCCTCTTCCGTCGTTCGGTTTAAACTTGATGATGGTCCGTGACCTCCGCTTGTGTATGGTTGGATGACAATTTCATATGTTGTACGATTGCCCAAAAGTTCAATGTTCGAAAACAGTTGCGAGGTGAAATTGAAACCAGTGAATGTGTCACCAATACTTTCCCAAGGTTGAAGATGGTTAGTATAATTGATTATGTAGTGGATATCACCATTGCGCAACATAGATTCAACTTCGTCCCAGTAACACGAGATTGCGCTCGAAGATTTAACGATGCAATCAAAATTGTTGACAGGTCCACTAGGAGCTAAAGATTCAACGTTGAAAAACATGAAAAAGAAACTGTCATAGATTTATGCGTTATGTACATCAGGTAATACTATACAAATGTAAAATTTATAAAGTCATGCAAAACAGAGATGTGAACATAACAGTTCTTGTGAGAATTCCTATAACAATGAGATGCAGCAAAATCATTACCAATTGTGTATGTGTGAGCAAGCACATAAATACCTATATACCTATTTCCTTCGTCCATCTATCTATAGCTGAGAATGGTCCACAGCCAATCCTTGTGCATACAGACACTCTGTGGAAGTAATGCACTCCAGGGAATACAGCACATGTAAAATTATGTATATTAATATCAACAAGCTCATCAATAATATGATTGGTTCCGTTTCGAAGCATCCCAGTAACTATGACCCTAAAGTTCGTTAAAATTCCATTTTCCTCCATCACACCAATGTCATTCCATTGAATCGAGGAGAAGTTACTTGTAATATAATTAATGCTGACATTTGACGGCCCACAATCTGGCACTGAAAATAAAATTATTAAAAATAGCATTCCTTGCACGGCCTTATAAAACACTAAAAATAAAGTTAAGGTGTTGTTCAGAAAAAATCAAGCACAAAATATATTTGAAAATAGTTACCAGTTTCATTGACTTTATGAGTTAAGTTTGTGGAAGGTCCACAACCAATGACTGTGCATGCAGTTAAACTTAAATTATATATGGTGAACGGGAATACTTTTAGGGTACTTCGAAAGAAACTGCCATCAATAATGGCATTTACATAATGTATGGTCAAGTTTTGCAAAAGCGCATTTCCAAAGACACGGTATTCAACAATGATCCCATTTTGATCCATTAGATTCACTTCATTCCATTGCAACATGAGCTCTCTTTTATTAACATCAAAATCAACAACTGCAAACAATGAAGGAGGAGAATATGGCACTAAATAAAAACAACATTCCAAAGAATATACTTTGAACCAGGTAGTCTAGTGTTGTCATTGAACGTTGGACGTTGTGTCGCAATATCAAAGTTTGATTTCCTGATTTAACTTAAAATAAATGACCGATGAATTAAATGTTACGACTAAGGAAAAGTCCTTACCATCCTGATTTGTGTAACCAAAGACAGGAGTTGAAAAAATACCATGCCCCATAATGGTTGTTGCAAAAACAACTACACTGTAATTCCAATACTCGTGCAAGCCATCAAAAGCAAGATACCCATCAGTTGTGGTTTTGACATTAGTTTCATCAAGTGTAACGTTATCAAAAGTTTTGTGTACACTTGCCTCAAGCAGAATTATGCCGTAATACAACAAACTTCCATGTAAACATTTTTTGGGAAGCTTTCCGAAGGAGACATTAAGAGAAGTGGAAGAGGTGTTTGTCAGTGTAATGTTTGAAGGTGAACATGTAGGTTCATGTGCCGATGTAACTATTGTTTTCTCGATAAACGCATTACTACAGTCAATGTCACTGCAAGCATACACATGCAGTAAATATGAAGTATTGTAAACAAGATGATTCAGCGTGTAGTTCACAATCTTTGCTGATGATGTAATGTTTGCTGCTGCAGAACAGTTTTCAGTACCAGTATAAAAACCATCCCACAATGAGATTAATTCATCATTCTCTTCTGTTACAGAGATGTTCACAACATTAGATCCAAGTTCGGGCCAGTCAAGTGCAGTGTAGTTTACTTTATAATACGTAATAATACTCTGCTCATCTTTGATCTCCATTCCACCGATACTTAAATTCAACGTTGCAAAGAGCTCAATACTACCTGCGTAGTTTAAATTATATCCCTCAAAATGATTCACTCTGGAAACTGGTGCTATAAAGCGAAAGAGATATGAAATGAGATTGGGCTTAGTATCTATTTAATTAATCAATGAAAGCCTACTGAGAATCTATATAAAAACAGCGATTAAGACAGTATTGTTTAAACTCTAAATTCAAACCGCTGAGTGGCTACTGCATTTGAGAATAAGTGAACCATTATTACCTGCTGGCGGTAGAGCAATACAGTTCTCCAGGGGTTCCGACAATCCTACATCATTCCTTGCAAAAACCATTACTTTCACAATTTGATTCGGAGGGCAAACTGACATCTGTTCCTTTGATGTTACATTCCTGTCTACAATGAAAACTGCTCCTTTACAACTGTCTTCTAACGCATCATATAATGGATGGTGAGCTACAATTGTGACATTATAACTTTCAATGATATAAGAGTTCACATCTCTCAAAGGTGTTCGCATCCAAGAGACAAAGAGAAATGTTTCATTTACGGATATGTTTGCAGAATATGGCGGACCAGGGTCTGAAAAATCAAAGAAACTGGGTTATCATTACATAAATTTATTTTGATCATTTAAGAAAGGAGAACAAAAAGGATTATATTTAAACGTTATACTAATTACACCTAAAAAATTGCTCAAATAGACAACCAACCGAGCAAGGCTCGCATTACGGAATGAGTTTCGGTCATCTCAATTCTAACTGATGAATAGTGATATACTGGAAATGAGATTGAATCCGAAACGATATCTACTGTACTACGACATGTATGTGTAACTAACAAATTGCCTCGAGAATTTGTCCAGAAGAACCCACATGGCTAGGAAAATTCCAGCTAAACTTGCATTACGCAATGACCAAAAACCGAACAGTAATGGTGAAAGTCTCGAGGAAGAAAAATGCAAGTATTCAGTGCAGTAACATAACATAATGATTATCTCAATTCTTGTGTTTGTCTTGGTTGTTAGCAGAAAGTTTACTTAATTTGCTGTAACAATTTAAGTGTTTTAAGGGAAAGTGAACATACAATCTGGTGCAGTAAGTTCGGTAATGGATGCAAAAGTTCCCAGTCCAATATCATTGAAGGTAGCTACTTCAATCTTAATAAAGGTATACGCTTCCAATCCATCCAAAACAATGCTTGTTGCAGACGTATTCACACAAGTTCTGTTTTTGGCATCAATATTGGTATTCTCGAAAACACCAAACTCAGTTCTGTTGGTGATGTTTACAAAGCAAACAGTGTAAGCCAAAAGATTGGGAGAGTTGTAATGTGTGGTGTTATATTCATCCCAGGTGACATTCACAGAAGAACTATTTAAAACTGAGCAATTTAAGTTTTCTGGTGGAAATCGGTTAACTGAAAATGAAAAGAAACAAGTTGTATCAAAATTATATGAACACATATTTTGGATTAGTTAAAGATAATGTACAAACGTGTTAACTGGTAACCAAAACATCTAACTTACCTGCCCATTTCGTTGTAATGGTTCTGTGGCTAAGTAACCCAAAACCAGTATGGTAAGTAGGAAATAGAAAAATTAGATAGTCCTTCATTGGTATGATTTCTGTAAAGACAATCTCGTCGCCAGAAGGATAATGTAACATGGATGAGGTGGAATAGAGGGTAGTAGTGTTGTAGATGTAAATATACAAGTCAACAGTCACACCTTGAAAACAAATTAAATATCAATTAAACGATTGAACCTTGTGAAGGTGTTAAAAATATTTGAAATTTATACGGTGTGAAACGTTTATATTATGAGCGATAATTACCTTTAAAGTTGACGTTAGCTCTTAAATCATCCAGATTCCAGATTTTAACTTTCATTGTAGATTGATTTAAACTTATCGAAAAGTTCGCCAAATGATAAGGTACTGAAATTAAAATAAAGTAATTCTATGCTTCTATGTTCGTTTTCGTGAATATCTTTCAAACTTATGCATAAATCTCGTCTCCATTATTTACTTTGAAAACAGCATAGCAAATCACATAGCCTTTTATACCATTTATCTATAGTTTTTCAAAGATTTCTGTCGAAGATTATGCCCAAAAGCTTCCCACCAGATTAAAATACCTTTTAAAAGTTGTTCTCAGTCGTAGACACATTAACGAGTAAGAGAGTGAAAAGGATAATGCACTTTTCTCGAAGATTTAATGTTTTCATTTTTATACACAAACCTAAAACATTAAATGGGACACCAGATAGGATAGTTCAAATGTTGATCCACTTTCATGTTTTCTTTCATAGTATTAAACGATCAACAAATAATGTATCTGACGAAGAAATAAACTTCCTGGATAGACCAGTTTTCTTACTTTGTGCAGAAATGCTCGAGTGAAAAGTATATATCCTCTCTTTATAGTTTACACCACTTTCAGGGACACTGTTTATTTTGAACATAATGTCCTTATTACGGAGTTTTGAAAATTGTATCGTGCACCGACATTCAACATCTGTTTCATTCACGAGCCTAAAATATATATTTTTGCAATGTATATAAAATATCTAAAAATAAAATAATAATAATAATAACAAATACATGAAATAACCAAAATGTTTCAGTAAAAACGGAACTATATTTCCAATCATGTGCAAAAGTACACAATAGAAAGATTGTTGAGTATATCATCTAACTAGACATCTTTACTATAAGAAGACATGAATATAACATAATATTATAATGTAATTCCGAAACTCTCTCAACAACGGGCCGCAACATATTTCATGCAAAATTTTATTTATATGTTTAAGAAATACATTACATTATACATTAAAAAAACATGGAATTAATAATATTATAATGTAATTATTAGTTGAACGCGATATTTATTTCGAAGAAACTATTTCGTGCAAAATAGTTTATTTATATGTTTATGTATGGACAAAAAGCAAATTAAGAAAGGTTTTTTTTTCAAACAATTTTGTAACCTGAGTTCGTCAATTCCAATTGAAATATCATCCTTAACGCTCTCAAGACAGTGTCCAATCTGCAACAAAAATTGGTAAATTTCACAAAGGTAACATGTTATCAAGAACTGGAAATAAAAAAAAAATTCAAGAAAAAGATAAATTCTTTAATGTACATAATGTACCTGGTGACAAAAGATAACAAAATAAATAAGTGTGTAATTTACTGAATTCCATACATTGCTTATTTTTCTTTGGAAACATTCATTGCATCGGACAATATCAACAACATATGTCTGCTAGTGCATATATAAAATACAGGCTTTAATACGCTTTGAGCAAAGATAGCTTACCACATTATGAAAATTATTCCACACTATGCGATATACATCACCAATAAGTCGGTTATCAACGTAGTAATCAGAAGATCGAATGTAAATCTCCATTTTCAATTCGGGACCTGAAACGGTGATTAATTCCTGAGCGAAATGAAGAAGAATGCAAGAGTAAAAACAACTTTGTTCGTTTCTTGTTTGGTTGGTTTTTATCTATGGCAACAATACATTCCAACAGACAATGTGTTCTTTTAGTGCAACCTTAGTTGCTTTAGTGCAAAGTAGAAAATCAATAATAAATATAATATAATAGGAGTAACAGTAAGCAACTGTAAAAACCATGTCATTATAAATATGGGGTTTTAAGTGTTTTTTTTATTATTGGAGATTGCTCAAAACAAGGCCTAAAAGACCACTTGCGAGTAAAGAGCTACAGGAGAAGTTAAGCAGATTTAAGGTAGCAATGAACATTAGATTTGAACAGTTGAAGGTTAAATTCAGGAGGAAAGCATGTAGATGGAAGGGAGTTCCAAAGTCTGGACGTACGCGGAAAAAAACTGTTTTTATAAAAATCCCAATATATTATTTATATGTTAGGTATTCTAAGAATTCTTAATGATTCTCAATTAAAATATTGATTAAATGTTTATGTCTATTATTTGCCAACATTTCTAGCCATTATAAATGAACTATCCACCACCACTTTAGCAAAATATAAATGAAATGGGACGGAAAATGTTTCTTTCTAGGAGTATAAAGAATAGTTAACTACAAATTTCTGTTTTGTTCAAAAAATATGATTCTAAAAAATAATTGGATAAACAAATTTTTGTCATGTTTGAATATCAGTCAAATTTTTGCTGTATTATCAACTGTACTACTAACTGTGGCAATTACAAACACAAAAAGGCAAACTGACATTGTTATGCTATGCAATTTGCAACAATAAATAATACGGATGGATACATATATATATATAATTATATAAATTATCATCAGATTGAAAAAAAATGAAAAAAATCTCTACAGTTGATGAGCATATTTAATGGAACATAAAAGATAAGGAATCTTTTATTTATTTACTTTTAAATAAAAACATCGGCAAAATTAAAAAATATTTGTATTCTAATCGTAAATAATCGGGTGTAGGACAAAACCCCCCTAGGACAAAACCCCCAAGGCACCTAAAATTTACGCATCAACAAAGTCCTGGAAAAAATACGGGGCAAAATTTCACAATGAAAAATAATTATTAATTAATTAATTAATTTTGGGCCCAAAGTTTAAAGTATTCCGTTTGCTTTGAAAATTGGTAAGTTTACTAATTAGAGGATGCTGATTTCACATCAAGTACCAGAATTTGGATATTTTGGGGGTTTTGTCCTAAGGGGGTTTTGTCCTAAAGGGGTTTTGTCCTAGGGGGGTTTTGTCCGTATACCAAATAATCTTCTCATACGGTTTCGAATCGTTGGTTTAAAATTGTCAATTTCAAAAGGGCTAGTTCGAATCAACAGTTTGAAAACGCAGTGGAATTGACACAGTTATTGTCACACAGGTCTAATTGGTAGTAAAATAATAATAGTCTGATGCAGAATTTCACATGTACCAATGCATGAGATGCTATCAGACAAACACAAACATACCCTGCATTAATAAACAATATAGATATAATTATCTCATAAAAATGTCAGCATTGAACTTCAGTAAAATTTAATCCTGTTGTCGGAATGGGAAAGGAGCATTAAAAATATAGCCAAACCTTTCATGCTTTTGACGTCTTTCGTGGGAAAAATGGCTGAACATGAAAACATACAAAGAGTTAATACAACAAATATAATATATATATATATCTCATATTTAAAAAAATTATCTAAAACCAGCAATTCATAATAAAAAGAGAAGATCAAATGAAAGTTGTGGAAGACATTTTCAATTTGGTTTGCAACAATAATCTCAACTTTTAAATCCCAAATTACTCCATCATTACAGTTTGACAGTTTCAAAAAGAAATTAACACACAAGGAAGAGGTAAAGTTCGTAATATTACAATGTAATTTCTCCCACCTGAATTCCCAATCACATGCAGATTCCGAATTTCCCAGTTGCTCGCAAAGTCAATACCAAGGAACACATTGTTAAAAACGTGAGGGAAATGATTTTCCACACTAAACACTTCCTTGTTGTGAAAGTAGACCTTATGAATATACTTTCCATCAATGCGCTTTTGAAACATGCTTAATGACCTCCATTGGTTGACTCCGGCAAATGGCAAACTAATCATGAAGTCAGGGTCCTTATTATCTATTATGTGAATGTGAATTTCATTTTTCTTTACATAAAGTCGTAAAAAAAGTTTATTATGATTGAAATCATAAAACATATTTAAAATTCTTTTAAATTGATTGTTCTGCATTTTCCAGTGAAATGAAAAAGAAATTGTGTATTCTTCTTCTATATTTGGAACGATGACTGTCCTCCATTCTGATGGGAAAGACTTGTAATCCAAAAAATATCTACCAATATCATGGTCCGACCCTAAAACAATTTACATATATATATATATATATATTTAAATGCAACTTTTACCTTTAAACCATATTATGAATTGTTTACAGATGACAAGTTAGAGGAAACAGAATTTTATTTACCGTAATTTTTGATAACCACATTGCGAATATATCCAGAAGTAGGAATGTACAATTGGTACTCGATGCTAGCAAACACATGGACATTTTGTAGAACACGTGCCAGGTTGTTTTCAAACAAGCACACAAGTAAATCATTCACGTAAAAAGACCCAATGTAAACATCATTCTGCAGCACCTGACGATACTTAATGAAGATCCATTCCTTATGAACAATGTGGGTATCGCAGGATTTGACCAGTGCACCTGCATAACCAATTCTGAAACACAGTTTGTTAGGTGACAATGGATGGAAAAACAAGGCAGGAACTCTTGTTAAATCTGGACCGTCCGTCATATGAAAGATTGAATTCCAACCACCTTGATTTATAGATACTACCATTAGTTCCAACGTAACTACATATTCCTTTCCTAGTTCATTCAACGTATTTAATTTGTTCTCTTTTACGATATCAGTTTGCTCTTTCATTGAAAAATCTAAAGATAAACAGCAAAAGTCAAATCAAGTTCAACAGACTTTCCCGTTATACGAACATAATGTAATGTACAGATTACAAACCGTAAGAGTAGTTTCTGAAATTAAAATAATTAGGCAAATAATTAAGAAATTTCCGTAAACGCCTTGTTTTATGTAAATAGGTTTAATCAATTAAAAATACAAATTCATGAAATTAATTAATTATTTAAAATTAAACAATACAACAATTCAATTTTAACCTTATAACAAAAAATCAAAAATATCAAAAAATATTATTAGTACAAATAAACAATACCAGGATGTGACATTCCTTCCTTGATGCTGGAATATAAGCTATAAATGTTTGCGGAATGAACTAGCATGTATTTTCGCACAACAAACTCATCAATCCCAGCGTACATATGATAATCAACAGCCTCCTCCTCCAAACAAGTGCTGGCATTGTGTTTAAACATCTTATAGAATACCTTGTTGACAAAAAACTCGACATTTGTATCGGTAATACCAATGGATATGTGGAACCAAGAAGCAGTGGGCATAGTGAAGGGCTGTGAGTAACACTTTGAATAATTATTAAACTGTAAAACTCCAACAGCTGAAGCAGGATCACTCAGGAAATCAGCTAATATTGACAGAACGTTGTATTCAAAAATCTTGACCACTTTGTTTGGGGTTCTGTCTACAAACAACCAAAATGCAAGAACAGTGTCAGTTAGACAGCCTGGTTCATTGCAGATTTCAGGAAGATTACGAAGGAGTAGAGGTCTATCTGAAATGAATGATGCTTGACCAACAGGACCTAACTTCAATGTGTCAACCTTAAATATTTCTTTACTTTCCATTGAATCATCATCATCAAAATTGTAATACAAGTCTGCTTCTTTAAATGTTAGTGAACTGTGTAGCACTGTAAAAAATCTTCAGTTGTAATGTAGTGAATTGAATAGAAAAAGTCATCAAGACCATTTTTCAAAAAAAAAATTGATTTTACGAGAATGGCAGGTTTTTTCACTACAAGGAAATGCAAAACTAAATAAAAAAATAAATTTTCAACAATAATAATAAATATATATTAATGTTTAATGATTAATTTAAGATCTGAAAATCTGAAATATTGTACAACTAACCGTTTTCACACGTTTCCTTTATTGTGTAGTGGTTTTCTGCATGGACACACTCGCATCTTTGCTTCACAGGTAAACAATACCCATTGTTTTTACAGTTGTATGGACACAGTAATGGGTCTACAATAAATTAGAAATTCATCCAGGGCTAATGATCAAAGTGAATGTGGAATAGAATTTTTATTGGTAAAAGAAAGCTAATTACCGATTCTATCAGGACAGATTTCAAGCATCTTAATCTGTCTCAGCAATAGATGTTGTTTGTAGAATTGAAAGCATGAAAAACTGCCTTTAAATGAAGACAAATTCGATGATTTGGCGCTGTTGAAGAAATGTAAACTCGTTGGTAAAAGGAGATTAGAAATAATTTTCCGCTGTTGGGGTTCATCATTCTAAAGAATTTAAAATAAACAAAAGTCATTTTGTTGGTCATTAAGTAACAGAGATTGTTGTAAAACACTTACATTTCATTATCATGTAGCTAATCTTGGCTTAATTCTGCCTTAAAAATAAATAACAAGAAAAAACCTAGAGCTCACCAGATTATTGATGTAGACAGAAAACCTGTCCCTTTCATAAGATATCGCAACATAAGTCCATATGTCAATTTGAATGCCAGTAGACGCAGAATAGACAATTTCGTTCAACAGACTATGAAATGAAAACAGCTCACAAATCGAAGAGTTTGAGTTTAGTGTAAATCATTTTAATATTATTCAATGATTAGAAATAACATAAATAGGTATATATTTTCCCATAATATATTTTGAGAAAAATAATTGGTACAAAATGCCTGGAATAATTGTTGAAATACAAAAAAAAACAGGTACTAGATATAGTTAGAGTGCCTACCTAATAACCAGTCTTCCATCCATGGTGTGAAATTTCACATTAGAAAATTCACCGAAATGCAGCAAAACCACATTGCTGACAGAAAGTTTTACGTGAAATAAAATTGTGAAGTTAGACATTTCAGGTTCAAAAACATTGTTCACACGTAAAGAACCATCATCAAAAACATTGTCCACTTTGAGCGCATGATAGGGGAACCCAAATTTATTTTCAACCCAAGTTGAATGAATTGTTCCGTGCACAGTTAAATGCTTTCGGTTTGCGCTAAAATCATTGTAGGATGAAGCAAAAGAGTAGAATAATGCGGTAAGAGGCAAACCGAGTTGCTGCAAATAAATTTCATGTTTCGTTTCATCTAAAATCAATTACGAAAAGAACTTTATTAAAAGTATTGGGTACGTCTGAGATTTGTGTTTAAAATTAAACTAAATTAATAGACAAAAACGAAAGAAAATTCCGGAAATTTTACATTTCCTATATATACTGTTTATAATATTTAAAGTAACTTTGTTATAAAGAATTTAATTTGACAATAATTTATAATTCTTTTAAAAGCAGTCCAGCTACTGTATATAATGAAAACTCTAATCTAAGTGGTCTAGATAGTGCATATATATATATGTCAAAACAAAGAGAAAATTAAATTGAAAAATTTTTTTTTTGGATTTCAATTATTTATTTATAAAAGAAGCAATCATTGAACACCATTATATTCTAACAAACAAAAACATACCAGTGTTGTGTTCACTTTTTTGATCATTGCTGAATGTGTCAGTTTCCCGTAAACCAATTTTATCAAGTGCAATGAGCGAACGTTGGTCATTTCCACGAACCACAGAGAACCATAGCTGAATAAAGTTAAATACAAATTTCCTTTTGAACCCAACTCCCATCTTACTATGTTCACAATCAATCAAGAAATTGAAACAATTAACAATAACATTAAATTTTGGAGAATGTGTATGGATGATGATGCAAGTATCGTCAAATCTTAAACTTGATGCAAAATGATCATTACGTTCCATCAACCTATAGATGAATTAAAATGGAGTTTAAGAGACAACTCAGTGATGACCAACATATCTCCAAAAAAGATGAAACATAGCTGTTGAGAGATGAAAAGAAAGTGAAAGGTTTTTGCCACACACCAAAGAAAGCATCAAGTCAAGACGTAACTATAACATATCCAAAAATGGTTACTTGAAAAGAAGATGAGAAATTTCGCAAACAACATCCATTGTCTTTTGCTCTTCAATTATACTTCAATTTAACCACTCATATTATATCAGGACCAACACGCTCTCAATTCTTAACTCAGAAACATGAAACAAATCCTAGAAATGAAAAATTCTAAACACTTGTGTAAAGGAATTTATGCCTAGTGCTTGATACAAGATACTGATTCGAGGGCTGCTCATCTGGCAATAGGGGAGCAGTCGATCAGAGAACTCTTCTTAACTCTAACAGTAAAGGATCAATTGTACTCTGCATCCTTAGAAACTCTTACCACTCATTTTTCCCATAAGAAAAACCTAACTGTTGAAAGATACAAATTATTTTGCACTAGAAGAGCCAAATCAGGAATTACATGACCATTTGGCACGACTGCGACTGAAAGGCCCTGAAGGTGAGTTTGATAAGGAAGCGCATGAATCTCCTGATCACGCCCAGACAAGGACCTACTTTAATAGGAAGGAACTAGTTGTTGACTCTGAAAATGTTACTGTATTGATTGATAATGATGATTTAGATAAACTGATTCTAAAGAATGACAAATTGTTTTCTCTGAAACAAAGGCAGCTTAAAAAACTTTAAAGCCCATATAAAAATAAAAGAAGGAGTGCTACCAAAATTGCCACAACAGTAATTAGTTGGAGACCTCAAAAGTTCGTAGACTACCAGCATGGTTTTGGGATGAAATCTAAGATTTAAGCTTTTGTGTAATCATTTAATGGTGTTCGACTATTCATCTCAAGAATCAATAGACTGGTATGTTGAGGAGGGTTGTAGTGTTGTGTGTTACATTATTTACGTTATGTAACAGAGTTCCTTCGTGTTAGATAATTATAGAGTAATTATCGTTAACTGATCAGTTTATTACTGAAATACGTTTTCATTGCGTACACACGTATATTTACTTTCTTTATAAGATTAAAAAACATTACAGTTACGTATAGGTTTTATTGAAGCTATTGTAATGTACCTTGCGTTTAGAAGCTGTGATCAAAATATTGGCCTCTTTCCATTTTTCTCCTTGGTCGCCACTCAATAGATATACAAGTTGAGGTGGTTTGATGTTATCGCCATCAACTAACCAAACAAACATCGTTCCCGGGTCATTCCCATGCATCAAATACCAAAAGGAAATCACTCCGTTGCTTTTTGAAACGGCATCTGTCACAAATTTTAGAGCAGGGTATCTCGGCAATAACTGTGTGGTGTTAAAGAGGAGAAATTGATCTATTAAAAAACATTTTTGTAAATTACTCACCAAAACAGATTAGGTGAATTTATTCAATTAAAAAAATTCAAATAATAATTAATAAAATTCTTAATAATAACAGAAAATATAAATGTGTCAGCTCACTTTCATCATTGTCTTCATAATTAATAATCAGTAAAAACTTAGAGATATTTTGACCAATTTCTACACTGTTCCACACCAATAGAATCGATACTGGAAGAGATACTTCCGAGCTTCGAAGATGGTACTTAACCATATCAGAAATGTCAGGTGAAACAACTTCCACGCCATCTTGATCTTGTTCAACATATAAATCCCAAAAAATAAATTCATTGACTGAATACTCAAACACATCGTACATGCTACACGCCAGCTCTTCAGAAATTAGAGATATGGTTATATCATTCTTTACAGTTTTGTTGACTTCGTTTGAACTCCAAGTGAATGCAATATATGCACTTTCAATTTTCTTGCTCCGCTCCAAAGACAGTTCGTGAAAATGTACCAAAACAAAGACTGTGTCCCCAGCACTAAAACCAATTGGTTTGATTTCATTATAACTCTTTTCTTGGCAAGCATCATTGATTTTGTACGTCAATTTTATCGCTTTCAAGGTTTCTTGAGAAAAATAATGGCTTGCTGAAAAAGTGAAAGAGAGTATAAGATACAATGGCAGAGCCAGAAGACGTATTTACCTTGACAAATGTAGGGTTCCGATGCATGACAGTCCTCAGTATGCCATACTGCAATGTTATTTGTAAGATTTACTTTTGCACAATTCTGAGTTCCTTTCACATTACCAAAGTCTATCTCAGATCCATTCATCCATTTACTTTTGTAATATCCAACAAACATGTGTTGCTTGTTACAGAGTGAACTTGCATACAAGACATCTCTATTTCTCATCATTTCGTCAAACTGAAGTTGGCTATGGATCATAGCTAAAGATCCACCAGCTTTCCTGCATTTTCTGTCTGCTTCATAGAAAGTTGCACACTCTTCTCCCAAATAGTAAAAAATCTCTAGAATATTCATTAAATAAGTAATCATCAAAAGAACATAACAAAATAAAAAAAAGCTTTATTTAATAATTTTAAAATTTGTGCAAAAAAGAGGTGTACAGACGATTCAAAACTGACGGTTCGAAATTATATTGTTTCACGTTTTTTAAACTTACATTAAAAATTTAATTAAGAAATTAATTTTTGAAATTCTTTTAATGGTCGAAATTCATGAATTCGAGTCAATCAATCAAGTGGTTTATCTTGGAACGTTATTACAGTTGCCTTTAGGCGGCCACACGTTTGAAATATTTCCGCACGTTCATGTGACGGAGCTTGTGTGGATTAATAATATAATATATATATATATATAAGGAAAATAAAAATATATATAGCTGAAACACATCATCATTTGTTCTAGAATCTACAGTTTCGTGCACAGACGCTAGCTTGTAAGATTATTAACGTTTAGGTAAATGGTCAACGGAAAAAAAGTTACAGGAAAAAAAGTCACAAAACCTCTAGGAAAAAAAGTCACAGGAAAAAAAGTCACAGGAAAAAAAGTCTCAAGAAAAAAAGTCACAGGAAGAAAAGTCACAATATGTTGGAATGCACATATAGCAAACATTTTTTTCATGTTTTTCAGGTTGGCAGACGAAATCATCCACCAAAATGCGAAAAGCCGTAACATTATGTGCTGTGTATTTCTGAGCGATTTTTTAAGCCAAAACCGAAACATAACCAATGATATCATAGAGAAAAAACGCTAGATGTCTAACTCGCTATTTTCCTTGCCTAGTACGCGAGGCAAAAAATAAGTGGCAAAATAGTGGCAAAAAAACAGCGCTGGCTGGTTAAAATGTGTTGGAAGGAACTGTGGTTTATTTGGAGTTTACTGTTTATATTTTTGTTTTATCCTTCACATTTCAATTCAAAATCAACACTAATTACAGTCTTAAATATATCAATATTTAAACTATAAATAAAACTAGAATAAATTTGCTTTGGATTTGTCTCACTTATTTACGGCGAGTTAGACATCTAGTGTTTTTTCTCTATATCATTGAACATAACAAACATAAACAAATATGGCGGGTTGGCGAAAACATATATATAATATATATATACATTTATTGTCACTACTGTAAAAACAAATATGATTATTATATTATCTACTCTGTTATTAAATACTATAGATATACAGTTTTTATTCTTCATTTTTTTTGGAACAATAATCACACTGCCATTTTTTGTTTTCATCATTTAAAACCTCTATTGCTGGAACACATCTTGTGAAACCAGTTTAAGCAACTTTCACATTCAATCATCTCTCTGGAAAAAAGAAAAGTAAAAAAGTAGAGAAGAGATGGTCTGCCAGATAGATATTTGACTCAATGTTCGGAAAGAAATCTAGCATCACCAACTCAACATATTGATTAATTTCCACGGAACCGATTTCAGAATGCTATGACGTCATATTTTACGATTGCCGGCCCCCTCATTTTGGTGGATGATTTCATCTGCTAACCGTTTTGAAATGTATGAAACCATATTATAGAATTTTAACTTTGACTAAAATTAAAGAAAATGTATGACTTCATTTACTTTTCTATAAAAGAAAGAATAATTTCAAGTGTTAGTGTCAAGTCAAGTGTCCGTGACTTTTTCCCGTGAATTTTTTTCCTGTGACTTTTTTTCCGTGACTTTTTTTCCTACATTCAGTAGTGGAATCCAAAAAAGATCATTTAAAAATATTGTAATTAATTCTCTAATTATTATATATTTAAGACTTATTAAAGTGGAAGTTGATTAATGATTTAAAAACAAGTGAAACATTTACCATTAGCTCGACAATTAAAACGAAAATCACAACTTTCCGAAATACTAAAGTCTTTGAAAGTATCTTCTTTGTAGGATCGATAATCCAACACTCCTGAAAGTTTAATTAACAATGGACACCATCTTAAAATTCAACAAGCTTTTACCCTATAACATATAGAAAATAACACATAAACATTAGAAGATAGCACATATAACACACATAAAACATCTTTTACTGCACTGAAGTTAAATAATAAATCATTTTGCTACATTTTTTAGCATTTTTAGCATGGATCTAATGATTTCCAGTCCTGAAATTTGCATGAAGGCATTAAGAAATAATCGTACTTTCAGAGGAACTTGTGTTCAAAGAAGCAAATTTGCTAGATTCAAAAGGACCCATCCACATTGTAATTTCGCTGACATGAAAATCATCCAAATAGACATACAAGTGTCCATAACTTCGTCCGACAAGAAAATCTCGGTTCCCAATAGGTTGAAAGGTTCGATATGGTGTCTTAAGGTAATCAGTGTTTGTAACTCCATCTAAGTCACCGGATAGTTTGTAAGCATTGCATGAAAATATTAGATGATACCAATTTCCTAAGCCAATGTTGTCCCAAGTTAAAGCCAAATTCAACCAAAATGACTGCACTGTAACAAATAGTATTTCCTGTGATGTGAGAGCAACCTGAAAACCTAATCCACTACTATATCCATTTGCGCCTTGAAATCCACTGGAGATTATTGAAAATGTAAAATTTCCAAGAATTTCTAAAAGAAAACACTATTTCAAACATAGGAAATAAAAATCTTCAAACTTACTTCTTCGTTTGACTTTTGACATCTCTCTGTTCCATGCACAGTACAAGAAATCATCAGAAACATCGAAACTAGAGTAAAATTTAAGATCATTGACAGATAAAACCCATTCCTTGGAAGATGCACTCCATTCGTAAACATTGCTCCTTTGTATACACCATAAAGAACCATCCAGTGCCAATTTGAAATTATTAGTCGAAGTCACCACTTCACCGAGTAACTCCCATTGTTGACTATTCATGTTGAAGGAATGCGGTCTTCCACCTAAAACACCGTAAACTTCGCTCTGAGACAATGCAGTGATAATGGATAGATGCTTTGCGTATGTCGACCTCCATTCATCTAATTAAAAAGAACAAAGTCCATATTAATGAATCATTGTCATCACTTCAATATGTTGGAAATTCAAAATATCTCTCATCATTATAATCATCAGTCAAAGATAGTCAATTATTTTTAAAAAAAACTTTTTATATTCAACATTTTTCGATTTTTTCAAAATCATTTTCAAGAAAGATACCATAATCAAATTAAAAAAGACATTTACAACTGCAAAACTGAGCACTGTGAAAAGAAATTGTTTCCCTCAATGCATGTATTACATTTTCTGCAAACAGCTTGATGATTTGTTAAATTGTTTGCAGGAACCTCATTCCAATGAACAGAATTATTAATAAAGATGCATCTTCTTGGCAGGTCAGAGTTTATACCATCGTTACGAAATTCACCGGCATCAACAATAACTAAAAAAGAAGACAGATAACTACCAATTAAAAAAAGATTGTATTTAAAAACTGTATGCTTCCCCCCTAATGGGTCAATCACATAGAGAGAGTAGTTAACAAGTGCCAAACATCATTGATGCTTTTGAAAAATTGAAATTCTCTTGAACATTGAACATGATGATGTAAAAATTTCCCTGGCATCTGTTTGTTGGTTGTGTTGGTGCTTAATCACATGGGGAAAAACTGCATATGTCAGCAATATTTACGTGAGCAAAGACTATATAATAAATTCAAGGGGGAATTTGCGCTGAAAAAATTAAATATATGTTGATTTGCAAACCAAACTTCATTAACAGTTAAATGACCAACATGCAAATGTTAAACAGACCTTGTTCAAATTGTAAATGTTCAAATGCCAGCGCGCATTCATCCCTAGATGTGATGATCTCCCCAGGAATACAATCACTTCCCACCACTTTGAACAAACCTGCACCATTATAAAAGAAATAGAAAAAATTAGAACAGAAATAACAAGATTTCAAAAATCGATCACGCTAATTTGAATGCTATTTTGATTCAGTGAGCTTACTTAAATATGCTGTGAATATACGTCAATACAATACGTTGCCATTGAAATTCTTAAAATCAATAAGTATGGGAAGTGAAAATAAAAGTATTTCAAGCATTTTTAATTTCAACAGTATGCTATAATGAATACAGAATGCTATAATTACAACACTACAAACCTGAAGGATTTTCGACTGACAAAACTATTTTTGGTTATCAATATCACTTTCACTCTTCTCACTCGTTAAGAATTCTCCATAAAGTAACCAGATCACTTACTTTTTACGCCAGACGCTATCAGTAAGTTTCGTCTCCTGTAGGCCCCAAGAGGTTCTGTTGACCAAAGACGGACATCTCTCATTATCAACGGTTGATCGGGGTTTATTTTTAAAACTTCACTTCCATCAACATATACTTTAAATACATACTGAGCATCCTGCTGATACTGAACTAACCGCATATGAATCCATTTTTGTACTATGCTTTGTGATGAGACTGGAACGTTGTGATGGAAGGTTTTATAATAAACCTTTAGGAGATTATTATCAACTTTTACGGCAAGGTGTCCAGCAAAATCCATAAAATGTGCTGTTTTCAAGTTAAACACATATACTTCCATTGATATTGTGAATTCCGGTCCAAGAAGAGAAACATTTCTCTCCAATTTTTCATCTCCCAGATTAACAATGCTATTAAAATCTGTAAAAAATAAAGACAACATGTTGTTAAAATAATGCCTGAAAATATGTCACAGACAATCTAAGTATGTATGTGAATACCACTACCAGAATCCAGTTTAATAAACAGAGAAAACCTCCTCTCAAAAATGTATTTTATTTTAAATTGTAATTTCTTCATATTCAGAGAGCTACTATTCTGAACAAAGTAACTATATCTATTGTTCCATCGCTTTAAAAGTTCATTGCCTTGCTGGTTTAGACATGTCAATCGGTGTTTTTTAGAATTTAACAGAAAGGAGGGAAATTAAATATTATACTTACATGAGAGCGGTTGTAAAAGGCAACAATCCTGGTTTGCATTGTAATTAACTATTTTAGCACTTCGAACACACGAACAAATTGGTTGAAGGTTCACTCCGTCAATATCGTAATATTTTTTTTGTTGCAAGTGAATGCACTGTTTTAAACATTGACTCTCTGGTAAAGCTCCTAACTCAATGTTGTTCTCTTGGAATGAATCAGACGGAATAAAATTTCCCGCATATTGTTGATTGCAACTAGCTGTAACAACAAAAGAAAAAAATTTGGGAAAGCAAATAGATTTTCCTTTAATTAGACGATAGTGATTTGCTGACAAAAACTGGAAGTTTGAGCGTTTATAGAAAAATGATTAGGTCCGTTGAGATTGTTAGTTTGCAGAATATTTTTTCACTTCTTAACAAATTGTAAAAACAAAAACATAAGGTATTTTTATATACATATATATATAACTTACCATTTCTAATCTGCCTGTAAAGTAACCAATCATTTTCAACACAGAAAACATAATCAAATGTTATTTCGTAACTTTTGCATGTTAGACCGATAAACAACGGAGACAACTGTTCCAATTCTTTCGTTCCCCATTCTTGACTGTAAACATTTCCAGTGTTATCCAAACAGTACACAAATTTTCCACGAACTTTAAATTCCTTTTTGCATGCCGTCTTCCCGATATGTTCAACTACACCATTTTTAATTGTACCTTTTTCTGAGGCCACAAAAATAATCTTGTCATTCTCATACTGGTTCACAGCAAATGTCTTGAAATTATGATCTGATACTGGTAAGATTCTGTGTCTTAGCATATATGGAAAACCTATAAAAAAGGAAAATATTTAAAAATAGTTAGTTACAATAGCGGTTGCTTTTCTCCCTTTGCTGCAATTAACAAAAAATATCATCAGAAATGTATATCTTTTATTAGTTTATTTTTGATCACGAAATTATGTTGCATCAAGTTTCGTTTAAAGCTCCCATATCAATATTGCTTAGGAAAGATAAGCTATAAATATTCTACTAAATATATACTTTTCGAAAACAGTCGCGCAATATCAGTGGTGTATATTCCTGATCATCTGAGGGTACTGCACGAACAATGTTTTTGTGAAAAATTAATTTTAGAAATTAAAAAGATGGGAGGAGCGGAAAATTTTTAATAATTATTTTAATATATGATTATTTTACATTTTTAGTATTATTTTTTAGCCCGATTTCTTGTCCAACAAAACAAAACGGTACAAATTTGGACGACATTGGTATTGTGGATTGGATTATATTTTGCATGGACACAACTGTTATCATCATCATCATGTCCAAAACGTCCGTTTCCATGCTAGTGATGAGTTAACACATGGAAGATACCAACTGGATTTTAAACTCTGTGGCAACAGTTCATAAAGGGCATGGGTGGTTATGGTCCATGTGGTCAAAAATATTACATGACCTGCTTACCCATAACAAATTGATAGCGCTTAGCAACGAACTGTTGGAACAAGAGGAAGTGATCACGTTGCAACAGACTATACTTACCTGTGTAAATTTCAAATAAGATCTCTTACTGTGACAATGAAAGTCTATTTATTAATGTCTCGGCAAATTGCCAACAATATAAAAAGATAAAAGTGGAAATTGATACTTAATTACATGTTTTCATATATACATATATTTATATTACATATATTTTTTTCTTTTTATCACTGCATATAGTGCATATTTTTTGAGCGACCAACCTTTTTCGCAGGTGTGTTAGAAACGCAATTCGCATGTTTAAACTGTTTGATAGGACAATTGACGAAATCCCAAGTATATGGCTAACTTGGGTAAAAGTAAAAATATTAAATTACCCTATTTTAAAAATCATAAGTTTGAACGATTTGCTTGTTAGGGACTAAAATCTGATTTATGAAATGTGAAAGCAAAGTTAAAACACAAACTAATTCTGAGAATATTGCCAGGTTACCTGAGTGACATTGTACAACGTCCAGTTGCAATTCCAAGCGCTTTCCATAATACAATATTGGAATCACCTCCATGCAAAGCACATTTCTTGGCACTGGGAAACTTAAATATTCAACATCCCAAGAAGATTTCCTGAACATCTGAATAACACAGTCAAATGTAAAATTTTGTTTCTAATGAATCCTGATTCCACTACGTTTCAAAACTGCCGATTCGAAACTGGCCATTTCGAAATTGACGATTCGAAACCGGACGGTTCGAAACCATATCAAAAGATTTTTCATTTACAGTTAGTCCAATTTTTTAAAAATTTGCCTATAGAGATGTTTTTATATAAAAAAATAAGATGTATTAAGGAATTTTGGCATTGTTTAGATTGTTACGAATTCATGCTACTGTTTCACGCACACATATATAAACATAGCTGCTTTGCTAATTTTTGTTTCAAATTGAGATTTATTATTTAGAGAAGAAATTGTAAAATGGTTCAAAATTGTAAAATGGTTCTTGTGGTTGCACGCGTAATTACACATGGTGTAGCAGAATGACATGTGTAGAAAGCAATTTACTTTGATGTCTGTTGCGTAATTCAAACAATTCATGTTGAAGTCGCCAAAAAAATAAATTAACTTTTTATCGCTGCTTTTAAAATGTCTGGAGAGAAATGAATAAATAGATTTTAACGGTTTATTTGGAGGTCTATAAGAAATACATAGAGTAGATAATGAAGCGTTTTTTTTCGCCATCGTGTCTGTGGACTTCAATGCTTAAAATTTCATTTAATTATCTTTCATATCAGAGAGCTCATCATAAAATTTATATTGAACAAATACACACAAGCTCCGTCACATAAACAAGATAAACCACTTGATTGATTCGTAACTAATAAAAATTTAAAAAACGTAAAACAGATTTATTCCAAAAATTAATAAAAGATTGAAAAATGTAAAATAATATTGTTTCGAACCGTCCGGTTTCGAATTGTCAATTTCGAAACAGCCAGTTTCGAATCGGCTGTTTCGAAACGTCTGTACACCATGAATCCTAGTCATTTATTACGTTTCAAAATGGTTAACCTTTTGGAAAATGGCATTATCCCAATTTAACACAGTAAAATGTACACTAAAAAGTTAGCCTTTCGGAAAATATTTAATCTTGATTTAACCAATCAAATTCCAATGTTTCAATGTAGCTGTTTATTCAATAATAATAGAAAAACAATAACAACAATAAATTCAACGAAATGATTTATTGAAGCTAAAAGATATTATTTCTTAAACATACGTGAGGACTACGTTGGTTCTGGTTTAGAATATATGACCAACTATCACATTCTCCAGATGCAGAATATTTCAAATGAAACTCCTTTACATAGCCATCAACACTCCCTTTTACTTTCACCATCGACACAAAAACTTTTTGATTCAAACGGAACTTCACAGAACCATTTTCGCAACCAATCCACTTTGAAGCTGATGTAAATTTCAAATCAGAAGCGATAGAGTTTGAGCAGTTTGTAGAAAAAAAAGCATTGCTTATTTTTTGCACATAGTCTTCGCTATTGGCTCCTCCGCAGTCTGAAAAAACATTTTAATAGATTAGCATTTCCCCTGGCAAAATCCTTATCTTGAACGCAGAATTACAAATTTCGAAAATGTATTACCAAAAAACAGTGAGTATTGAATCTCCCAATTCTTCACAGAAAAGAGATATAAAATATTTTGGTTTTTCAAATCTTCGACAACTAGCAACAATGTTTGGCCATAAAACCAATCCGACGATCGAAATATACTTGAGAAAACTTCAGGAAAACCATTAAGTATATGGTACAAATTGTCCACCATTTCAAATTTCACAACTCCATAATTGATATAATCCATGTATCCAGAAAGATTGCAACGTGAAGTGTCATTAACACCAACAAATAATTTCACAAGGATCTCCTTATCAGTCAACAACCCATCATTATTATTTATTATCAGTTTCAATTTGTCAACAAAACTTCCATACTTGTACAGCTCGATGGAATTGAAATAAAGAAAGTAACTATTGTTGCAATAATCAGCAAAGTGTGGGATGAATCGCTGTTTCAGTCCTTCCACTTTTGAATCAACTAAAAAAAGAAATAAAAGAATCAATAAAGTAGAAATTAGGGTGAAATAAAAGAAGGTGAACTTCTTGCTATCTCAAGATAATCAAAATTCTGATATTAAATACTATGGTATTAATAGAAAATTAAAATGGTGAATTAAAATTGTTGTTGTTGATATCGTTCATATTACGTGACATCAAATAAACGGTAGACTTTAAACTGGATTTAAAAAATATCGTAGCACAAAGAAAATGATAAATTAATAATAAATTCAATTAATTATATTTTACAAACACATCATAAATTCAATTTTTAAGTGTATAAACTTTATATACATAAATAATAAAATTAGAAAACTTAAGGTTTCATAATGTGTTTTACCTCTAAAAACCATTGATACAACGAACTCTGATTCCCGAAACATTGGATTAAAAATAGCTGGACTTATCATTTCCACGGGATACTTGTAGTAATGGTCATTGTTGTATAGAGAAAGAGTTCTGTCCAAGAGAAAATCTTGTATGTAAATGTACTGATGTGTTCCATCAAATCTCCATTGTTCCAAAACTAAACCACCAGACAGTGAAATAGTGACCTTTACCTTTCCAGAAATAATGAAGATAACAGATACAAAAACAAAAGAGTATAATAACATCGTGATAATAGAATTTTGTTTTACATCATTGTAAAAACAAAGAAAGAGAGATTGAAAATTGATCACAAATAACTGTTGTTGAAGGAATGAAATTAATAATTATCTTTATAATGATAAACAACATTTTATTTAAAAGATTTATTTATTCTCAAATAAAATGTTGTTTATCATTATAATTTAATAATGGCTTTAAAAATAATGAATTTATTCACTTTATTTAATTCTCTTTATATTATAATATAAAATAAAACAATTGCATTATGACACTCTTTCAAATCTTTGAAAAGAAACGTTTTAAATCAAAGCAAAAAACGATTTGAAAGAAATATTGTACTCTGATTTCACTAAACAAAGATGACGCCATACACTGAAAAGGAAGAAAATTAATTTCTGTTATATAATAATACATCACAGTATTTCATAACAATCCAAATTTTCTACTCCTTAACAAACCTGACCATTCTAACAAAAATACTTACACATAGTCTTGGGAAAGCCATACAATTCAAATTGAAATCGCGGTGAAATGGTATCATTGTAAACTTGATAAACATGAATATTTGTGCAGCTGAGGACGTAGTTGAAGTTAAGTTGAAAGACCTCATCTGATTGTGAACCATGTGGTGCTTCTATGACCTAGGAATGAAGAAAGTATTTTTACCCTTTTAAACACTGCTATGGGTTTAGCCAATTTATAGCAGAAGTTATTGCCAGAAATAACTGTCCATATGTTTATCAAACGAAAAAAAAAATTTCAAAAGGATCTTCTTGTAATGGTGGAATTTGTTCCCATAAATGCGCGAATACAACTACTAGGGATCACGGTCAAATTACAGATATACTGTCATTGTGATTATTCCAGTATAGAATACAAGAAGAGAAGCAAAACGTAGGGTCATTTGTTGAAATTGAACCGCGCAATCAAAAGGTAGAGGACATTAAGCTTCCAAAAAATTGTTATTTTTTTAGTACAGATATCGTAGAAACTGCCGCAAATCAGTGGTACTGAACGGAAATCCGGGGGTTATGTCAGTAAAAAACCAAAACTTAATAAAATGAAATATGTACATTGTAGGTGCTTCATATTTGGCATGAAGATAATATGGTAATAATTGTTAATGCTGGGAAATATTTTAACCCAAAATGCATGTAGTTTAGAGACAAGAAATAGTCAAAATGTTTGTTATAGAACTTAAATCAACGAAATTTATTCGTAAAATTTGAACTTAAAGACGATAAGAAGACGATGAAGGTCTAAAAGCATTATAGCCTAAAGCATGTAATTACTGACTGAAAATGAAATAATAGTAAATTACAGACTGTGTAGGCAAAATAAAAGTGGATTTCCAAGGTGGAACCTTAAATATTTTGTTAATCATTTTATTGCAAAAAATTAGAGGAAAGATGGGATTTACTAGAAGTTCGATATTAGACATTATTCTCATTTTCTTTGAGTTTTTTGGTCTATTTTTTGTAGACATGCGTATGAGCTTAGAAACCAACAGAGCGGCAATCTCCTTTCTTTTGTGATTTCAACGAGGTTTGAAGTGTTGCACTTTGACAAATGCTTCCAACTTGGTTTTTATAATTTTTATGAAGAAGTAAATTTTATGGTTGGTACCAAGCAAAGAAATATATAATATGGCATTAAAACAATAAAATGCAACTTTTTTCTTATTCCATAATTGAGACAAACTATAACTGTTTTAATAAAAATAAACATTTTTGCAATTTTATCAAACCCAAATCCCAAATACCATATTTAAAGAAATTACGCTTTTCTAAAACTGAACCCCCGTCTTGCGCAATCCCTTCAACTACCACAATCCTTTGCGTTTTGACCTTTAAATCCTCTAAATTATTTGAACTACAAATGACTCTTTTCTTTAGTACAAAATATTTTATACGACTATTAAAATAATTCTATTTCATGCCCTTTTTGAATTTTAATTTGTTTTATTCAAAGATTTAACGCAAAGGTTTCTGGTAGTTGTATTCATGATTTGATATTCATGGGAACGACCAATTGTTATTTCAAATCATTTTTAAACAGACATCAATTTTAAACATTACTATACTGACCAACGCATATTTAATCTTATTTTGGTTATCTTGCTGTCCAGTATAAGGTTTTCCGTCATGTGTTATAAAGAATGATGCAAATTTGTTTTGCGAAAACTGTCGATATCTCATGTAGAATATGTTGTGTTCTTCAACAAGGTTAATTCGAAGCCACGTTTTTATATGATTTGGGTCTTGAAACAGTTGATTTTCAGAATAAGATAACCAGCCTGTCGAACGAGATGTTTTCAATCGAGCTGATCCCAGGTGTGAACAATTACCACCACAAAAACCTTCATATAACAGTTGTTTGTCCAATATCTCACCACTTGCCATGCCAAGTGGTTTTATGTCTGTAAAATTAGAAAATGTGCAATAAATAATTTTGTTAAAAAGCATTTTTCAAAAAGAATATGTTTTCAAATCCAAAATACAAAACTTGACACTAGAGCATATAGACATCCCCACATCTACACTATGAATACCAGTTGATTGGTTAATACTAATGAAATTCAATTTTACGAACATTTCCAATACGGGCAACCAAAAATTTCAAATCGAAACTGCAGTAACACTGTATTTTCTCCTTTTAGAAAGCGCAACTTCAGAGCCACCGCCAAAATTGTGTGGTTCAACCAAACAGGCACTTGATGACTTAACAAAAGACTCTAGAAATAAACCAAAATTAATTAAGCCATATCATTGCGCAAATCCATTTAAAATGATGACTATAAACGCAAAACAATGTCTAAACTTTTAAAATTGTCAACTTTTTCTACATATTATTTTCCTATAAAGAACGATGCTATGTCAAACCATGAAAGAACAATGTTAAAAGTAACTGAAGAGACCAATGTCAACAAAACGAAATACATGACATGTTTCTAAAAGAAGATCTGTATTTTAAACACACAAAAAGGCTTCACAACTCACTTAATATTCACTGCTTAATAATGTGTGAAATTTGCTCGAGCATTGTAAATATTTAAATCAAGGCAAGTAGGCTTTCAAAAAGTTTCTTTCTGCTAGGTGATCAGTAGATACAAATATATATTTATATACAGGTGACTGACAGAGTTATTCTTTATCTTAGAATCAATGAGTTCAATTTGCACGGGTTATATAGCTAGTCAATGTACATTGTTTGATGTAAAATATGCTGAAGAAAATCTAATGTATAACTGTAATGTACTGTAATGAACAACAAGATTGTATATATATATATAAAAACAAAAGAAAGGAAATGTTATGTGATTATAGTTACGGTACTTCGTTTAGTTGATCTTTCGCCATTCCATAAGTTTGAAAAACAAAGTTGTTAATTGAATACTCAATGACAAAACTGTTTTTCGTGCATTCGCCGCACAGAAATGGTGCATAAAAAATCAAACCAGTAACAATAGTACGCATTGCAAACTGGACTTCATAAAATGGTTCAATCGTGTTTTCTTCAATGCATGCAAAGCTGTCAAATCTCTGAGAGTTGTATCTGATTTTTTCACATGTACTAGAACAGTTGGTATGATTTGAACCATGTAGTGAGCATGCAATATTTGATATTGCACCATTTCCCATCCCAAGAGGTGACTTGCAAATGTTAAAAAAATGGGCTAAAAGGAACATATATGAAATAACTATTTAATGCTATAATCAATAGATGCAAAAACGATCATCATCATCACAATCATCATCATTTGTTTAAAGTCTCTTATTATTCTACGCAAGCATGGATTTGCCACTAATTGTTTTTTAAAGATAGCACACTAGTTTTAGTTCCCTTGACTAAACATTAAAATATAACTTTCTGTTTCATGTATATATATATATAAATAATAATTTATTTTATAATTTATATAAATAATATATTTATCAATAAACTTTGGTCTATTGTCATTTCAAATTAATTCTGCGCTTTAATGAGATGTAGTGACATCAAAAGTGTGCAGAGATTGAATATACATTTATATGTATAAAAATGTTCGATAAAATGTCGACTTACAGTTGTGTTCATGATCAAAGTGTAGTGATGTTGATGGTGAAACAATGAGAATTAAAGCAAATGGCAACACCATATAACCCTGGAACAAAATCATGCATATATTATAATCATGTTTCATATGTAGTTTTATACACTCAACATAGTGTACTCAATGATCGTTTTATCCACTGATGATTGCATTGAAACTTTGAGTTTCGAAAATAAATGTATACCACACTTTTAAATATATAATACACACATTCAAAAAACTTTTTTCCAATAATCACTTATCGTTATCAAAATATAAACAACATCAAATATATTTCCATTGATATTGAAAAAGAAAGAAAGAAATACTACTGTAACTGTGATATGATAGGGAAGTAATAGGAAATAAATCCTTGATAACTTGCTATCAGCGACATAAAAAACAATCAAAGATTGATAGACACATACATTGACATGTAAACAATTTAGTCAAATTTTGATCAGTTCTATTGTTGTTGAAATCCACTATTGAAAACCTTTTCAAATAATTCTCCTAATAGAAACAACCAAAGTAGATAAATGTAGCATAATTCAGATACATTAAAGGTATCGGAATAGTTATTATTGGTACCCTATTTGGACCCTGCGATCTTCTGTGGATTACATGTCTAGCAAAATAATTACTGTAAAACAAGATCTTCAATAGATCATAGATGGTAACTTATAACTTTATCAATGGCAAAATGGAAAAAAGGTATATACCCTTTATGCGAATTTTAAAAAATTGTGAACTGTTATAACTAAAGGTTTTAACTATGTATTGTTCCCATAAGCAAGAATAATTATCTTTATATAAAAAATAAGAAATATATTTACCATATACTTAATTTTCTTAATTTTTATTTAATTTTAACTTAATTTAAATTTTGGCGTATCATTAAAAATGTCCGGGGCAATTCCAATTCTAAATCATCTGTGCCTCCACTATTCAATGGTCCTGAAGTCATTAATTTATCTAAGGATAAAGTTGAACTATTTGCTAAACTCTTCAGTTCTCATTCTACCCTCGATGATTCTGGACACGATCTCCCTTATTTCACCTCCAAAACTGATCAGACATTACAGGATTGCTTTATATCTCCGGATAACGTTTTCAAGATAATTTCCAAAATGGATTCCACTAAAGCTACAGGACCTGATGGAATTCCTGTAATTGTTCTTCAGAAATGTTCTACCGAGTTATCTCCTGTTTTGTGTGCTGTTTACAAAAAGTGTTTGGATGAATCTTGTTTTCCTTCATCCTGGAAATTTGCCTCCGTTATTCCAATTTTTAAAAATTGTGGTGACCGTTCTAATCCTAGAAATTATAGACCGATTAGTCTCATTTCCATTTTAAGCAAAGTTTTTGAGACTTTACTTAACCAGACCTTAGTGGAATTTATTGAAAAAAATAATTTGTTTTATGATTCCCAGTACGGGTTTCGTTCTGGTCGTTCCACTGCTGATGTTTTGACAGTTATAACTGAACATTTTTATCGTGCCCTTGATGTTTCCGGTGAAGCGCGAGCAGTTGCTCTTGACATCTCCAAGGCATTTGATAAAGTCTGGCATCTGGGTCTATTGCATAAACTCAAAGCATATGGTTTAAAAGGTTCCTTTTTTAAAATTATCTCTTCCTTCCTTTCCAACCGTAGATTCAAGGTTGTCCTTAGTGGTCATTCATCTTCAACTTTTTCCATCAATGCTGGTGTTCCACAAGGATCAGTTCTCGGACCAACCCTGTTCCTACTCTACATAAACGATCTCCCAGACAATTTATCATCCAAAACCATTATTTACGCTGACGATTCCACATTGTATTCCTGTCTTGATAAATCAGATGATTGTGATAAGGTTAATTTGGCCTCTGTTTTCAATAAAAATCTCAATACGGTAGTTGAATGGGGTAAGAATTGGCTGGTTAATTTCAATCCATCTAAAACTAGTCTTCTTTCCATTAATCATTTCAAGCAAGCATATTTACCTCCAATTTTGATGAATGGTTCTCATTTGCCTGAAAACAATTCATTTCGCCTTCTTGGTCTCATATTTACAAGCGATCTCTCATGGCGTTCATACATTGAAACCATTGCAAAATCAGCTGCCATGAAGGTTGGTTCTCTTTTACGAGAAATGAGTTACCTCACCCCTGAGTGTATCCTTTACCTGTACAAATCGTCAATACGTCCTTGCATGGAATACAGCTGCCACATTTGGGCAGGTGCTCCTGCGAATTGCTTGAACTTGTTAGACCGTGTTCAACGGCGTGTTTGCAACGCAATCAGCGCAAACTTATCTTCGAAACTGGACTCCCTATCACACCGGCGAAACGTAGCTTCTCTTTGTCTTTTTTACAAGTTTTTTTATGGACGTTGTTCAAGCGAACTATCATCTCTTACACCTTCTCCCAGAATTTTTTACCGTACAACTAGGTTTTCATCATCTTCTCATCAATGGACTGTTTGCATTCCAAACTGTCACAGGGATTTCTATAAGAACAGTTTTTTCCCGCGAACATCCAGACTTTGGAACTCCCTTCCTTCTACATGCTTTCCATCGGTCTATAACCTTCAACTGTTCAAATCAAACGTTCATCGCTATCTGAAAACTGCGTCACTTTCCCTGTAACTTTTCTAGCTCTTTACACTCAAGTGGCCTTTAGGGCCTTGTTCTGAGCAACTACAATAAAAAAAAAAAAAAAAAAATTTCACAAAATTCTCAGCCTGATATTCTTATATAAAGCAAGTGTTTCAAAATGTATTTGACACAAGTACAATCTTAGAAAGATGCTACAAGAGTTTCAAATTTAAAACAAATCTGATCACTCTATAACTAACTACCATCTAGTGAGATTAATATGCAACCAAAATTTACATTCTTTCTTTCTCATCTTTTATAGGTAACCCAATCTGCTTAGCAACTGTCAACAGTTTTTATCTAGGACACTCCCACTTCACAAACATCTTTTTCGTTATTTAACGTCTGCAAAAAGGAATTATGACAATACACCTGTGATTTGTGTCTATCTTGATTTCTTTTTTTTCTTTCTTCTTTTTTTCTTCTTTTTGTAGTTAATGACACTCCAATGAGAATAATGAAAAGTTATTGGTTACCGTTATAACCTTATCACAATCTCTTGTTTTACCATGTTTCAGCTTCTGGCCACTCTCTTCATAAGAAAATATTAGCTATCTAGGCAACTTGGGTATTTAACATTTTGAAATCAATTTCTTGTTAGCTAGGAATGTATTAATTTGAAGAAACAATAGACATCAAATAATTAGGCTAAAAGTTATTTGTAGCTATGTATAGTAACTACAAGTTCTAATTAAATATCTTTATATTTTTAAATGGTCACAGAACTTCCTATTAGGCCGAGGAAATCATGAAGTGCTCTATTTTCCCGCGTAATTTCAAGATACCTTGTTACGAAACCGGCACAGTTAATTACGAATTTTATTGGATAACTTTGAAAGTATTGTTGCTAAAACTTATACTTCAAAATAACAAAACAAAATTTCAACTTTTCCTTACTATGTTATATAAAGGGATATAGAATTGGTAAAAGTGGAAAGAACAAGAGTAAAAACATGCTTTGATTCCGAAATATATCGTAAACGAGGAAATGCGTTTTATTTCTATGATGGCGATGGTGTATGGCTTTAATTCTTCTTGAAAACACTATCAATGACATATCTTGATAAAATGTGATATCAATATCATCTTTCGTGCCCAACAATGTGGATTTAAAAGTGAAGGGACGATAAACAAATTGTTGTATTCAAATTATCTTGGGGGTTTAGAGCTTTGAGATTTGAAATGGCTTACACGAAATAAAAACTGAATATAATAATAATAACAAATAATAATGTAAGGGAAAACATAACCTACAGTCAAATATAGTTAAAATTGACGAAACCATATTATCAATCACGAATCAATGTTTACAAATTCAAACTAAGAATATTAGTTGGATGGAAAATGAAGAAAATGTTAAAATTGAGTAGAAACCATAGAAGATTAATAAGTGTTACTACCTCTTGCTATACCTCATTTTATGAAAGGGAGCTTGTGTAGCTTTAAACTGTTTCTTATTGTCTTTGATTTTGTTATTAAGTAAAGAAACATTCTTTAAAGTTCCGAACATTTTTGTACACAACTTTTTCGCTGAAGGGCATTCAATGAAAGCAGGTCCTGGCATGTTCCCGTTATTCATCTCGAATCGAATTGTGTCGCACAATAAGGTTACTGCTAGTTTTGCTTTTTTCAATATCTATATTGTTCCAGCTCTGAGGTTAGGGGCCGTTGTGGGCTTCAAAGCACCTATGCTTTGACGTGTACTAGGCAACTCTTAGTTGATTAGATTCAACCTTTTAAATAGGATTTCTCCGTGTGTATGATCACTGAACGTGATATACGTTCAACAAAACCTTTGTATAGGGGAAAATAGCTTAGAAGCGGAATGAAGCATTGGTAAAATATCGATTATTAATGTCATTTTACTCAAGTTAGAGTAGGCCCTTTATGTCATGAAAATACTTTGGGGTCAATAAGACTTGTTACAAGCAAACTTTTTGTTTTAGTTAAACCATCTTGGAATGAAAAAACAAAAGAGTTACGGGGGTTCAAAATCTTTAAATATCAGGGGGTAATACATTTGCGTTTTGAGTAAAATTCTGGATTGAAACACTAATTTCTGTTAGTTAATTTGATAGAATGAATTTATTACGTAATAAAACGTGAATCTGAAATAAGGTAAATTCATTTTGTAATGCTTGTTTAGATTGTAAAATAGAGATGTAATAATGAATAATTCTTTGTTAAAAATACAACTCCCAGAAAATCGTTAGCAACTACTAAACGTGATTGAATAATTCTAAAAATTTGAATAAAAATCGAATGTTATTGTTTGATGTGGGCAATGTGTTTTAATTGGTTCTAGGAAAAAATTCCACAGAAAAAAATCCCCCATGAAACCCTCCCCAGAATCTCCCCGGAAAAAATCCCTTTCATGAAATTTTTTAATATTTTCTGGAAAAAATTCCATGTGCAGCGTGCAGCAAGCCGTTTCTAAGCTTAAATTTTTGTAAATAAAACTTTTCTATATACCGGTTATGTAAAGATCGTTTACGAAATACCGCAACTGACTGAATCAGCGATGTGTTTTTAAAGACAATTTTAAGAATTTCATGAGGGCCGTAGGCCCGATAAAAGAAATTCCAATTTTACGAGGGTAAAAAATTAGACGAATTCATTATGCTGTGTACGGACGCAGTCTATAGACAAGGACTGTACGCGTGGCGTAGGCCTACGTCCAATCGAATCCAGAAATCTTAATAGTAATGTTTTCCGAGGAACCGTGTTGTTATGTCAAGAATTTAGACAATAAATTTTGTTTATGCTCTCTAATAAGTATCTTTCATAAATATCGGTTTTTACATCTTTCTTTATTATAATCCGTTATATTCGGGCGTCAGTTATGCTGTCGGGCGTCTCGAGCCTCGCCCTCTTGGTCCTCTTCCGCCTCTGCTGTTGTATCCTCCTGTAAGACAAATGCGTACAAAATTTGTGATTTCCAGCTGAAAGTAGGGAGGTGGGGTGGAATGAATTCGTCTGATTTTTTACTCTCGTAAAATTGGAATTTCATTTGTCGGGCCTACGGCCCTCATGAAATTCTTAAATTTTACGTCGGATAAAAAATCAGACGAATTCATTTTGCTGTGTACGGACGCAGTCTATAGACTGCGACGGTACGCAGGCTATCGTCCTAGTTCAAAGCCCCAAGTATTTGTTTTTGGTACTTTTCAGCTATACTGAAATTTTTGTTGTAGTGTTTTTGCCAAACAGACTTGTTGGACCAATTCCCCATGCGTAATATGTCCGATATCGGCACTCCTCTTTTGGAGGCCATAGAGGTTGAGGCAGCTCTTTTCGAATGAGGTTTAAATTCTTTTGTATCTATTCCTGCTAGGTTTAACATTCTAGTGACCCATCTGGCCGTTGTGTCTTTTGAAACCGGTTTGTTCGGGCTTACATAGCTTAGGAATAGTTTAATTGTATTGTGTCTTTCCCTAAATTTTTGGGTCCTGGCAATGTAAGTGTTGAGAGCCTTCACTGGACAGATCTTTACGTTTTCTTCGTATCTTCTAAACTCTATAGGTTCGTTCACTTTACCCTGCTTAAAATGTTTTTGGGGTTGTGTGAGGTGGAAAACGTATGTGGATTCAGATTTCCCCATGTGACTTAAGTCCAAGTTTGTCAATTCTGCACCCCGTTTTGGGTTGCTGATCCATAAAAGTGTTACTATCTTGAAAGAGAGATCGGATAGAGGGAGTTTAGCGTTGCCTTCCATTTGGTTTATTTTATTTAGCACTTTTTCAATGTCCCAGATGAATGAGTATTTTGGGACAATGGGTCTCTGTCGAGAAATTCCTCTTAGTAGCTTGCAAACTGAAGGATGCTTCCCTACTGTGAACCCCTCAATAGGTTCATGGAAAAAGGAGAGTGACGACCTATGCGAGTTAATTGCACTGTATCCTAGGCCATTGTCGAAGAGAGATCCCAAATAATTGAGAATCTCCTTTATAGGACAAGAAGTGGGATCCATTTCCCTTTGATTACACCAGCTTTGAAACTTTTTCCAGGCTGTTTCGTAATGGAGTCTACTTCCCTTTGCCCGGGATTGTGGGATAAGGTCCGCAGCAGTTTTTGATAATCCTCCTGTTACCTCACTACTCCTGAAATTTCCCAGGCTGCCAACTTCAGAGTTCCGTTTATTAATAACGGGTGTGATATCCCTGTCGGGTGTACAGAGTGTTTGTCCCCTCTCTGGTTAATAATCTCGGGTGGTCTATTGACATCTCCAGGAGGATCGGGTACCATGGTTGGTTTACCCATATTGGAGCAATTAGTATTAGAGATGCTCTGTGGCGCCTGGTTTTTTCCAGACATCTTCCTACCAAGCAAAAGGGTGGAAATGCGTATAGGAGCTCTGACCCCCAGGTTTGATGAAGGGCATTCACTGCCAGGCCAAACGGGTCTATCCTCCAGCTGTAATAGATCGGGACCTGGTGGGATGTGCGAGACGCAAACAGGTTTATTGCAGGTGTCCCCCATATTCCTGTGATTCGTTGGTATGCCTGCTTGTTTAGCATCCATTCGCTTGAGTCTTTCGAATTCCGTGATTCGAAGTCTGCTTGTACATTTAGTTCCGAAGGTATATATTCTGCTGTTAGGGTTATCCCCTTCGAAAGTAGGTAAGACCAAATTTCCTTTTACAGATTTATCAATGTCGGGTTTGTTGGTCTTCCCATTTTTACTAGGTGTGCCAGTGCTACAGTATTGTCTATCTGTAGATGAATCGACCGAGTTGATCGGTTTTTGGTGAAAGTCTTTATCGCCAAGTATGCTGCTTTCAGCTCTAGTATATTTATGTGAAGGGTTCTCTCTAATGAAGTCCACAAACCCCCTGTCGATATTCTCTTGCAGTGAGCTCCCCAACCCCCTGTTGGGCCCCCTGCTGCATCCGAGCTTATTAACAGGTCTGGAGGTGTTACCTTGATAGGTTTCCCCTTGGTTATTTTGATGTTTTTTATCCACCATTGTATCTCCTGAATCGCTGAGGCACCCAGAATTACTGTTGCCTCGTAGCTCTGATTGTTTTGTCTCAGAACCTGACTCATATCCCTCTGTAAGAATCTTATTTGTAGAAGGGCTGGCGAGAAAGCTGGCGCTATTGCCATTAGTTTCTTAATGATGCTGCTCAGATCCCTCACACTGACTGAGGTTGACTCCAAGAGCGACTGGCATTTTATTTTGATGCTGTTCATCTTTTCCATGGGAACAGACAATGTCATCGACTGGCTGTTGATTATTACCCCTAAGTATTCTAGTGATTGTAAAAAGACTAGACTGGATTTCTCGAAGTTTATTACAAATCCTAGGTTTTGGAGGAGAAATATTGTTGAGTCCCTTGCCATCTCGGCCTCCTCCATTGAATGGCACACCAGTAGTATGTCGTCTATGTATATCAGTAACCTGATGTCTAGCTTCCTGAGAAGTGACATTAGAATTTTCAGCAGTTTTGAGAAAATTCTTGGTGCTGGGCCTAGACCAAACATGAGGCATTGGAACTCGTAAAGGTCCCCCTCCCACCTGAATCTGGTGAACTTTTTGGAGAGTTGGGAAAGAGGAACTTAAATGTAGGCGTCTTTCAGATCGATTTTTATCGTGAAGTCTCCCTCCCTCAGAATATCTTTCAGATCTTTCAGTGTTTCCATCTTGAATTTTTGATAAGGGATATAAGAATTTAGTTCCCTTAGATTTATCACTGGTCTGAATGTCCCGTCCTTTTTCTTTCTTAGAAATATGTTTGACAGAAATTGATCCCCCCTTGGCTGCACTTTTTTGACAGCACCTTTTTCCAACATTTTGTTTATCTCCATATTTACTTGAATTTTCATTTTGGGATTGTGTACAATTTGTTTTAGAAAAACTTTTTGTATTGGGGTTTTTGAAAAGGGAATTTCCCAGCCCTGGACTGTTTTTAGGATGGTTTTGTCCTGAGCGATGTTTCTCCAAGCATTCTGGAAAAGTTTTAATTTCCCTGCTTGTTTTGAGATTATTTCGGGGCCTCTCGGGAACAGAGTTTTCAATATTGGGTGAATATTTTCCCTGAATGCTTTCTGTTGATTCCCTGTCAAGAGATTTCCCTTTGACATGTTGGAAAAAGGTACCCTCTCTAATGAAATTGAAGGGATTTTTACCTCTTGTGTTGTTGCTTTGGTATCCTTTCCTTTCATACTGGAGTTGATCCTTTTCTTGGTTTCTGCCAGATTTCTTGTGCTCCCCCACCATGGGCTTTCTGAATGTTGAACTTGAGGAGGAGCCCTGTAGAAAGGGTTTTGTTGTCGGCATCAGAATTTGTTTCACCGTTTTGTTCTGAGCTTTGGCTGATTTCTTTATGCCACCCATAAACTTCTCTCCAAATAAGGCTGTACCACTTTTGAACAGTTCTTCCGCATATGTCTCTCTGACCATCGTGGAGAATGTTCAGGGCAGTGAGGACCAATTTCTTTCGGTAAAAGTTGACAGCATTTATTGCTTGTCCAACTAAGATTACAGACTATTGCATTAACAAGGCTGTGTTTTGGATGGTGCAGTTTTGCTCGGTGTCTTTTCCGGCATTTGCATCCTCCACCAACTGCCAGATTTTGGTCAGAGGTGCTAATACATCTCTAATTTTTTTAGAGATTCTGGACAGAGATTTGTCCTTTGACACATCTGAGTGGCGATATTTGCCTTTCAGATAAGTTTCCATGTCGGTGTCAAGTTTCAGGATGTCTTCTATGTTCTTCGGGACTGGGTTGTCTCCTAAGAAGGATTCATTCAGATCTTTATCTGGTACGTATGTCCGACAGTTTTCGTTGACATATTTTGCTAACTCCTCATCAATTTCCCAAGCATTTTCCTCAGATTTTGTTTGGATTTTGAAGAAGTTGCTGTGGTGTTTAGAACTGTGATCACGTTCTCTCCTTCTTTTCTTTTTTGATTTTCTCCTTCGCTTCCTTTCCCTTTCTTCCTCAGATGAGGACGTCGATGATGACGAATGAGATGAAGAAGAACTGCTTGAGGAGGATCGTTTCCTCTTCTTTTTCCTTTTGTTGCTCTCTCAGTTTTTGCTTCGTGATCGTGACCTCGAACGACTCCTCTTTCCTGTGGGTGATATTGATCTACTCTTCCCACTTCGCAAGAATATGTTTTCTGCATCATCTCCTGTAACTTTTTGGGGAATGTTCGTTGACGTTTCTTCGTTGTTGTTGAAGATTTCGTTGGATTCGATTTGATCTTGATTGCTTTTCATCGATGGGTTGGCCATCTTGTAAGCGAGCAGGATCAAAAGAAGGACGATAGCCTGCGTACCGTCGCCGTCTATAGACTGCGTCCGTACACAGCATAATGAATTCGTCTGATTTTTTATCCGACGTAAAATTAGAGATTTTTTCATGTAGCTAGCAACTGCCCATAGGCAGTGTAGGCCCTGCCTCCATAGGCCCATAAGCCATCCGCGTCTTGTTTCTCTCAAGATGGCATTTATGTTAATTTTAGTTTTTTTATATATTTTCCTAAAATGTATAAAGTGTTAGGAAACTGTTGAGTGTTACGGGTTTTTTTATTGTAAGAAGTTTATTGATCCAGTCGAGGGAGCTAGATTGTTGCAGTTATTTTAATAATGTGTTAAATATTTTGTTGGATTTTCCTGTCGTACACTTCTTTGGACAGGCTTCCTAGCCTTTATACACTATCCTTTTAGTAAGCATTTGTTTGCTTGTTAAATTATACGTTATTTACTTTGCTTTTCTGTGTTTTTGATCTTTTCCTCTTTGCGTTTTCACGTTTAGTTTTTTCTAAGGGTATTGATTCATTTAGTTTTGTGTTTTATTATTTCAGCCGTTTGATGTACTGAAGAAATCGTAGAAACTTCGTAAACGCAATATGTTTGAACGCCGTTTATACGCAGCATATTCTCGTAACGAACTTTGGCTGAATTAAATGAATTTTTAACGAAGTTGCCATTTTAAATGGAATATTCAGAAACTTTTTTAAAACACGAATAACGAACTAATTAAAAAAAGTCGCTGGTTTATTTTCTGTAAATGTCAGCAAAACCAAATTCACGTTGTCTCGCTACAATTATCTCAAAACATTCATCTTTGCCTCCCCCTTAGCTTTAAATATTGCGTTAATCGAAGCAAAATACGCGATAAAGTTTTTAGGGAGTTTAATTGATGAAAATCTATCGTGGAAAATTCCTTTACAAAGAAGACAAGGTCTCCAGAGGCGTCATTTACCGTACGTGAAAATTTCAAACTGCGTAATCCTTCCAATCATTCTACTGTTCTTTCATACACAGGCATATAAATTACGCTAACATTGCATGGGCAAGCACGCACAAGACCAAATTAATTAAAATTCACCGGCTGCCGAAATGTACTGCAAGACCCATAACATTCAAACACGCCTTCTCCAGGTATCATGAAGGAATTAAAACTACTGTCTATCATCTAAAATTTTATCAGGCACTTGTTTTTATGTTTTTAATGATATTGTTTCTCAACCTTTAAGATATTTTTGAAAAGATACAATGTTAATTTTCACGATCGCTTTGCTATTTGAAAATATATGTATTTAAACTATGCATAGCATAGCTAATGAAATTGCAACAATAATGATTTTCTTAAGATGTTTTATGTAACGTAGCAACTGTTAGCATCCAATGATAAGACGTTGTCGTCTTCTGTGCGTTCCATGACTTGTAAAATAATTCTTAACTAATATCTTTCCTTTTCTTCTTTATGAATACTGTGAAACAAGATAAAAATAATAATAATAATAATTAATATGCATAAATTAAAATAAAAAATGTCTTTTGATTCCCCGTGTATAAACAATTATGTATAAAATATGAAAAATTTCCGTCAAATATTGTTTTCGAACAACTTTCAAATTCTTGTTGATCCCACTCAATCGCGATAGTATACTGTTATATAAATATAACTATCAATAAATCCCTAAGAGCTATCTTATATTATAGAAACAATCTTATTGTCATGGATCATGCATAGTGACGTTCTGCCAAAAAGTCATTTGTTCCAAATCTAAGTATTTTCCTGAATTTACAATAACAATCAACAGTTTACAAGAAGGCAATAATACTTCATTCCAAAGCAACATGAATCGCAGCCTTACCTTCATCGCCGCATGAAGCATTGTTGGAGATTATTATAAAGGAAAATGTTGAACTGCGCCAAATAAACTGATCGTCATTACGAACTCGTCTCAATTATTCATCAATAGCAGCATTGAGCGTGTTTTACTGTATTGAGAATATTTCTAGTACTGTCGAATAAACCTCTGTCGTTAACCTTAATGATATTCAAGTTTTTCGTAATATAAAGTAACAAGGAATTAAACAGCGGAAAAGCTAAGTACATAACAGAGGGAACATTACATAGGGTTTTGTGATAAAACTAAATCGGTTTTCTGTAGGTCCATACTACTCACTAATTTCCAACGGTTCCCAAACTATTTATCGGTTCCCAAACTCCAAAAATCACAAAATATTTTTCGGTCATCTTTCCAACAACATCGAAACACTTCTAGTCAAATTCCCTCGGGGCGAAATTTCCATATTAGGTGATTTTAATGTCCACAACCCAGCGTGACTTGCTCACTCCTCCTCGCGGGCTAACGCAGTAGGCCTCGAAGCAGAATCTTTTGCCACTTTAAACCATCTCAAACAATTAGTAACCTTCCCAACACGTATTCCGGATAGCGTTTGTGATTCAGCTAACACTTTAGATCTTTTCCTCACAACTGACCCGTGAATATTCGAAACACCAATGGCATCTGCTCCGATCGGAAACTCAAGTCATTGCCTAATAACAACTAGCTGCAATCGAAACTCCTTACACCACCCTTCATCAGATAAATCACATGTTGTCTACAACTTTCATAAGGCTGACTGGGACTTTCTTCGTGAATTCATCGCAAGCGACATTCCCTGGGCTTCTTTTTCTTCCGACAATCCTTCAAAACTTGCCGACAGCATTGTCGAATGGATCCACATTGGTATGCGTTTGGCTATTCCATCCACTGAACGCCTAGGCCGGGTTAGTTTGCCAAAATGGTTCAAACGTAAGTGTTTTCGCGCAGTGAACCGCAAGAACAAAACGTTCCGTGAGTGGAAAAGAAGCAACACTCAACAGAATCGTGAAAACTTCTCTCTTGCCGAAATGCTTGCTCTAACTCCATCCGAAAGGCCAAAGATTCTTTTATGGAGTCCATTTATGACAAAATCAAATTAAGCGACCCTAAAGCTTTCTGCTAGATGGTAAAATCCATAAGATCAAATTTCTGAAAATCAACATTCCCTGATATCGTTCATCCCGATGGAAGCGTGGATGTAACCCGTTGTACAAAGTTGAATGTTTTGCTTCACACTTTTCTACAGCATCAAATGTTGACGATTCGGGTCGATGCTTCAAAAACACCAAGTTCCTGTCTCAACAGTCTTAATGCCCAAAGTTAGGTTCAACGCTCATAACGTTTCCAAAACACTTAAACGTTTATGTACTAACAAATCTTCTGGCCCAGATGGCATACCTGCTATCTTGCTAAAGACATGCGCAAAGGAATCCCCCCTCCCCCATCTTACCATAGTTTTTAACCTCTTCTATTCCACCGGCATCTTTCCTTCCTCATGGAAGTTAGCACATGTTTTTCCAATCCCCAAAATGGGTGATAAATCATTAACATCTAGCTACAGACCCATTGCCTTAACATCGCTACTCTCTAAAACCAATGGAATCTATAATTGTAGACAATCTGCTAGGTCACCTTGAAAAACACAAACTGCTTTCCGACCATCCATACGGTTTTAGAAAGGCTAGATCAACTGGTGATCTCCTTACATACACCAGCCATGCCTTGGTCCTTCGCAATTGAAACTTTTGGTGAAAGTCGCATTTTATCACTCGACATCTCCAAAGCATTCGATAGGGTTTGGCACAGAGTTCTTCTTGCTAAATTTCCTTCCTTCGGACTGTCCGCGAAGCTTTTAAACTGGATCGAAGACTTTCTAATAGAAAGGTCCATAGCTGTTAGAATTGATGGCCACCATTCTAGTATGCTTCGTATAAACGCAGGAGTTCCACAGGGCTCAGTGCTGTCACCAGTTCTCTTTCTGATGTTTCTTGACGACCTACTGTCCCTCTTATCTTCCTCCGTACATTCCTACGCTGACGACACCTACCTCTTTTCTTACTCTTTCGCTCGTGTCAGTGAGGCCACAGCCAAAAACATTTCCCTTAAGAGATCTGAGGCTGCAAATGTTTTACAAAATGACCTAATTAGGGTTATGAAATGGGGAGACCCCAACATGGCCAAATTTAATGCCAAAAAAACCGACCAAATAGTTGTCTCCAGAAAGCGGAACCGCTCATTCCCAGATGCAGTTTTGTTTTTGTTTTTTAGTAAGGAAATTCACAAGAGAGGCAGGGCCTATGACTCAACAGAGTCCTGTGTATTGGAAAGAAAGATCAGTAAAAGAGACATAGAATAAATGGAAGGTAGACAAAGGAGTAGATGAGAAATAAGTGCAGAGGGCTGAAATAAAGTTAAGAAATTTTTATAAGGTCTAACAATTTATCCTTTGTTTGAAGCCTTGGAGGTGGTAAACATGGCTTTTGGGGAATACACTGCATGGGAGCTTGTTCCACCAATTGGAGACCCGGACAAAGAAGGAAGATGAGTGCATGATGGTCCTTGAGGAGGGAACGGAAACATTGAACTGGTGGTAGTTAGAAGCGTACCTCGTGTTTCTGGGGAATACAGAAATAGGTGAGACAGTAGAGTGCAGTTCATCTGAGCAATGACTAAAAAAGCATCTATAGAACAGACAAAGTGCGGCTACCCTGCGTCTATGTTCCAATGGTTGAAGGCTTTCTGTTAACCTGGGATTATCAATTTCAGTCTTTAGTCGAGTATGCCATATTTTCAATAGGTCTATATGATATCTTATATAACACGCTTTGAGAGCGTGAACATGAACGTCGCCACAACTTAATGATATTGCAATTACATTATTCTAACATTCGCACGTGTCATATTTTGCACTCTGTTTTTAACCAATAGGAATCCCGGGAATATTTGCTTTAACCAATCAGAAAAATATTGAATTTTGCGCTCCTTTTTAGCCAATCAAGAAAAAATATGGAGTTTTGCACTCCGAAATATGATATATATTTCCTCGTGATTAGCCAATCACGTTACAGATATTCACGCATTCCTCGTGATTAGCCAATCACGTTACAGATATTCACGCAACCTATTGATAATAGTAGGTATTATATTTTATAACGTTTGTTGTAAATTACTGCTTAGTAAAATATATGAAAAGAAATGAAAAAAATGAAATTAAACTAGCTACTTAAGGATAGTCATCACCCCCGCTAGCAAAATTTTTTGGAAAAAATCTTTTTTTACATAATCTAGTGTCATTTTTTATGAAGTTTCAGATTCTGGAATCAGAAATATAAAATTTCAAATATTTATTGATTTATTAGCAATGATATTCTAAGTATACTAAGTATGCAAATGTGCGAAACAAAATATGCGAATGTGCGATTATCTCAGGAACGAATTTTCACCTTTTTACTAGCCTTTCGCGCTTTATAAGTCCCCTTGGAAACGAGATACGATGACGCAATTTTTTTCATCTTAACCAATAGGCTTTTACGCACAAAACTTTGCCACAGTTTTTTAAAAAAATAAAAATTCGCTCCGCGAGGGAGAGTTGAAGGTGTGTTAACAGCAAAAAACACGTTTTTGTGGAGAGCTTGAACAGAAAGCTTTATAACTTTTGATCCAAGGCGTTTCACGAAAAACTGTGGCAAACTTTTTCGGCAAGTGAGTGATGATTCGCGTGGTACAACTTTTGTGAAAAAAAAATGTGATAGAGGGGAATTATTAATCTTCAAAGGCAAGGCATCGTAAATTTGATCTTTCTTTCTCATTTCCGTTATGCTTGTTATAATTATCCAACATTATATTCATTAAATAGACAATTTTATCAGCTTTCAGAAAATATATACTTTTGGTAGTTTAAATTAAACAGATTTTAAGATATCAAGCAAAAACTGAAATCATGCTGCAAGGGGTGATGACTATCCTTAAACCGTCTAAAATGTATTTATCGCTATACAAAATGAAATTTATAAATGTGTCAGCTGGTATTTTTTTGTAACATAATAAAGTTATCTAACGTTATCTTATCTTTAGAATTAAATATTGTTAATTTTCGGTCAACTGTGGATGCAATCTTTGTCATCAAGAATGTTGTGCAGAAGCATGCTGGACCACTTGTTCTAGTCTTTGTTGATTTAACTGCAGCATATGATCATATCCCTAGAGATTTTTTATTTCGGGTCTTAGAACTACGCACTGGTGCCAAACTTCTTGTATACACTCTCAGAAAATTATATGATGGTACATCTGCATGTATTTCTGGGACAAAAGTAAAGTTTGATATTTTATCTGGCTGTCGGCAGGGAGGCCTAGAAAGTCCAACACTGTTTAACTTCTATTTTGATTTTGTCTTGAAAGTGTGTGCAGAGGCTATTGACAGAGAATATCCGGGTGGATGGGGTGTTCCATTTGAGTACAATATTCCTAGTGAATGCATTAATCGGGGTCAGAGGAAAATTAAGAGGATGAATGGTGTTGAGATTATAAGGTGGCTCCTATATGCCAACGATTTGGTTCTATTTTGTATAAGCATTGCTGATGCACAAGAAATCATGAATATAATGAATATCACTTGTAAAAGGTTTGGTCTAACAATTTCTTTCAAAAAAACAAAAGTGATGCAATTGAATACATCTACGAGTGATACTAAAATTATCATTGATGGTACTGAACTTGAAGATGTGTCCAAATTCTGCTATCTTGGACACATCATTTTCAAGGATGGTAGAAACTCCATTGATCTACGAATTGCAAAAGCAACAGCAAAATTTTACGAACTCAAGGGAGTCCTTTGTGACAAAGAAGTTCATATGTCCATTCGGACTAAAATACTTGAAACATGTATTCGTCCCAGACTAACATATGCTACCCAATGCTGGAGGCCAAAAGAAAAAGAAATAAAAAGAATTGAAAGTTGTTGGCATCGCTTTCTAAGGCGAATGATTAAGGATGGTTTGCGTAGGAAACCTTCACTTGTAGAAGGAGAAATTAATCATGCTCTTTCTTATGCTAATACAGATCTAGAGCGCATAACAAAAAGTCAACCCTTACGAGAATATATTAACACTCAGTATCTGAAATACATAGCCCATGTGTGTCGTAGGGAAAATACAAATTTGACTAAGCTTAGTTTATTTTTCATTTCTAGAGTTCCATACTATCGAGATCCCTGGATAGGTATCTCAAAACTTCTGGGTGATCTTCCTATTGAGCAGATTAAAAGAGAAACACAGTCTAAGACTGGTTTCACCAGGCTCCTAGGAGTCCTGACTCATATGAAGCCTAAAGCTTCAAAATGAGTACCTAAACTGTACTGTACTGTACTGTACAGTAAAACAGTGAAATTTGGAATTTTGGAACAATGAGACACATTGGTATTATATATTCCCTGGGTCCCGGATCAAGAATACTTATATTTGGGTTAGCGATTAATCTCCAATGTCAATCAAACTGGGACAAACCCGAATATATACTTACTCGACTCGATATTTGTACATTTGTTGTTTGCGTTTGTGAAATGCAATTCTGTATTTCAAAAAAAAATTGTTATAAATTTATAAATGTACACTTTCATACACTCGACAAGTTTTTATTCTTAATATGATTATAAATTTAGCGGCTATTTATGTCATGTAACTGTCATGTTTTGTTTCTTTTTGTTACAAGTGAAAGACCGACAATACTGGATTATAAAGAAAGAAAGAAAGAAAGTGCTGCTAAAAATGTCGGAGAAAATTCTCAAAATAAAAGTGATGAATCGTGTTCCCTCCTTGAAACCTGAGGTAATCCAATTATCACACTGCCAATGATATCGTTGGTTGTATTGTAGCAATAAACTTGGTAATTCTGCATTTTAACGTCAGATTTAAAATGGCATATAAAGTCGGATTCGTTCTTCCAGATAATAAAACAATGACAAAACACATGCAATTTGCATTTGAAAACATTGCTTTGAAGAACAAAATATTCATGACGGAAAGGAAAAGTATTTTATCATTCTTGGTGGTAAGCCAAATGTCATTCTCTTACCTTGCGTGATATTGTTTTAACTTTTGCTTCAACAGTATGCTTAAAGGAAATACAAAAATGATGCCGCAGTCCTGTTTCCAAATTTTACAATCAAGAACCGTGAAATTTCATTCGGGTGAAACAACCGATTTTAAGCGTAGAGCAAGCGTATGCAACTTATTCCGAATAAGTGCATGCCATACAATTTTATCTCCGTGCGACAATATTGATATTAACAGGCAATTATACCAGAACCAGCATTGAAAAGTGTACGTTTTGATCGTAGATAACAATCTTGGATGTAAACCCGGCAACGGATCAAAAGGAGACATGACACATGCCTTTATCATTGGAGTATGTATAATAGAACGACTCGTACCTAAATTCGCCATTATGGCCAGAGGTTATTTGTATATATTTGCGATAGCTGATAGGCTTCTTTCTTGTTAGTTTATATTTCGTAGAGAACAGTGACATTGTGTTACTATGTTATAATATGTTTATGTTTGTCATCTCTTGTTTCATTCCCTTACTTACATGGCGCTGCGAGTATCATAAAAGAAAAGTAGGAAACATTGAAAGTGAAGAGCATTGAAGCAAATCAAGGTAACAACAACTCTCTGTGTTTTATCAAACGTTCGTTCCATCACTGACATCCGCCATTTTAATATAACATGGCTACGGCACCGGGCAATCAATAGAGCAGACTTCCGGAACGAACTACCCAAACCGAAGGTGGCGCAGTGACCGCCGTCAATTGTGATTCGCTTCTGCGATCTCTCATGGAGCAAATGATTGCACTACAACTGGAAAACCTCGACCTTCGACGTAACGAGGTTTCTATCGCGAAAGGGCGATCATCTCGCTAACCATTGATTAAAAAACCAGTTTTTAACCAACGATAAAAGGAGAGCTGAACGAGTCAAACTCGGCCCTCGTCCTTGACAGATGCAAACGATATTAGGAAATGACTCTCTTAACAAACGAAGCAACTATTCGTAATAAGCTTAGAGCTATGTGCTCGGACGATATTGGAAGATTGCTGTTCGATTTATTTGGAGCTGAAAACCTGAATAGCAGCTCAGAGCAACAATTTGAACAACAGTCAGGAGAGTGCATAAAGAAGTTTATCGACCAAACGTCCAACAAATAAAGCAAACTGAAGGGGAACCAATCACCCACTACGTGGCCAGGCTAAGGTCACAAGCTGCCCTCTGTGATTTCCATATCACCTGCTCGAAGCCAAGATGTAGATCAACTGAAGCATACACTCGCTGGGAACTCGCTGGCGTCTTAAATAAAGAGCATCAAAGTAAAGTACTTGCCAGCACGACAACATGTAAGACATTTGAGGAGAAATACAACATGCTATTCAGCTTGGTGACTACCGACAAATCTACAAGCAGTTTCCTTGACACACCATTTGCGGCAGCTGCAAAATCACAGTACCAACAAATCAGTAAAGCTAAATCATTGGCAACCAACACAAGTAATATCACATGTCAGGGATGCGGTGGGCGACACCATCTTGACGGAAAACCATTCAACCGCCGATATCTCCCCGCTCAAAATCGTGTCTGCAATGGTTGTGATATACGGGGACATTGGAAGAAAGTATGTCGTAAAACAGCAGCCGATACAAAATCTTCATCAGGAACAATAAAGACGACTACTGATGACCCAGACGAGGTATTCCAGATCTTCAGCCAATCATCATCGGAGCGCACCACATCCCACGTCGAGTGGAAAGACGGCAGTTTCAAGCGACAAGTACAACAAAAGCCCCCAATTCAGGTAAAAGCAACGTTAATGCATGAAACTCACCAGCGATTTAGACGCATCTCCAAGATGGGCCAAATTACCCTCAATCTCACTAAGTGCATTCGCAAACACTGGGGCACAAACCTGCACAAGTATGCCAAAAATATTGCGAGAATTAGGTCCACGAGGCACCAAATCTAGCACGGACCAGTGAATCCTCTGGGAGCTAACTTCCTTCAAATCGAAATTGCAGGATGATCGAAAAGACAAATCGTTTATGTTACTGAAAACGCGAGTAGTTTATATCTTTCTGAAACAGCATTAAAAGTACTGGGTATAATCCCACAGACATTCTCTACCATCTCCGAAATCAACGGCATGAAGGAAACAGAAAGTGTCAACTCAACAACCGAATGCGTCTGTCCTAGACGTACCAATTCACCAACCCACCCGGACCACATTCCATTTGCACCATCATCAGCAAACCGCGAAAAGTTAACAACGGGATCTTACAACACTTCAAGGGGAGTGCATTCAACACATGTACCCATCAGCCACTGCAACCAATGTCTAAAAAACCACTTGGGATAACATTTAAAAAGGACGCGTCGCCGTTCACATACCCATACAAATGGCAATCAAAGGTCAAATAAGATCTTGATCGCGACGTGAATCTGGGCATCATCGAACCAGTACCGCTGGGTACACCAACGATCTGGTGCTCCCGAATGGTAGTGACACCCAAGAAAGATTGATCGCAACGAAGGACAGTGGACTTACAGCAGGTCAACAAAGCAAATCTTTGTGAGAAACATCATACGCCCACGCCATTCCACCAAGCTAATATGGTCCCAGCAGGAACCAAGAAGACTACTCTTGACGCCTGGAACGCTCCTAAAGCCAAGGAGGCCATCACATTTATAACGGAAAGGGGTCGATTCAGCACCCATTGGATTTCACGCATCTGGCGATGCGTACACTCGCAGGTTCGACAACTTCACAAAAGATACCCCCCGCAAATCTCGGTGCGTGGATGATTCCATCTTGTTGTACAATGACATTGAAAGTGCTTTTTGGCACACTGTTGAATACATAAAACTGTGCTCAGATAACGGAGTCGTGTACAACCCGACTAAGTTTCACTTTGCACGGGATGACGTGGACTTTGCAAGCTATAACATCATTCTGGATGGAATCCACCCAACATCAAATATCCTAGCTGTCATCGCAGATTTTCCAACTCCGACAGACATCACAGGGGTTCGATCATGGTTCCGATTGGTAAATCAAGTTTGCATACGCATTCTCTCAGTCAGCAACCATGGCACCGTTCCGAGGCCTCCTGAAACACAAACCCGTCTCATTTTACTGGGACGATCAACTGGATGCCGCATTTCAAGAATCAAAGAAAGAGATCGTATCCATGATGAAAGATGGAGTGTGCAGATTTGATCTCGCAAAACCAACATGTCTTTCTACTGATTGGAGCAAAACCGGCATTGGATTTATACGTCAGAAGCATTGCACATGTCCAGCCGTTGATGACACCGAGTATGGAAAAAACCACTGCAAGTTGAAATTGGCGGGATCCCGTTTCACGAAGGAAGCTGAATGCAGATATACACCAATAGAAGGCGTAGCACTGGCTCTCATTTACGGACTAGAGTCGTGCAAAATGTTCATCCTGAGGTGCTACTTGTAACAGTTGATCATAAACCGTTGGTTTCTATTTTTTCTGATATGTCGTTAAACAATATCAGCACCCCTCGCCTCCTCCATCTGAAAGAAAACTCTTTGGTGTACTCGTTTACCATCAAGCAAATTGTTGGGGAAATGAACAAAACGGCGGACGCGACTTCCCTATACCCGGTAAACCACCCGTATCCCTCTGAGGACTACAATTACATCACAACGACTGTCTCCAATGCTATTAGACGGCGTTACAACAAAGATTCAGTGCTCTGCTCGGTTACATGGGAGAAAGATGCTGCTTCTACTGACACTGACTGCTTTACTCTCGTGGATCTCATACGCATGGGTTCCTTTCGGACCGAAAATTCGTTTCTGATCCGATCAAAGCTTTTTGGCCCATGCGAGAATCGTTCTAAGTAGAAGTGGCGACAGCCAGGACAGCCAACGCGGATAAGATAATTGACAATCTTTGCCAATGGTTTCGCACTTACGGTGTCCACGAAGAGTTATCATCCGATGGGGGTCCACCATTCAACAGTGGTGAATACGAAAATTTTACTGAAAACTGGGGAGTGCAACGCCGCATCAACATCCTTCTCCCATGTAACCGAGAGGAGCACTAAAACAGCCAAGCGCATTCTTACCGCCAACATTGGCAAATTCGGCAATTTAGACAGAGATCGAGTGGTACAAGCACTTCTCCTGCATCGCAACACATCGGTTCAGGACGTTGGGATATCCCCGGCCGTGATTCTGTTTTGGCATCCGATTCAAGAGAACCTCCCTAGTCTACTTGCCAATGAGACAATCAGATCAGAATAGAATGGTCGCTTCTTAAGGAAGATTGATCCTGTCTGCACAACTCCACGGTCTGCACTATAATTTGACGAGCTTGCCCACGACCCTACCTCCAATACCTTTAATCCCTGCTTGCCAACAACTCCAAGCACGATCTACGCAATCAGAAACAGTACAAAATTCCTCCCCCGCCAAAAACCGGGGGTTTAATCGCATCGTCTCTGCTAAAGTGAAGCTAAGCTTGAAAGTCTCAAAAAAAGTCGCCTGTTGATCCTATAAAAGCCATTAATTGGAAAAAAGTCTCTCGTGATAAAAATCTATCTTCTCAGTATGCAGTGGGCGTGTTCAATCGATTCCAAGAGTTTTCGCATCTTGATTCTGATAACATTGACTCGATCTATGAAAATTTGATTAAAGCTAACGAGGAAGTTGCTCTATCCGCACTTCCCAGAAACCCCAAATCACGTAAAAATCCACTAAATTCAGATACTAATGTCACAGAAGCTAGAGAAAATTTCAAGGAAATCTCATCTATTCACCATTCTCATCCATCTCGAACAACAAATAAAGACAAGTTCACAGCTGCCAAAATATCCCTCGATAATGCATATCTAGAGGCGGAAGTATCATACATAAATGTAAAATAGATGATATTGTCTATCTTTATATCAATCAACAACACTCAGCAGCCTGGAAAACTATAAATGAACTTTCTGGGAAAGGATCAAAACCACCAGCAACAACCAACGGAGCTAGCCGCGAAAAACGAATGGAAAACTGGCTTTCTCATTTTAAAAATCTTTTTGAACATCCTGCTCTACCTGAAAATTAAAAGCTCCCAAAAGTTCAAGTTTGTAATTCCTTGAAGATTCTAACAGGCGAGTATACCATTGCAGAACTAATTTCTGTTCTGAAAAGTACAATAAACAAAGCTCTTGGTCAATCCCAGCTATTTTGTGGAAAGACCCTATTTTTCACCAATTGCTTCTCGATTTATGTAATTTTGCATCTGCCAATCATGTTTCCCCAAGCATCTGGTTGCGTTCACAAATCATACCCATTCCCAAAAAGCGTGATTCATTACCAACAAATTATCGTGGTATTTCATTGCTTCCCATAGCTGCAAAAATACATAACAAACTACTCCTGAATCGTCTTCGTCCAAAAATAGACCCTATTCTACGCAAGAACCAGAATGGTTTCGCCCCGGATCGTTCTACTCTTGGACAAATTCTAACACTGCGCAGGATAATTGAAGAAATCACATTTTGCGACAAAACTCCAGCTTTCATTTTTGTTGACATTCAGCAAGGCTTTTGACTTTTGACATTCCAACAGAAATCATCGAAGCTATTAGAGTCCTGTATACAAACACACACTCTACTGTCCTAACGCCGAAACAGAGCCTATTGATATTCTCGCTGGTATTCTCCAAAGTGATACACTTGTACCATTCCTCTTCATCATTGTAATTAATTACATCATGCGAGTTTCCGTCGATACTATGAAACAAAATGGACTCATGTATCAGTCTAGAATAAGCTTACGTTATCCTTCTCTCCATATCACTGATGCTGATTTTGCTGACGACATTGCCGCTTTATCAGACAGCCTTATTAACGCCCAGGCACTGCTATTTACCCTTGAATCAGCAGCAAACTGTACAGGGCTCCATCTGAATGAAACCAAAACAGAGCGTATGCCAACTAACATTCTCAACAACATTTAAATTAAAACTTTATCAAATAACATTTTCAAATGTGTTAATGACTACAAGTATCTAGGATCACACATAATAAACTCTGAAACAGATTTTAATATCAGGTAGGGCATGGCATGGACTGCATGCAACAAAATGGATAAGATCTGGAAATCCAAGCTCGAACGTAAGATTAAAACTAGAATTTTTTGGGTAATTATCGAACCCATTTTACTCTATGGATCTGAAACATGGACTCTTTCCGCCAAACAACACCGCTGCCTAGGTGGATGCTATACCCGTTTTCTCAGAAGAGTATCGAATCTTTCGTGGAAAAACATCCAACTCTTGAAATGATATACGCTATACCGTGATCTACCTAGGATATCAACCTTAGTCCAAAGGAGACGAATCCTGTTTGCTGGGCATTGTGCACGTGCCTCAGATGAACTTGTGTCATTGTTCCTCTTATGGAGGCACCCGTCATCACTTAAGCGGTCTCGGAAGCTCACCTCTCCTGACATCATATGCAGGGACATCGCCATCGCCAAGGAAGACCTTCTGACACCTATGAATGATAGAGTATACTAGACAGGTGTAGGAAATTCTATCAAGAACTATCGAGGAATTACATTAACATCAATCTCAGCAAAAATTGCCATCTCCTCTGTCCAACCCGACTGGCTTGAAGATTGAATGGTGGCCAGAACGTTAAGAGCCCGACGAACGATGTTGTTGATGGCTGAATGACGTGGATGTCTACCGACACTCCTCAGACAAGACAGAGGGTGAAGACCATGGACATCAATTAAACGGCCGCATCGACAGAGATGGGATTCACATGTCTTAGAACCAATTCTCATAGCGACTGCGAAGGTGAGGAGGCAGTCGTTATCCAGTAAAATGCCTGTAGCGCTGGAAGGAAGAGCCTTGAGCCAAGCACCGTTGTTTGGCTGAGAGGCAGCCTGTAGACAAGCAAGGCGGTGTTGATCCACTGACAGCTTTAGATCCGACAGTGTTCGGACAAAATTTTTTTAGAAGGCTCCAACACCGTATTGTCGGATGTAACAAGACGAGCGGCGGCGGAAACATCTCCTTGGGCTAATTTTGAGTTGACAGCCCTACGCAGATCTTTGCTTCGTCTATGAACACGCTGACTAGATTGCTCGGAGTCATCACCCTTGGCAAAACTGGAACATGAAATAAATTCAAGGATTGACTTTTTCATTTCGCATACAGTGGAAGATTTGTCTCTATCAATGGTTCGGTGTAGTCTGAAGGCAAGGGGAGCGAAATAAAAAAGCCGTGACCATGGATCTGGGCTGTCGATGACGATAACAGCGTTTTCGATTTTTGTGGCGAGGGCATCTGCTGCAGATGTACGAGCAGCCTTTGGAATTTTGACAGGGATGAGAACCGACTTTCTTGCTGTTTCCAGTTGTGAAATGGACAATCTTACGTCGCTTGTGAAGTGGTTCCTCTGCTTCAGAAGAAGGTGGCACATCAGACAAACAGGCGTAGCACTTCCATGTAGATATCTGTGCAGACTCTTTTTGTCAACTTGACACAGGTGAGATGAAAAATCCCGGCACATATGGAGCAATGTCTGCCAGGTTTTTTCCGGTTCAGTGTGCTGCACTTTTGGCAAATGTATGACTCCATGGTAAATAGAAGTAAAAATTTTTGAAGTAAATAAATAAGAAGAATGAAAAGAAAGGGGAAAATACTAACGATGGAGGGTGGCAAATTAACCACCAATTGACCAAACGATTGCAAATGGATGTTAACCGCAAAAGGAAATTAATTGCCCACTAATAGGGTATAATTAATTAGCCAAGAACTGAAAGAGCAAAAACGCTTGAAGAAAAAAAAGTAAAAATTATAATAATACTAATGAAACGTATGAGAGATGATGTATGAAAAGAATAGGTTTCCCACGCTCAAATCTTATTTTTTTCAGGATATGACGCAGTCCCCTGCGGTTACAAACCAAGCTCCCGAAAGTTCTCAACAACCCGGAATATGATTGATGTAGAAAACGAAATCAAACAAAAAAAATCGGAAAGTGTGAATAATAAATAAATAAATAAATCAAATCAATTAGTTAACAGAAGGTGTGTTTTGAAGAGCTCTTCAAAATTTTGCAGTTCGTTGTTATTTTTGGATTGAATTTTTGTTCTTATTGGAGTTTACTCATTATATTATTGTGGAGTCAATTTGGTGTAGTTGTGGTGGTGTTTTTTTTTGGTAAAGTTCTTTGAAATTTGGAGAAAAACAGCTGATATTTGCTGACTTTGCCGATCAAGATTGACATTCTCCCAACTGTTCTCAAGTCATAAGTACTTTTAGTTCCTGTATCTAATACAGAAAACCAATAATCTTAATTGCACCATTTGCAGCATAATTACATTTCTTACTTACCCTAACAATCCTTAATACAAAACAATTAACTGATCATTTAACTGATCGTTACAATTTGCTGTATAACTTATCACTACACGCCTATTCAGCCAAATAAATTGCTTACTTTCTTGTTTTTAATTGAACTTTTTTAAAAAAAAAACTGTATACAAAATTTTATCTTTGTTTTAAACTAAGCACCATCCCTTTTTCTTTATTTCTAATCATTTTATCTTTTAACTTCTTAATTGTATATATATAAAAATAAACTGTTTAATATTTTAACTTTGTCCCTTAACTGAAGTGTGCAACCTGTTGGCAATAAGTAAATCCTAGATTCCCACGAGGGTCGTTGGACGGTCGAGGTGGTTCTTTCTAGGTGAAGAATATTGTTCTCAGGTCACCTTCTTTTGCTCATTTCCACTTTTACTGCTACATCTTCCGGAGTGTTGGGGACTTTAGGGAGCTTGGGTTGTAATCTCAGGGGACTGCCTCATATTCCGAAGAAACAGTTTTTTAGTTTGAGTGTCGTAATCCTTTCTGCATTTGTCATTCTATATTATATTTCACTGATCATGTCATCTAACAAGTCATCCTTCGGTCGAATTTTGAAAAAACCTGACAGATTCAATAAAAATCGGTCCAATCTGAGTGCCCATTGTTTCAACGAAAATTGCACCAGTGAGGACAGCATTATATATTTTAGGCACTGCACACGTTGTTCCAAATACTATTGCAGTGAGTGTTGTGGGTTTAGTAAGGACATCATTGAGCTTCTCAATGAGAAAGTTGATAACTTTTCGTTCTGTCCGGACTGCACTAAACCTGCTCTAAATGCAATTTTCTTGGAAAAAGATATCGAAACCAGATGCAGCGTCTACTTTGAAAAAATTGAATCTCGCCTTGTTTCTCTTGAAGCGTCTCATTCTTTGAACCATTCTTCAATGATCAACATCCAAAACAGCCTTGAGACAAACTCCTCTTTAATTCAGAAATTAGTGGATGATAATTTAAAATTGAATAAGCAAATTTCCAATTTAAAAAATATTTTTAATAATGAATGTATAGACTCTGAACGTACTCTGAGTAAAAAAATTGTTAAAAATATTGAGGAGCACAACAGGCGCAAAAATAATTTAATTATTTACGGTCTGAAAGAGACTGATTCTGTAAACAACTCTGTGCAAGTATTGGATCTCTTAAAAAGCCAGCTAAGACTAAATATTTGCATAGACGATATTAAAAGTTGTGAAAGACTTGGGACTTTTCAATCCGGTAAAACTCGACCTTTAAGAGTTACTCTTTGTGATTATGGCACAAAAATCTCCATTTTAAAACATAAAAGGATTTTAAAAGAAGTAGATAAAAATATCTATATTAATCAGGACAGGAGCAAAGAAGAAAGAGATCTGTTTAATAAACTTCGAGTTGAAGCTAAACAGAGGGAGGCAGAAGATAGTTCGGGGGAATGGGTCTACAGAGTAAGAGGACCACCGTGGGATCTGTTTGTGAAACAAATAAGAAAAAAGCCCTCTTCAAAATAAAATAAAATCTTGGAATAACAAAGCCAGAAGACTAAGGAATTCTCATCCTCCTTTCTCTTTAGCATTTTGTAACATTCGAGGTTTACGAACAAATTTTACGGATGTTGAAGCTTTTTTGTTCGAAAATAAACCGGATGTATTAGCGCTTTGTGAATCTAATCTAAATGCTGGTATATCTTCTAATGATTTCCTTGTTCCTGAATATCTTCCTTTGTTTAGAATGGATTCCTCCATTCATATGCATGGTCTAGCAGTTTATGTTAAGGAAACGTTACCAATATCTAGAGAAATTGACCTGGAAGACCCCGACCAACCTTTCATGTGTTTTCGTTTGTCTCTTCTTCATTCAACTAGTTTTCTATTTTTCCTCTATCGCTCTCCATCTTCCCAAGACTGTTCTGTTATCAAATCAGTCTCAAAGTCCGCTGATTCAGCTATTCTTAAACATTGCTCAAACAACATCTTTGTATTTGGTGACTTTAACATTCACCATAAACAATGGCTAAAATTCTCTAACGGAACAAGTAGCTCTGGTGTTGAAACCTATAACTTTGCAGTATCTCAGTCTCTCTTGCAATTAGTTGATTTTCCAACCCGCATTCCTGATCAATCCAGTCAATCGCCTTCCTTGTTGGATTTATTTTTAACCTCTAACCCGGACATCTGTAAATTATCTCATGGCGCTCCTCTAGGTCGTTCTGACCATGTTGTTATATCGGTCAAAGTTAACTTCAATAGACAAGTTTCTCATGAGCATCCCATGCATAGAACCTATTTTAGATATGATCTTGCGGATTGGCAAAAATTTCAAGCACACATTCAGTCTGTCCCTTGGAAGGAAATTCTTTCCAACTCAGCTGATGATTGTGTTAATGAAACTACTTCAATAATATCTGAAGCAATAAGATTATTCGTTCCTTCAAGGAAATATCAGATAAAGCCTCATTCTTCGTCTTGGTTTTCACCAGCATGTGCTGCAGCCATAGCCCATCGTAATCATTTCTTTCATTGCTACCGACGTCATCCGACTGATCTTAACAGAAAATTGTTTATTGTCTCTCGCAATAACTGTAAATATGTTGTTCGTAAAGCAAAAACTGTTTTTGCTGAAAGAACTAAAGATCATATCAATTCAATAAAAATAGGTTCATGTAAATTTTGGCGTATCATTAAAAATGTCTGGGGCAATTCCAATTCTAAATCATCTGTGCCTCCACTATTCAATGGTCCCGAAGTCATTAATTTATCTAAGGATAAAGTTGAACTATTTACTAAACTCTTCAGTTCTCATTCTACCCTCGATGATTCTGGACACGATCTCCCATATTTCACCTCCAAAACTGACCAGACATTACAGGATTGCTTTATATCTCCGGATAACGTTTCCAAGATAATTTCCAAAATGGATTCCACTAAAGCTACAGGACCTGATGGAATTCCTGTAATTGTTCTTCAGAAATGTTCTACCGAGTTATCTCCTGTTTTGTGTGCTGTTTACAAAAAGTGTTTGGATGAATCTTGTTTTCCTTCATCCTGGAAATTTGCCTCCGTTATTCCAATTTTTAAAAATTGTGGTGACCGTTCTAATCCTAGAAATTATAGACCGATTAGTCTCATTTCCATTTTAAGCAAAGTTTTTGAGACTTTACTTAACCAGACCTTAGTGGAATTTATTGAAAAAATAATTTGTTTTATGATTCCCAGTACGGGTTTCGTTCTGGTCGTTCCACTGCTGATGTTTTGACAGTTATAACTGAACGTTTTTATCATGCCCTTGATGTTTCCGGTGAAGCGCGAGCAGTTGCTCTTGACATCTCCAAGGCATTTGATAAAGTCTGGCATCTGGGTCTATTGCATAAACTCAAAGCATATGGTTTAAAAGGTTCCTTTTTCAAAATTATCTCTTCCTTCCTTTCCAACCGTAGATTCAAGGTTGTCCTTAGTGGTCATTCATCTTCAACTTTTTCCATCAATGCTGGTGTTCCACAAGGATCAGTTCTCGGACCAACCCTGTTCCTACTCTACATAAACGATATCCCAGACAATTTATCATCCAAAACCATTATTTACGCTGACGATTCCACATTGTATTCCTGTCTTAATAAATCAGATGATTGTGATAAGGTTAATTTGGCCTCTGTTTTCAATAAAGATCTCAATTCGGTAGTTGAATGGGGTAAGAATTGGCCGGTTAATTTCAATCCATCTAAAACTAGTCTTCTTTCCATTAATCATTTCAAGCAAGCATATTTACCTCCAATTTTGATGAATGGTTCTCATTTGCCTGAAAGCAATTCATTTCGCTTTCTTGGTCTCATATTTACAAGCGATCTCTCATGGCGTTCATACATTGAAACCATTGCAAAATCAGCTGCCATGAAGGTTGGTTCTCTTTTACGAGAAATGAGTTACCTCACCCCTGAGTGTATCCTTTACCTGTACAAATCGTCAATACGTCCTTGCATGGAATACAGCTGCCACATTTGGGCAGGTGCTCCTGCGAATTGCTTGAACTTGTTAGACCGTGTTCAACGGCGTGTTTGCAACGCAATCGGCGCAAACTTATCTTCGAAACTGGACTCCCTATCACACCGGCGAAACGTAGCTTCTCTTTGTCTTTTTTACAAGTTTTTTTATGGACGTTGTTCAAGCGAACTATCATCTCTTACACCTTCTCCCAGAATTTTTCACCGTACAACTAGGTTTTCGTCATCTTCTCATCAATGGACTGTTTGCATTCCAAACTGTCACAGGGATTTCTATAAGAACAGTTTTTTCCCGCAAACATCCAGACTTTGGAACTCTCTTCCTTCTACATGCTTTCCATCGGTCTATAACCTTCAACTGTTCAAATCAAACGTTCATCGATATCTGAAAACTGCGTCACTTTCCCTGTAACTTTTCTAGCTCTTTACACTCAAGTGGCCTTTTGGGCCTTGTTCTGAGCAACTACAATAAAAAAAAAAAAAAAAAAAAATAATCAAACAATGATAAAGAACAAACAGTGATGACTTTGATGAATGAAATGAGATGTGTAATAAATGTTTAGAGATGAAACGCGAAGATTATAACTCACGAAACTCGTCAATAACTGCAGCTCGAAAAACACCTCTTGTTGCCCCAACGTAGGAGATTTTTGCACTAAAATTAGAAAACAGAGCTAAAATGTACTGCTAACGACAGCAAAATTATTCTTAAACATAGATAATTGACCTACTTAGATCAAACTACATTATATTACCTTTCAAATAACGGGTAGAAACAGCCTAAAACTAATTTTAGGGAGATTGTAATCCTTTGAGGAAGTTTTAAGTCAATTTTGCAATAAATTATCAATTTTTAAAGAAATTGCTGATGTCAGCAAAAGAAGCAGCAATTTTTTGAATTTTGAAACTAGGCATTCAGGAGAATATTCCAGCCAAATTTCATCTTTATGGCGTTTGTCGTTCAAAAATTAACCAAAGGGAGAGTAATTTTAACAACCCCCACCCCCGCCCCCCTCAACCATCTAACGTCCATTAAAAAGCCCAACCACAGGGTTAAGGGAAAGAAGATTTTTTGGGACAACTTCTTGATGAGAACTAACAAGTTAAAGTAAATAATGGCTTCTTGTTTTGTTTATAGTTGCTAGTCTGTACTTTTCACTTTGAGTTCATGTTAGCCATTTGCTGTGATTTCTTTCCTGTAAAAGTGCCATCATGCTATGCACGTGCAGTTTATTCATGTGTAGTTTAATTAAACTAGCTACATGAATTACTTTTCTCCGGCGCAGTTTTTTTCTTACTCTGTATTTTATTATGTTGTATCGACTATTTTATTGGACCAATTCTAGAATAATTGTCGAAAATTCAAAACGAAAATGTGCAAATATTTAAACCTGAACCAGATCTTCCCAAACTGGAATCTCACTAAGTATAAACCTCTTGACATGCTCTAAAAACACTCAAAAATATAACATAAAAACTAAAAATATAACATAATAACATAAACATAAAAAATTCAGCTGAATTTAAAAAGTAGAATTGCGCCTAGATTTTATAATGGTTATATTTTAGTTGTTTCTAACTAATTCAATTTGCCGTTAGGTAATATATATATAGATATGTTGATTTATATGTCATGCCAGCAATTATATCTGCTTCTGCCAAACAAGCTTTGAATTGGTACAACAGCCTCTGGGGTGGATGGGACGCCTTAACTATAAATGAAAGCAATCCATCTAGGGGTTAGTTGCCTCTGATATAAAAGAACTACTACTGCCTAGTAGATTAGGTCTTGGATGATCACAGGCTAGTGGGGAAACATTACTCAAACCTGAGGATTTTGTCAGTTCGGTCGTCTCAATTTTCTGGGCCATTGAATCCCACTTTCAATTTTTGAAGTCTTTCTGGTTCTGTGAAAGCTTCATGGACTGTAAATACCTTCTAATGCAAAGGTATTTCTTTCGTACCAGTTAGTTATTGTTTATCGTCTATTTACATCTTTGAATATTATGGTTGGCAGTCACCTAAAAATGATGCACCTTATTTATGTAAAGTAGGCCTTATTATAATGACAACAATGGCAATAAGGGCTTGGGAACTGGTTTATATGAACAGGTCTGACCCGGCAGGGATGCCAGTGTTTCACAGCCTGGACCTGGTCGTCATCAAGCTACTGCGGTACATAAGCATAAACACCATCATTCCAACCTGCCTCAAACACGCCTGCTGGAACGTACGGGCATTTCTTGATTGTGAAAACATTTATAGGCCAGGTAGACGTACTGCTCTTGTATCAAAAGAGCTTAAAAAATACAACATTTACGAGGCATTCCATGCAGTGACGTGACGGAAATCAGACATATTTTTTACCCTGTTAGATGACGTACAGCAGAAAACTAATTTATTTTGGTGCTGGCTAATAAAGAGAAAGGGATTTAATAGATTGAGCATGATTTTGCTTTCACAGATGTCCTCAAGCAAATTTACTGACCAGATTTAACGTGACGTGACGGGATCACAAAAATCAACTTTTTTCTAGTAGACTGCAGTTTCGTCTGATGTTAAGAAAATTGAAGCAATGAAAGGTGATTGAGGACTTATGCATTCTAGTACCCAAAAATGCAAGTATTTTATTAATTATGTTTCACCTGTTTTTCCGAGGAGAGAGTTTAAGTTTGTGATGTGACGGAAACAAAATGTGACGTGGCGGAATTTTAGTGAAATGATAAAATGATAGTGTCCAGATATATATATATATACAATAAAATTCAATTTTTGCATTATGTATGATATAGTTCTAAGTCGAACATAAATAAGTTGAAATAAGGCAACCTATTCTTAACCAAAATGCATTGCAATTTTTACCAAGTTAAGTTGGCAAAAATACTAAAAAAATCTAATCTGTCACTTTTTGAGTTATCAATCAGTTGATAAAAATCATTTTATCCTAGAGCAAACTTTAAACAAAATAACTCTAAATGAATCTAAAAAATTATAAGAGTTTGACCTGAAATTAGGTTTTTGCAAAGCTCGCCTAAAGGCTCGTTAAATATTTTGAAAAACATAAAAAACTCAAAAAAATATTTGCCATATTTTTCTCGTAATTTACGATAACTACTACTTAATGGGAGGCATGGAATTGGGAACTGCAACACAGATGGTCTAGCTCTTCTAACCTTTTGCACAGAGAATAATTTTTCTGTCAGTAGCACTTTTTCCAGCAATAAAATAAATACAAAACGACCTGGATGCACCCTAGATCAAAACATTGGCATCAGATTGATTTTGTACTGGTCCTGATATATATATATTCTAGTTTGTGGAAAAAGTTATTAATTGATTATTTTGAATTAATGCACCTTCAAGGGTAAATAAAATGCGTCTAATATAGAAAATAATATTAATATCATATTATATAATATTTATAGAAAAATAACAACTGTTTTTAGTAAAAGGTTCTGGTATGCAAATTTCAGTTAAGGCTGTAACAAATCTTTTGTAATGTTTTTAATGACTTTTTATCATGCAAGTATAAAAATACACAATTATGGAAGACTTTGAGACAACAGAAGAGGAGGCTCCATCGTACATTCTACCATTGTTTTTCACAAGCAAAACACAAGAGATCTTTCAGTGCAAAGCCGATGAAGAAGTTACTGAAGAAAATCCGTACAAAATTATTACGAAAGAAGAGATACAACAAGATTTTCGGGACAGGGCTGCAATTTCTGATTTTCACCCTGTACGAAAAATTGTTGAAGTAAGAAACATTTATATAAATTGTAGTTGCTCAGGTCCTAGTTCATGCTTAAGATACCGCTAGTTTTGGCCATCTTTAAATTCAAAATAATATTCATATAAAACCTAATTAAAAATGTTTTTAAATATATTTTCTACATTTAGAAATGATTTGGTCATATTAAATTTGAATTAAGACAAATGATGTGTAGTGAAATGCCTCACTCTTTCATTTTGTTTTTATTCTCTTTTGTAGAAATATCCAGCTGATGACCTTTTGGTTGTTTATGATCCTCTGTTCAAATATGGTCAAAATTTTTATTTGATTACAGACGATGAGCAAAAACAATTGATACTACAGGTTGTGTTCAATTAAATATTTATGGTTGTGAAATTTTCTAATATATATAGAATCTAATCTATAGCCCTATAGATGATTTGCAATGTTTACAAATTTCCGTAAATCTGACGCATGCGCAAAACTTGGCAGGCCACCGATTTCAAACCAACAGCAAAAATGGCGGCGTCTTACGTGCAAAACCACAAAATCAAATTGATTACTTTCGAAAATTAATGCTTTCTGATGGGACTTCTCTTCCTGATCCAAGAAGTTTTTTATCATGAAGTGGACAATGGCTCAAAATTTTGTTTTGTTAAGCGTGATGTAAGTAATAACCTTATATATTATATATATATATATTTTAAGTGTTCTGTTCAGGTACTTGCCAGATAATACTGTACTAGCTATTACTGTACAACATTAAAATGCTGTAGTTAGTTTAGAAGCAATTTTCTAAATTTTTTCATTGCTTCTTTGTAGGTTCTTCCAAGTCAACGACAGGGTGTCAAGGAAAAACTATATAATGTTTGGGTAGCAATCAACAAATCCAGTGTGATGGGTTCTCACTGCCAATTGCACCTGTATGGCAGGGTAGGTTTATATTACACACTTTCTTGTAGATACATAGTTATAGATAAACTGAATGATTTCTCTACAATTAGAGGTCTAAAATCATTTTATAGGAGATATATCTCCAATAGTTTTCATTGAGTTTTGAGTTGTGTCAAAAATAATAAGTTATACATACAAGGAAATTGTTTATTATCCATTTCATATTTCTCTTGTTATATACATTTTATTTTATTTTTTTAAATTATATATATTCATCAAAGCACAGGGCAATCCGGCACGCCATAAATACAAATTTTACTTCAAAATAAAATATTGTCCGTTGTTATATATGTAATGATAATTACATAATTATAATTTCTCTTGTTACATTAAGTATATTTAGTTCATACCATTAACGATAATCTCAACAAGTATGAAGAGAGAAACATATATACTAAAAATTATTTTGATAAACTAAGTTTTGTATTGTGAAACATTATGATATATATAGAGAGATATATAATGTTTTTTTTACTTTTAGGCTAGGCTCTGCATGCAGCCATGTTGCATCGTTGCTATTCAAGCTCCAAGCCTGCACACTACTAGAATTAAATAAGGTACCAACAACAAGTAAATTATGTGCGTGGAAAAATTCCAGGAAACGAGCTCAACCCGCGCCCCTATCAGATATCACTTTCAATAGACCAAAAAAGAATGACAAATTTTCTTCGGTACAAAGAATGTTATTCACAGACTGAGTTCAACAATTTACTTTCTGTCACAACACAACAAGCGTTATCTGAAGCTTGGAAGATTCATCGTGTTGGAAGAATTACAGCCTCTATTTCAAAGTTAAGCTACAGTACTGACACTGAATCTCCTTCAAAATCATTTGTTGATACAATAATGCAATACAAGGCACCTGTCAATGTTGCTGCAACCAAATATGGAAACGCAATGGAATCCAAAGCACAAAAAGCTTTTAAAGATTACTTTCTGAAGCAACATGACAATGTGTGTGTTAAGGAGACAGGATTGCATGTTAATTCACATTATCCACACTTAGGTGCAAGTCCAGATTTTACATTTTCATTTTCATTTTTAAAGCAAACAAAACATTTTTAACTTTGGACCCAAAATTAATTAATTAATTAATAATTATCTTTCATTGTGAAATTTTGCCGCGTATTTTTTCCAGGACTTTGTTGATGCGTAGATTTTAGATGCCTTGCCTATATAATTATTTTAAAATAAGAGGTGTTTTGTCCTACTCTATAAAAAAAATTGGGGTTTTTGTTCTAAGGGGGTTTTGTCCTAGGGGGTTTTGTCCTAGGGGGGTTTTGTCCTACATCCCTTCTGTAAAAATAATTTGGAAAAGTTTGACATTCTGTTCATAAATGCTATCCTCCCAGAGCTAATGACAAGGAAAACCAGATCATGAACATAATCAGAAGTATTACTGTCATTGTAACCGACCTGCATTTTGTCCCATGATTGCCTGTACCCACCATTTTCTCAGTTGCGCACTTTTTTTATCTGTTCCAAATGGTTCCCTGTTTGCTGTTGTTTTGAAATCGGTAGACTGCCAAGTTTTGCGCATGCGTCAGAATTACGGAAATTTGTAAACATTGCAAATCATCTATATTCCCTAAAAGTAGCGCCAATGCATTTATTTCAAACCAACGTCAAAACATTTTGCACAATTAATTAATGTTATGACAGTTTTATGAGTTTGTTTCGATCGTGATGTTTATTCTGGTGAAAAACAACACTAATGCCCATCGAAACATCAAAACTTGCTGGAGTTATGAAAAAAGATATTTTAAATTTAATAAGTATTTCAGATTATCATCATGAAATTTTGCTGCAAGATTTTTGTTTGTGTGTAGATTTTATGCGCTTTGAGTAGAAATTATTTGCACAGTGCTGTGTGATATATTTGTTCGTATCGTTTTACTAAAAGAATCTGATTGAAATGATTGCTTCAGCAATCACTTGAATTATGTGCTCTATATGTCAAATAACATTGGGTTCATTGATTAAGGTGTCACGTCTGTAAATATTTATCATATATTTTTAGCCCCCAGCAGCTTCTGAAAGTGTTGCTGATTTGGATGAAAAACTTGGAGATGGGACCATTCCAGAAATACGAATTGGATTACGCACACCTCAACCATGGGTATCATTTGGAAGTGAGCAAGAAGTTATGGAAGAAATGGTTCGAAATAAAAGAGAAAAGGTAGAGAATAGGCGATGTGATTATCTCCTATATACAATAAAACGACATTTTTCAAATTTACTTTCTTTATTTATAACAATTTTATACTCGAAAAAAAAGATAAAGATAAAGAGGCAATATAATAATTTTCTCTCTTATCCTACTCTTGATGTATCATTTATTTCATAGTTGAAATTAACTTTCGAAAGAGTGCGTCTAAAGTTTGGCGCACCTGTTCAATTTCATGATTACAATGATGGGGATGTCATTGAATGTATGAGCTACGAAGATGAAACATGGTCAGTGACAAGAAAAGAAATCGATGCATCCGTTCAGGTAGATGAAGACGTTAATCCCTATTTTTAAACGAAGCAATGTTGTAAAATTGGCTTTGCAATCGCAAACGTCGAAACAAAAGTGATGGATTTGTTAACATGCAAACCTGTTTTGAGTGACAATGACGAAAAGTTTTATTCTGTAACAATGTCATAATTTGTTGTTGTTAGTAATAACATGAAAGGTGTGAAGCTATATTTCATTAACAATTCAAACCCTTAAATTATCTAAACCGCTAGTTTACAAGATTCTTTAGTGGATTGAAAGGTTATTTTGGGGTGGTTATTAAAGTATTAATACAAAATAAACTATGTACAGGAAATATTACGCACTTAAATGTTTTAAATTTGTATTTTATTTCTTCCAATAATATGTACATTTTTAACATTGTGTTCTTGTATTGATTTTAATAATCTTTTGCGGATACATCGAATACATAGTGCCTGACTAAATTGGACTTTCTTATGGAGGTATACACACATGAGTTTATTGTTGTTATTTATGTCGCTAATGGCGTTGCAAAGGCTTAATTTACATGAATATTTACTTAAAAACACTTTTTTTAAGTTGCGATAAACATTGTTTTATCCTGAACATAGTGATGGTTAATTGGTTGGAGCCACTTTGTGTGGAGGAAGGGTTGAAGCCAAAGTTGTGATTCGTAACCAACAATTACATTGTCCAATACACAGCTTTTGCTGAGCTTTAGCGTTAGCCTTATTTCCTTCACTCTGGGAAATTTCGTTTTACTTCGTAACTTCTTTTGCAGTGGCTGTAGAGCATCTCTGAAAGTGGGGACCATATAATGATAATTACAAATATATGAGGAGAATTTGGGGAGGTATGCCACACCCTGACAAGTACGAATAAATAATTCTCTGAACCCTTGGTGCTGCGAAATTTTAAAGCTTCTACAGTTAGGTATAGTGTTGAATTTGTCACTAGTTTGTAAATTGTTTAGCCGATTAGCAGCTCTTGTTGTATTCTGGTTACCATATTTTATCGGCACGTGACCATTTGTCTCTTCTGCTCGGAATCACAAGGGACCCTTTTGATTTGTATCTTTGCATCTCGTTCTTAATTTTATATAAGTGTATTTACGCAACTTATATATTGGAGCCTTACCAGATTGAGTGTTTTTCTGACAAATGACGCATTTTTTCGACGTGTGATGCTAAAGATTTTTGAGGATACAAAGCCACGGTGACAGTTATTTTTACCATTTCTTACGTGCTTTCCTATTTGAGAGGTGATTTAAGTATAAGTGAACTTTGTTTATTATTGCAAGCTGTGATATTTAAGCTTCTAATCAATTTTCTACTTTATCATTTGATTAACTGCACATTTGTTGTCAAATTTCCTTTTTTCTGGTTTCTGAGGACCACAGGTTTATGTCTATCTGAATCATTTTGACAAGTTCATCAAGTTGTTCTGATGATATATTTTTGGAGGACGAGGAGATAATTTTGTTAATTGTTGACGAAAATGATTGCATGACTGAAGAAGATGAATCCACTGCATTCACCACTATTGTAGAAAAACCGTTTGATATATACCAATTTTTAAAACAGTCAAGCACCAAAGTCGAATGATTCTAGCGTCATAACTTCAGATAACAACTCCAATGGCGAAAGCAAGTGCGTTCCATTACCTCCATTAAAATTGATGCCATTTGATGGTCATCCAGAGAATTGGGTAGTGTTATGAGAATTTCAAATGTGCCATTGATGAAAATGATGACTTATCTAATGTTCAAAAATTGACATATTTAAGGAGTTTGGTTCAAGGCCAAGCTTCCACTACAATTAATGGACTTTCTTTAACTCCGGATAACTATGTTGTTGCTGTTAATTTGCTACAGGAGCGCTACAAGAACAAACAATTGCTCATTTCATTGCACATGGACTCGTTATTATCATTAAATTCAGTTTATGATGTGCAAAATGTTTGTAGTTTGCGAAGTGTGTACAACAGCATTGAAGTCCAAATTCAATGTCTTGAAAATCTTGGAATTTCTCCCTCTATGTATGGTCCCTTGCTGATACCAGTGTTGATGAGAAAAATCCCAGAAGAGCTGAAATTAATTATTTCGAGAAGTTTTAGTCAAGATGATTGTTGGGATATTTCCAGAGTTTTAACTGTTTCGAAAAATGAGCTGCAGGCAAGGGAAAATCTTCTATGAGTATCTCCTATTACAGCTGAAACATTTCATTCTGGTGCTGGTTTCTATGGTGATAGTTTTGATTCCAATCATGGCAACAGGAACTTCAATTCGAGTCGTAAACCTATTGAGAAACATTCAAAGAAACACAACAGTTTTAACAGACGCATTAACAGAAGTTCATGCCTCTTTTGCAGAGGAGATCACTCACCTCAAACATTAAGTACTCACCTCAAACATTAAGTACTATATTTGTGCTGATCGTCATCATGTGGCTATGTGCTCTGCTTCGCTCCTTCCTCATGTCGATGACAAACCAAGTAAATCAACTGGAGGCCAAGTTACTTCTATTGCTGGTGCAGATTCAGATAATCCGAAGACCGTTCTTTTACAAACTGCATCTGTTTTGGTTAAATCTGCAGAGAGTGTATCACGTAAAAGTTGCATTTTGTTTGACAGTTGTTCGCAATTATCCTACATTTCACGTGCTCTTCAAAAAATTTTAAATTTAAAAACTGTTTCCTCAAAGGAAATTATTATCAAGACATTCGGAAATCAGAGTGCAACAGAGACTTTGGATTTAGTTTGATTAAGTGTTGTAGGTATTAATGGGTCACTTATAGATATTTTTTGCTATGTTAAGGATATTTGTGCCCCACTTAGCAATCAAGATATTACTTTTGCAGTTAATAACTTCAGGCATTTGAAAGGATTAGTTCTTGCATATAACAATTTTGATAATGGCACACAGTTTGTCTTGAAAGACATGCAAGAATTTGTTGCAGACAAGTTCATTCGATGGCGGTTCAATGTAGCTGCAGCTCCATGGTGGGGAAGGGTTTTTGAACGTCTTGTTCGCTCAACCAAGAGATATTTGAAGAAAGTTGTTGGTGGTGCAAGATTGAAATACAATGAGGTTTTGACTATTTTAACAGAGATTCAAACTGTTATAAACAATCGACCACTCACGTTCACGTACGATCAACCTGATGACACTCCTCTCATGCCAAACCATCTCATTTACGGGCGGAGAATAAACCTTACGACTTGCGAGAATTCCGAAACCTCACAAACAGACGAATTGACCGATAAACGCATTCATTTGCAGAGCGTCCTTGAACATTTTCGAAAACGTTGGCGTCATGAATATTTGACGGAGTTACGCGAACATCATTACCTACGAAAGCGAAAGTTGCACGGCAATATTATACGTGTGAATGACGTTGTTTTAATTCATTCCGATAAAATCCGAGCGTTATGGAAGTTAGCGACGAAAGATCTGTATGATATAAGGAAATGGATGATAATGTTTGAAGACAGTAAATTTATCATAGCTGAAATTGTTTATTCTGCTAGAATTTCTGTGGTCACATTTCCCTTCTATAATTTAGTATATTTATTTTATTTGTTTTGTTTAAAAGTATTGAATTGCTTTTCAGCATGTGTATGAGGCTAAAGATGCCACAACTCAAACAAAATGGTAAGTCTTGCATTACATTAACGATGATAATTATAAGATTATAATCTACTGATGTTTGTTTGTTTGGTTGTAATTCTCCTAGAGCATTAGATTGATTTGGACATATTTGAGTTGACATACACACTCCCGAGGTGACTCAGCAGCATCTAAGTTTCGTTAAATATTCTGATTTTTCACATTTTGCAATTTTAGTTTTGACAACTTCGGAGTGGATTGTAACGAAATGACAAATGCTATTATCTTATAAAATAGACCCCTAGGGAGATAGCAATGTAAAACTTAACAATTTCCTGAACATTCCATTACTAACAAAAGAAGTTGACAACTCAACTGTAACTAACAAAAGAAGTTCATAAAGTGATTGACAACTCAACCTTAACTAACAAAAGAAGTTCATAAAATGATTGTTAACTCAACCTTAACTAACAAAAGAAGTTCATAAAATGATTGACAACTCAACCGTAACTAACAAAAGAAGCTCAACCTAAGCGTTGTTTTAATTTAAAAATTTGTAATCTCGCAAATGGTCTATTCTGCTTTTAACGTAATTCTTAATTTTTTTCTGTACAAATTTATTTCACAATGGCATGAGTTTTGCGAATGAATTCTACATTAAGGCATGATTGCAACTTCTAGATAATTTGCTCAACCGGAGCCTTGCTTTCATTTTAAAATCTGCCAGCTTGCAAATGGTCTATTATATTATTATTGCTTTGAGTTTTTCAGGGCGTGTCCAAGAAACGCTGGCATTCAATATGAATCTCGTCATCAGACAGAACATGAGAACAACGCAATCATGCGATCAAATGAAATCGTGGATTTCATCGAAGAGGTCATCCCTAGGTACTTTCCATCTGAGTTGATATTGTGTCCATCGAAATCTACTAAACCGTAAAATTCTCCTAGGTGACACAGAGTTTTCTAAAACTATGGGGTTTTAATTATCGAGAAAACAATTCCACTACCATGATTATTTAAAGTAAAAGAAAAAGGATTGAATTCGCTTGACGCAAATGTTCCTTGTATTTAAAGGAGTGGTGTACTCAAATTTTCTCTTTTTCAAGAAATCATTATCCTGACAGATTATTAATAAATGGTGAAATATTTCAGTACAAAAATGCTTATAAGAGGTTTATTTTACATTTGAAACAAACATTGATTTACTTTTCAGATAAAATTATCTATGATATCGGCTAACATGAGATAAAAATCGTCTCATTAAAAAGTAAAACACAGTCAAGACATTGTGATGAATTAGTTTAAAAAATTGTAAAAAAACAAAGTAGTTTTAACTTTTGTATTTTTTTGTTATCTTAAAATTTTCAAACATGTCCAAGCTGTCGTCTGGGTTGATGGGAGATTTATCAAATGATAATTTTTCAGAAGAAAGTGATATTTTAACCGTAAATTTTAAGGTTTATGTCAATACGGATGTGAACCAGTGAAAAAAACAATTTTTATTTTTCCCCTCGAGATATCAACACATTTCAAAGGAAATTTGGCAATTGAAATGAAATGGTCGAGGGTAAATTTTCCTTACACATTTTATAATAAATCTTTATATATAATATTTTATATTTTTAAATCAATTTCCGTTGTATGTCAGACTCTTTTTTGTGTTTAGGGAACAATTATGTTCAGATAGCTTATGGTTGACTTATGATTTTTTCTTTTTTTGTGATACGTGTGAGTTATGCTTGAATATTCCTGGGATACCATCTGTCTTTAGTCTTTTTTAGGTCATAGGTTGAATTGCTCGCTCTAGATAAAAAAAATAAATATTATTCACTTCTTTGTTAAAAAGAAATAGAACAAGTGCCAAATAATCTTGTTAAAACATTGAAATAGTCTACCTTAATTGTCTTCTAATGTTATTAGGGAAGAACTTGTATCTCTTGGTAAACGAAAAAACTAATTCCTTTGTTAAAACACTGTTTATTACAACCAACAGCACCACAACAAACCACTTTTGATTTTTAATATAAAAAACTTTACAATAATAAAAAAACCATGAAAACTTTGAATATATTGGTTAATAAAGTATTTTTTAAGTCTTTTCGTTGCAAGGTTTATTATAACACATGTTGACCTGTGACGTCGGGATTTTTCTGCGTAAAAATAAATATTTATTTAAAGCTTTAATTTGTTTTTTAATATTGAAAGTTATATTTTTCTGGAATATTTATTAGTACTGTTTCTTAATATATGAAAATTAATGTTGAGCTCATTTCTTAGTACTCCTTTAATTTGTGTAAAATATTTCATGGTTTTAATGATTTCACAAACCAGATTTATCACTGTAGATTTGAGTTGGCACTGAAGGAAAACGCCACCCTGGATCTTTTCACGAATGATTATTTGATGCTAGGGGAAGAAGATAACCAGTTTGCAACCAAATCAGCCAATCATTTGAAAGTAAGGAATATGTTTTGTTTATATTTGTCAGTTTTTCAAAAGGAGTTCTTTATTATTAGAAGAGTATTTTATTTTTATTTTCTGACGTTCATTAGTAAGTGGCCGATTAATTTCAAGTCTTATCGCTATTATAGTCTGGTTAAATTGCTAAAATTAAGCTACGAGGAAAGTATTAATAGAGCAAGGTGAATTGTTTACTTGAAATGCTTCTGCAGTTTTTCGAAACAATTGTACTTTTAAGTTGACACTATTTTTCTTTACATAAATTTTGAAACTTCCTCAACAAGAAATATTTACTTGTCTATGTACCTTAAAATAAGATTCATTCACGTAACTATATCTAAAACGATTATCTCTAATCGGATACTGTACAAATAGTTTTGAAACGTTTTCACGAGTGTAAGCCATTATTTCTATAAAAACAACATTAAAACATCATCATCATTTAACGTCTATTTCCATGCTAACATGGGTTGGACGGATATATCTATCTTTAAAAATGATGTAAATTGATGAAAACTTTGGGACATCTTATAAACTAGATTACCTTAAGCGTATTAATTAATGCTGAATTAAATCATGCTGGATTAATTTCTGATACTTATTTTTGCGATTTTGGCCTAAAATCGCAAAAATAAATCCCGCAATATTTTTCAAAAATAGTGATTCGCAAAAATAAATCCTGCAAAATTTTTCACAAATAGTGTTTGCAAAAATAAATACCACAAAATTTTTCAAAAATAGTGATTCGCAAAGTTTGACTGACTTGTTTCTCCTGAAAACCTTTAATTTTCATAAAATTTGTTTAAAAATGTTTCTTTAATATTAGATTTGCAAAAATAAATCCCGTAAAAATTCTGCTGTAGACACAATTCGCAAAAATAAATGTTTGTCCAGGACCTAATTCACAAAAATAAATATCGCAAAAATTAATGCAACATTAATTAATGCGCTTAAGGTAGTGGAAACTTCACCATAGCGAGACTTTGTAGATTGGTGGTGAAAATTTCATGTCAGTTGTTGAAACATTATATATATATTCATATATAATTCATATTATATTGTTGAATATTATAGAGGGAACATCTAAATAGCCCATAAAATATTTAAAACATATTTTATTTTTTATGTTGTATTGTTGATATTTTGGAATATTTTGCAGAATTGCAGGATAGTTTTGTGGGTGTGATTCTGTACGAAAAGGAAATTGACACTGGGTGACTTATGTGGTGGGGGTTTTTGTGGTGGTGGGGGGAGGGGTCTGAATGATCCATACTACCCTATCCATTTGTACGTATATAATGTGAGTGATGTTAAGTTTCTACCCAAGTCATGTACACATTTCTTTGTATTTTTAGGAGTATCAATCATTCACCGACCTAAAATTCAGTAAAAACAAAATGATTTCAGATATCCAGTGGCATCCTGCAATAAAAGGTTTGTAGGAGTCAATTCTTCATGATCACTTCTTAAATTTCTATCCACCAGTCTGCAAATTAGCATTGTTTGTATTTCACTTAAACTTCCAGTGGTTTCCAGGTATAATCGCAGTTGCCTGCATCCAACATGCTACATTCTACGATCGAATAGATAACTCATCAAAATCTTTAATGACACCATCATTAATCCTAATATGGAGCTTCACGGACCCAATACATCCTTTGGTAAAATTATTTGTTTGCTCTTAGTGTAGACTCATTTCAAAGTAATATTGTTAAGTTAATATTGCTATTAATCTTTGATAAATTATATATTAATTAAGGAACATTTATAAAAGGTCAAAAAGAATAGCTGAATGGCAATAAATTCACAAATGTGCTGATAATGTAGTAAGAAAAGTAATTTGTAAAATAGAACAAGGTTATTCGTAATCCAATGGTGGCTTGATGTCCTCAATGTTTTAGTGGGTAACAAGTTAATGATTGTAGCACCTGTAAATTTAAAACATTTTTCTGTACATTGTAAGACAAATCTCGGTGAACACACAAGTTATTTTACGACGATAGTGAATAATTCAGGGTGATATATTAATGAGAAACCAAATTTTCGTAATTCATACTGGGATGAACTACCCGGATGCGACATATCAATAGAAAAACGCTATGGTTTTTGCATGTTTTCTTTTTCTTTATGCCTAAATTTTCAAAGCAAACAGAATATTTTAAACTTTGGGCCCAAATAAGGTATTAGGTGTGCAAATATCCAAATTCTGGTATCAGCATCCTCTAATTAGTAAACCTACCAATTTTCAAAGCAAACGGAATATTTTAAACTTCATTATCTGAGTTGTTTGTAATGTTGCAGAGATTATGAGGGGTTTTGTCCTAAGGGGGTTTTGTCCTAAGGGGGTTTTGTCCTACGGGGTTTTGTCCGTATACCGGCGTTTATTATTCAATTCTTGTTCTAACTTCCTCAGCGCATTGTGTATACACTCATTTTTCTATTTTAGATGTTATTAGAAGCTCCTGATGATATCCTGTGTTTCAGTTTTAACCCCACTGACCCCAACATCATTGTTGGCGGTTGCATTAATGGACAGGTCGGTTTCCAGTGATTACCAAAAACATTTAAGTTTGATTGCTAAATTGAAATATATTTTACAAGGACATTTACAATTGTACGAATCATGTTTTTCAAGCTTTTTACACAAATAAATAAGCGAGACAAGTTCATTTTTAACACAATTCTTCTTTTTCTACTTTCCTTTATTTTATTTCCTTTCAGTTTGTTGCCATCAAAAATTGTGATAACTTGATAGATCTTCCCTTGTCTCATCCTTGTTACTTTATAGCTTCAACTTAATGAAGCTTTTCCCTTAATTATGTTGATCTAAATTTGCCTAATGATTATCTAGTGATTCAGCGATTTGTACCAATATTTTTAGCTTGTTCTGTGGGATATCTCGTCTCATGATCATCTTCTACTTAGCCATCAATCATTGGGACAAGGTGTCCAGCACAATGCCAATTCCAATCTGGTAAGTCTTTCTAACCTGAAAATCGGCACAGTTTTTAAATTTTTGTCAGATCAACAGCGTCAATACCATTTTTTGTTCAGTAGGATGAGATTTAGGAATCATTCATCTATATGTAAGGAGTCAATTGTATATGTCTGTTCCAGTTTTCAGACCATTGTTGATAGACTCTCCAACCCATATATGTTCCTGATCAGGGACCCCAGGGGAGTGTCATGTGGGTATGACGTCCCAGGGTTGACTTAATTTTTTAAAATTTCACTTTTTTATTATACTTAAATAATTCTAAATTAAATTTTAAAAAACTTTTCTAGGTTACATACAAAGGCGAGCTGACATGGTTATTTTCAATTTTTTTCATAACTTCCTTGCATAGAATATTTTTAAATATTTTTTAAAATCAAAAGAACAACGGAAATAAACCTCTAAACTTATCCTTTCATTTAGCCAATATTTTTATGTTCAAATGCCCCTGAGCAGTCACCAATGATCAAGTCCTCTGCCGTCTCAAGCATCGAGAATTCACATCGTATGGCTGTCACAGACCTGCAATGGGTGCCAGATCATATTGAGGTTAGTGGTGATCTTCTTGTAATGTCATTCTTGTGCCAAGCACAAGAGTTGATCATTGGTGAAAAGGCTTTTTATGAGTATACAGATAATTCCCATTGATGTTCCACTTCTGTGGAAGTGAGAATAAAGATCAAAGCTTATAAATTAAATCGTTACTTCAAAGTGTTGTCTTTAACATAATTTAACTACCAAAACGATCTTAAGAGTTTGATTGTATGAGAATGATAGCAATGATCTTGACGTGATTTTCATTAAATTGATAATTTTATTTGAGCAACCGCATCTTTTAAAGTCAAAACATTTGCGTAATTATGTGTCTGATCTGTCAAAGAGTTACTGCACACAAGTCTTATACAGCAACATTGACAATATGAAAAGTTAGAAGAACTTAGAATGTCGGTTTAAAATATCTTAAAATAAGAAATATCCATGATTGATGATGGGGGACATACCATAGCTGAATCGATATGGAATTGATTTTTAACGTGCTTCGGCTAAAATTAGTATTTTTTATTTATTTTGGTACTCATGTATTTATCTGTTATAAAGTGTTTTACAAGTGGTTTTACTAACTACACCTTAGGAATATTGGACATTCGTCCCTGTATAGCAAAAGGTAAAGTTTCCTCGCCACATCTTTATAATGTGATCATGTGGTATGCCAGTCATATAGCATCTTTAATTTAATGGACGAATCATTGAGGGATTATAAAGAGCATAGTTTAAAACACAAACTTGGTGTCTTGTATGGGTTAGCTCGCCACTGTTTGGTGTCTTGTATGGGCTAGCTCGTCACTGTTTGGTGTCTTGTATGGGTTAGCTCGTCACTGTTTGGTGTCTTGTATGGGTTAGCTCGTTACTGTTTGGTGTCTTGTATAGATTAGGTCGTCACTGTTTGGTGTCTTGTATGGGCTAGCTCGTCACTGTTTGGTGTCTTGTATGGGTTAGCTCGTCACTGTTTGGTGTCTTGTATGGGTTAGCTCGTCACTGTTTGGTGTTTTGTATGGGTTAGCTCGTCACTGTTTGGTGTCTTGTATGGGTTAGCTTGTCACTGTTTGGTGTCTTGTATGGGTTAGCTCGTCACTGTTTGGTGTCTTGTATGGGTTAGCTCGTCACTGTTTGGTGTCTTGTATGGGTTAGCTTGACACTGTTTGGTGTCTTGTATGGGTTAGCTTGTCACTGTTTGGTGTCTTGTATGGGTTAGCTCGTCACTGTTTGGTGTCTTGTATGGGTTAGCTTGTCACTGTTTGGTGTCTTGTATGGGTTAGCTCGTCACTGTTTGGTGTCTTGTATGGGTTAGCTCGTCACTGTTTGGTGTCTTGTATGGGTTAGCTCGTCACTGTTTGGTGTCTTGTATGGGTTAGCTTGTCACTGTTTGGTGTCTTGTATGGGTTAGCTTGTCACTGTTTGGTGTCTTGTATGGGTTAGCTCGTCACTGTTTGGTGTCTTGTATGGGTTAGCTTGTCACTGTTTGGTGTCTTGTATGGGTTAGCTCGTCACTGTTCTTCTTCTTCTGCTGAGATTGTCATTATGAAAGGCATCAAGCCATCTGAAAATGCCATCTGTACAATAAACCATCAGATGATTACAATATGTTCAGTTGTGAGAGATCTTTTGAATCCATCAAACATATAGTAGCATGGGAAAGACATTAAATGAAAATGTGCTGCATTTTTCCTAGAAATGGAAGCATGTTGCATACAAAGAAAAAAAGAGGAAATAATGCAATTCTACATCTGTCATTTCTTGTTGTTTAGATTGCTAAGCGCGGTGTGGTGCACGAAAACAAATCTGGACTATGCACTCAGATTATGACCTCTAGCATCGATGGGTAAATATTCCCTTTACTCTTTTTGTCGACCTTTTGATCATTTGTTTTGAATGGTATATATTCACTGAAATTAAGTTAAGCTAACGTAAATGAATGTAAGTAAACGTTGGTTAGCATATATATATATATATATATGCAGATCATGCAGTCCTACGTCAACAGAGATTTTAATTCCCTATCCTTGCTCTTTTTGTTAAATTCAAAGAATATTTTTGTTATTTCATAGCGCTGCGGCGAATCATTAGCAGACAATATTATGACATTTTTCTGAGTGCTTATTTTTAAGTACCAGGTTATATCAAATGCTCTGGAAATTTAGTAATCTTAGGTTTGGCATAATGCAAGTTATGTATGATTGCTGTAGATAGAGGAATTAAATTCTTTAAAGTTTAAAAATTAAAGTTTTTATCTATTAATATTGTATAGTACATAAATATATTAACATTACTGGTTCATATTAATTGAAAATAGAATAGAAAATGCAAGCAAGTTAATTTGGGTTTGTACTCTCATTTGGGTTTGTACTCTCATCTCTTTTATGATACATGATGAGTCTCTATTCAAATGGATTATGGAATTGTTGGATTATTTGCTTTCCTAAGTTATTATAAAGAAAAAAAATAGATTTTGCAATTGTTGTGCGAGTTGTAGGGAAGTCTGAAGCAAGTTGATTTGATGTTCTGGAGATTTTTTCTAACTTCAATTTTTTGACATCTTTGCCAGTATGCTACTTATACATTGCATGATTTTAAGGGGTTGTCTGCATGCTTTCAGAACTGTCTTATTTTGGGACACAAAACTCTCAAAATTGTCTGACTTACCGCCTCCCACAACTGCATCAGAGAAAACAACAACATTTTTACACCTTGATCTGACATGGAAACCTCTTTTAAAGGTGAGCATAACATTAGCCTCGAGAGTTCATAATATGAAAGGAACTTTAGAAACTAGTTACTTTTCCTTTTCGAACTTTCTTCTTTCGTCAATTGTTTTCTTTTTTCAAATATAGTTTTAGTAAATTTTTTAGGTTAATGTTCGTCAGTTCCATGGCACTGCGAGTTACAGTCCAATGAAATTTGTCATTAGTGAGATACAAGGTCCTTTGAAGAAAAAAGGTTTGTTGTATATATATACGTTTATGCAGCAGTGGTGCTAAAAAGCACTAAGAACCATCTTGGTACCACTCTCAGCTGATTCAATTTTGCGCAGTATGCTAGCATGGAAGTGGACGATAAACGATGATGATGACGATGAAATAACAGTCACTATATTTTTACAAGTTCTTTTTAAAACGAGATGACCAGAGATAACCAATTATTTGGTTCACAAATAAAGCAACTCAAAATTTTAGCAGTATTTTAAAAACATCGATTAACTTAACTCGATTTTATTTTCTGATTTTTATTATTGACGTTTTTTTATTATATCATCAACGAATATTTACACTGTTCGTCAGTCGTATCAAGTTTACATATACGTTGTTTCCATGAAGTCCTGCAGCCCTGTCTTACTTTAACAATGTTAATGAAATGCTTCCTGTTTCCATGATTTCTATACTTCAGATACCGAGCATGAAGTCGCTGAAGACACAGAATTTGATTCCTACAATAATGCTTTTCACAAGGTAGAAGAGGCGAAAGTGCTTACTGATGTGGACACGACTTTCCATGTGGCAACTGAGGTAACTGCCACCGTTTTTTAATTCTTACCGCTGAATCTATATACTATTTTTTCCTGAAAACAATTTTGCTCGTTTTCATCATTCATGTTTTGTCATTGATTGTATTTTGAATCATCAAAATTCCACATTCTGTCCCTATATGGAAATTAGAATTTTTTAAAATTTGTGTGTTAAATACCCAAAAATGCTATTTTGAAATGGTTTTGGTTACATTCACAATAAGCTGTCGCATTGTCACATACAAATATATTTTCGAGATAATAATGTAGTAATTCAAAATAATTTACCTGGTCTCACTTACCTAAGTCTATTTCTTTCTCTATTTTTATTTTTTTAGACTGGTTTCTTGGTATGTTTGGACTGGCAGCCAACAAAAGACAAAGATTCTGGCAAATATGCAAGTATGTGTAGCACCATAGCTTACTGCGTAAAACAGCGATGTGCGGATCACATGTGTAAAAAAATACCGCATTAGCCATAAAAACATGTGACTTGGTCTCTAATCAAGTCTTTTTCCCAAAAATAACAAATCAGTGTTCAAATGCAAGAAAATGTTTGATGTTTGGCGGATTCCACGTCAATAATGCTATTCACATGACGTCTGTGTTCTTAAAATACGAAATATTTTTTGATTGAAAGTTTTCTTGATGATTATTTCTTTTCGTATTTTTTTTGTAAGTTTTTAAAGGAAATTTAAGAAACAAGTTTTGAAAAAACAATTAAACGAAATGAGTGAAGAGATTAGGTAATATGATGATTGCTGGAAAAAGTTGCAAATATTAAAATCTTATAAAACTCCATGTTTTCTTGATTGCGAGATCGAAGAATGGATGCAGATGTCAAATTACAAAATATTGATTAAAACTAATGTATATTTTTACAAAGTAAAAGGTCACGTTGGTCATGATTAGTTTTCAATTTTGCTGGTTGATGTTGATGTGTGATGTTAGATATATTAACAAGAAATATATTACACATGAACCTAATAAATATAAATAAAGTAATTATTTAATTAATATGAACAATGCAGTTTAGTTGAGCCGAGGAGCTTTTATTTTATTGTGTTATACTCGTGTTTGACCTTTTTCCAATTATTAGTTATAAGCCTTTTGGAGAAATTTTTATCCATTGAAATGAGTTCTGCTGATTTCAATAACTCTTTCAATAAAAATGTTTCTCAATCAATTTCTCTGGAAATAATTTTCGTTAGCCGCAACAGATGTGATACATTTTAATGAGGTAGATTATATTTTTAAAAAGGCAAATATTTTAAATTATGTAAAGCTTTGAGTGTACAGGCCTTGTCGTAAAAATGTTCACTGCGTTTACAACCACCCATACGCCTTATCTCGGTTAAACCAAGACCCAAATGTGGTGTATTTATTTTTTTATACAAATTATTTTTTTGTGGAGCACATGTTCATGGGAAGTTAGGTGTGCCCTGCCTTCAACCTTAGGTGTGCATGAATGTCATGATATGAAAAAATGACTTCTTGGCAGGTGTTTATCAAATTCAACCTTTCATTAGCCGGTCCACCGAAGTACTGCTTGGAAGCTCATGATGCCAAAATCAACTCATTGCTGCGGTCACCTTTTCTCAATGATATATTCCTCACTGTTGGCGGATGGACATTTGCAATCTGGAAGAAAGGAGTTACGGTAAGTGAAATTACAAGTAATGTTGAAAGCTTTAAACGCAGATTTTTGAGACAAGTTATATTTATCAATGTGTGTTATTTATAAACATATATCTCTCCGTACAACTAGGTTTTCGTTATCTTCTCATCAATGGACTGTTTGTGTTCCAAACTGTTACAGGGATTTCTACAAGAACAGTTTTTTTCCTGCGAACATCTAGACTCCCCTACATGTTTTCTTTCTGACTATAACCTTCAAATGTTCATCGGTATCTTAACCTGCGTAACTTCTCCTGTAGCTCTTCACACACAAGAAAGACCTCTAAGACCTTCTGAACAACTACAATAAATATAACAAATAAGGATAAAATATAGGAGAAAATGTAAGAAAATTGAATTGTAATTATTGTCCATTCATACAAGAGTTGAAATGAAAGATTAAGATATCCTTAGTTGCATATTTCCTGATTGCAGATAAATGGAACCTGTTCGTTTTTGCTTTTTATCTATAGTGAAGTTCGTTCAACTCAGCCGTGCTCTATTGTATACCACCGAATATCTCATTAAATATTTATTGAACTATGATAATACTGTGAGAAATTTATTGACTTATTTGCCAAATGAGCATTGATAAGATATTTTTTAAAACGTTTATAAGCATACTTAGGCTGAGATTCCTTAAAAATTAGCATATCATAAGCATAATCTGAGGCTGGATAAAAGTAAGAAACTAAGAAATTTTTCATTCGACGCAATGCAATGTAATGTCTCCAATGGAAAGTTTTGATTTTCTGGTTTCTATTTGCATCCTATGTTTAAATGTAAATTGTGTGACATACGCAAAGAAAGATAGAAATAAGTAGTTATCTGGTCTGTTGGGCAAAGATTGACGGGTTTATGGGAGGAAGTTGCTCCCTCCTGATACGAATCACTGAAAAAATAAGCATAACATGAGGCTCAAACCAGGAAAAAAATAAGCATGAGGCTGGGCTTAAAATGCACTATGCTTATAAAAAAAAGGTGTATTTCTTATTAAATTCACATTTTCCAGTGGAGGGTTGAATGTAATGCAGGGATTAATTCTTGTTTCAGTTCGGACCTTTGTTTCGTTCGTACGCTCATGATTGTATGCTGACGACAGCACATTGGAGTCCGACGCGCGCAGGCGTGTTTTTTATTGGAAGAGCCGACGGAAACGTTGATGTGTGGGACATACTAGACAAGTGAACTTTACGTTATGTTTCTGAGGTTACGGTTGAGAGAGAGACGGAAACACTTTTATAAGTCTCTGGAAGTACCACACTCAACTTTACACCTCAGTGAAGTTATATCATGTTTCTGAGGTTAGGGTTGAGAGAGAGATGGAAACCCTTTTAAAAGTCTCTGGAAGTACCACACTCAACTTTACACCTCAGTGAAGTGATATCATGTTTCCGAGGTTAGGGTTGAGAGAGAGATGGAAACACTTTTAAAAGTCTCTGGAAGTACCACACTCAACTTTACACCTCAGTGAAGTGATATCATGTTTCTGAGGTTAGGGTTGAGAGAGAGATGGAAACACTTTCAAAAGTCTCTGGAAGTGCCTCACCCAACTGTACCGTAAAGCTTCGAATAAGCGTCCCCCCTCGAATAAGCGCCCTTCCTAAAAGCCAAAATATTAAATAATCGCCCGGGCGCTTAATCGAAGCTTTACGATATACCTCTTTCTATTCGATACGTTGCTTATATTTGTCATTGCTATTTATTTCTCTTCCTTTTAGAAGCCACGAACCTTTCCTTTCGCAAAATGTTTCCCCCGTGCCCATTATGTGTGTATTCCCCAACATCATATCCGGTACAATGATATAGAGGAGGAGTTTTCTGTTATACCACCATTCTGAATTTGATGTTTTATGTATTGATAATGTTTGTAGACCTTGCGCCTTTATTATCACACCATAACTTGTTGCATCATATCTTCTATCCACGTGTTTTAGTTATCTTGTAACTTCTATCTGCTTCTAACAAAACTCGTATATTTATATAATTCCAACTTTAACCCTATTCGTACTGGGGGGGGGGGGGGGGGGGTTCTGAGCCCCCTGCTGTTTTTTTTTAAATAACTTTTGATAGAGTAAAGGTTTTTACCTCAACTTTCATGATTTTTCTCAAAATTTATCTTGTTATTAGAAAATATTTTTAAAATTTCTTAAAAAATTTTTAGTTGCTATGGGAACGTCACCTGTTTGGTAAGCAGTATGGGTCAAATTTTGTAAAAAAAAAAAAAAAATCATTTTTTTGTCTTAAAAACGTCAGGAATGCTTCAAATAACTTCTAAATTATAAAATAACATTATTTGTTTTTAATATTTTTGATTTTCATTGGTTGCTATGGTAACGTATATGTCACTATTTGGTCAATTTACGCAATTTATAAGATTTATGACTTCACCAAATGGGGACCGATATGACCAAGGGTGTCATTGAAGAAGGCATTCCGACTGGCACATATAAAATACAGTATACGTCTATATAGGTATAGGCTAAATTTTCGAAAATTTGTTGACGTCAGCAAAATTTGGCAGCCATTATAGAAAAATCTTTGAATCAATTTATTTCTTATATGAAAGTGAACATCTGTACAAAGTTTCATGGAAAAAGGCTGGGTGGTACAAAAGTTAATCAAATACGAAAATATTTGATATTTTTGCTAAAATTGACGCTCTGTTCTCAATAGTTTTGATAAAAAAGCGTAAAAAAATTAATGATTAATGAAATTAAGCCAAATTTTACAAAAATGATGATGTCAGAAAAATTGGTAGCTATTTTTGGAAAAAATTTCTGCCGTTTTGTTCCTTTAATGAAAACGAATATCTGTGCCAAATTTCAAGGCCAAAGGCTAAGCGGTACAGCAATAAAGCAGGGGGGTTCTAAAAAGCCTCTAAAAAGCCCAGTACGTATAGGAATAAGCAGCAAATCGATATATGCGATTTTTTTTATTTTGCTCTGTTAAACGGAACGGTTTTCATACCTATGAGTATTTTGTTAAGACTTTCCTGACACAGCTAGCTATATAATTGAGGTGCAATTTTACACGTTTTAGGCAATTTCTTCACCATGTCTTTTAGATAAACAACAGTTATTAGCGATTGGGGACGAAGTTGGTACGTTGCATATAATGGAGGTACCGTGGAACCTAAGACACGCGACAAACAATGAGGTAAAAAATGAGTTAAGAACAGATGGTTTTCCCCTGCTTAGTTCGACCTTCTGCTCTCGTTCGAATATTTGACGAATTTCTACCTTCATCATCCTTCGGGGAAATGTTTATGTTTTGCGTACAATCGCTTGAGTTGAAATTTAATGAAAAGCTGCAAGCGGACCACTTTCAAACAATGCAAAAGATCTGTATATATATAAATAGAATTCTGCTGTGTCTACACGTATACACGTTTTTCTTTTATAAGAAACCTAAGCAAGGGGCTGAGCTTCCAGTTTCTTAAAATTTACCTTTAATTTAATTTTTCCGAATGTGTTCATTATTTAAACACGTTCGATCGACGCAATGTAAACAAAAAAAATTTCGTCCAAATTTTGTCACGACCAAATTTTTCGTTCTTAATGTATACATACATAAGTACTAAGAATAATTGAGGCTGAACTGTTGCATAAGAAAATATTTTTCACTGTTGAAAAAAGTTTCAGCCTGCCTAAGTTTCTTCAGAGTTTCTTAATTTTTGGCAAACCTGAGTCTACGGTTTCTTATTAAAAAAAAAACAACGTGTACGTAACACAATGGTTACCATGTATTTTATTGTTAAAGTATACTCATTGATTATTTCTCAATATACTATCGTTGTTTGGTCAGCTCTCTATTTCAGTTCGCTGTAGTCGATGCGTATCTCGAGCGGGAGGCAACACGTCTGGACATGCGCAATTCAAGGGTCCCGGAGAAACCGTTTGTTGATGAAAATGTTGAGGAAATAGTTCAGGTATCAGAGATCTGCAATCGGGGTAGTTTTGGGGTGTCCCTGTTATTCACATGGTTACAGATCTAAAGAGATGTTTTTGATTTCAGGCATGTGATCTCAAATGACCTTTTTCTTTTGCTGGTTCTTTAATGAATTTTCCATAAGAGGCCATTACGAAAAGACTAAAACTTACTTTCTTTGCGTCTGCTTTTCGATTGTTTGTAATCGACAAAAAGTTCTTGTAGTTGGGTAAAGTGTTGAGAATAAAGCCGTCGTAAGTGTAGAAACTATATTCTATTCTTTAGGAGCAGATATCTGACAAAGAGTGGGAGATGGAAGCAAAGCAGGTATAGCGATGATCGGAGAGTGTATAAACGCGTTTGCAGTAATTTCGCTACCTTAATTTGGCAATAAATTAGAAAAAGTCGTTTTCCTGGTGATAGAAGTTATATACTTTATGCTAGATTTAGATTTATTTTTATTATTTCATTCATAACATTACGGTAAAATGACGATAAAACAAGCGTTGCCCATCAGATACAGTTTCCGGATGTAGTGTATGGCATTGCCCCAAGTGTACATTTTCAATAGCACCCCAACTAACAACTTTCTTTTATCTGGAACTTTCTTTCGCCTTTCTACGCGATATCTAATGTCCGATTTCGTTCCAGCAATACAGTGAATACTTGGACTTTGAAGAACGGATCCTTCTCGATCTTGGCGAACAAATGGAGTGACGCTTGTGTACATATAGTTGTTGTTAGCTGATTATGTTAATTTATTCATGACAATGAGCGCTTAGTTGTTACTTACTATCGTCTTCGTCCGTCGCGTTATAACTACGATCAATTGATACAAATCGACACATCCGGCGATAGCGCAATGGTAAGGTGCTCGTGTCTTAACCGAAAGGTTCTGGGTTCGCGACCATGCTATCACAAAGTTGTTTAGTGAACTGTTATAAATAAACAACGCCGTAGTTCATCAAAAATAACCGTAGCACTAATGGGAGCAATTAAATACACGCCGGGTCGAGATCTTTATGATAATGCTTAATGAGCGTTATTTAACAAACAAACAAAGGTTAAACGTTTTGAATTTTAAATTGCCCTCCAAATTATTCGTGAACGTCTTTAACCGTTCTTAGCAATGCTGCTTGACTTCATTGAGTGATTCCGTTCAGTTGTTGTTACTACCACAGTTGTGCGCATAATTACATGATATTTTAGATCACACTTACCAACTATATTAAGTAAAACTGCTACTATAAAATCTAATAAAATGCGAATCAGCGGCTGTCCAAAAAGCGATTATACGTATTTTGTTTCGGTACCGTAAATTTAACTAATTTAAATTATCGAATTTTAAGCAGAAAAAAACATGGTGTTAGGAAAAACTATAAAGTTTCAATTTGCGTTTTTATTTTTTTTAAATATATTAGATATTCAATATAAAGATGCAACAACTAAGGGTAAAAACTAAAATTTTTGTTTTTCTGTCGTTTTGACAAAATAATTCGAAACATGTTCCCCGGAAAATTCAATGTTATGATTCGAATGACGCTACTGCATTGGAGAATTCTTCGCGATGAAATACAACATCAAACTTCAAGAATCACTGTTGTTTAGTTCATTGAAAAACATTCGAATAATAAAACATTCGAATATTCGATTTTGGTTTGTGAGGATTTGACGTTTCACTCGTAAACAAGCAAGAGTTTCAAGCATGTCCTTTGTTAGAGCCCAAGAGAGGAAAGAGGAAGTTAGAAATGAAGAGAATATTTCCCAATGCAGCGCTTCGCAGAGTAGAAGTACAAATTTGGAAACATCGAATATAGATAAGATTGAAGTATTTTTTACCCTTTCTTGCTTAGCGTTCTCTTGTCAGCATTTATTGTCAGATTAAATTGTGATTCTTAAGGTCGCTAGAAAATAATTTGTCTATTTGCATTGTCATGTAACTTTAAGTGTGATGTGCCTGTGAATATGAATGCTGGCTCAAAAAAATTTAAAAATTAATATGCGAGTTGATAGTCTGACCTCTTCTTACATCTTTGCTTAAATGCTTTTTTTTAGATTTGCATATCGACTGTGCAGAGACCGAGGGAATAGGTTTCGTTGACATTGAAGACATATCACAAGAGGTTTCTTCACTTAAGAACAAAAGAAAGTTGTCATACTTCAAATGGGAAGATAAAGATCGATATGCTATCGGAAAATACGCGTCAGAAAATGGAGTCGCAGCTGCCGTAAGGAAATTTAAGATGAGATTTCCTAATCTCAACGAAAGTACCGTTCGTTCGTTTAGAAAGAAAGTTGAGGATGAAATCAAGAAAGCACGGGAAGAAAGGAGACAACCAAGGAAAGAAATAGCGAAGTATTCTTTGCCTACCGGTCGACCATTGCTATTGGGGACCTAGATCATATCGTGCAAAGTTATTTGAAGGCATTAAGCAACCGTGGTGGCGTGATCAATACCACCATTGCTAATGCTACTGCGAAAGCATTGATTAAACGAAACTCTGGTATGGTTGGAAAATAACCAACCAATATTTATCAATATCGAATCATCTCGTTGGGCGTATAGTCTGTTCAAACAAATGGGATTCGTCAGACGCCGTAAAACATCATCAAAAGTGGATATCCCTGATTCAGCCCGAAAATAGATTGAGTTTCTTTTTCTTTACGACATAGTATCGTGCATAGAAGAGTACAACATACCACACACTTGTCATAAACCTAGACCAGACCCCTTTGAAATACGTGCCGGTTAGTAACGAGACTATGGCTAAAAGAAGTAGTACGGCAGTTACTATTGAAGGGAGTAATGACAAACGTATAATAACTGGTACTTTTGAAATTACACTAAGTGGAAAGTTTCTTCTAATGCAATTGATAATGGCGGATAGACAACACAAAGTTTACCACGGTTCCGTTTCCTTCAGGATTTTTGCTTAAGTGTAAATCCTAAACACTTTTCAAATACTGAAGAGTCCTTGAAATTTCTGGATGAAATTATTATACCATTTGTCATCGAAGAAAGATCAAAGTGTAATCTTCCCGATAACCAGAAGGCCCTTATGATAATGGATGTTTTTACGGGCCAGATGACAACTAAAGTGTTAAGGCGTTACGAAGAAAACAACATCTTAATCATTAATGTCCCGAGAAACATGACCAAGTATTATCAACCGCTAGATCTAACTGTAAATGGCTATTCCAAACGCTTTTTAAAGAGAAGTTTAACGAATGGTATTTCATGCAAGTATCGAAACAATTAGCGGACGGAGTTATGTTAGAAGACGTGCAGATTAAGCTTCGTTTATCATTTTTAAAACCGCTTCATGCAGGATGGCATGTAGATTTCTATAATCATATGACATCAGATAAAGGAATCCAAAAGCGGATGGAGAGCTGCAGGTATTACTTATGCCATTAATCTCGGCCTGGGAAATTTACCGTCGATCGATCCTTTCGAAGAAATTGACCCGATGGTTGATTCATCAGCAAGTATTATTTATCGTGATAACCAGCAGCTCACGGCAGTAGCAAATTTAACTGCTGACGAGCTGTCCATTTTCAACCCTAGCAACTCAAAAGAAGTAGCTAGAAGTGATGATGATTCGGATTGGGAAAATCGTGAGTAAGAAGAACGAGGTGCATTCGACCTATTTGATGAGGAGCCATTTGATGAATAGTATCTTTTTGGAAGGAATAGAAGTATGTTAACCCTTTCATTACCGAAGAAAAACACCCCAATTTCCCGGGGCGTGAAATTGGAAAAATACCCTTCCTTACTCAATTGATCATAACTTTTGAACCAATTCTTCAATGTACTCCAAATTTAGCTCCTTTTTTTCTTATAATTTTTGGAACAGAATTACAAAAAAAAATCAAAAAATTCAAAATTGCGGTGTTCATGATTCAAAATGGCGGATCTGCAAACAAAGAATAATTTGAAATTTTCAAATCAATTTGTCGAGAAAATATATTTTTGTGGAAAAAATGGCTCAAAACCTACTTTTCATGGAACTATAACTTATAACCTATAAATCTGTAAAATTTTATAGAAAAAAAACAATCTGAACAAAAGTTATGCGTAAATAAAAAATTACTGTAAATTTCATAAATTTACGCGATATATTGTAATATATATAGTATACATCTAAATAAAAGTAGCTGATAGAGAATATGCCTTTAGTTATTATTTCCATGTAGGAAAGAGATTTTGGCATATCTTGGAACCAAATATTATCAGAGTAGAATTTCAAAAATTTCAAAAAACTGCTAGAAAACGCTTCCAAATTTGCAAAAAAGACTTGAAAAAAATGGATAGAAAATCTTTTTTAGCAATTCAATAGGCCTACGAAACAATAAAAACATCAAAAGAATCAAAACTATTATGAAAAGAGGTAGAACAAGAGAAGAAATGTTAACAAATCCCTAAAATAAATAAAATGCAACGAAACATCATCCTCCGGTAGATGGTCGTAATCTAGCAAGGTATGGTAAATTATAAACTACAGCTTAGATTTGCATGTGTTTTTTTTTGCCGTGACCGGAATTTTATCTAGTTTCTAAACATAGTCGGTTTCTTGTCTAACTCGAACTTAAACAAAAGTAAAATTGATTTAAGACCGTAGGGAAAACGGCGCAGGTTTTTATACCCAGCCACGCTGGGTACAGGTAATGAAAGGGTTAAGTCAATAAGTATTGAGTTTTTCTCTTTTTATTCTCCCTGAATCCATTGTAGTAAAGAATAGAAATTCTCCAATTATTCTTTTAAATACGAAAAAAATTACTACTTTTGCTCATCCGCGAAAGTTTATGCTCTCAAAAAATTCTCTTTTGGACGATTTGCGAAAGTTTATGCTCGCGAAAGGCAAACATTTTGCGAATATTTGTCTTCGCGAAAGTTTCTATTCGCGAAAGTTTCTGCTCCTAAAGTAATTTATACAGCATTCTCGCTAGTGGCGCATATATCCTCTTTCTCAATGACCTTCCTCAAAACGAGGTTGTTCTATATAACCGTTGCTAGAAACAAAAAATGCCTCGTTTAATTTATGGAATACAGTCAGTTGATGATCCCTACCAATTTTCAGCTTGATTGGATAAAGCTATCTGGAGATAAAATGTCGCAATCCGATCCACTCTTCGGTGTTGCCAGGGCATAGTGCTTAGCAACAAGGCGAATTATTATTTTTGTAATTTTTTATTATGTACTTTCATTTTATAAAGAAATTTCATCTGTGTTGTGGTTATATTTTGAGTATTATCTTTATACATTAGTTTGGGATTACCTTAAGCGTATTAATGTTGGATTAAATTTTGCGATATTTATTTTTGCGAATTGTCTCTACAAATCAGGAGAAACAAGTCAGGAATAAGACAATAGACACCAATATTGTGTTCATCTTTTTTCATTGACAGTGACGAGACTAGTTGTTTGCTAGGATCACAGGCATGACAGAGAAGCAGCAATCATCGCAGATCGGCAGCTGTCGATGATTTGGGTTACGATGATGACAACCAGGCTTATACGTTCTCGATGAGGAAACTAGTAAAACTAACGCACAAAACTCTAGTAATTTATTACTAAAACTTCAAAAAATATCCGATTTTTCTACCATACAAACTGAAATAATACAGATTACACATAGATGAAAAGTGCGAAAAGTACCATTTTAAATAGAGACATTTTAAAAACAAATTCTTTTAACAAATACAGGTGTATCGCGGAGAACTTAAGTTGGATGTTTATATCTTCCAAAGATTCGCCTGAATCTAATTCTTGTCGCATACTTGTTTGCAAACCAATTCTTGAATTGCCCCATCAACAGACTTTTCACCCATTTATTAATTGTCAAATTCAAAATTTGCATGTCTGCTGTCATGTAGTTTGGGACGTCACGTATTTTAGGTTGTTATCGACAAGAAATGGTTTCACTTGGTCTGTGTTTATGACGACAAAAAAAAAGAAAGAAAAAGATTCCAAATATTGCAACAGACATCCGAAAACAAGAAAAACATTCTTCATATCCAACCATGCGTTGTTTAACAAGTAAAAATACCTGCCATCTAATCAGGGGTCGTGCGCAAGTTCGCAACTCTATTACAGCCCAGTAAATGGGAACTGTACATGCTTCAGCAAAGATGTAGTTTGTGTCGTTAGTTCGCGACAAACTATATATAGGGCGTTCATACGATGAACACTGAAAACGCCTTAAACGCGGGTATGGTTTCAATAAACAACCAACCGAACACTTACGCGGCCAGCATTGTACAGACAAACATCAACAAAACAAACAGTCACAAATTTGCAGGGTACATAATCTTCAAACTTGGTACACTACAACCAAACGGCCTAAATGTTTCCCTCCACCAATACGGTGGATATACGTACCAAACGCACCAGGCCATCCACCAACGAAACGACGTCACGTCATCTAGGTTGAATTGAAGTCGTTATATTGTAAATAAAATAGAACCCGTATTATGATTATGACACAGCAGACCTTGACCAGTTAATTGATGAAAGACTTCTATTTTCATACAACAATGGAAAATTAATGAAGCCACAACAATAATTGCGAAGAAAAAGTCATTTCCGCGACATTTTCTACCTCAATGAAGCGTGTATTCTAAAAAAATGGATATCAATTATTGTATCGGTATCTCAATTATATGACGATTGTTTTCCAATGGCATGCATTAAAACTAAGGACATCTCAAGCCCTTCGATCACAAGAGGAACATAATTGCGCCATAGGTGAGCATAGATATTTGATCTTATGTAATAATGCTTCCCGATTCAAGCTGGTAATGGCATTTGATGCATCAATTAGAAGCAAGCCATCTGTTTATTTCTCTTCGAAGGTATTATTTATTGCATGGGTTGCTGCCTCGTATCTAGAAGGTTCCATTACTGTAGAGATCCGCCACTTTCCATGACATCACGTTTCATGCTACTGATGGTCGCTTTGCCGACGATACTTCTCAGCACTTTTCTTATAATGATTCGTTGAATCCCAGGATTCTTGTCAAGAAGGACCAAGCGACAAGAAACATACGCCTCGAGTTCTTGTTGATGTCTTTTGTGCACAATATGCGATCAAATTTTGCTAAAGCTACTTTCAGTTTATTTGCTGATTTCATGAAATGTTCAGCATCCATCAACATTCATTTCAGAGGGACCTGCTACATCTTTCGTGTGTAAAGCTGATTTGACAATTAGCTGTTTCATCGATACTCTCAAACACGCCGGGACCGACGAATCTATCCTGTCCTGAGAATGGAGATGCCAGCTTATTTTGTTCACATGGATAATACCGAAACGCTCTATAAAACTGTAAGTCAAAAAATTGAGTGGTCACAACAAACAAACTATCACCCAACATTCATAAAACTAAATATATTCTTTCTTTATAACAAACAAAGATCAATTGAACAATTACTTTATGAAACAAATCAATCGTTGCAGAAAAATGAATGCCCGCAAAAAAAATATCCATATTGTTACTAAGACTGTTAAATGGACATTGCTATAAACTACAACTTCCCAATTTCATCATTTTCACTCAAAACAGCTTTGCATTTTAATAAATGTTTCAACTTCGTTTCGCTTCTCGTTATTGTATATGTCAAACTCTAACAACTTCAATATCACCAATTTCATTTAAAAATGGCGGATTATAAAACATCTTCATTTACCTGAACCGTTAAACTGACCATGTTTCATCATCGTAGCTCATACATAGGCCCGTAGCCAGACATTTTCAAGGGGGGTTCCCAAATCCAAAGATATGGACCTTTTGCAAACGCTTTCTTCTTGGCGTGTTCACAAGCAAGCAATCAAAACATAAAAAGTGGCAGGAAATAATATATAGACCAACTTACGTCATACTCGCTAGCGCAAGACAAGGCATTATGACGCAACAATGATCAAAGTTTAAGACTTTACTATTGTACAGAACTTGTTTGGATTATTTTTAGACTCATTCAGCTGATCTTTGAAGAAAGTACGTTTGGCACGATTGATCAGGTTGGTGACGAAATTTCTCAAGCGACGATACTCAATCCAATCACTCTGAGTTTTAGATTTCTGTGCTTTTGCGAAGTTAGCAGTCTTGGGAGTTCATAGACTTTCTTTGTATGTAATGATCAATCTGATGATGGTGCTTTGCCTGAACAAGGTCCTGCCGTTGCGCAATGTCAGCCTATAGTTCAATAGAGTAAATCATTGATCAATTTAATGGCAATCCCATCAGTAATAGTTCCACATTTTCATTTCTTTTATTTCTAACAAATTGGAATGTTGCATGTGCATTGAATTTGTGTATTCTATTTTGTAGAACATGCATTTGTATTCCATGTACCCATGGTTGATTAATAGTTATATAGCTAACATATATTATATATAACTTGTAGAGCAATATTGCTGATAATAATGTCCTATTACTGCAAAATGGTGTAGAAAATTGTGGCTGACTTATTTGTGTTCATGTTATGGTAGAAGTTCTCTGATATCTAACACAATTAACTGCAATTCATGGCCTATTTACTGACGCGGCCAAGTTCTTTGCCAACTAGAAATATTTTGAACGTTTAAGACATTTAATTTGTCTTTTAAGATATATGTTCATTGAGAGTTACACAAAACCAATTTAAGATTAGCTCCGTAGCTAATTATATCTTTGCCAAAGAAAAGAATATAAAAATACCGTTTGAACAAGATTTGAAATAAGCTAATCCTTTCTTAGACACCATTTTAGATTACACAACAATAAAATCTATAAAGTATACACAAATAAATACTTCCCTTCTACTAGTGTGGGCCACTATGTAGCAAAACTTTTGCTGTGTGAACATCCATGATAAAAACAATTTTATTTTTTTAATTTCATTCTGGTTCCTACCCATCCTCAGACTTCAAAAAGTAATGCTGACAAAAAAAATTGTCCAGAAGATGTGCTGATGACCTCATCAAGTTGTAAGCTCAGTAATTTTTTTTCAAAATCCAACTACCGCGAAAAATTATCACATTAAAGTTAATCGATCGAAAATGGAGCAAAAATCGTATTAATGACATATCTTAAAATTAATATTGAAAACTGACAATACTAAATAACATTGAGTTATGAAAATTTGAAAAAAGTCTAAAATCAGGACCGGTAATTTACAGACCTGATATAAAAAGTCGATTATCTCCTACACTACTAAACAAAAATCACTGAAATTTGGCACAAGGGTTAAGGGGGGAGACCTCTCAAAAATTCAAACAGTTATCGAGACAAATTTTTTAAATAAAAAAAAAAAAAAATTTCCTAAAGAAAATATAACCTTACATAAACCGCCAGTTTTAAAATACAAAACAATGGTCGGTCGCCATTCACAATTAAATAAACAGAATCATATTTAATATAAATTTTGGTAAGTGTACCCCCGTAGCATAAATAAAATACATTACTTTAAAACTATATCAGATAGTTCAATATCTCCACTGTTCATATCATTGCTCTTAAATAGTGTGCGTGAACCTCTTAGGCACAATACTGTCGATCGAACTTGCATGATGGAAATTTTACACCGTAACCACCGTATTATCTGCGAAGGAGTAGAGTCCTTTTTCTCAGCGAGTTTTTCAGCTAATTTCTTGAGAAAGATTTCAGCCTCCTGATCGCATCCTCCCATGGTGGAAAAAACGAGTGGCGTAAAAGAACCGTGTTCAACGTCAATGACTCGCTTGTTGTACTGGCGTTTCTTTTCGTTTTCATTGCCTTTGAAAGCAGCCTGGAGCTTTCGGGTTACGTGGCTATGAGCGAATGGGTGGAATACCCTCACGTCAAAAAATGCCCTTTGACCACGTACCCAAAAACTTCTAGCTGCTATATCTAAGCATATTGTACTGCTATACTGTTATATTGTTATATAACCATACTGCCATATTGTTATTAAGACAAATTCAATACTTTAGGTTGATAACATATTAAAAAAGAAAAACATTCGCGAAGAAAAAATTACAAAATGGCCGACCGTAAAAATAGCCAAAAAAAATATGGTTTGCCCTGGAACAAATAGCTTTTTGACTAACACATGGAGGCTAAGTTTTTTAGAGAACCTTACTGGAACATTGACCTACAAAATGAGTGAAACAGATTTTTAATTTTTTTTCTCCTGCTCCCCACTGTAGTGTGAAAATTGAATTTCCAGAAATTCACCACCATTATATGTGAATAAAATTTGAAGTAGACCAAAAACAGAAATCTCCCTCATTCACTTTGTAGGTTGAATTGGTTTGAACTATCATTGAAAATTTCAGTCTAAATAAACCTCAAACGTTTTAAAGATATTTATCAAAAAGTTCCACTATATGATCAATGATTTCCGGAAACGAAAGTAAATATTAGCTTTGTAATAAAAAATCGCTTTAAACGCCCCCAAGAGTGCAAAAGTCAGGTGTTTCTGAAGGTTTTCTACGTGACCAGGGGCGTTGCTAAGGGAAATTTTGACTGATGGATCCTATAAAATCTTATATATCTTTACAACCAATAAAGATTTTGAAAAACGGATTTAATTTGGCTTCCGTAAAGATTCGAATAAGCGCCCAGCTTCCTTTAACCGCCCCTCTCAAATAAGCGCCCAGGGTAAAAACAACGAAAGTAGTTTCGAAAACAACGCCCGCTTCTTTTAAGCTCCCATCTCAAATAAGCGCCGAAAAGGTTGGGCGCTTAACCATCTCAAATAAGCGCCCTCCCCTAATAGGGGGCGCTTATTTGACAAACGAGCTATACAACATGCAGAATGGGCGCTTAGTTGAAATAAATGGCATTATGCTTAGAGAAAAGAATGACAGCGTCACTATAATAGTTATGTAGTTCGTGCTTTTAACAAGGTGGTCGCACACTGAAAGAATTCCAATTTAAGTTAAGCTATTTTTATGACTTCAACACCGTAAATTTCGAAAATCATAATTAGAAGTTCAAAAAAATACTCTATCATTGACAATTTTGAAGTTATATACCTAAGGTGCACATTGAAATCGAAAAAATCGGCATTCCTGCTTGCATGATTCCCCTTTTTTAACAGTTATTTCCACCATTTAGTCCCTTCTAAACGCCTCCTATCCGTAAAATTTCTTTGCTTTTACGGAATACAGGTCATTATTTAATCTAACAAGTTTGTTGTTGTTTTTAAAGAATTTATTTGATGAAGATCTTAGTAGTCAGGAGTTTTAAATCACTATGGGGAATCCAAACTCTTCTGAAGAACTAAGAAAGGGAAATTCAATGGGAACCAGTTTATAAAGACAGATACACAGAGTAATTCATCAGAAAATGCTTTGAATGAGGATGGAAATATTGAACATGTTAAACAAATTGAAATCGTTGATGAAGAACCACCATCTGCGACATCACCGAAACAAATAACTGTATTGTTGAAGAACAATTGCCATCAACATCAGGCTGTAATGAAGGACATAAACAAAGATTTAACAGTGTGATTCTAATATCAAAGAAAAAGACCAATTTAATATTATTATGGATACATCACATTGACTTGATATGATGCGGATGATTGGTACCTGTCCTGAGTGTTCGTCGAAAGTTGATTGTACCTTCAATAACAAATATGGTATGTGTTACTCACTATTGCTTGTGTGTTCTGATTGTTCATGGAATCATGTGATGTTCTCCTCTACTAAGACTGGTAAAATAAAGAAATTATTTAAATTTAAAATTTGTAAATCTTTAAAGAATCCATAATGGCGCATTTTGATAAAAATCTAGAACGTGAATATACAGACCAATAATAGAATGTTTGTTTTTAACTTCCTTTTGGTCAACTTTTCCCAAATCGATTCTTCACCTTGTAATCTTTTGCAACAAATTCTTCATAAAAGATCTTCCCTATATTACCATGTTCGAAAAGCTTGTTGGCAATTACTTCAGGTAGCACTGTTAACACACAATCGTTCTCCGTGAAAGTGACATTGTAGTTATCTTCTCTTAACTTGGTCATATTCTCATAATCATATATTCTTGTCAGGTGGGACCCAGTAGTTGATAATAATATTTTCATTGCTCAATATGTTCGATATCGTACTTTTTCTTGGAATCAGCGATAGAGAGCTTAGGACAGGAACAACCAAACAAAATCGGGAAAGGGTTGATGGCATTTGTGTTAATCTATTGATTACACCATTGACTTTGAGATTCCTATTCTCTTGCTCCATAGCATGGTCAGAACCAATTGCAGTAAATGGAATTTCGCTCTTGACAACCAAGTTGTCTTTGAGATAATTCCATGTATCTTCGTCGGCTTGTTCTGGTTACATCATATCAGCAAGATATAAAGGTGTCAAACGAGCGTAGTTAAGCTGGTCATGGGCGAAGAAAAACAAGCCAAAGTTGTTCATTGAGCTTAGATGGAGCATCCATAAACCTTCCCTCGAAGCTCTAACAAAAAGAAGAAGATTTAACCAGTAGCATGTAGTTTAAGAAAAAGCGTCCCCTACACTTCAAAGCATCTTTAATATTTTTTCAAATACACCAGCTTCTTTGAATATGTTTTGCACGAGCTCCACTTGCTCCTTTATATCTTTAGATGTCGCTTCTTTTAACAATCTGTCTTCTAGTTTATGCATAATGTTGTGGTTTTCTTGACTTGCATTAAACCAATCAATAAGCAAAGTTCTAGGTAGAGCCAAATACAAGGTTGTGTGAGCTTTGATGCATCTTTTCATGTTTTCCAGCAAGAATTTGGATTAATGTATTCTCTCCATATATTCCAGATTCAATGAATAGTCGATCGAGTTCACTATTTTCAATGTATTTGCCGATCACTTTCAACATGGCAAAAACTGTGTGAAGCTCGCCCAGTTTAAAAACGAATCAATCACGAATTTCTTGTCGACCTCTTAGCTGCATTGCTTTAGAGTAGAGCTGTAGGTCGAAAGTGACAATGGTTTTTTGATTTTCTGTCACTTCAACCTAGATACCTTTAACAATTTTTAGCACTGTGTACAAGGTGGAGTATGTATGTTGGAGTATGATATAACGGAAGACCCTGACAAAGCGACAAAACAGGCTTTTCCGATATCGAATTGAATGATGGCCAAGTTTGGAGTACACTCTTTCCTTTAGCCATCACTTGACTTAAAGCCCATGTTCGGGCAAGGTCACAGTATTTCTTCTGGTCAGAACAATTGACTTTACCTTGGAAATCAGGGAATTTCTCCTCTAAATTTGATGGTTTCGTAATTTTCTCGGTTTGTCGCAACAATAAACAGGAATCTTGCAGCTTCTCTTGCAACCATTAACAATATCGGTCCAGTTGCCAAATACGACACTTTATGTATGATCCCTCCGTCTTCTTGACAGAAGCTTGATGCAGGAGCATTAACCCTTGTCCAATATTCGTGTGTCTTCATAGTGGTGTTCGGTTGCGCGTTGTATAGCAGCATAGGACGCTATTCCATATAAGTAGGGGAAGCTACTTCTTTGGTTTCTACTTTTTCAGCATTTAAGGCAATAAGATTGGCGTTTAACCAATCACAATAATTTTTTTACATAAAAAATTGGTTGACTTGTTGATGTATATCAAGTTTGTATCATCAGCAAAAGGATGGATCGGAGAAAATTTTGCACAATTAGGAAAAATCGTTAATATAAATTAATCAATACGTACTGCTGTCGACCTTTCATATAGGAGACAAACCAGTTCCTTGTTAACCCTCTTACACCAACACGATTGAATTTCGCGATGTCGATTCGTGATTTATCGTGTCGAACGCTTTTTTCAAATCTACAAAAACGCTGCATCCAAAGAGCTCGGAGTTAACAGCTTCTCGCGAAAATTCTCTTATACTTAGTAGTGCCGTAGTGTCGAATATTTTGATCGAAAACCAAATCATTAAGACATTTAAAAATATGGGAAGTTGTATAAACGTGAACAAATGAGTTTTTCCAAGAGTTTACTGATACTTGAAAGTAAAGATATCGTAGGTCATTCTAGCTTTGAGCCTTTTTTGTACAGTGGTAAGACAGATGTTGTTCTAATAATATCTGGGAATACTTCAATAGAAAGAAGAGGTTAAATAATTTAGAAAAGTCACAGAAATTTCATTTTTCATTTTTATATGCCTTTAATAATACGTATGCTATTAGGTTCAGACGCCTTTTCGTTACGTAAACTACATATTAAAGTTTTCATTTCTGACGTGTCAACAGGAGATAAAAAAAATACTAATGAGGTTTGGGTGTTTAAGGTACTTCTGGAAATCGGTATGGGAAGAATGGCTTTTAGATTGTAGGTTCTGAGCAACTGTGATAAAATATTAGTTGAGTTATTAATCTGTTACGGTCTGTTAGCGCAACTCCTTTGTGTCAAAAATGACATTTGGGTAAGAATCATTTTTCGTTTCAATATTTATCAAGTTTCCTATGGCATCCAAACGTTGTGAAGGTTTTTTGAATTTTGTGCAAAGTATATCCTAAAGTCATCATCAGAGGCACTTACTCTGATTGACTCACTCTGAGTGACTTTGGTTTTATATCGTAACATGATTAAGCTTCTTCTAACCCTACTTATCATTAAACTGTATGTTCGAAAAAACATTTCATATCCGAAATTGGTAATTTTAAATCCTGCCTTAGCCAATAGATTTCTGTATAAGTTGTATTGTGATTTTAATGTTTTTTACTATTAGAAATTTACGGTATATCCTGTTTCGAAATTTTATAGACATCAAAATACACTTGATTGTCCAAGGTTTAAGGGAGAGTTTGACATCCTGACGGAATTCTTTCATCAACACTTACGTCAAATCTAGAATTTCATTACGTCCAAGAGTAACAAAACCACCCCGTGCGCACGTAAAGCAAGCTGCATGCATATCTAACATACCGTCATGCAAAGGTGGAATTGTCCAGTGTTACTGTTCAACGCATCTCAAAACTGCTCTATCAATTATTTATCCTTGCTGAAGTTCTTGAAAATTTGTAATTCTGTGTATGATATTTAATCGAGCATTTCAAAACACGCATTTATTAGACTAGATATTTTGGCATAAATGTGTCAACCTTTCACTAGTCCAGGCTATCTTTAACATTAGAAAATATAAAATTTCCATTCGTCATTTAGCGCTCCCCTTCAGCTGGTCTCTTTAAACAAATTACCAAATATTTTTACGCACAGTATTTAAAAAACACGACCGCATTGAGAGCACCTTTTAGTACAGTACTCTCGAGCATGGAATAAGCGACCAGGGAATAAACGTTCACCCTGGAAAATTTGTTAAAAGTTAATAATGTTTTGGGGGAGAGTACTCTTACAAATGCAGAACGTTATAATGTTTTTAAGAAAAAATTGAAAACTCTTTTGATTTCTCAAAATGCTGAACAAAACATTTGAAGCATTAACATTTGTTTGATCTTTTATATGTTTTAGCTTTTTGAATTGAAATTTCGCTTTCTTTGACAATCGTTTTATCTTCTCTTGGCATTTGCTTTTGCTATGATTGTAACGAAAAAGACGGTTCTCGACGATAAGACCAATCAAACGGTCTTCTACGAGTACCTCAGATGGATGTACAAAATTTATTTATGTATATGCAATTGGAAAATAAATTTAAAAAAACAATAAGCGTCTACCATGGGAAAAACGTGCACAAGAAAGTGTTCCAAAATGATCATGTTCCAAATATCGTCATGTTCCAAATATGGTAAATTTCCAAATATGGTTATGTTCCAAATATGGTATTGTTTCAAATATGGTAATTTTCCAAAATGGCCATATTCCAAATATGGTAATTTTCCAAATATGGTCATGTTCCAAATATGGTCATGTTCCAAATATGGTCATGTTCCAAATATGGTCATGTTCCAAATATGGTCATGTTCCAAATATGGTCATGTTCCAAATATGGTCATTTTCCAAATATAGTAATTTTCCAAATATGGTTATGTTCCAAATATGGTAAAGTTCCAAATATGGTCATGTCCAAATATGGTCATGTTCCAAATATGGTAATGTTCCAAGTATGGTCATGTTCCAAATATGGTCATTTTCCAAATATGGTCATGTCCATATATGGCAAATTTCCAAATATGGTAATTTTTACATAAACAGACAAAATCAATAAATGCAATGTCCAAAAAGAAGTTGCAATGAAATCATTGATTGGGTTTTACAGCTTCACGGGTTGCAATACAATAAGTTCATTGCAGGTAGAGGAAAAGTGAAACCCTTAAAAGTTCTTCTCGGTGACATCAATTACATCCAATCCTTGGCACAACTTGGAGAAAGCACCAAATTGGATTCCGCAAATCTGCAAATCATTCAATCATTTGTATGTCGCATGTATGGTTACAAAGGCACAGATTCAGTTGATGAAGTAAGATCCAAAATGTTCTGTAGAAGCTTCGAAAAGATCCCTTGCGAAAATCTTCCGCCATGTAGCGATGTTTTGAATCTCCACACAGCAGGGGGAATTACCAGACAGGAGTTTGGAGAGAGTGCTTGGTGCAGAATCAAAGAGAGATTTTTTTAGCCTGTAGATTGGTGCCGCTCGATAAAAGACCCGGAGTACGACCCATTGGTGTGGGGGAAGTGTTGAGGAGGATTTGTGGCAAGGTAGCGATGTGAAGAGAGACGTAATAGACTCATGCAGTAAGATTCAAATGTGCTCAGAACAAAAAGCCGGCAGTGAAGCAGCCATTCATGCGATGCGTCGAGTGTTTGAGAGTGAAGAAGCAGAAGCTGTACTACTCGTGGATGCAGCCAACGCATTTAACAATATTAACAGACGAGCTCTTCTTCATAATATTCGACTTTTGTGTCCAATATTTGCAAACTGCGTATCCAACTGCTACAACATACCAGCAAGATTGTTCGTCATTGGGGGAACCGAGTTGCATTCAAATGAAGGAACAACTCAAGGCGATCCTCTGGGTATGGCAGTGTATGCGATCGGCATAACTCCTTTGCTTGATGTGATGATGACGGTTATTGCTGAACAAGATCAAATGGTTGCTTTCGCTGATGACATAACGGCAGTTGGAAAATGTAAATCAATAAAGAAATGGTGGGACAGCATAACAACCATAGGTCCACTATTTGGTTATTTCCCTCAATCACAGATGTCATGGTTAATAGTAAAAGAGCGATTTCTTGGAGAAGCGAATGAGGCATTTGGAAGTAGCACCATCCAGATTTTAACTAGAGGAGAGAGACATCTTGGTGTTGTGATAGGTAATGAGGAATACAAGAATGAATATTGTAACAAGTTGGTCGTCAAATGGTCGGATGAATTGTCTATGTTGACAAGAATCGCGTTAACTCAACCACAATCTGCATACGCGTGCTACGTCAAGTGGGTATCAACATCGATTTTCTTACTTCATCCGTACAATACCTGGAATTGAATCCTATTTATCCCCGATCAAAAAAATAATCAGGCATCAGTTCATTCCAGCCATTAACGGTGGACATCTGGTCAACGACAATGAACGTATACTGTTATCACTGCCTCCGAGATCGGGGGGCCTTGGGATCAAAAACGTTTGTGAAATCGCTCCAATAGAACACGAAAACTCAATACAATTGACATATCAGCTCCAAAAAGAGATACTGGGAGAAACCATCGGAGATGACAGAAAGACAATCGGGGCAATAAAAAGTGAACGACGCAAACAATACATTGACAAGTTAGAAAAACTACGATCTGAAATGAAAGAAGAAGAAAAAGATTGAATGACGCCAACAAGATGGTTGGCGCTTCGAATTGGCTAACCTGTCTGCCGATTAAAGACCTTGGCTATGAACTCAATAAGGAGCAATTTCGTGACGCTCTGTGTATCAGGTACAACTGGGCACTACCAAAACTACCTACTGAATGTGTATGCGGAAACAGATTTGATCTACAGCATGCATTATCATTGTATATATGGTATATATGGTGCGACCTAATAGTTCAAGCTGAATGTCTGGGTCATCAAGCCCTCTGTTGAGTACGTCAATCAGTATGGGCTCCGTATAATCTACATCATGGGAGCAGGCTGGGCACTTAGTGATGTATTTACAGACTCCTGTTTGACCACGGAGTCTGGCTCCAAAAGACCGTATAGGCTCATCGCGGTCCTGGTGCATGTGATGCAGTTGAACTCGTGCAACCATTATGTTCTCTTCTCGCACGGCAAGCGGTCGTATAGAAGCAAGGACCTGTTCTTTGGTCATGTCTATGAGTGAACCGACAGTGGATCTGGTTAGGTCTTTGCGCAACTGCTCATCACAACATTCTAACAGTTGAAGTACCCTGTCTTGACCAGTGATTTTAGTAGCAGCAACATATTCCTGCCAACGATGTTGAAAATACTTCCAGTCAGCGGTTGTCCCTGCTGATGTAACTAAGGGACGTTTCACCTTTTCAAAGGTGGCAGAAGATCCAGTGTTAGTGTTGGATTATTGGGTATTATGTGTGGTGGCATGAGTTGTAAGGAGGGCTGCCACTATAACTGGGTCCAGGTCTGGAGTGGTATATGTGCACTCAGGTATTGGACATTCAACTGCAGGCATGATGACGTCCAAACAGCAATAGTAGAATAAAACAAAAATCTCTTTCACCTGATAAGTTCGGGGCTAACCCGATGTGATGAATGTTTTAGTGAGAGTTCTTGAGTTGTTGATTTGATGTGATGAGATGGGATCTGTGTGATAAAGATCCCCCAAGCAATCGTCCAATCAATTTTCTTGCTGATGACCAGAAGATAAAAACATAAATAGGCATCGAACCATTTGATCAAAGAGATAACTATATTCTACTTTTTCAATGTTTTTATCTAAAATATAAACACAACTATTTGTATACAATAACCAGAAATAGGTTCATGTCTCATTAGCAAGAAGGGTGGCTTCGTCACATTGGGGCATAACGAAGTACGCGACATCACCTCCATTTTGCTGAACGAGATCTGCAAAGATGTAAGGCGAGAACCAATGCTGATCGAATTGCAAGGCGAACAGATGCAACATAGAAGTTCAAATAGAAGCCAAGAAGCTCGTCTCGACATCAGCACAATTGGGTTTTCAATATTCGGGTCTTTGACCTTAACGCACGGAGATACAGGAGATTAGAACTCAATAAATGCTTTAAACGAAATGAGGACGAGAAAAAAGCACATTACAACGAACGCGTCATCAGTGTGAAAAATGGTTCTTTCACCCCGTTGGTATTCTCAACAAATGGTGGGATGGGACGAGAAGGCAACGTTTTTTACAAACGTCTTGCGGAAATGTTTGCAGAAAAGAGAAATGTTAGTGTGGCTAAAGCAACGAGCTTTATTAGATCAAAAATTTCCTTCTCCTTACTGAGATCTACACTTCTATGTCTGAGAGGCTGTCGCTCATTAAAGAGGGAACATTCAATAAGCGATATAGACCTCTCTAACGCGATCTCGAGGGTTTAAGTGAACATTAAACACTACAAGAAGCCTATGTGAGCTGGAGGATCAACGAAAATCTTTTTTTAAAAGAACACTTTTTATTTGGTTAGGTTGTTTTGTAAACGTTTGGATTGACAATGTTGTTTTTGTTTGTTTATAACTTAGGAAATCAAAGAGAGGTTGATCCATTGGATTATGGATGGAGTTTGGAAGATGACGGTGGCTTTTCAATCATGTGGATGACATGCAACCCAGCTCCAGACGAAGTACTTTTAATTAAACTTCGTTTTTCCATGCTTGCATAGGTTGGACGGATTCAAAAGATGATTTTCTCCAATTATGGAGGTTTAATCATCTGATGGTTTATTGGTGCATATGTTTTTACGGCTGAATGCCCTTTCTAATGCCAACCCCAGGAAGAGGAAAAGTAACAATATTAAAATATTACTTAAATATCTAGATAGCTTACATACACATACAATCATGCTTTTACATTTTCATTGTGTGGAGATTGCATTTCCCTTACAGGTACTCGAGCTTTTGTCTTGCAAATGCAGAAATCTGTGTGGTGATTGTTGTCTGTTCCTTATCAATAACTTGAATTGCACTGACATGTGTTCGTGTCGTGATTGCAACAATACAATGATGGACGAAACTGAAGATGAATCTGATGAGACAATGGACGACACAAGTGATGAAGAGGACTAAAACCACCTCTCCACCTTTAATGAATGTCCAATATGGATTTTATTTTTCGGAAAAATAAACGTCCATCGTCGCTTATTCCATACTCGAGAGTATGCGACTTCTAATAAAACGAGATATTTTAAGTATCTTTAAACAGTTTTCAGTTCAAAAGTAATGTCGTTTTATTAATAGGAAAACACATGTTTTTGTCTATTACAATATCCTTTTACATCAGAAATTCCTTTTAAGATTTGTAAATAATGAAGAATAATGATTTCCGTATTCAGCAAAAAAATTAATCAGTTATTGGAAATATATTTCATCGTTCAAAAAGGTTATCTCCCCACTTGTGATCTTGTCGTAGTTTTCTTCATTCAACTCTTCATACACTTTATTGTGGTGGAAATACAACTTCTCCGATTCTCTGAGATTTGCCGGATTGTAACCATCTGCTTTCAATTCGTTTTTCTGGTATTTGAATGTTCCTGTCAAGCTGATGTTTGAACCAACTCTTACAAATTGAGGGTGGGAAAACAATGGAAGGTTGGCCTGTATGTGTTCACTCAACTTTTTTAGGTCGAAATCTTTTAAAGGAACGTTAACGAGAACCATGCCTGCCTTCCCTTGAGGTATTCTTACTGGATAACATATAACATCTGAAAACGAGTACAAGTGACTAATGACGTTTTCGATCTGGGAGATGGAGATAGTTTCGCCACACCATTTGTAGTTGTCCGACATTCGATGAACAAAATACAACCATCCTTCATCATCGCGCATCATTATGTCCCCGGAAACAAAGTATCTGTCTCCTTCCTCGAACAGGTTCTTAGCAACGTTTTTTTTAGTAGCTTCTTCGTTGTCCACGTAACCGTCGTATCTCGTGCATGAAGTTATTTTGTTAACCATTAAACCAGGAGTGTTACTTGGGCACTCAATAGCGTATCCCTGCTTGCCTTTTAAAATTTCCCCCGTCTCAGCATCAAATTCGACAATAAACGAAAACCTCGGCATCCAAATTGGTGTAAAACCAACAGCACCATCTTTTCCATGCGCATTGGTGTACCCAATATTTCCATCCATGGCTCCGTAAAATTCAACATGCGCAGAAATGTTGAATCTTGATTTTAAAGGGGAAATCAACGGACATCTCAAGCCGTTGCCAATAATAACTTTCAACTTATGTTTCGTGTCGTATTCGCGTGCCGGTTGGTTCAACAGGATTCGGCATATTTCACCAACGAATCCACACATGGTCGCACCGTGTTCGTAGCAATCTTTAAAGAATGACTCCGGTTGAAACTTGCGTCGAATGACCATGGTTGTTCCGTTTAATAAAGTAGGCGAGAATAAAATTAAGCAATTTCCAGCATGGTACATTGGAATTACGCTGTAGGAAATTTCGCCAAAACCTTTCAGCAATGTAGCGAAATTCGCGTATTTATGGAAAGATTTTGAAATGGAAAAAGGGCAAGCCTTTGGATAACCAGTCGAACCCGAAGTGTATAAGTAAAAACAGTCTGTATCCGGTGTCAAGCCGTCAGGGGGACTTGGTAAATAGTCAGGGATGTTTTCGAATTCGGGGAACATTTTGCAGGATTTGTAATGACTGTTATCAAACTGGAAATACTTCATTTCATCCATGGTTACTAATCGTTCTTTCAAGCTGACGTGGTAAATAAGAGCTTTACATTTCCCAGCTTTGAGAACATGTCTTAGACTATCACCGTTCAGTTTTACGTTAATTAACGCTGAAATAATTCCAACCTTAGACAAGCCCAATGCAATGGGAAAGTATTCTAGTTCATTCTCCATCAAAATGCCCACAACATCTCCGAACTGAAACCCTTGTTTAAGGAAATAATTGCCCACTTTGTTCGCTAGTAAATCGCATTCCTGAAATGTAAGTTTTCGCCCTGTATCCGCAGCAACTATGGCCGGTTTGTTTGGGTATTTTTTGGCCGTGAGAGAGAGAATATCTCCGGGTGTTTGGCAAGATTTTCGTAACTCCTTTTTAAGGCGCTCCCTTTCAATCATTATTTTTAAATACAAAATATCCCGCGGGAATGTTTTTACGAATACATAAAGAGTTTTCCATCCGTAAAGCGACAAAAGAAAAGTTACAAAACCAATCCATAGCACTAACAAGCTTGTTTCCAGTACTAAATGTGCACCAGACAGAATGAAAATGCCCAACAGCAAAAAGTAAAACTTATTAAACGACGACCGCGCCATATTGTTCACCCTTTGACGTTTTCAAATTCACAACAGCTTTTAAGCAACCTTCTCAGATTACAACTTTGCAATCAATAGAATAGCTGTGTAAATCAAACGCGAGACGCGCCCTCCCCTTTTTGACACGTGATATGTTTTGTTACAACAGAAGAATGCTCGTTAAGTTGTTATTTGGAAAAACAATGCCATTGTGACAATAAGTGGGGAATTATTGTTGATTCGTGAATTGAGATGAAGTTATGATTTTAGAAGCCCTCCCTCCTTTTCAAAAATCCTGTATCCGCTCCTGAAAATATAATAGGGCCTGTTTCATATGCCGTGCCGTATTAGGTAAAAATTGGTACGCCTTTGTTTCAGAAAGCAATTTTCCTGTTGTTCCAAACCACGCATGCGCATGCGCATTTCCTATATCAAAACAGGTCCTTTATTAATTACTGCAACAAGAAGAACATGGGCTTAACACCCTATCTTCAGCTGTTTCTGCAGGGATATATTATAGGGAAAGGAATATAATTTTTGCTGCTCTTGAATTTGTTTTCGCGGTAAAATAACAAAATAATCCGAGATTATACAGAAGATTCATACAATTCCAAACGATGTCTAGATTGATATTCAAGTTCACTTTGGATAAAATAAAACCACATTTGGCTCAACAAATACTTTGTGAAGAGTCTATCAGCCCCGAGAAATGTCTTGCAATAGCTGTGCATTGGGTATCCAGAGGTGACTGCGGCCAAACCATCGGTGAGATGACTGGATGGAGGTGTATTATTCCTTCAGAACATAAATTATCGTCTGAAGTTGTTTCGTGACGCAAAATGGCTGCATTGTAGCCACCAAGTTGCGCATGCGTGAAAACGTTGCTGCGAGTGAAATTGGTTTCCGTACCAGTTAAATGTAGTGAAAATGTGCCCAGCCCGGCACGTCACGACATATGAAGTAGTTCTTATAATTATCTTTAAAAGTTTGTTTTGCTATTCACAATTTTTCATCTATTTTTATTTCTGAATAATCAGAATAATAACATCACTAATATTAGTGGTTGTCCTGGATACGAATAATGAATAGTTAAACTTTATGGAAGATATGTTTAACAAAAATAATAATTGAAAATGGTAAAAAACAAACAATAAATTTAAAAGACGTTCAACCGCGCGTACTGGTCGTTTCTACGGAGATGCCACCCTCAACCGCGCGTACTGGTCGTTTCTACGGAGATGCCACCCTCAACCGCGCGTACTGGTCGTTTCTACGGAGATGCCACCCTCAACCGCGCGTACTGGTAGTTTCTACGGAGATGCCACCCTCAACCACGTGTACTGGTCGTTTCTACGGAGATGCCACCCTCAACCGCGCAAACTGGTCGTTTCTACGGCCATGCTACCCTCAACCGCGCGTACTGGTCGTTTCTACGGAGATGCCACCCTCAACCGCGCGTACTAGTAGTTTCTACGGGTATGCTACCCTCAACCGCGCGTACTTGTCGTTTCTACGGAGATGCCACCCTCAACCGCGCGTACTGGTAGTTTCTTCGGACATGCTACCCTCAACCAGGTGTACTAGTCGTTTCTACGGACATACCACCATCAACCGCGCGTACTGGTCGTTTCAACGGACATACCACCATTAACCGCGCGTACTGGTCGTTTCTACGGACATACCACCGTCAACCGCGCGTGCTGGTCGCGTTTCAACGGACATACCACCCTCAACCGCGCGTACTGGTCGTTTCTACGGACATGCCACTCTCAACCGCGCGGACTGGTCGCTTTTGATATATTCGTCAATACTAGTCTTTAGGCGACGAGTTGTCTCGCCAATATAGCTGGAGCTGCATTCAGCAAATGTGAATTTGTAGATTAGCATTGATTTCAAATCAAAATGGATAAGATTTTTGTTTGAAAAGTATTGTGTCTAATTTTCAAAAGCGTAAATAATATTAGTTGAAAGTTAGTAATTACAGACGCAATTAATTAGGTTTTATATTACAATTGAGGTTTGTTGAGGGTATTTACCAATGTAAGGAAGTTTTAAAAAGTTCTTGTTGTCAGGTTTTTGGGTAGAGTCTTTATTTGAGTAGATTAAGGTGTTTTTCAATATTAATTTGAATTAGTGATTTAGGGTAAGCATTGGACGCTAAGATGTTGACCAAAATAAAAAAGTGTTTTATCTCCTTACAAAAGATATTAACCGATTAAATGGTGTAGGGTAGTTATATGCACTGAATTGTGGTTTACTATCAACGAGAAAACATATTTTAAAAATGGCTCCTTAGTGTTTAAAAACGGAAAAATTGGCAAGTGAGTAAAGTTAACTTAATAATAGTTAGGACTAAAATAGTCACAAAAGTTTTTGTTGGGATTGAATGTGAATTAACATTAGTCTTCAATTTTGGTATATTTTCGCCAAATATTGCATGGACCTGAAAATGAACGATCTCATGTAAACGAGATTCATAGAATTGAAAACCACACCAGTATATTAATATTAAACAGGTGAAATCTGAACACACCGCTCCTTTGATGAACTTCGCAGGTGTCAAAAAAGTCGACGTGCCAAATTAAACGGGATACGGGCGGAACTTTTGAAAGCAGGCTTGCAAGCAATAGAAGAGGCTTGCGGGGAAATCCAAAACTAAGAAAGATAATGAAATAGGTTCGTTAAGATGTCAACTTTTCAATTCTTTCTTCCGTACTCTTTACACGATGGTTTAATTCTAACACCGCTTTACCGCTGTTAATTTGTTTTTTTACTGTTACAGAATATATTGAAATATGTACATTTTTAAATGTATAATCTGCACATAGCTATATGTTTGGTAGTGCCCAAAATAAGCATTTCTTTTAGATATGACAATTAAACAGAATTAAATCTATTCACAATAAAATATAATGTATGTGCATGCATGATTAATCAGGTGGTTTTCATGACAACCGCTGCCATGACAATTCGCTGTGACTGTCGATGGAATTTTGTATGCTTCTCTTAAATTAATTGTTACGCCCAAGTTTGCGCTATAAATGTCCATTCGACGTAAAAAGAAGATTCATTTTTCACCGAGATGTACCTATTACTGCTGACTGCGCTGTTCTGCGAAATATCACTTTTGGCAGGTAATATTTTAATCTTTTCAAAATTAGTTCTTTATATTAAAGAAACATATATTTTCCCATTGTCAATATAGGGACGGAGTTCAACTATGAATCGAATCTAAATCCAAATGGAAAGTTCTAGCATCTAACTCCAAATATCAAAAACAATTCAGATTGCTTTTTTTAATGTTAAAGTGGCATTTTTTGTACAAAATATCAATTCATGAATATATGAGAACGGCTTGATAACAGTGACCAAAGCTGTATTTTTAACTTAGCAGTGATCGATCGAAGGGCACCATTGTCCTTCGAAACTGTTAATTCGTCGACGACTCCACCTTTCACAAAATGATTATAACTGTATTAATAAGAGGTGATAATCTAGTTAGAAATCATGGTTTTAATGACAGACAACATTCATGAATTGTTATTTCTTCATAGCATCATCCGCTACCGACATTGTAATTTCGCAAAGTCAAGGCTGTGGCGATTTCTTCACTAATTGCCGAACTCACTGTGCTGGGAGTTATAGGGCAAGCTGCGGGGCGCCAGACAATACATACTGTTTATGCACGGGAGGTAATAATGGGGAAGTCATCGATTAATCGATAATCTAGTAATTTAGTACACTATTAAGAGAAAGTTTTTCAACGCAAACGCCACTTGCTTTGCTTTTTTCTGATGCGCAAGTCAAAATCTAGTCAAGACAATAATATGAAAATACATAATAACAAAAAAAAGGATTTACACATTGTGTTTGTGAAAGAATATTCCCAAAAGCATAAATTTTAAATATCGAAGCATGCATTATGAAATTATTTTTCCAGTAAATGTGGCACCTAAACCGGTTACTATTGAACCTTTGTCGGTTCTCAGAGGAAATGCATTAAAAGAACACAACGCTTTACGAGGAAAGCACGGAGCTCCGGCTTTAACACGTGATCAACACTTAGAGACCATTGCCCAGAGTTACGCTGAAACGCTGGCTGATAGAGATGTGATGGAACATAGCAATTCACATGAGTTAGTAAAGATTTTCACGTTATCTTTTCATCATTTTCATATTATTTTTTGGCATTGCTTCTGCCTCTCATTTTTAAATTAAGACGGCTATTTCTCTTCCATCTTCCATCCTTCAATAATCTTAATTTTAGGTGGTAGTTGGGTTAATACCAACGCCCTGGTGAAATACCACCACTCCTGCTGCTACTGGTGGCTTATGTCATTGGCTTTCCCCACCAGGCAGGATGTTCCAGGTATCCTTTCCTTCTTAATGACAGTACATTCATTCAATATTCATACTGGCTCGGACGTCGCTCAGGCTAGAAAGGTCCGCGTTCCCAGTGCTGCGAATCCGCTCGGTCCGTCAAGCTTACTAGATTCTGCCCGAGACGTTCCTACTTCATCGAACACTGTCTTAAAATTTAAAATTGCATTGTGCAACATTTGTGGGTTAAATGCGAATATCGATTCTGTACATCAACATCTTTTGGCCAAACGACCCCATTTACTCTGCCTAACTGAAACTCAGGTTTGTCCGGCAGATCCCACTAATCTGGAAACCGTTTCCCTTCATCTCCGTTGCCCAGGTTATGAATTCTTCTCTGGCCTGTCTCCACGAGGTGGAGTTTGTCTTTTTGTCCGTTCTGGTGTCCAGGTTGCTAGAGTAGACGATCTTAACAGATTTGAGAAGGACTTTCAAATACTTTGGTTAAAAGTCAATGGTTGTGGCAACATCAAATTTTTGTACTATTTATCGATTCCCAAACTCCAAAAATCATAAAATATTTTTCGATCATCTTTCCAACAACATCGAAACCATTCTAATCAAATTCCCTCGGTGCGAAATTTCCATTTTAGGTAATTTTGATGTCCACAACCCAGTGTGGCTTGCGCAATCCTCCCCGCGGGCAAACGCAGCAGGCCTCGAAGCAGAATTTTTTGCCACTTAAACCATCTCAAACAATTGGTAACCTTCCCAACACGTATCCCAGATCGCGTTTGTGATTCAGCTAACACCTTAGATCTTTTCCTCACAACTGACCCGTCAATATTCGATACACCAACGGCATCTGCTCCGATCGGAAACTCAGATCATTGCCTAATAACAACTAGCTGCAATCGAAACTCATTACATCACCCTTCATCAGATAAATCACATGTTGTCTACAACTTTCATAAGGCTGACTGGGACTTTCTTTGTGAATTCATCGCAAGCGACATTCCCTGGGCCTCATTTTCTTCCGACGACCCTTCAAAACTTGCCGACAGCATTGTCAATGGATCCACATTGGTATGCGTTTGGCCATTTCATCCACTGAACGCCTTGGCCGGGTTAATTTGCCAAAATGGTTCAACCGTAAGTGTTTTTGCGCAGTGAACCGCAAGAACAAAACGTTCCGTGAGTAGAAAAGAAACAACACCTAACAGAATCGTGAAAACTTCACTCTTGCCCGAAATGCTTGCTCTAACTCCATCCAAAAGGCCAAAGATTCTTTTATGGAGTTCATTTATGACAAAATCAAATTAAACGACCCTAAAGCTTTTTGGTCCATGGTGAAATTCATAAGATCAAATTTCTGCAAATCAACATTCCCTGATATCGTTCATCCCGATGGAAGCGTGGCATGTCATCCGTTGCACAAAGCTGAATGTTTTGCCTCACACTTTTCTTCAAAATCAAATGTTAACGATTTGGGTCGATGCTTCGATCACCAAGTTCCTGTCGCAACAGTCTTGATGCCCGAAGTAAGGTTCAACGCTCACAACGTTTCCAAAACACTCCAACGTTTATGCACTAACAAATCTTCTGGCCCAGATGGCATACTTGCTATCCTATTAAAGAAATGCGCAAAGGAACTTGCCCCTCATCTCGCCATACTCTTTAACCTCTCCTATTCCACCGGCATCTTTCCTTCTTCATGGAAGTTAGCACATGTTTTTCCAATCCCCAAAAAGGGTGATAAATCATTACCATCTAACTACAGACCCATTGCCTTAACATTGCTACTATCTAAAACAATGGAATCTATTATTGTAGACAATCTGTTAGGTCATCTCGAAAAACACAAACTGCTTTCCGACCATCAATGCGGTTTTAGAAAGGCTAGATCAACTGGTGATCTCCTTACTTACGCCAGCCATGCCTGGTCCTCTGCAGTAGAAACTTTTGGTGAAAGTCGCATTTTATCTCTCGACATCTCCAAAGCATTCGACAGGGTTTGGCACAAAGCTCTTCTTGCTAAAAGTTTAGTTCAGTCCTTCGGACTGCCCGCGAAGCTTTCAAACTGGATCGAAGACTTTTTAACAGAAAGATCCATAGCTGTTAGAATTGATGGCCACCTTTCTAGTATGCACCGTATGAACGCAGGAGTTCCACAGGGCTCAGTGCTGTCACCAGTTCTCTTTCTGATGTTTCTTGACGACCTACTGTCCCTTTTATCCTCCTCCGTACATTCCTACGCTGACGACACCTACCTCCATGCTTCTTACTCTTTCGCTCGTGTCAGTGAGGCCACAGCCAAAAACATTTCGCTTAAAAGATCTGAGGCTGCAATTATTCTTCAAAATGACCTAATTAGGGTTACGGAATGGGGAGACCTCAACATGGTCAAATTTAATACTAAAAAGACCGACCAAATAGTTGTCTTCAGAAAGCGGAACCGCTCATTCCCAGATGTAGTTATGGGTAACGATATTCTCCCTTTCTCCTGTCACCTTCCTCAACTCGGCCTACGAGTGAGTTCTGACCTACACTGGAATGAGCACATATTTGGTTTGGCCAAAAGAGCTTCGCAGAAGTTGGCGTTTCTGTTCCGTGCCCGGAAGTATTTCCCCCTGACAAAATTTTAGTTCTGTATAAATCCTTAATTAGACCACAGTTAGAATACAACTCACCTGTTTGGGGCGGGGCTCCTAAGTCTGTGTTGGAAATCCTTGATCGTATCCAGCGAAGTCAATACGATTAATTGATAATCCCAGGTTAACAGAAAGCTTTCAACCATTGGAACATAGACGCAGGGTAGCCGCACTTTTTTGTTCTATAGATATTTTTTTGGTCATTGCTCAGATGAACTGCACTCTACTGTCCCACCTATTTCTGTATTCCCAAAAAATACAAGGTACTCTTCCAACTGCTACCAGTTCAATGTTTCCGTTCCCTCCTCAAAGACCATCATGCACTCATCTTTCTTCTTTGTCCGGGTCTCCAATTGGTGGAACAAGCTCCCATGCAGTGTATTCCCCAATAGCCATGTTTACCATCTCCAAGGCTTCAAACAAAGGATAAATTGTTTAGACCTTATGAAAATCTCTTAACTTTATTTCAGCCCTCTACACTTATTTCTCATCTACTTCTTTGTCTACCTTCCACTTAGTCTATGTCTCTTTTACTGTTCTTTCTTTCCAATACACAGGACTCTGTTGAGTCATAGGCCCC